>OX443561.1:82075020-83375883 GCA_949372485.1 Cheilosia soror
GATAATCTGTCAGTCGGAATCTTCATTTTTATGATTTTATTTGATTTTTTTTTAAATTGATAAGTTAAATAATAAGAACTTCACAGTTTTGGGGGAGTATCAGAAAGCAACCGACATAGATTACTTAAATATTTTGATTAATGACTCGGATGATGAGGAAGAAATGCTGCTGGCAAAAATTTAACAAATAAAGCTTCTTAAAGGAGAAGAGAATTCAAAATACGTTTTCCTTGTATGACAATGACAGTCTTTCGAGAAAGTTCGAGGCATCAGAATATACCTACCCATAATTCATTTGACAGTTCTCATAAATTTGTCAAAGAAATTACTTGGAATAAAAATCGCAGGTATGTAGCCGATCCTTAGCCTCACGCGAGCTTTCTTTCCTACTAAAAATCAAAAAATTTTGACAGGATTTTCACCATTTTTCATCAAATTTTGTAAAAATTCACAATTTAAGACAGTTCCCGTACTTTTACAATAATCATATAAAAAAGTGACAGCTCTCAACTGAACATAAATTTTTGCATTCGACATAATACTAAATTGAGTGAGAAGCGAGGAGTAACAACCATTCTACCTAGTTGTGTTTTTACCATTTACCACAAACCAGCAAGAACTAGACCGCAGCTACTTCCCGTGCACCTACCCTGTCTGTGAATACGTGTAGGTAAATGTCAAAATTAATTATTGATTAATGATTTTCCATGCTATATACCATGGGCCTAGGATTTTTCAAGTATGCGTGCGTTAATGGCGCTCCTTTGATTTTGTACAGCACCAATCCATGAAAAATCCTGGGACCGGCCGGCGGCAGCTTGTAGGCAAAGTCCTTTATGTGGGAGGAGTCGACGGTCTATTCTTACTGGTTTGTGCCATTTACCCTGACAATTTCTGTAGAGAAATTACTGTCGAATTTTGAGAGAACAACTATAACAACTCGTAGACACTAGACAGAGTCACTTGTTGGGTTTCACTTGTCATTACACAACATTTTGTTTTTCGGAACAAAAAACGATAAGTGAAAAATTAGAAAACACTGTAGAGCGTTATCAAGTACATGTCTAGTTTGCGAGTATTTTTCAAATCTAAAATTTCACAGTTTCACGAAAAGAAAGATGAATTTATGTCGCTTAAGTAGACAGGTTTTTTTTATGTAAGTACTGGAAATATCTATGCTTTTTTCTGTGTCGCTTCTGACACAGAAGGTAATATGGTAGACCGATTTTAGAAAACACGACTCTATCCAAGAAACTATGCAATTTGCATTGCGCGATACTAAAAATTATTTTTACTGTCCAGTCCAGACTAACATTTACGAACTCACAATGGCGAACATTTTCATACAAAACGATCTATTGTGAGTGTGACCGTCAAAATATAGTTGAAGATTCAAAAAAGATTATTGGTAAGTCGCATTGTATACATTTGTGGTGTTATATCATAATAGAATAGAATATAACTTTGATAACTGAAAATATTGAACAGAATTACCTTTTCATTGTAGATCTCCAAGAAGGAGGCCTTCAATATAAAATGTGTTTCCTTCCGATTCTTGATCAACTGGAAGAGGTACAAAAACGATCGGAAGATAAGTCCATGGCGTCTGTCTGTTGGATTTGGCTTCCCATTAAACTGTAAACAAAGCAATTAACAGAAGAATGTAAGTTAAAAAATTTTTTGGACTTACCAACTCTGGTGGCCCGGTCAAAGTATGTGTCTTGCCCGACCCAGTCTGGCCATAACAAAACGCAGTACAGCTGAATCCTTCAATTGCCATTTCGATTATTCTCTTGATTCCGGAATAGTCAAGGATATCGTCTTGTGTTGCTCCAGGCTCAAAGACCACATTATATGTGAACGCCTTGAAATTTTCTCGATTTCTTGACGCCTTAGTACCCGAACCTTGACCTTCAATCTAGCTCAGGGAAAAACGAATTCTATGAAAAACAAATTCCAACTGTAAACAACTATATAATTTGCACCATGACTTGTCCATTTCCCGGAAACCGCAAAATCATGTCATGGCTCCCACGTTTCTCCTTCTCGCTGAGCGGTCTAACACGCACCACCACATTTACATTGTCGTCTGGAGTAGATGGTTCACTACCTGTAGACTTGGATGCGATTATTTCCAAGGTATCCGCGCTACCAATTCTGTGAATTTTTAAAGTTTTTCATAAGTACCTATATACATAAATTATATAAGGGAGATGTGAAAAATAATACTGAAGGACAATAATTCAAGGGTGACGATGAAGGTCATGTCCATACGGGGCTTTGTTGCGTGCCTAGGGATAACTTTCTTTGGTCGTTTTATTTTTTGCATTTCTTTTTCAGAGGTTATTCCTCTTTTTCGTATTCAAATTCTGATGTGAGAGGGTGGTTTGTTTTTGTTTATCTGATTTACCTAATCAGACGAAGGCGTCGTCGTCGTCGCCCGTCGACTGTATATAGTTGTGCTTCTATGGGTTTTGCCACAACGGAACTAATGAATATTCATGTGGCACTTAAGGTATTGAATTTGCCGATGATAGATGGAAGGAACTGCGATTGGATGGAGTACGAGTATGTAAACTACTTGGACTTGCTTTGATTATATTTTTTTAGGTTTCTAAAACGTGTTGATGTGAGGCGAAGTGGGTAAGTTGTTTGTGTTGCAGTGGGGTAAGCCTTTATGCCTTTTGACCAAAAGCAGACCATCAGAGCGTGTCTAACTATAGTCTTTCGCTCCACCAAGCAAGACTGTCAAATGAATAGGGTTATTAGAGAAATAACTGTGCCTATATTAAAATAATATTAACACAGTGATTTGCTTACCAGCCACTATATTATAATCAAACAAAAAAGGCAATAATAGGATTAAGTCGGCTTAAGGCAGTGACAAATTATAGTCGAATGCAATTTTATATGGTAACCAATATAAAATGTAATCGGATATTGGCATAAGCTGGATTACTCTAATGTTCTCTTCTTCTAAAGTTGCTGGAAGTATTTCTTTACTCACATAATAGTCGCAGGCATACTACAGTAAGTATCAGCCATCAACAACTAGCGAATGTAACGAAGCACCATTCGCGTGGTGTGCAGTAGGTAGGTATAGTTATAGAGCGTATTCCACGAAAAATATGGTTTGGAGCGCCAAAGCATGTTTTGTGCGTTGACGATGATGATGCATTGGCGGATTCCCTTGACCCTGCGTAATCGTAGCTGGCACTCGAGGTAAAAAAAACCTGTTCAACGGCCAATTGGAAGTTGCGTAGTAAAAGCGGTGAGCGATCTGGAGCCGAGCCGAATCTACTTATCACCTGTCTGTCAACAGCTAAATATAAGTGAGGAAATTTGTTTATGTTTTGTCATAAACAGAGTCAGGTCATGGTTGGTTGGTTGGTTGAAAGTGGCTGCCAACTGGGAAACGCCAAAACACTTAGACCAGCATAGGTCCATTGTGATACCACGAAAAAGGATCATATAAAATCTCCCTACTAGTTAAACCATCTTGAGCTCTTTATAAAGCGTAAGAGGCTTCTGATGTCTGTGTTTGTCAGATCGCCCAAGTCGTTGTAATGGAAGGCTCCTAGGTGAAGCTTCCTTCTACGGGAGAGAGCTGGGCAGGAACAAAGAAGGTGAGAGATATGTCGTTTTCGGTTGGTTGTCCAGAACCGTCCGGAAGAACTCTCCGCGATTCTGAATTCAAATCCAGGAGCAAATTTCTCTTCTTTTCTTTTCAGTAGAAGAACTGTCAGTTGAGTGCCAATCGAACGCTTTCAGAAGCGTTCGGATTGCTTCCGGACGGTTCTGGACG
The DNA here is from genome assembly GCA_949372485.1 of Cheilosia soror. Taxonomy (NCBI): domain Eukaryota; kingdom Metazoa; phylum Arthropoda; class Insecta; order Diptera; family Syrphidae; genus Cheilosia; species Cheilosia soror. The sequence goes on from OX443561.1 coordinate 82,078,826, forward strand.
ACCAACCGAACACGGCAATAGTTTCCTTCTCTTCCTCATCGGTGCAGCTTCTGCAAAAGTCGTTTGCGAAAAGGCCTAGCCTTGTGGCATGTTTACCTATTAGGCAGTGTCGAGTAAAGACACCTATGGTAATGCAATCTGTTGAGATAGCAATTTCTTAGAGCGTTTCAAATCCAGCTTAGGCCAAATTTGCTTTGTCACTAGACAAGTGGTGCCACTTGTCCATCAAAGATTTGTACTTTAGATAGCATTCCAGCTTCAATTTTTGTTTGCAAGTAGCGATTGGTATCCCTAGTTCCTATTCTAGCGAGTTCATCGGATTTACAATTCCCTGGAATGTCTCCTTGTCCCGGCAGCCAGATTAGGTTAATGTTGAACTGTTCGGCCATCTCCGTAAGAGACGATTGGCTTGGCTGTCCGAAAATATGCAGATATCCTTGGCGGATATGACGTTTTTCTTGAGCCAAGATAAGACCTCTTTAACCGCCATTATTTCCGCCTGGAACACGCTACCCTAATCTGGTAGACTGAAGGAGAGCTTACTAAATATTATCAAGGGGTAGGAGTCAGGTCATGAATGTGGCGATTCGACGCCAACAGTTGGTAATTATAGGGAACAACTTCGAAGGCAGAACCAACTATGGCACTGACAAGAACAGAATAAGTAAACAATTATGCGAGGATTTTCACAAAACCGGTTCTCTGACGGCTTTTATGGAATAGAAATGAATGAAATAAATAAATAAATAGATGGCGCAACAGGTCCGCAAAGAACTTTTATATTATATACAATTTGACTTAAGGCTAGTTTACAAAGTTGTTATGAATAATATTTAATATTTTATGTGTTGGCTCAACAACAGGGGCCCAACGGTTTACATTGATTTTTTTTTAAATAATTCGATTTACATGAATTGTGATTGTTTTCTCAGATTCACATTCGTATAGTAGGTATGCATCGTTGTCAGGGTGTTTTCCATGACATTTGTACTTTCGAAGGTTATTAGAAAAGAATTGGAGTCCCCAGTACACTAACAACTGAGCCACAAATGGGGTGAATAAATTATCGGCTATGCAGTTAGTAGCAGTAGCCACCACTTTAGAAAAACTGACTTAGAATTGCAACCGAACGATTAGAAACATTAAGCTTGGGCTAGAAACTCAGGCCTAAAGTAAGCAGACCACAAAACTGAAGCTATTCTCATCAGCCATATACAAGTCAAACGCCTCGTACTGGTTGGGGAGCATACTATTAAACCGATGCTCTTAATCACATAATCTGCGAAAAAGCAGACTTCTAAGGTGTGCTGCCGAGAAGCCGAGTAGCAGCGCTACTTTTTTTAAATACTTTACTCGAAAAGAATGAATCTTTATTACCCGATTTCACACTTGGAGCTTAAGTGTCGTCCAAGGATAAACTCAGGATTAACACAAATTTGGTTTCCACAGTGCAGGTTTAACGATAAACTTAACTTATCAGCTAGGTTCCAGAAATCGAGTGAAATCGAAATTGAAAATCGAGTGAATTCGTTTTCAGTGTTCTGCATTTCGAGCGATTTGGAAACTCCGCAATTTTTTCGAAATCACAATTTCACTTTGTCTCAATTCAGAAAATTTTGAAATCGAAATCGAATACAGTGAAATGTAGAACACAAAAACTCATTTCCGATTTCATTTCGAGTGAAAGTGAGATGTGGAACCTAGCAGTATATAATGCATTAAGTTAAGCCACCGACTTCCGTGGCTTAAGTAGCAATCCAGAGAATACATAATTGCCAAGTGCAATGAGATAATATTTATCCCAAAATACTCTGAAGAAAACCTATATAAGCAACAATATAATTATGTTTGGCAATGCTGTTCTTAAAGTTTTTTCTACTGTGCCACCTCTCGCGAACGTCTGACAAACATCCGAGAGTATGACTGTCATGAAAAAGCTTCTCAATTCAGCCGTTCGGACTCGGCATAAAGTTGTAGGTCCCTTCCATTAGTTCAAAAAACAGAAACTCAGAAATGACATACTATCTCTTCGTTATTGGTGGAAATACTCTCTAACACTGAGCATGCAACAACATCGACATGCTTCGCTTCCACGCACACTCGTAGCACACATAATAGAATTACTATAGTTAGGAACTATAGTGCGCGTAGTTTTAGTTGGCACCTTGGCACACACATTCGCATACAGTCTGTATATTCATGATAAATGGTTCACAGTGACACTCATTTGGTGGTTTTACTAAACCAAGCTTAACTATGGACTGTGAAAAGGAAAAATACTTAAGCGAAGTTTATGTTCAATCCTACGCTTAGCTAAGCCCAGGATTAAGCTGCCACTGTGATATTGGGTATAATGCTGGGTTTCCACTTGTCGATTTGAAATTGACAATTGAGCGAAAAATTGTTTGTCAATGAATTGACTAACAGCGTTTGCCAATAATTGACGAAGAAACCACTGGACAAGTGGAAATAGCTGAATTGTCAAACAAAATGTCACTTTGTCTATAATTGACAGAGAAAATTTAATTGGCATCGAGTTCATAAGTTGGTCAATCAACTGACAAACGATTTTTTGCCAATAATTGGCATAAGTGGAAATGAACTGACGTTGGTGTCGTTCAATGACATAAACGCGAGGGCTGTCAAACTTTGTCAATCAACCGACATGTGGAAACCCACCTTAAGTCATTGGCGTTAGGCATAGCGCGACGAAATGCTAGTGTTTTTCCACTTAAATTGTTGCAAATTGCAGTCTTTTAGAAATATTTTACATATGGCTTTTGAAAGCAAGTTAGTTTGTCCGCTAGCTAAAGGAGTTTTAGAAAAGTGACCCAAGGCTGTCAAGTATTGGTGATTAGCATTTTTGTCTGTGTTTACAGTTGACATTTCGAATGTATGACTGACGTAAAATTGAGTTCAGGGAATTGAATCAAGAAAAATCGACTACTTTGTACCACTAGATTTCTGATTGAATATCCCCATATTTTGATCAGCATATGGGCTGCATTCTAAGTTTAAATACTGTAAATTATGATTCGGGAGAGCCTTCATGGGACTCTGGCACTGCGTCCTCTTTAAAAAGGCACAATAGGCTCCGTGCCTTCCCTGGTGAGGTCCTAAAATCTAGAGTCATCTTTTCACTACGGGGACAGTCAAGAAGACGATGATCTTCTCTTCGTCAGCAAAGGTTTGCTGAAGTAACGATTTCCTCGCCATAAGGATAGTCGTTCTGAGGCGAAAGAGGGCCGGACATTCCATGAGTAGGTATGTGAAGAGAGGAGATACCTATGTACGCCACTTTGTAGACATAGTCTATACATGTAGGGTCCGGTTCGACATAAGGCCATGGCCGCTAATTATATCTGTCATGATCCTCAGATTATTTGTGTCCAGATTAATGGGGTAATGGAATTTTCTGGAGGAGAATTTTGGGTGCAGTTCTGCCCCAGATGTTTTAAGTCAGACTTAGTTGGATTTGGGTTGAGCCAATCTTTTGATGTGGTTCGTGAAATGTTTTTTACTGACACCACAGAATGCGGTTCAGGTTCGATAAATAACATTGTCGCGCCGACTTTAGCCAGTGATTCAGCTAATTCGTTTCCAGCAAAGCCCGTGTGGGCTGGAATCCAATGAAGGATGACTAGGTTCTTTTTTTCCAATTCGTAGATGGCCATGTATGTTTCCAGGACCAACTTCAACTTTATGACAAATGAGTCAAGGGCTTTGAAAGCTTCTTGGCTATCTGAGAAGATAAATATAGTCTTAACACGTGTAGATATTAGAACTTAAATTTATTCTATAGCGCAATGGTGAATGGCAAGGACTTCAGCCCGGAATATAGACGAGTTTTTGCAAAGTCTGACTGAATAGTTTGCCTGAGGCGATGCTCCATAAAATCCAAATCCAGTCCCTGACTACAACTTAGAACCGTCTGTGTACCAGACTAGGTCAAGTAGTGATGAATAGGGTTTTGTATTTTTCCCAGGGATGATTATAGAGAACAGAAAAAACTATTGACTATATTAAAATAACAAATAGCATTCACCGGCGGCAGTACCGTATACGGATAGGGAACTACAATAGGATTAGGGCCTCACCCTGTTTAAGCACGGCAATAATGCAAGATTATTATGGAGTTAGGCATAACTGGAAGCACGGCGCCGCATGAACTTCATAAAGGATATCACTTCTACATAGTGCATCAAGCGCAAAACCGCCAGTTCGGAAGTATAGTTCCTCATGTATGCTTTTGTAATGTATTCAAATAATTGTCATACGCACTCTACCCATTTGTAGGGCCCTATTTAGAAATAAGGACCATTTGTCCCTTTAATAACGAATTAATGTATATATAAAGATTATGTGTTTATTGAGCTATAAGCAGTATCAGCAAACGGCCCTAAGTTACCTAGTAATGATTATAGTATTTGATACCACTCCCCTATGGCATATTTATGTATAGGTACCTACCCACTCGTATCTACCTATATGTAATTGGTCCACTTTCCTTTCTATCATTAAGGTTCATGAACTCTGCACTTACAAATAAAAACCTACCGAGTTTGTGAATGAGGCAGTGCATATAGGAAGTACATGTATAACGATTCTATTGTTATTAGACAAAAAGAAAACTGACTATAACTGTTCATACAAATTATATGGCTATAAGGATGAGTGTACCTCATCAATCAATAGTCTATCCTATCATCGAATTTATGACCTTCCACATTTAGACAGTTGCGCTCAGCTCAAAGTCCGCCTCCGTCCAAATTGTGAGCACATTAACATTGTTTAACTAAAAAAGGATTGCTAATGCAGAGCCATGTATTTGATTAGTAATTCTAATTATGTACCTTACGGCTCATCAATATTATACCTGCGTCCTGCGACCAATCACATATTCAACCAAAGGAGGGCTGATGAACCACTTCCTTCGGTGTCGGTCATTAACACCGGCAATTTGTCGAAATTGGTTGGACGAAATCAAGTTAACTTGTTTGCCTAAGCTCAATCCTCTTAGGAGGTAGGTAGTTTCTTTGTTTCTCTTCAACTGCGCACATAAAAATAAAACCCTTCTTTAATTCATATTTTCGTGTTCCCCTGTCTCGCTCTTTTATTTATTTTAATCAAATGATAACACTCGGAAAAATTAACACGAAGCCATTAATATTATTGCTGGCAACTACAGCTGTAGTAGAGTTGTTCATGTTTACTACTAAGTGAAGATCCTTAAAAACAGATAAACGGAAGTACACGTACTAGGTCGTATAGCATTTTTGTGTATGCCAGAAACGAGGGGGTGCGACTAGTGGGAAACACACAAAAAAAAACAAGGCTAGTAATTGAAGTAAGTTCTAGAGTTGGATATAGCGTGATGTGAGGGGAATGCAAATATTGTGGCACGCGTCATCAACGAGGCTTCTTTAATTTGTTGCATTCGATGAAGTTTCGTTATATTTTCTGTTTGTTTTTGATTGCGGGAGCCGCAGCCAGAGGGGGGAATGCAATTACAGAAAATATGTCAATAATTTGATGACAGGAAGCCAACCACAAGCAAAGGACATCATATTGATATAAGATATCTATACATCTATACACATAATAAAATTGTAGATTTGTTGTTTGTTCCACTATCATGTAAGAACTACTAACCCGATTGGCTATTTTTGGAAAAGGTAGGCCTTAACAATGCTGGCATCATATAGATAGGCTTTATTTGGTAAAAATTGGACAAAAGGGCGTGGCACCGCCCATACAAAAAAAAACATTCAGTCTTATATCTCGAAAACCGCCGAATCGATTGAACTCAAATTTACAGAAAATCTTACAGAAGAACATTATTTACCAAGATCTAAGCAATACCGCGCTGGTACAGCTAGTTTATAATACGTAGGTAGATATAGTTTGCAAAACATATATCCTTCAATTTAGCAAAGAAAACAAAACATTTCGCTACTGTTTTGTAGAAGGTGGTAGGCTAACACTGTAAATTATATTTGTCCTGATATTGCTGCAAAAACACTTGTAAAAAATGTGCACGACTGGGTCGCACGTAACTTTCTCGTTTATTGCGAATCTCGCAGAATCTCAGAGTCATTTCAGCAAATTTTACGTTTAAAATCATACGCACTCAAGATGTATTTAATAACTGAGCACTTGTTAATTAACAACGTAATACATAACATACTACATAAACATACGTATTAACTCCAACATTTACTTTTAAATTTCACCCCGAACTGACACTTGAATTTCGAATTATATTGCCACTGAAGTTTTGGGCTTTACAAAAATATACCGTGTGTGAATACAGATCGGGATTTGGGTAGTAATTTTTGAGAAATATTCATAAAACGGCTATATTCGAGTTTTCTGAGAAAAACTAAGTACGTGATCATGTTTAGAATGCTTATGTTGTCTTAAATATGTATTTTGATCAAAATCGTTAGAGCGTTTTTTTTTGTAAAATTATGCTGACAAATGTTACAACTTTGGATTCGAAAAGCACTGTTATTAAACTGTTTAGCTGAAAACTGAGTACGACGTATTCTTCAGGATATAAACATTACCTAGCAGTTACATTTTTAACCAAATCGAAAATGAAGTTTTTGAGATATGTGTAGTTTTTAAAGTACCTACCGTTTTTAGCGATTAGGGTGGAAATCGAAGGACGCATTCATGGTTCACAAAAAACCCTTTTTCCAACTGTTTTTCTCAAAATTGAGCAAATGGTATTACTGTGGATTTAAGCATTACCTGACAGTAACATTTTTATCATAATCGAAAATGGCGTTTTTGAGATATAAGCAGTTTTTTAAAGTACTATTATTAGGGATTTGGGTGGATATCAAAGGACGTAGTCTTCTTAGGGAAAAACTGAGTTTGTTATCAAGTTAAGAATGACAATAGTAGGTACCTTAAAAATAAGTTGTTTTTTTTAAACTGTTTTTGCCGTTTTCGAGAAAAAGCCAATTTTCAAAACTGCGGTTGCTGAACTTTTTAGCGAAAAACTGGGTATGCATGTCAACTATCAATTTATTTTGGTTCAAATCGTTAGAGCCGTTTTGAAAAAATCCAAATTGTGTTATCCATATTTCGTACAATTTTTATATGGGAAGTAAGTACAGCGTAGTATTAGGGCTAAACTTCGTATTAAGAGTTTCTGGGCTTCCCGCTAGGGAAACAAATCCGTCCAAGCGGTAAGATTCCCCAGGGGTGGGACAGACAGAATTGCGAGACCCACTTTTTGTTCATAATACCAGAATTGATAAAAATCTCGAGTTCGAAATTTTGTACGAAAACAATATCTTTCTCTTACTACGTACCTCTTTCGACGGGTTGACGCCTTGTCGGGGCGAAAGGGCTTGTAGTAAGTCTACGAGACATATGGGAGGCGCAAACAACAGAGGGACGGTCGAAAGATCGCCCCCTCTGAATGAGTTGTAGCAAATCAGTTGTCTCTAGACCGAAACTAAGATCACCCCACCTTTAGTTAAGGTGTCCGGGGAGTAAACCCCAGCAAAAATCCCACTTAAGCCAAGGTGTTGAGGCACCCGTGCCGATGGCTGCATGGTCAGCAGGTGGTTAAAAATGCAGACCGCTAACGGTCCCCTCCGATGCCCAGGCGAGGTCGGTTGTATAAATGCCTTGTCCTGGTAAGACGGCTCTGCCAGGATCGACCCACCCTTCCGGTCCTACTCGTGGGAACCAAATCAAAACAAAACAAAAAATGGATGGAAAAAAAGAAGACGTAACAAAAAAACAAAAAGACCAGCCGAGGCTGCCAGTGGTTGGCACCTCATCAGAGGACGAATTGCTGGCCTCCAGTCAGGAGACAATCGTCCCTAAACCTCGCAGCGAGAGTGCTAAGGCTAGTACCTCGACTGCAAACCAATCGACAACCAAAACACACACTCAAACCAGACACAAATCCGCAGGGAAAGCAATGAGAAGCAAGTACCAGATGGCCCTCTTCGTCTTAGGGAAGATTGCAAAAAATGAGGCTGCCGGCAAGGTCCACGAAAAGGACCAGGCGGATAAGATAAAATATCAGGCAATCGTTGACGAATACAACGAGAGCCTGAAAAACAAACCTAAACAGGCAGCGAAGAGGGATAGGTCTCTAGATGAGTCCTCCCACCGCCCGGCCCCTAAAAAAACCAAAGTTGCCGAAGGTTCGACAGCAACAGCCAAACCAAGCACGTCTACGGCTAGTGCGGTCCAGAAGCGGCCATTTACCGAGGTGGTAAGGGACCATCTCCAGGTCGCACTAGTGGATGAGCTATCCACAAATGGGAGGTCCATAGCCAAGACGTGGGGAAGCATTGAGGCCAAGCTTTCCGACATGGTGATCGACCACATCGTCAACAACCAAGGGGGGACTCTGCCAGACTTTGACTCCGCCGAGTTGGTTAGGGGATATCGGGTAATCAAATGCGCCGACCAATTCTCTAAGGATTTCCTCAGCGAGTGCGTTGCTAAGGTTAGCGATGCCTGGGACGGTTTGAAGCTCAAGCTTATCCCAGCTAACGAAATCCCGAGGAGACCTAGGGCCCGCATTTGGTTGCCTAATATGAAGATTGAAGGGGGAAGGCTCCTCCAGTGTCTCAAACTACACAACCCGGCGGTTCCAATGGATGACTGGGCAGTCATTAAGGCGGAGGAACCCTACAAAAACACCATGTCGTTCCTGCTACTCATAAATAACGAGTGCCTGGTGGCTCTCGAGAAAGCAGATCACAAACTTAGGTTCGGCATAAGGCATGCCAAGCTTAAGGTCTTCATTCCCTCCGGTCCTGAGGACGATGCAGACATCGTCGAAACCGACAAGCTGTTGGAGGACCTGATGATATCCGAAGAAACCCCATCAACATCAAAGAATAATGCTGAGAGTCATACAGACTAATCTGAGGCACTCAAGGTGTGCCTCCGATAATCTGCTGGTTTTTCTGCGGGAGGAAAACATGGACATCGGCATTATTCAGGAGCCCTGGGTGAGAGACTCGTCCATAAAGGGGCTCCAAGACAAACAATACGACCTGTTTTACAAACATCAGGCCACAGGTAAGCCTAGAACTTGCATACTCGCTAAGAAACATCTTAAAGGTTTTTTATGTCCCAATCTTAGCTCAGACGATTTAACAGTGATTAAATTAGAGTATGCGAACCAGACAACATACATCACATCAACATATATGGCTCATGAGAGACCAGCACCGCCAGTGGAAGTGGAGCAACTCATAGCCGGAATAGCAGTTAAAGACAACCTGTTGATGGGCTGCGACGCCAATGCAAGGCATACAGTGTGGGGGAGCTCGGAAGATAATGAAAGAGGTGAGTCACTTTTTGATTTTCTTTTAACTACTAACCTGTCTATCTGTAATAAGGGCGCGACCCCCACCTTTGTTTTTCCGAGTACGGAAACACACAGGGGGTGGGAAGAGGTCCTAGATATAACACTAAAAACAAACAATGATAACTTTAGGGTCGAAAACTGGAGAGTTTCTAATCTGGAGTCACTTTCTGACCACAGATGGATCCTCTACGATGTAGGTCTCGAGGCCGAGTCCACTAAACCTTTTAGAAACCCCAAGAGGGTAAATTGGACCAAGTTTGGCCAAGTCCTTCAAACAAAACTTAAAAACACACCCAAAACAAATGCGATAGTTATTGAAGAACTAGAGGCAAAGGTAAAGACTTTTGAGAATGCAATGGGCGCAGCTTACAAAGTCTCGTGCCCAGTGAAACGTAGCAAAAAAACATTTCCCCCATGGTGGAACGAAGACCTCTCCAATCTGAGACAGATGACCAGAGCGATTTTCAACATCTGCCACAAACACAATTTCTGGCAGCCTTATAAGGACTGTTTAAGCCTTTATAAGAAAGCCATAAAGACATCCAAAAAGGAGGCCTGGATGGATTACTGTCATTCGATAGAAACCCTTAAGGACTCTGCCAGGCTAAGTAAAATTCTGTCCAAGGAACACTCCAACCCTTCCTTTCTGAGAAAGATAGATGGAGGATGGACCGAATCCTGCGCGGAGACCCTGGAACTCCTAATAAATACCCACTTTCCCGGATGCAGCGATATTAGTACGGAACCCGAGAGGTCTCGGCAAGTACAACCTGCATTCCACACCAATATCACTTCAATAATTTCCGAGGAAAAGATTTCCTGGGCTATTAACAGCTTCTCCCCGTTTAAGTCTCCGGGCCCTGACGGCATACTACCTGTCATGCTACAGAAAACGCAAGATTTAACACTACCTTGGCTGGCGTCAATATTCAGAAGCTGTTTAATACTAAACCACGTACCCTACTCTTGGAGACGCGCTAGAGTGGTCTTTATACCGAAGGTAGGCAAACGTGGGCATGAAACCGCCAAAGATTTCAGACCAATTAGTTTAACCTCCTTTGTACTTAAAACCCTAGAGCGTATTCTGGACATCCACATGCGAAGTTTTCTAGAAGAATCTTTGCTATCCAAATCACAGCACGCCTACCTAAAGGGAAGATCCACGGAAACGGCTCTCCACGAGGTAGTGCGAACAATCGAAATATCCCTACAGTATAAAGAATACACACTAGCCTCCTTCTTAGACATAGAGGGAGCTTTCAATAACGTACACACTGAAGCTATTCTTGAATCTCTGATTGAGCTGGGCATAGAGGAATTTATTAGTCAATGGATAGTCTCTATGCTCAGGACAAGAACTATTCAGGCAACACTAGGCAGCAGTCATATAACCAAATTCGCCCATAGAGGAACGCCGCAGGGTGGCGTCATCTCGCCTCTACTATGGCTAATGGTTATAAATAAAATTCTGGTGAAACTTGACAGGGAACGGGTTAAAGTTGTCGCGTATGCGGACGACGTGGTGATACTAGTGTCAGGGAAGTTTCCCACCGTGATTAGTGAAATTATGGGGGCCGCTCTAGACAAGGTAAGCACCTGGGCTGCAAGTTGTGGCCTCGGTGTCAACCCGAGCAAAACTGAACTGATGCTGTTCACTACCAAAACCAAAATACCCGATTTTACCCTACCCCGTCTAAACGATCAACTACTCACACTGTCATCCAGCGCTAAGTATCTAGGTATCATGCTCGATCCAAAACTTAGCTGGAAACATAACATTGAACACAGAGTAAGGAAGGCATCGGTCGCTTTCTATGCTTGTAGCAAAACCTTTGGAAAGAAGTGGGGTCTTCAACCAAAGATGACCTTGTGGATGTACACAGCCGTAGTGCGTCCAATTCTCACGTATGGATCACTAGTATGGTGGCCTGCGTTGAGCAAAGTCTACAACCTCACGAAATTGAAAAGACTGCAAAGAACAGCCAGTATAGGTACCACGGGGGCAATGAGGTCGGCCCCAACAGATGCCCTTACTGTGCTCTTGCATCTTCTACCCCTCGACCTACACACAAAATATACCGCATTATGCAGTGCTATAAGACTCAAGGAGTCGGGATGCTGGACTGCAAGGCCGTATGGCCATAGTAACATCCTGGATTCGCTACCAAGCGGCATGGTCACGTCTCCAACCGACTACATGACACCCAAATTAAGCTTCACGAAAGGCTTCCACGTCGGTTTCCCAACAAGGGACCAGTGGAAGAGGGACGAAGTAGTGAAGGGCTTCGACACGGTCATATACACCGACGGATCTAAGATGAGCTGTGGTGTAGGGGCCGGTGTCTATTCGGAATCACCTCAAATATCGATTTCAGTACGCTTACCGGATTTTGCCAGTGTTTTCCAGGCGGAATTATTGGCCATTCGAGAAGCTTGCACGCAACTAGGGCGTGACACAACGCTTAAACAAAGCATTGCTATCCTTATAGATAGCCAAGCCGCCATCAAAGCCATCGACTCGGCTACCATATCCTCCAAACTGGTGCAGGAGTGCCGGAACGAACTTGCCTGTCTGAGCGAGCGCTTCAGGGTCACACTTCTCTGGGTTCCAGGGCATAGTGACGTAACAGGCAATGAGCGTGCAGATGAACTGGCCAGGAAGGGCTCAGCACTACATGCCTCGCTCTCAACGAAGGTCCACATTCCGTTAGGAACGGTAAAGGGACAAATACATTCGCATTTTCTGCAGAAAGCCAATTTCCGATGGTCGGGGTTGACGAACTGCGTCATATCAAGGAAGATATGGCCTACCTACAACCAAAGCAGAACAAATAACCTGCTAAACAGAACCCGCCCCGATATCGCCAGACTCACGGCAATAATCACGGGGCATTGGCCAATTGGTGACCATGCGGCCAAGCTAGGTATCCCTTACAACCCGCATTGCCGCAGTTGTGGTAATATAAATGAAAAAGAAACTCTGTCTCACTTCCTCTGCAAATGTCCAGCTCTAGCGAGAGCCAGACTGCGCGCACTGAACCAACCATTCCTTGACGACCTTAGCGACATCTCGGGCAAAGGGATACAGGATCTTATCCGTTTTCTCAATTCCACAGGTTGGCTATAGGCACCGACCGGACCACACCCTCAACAACCACAACAAAACAGGTAACACGAGTCGTGGTAACAAAACGGCACATTATAGTGCTAATTGGGTTCAAGGTGAACCGCCACTGCTACCTACCTACCTACCTTACTACGTACACGAGAAAGTTAAAAAACAACAATAATTCTCTCCCTTACTGAAGAAAATGAGAAAAAGACTCGAGACAAAATCGACACAAAACTTAGTACACACGGCCAATAAAAATCTATTGCGGTTGTCAACCTCTCTGTTGTATTCAAGAATTGGTAGCCTATATAGCCCCGGTACACACTTGCGATTTTTTAATGCGCGGTGCCGCAGCGTCACCGCATTTGCGTCTTGCAGTACTCACAAATAAATTGAGTGGTGCACACACACGTGCGATGACGCTGCGGCATCGCGCGTGGCGCGTCATTCTTGCGGGTAAAAAGACTCGCAGGTTTCCTCGAGATCGCTTTCAGTACATTCTTTGTTATTGAGCAGTTTTTTATACCCTCCACAGGAAGGTATATTCACTTTGTCATTACATTTGTAACGCCAAGAAGGAGTCACGGGAGACCCTATAAAGTATATATATTCTGATGGATCAGGATCACATTCTGAATCGATTTAGCCATGTCCGTCTGTCTGTCCGTCTGTTGAAAACACGATAGCGTCCGAACGAATTGATATATGCGAATGCAATTTTGTCAGAGGACTTCTTTTTGCCGTCGTCAGGTTGGTGTTGAAAATGAAATGAAAATGTCGGTCAAGTAGTTCTGGTCCCTGCTCCTATACAAAACCATAAATCCTAACTCACGCGGCACTCCTCTTAAGCAGTGGAGGGTATTAAAACATCGGCAAAGCCGATGACAACACTTTTACTTGTTTTTTTTAAACACTTCTCCCGGGAAAGTCGAACCTATAACGCTTCGTCAGCGCCCCGATTTAGTTCTGCATTTAAATTGCTGCAAATTGTAGTCTTCTGGAAATTTATATCCATGCATGTCTATGTCTATGCATCATTTTGCCGCTAAGACGCAAAGGCAGTCTGAATTACTTGAATTACTGAAAATTTCCTAAATTGGTTGTTCCAAGTTCGAACTCAGCAAACCAGACAAAGATTTCGTTCACCGGCGAGTTCATCTGAGATGAGAATCCTAGGCAATTGATTTATGTATCGTGTGAAAAGGTTACGATTCCGAATGTCGATAGAAGGTTCGCCGGAGTGGTGATTCGCCAACATCCACGCAAAAGATCAAAATACAAGTATCTACCGGAAGTTTATGCTTATCAATTTGGGGCCCGATTCTTGGTCATCTTCGTTATGGGCCCTACCAATAATAATTTGTAACCTTCAACATAAATATTTTGTTTAACAAATACGGACACGTGCGGGTATTGTAAGGACCTACTACATAGGCTATATGTCGCAGAGGATATTACTCATCTTCTCTGTGAATGTCAAGCTATTGCTAGAAGGAAGGTACTTCTTCGACAATTTGGAAGATGTATGCCTCTCAAACAAAATTGAAACCTGTTTTAGGTTATGTAGGGAAATTGAGTGTTTAGGTGAATTGGTTTAGGTTTTGACCGTGAAGGTTCCCCAGGGATGGTGATAGGCCCAATATGTTGCCTAGTCTTCTGGGGTGAACTCACACCCTATTCAAACTAACTATATTTTGACAATCACACACAATAGATCATTTTATATGGAATTTTTCATAAAAGTGAAAGTACCACGAACCTCCCCGCGTTTGTATGTTTGCTATAATGAACTCCGACACCGTCCAACCGATTGAGCTCTAATTTTCGGGAAATTTTCGGTATCTCTATCGAATGTTTCTGTAAATTGTTGCCAAAATAAAAGAAAGGGACGAGGCATGTCCTAAAAAAACAACATTCCAAAAGCTATATCTCGACACTCATGGAAGCTAAACTTGTAAAATTTAGAACATTGATAGGAATTGTCCTGACAAGAACATTATATAAGCGGACGGACAGGGCCAAGTGTCTTATAGATTCGCACAAAGCTAATAGATGTTTTAAACTCTGTATACATATAATCTGACAAACCTTCACGCTGTGCGGATTCAGAACAAAATATTAAACCCATTTTTTTCGTGTACACCTAACCTACACCTTAAAATTCACTCTTTGAAATTGGAGTAGCCAATTTAATTCTCATATGGATTAAAAGGAAAACAAATATTGTAAGTTACAGGGGCGGACATACCTAATCAAATATTATTACCTAGGTCAGTTATTTAACTCTTTTGTTGAAATATCCATACACTTTAAAATAAAAATCAATATTACATAATTGTGGGTATATTTTGTATGACAATGGCCTCATGTTTATTTAATGTTATATACCTGTGCCATTGCAAGACAGTACATTAAATTATACCTATGATAGGTCAACGAGTCCAGAAGTTAACCTTTTTCAACCTTCTGTCAGCACGGCATTGCGGGACTGCATTTTAAAAAAAACTACGTCAGCAAGTCTTTTTTTAAATTGGATATATTCAAACACAATACATTGGCCTCATTTTAATTGCTATCCTTAGGAATTTTCAATCAGCTTTTAACAGGTGTGTAAGGTTCCAAAACCTGATTTTGCCCTTGACTTGCCTAATAAATTGATGGTTTCATTTTAAATGGTTTTCAACTCCTTTATGTCCATCTGACTAAATTGCGTTAATTTCAAAACTAACAAATCCAAGTGCTCCTAAAACATTCATCATAGCTATTTGTATTTTAAGCCAAATAGCCAATTCGCGTGATTTCGAATAGATTATTTAAACATGACCAACACATTTTGGTCAACACAACTTACTCATTCTCACGGGACCGTTGAAAGACAGGGGTATTCCGGGATCTGTCACTACTACTATTACGGCCGGAACTCCTTTGGCGTATCCCATTGTTGAGACTTCTCGAACGCGGTATGTTATCCTTTTGTTTAGGTGGCGTTTGTAATTGTTTACGGTTACGCGACGTGTTAATTTTATTTATTGAATGGGGAACACTTGAAGCGCGGGTAACCATTTTCAACTCATTTTATATTATGTTGGGCTCTTTACTCAAATATCAATCAAAACGTTTGAAACAATAGGAAAATATTAAATTTCACTAACGATGGTCTATCGGTCTGCTACCGCAAAAGGTTCTCAATTAACTAAAGTCCAAATGGTATAGTAACGCTCTTTTTTAACCAATGTCCTTTTCCTTTCTCCTGTTTTAATGGTTGTAAATCAAATTGAGCGCGAAACAGTATACCTAGTACACGCTCTTGACCCGTGTAGAGTAGACAGAAATCACCATAAATGCTAATGGACTACACTGTGAGAAATGATTTTATTAATTCAATAAAAATAATACATCTTGAACTGAAATGTATATCTGAGAACAAATCAGTATAGGTATAGTCAAGTTTTCACACTACTTAATTAATTGACATAAACATTCCGCTAATAATCATTTTTAGTATCCAGGCAAACTTTTGCGAAGTCACAATGGCGATAATTTCCATATAAAATTATTCATTGTGACCGTCACCGTTTTTAATTTAAAGGTTAAAAATGTTCCGGGGGAATATTTAAAGTTTGGATATTGCCAAAAAATAATTCGGTAAATGACCCATCTGCTAAGTACAAAGTAGTGAATATCCCGGGGCGATTGCGGGCATCGCAGGGCTAAGTGTATTAAGCCTTAAATAAATTTTGTTGAAATATAAAATTAATTGTTGCCGAAAATAAATTGGTATCGACGATAATACGCAAAATGTTGGTAACATTTACCTAGGTAAGGTTAAGTTAGGTAAGTGAGTTGGTGAGACAGGACAGCCACTCTTAAATCAATCTATTGTGATGAGATGATATTAGAGTGCCTTACTCCTACACTATGGAAATCGGCGGGAGATGATTTGGTAGAGGGGATGCACTAACTTATCTGCAAAATTTCGTCGGAAGAAAGTATGCCCGATGAATGGAACCTCAGCATCGTGAGCCCCATCCACAAGAAGGGAGGGCCAATTACAAAGGAATAAGCCTACTGAACGCTGAGTATAAGATCCTGTCGGGTATACTATGTGAACACCTAAAACCTTTCGATCTAAGGAATTCCAGATTGATACACACACCGCCTCTTTATCGACGTAAAGGTCGCCTATTATAGCGTATAGGGACGAATTATACAAAGCCATGTCAAATTTCGGTATCTCTGCCAAACTCATCCACCGCTGTGTAGAACGACGATGGAGAAATCTCGCTGCTCCGTCAAAATGGGGAAGAACACCACGAAATCTTTTGATGTGTAGAAAGGGATTAAGGCAAGGTGACGCACTATCATGAATGACTTCTTTAACATGGCATTCTTGAAGCAATTGTACGTAACTCGCAAGCCAACATAAGAGGTACAATTTTTCAAAATTTCGTTCAACTAATTGCATATATACATGTGGTATCACAAGGGACCTAATTGGTCTAAGTGTGTCGGCCTTTTGCCGGCAGCCACTTCAACCTAACCTAATTGCATATACAGATGATATTGATATTGATATTGACTATCAACTAAGCAATCGCAGCAACATTTTTCGTTCGAGCGATATTTAGTTGCCTTGATGTGAGACCTCTAATTTAATTCAAAATAAAATAACTGTGAGCGATAATATTGCGTGTTTGGTGTTTCCTATTGCCAGTTGCTTATTGATTGTTGCCTCAATCTGAGAGCCGACTAAATCGCAAAACGACATCAGCGTTAAAATAAAGCGAAGGATCACTCTTGCCAGTGTTTCTTCGGACTAAGCAGGCATCTAAGATATGTAAAGCCCTCTCTCACAGAAGCTAAGGAAATATTTTACAAGACCTTAATCACTCCGGTACTGCCTGATGTAGGAGTATGGTGCAGAAGAAATATTCTTCGAGTGATTTTCGGTCCAGTTCGTATTGGCGGAGTGTGGAGGTAGAGGCATTTAAAAATGTAAGCAGGCCATTTATGAACCTGTCAGAAAGTTCTTCTAAGCTCTTGAAAAAATAACTCCCAAGGATTAAGAATAAGTTGCTGGGCGGTATACAAAGAAAATATTAAGATCAACGAGAAAAGTAATATCTGAATGAGGTATTGTCATAATTTATAAGCCGCTCAGCAGCTGTTGTCACTACCTGTACCTTAGGTTGAAACACGCTGCTGCAGGCTGGAGGTATGATTGAACTGCATAGTGTATAGACTGTTCAAGACTTCAGAAAAAATTCTCGCATGGGCATGAAGGTTCTTTTTCAGTGGTGGGCTTTCGATTCAAATCTTCATTTGGTATTTGAGTTGATAGAGTGACAACTGAGAAGGTAAAAATCATGCGTCCGCTTTGCCCTTACCATAGAATTTTTTTGTGTTTTCGAATTCATTATTACTTTACCTGTCAAATTTGATCTCAGATATACCTTCTGCCTTGCCGTGTATGGCCAAGGCCATGCAGAAACGGACGGGAAGTTCGTAGTCTGTGCATACATTATTGCCTATGCCTGCCAGGTTGTGTTTCCAGCTTTCAATCTGGCTTAGCACAGTTTTGGGAAATATTTCCTCCAGATTCCTGCACGAAGAGGTTTAGGAGTTTAAGATCAATTATAGACACTAGCCCGAAGGTAACCTTGCCACCGCTGTTTTTTGGCCTAAGAAGGAAGAAGAAGAACTGACTAGTAAGGCCTAGTCAAGAAACACTAAGGTAGGGTTACCAGACGTCAGGATTTAGCCTGACGCGTCAGGCTTTTAAGGTCTCTGTCAGGCTCAGGCCAGGCCTCACGCTTTGTCAGGCTTTTTAACTTTTTGTTGATTTACTATTTACATCAATTCAATTTTAACGAAAAAAAAATTTAAATTGTTGCTGAATGCATCAAAATATGGATGCAAATGCAACTAGATCATTTGGAATGGTTTCATTTATATTCGTTCAGTAAAAGAGACAATACTATTAACGAAATGACAGCAGTCACATATGCGGCAATTCAATCCCCAATTTATTTATATACACAACCTACTACTACCTACTATTTGATCTGAGGCGTTGTTGGTAACCTTACGTAAGTCACAAAACAATGGTCAGTATTTCTCAAATGCTTTAACCTTTTTTGTGGATGAACATTTTAAAGGATATGGATTCTTTTGATTCTGTATTTGAAAGATTAGCATTTGTAAAAGAATACAATATAACACTAAATGATTCCTATTTGTTTTACCAATGTACCAAATTCGAAAAAAATTGCCAGTCAACAAGTCAACAAGATAGTATTTTTTTTTAATCATTGGATATACAATATTTAAGCTTAATATTTTGAAAATTGCAAAATCAATCCTACGGAAATAAAAAAAAATTGTAAGGCCGCGCTAAATAAATTATCTTCGGCTAATTTACTGACACTTATAAAGAGTTCCCAAATTCAATTCTTAAAACAGAGATTTATCGGATGTCACGGTATTAATAATTTATTGAAACTCAGTGTTTTATTTCCTCTTGAATATTCTAGCAAAAATCAAGCAAAATAAAATGTCAAAAATTTGCATATAAGATATCTTTTTGTCTTACTCCCGGAACAGGATAAACTGTTGACAACCAAAAATTCGTTTTCCACCGCTATAGAAAATTATTCGAAAATCATATAATTTATCCCAGTTAACAAACGGCCTTAAGATCAAATAACTTATAATTTATTTATTTATGTATGAGTAGGTATAAGTAAGAGCATGTGATTAAAATTTAACGGTACTGCGATGTCATATTTCAGTATTCTCAGGCAGCGCAAATGCTTCCGGATTTTTTCTCGTATACAGTCCTTATACATATTTTGAAGAAACTTGACGTTTTAAATCAAATATATGCAACTGTAAAATATAAAAAAATGCCTTAGTTAAAAAAATCCAATGTCAGGCTTTTTGCTCCATAATCAGGCTTTTCTCTCCTACTTGTCCGGCTTTTTGATTGTTTGTGATGGTAACCCTACACTAAGGAGACTCTATATAAGACCCTCATCATCCCAGTCCTATTCTATGGCGCAGAAGCATGGACGTTAACAAAGGCGGATGAAGATATCTTCTTGATCGTTTCGAACGCAAAATTCTTCGAGTGATTTTCGGTTCCGTTTGCGTTGACGCGCTTTAGAGGAGAAGATTTAATAGCGAACTCTACGTATCAGTCAACGAAGATGGCTAGGACGTGTAGAGCGAATGGACACCAACGCTCCGGCCCGAAGAGTCTTCGATTCCAACCCGGAGGGACAACGCATTAGAGGAAAACCTCGTTTTAGGTGGCGCGCACAAGTGGAAGGGGGCCTCAACCAACTTGGAGTGCGCAACTGGAGGCGGTTAGCCAAAGATCGGACTAACTGGAGAGGCGTGTTGGTTGAGGCCCAGGTCCACCCCATCTAAGTAAGTAAGTAAGTATAGACTCTAGCCCAGAGCTGTATATAGGTTTGGTTCTGATTACCGAAGCCACTAAAATACCTCTCACAACAGCCATAAAATATTAGAATAATCATGGTATCCGTTCGGAGAGTAATTTTCTCCGCAACGCCAATCCAGTCCGAAAGTGCATAACGCATTTTGTTCACTAAAATCTTTCCGCGATGAACAGATGTCGGAAACCATCGGAGAGAAATTGACGTGTGGCTGTCAAAACCAGGTGCAAAAAACGCAAACCATCGCATCGCAATAAAACGTATACTGCCGCTAGTGCCGGTGTGCGTTATGTTTTGTCGGAGAAATGCTCCGAATAGCTTATCGGAACGATTACCATGAAGCAAAATTCTCCGATTCCTACAAAATCGGAGAATTTTTTTTTCGGAACGAATAATTTCTTTCCGTGTAACTGTAGGTATATTGAATTTACATACAGGTAATAATAATTCCAACGACCACCGATTAGTGACCACTGGCCAGTGTCCTGCACTTGATTCATGCGCACAAAGCAAAGCGTATTTATACCGAAACGTTGAGTCTCAGTTGAAAGAACCTTTCTCCCAACAAAATAACTCTTCTTTTGGAATCAACCAATGTTAGGGGGTGTAAATGCACCCTCGGATATTTCACAGTATAATGTGGGCATGTGGCCTAATCGACTTCAACTGCGCTTAATGATATGCTTTAATTCAAACACAATTTATACATGAATTGGGGTTTACTATACACGTCTGGGCACTTGTATCATTCTTTGTTTATTTATTTACATCTTCAGTTGATAATGTTTAATTTTACCCCTTATACTGAAAGGGCTTTAGATGTTAGAGAACAGTAATAACTCTTGTCCAAGTTTGCAAAGTAAAAATGCTACGTATCAGGTTTGAGAATTTTCCTAAACAGATCCGAATTTTTAGTCGCATGTTCTGACATGTAATAAAAAAGGGTGATCACAATAGGCCAAAGGCCACCACTCCATGGCTTCTGGGTAAAAATTAAACATGCATATGAAGCAGAGGGTTCATTTAAATAGTTAATCGATTACGCGCGTTCCTTTAATCGCGTCGGCCTATGTAAACATCGGGGGAGTGGTTTAATGGTAAGTGCGTTGGACCACTGATATTTCCCCCCTCCCCTACCAGTTACAAATGTCCGACAAAAATCCGATAGTGTAACGATTCTGAGAAAGATTCTTAATTTATCCATTTCGTACTTAGGGTGGGCTTATCACAACCATTTATTTTGATTTTAAGTTTGTAGGTACTTAGCTTGTCAAGACGAGCCTATAACGCTACAACAGCGGCCCCGAGATGCTTGCAGGTAGGTAATCCTGCCCTTAATTTGTTGTAACTGTAAGTTGTGGTTTGGTTTCCGGTTTTATGGAGTCAAGCCAAGTTACAGTCAAGTCAAGAGGAGGGTGATCTACAAAAGTTTAGTCAAAGTCACTAAAATCACCCTAATTCAATTATATCAAACGCCAGCTGGTGTTTTTCAAGTCGAGTCGCTTTAATGCCCTCTGCAAATTTGTAATCGACAATAATCGCCTTAAAACATGCCAACAAATATAATAGCGATTTCAAAAACGCCATCTGTCGTTTAATACAAACGCCATTTTAGAATAAGGGTGAATGACTGGTTGTAGAAAAGGAGGAACAGTTTCCATAGCGCTTGAACTAGAACGAATCTCTCATTCGAGATCTACCAATCTTTTCTTTCTAAAGATTGTTTTACAACGGCTATGACTGAATATGGCTGTGTTATGGCCTTGAATGGTGGATGACAGTTTCTTTTATGGCCAGCCGTATGTGGCGCAAAATGATTCTCTATGCGCTATATTTTCTTAAGCAACACTTCAAATGAAAACTCAGTAAACATTTCCTAAAGCAAGGCACGCTCTCAAGTGGTGTGCTGACCAAGTGGCAGATGCCATAAGAGTGGTGAACATTTGTTCTGGGGATGGAATGGCGGCGAAGTGGTATGAAAGTGATTTAACGCGCACTGAGAAGTGGCAAACCACCGACTCAGCAGTTCTAAAATGTCGTCCTATGTTGAATTTTTCTTGGTCGACTTGTATGTTTTGAGTTTCCGGGTAAACAGAAATACGCAGTTGCAGTGCCAAAATCCACGTGCACGTTTAACTTGGGAGTAGTGTAGTCTGTGTTTTTTTAGAAGTCAAACATCTTTACTAGACCACTTACATACTGCTTTCAAATGAACGGCTAAATTAGCATGGTAAAAATGGTAAGAGGTGTGCGATGGAACGAAATGTTAATTGCTGCAGAGGGCGTTGTGCGAAGTGCTTCACTGATGCACATACAGGCTGATCGTTGGACTTTGCTTAGATAGTTTTGGTTTATGGCTTTTCTATAGTGCAGTCCACCAAACAACAACTCTGTAAGAAATATGGGGCCAATGAACTCTACGAGGTTGTAAGCCCCATTTTTTACCAATTGCCTTTTTGCAAGAGAAAAGCGTGACTGTAGCTTTTTTGACTCTTTCTTTAATGTTGGATTTTCAATTTAACTTTCTATCCATAATAAGACGTACCTAAATATTTTGCTTCTATAGAGAAAGTTAATGCCAGCCTTGCCTAATAGAAATTCTTCGATTCGACTCAGCTTTCACACAACTAAAACTTATAACATACAGACAACCACCGCCATCTTTGTTGTGTTTTGACAGACAACTTTTCTATCAAGGTTGTGTATGACAATACGGACAATTACCCCATTTACATGGGCGATTTAATCCGGATTCAATTCGAATTAAACCCCATGTAAAGACTGATCGGATCGAAACCGAATTCAGGGGGCTTATCCCCCAATGCGCGGCGGATCGTATTGAAAGCGATACTTCGATTTCGACCGTATTTGCTTTTGCCTATTCTCAAATGCGAACTGTGCTTTAGAGTTTTTTCCAATTAGAATTTTAAATTTTCCATGTAGTTTCCCAAAAGTTTGACAGCTTTTTCCCGTCACAAGAATTTAGTTTATTTTTTATCCGCAATAAATCCGCCAGCAATCAGTCACCTAACTAGCTATCGCTTTTGAATGGGTCAAGTCGCTTTTGGAAATACGAAAATACCAATCGCCATGAAAAGCGATCCGCCGCGCATTTTGAAATAAGCCCCCAGTGATTGCCCGCGTTCCATTGACCGCTAGATTACTGTCGGTTTTTTTTATATGGAGTTTGGCATGCGCGCTAGTCATCTAGCGGTCAATGGAACGCGGCCATTGACTTTCGATTCTGTTTGAATTCGATCTTTCAATTCGCTCATGCAAACTTAGTAAATACAGAGTTTTGCATTACATACAACAAAGAGACAACTCAACTGTAGCTGTCGTTGTCTGAAGTGCTAGTACACGATACACTCCCGCTCATCTGAATAGGCTCAGCATTATTTAAAAAGTAAAGTAAAGATATCTCTGCAACCAACTTGCCGATTTTAATGAAATCAATTTTCTTATATAGAATAATCAATTGTTAATGAAACAGGAAAGTTTGCGGTTTCTAAAGCTAATATCAGACGATATGTGTATACACAAACATTTGTGTAAAAATTTGGAAATTATTGTCAAAAAAATACACAAACCGTCTGAGCCACAAATTTTATAACCACAAATGGCATACACAAACGATATGTGTATCATTTGTGTATTGAAAACACAAATCGAATTTGTGTACATGCACAAATCGTTTGATCGGGTATAGAAATTAATTTATGACAATTTGTGTAGATTTATGTACAGTTTGTGTATGTCCTATAGTTTGTGTATTCTGAAAAATAGAGCATACACAAATTCGTTCGCATACACAAATGGTTTTGATATTTCAATTAAATGAGGATGGACGGATCATGGGCATCGCATGATTTATGACATGAAAATAAGGTTTTTATCATATGGTTATAAAACTACAATTCAAGCTTTCATATTTAAGAACCTAGGTAGATATATACACTTTAGCATCCGCACTTTCAACTACCAAATAAATGATTTGGAAACTACCACCGTTTAAATTTTCGTGGAAAAGCATGTCTGGCCATGTACATGGAACTACCCGGTGGCAGTCATAGTGGCAGTCATAGTGACGAATATGAAAATGATACGGTGGTCATGAAGAGTAAGTATAAAAATAGGTCCGACAAAGCGTGGTTTCTGGGTGTCTGAAAGCGGCCCAACGAAAAGCAATTTTTACCGGGACACTGCTGTGTTTTCGGTTGTATTTCTGAGCTGCTCTTGAAATGTTGAAATGCTATTGCAACTGAGGTTTTTGTTTTGTGGCACTACTACTAGCGCTATTTACAATTGAATTTCTATGCGATCCTGCACTGCACTTGAAATGCAACTGGAACTAAGTTTTTGTTGAGTGGAACAGCACAGCTAGGTTAGGTGGCAATTATCCATTAATACGGAGTAATTCACTTAGACCAGATAAGGTCCATTGTGATACCACAAACAGAGTCGGTTATTTCCGCTACTCTTGAAACCATTTCGAATTTTGGAGAAATATCCGTATTTTGCTGATATCCGTTTCGGGAATATCCGCAAGCTCCCCGAAGCTCCTCATCCATGCAACTGCGACAGAAGTCATTAGCGGTAACTCCAAGCCTTGCGGCATGTCTTCCCAGTACACAGTGGACTGTTAGTACTCCGACAAGAGTTCCGATGTGTGTTCTACTGACGTTTAACAGGCGACCCTTGTCCTGTGCCGATTTATTCGTGGCCAGGCCTGTTTTGCATGGTTACAAGAGTTAAGATCCCGCCATCTCTCGTTAGCCTATTGCAGTGCTTGTGTGGAGATGTTGTATCTTACCGTTTCAATTGGCACATGGGGCTCTCCTTTACCTGTAGAGAGCTCCATTTTCGTGCCGTCCCTTGCTAGTTCGTAGGCTTTACAGTTACCTAGTATATATCGCTATGACCAGGGAACCAGCACAGTGGAACTATGTACCACTTATGGTGGCCAAGCCAATCTGTTCTCCAACAAGTACGGCGCTTGCGTGGTAACTTGATGACTTGTTGGCTTTCGTCTTCCATTTCACTTTCGAGTAAATACGCTGCCAAAATAACCGCAACACATTTTATAATCAACTTTGTTGAATTCGAAACCTGACCGAATCCAAGCAATTTTTTATTTATTTTTATTGAATATACGTCAAACACCAGCGAATCAAAAACAATCTGGCCAATACACAAATTTTTCATAAATTCCATTTTTGTAGGAATACACAAATCGTCTGAGCCACAAATCTGTATACACAAATTGATTTGTGTATGGGACATTTGTGTATGGCCATACATAAATGAAATTTGTACATTTAGGACAAAATACACAAATCGTTTGAACCACAAATGTTTGTGGAATACACAAATCGCTTCTAAGTATGAATTTTATTAGAATTTGTGTATGTCAAAAACAAATGAAATTTGTGTATAAACATAAATCGTCTGATCTAAGCTTAACAAACGTATTTATATTTTTATGATTATTTTTTCAAAAACGTATAGAAAAATTACCATTTATTTAGGCTCAACTGCATAGGTTCAAAATTTTAAAATTAAAAAAAATTATATTAAGTATGTACTAATTCACAACTTATAATATTTTTCAATAATTCCAAGTGAAATTGTTGACCCGGCTTTTTTAATGGCGCCAATTAGGCTTGCATGATTATCAAAATGTCCCCTGTCCTCATATACTTTTTTGGACAATAGACCCCAAACGTTTTCAATAATATTTATGTCAATATGTATGGCAACCACTCGAGCAATTTCACATTTTGATCATGTATCCACTGTTTAACAACACTCCAATAGGTATGAATGGGGCCGTTGTCCATGGAATTCGTTCAAAAATATTGGAAAAATTTGGAAAAGCATTTTCTAGTATAGTTTTGTATAATTCGTGTTAATTTTCGATGTAACAAAGCTCACAAACCCCATAATATGATTTGTGCGGAACATCGTAATGCCCCTTATGCACAAATGTGATGACTACATAAAACACATTCATCTTTCCCAGGTCGTGAATGTAACAGTTTTAGCCATCCGGTCCATCCAGGTTGAACTTCTTTTCATCGGAAAACAAGACAATCTGCCACTTCTTGTTCCACGTCATATACTCTCGAGCAAACTGCAGTCGTGCAGCTTTGCGCACATCATTGAGATTTGTTCTTTTTTTACGTTCAGTCTCTTCAAATGCTTGGCACTCCGAATACATAATACGTTTTTCAGATGACAGACTTGCATTAGGACCGCATTCTTCCTTGATTCTAGCAACAGAACATTGGGAATTTGAAGCAGTTCAGATGATAAGTCTTCTGGCTGTTGGTGTTGTCGCATATTGAGTCCCTCCTTTCATTCTGATATAATAGCTTAATTCATTCTTAATAAAATTCCCAACTTCATTTTGACTTCGGCCAATCTTCTAAGCGATTTGGCCCGGTTTTAAACCAAATTTGAAGTATCCCTTTACATTAATTTTCAATTCATTTTCAATGGTCCGCTTGTCCATTAAGTGGGTCGCGGGTGTAGGTTGCTCAAGTGGACCCTCCATAGCTCTCGATCCTCCGCCATCGACTCTAAATCATCAAGGGCAATCCCCATACGGGTAGAGGAGAGATTATGAATTTGATCTAACCATCTCATCCTGGGTCTACCTAGGGGACGCCTGCCCGATGGTACGGATTCCATAGCTCGTCGTGGAATCCTGGTCGGGGACATGCGTTTAACATGACCAAACCACCGAAGCATGGATCGCTCCGTCCGGAGAAGTAGCTGCTCGACATTGAGTTCCTCACGTATTCTGGTATTTCTGATGCGATCTCTACGGGTCACACCAGCAATACAGCGGAGAAATCTCATTTCGGCAGCTTCTATTCGCGATCTTATTCTTTCGGTCATTACCCAAACCTCATGACCATAGGTAAGAGTTGGAACAAACACCGAATTAAAGACTGACAACTTAGCTTTGACACCAAGTTCAGTCCTCCTGATAACAGAATGACCAAGCTGTCTCAAAATCGATCCAGCCTGACCAATCCTACAGGAAAACTCGGCATTGCTCCTTCCATCACTCGTGAATAAGACCCCGAGCTACTTAAACTTCTCCACCTGTTTCAATGGGACTCCACTAACATGCAGAGTGCATTGAACAGGCGTTCTGGAGGCGACCATCACTTCAGATTTGTTCACATTTACCCTCATTTCAGCTTCAACACAAACGGCTACAAACCGATCGAGTGCGCGCTGAAGTTCAGTCTGAGAGGACCCGAGGATGACCAAGTCATCAGCGAAGAGCAAATGACTTATCCTCAGATCTCCCAATTCGAAACGTTCTTCGCCAAGACTGCGCTGTAACATCCAGTCCATATAAGTAATGAAAAGGAGAGGCGACAAGACGCACCCCTGGCGAAGTCCAACGCCCACGGTGAAAGGTATTGATTTAAAGCTGTTTACCCGAACACAGCTTTTACAGTTTGTGTAAAGAGATTGAATGGCTCTCAAGAGAGAACCATCAATTCCATACTGCTGTAATACACTCCAGAGTTTCCCTCGAGGGACTCGGTCATATGCTTTCTCCAAATCTACGAAGCAAGCGTAAACAGGTGTAGCATACTCCCAAGCCTTCTCAAGTACCATTCTGAGAGTGAATAACTGGTCGGTTGCAGCGTTACCGATGGCCAAAATGATAAAGTCGCCAAAAAAGGTCGCCAAGAGTTTAAAAAAAACTTAATACTCGATGCAGTATTTTCAACAGAACATGTTCTATAGGTTTTTCCTTTACTTTTGTAGTAAAAATGGAAAAGACTGTCAACATTTCAGTGGGGATAAAGTCTTTCTCAGGAAGAGAAACTTACATAAAATTAAAGGAACGCTTTTGTCGTAATATATGAAAAATTACAGATGCATTTTGTTTTTTCCGTAAATTGCAGTTTGTGATGTGACCTTTTTGTTTGTCAATTCATAAATTGCAGTGGTAAAAAGGTCTTTAAAATGTCTCATAAAGGCGAATAATTTACTTATTTGTTAGCAATATTAGCTGATTCATCTACCAGCGAAAGTGATTTGGAATTAATCGAACATTTTTTTGATGAAGTCAAACGACAAATGTGAATAGTAATTTCACGCATATGACAAATAGGACGAAACATTTTTGTCAATTTGTGGCTGATAGCTTTTTCAGTTCTTACTACCAGAAATAATAAATAAAAAGTTTGTAAGGTTCTCAGTGGAGAGGTATATCAGAGTAAGTATTTTCACTACAAATCAATAAACATTTATAAATAGGGCTTTCCCCATGCAGTTTGGAATTTGGCCAATCTTAAACCAAAATTCTTTAACATTTGGTTCCTCAAAATAGTTAAAAAAGCATTCGTCACTTGAAACTGTCTTCAGCAATTTTTATTCGTAATGGTTTGCTCTATGCATAATCAAAGATTCAACAATAGTGAAGCAGAGGTAAAACAAACCATACTTACTTGACAGGGAATTGATATTGGGAAGGGTTAATTATGGATACAGATTATATTATATATTTTTTGAGTTGTTCAACAGCTTATTCGATTTCTTTTATGGAAATAGTCGCCCGAAAGTCGCCAATGTTGTAAAAAGTGGCTAAAACAGAGAATTTTTGAAAAGTCGCCGCCGGGGGCCCAGAGATAAAAAAAGTCGCCATCGGTAACGCTGGTCGGTTGTGCTTCTGCCGGGACGAAAGCCGCACTGCTCATCTCCTAATCGTGCCTCGACCACAGCTCTGCAACGCGTTTCCAGCACCTTGGCAAAGACTTTTCCGGGGAGACTTAAAAGTGATATACCCCTGTAATTGGAGCAATCCCTTTTATCCCCTTTCTTGAAAAGGGGCACAATCACCCCAATCTGCCAATCGCTGGGAGTTTCGCCGCATTCCCAGGCCACTTTAATGACACGAGCGAGCCATTTGACTCCCTCTTCACCTAAGGCCTTTAGCATTACATATTTGGAATTTTTCAAAGTCGTTTAATTGCTTTCCGCGACCAATTTTAGAAAAAAACGGCTGCAATTACTTTCAATTTAAAAAATCAAAATAATTGACGTCGTTATTCGGCCCTAGCGAGGTATCCGGCGGAACGGAGAATTCTCCGCAACGCATATTCGGTCGGAGACTCAAATTACCTTCGAGGTATCCGCCTTCGGAAAGAATAATTAAAATGCGACGACGCATTGATTTGACATATCTCGTTAACGATTATAACGATTACTACGATTATATTTATGTGGCGTGCTACATATCATGTACTAGCACCTTTACAGCTTCCACAATAGGGACAGTTGTTCCTCCTCGCCTTCGCCCATTCAATAGAGATCGATTGGTGGTTCGCCATCTAACTGCAAGTAGAATAAAACGCACAAGTAGATTTACTTGTTTCATCTTTAATTTATTTATTCTTAATTTTTGTATGTATAGTAGTATATATCAGTATATATATGTAGAACAATAACAATTTAACAATACATTAAACTGTTAAATACATTGTTACTCCTTGTTTAGCTATGATTAGGGTTTTTTTTACTTTACTTTACTCACAGACATTTGTTTCAAAACTTAATTGTGATCAAAAACATGAATTCGGGTTTTCGAGGAAAACAAAATGAAACAACTATTGAAATTGAATTGTGTTTTACCATTTTCTATTGTGGTCTACAACTGACATAACTAAATAGAATCACATCCCTTTGGTTGTAACAATATTGCTGATATCGTACACAACTACACATAAAAAGTACCTAGTCGAGGGGATGTGTACTAAACCTCCCGGGGATAAATTTACAACTACTTTTACATTAATAATAATAATAATATTTCGTGAGCTGTTTTTTTTTTAAATAATTATTAAATTGTACAACAGACACCACGTGCTTTGAGTGGTTTCTTTTATTGAATAATATATGTATATATATTTTTTTATGTATAGTATTTACACTTATAACAAAATGAGCTCGTTTTTTTTTTCTTTTGTTTTCAATTTCTTAAATCACATTTCAACTATGTATTATATTTATATATAGTATTGAATTTATTTTATTTTCTTCCATTTAACTTGCCAGATAATATTTTATAGTTAAAGATTAATTTATAATTAATAAGCGTATTTCTCATGTGTGTTTTTTTAAGAGTAAATGATTTCTTTCTTCTTTTTTTAAATTAAATGTATAGTTCTGTTTTACACGGGCTATTTACAGTGTTGCTATCATAGAATGAATCCTAAGTTCGCTGTTAGTAGTAGTGGTCGCTCGGTAAGCTGCGTCCTGAAACGAAAAAAGTCAAATTTTTAGTGATTCGCTAATAAATGCTAACATTAACTTACTAACTAAATATGTGCTGGAGATTGACTATAGAAGTCGATTTTTTTTGTCTGAATGTACTATCAAATTTCACATTCACTTTAATTTAATGATCTATACTTGAACTGTGAGCTTTATGTACTTGAACTGTCACAATGAGCCGCTATTACATATGCGCTATTGCCTTTACCTTTAACACGTGTACTGTGCCTGTGCCTCGCCACTAAACTGCGTCAGCAGTAGAGGCATCATAATAAATAAATAATTGGTGCAACATGTCCGTATAGGCTATGCACCCTTGGCCTAGCTTCTCACAACCATTCGTTTGTGCGAGTTGCTACTTTAGGAACGAAACGAAAGTCCCTACAAAATTTTATACCGAATTCAGAAGTTTTTTAAATCTCGTATGTTTGTCAGACATTCGTGAGAGGTGGTGCAGGGGAAACACCTTAAAATGTAATTTGTGTTTTTGATCGTGGATCGAACCTGAGACATCTCGCTTAGTAGTCCAGCCCACTAACCACTGATCCCAAGATTGAGGTATCATTCTTCTTAATGTTAGATCCTATCGGCCGTAATGAAAACATTTATCAGCGAACAACCCACTAAACCAGGGGTTCCCAATCTGTTCCTTACTGCGGCGACTCCCTAGAGTGATTGAAATTTTTTGCGACGCCCTTCTAAAAGCACAGATATCTGAATAGAAGCTGTTCTTACTGAAGAGTTACTAAATTGTTTTTCAATAAGGACAAACAAATGGCTTTGTCCTATGTTTATTTACTTTGCATCTTGTACGGGCGTAAGCCCAAGTCCCGATGCAATATTCGCCCAGTTGGAATCTGCGAAAGACCGATTTCTTGTGCATGGCGAGGAATTGACTGCCTCGGGTTCTCCTGTACACTCTAATGGGCCGCGACAATGCTTCCGACGAAGCTGGCTGGGAACGACCAATTGAAAAACCCTAGTTTTATTTTGAGTGCCAGCCACAAAGCAAGTCCGACTGGAAATGCGGGAAACACAAACGCGCTTAATCTTCGACCTTGCTCTTGGTATTCGCGTAAAGAGAAACGTAATGCTTTTCCTTTGTTCAGAGTCTCACAGCTGTGAACAAAATTTAACTTGCGACGCCCTTAGGATATTCAGGGAACCACTGCACTAAACAATTACACTCTCGCTCCTGGAAACCCCCAAGATCGATACCCGCCACCTGTTTATCGATTTTAAAACCGCACAGAAAACTATTTATAGAGACGAGCTATATAGAGCCATGTCTAGTTTTGGCATTACTTGTTCAGATTGTGCAGAATGACCATAGAAAGCATTTGCTGGTTCATTAAGGAAATAATTCTGACGTCGCAATTATTCTTTTCCGAAGACGGATTCCTCGAATGTGATTTGAGCCTCCGGCTGCGGAGAATTCTCCGTTCGGGGCTACCTCGTTAGAGCCGAATATCAAGAGCTTCTTTGATTTCAAAAAAGATTTACATGAAATGATGCGGTGACGTAACTTATTCAACGTGATGCTTGATAGAACTGTGGGAATTGTCTGCCAACACACACGGCTGCGATTGGTGCGTTTGCAGGGCAAAACCAAGCAAAAGTTCTCAACAAGAAGGGACACATCAACATGCACGAATCAGACTAGTTGCAATGAATCCCTACCACTTTTAAAAAACCCAGAACCAATATATTTATTTAACTTACCATTAAATTAATTTTCGTTTTCCGCCCCACCAGCTCAATCCATCTTCGCAATTACAGCTGCGGATATAGTTCGTTGGAGTACTTCGGTCGGCATTCTGCGCAGAACCACTTGCCCTGCGGCGCAACCATAATGCCCACACACTCGAAGTGGAACCATTCGATGAGGCAGTTCTCTCCGTCGCAGGCAATCATCTCGGATACTTCGTCGTATGGACAACGACAGTAGCAGTAAACACTTTCGCCATCGCGTGGCTGCCTGGCTCCAGCGGGCGGCCTGATGGGATATCGAATGTTGTTTCGCTTAAAATACTGAATGGTGGCGAAATCAGGATTTGGCAGCAAAGCCGGAGGAATCTTCTGATTGAATGCAGACGCCTGGGGTGGTGGTGGAGGCGGGGGCTCTACCACCACAGGTGGAGGCAAGGCAACTGGAGGAGTCCACGCTGGTATTGCTGTGGTAGCGGGAAGCTCCAAATCATCGTCACTGCTATCGGTGTCATCCGATTCATCTCGACTTGATGAATAAGTGTGGTTGGCGGGTGGTGGAGGCGGAGGAGCGAGAACCGCAGGTGATACTGGCGCAACAATACCAATTTTTGAGCGTATTTTCAGCGTGGGTATCGGCGGCAGTTTGCTGTGTTGTTTCTTCTTTGCGCTGCTGGATTTCTGGTGTACACGCTTCTTCAATTGCCCACTAGAACCAGCTGGAGTTTTTGGAGTGCGCGGTGACCGCGGTTGCTTATTGAGCAGAATACTTTTCGACGGAGCAGGCAAATCCTCTTTTCTCCATGTGAGTTGCGGAGGCGGTTGGGGTTTAAAGGTCCGCGTTCCGATTAGTAGCGGCGTGCCCGGCATATTCTCGTCATCACTTGTGTAACCGTAGAATTTATTCGGCCGCCTCGCGCGTTTTGATCGCTTCAGAGAACTATCGGCGTCCGAACAACTGCTGCCCTCACTCATGCGGCTGTGGAAGAATGGCACTGGCTTTACTGTGTTGTTTTGCAAAATCGGCGCCGAAGCAGGTTGATGTGCAATTGGTGGCTCTGCCACACCAGGCGATGCAATCAAATCGTACGGCGGCTCTAGATCAACTTCGGGAACCTGCATAGACGTTTGATGAACCACCGGCTCCTTGATTGATATCTCGACTTTATTTACCGACAGATTCAGTTTAATGGGCGGCACCGCCAGCGATTTGCTGGTCGACTTGCGATCACGTTTCTTTTTCTTCAGCTTGACTTTCTTCTCCTTGACCATCTCCTCGGGCAGAGACGGTGTCGACGGGCGACTATTCTCCATGATGTCAAAGTTGTGCGATGGACTCAGACGCATTTGTGCTCGAAGTTGGTCGCGCTTCTGTGCTAACATTTCGGAGGCAAGACGCTGGGGATGTTGATCATAGAATTCTTCGTCCGTGTCTGACTCAGCAGTTTCCAAATCGGTTTCAATTAGAACTGGCTCTAAGTTCTCCTTCACGGTTGGCACAGGAACCAGTTCCTTATCCTCGGCTACCACATCGATCGCTTCGGAGATACTGGCCTTCATTGAGCTCTCGCTCTTCCAGCGATTACGAGCAGCACGTTCCTCCTTCTTGGCGGCGATCCTTCGACGGCCCTCAGATGTTGAGCTATCGCTATCTTCATCTGAACTAGAGCTGCTGCTGCTGCTGCCACTGCTACTGCAGCTGCAGTTTGATCCGCACGAACAGCTTGAATCAGAGCCTGAGCTTGAGTCACTGGATGAAGATCCACTCCCGGTTGACTTTCGCTTTTTCTTGGTTGGAGAAATCGATTTGTCACGCGTTGAATCGTGTCTGTTGCGCTCAGTGTCTGAAGAAATGTCAACCCGCTCTGGCTCCGTCGGCCTTTCAACAGCCGCTCGCGGTCGTATCTTGTACATTGCACAGTAGTCGTGATCCGAACTTGCCACATGAAGGATCGGCGTTGGATAGTTACTCTCAGTAAGTGATTCGTTGTCATCCTCATTCGGCTTGGGCTGCTGACTAGCTTGAAAAGTCTTGAAGTTCTCCCAGATATTCATAATTTTATCAGTGTCCGCTTCGGCTGGCTTGTTGGGCTCCTTCTCCTCATCTTTGTCATCTTCGGACGGCGGTGAGAGCATTACATTTGGCACCAGCGAGTCCTTCTCCTCAGTCTTGGGTTTTTCTACGTCCGACTCGTCACTACTATCACTCTCCGAGAGATTAGGCGCCCTCAGATTCAGATCCTCCAGGCTCTCTTTATTGCGATTTTTCTTCTTTTTCCGCTTCGACGATGTTTGCTCAGAAGTCTGGTCCGGATTCTTGCCATCAATTTTGGAAACTTCTTCCTTCGATTCAATGGGATCTGGCACTGGTTTTTCTTCCTTAGGGGCTTCTTCTACCTTAACAACATCTTCTTGTTCGCTCTTCACCTCCGGCTCGGTGTGGATTTTCTCTTCGACCTTGATTTCGGGAGGAGCGTGTATTGCGTTGTGCTTCAGCAGAAGTTTCCTCGAAATGAACTTCTCCTCGCAATTGTCCTCGGTACAGGGATAGCGAAAATCTCCTGTGTGCACCCGTTTGTGGACTTTGAGGTAGGTGGCCTTAGAGAAGCACAGATTGCACGTCTCGCATACAAAAGATGTGGGCGGCACACAAAAATGATACACGTGCCGCCATCGCTTTTGCAAGCACCGCTTACAGATGATGCTCTCGGTGCCGTGCTTCCAGAAGAGATGTTTCGTGATGTCCATCTTGTTGCGGTACGCAATACCGCAACGATAGCACAGGTGGTGCAGTTTGTGCTTCCACACATGGCTCGAAAGTCTGAAAAATAAGAAGATAGAAACGGTTTAGTAATGGCAGAGCCATTGAATAATGTTTAAGACTAACCTCGACTGTTCACGGCAGTCCTCCAAACAGATGTCACACGCAAAATGCTTCTTTCGCAGATGTACCATCAATCTGAAGGGCGATGGAATCTTGTCCACGTCACACAGGCAGCAACGATACTTGATATCGAACACAGTCGTCTTGCTGGGCATCCCAGGGCAAATGTGGCATAGAATCTCACTGAAGCTGTAAAAGTTCGCCCGACACATAAAGCACAAAATAGCTGTTTTCAAATGCATCTTCCTGTTGTGCAGATATAGGTCCTTGTGCATTTTCGTTGAGAATCGGCATTGAAAGCACTCAAACTGGCGCTCATCGCAGGCTATGATGTTGCTCTCCTTGGGCGGTATTGAGCAGTAGCTCTCCAAATTGAAGTAATCTTCCTCCAGATCGGGAAGGAAACTCTTCAATTTGCAAACTATAGTTGAGGGTAGAAGTTCTTCTGCAGTGATAGAGTCCACAGTGGCAGTAAAGCGATGCTGGGCGAGCAAATGCAGTACCAAACTGTGTCCGTTGACTGCTATGCGTCTTGCATGATTGCAATAGAGGCACAGCGAGTATACTGCCTTCACGCACAGCCGCACGAACTCGACGATTTCGAACTTTTCTAGTGGGCGGTCTAATAGGAGATCTGTGATTAGCACATCCTCGTTGGCTACCTCGATTCCATCAGCAGGAGGAAGTTTCTCATTTACCACCTCGATTTCTTCGTCCTCCTCGTCCTCTGTCGCCTCGGTCGGAAGCCTAGGTTGCTGTGCGTCATCTTGTTCCGTCTCCTCCGTTTGCATTTTCTCATCATTGTCGACAATAGGAGCAAAGTCCATTATTTTCACCGGACTGCTCGGCTTTTCCTCGATGTCCATAGTCGATTCCTCGCGATTGTGATCCGATTCCACATCAAAATCTGTGGAGGTGTCCATCTTATCCGATTCCGAAATGTGCTCTTTCGCATGCTCCGACTCCTTTTCAATGTTTTCGATGTTTTCCCGCTCGGAAACCGCTTGCAAAACAGCTGGACTCACCTCCAATGAGTACAAGGGAGATAGCCAGGCAGAGTTCGGTGTCGCCGGAGGCGTAGGCGAGTACATTCCGATCGGTGGTGTGCCCCAACCATCCGACAGACCTGCAGGAGAATATTTTTCCGCGCAGTTTGTTGAATTACTAAGGTTATTGCCTAGTTCTGAGGGACTCAAGGCTGCAGGTGAAGGAATAGGTGACCCAGCCTCAAGCTCGCTACTTCGGTTCAGTACCTCGACTTGGGCAGGTTGCTCATTTTCGAAGTGAGGTGGCGCTTCTACTCGAGAGGGTTCTCGTTTCAGGATATTTATTGGCTCCAGCAACTCCTTTGTTCGCTGAATATCCAACTTTGTCTTTTCAATCTCTTTAAGGATCCTTTCAAGACTCGAATTAGATTCTTCCCAGTCCTGAGTGTTATCCTTTTCCTCTGCGGTATAAGCATCGTTGTTATCAGAGTCCTCGTCTTTGGAATTGAAAGAGGTTGCATTATTTTCGACAGCAATGTCCGAATTCGTTTGCTTATCATCGTCGTCCTCTTCCTCGGCATCGTCATCGTCTTCATCACTATCTGTTGAAGAGATCTCAGATTCGACCGCCTTTTGGAACTCTTTTGGCACACGCAACTTAATCTTTGGAACTATCAGCGGTGTCGGTTCGGGGATCGCATCGGGAACTCTATCAGGCGGCAGATTCGGTCGGGTCTCGGAGATCTTCTGTACCTCTTGCTGAAGACGTTCTCGTTCATCTAACGCCTTGAACGGATTAACACCATCGATCTCGGTGATGAAATTGCTGCTACTGCACGTCTCGTCGATGACCATGTTTGTGCTGTCATCGGAATGATAATGGAAATCCTCGGAGGCAAGTTCAACCCGTGATGGCGGGGGCGGATCTGAGAATCCGTTCTGTTTGGCAAAGTCAAGCGGCAGGTGTGGTGGCATTGCTGGTAGTGCTGATAGCACCATCTGATTATTGTCACTGTTGGAATTGATATCAGCAACTGATGATTTAGGAATTTGGACATTTGACTTAGTCACTGTAGCGCATGCTGCCGCTTTTGACTTTTTCTTTACTTTCGGCCGCTTTTCTGGGTTCGCTTTGCAGTTGTTTGCATGTCTCCCCTTCTGACAGCACAGTGAGCAAGGTTGCATGTATTCTGTACAGACGTGCTCTGAGAAACGCTCGTGTTCGGAGAACACGTGTTGGCATGTACAGCACATAAGAAATCGGGAATTACCATCATCTTTGGATACGCTGCGCAGCAGCTCCTCCGAATTAAAGTGATTCTGTTCGAGATCGTGTTTGATTTCCAAGTGAAGCGAAAGTTTTTCCGCCGTTGGGAACAGCCGAATGCAGTAGAGACACACGTGGCGGTTGTGAATCTCTCGGATGTGTAGGAAGAGATTCCAGTTTTCGTGGTAGGTGCCACATGAAGAGCACAAGTAGAATCGTTTCTTCGTCGGCGATAATGGAGCTGGAATTGGTTGAAGCTGGGGCTGCTTCTCCGTCAAACACGGGGTTGTCACAGTTGGCGTTTGGGGCAGTTTTCTGTGCTTGTGCCTGAAAAGACAGACCTTGTGATGGTCTCGCAGTTCAGTGAATGTGTCAAAATTGGCATTTTTGCACTTGAAACAGTCGAAACTCAATTTCGGCGCTGGTAAACTGTTACTCGACGATGGAACGTATTGCTCGTAAGGACTTGGCGATGGCGGTTTTTCGGGTGCTGTGTTCTTGTCTATTTTAGTCAAACCCACAGCATATTGCTCAAAGGGACTCGGCGACTGTGGCTTAACTGGAGCGAGAGTTTCCGTGGATGTACTACCAGAATTGGCATACAGCGCATAGGGACTTGGAGATGGTGGCTTTGTGTCAAGAGGTGTTTCCTTTGCTATACTACATGAAGCA
The DNA here is from genome assembly GCA_949372485.1 of Cheilosia soror. NCBI lineage: Eukaryota > Metazoa > Arthropoda > Insecta > Diptera > Syrphidae > Cheilosia > Cheilosia soror. The sequence goes on from OX443561.1 coordinate 82,116,574, forward strand.
GGACATTGTTCAGAGGGTGCCTTTGTTGGGAGGAGTTCTATATTAAGAACACGCGATGGACTCCCTCGGAGGACAACTTGCGCTGTGGGAACCTCCTTTTCTCTCTCCGATATCGCTTCAGCAGCGTCCCTATTCGGACTTATTTGCCCGTCGGTGTCCAAATGGATTTGCTTGTATTGCGGTGAACCATTCTCACAGACGCTCAGCTTTCGCTTCAGCGATTTAATCTCTACACTCAAACCATGGTCTTCCTCTATCGCCCGCTTCGGTGCAGGAATTTTTTCAGCTAGTGGATCATCTATAACCAAGTTGTGTGATGATGTTGATGATGTTGTTGAGGAACATGTGTTTTCGTCATCATGTACGGATAGGGAATGATTTCCATTTAGCTTGAGAATTTGCGATTCCATTGGTATTACATCTTCTTTCGCTTTTTCTTTTTCCTCTTCGGGGAATTCATCTTTTTTTCTGGCAAGTTCCGTGTAGTTTTCAAATGTCTCGCTTTGTGTAGATTTGTCTGGATGATTTTCTTCATTTTCCTTGTTTGTCTCTTCGTGAGTGTCAACGCGTTGAATGCCGTCAATCTGCTCAGTTGCTTCTTGCTTAATGTTGTCCGAATCTGCTGGTATTAATTGCGTCTCATTTTCTTCTTCTCGGACTGATGAGTGTCTTTCTGGAATCTCGTTGTCTTCAAGGTCTGCTTTGTCGTTTATGGGTATTGTTTCAGGTAGAGATTTCAATTCGTCCATTAGGGGCAATGATGCTGTAGATTCCATAGTTTTTCCCTTTTTCTGAAATGATATTTTGAAAACTGTATTAGACCCAAAGGTTGTCGTTTATTGCAAGTACTACTTCAAGAGAGGACAATCTACAAGTTGTCGGTGTTTTGGTAAACAACTAAGTCGAATTTGGCCAAAGACTTGTGAATAGAATTAAGTCAAAGAGGGCATCGGATAATGATATCAAATGCACTGACAAGGGCGTTCTTCAACTGATAATGGATTTGATTGTAAACAATGCTCTTCTAGGTAATATGCAACACAATTTATTTTTAGCTAAATATCTAAACTGGTCAAGTTATTTTGTTGACAATAATTACTTTCTAAATGCGTTCTTTACATTTTTAAAAGCAAGATTAACATACTGGACTCTCTTAAGGCCAAACAAGCAAGTCAAATTTGCACATGAATTACGGGGCGTTAAACTGATGGATATAATCCGAAAACCGATAATCAAAAACACCAAAAACTCCTCTTGAACAGATAGTTTTGAATACGATTCGAGACAGATACGGTAATATTATTCACGAATTTGGAAAGCATGTTCTGAATTAATTAACTTTACTTAAAGTCCAACACTGGATTTGCACTGAACTAATAATAATCTCGCACTTTAACCAACTTAATGGGCATAGAGAAATAAAAACACGTTTTTACGGCCGCCCGCCTTTTTCGCTTTTTCCGATTCATTACAAAATTTTCTTCAATGCCATGCGACGTCAAACAAAGACACCGTGAGTTCAATTCGTTCAAATTCAAACTTTGCTTCCAATTACTTGATGCAAGAAAATGTACATGATGTTTACCTCTTTTTCCTATTTTCAGTAGGAATTTTTTGTTAATTCCGGAACCACCCCCAGCAATGAATCTTTGATGACTGAGAACAAGAAATGTGGTTCGAGTCAGTTTCTGCTGTTGGCACGGAACTTTTTAGTTTTTTTTTTATTGGTGGTGGTGAAATATGTGCGAGTTCCGTCGTGGTCGTCGCCGCAGAGTGGCCCAGCCAACGAAAAATGGCGTCATTGGGTGTTGCGCGACCAGCGGAGTCTGCAAAAATGATATTCTATTTCGAATTCTATTTCCTTGTTTTTCTTTTATTTGTTTCACTTCTTTTAGTATATTCTTTTTATTGGTAAAAATATAGGTAACACCTTCACTTTTGGGCGATCTAGTTTAAACTTTTGTATTTTAACCCAAAAAAATATTTTATTTCACTATTATCGCACAATTCGAAAAAAAAATGCAAGTAAATCCTCAATTCGCGAAACGATAATTTTGCACACAAAATTACACGTGAAACTTTATAGGCCGGTAATTGGAAATATAACTATTTTGCACAGCAATTTTTATATATCAAGTTTAGTATATTTTTATTCAATTTTTTGCGGTCGAATTGCACTTTTATTCAATTGAAACAGCGAGCACAAACAATTCGTGAAATTTTGGCGTTAGCCATTTTTATTTCGTTCAGCAGGCTAGCCAACACTGAAAATGCCAGTGTCACGCTAAATGACAATTCATATGAGTTTTGTCGGTAAACGGAGCACCCACGAGGTGTGGGCAAATATTGTAAATGCCATGTAGATTAGGAGTTGTAGAATAAAGTTATGATTTTAGAATTTGGATAAAATTAAAAATAAACCCGCATAATCGATAGAAGCAAAGAAAAATTAAAAAAGAAAATCTTTTCTATTGCGGGTAGTTGTCATTTCTTATGGGGGCATTGTTGATTATTGCCCCAAGGAATTTAACGAAACGTCATTGTTGTTTAGTTGGTTGGTAGTAGAGTTGCGAAATGATCAAGGTACCAGTTGGTGATGATATTCTATTACTTTTTATTTTATACAAAGTTGTAGATCGGTGATGTACGTGATTTTTTTTCTAATATCAAATAATTTGACAGCATTACACGCTTTTGTCAGATATGGGAACCTCGAAAAGATGTTTCTAAATATACCTAACATTTTTAGGGCAGCTGCGCTGCCGTAAGTGCTGTTTTACCAATACAATACAATGCCATTCACTTTTTTAGTGAATTTAGGGAACGGCAACCTGCGTAATGACAGTTTTGTTTAAAATGTGGCGTATTTTTTTGGGAAGTGAGTATAACAAAACCAAAAGTGAGTATAAAAGTTTTGCATGTAAAAGTAAAAGTGAGCTAGCTATAGATTCTCAAAAAAATACGCCTATAGCGTAACGACCACAATTATTGGCACCCCCCATTTTTGACCCAACTATTGGCACCCCATCATTCAATAGTGATTTTCTCAGTAACCCGTTGTTCGAATAAGTCAATTTATTTTTTATTTTGAATTTGCACATTTTTTGCATATTTCTGTGTCTTTAGTTTGGATAAATTCCTTTCCAGTTCCGTTTTTTAAGTGAAAGTGAAAACAAGTACGAAAAAAAAAATACCTCAAAATTTTCATTGTTTCGGTTAAGAAACTATAATTTTGTAAGTTCTTTTTTCACTACATCCTTTTATATTTTTTAATGAAAGCTTTTTTGTTTACTATAATAATGCATTAAATAAGTCGTTTATAAATATATTTTGATAAAAAAGTTTTTGTTTTATTAATAAAAGGGGTGCCAATAATTGTGACAAAAAAAAACAAGGGTTGAATTATTGGCAGGGGGTGCCAATAATTACATCCTACGTAGCTACAATTATTGGCACTGCCAATAGTTGTACTTTTATGAGTGCCAATAGTTGTATCATTATGCGACCGTTATTAATTTCAGTCTCAAAAATATGCCGAAAAAAAATTTCAAATACGATGAGAGCAATCTTCAGGAAGCATTGCTACGCATGGAAGTGGAAACATATCCAAAAAAGCTGCTTCAAAAATATTCAGCATCCCAAGATTAACCTTACAGTTTCGCTTAGGCTCTAATTTTAAAAAAATTCGTCCAGGCCCGTCCACAGTTTTAACAGATGATGAAGAAGGTGTAATCGTAGAATGGGTTAAGGTGTGCCAGCGAAAAGGATTCCCCAAGCGAAAAGAAGACGTCCTGTTTGCTGTTCAAGATTTTTTACAACAAAATCAGAGGGAACATCCATTTGGTATTGACGGGATTCCAGGAAAAGGTTGGTTTAGGTCTTTTTTAAGTCGACATCCGAGTTTGACGTTTCGGACAGTTGATCCTGTGTCCTCGGCTAGTGCTAATTGTAGCTGTTACGGTTATCGAGTTACAACGTCATCGAGTTTCACCACATAGAAGATGTTTTTTGTATGGACGGTGTCACGCCCTTTTGTTCAATTTTGACCAATCCTCACAGCAACACTCCTCGGCCAATACCTAGGATTGTCTGTAAGTTTCAACTCAATCGATTCGGCAGTTTTCGAGATATAAGATTTTGAATGTTTTTTTTTTTATGGGCGGTGCCACGCCCCTTGGTCCAATTTTTACCAATCTTCATAGCAACACTCCTGGGTCAATACCTAAGATTGTCTGTAAATTTCAACTCAATCGATTCGGCGGTTTTTGAGATATAAGATTTTGAATGTTTTTTTTGTATGGGCGGTGCCACGCCCCTTGGTCCAATTTTGACCAATCCTCACAGCAACACTCCTCGGCCAATACCTAGGATTGTCTGTAAGTTTCAACTCAATCGATTCGGCAGTTTTCGAGATATAAGATTTTGATTGTTTTTTTTTGTATGGGCGGTGCCACGCCCCTTTGTCCAATTTTTACCAATCTTCACAGTAACACTCCTGGGCCAATACCTAGGATTGTCTGTAAGTTTCAACTCAATCAATTCGGCGGTTTTCGAGATATAAGATTTTCAATGTTTGAATGAATGATGTTTTTTTTCTGTTTTAAGGAGTGCCAATAATTGTAGTCATTGGGTGCCAATTATTATGTCAGGGTGCCAATAATTGTAGTTTTTAGTAAGCTTTTCTTAAATTGGCATTTTAAATATATTTTCAATAACTAAACCCTTATTTATAAAACTTAATCAACGAGGAATTTAATAATTTACACTTTGGTATACAACAGATTCAAATCACTATATAAATGAAAATGTTATAGTTGATCAAAGTTAAAATTTCCTTAGGGGTGCCAATAATTGTAGTCGTTACGCTAGTAAGAATATATACTTAATAGGTTAGAACTACCGTCCAGAATGATACCCGAAAAGTTATACATAAAAAGTAGTTGTGAGTTTTTATTTTTGGGACGAATAGAAAGCTACAATTTTATGCCGAGTCCCAACATCTAAATTGAGAAGCTTTTTCATCCTGCTTGAACCAGAGGTCGTCCAAATCCATGTCTTCAATTACAGTAGAAAAAGGTCGGTTAACATGTGTCTGTAACGCCCACCGTTGACTGAAACGTTGTTGGCAATATGATGCCACCCCTCCACAATCCGCACCAAACTGTCACTCTCTGTAGATGCATTCGATTCTTGACAGCTTCATTTCGGTCAAAACTTCTTTTCAAATAATAATGCACTGTTTGGGCTACACAACAATCACTATGGAAATAACCTTTAATATTTCCCTGCTAGTGAAATGTTAGTTTCATACAAACCTGCGAGGAAAAATTAAGCAAACATAAGCACTAGCCCTTTTTGTTCAGTGCGGCGAAAGTATGAAACCTGTGCGCGCCATTGCTATTTTGTACACGGAGTGTCATCCATTGTAGAAACATTGCAACTGAGCAAAATAACGACTTATTTAAATTATTTCGAACGTTCTCTAACAGATGGCACACTCAGCACTCAAACAAAGTCGCACCAATTATTGCTAGTGCTTGTGATTGCTTCAACGAAAAATTGTCTTCTAGCCAATACATACTGGACTAATATTTCATCAGTTTTTGTATAATTAATAAACATCTAACTTTTCCAATAAAATCAATACAAAAAAAAACATTTTATTTGGTTCATCTTTTAAAATACAAATCCCTTTAACATTATGCAAACGTACAAATAGTGTTAAAAATACTTCAGAGCATGTGTCAATAGTTTCTTCCTATAACACGATCCAGGTCATTCCAACTGCAAGAATAATCAATCTGCAGCAGCCCCTTTTTGCTCAATCCGAATTTGTTGCCATACGTGTTGCTATAAACTGAAGATGATTTCCTTCCAAGAGTGCTGCCATAAAAACTGCTGCTGCCATAAGTCGATGGAGGGGTGGAGTAAAGAAGAGCATTTTGGTTCTGTGATAGACACTCATAGCAATCAGGAACACTGCATGAATATGGGGTCTCTCCATAGGGACTGCAGTAATCATACGGGCCTGTAGGGTAGTCAATTTTTGGCTCTGGTTTTGGCAGCACCATGCCTCGTTTCCTGGAAATCGCACCGAATCCGGGTGTGTGCAGTCTCAGCGTTGAGACACTCTCATCCCCACAGCTGCTGTTTCTGTCTGACGACGGCGAGGAGCTACCAAAATCTATAGAGATATAAATTATTTCTTATTGCATTCTAAAAACAACTCTAATTATAATATTACCACCATAGGTGTTGTATATCCTTGGATCCTCCTCGTCAGGGTACTCGTCATATTTGACTGTTTTGAATAGCGCCCTATCGCCCATCTTAGCGAAACAGTCTATGCACTCCGCTTCCCGAGGCTTTGGCATATAGTAGTACTGTGTGGGCACTGGCTCACCAGCTGGACTTGGAGACATCGAAGAGTCGTAGTACAAAGTGCTTTGGGGCGTACTATCTACCTTCCTACAAAAATGAGAAGACACAACTTAATTAATATGTACCACAAAGGAGAAGATTGCTGCACGGACTTGCGCACGTAATCATAATTCTCCAAATCCCAAGGATCAACATAGCACCTTTGCGATGGCAAAAGATTTGTCCCGTAGATATCGTCTGTGCTGTCTATAGAGTAATATGTGGAATCTGTTGCATCCACTGGAAGTGGATACCTTGGTCCACGCCGTAACGAGCGAGTAGTTCTCTCACGCATCTGAAAAATAGAAAGAAAAAAATGGAATGTCAGCGAAAACCCGTAGCACGTTACAGAAATTTAAACGAGGACCCTATTTATGTTAATTAATGGAACGTGCGGCACATGGTCATGCTATTATACCATTCGCTATTTGCATAGCCAAGTCTAATGATATAGTCGTCTGCGGAGCTAAGTTCTTCGCTCCACCACAGACCGATGTATGATGATGCGGCGGCACGGCAGGTGTACAGCGCACTTTGGAAAAAGTGAAAATTCTTCGATGCAATCAACTGAGCATTAAATTAACTACACACTCAATGCAACGCCGAGCTTAGTCTTTAATAAGTTAATGCAGATGATTTCAACATAATGAATCGAATTGTTCATGGGTGAGTGGTTTTGCTTGGTATACCTATATTGCCTTTGAGTTCGAAGGCGGCAGTTGATTGGAATTGCGTGGTTGGGGTCGTAAAAGTTACATAATCCGAGGAGGGTTGTACCTGGGGAAACTCCTCAAACGCATCGTACAAAAGAGAAACTAAAACATTCGTTGCGAATTTGCAAAGGCAATAAAATAGACCTAGCCAATATCCCATCCATGTCTAGTCCAGAAACCAGGGGTCAGATCACGTAAAATAAAAACGATTGAACGACATCGTTTTCACGCTTGCTGTCTCTATCATATCTGTGGTAATAAACAGAGACTACTATTGTCGAAACGATGTCGTTCGATCGTTTTCATTTTACGTGATCCTGGCCCAGAATTAGCGTGGTATTTTTTATTGTTTTTACTACAATAAAACTTAACATTTTAATGGACCAACTTAAATTATTTTTGGAATTAAAGTGCACATTTAGACTTAATTTTATCTTAAAATTTATCTTTTCAGGTCTCATGGCGCTAGCGCACACTTTGTATTTAAGCCCCGGTGCGCACTTGCGTTTTTTAACGCGCGATAACGCAGCGGCACCGCCTTTGCGTCCTAGCGGCAAAATGATGCATGTGTGCACTGCTTAGTAACAAACAATGTACTGAAAGCGATCTCGAGGGAACCTACGAACCTTGAACCACAGTTCTACAAGTGTTTCTTGACACTTGTCGTGTTCTGTTACAGAAAGAGGGAAATTATACAATTTCCCACTTGTCACCTTTCATCGCGATAATTGTCGAAGTGTTCATGGACTTGTCGTTTTGTGTTACATAATTTTTTACAAGTTGTCGAAATTCACTTGTCCTACAACTACTTCACTTGCCCTACAACTGTTGCGTTGTGTTACGGGCCCCAGGAGTAGGTTTATCTACAACTACATACATATCCATTCTCCCTTTCTTCGTGGGACAAATCGTTTAAAATTCAGTTTTCTGTGTGTTTTATAGAAAAAAAGTAAAGTAAAGTAGAATATTTAACATACAATTACAACAACTACAGTCTGCTTAACATTTTAGAGACTCTAGTTGTTGTGATTGAGTTCTGAAGATCCTACTTTACTTTAATTTCCTGAGATAGATGTTTAAGAAATCTTCACAAAAATGACAAAAACATTTATATACAGCTGACATTTATATAAAATTTGACAGTTGAAAGCTTCCTTGTGGCTCCGAATAAATCGCGTTGGTTTTAAAGAGCATTTGAGTGGTGATCAATTGGGCCAATAAGATCACTTTCTTTTTGGTTTAAGTCTCATCTCAACGTAAATCGCACCGTTAGTATCATCGTTCGGTCCGGTCTGTGCGACCGTAGCAACGTGTCTAATCAATGGGAACGGGAAGCCTGCCTTAGAGCTACTAAAATTAAATTCAAACTATATTTAAATGAAAATTCTATCAAGATTAAACAATAATAATGCCATCTTTATCATGTGGTCATTATCGTCATCCTCATTAACCTCGTCGCGTCGTCTTCGAATAATACTCTTTCGTCTTGTTTACTATTTGGAAGAAATATCTATATTCAGTAAACGAAGTAATAGACGTATGTTCGTTCAAAATATACCTTTCATGTTAAATAATAACTTTGTGCTTATAGTTTTGGCGTTATTTTCCAATACACCCACACCACATACAAAAAGATAAACACATTTTGACAGCTACACCATGAATGAAGAAAATACAATGACGTTTTCAATTGAAGAAAATTAATGCTTTCATTATGTCAACTGCAAAACTTGTCACATTATAGATCTAGACCAATTGAAAGAGTGTCAGAATCAGCGTTGTGCTGAAGTACCCAATTGGGTAATTTGGCTCAAGTATTTCCACTTTAACTCAATGCTCCGAGCCAAAGAGAAATGGCTCACATTTGTCTTAAAACTTAAAAAAAAAAAAATTGAAAATGCGTTGTTCTTTCGCATAGCTCTCCATTTTTACTAACCCTGAACTGAAAGCTGTCACATTGTTATCTTTTTTTGCGTTGGCATCATTGTTCTATGAAATGGCGCAAAATTCAAATTCTGTGTAAATTATGGGACAGAATGCAATCAGACTTACAATAAATTAGGAAACCGAACGCTCCCATAGTGACTAACAAATTGAAATGTGCGAGAGAGAGCGATACATTTCCTCTCCTTAAATTTTAATGTATGTATTTATTTACGTAAACGCCAATCTGACAGTTATTGGATTCATAATCGTACAGCTTAGCCCAAAGAAACGGTTCTCAGAGTTTCTCAAACTTGATTACAATCCTTGAATACGGTTATTGTACGGGCTAGGATTATTTCCTTCTCCCCTTAAGTTTAGCTTAAATCTGTTCTGAATTGAACAGTTATAACAATTTAGTCAAAGCAATATAAATGGAAAGCCAAAAAATTAATTTTCTTTTTAAAACGAGGTCTTAAATAATCAGAAAAACCAAAAGGGTCACCCTATAAACAATAATATACTCTCTAAATCTTAAGCAGTTCTTTAAATTTGTTCAAGAGACCATTTTCTGAATTACTTAAAGTCAAATCCAAATTATACCCACGCAAAACAAAAAGTGAATGGCACTTGTTCCCAATTATTCAGGGCAACAACTGTCATAAATCCATTCGAGCTAGTGATATCTCACGATTAACAGCAAATTTATGCATGATGCTGATGCCCTCTGCTAATGAACAGAAAGAAGTATATCTACCTACCAGGTTGGATGTATTTACCAGCTCCCAGGTACTAGTTACCTATGGAAAACCTCGCATCACTTTTCTCCCATTCAACAGACCACAAGCATGTAGTAATGCTGATGCATCGCGTTCCAACAATCAATTGTACAATATAAGACAAGACATCGGAACCACGTTGCGTGCGTTCTGCAAATGTTAACACAACTGTGGATGGATCTCGAACTCTTGCTTGATCCACGGGATGGTAGACTAATTGAAACCTGAATAAAATGCCGCCACAACTACCGTCAAGGAATAGCGTATAACCATTAAACTTGGATGCAACTAATTCAAGATTACATTGCAGCATCGCGCTGCTGTAAAGGCGACGACGACGACGACGACGCGACGGTACACAGGTTATACCTGTCGAGTGACGGTGCTACAAATAGCCTTATGGAAATTATAAATCACTATTGAGCCGCCACCATTCATTTGAGTGGTCTTAACCGGTCCACGCAGCTTCGTGGAATTACGTAAGGATGGAGACAGGCTGCACACTATCATCAGGAAGTGCATTTTGCGCTGTGAACTTGCAGCCTTAAACTTTCTATAAATTCACAGGCCACAGCACAAAACAAAGTTAAGATCATCCACCTTAATTAATTTAATTGCCGTGCCTATTATTTAAATCGAATTTTCTCCGCGTTTCTGCATTATTATTTTTGTTTAAATTAATTTGACTCGCTTCACACCATTTACCAATATGGCGCTGGTTATGGATATGGTATTCTCTTCGTTATGTTTGTTTTGAAGATTTTCACCTCGTATCTCGTTGAGGTGCATCCATCTCACCGGCAATTAACTGCATGCACTTGAACTTAATAATTTAGGAGTGGAAACGTTTGTTATTCTTGTGGGCGAAGACGTTTGCGGTTAGCGGCATGCGATATTCTTTAAAATGAATTGTTGCAGTGCGGCCAGCCTTTCACAAGCGCATCCCTCTGTTGGCGGAAAAGTGAAAATCAAATAAACCATAGCTGAAAGTGGGATCTATTGTTTGTGGGAAATGTGTTGACTCTGTCAACAAGATGGATGTTTTTCTTTAGAAAGGTTGATTTCCATTTCAATTCAGACGCTGACAACAGTGGGAGTTTCATTTGAATGGGTAGTCTCTTTACTGATGATCGTGTGGTACAATAGTTTCCCCATGAGTAACTTGACTGAGAACTGTTTAAACAACGAAACGATAAAAATAAACACATCTTTGGGAGTTCTTTGACTTTGGAGACTTTCTCTAAGAAGGTAGGCAGACTTTAGATATTATTTTTTCGATCATTTCCGACGAATCAGTCGATCAGCTTTGAGGCAGCAAAGCAACTTGCCTACCACCACCGGCTTCTTTGGAGAAAAAAGAAAGAGCATGAGAAGAGCGCGATCGAGGAAATAGAGAGATGCTACTCCAGGAACAATTTTCGGAAGTTCTACCAAGAGGTAAGAAGAAACGTGCCACAGAAACAAGACCCGAACAGAGACAAACAAGGAAATCTGGTCAGAGTCACAGTGGGTGCTGAGGACATGGAAAAACCATTTCTGCAGACTGTGATCCCTACGCTATCTCCTTTTCCAAAATTCCTTATTGGACATAATCTCTCATTATTTTGTATTTCTTTTTCCAAAATCTCTCGGGACGAAATCCCCTATTAAGTCCCTCGTTAAAATCCCCTGTTCGCACAATTTAGTAGTTTTGGCAATAAAATTAAGCAAACACATAATATGAAATTTGCATATACCCAACCTGGCACCTTCTCCAAATCCTACAGAGAGTTGCAGGTTGGCAGCATGCCCCCCATACGTGTCTCACTAATGTCGCGAAACAGAATTAATAACACCAAATCTAAGAATGGGAGATTTTGTCCCGTGGGGATTTTCGCTCAGGGTCTTTTGGAGTAAAGCGGCCCATAGTCAATACACTTGCGTCTGCACCGGTGTTTGTTTTTATACCCTCCACCAGGAAGGTATATTCACTTTGTCATTACATTTGTAACGCCAAGAAGGATTCACCGGAGACCCTATAAAGTATATATATTCTAAATCAGGATCACATTCTGAATCGATTTAGCCATGTCCGTCTGTCTGTCTGTCCGTCTGTCTGTTGAAAACACGATAGCGTCCAAACGAATCGACATAGGCGAATGAAATTTTGTGAGAGGATTTCTTTTTACCGTCGTCAGGTTGGTATTGAAAATAGGCCATGTCGGTCAAGTAGTTCTGGCACCTCCCATACAAAACCACTATTAAACCCACGTCTCTCTCTGTCTGTTGCGTCCGAACGAATCGACTAAGGCAACTGACATTTTATGAGAGGTCTTATATTTATGGTCTTCAGGTTTGTATTAAAAATGGTGTATGTCGGTCAAGTAGTTCTGGTACCTCCCATACAAAACCAATATTAGGCACACGCGTGTACCTATACAGTACATACAGTGGAGGGTATCAAAGCATCGGCCAGGCTGATGATAACCTTTTTACTTGTTTTTTTTTCTGGTTGCGTCAATGGATGTGGTAATCTTCTAAAGATGCGGTAGCCCGTGCTACCAACATGCACGATTCGCAAACCCGAATAATCGATGCCAGGAGTGCGCCTGACGTACTAATCCACACCCTATTTCCTTCAACCACTCTCCCCGCGGGACTGCCGTTAGCTATTACTTCACGGGGCTGGTAAAAGTTTTTTGATTTTTGGTGTCGGTGTCTCGATCGGTGTGATGTGTATGGCGGAATGCCACAGGCACTAGTGTAGTGTCTATGGGCCGCTTAAGGGATTCCAGCACAGGAGATTATGGAACAGGGGATTTTGGAAAAGAGATTTTGGAAAAGGATATATCATACCCAACCCCTGCAGACTGCTAAACGGTGAAGACGACACTAATTCCGCTGTCAGGAAGGATGAACCAATTAGCCTGGACGACGAAAGCCAATATTTCCGTCCATCTGAGCAAAATTAAGTGAGGATAGCAATATTCAAGCTCAAAACCAACAAAGCTGCTAGACCGGACGGCTTAACTGCCGAGCTTTTTAAGAATTTTTAAGGTCAGAGGAAGTATGCCTGATGAATGAAATTTCAGCATCGTTTGCCCGAACCACGAAAAAGGAGACCATCTAAACTGCGCCATCAGGCTCCTTAACATCGCCTACAAGATCATGTCTGCCGTACTGTGTGAACGCCTGAAACCATTTGTTAACAAACTGATTGGACCCTATCAGTGGACAAAACTCAAGAACTCCAAATCGATACCCGCACAACATCTTTATCGACTTTAGATAGAGATTCCTTCACAGTCAGTTAGTTTCCTCCTTTATATTTATCGCACAGGAAACCTACCTACCTAGGAAAGTACCTAAGCAGGTATAGTATCTCTGAAAAATGTATTTAACATCCTATTGGAGAAACAGGCCAACAATTTTACGATCAATTTGTAAGTGAAGCTTTGACATCTGTGTCCTATTTCACCAACTTACAAATTTGTATTTATAAGTATTTTTCCACAAAATCTGTAGAAAAATTACAAATTTCCCTTTAAAATAAATTTGGTGAAACCGAATTTGTACCTTTTCTATAAATATTGTGAAAAAATACTTGTAAAATAGAAATTTTTAAGTTGGTGAATTATGTCACTGGAAGTATAGCGTAAAAAGGTTTAAAGCTTCTTTTTGTATTGATTTAGATTTATGACTATTACATGCAAGTTGAATAAAGTAAGGTTAAGTTAGGCCCACTTAAAATAACTCGGGCTCTTTATTTCTTATACTCGTAGATATAGAGTACACAAACTGATTAAAAGTCGTTTGGGTGAAAAAATAAAAATATTCCCATACAAACTTACACCCCCCTTTTACCCCTTGTTCAAGGGTTGAATTTCGAAATACCTATCTCTGTGCTAAATTTCAGCTTTCTAGGGCAAAGGGCTTGCGCTGGGCGTTGATGAGTCTGTGAGTGAGTGAATCGTAATTTCCGCATTTTTATGAAATTAGAGCGTTCTACTTATTTTGTTTCATGTCTCATGATATCATCCAAATCAACTGGATTGGAACAAGCGAAGTCATTAACTTATAATTAACTTATCGCGAAAAATGTTATAACTTAATTGGAAATGGAATACACTGTATAGATTCGATGGGAGCTTGATACATACACAAGAGCCGTGTGGTGGTGTGGACAAAAAGAACATAAAGAGCAAATTCGCTCGAAGGCAAATTTAATCTGTATGTTGTATTCCGTACTAACTACTAACGGTAAATATCTTGCCGAGGGCCAGATTTGACAAAATTAAGATTTTTTTTAAAACTATATTCACTCATCCATCACCAAGTTAAAAATATCGGCGAAGGTAGTTGCCGTTGTACGTGCAACTCACTCCTGGCTATGTTCAATGAGTAGGCATAGCTTATACTCATTATCAAAATTGTTCACGTCGCTACTCTTTGGCTTCAAGTACCTACTTATTGTTCAATAGTAATTCATTGAAGATTTAGTGAAACTCTTGACAACAAATTAATTAAAATGTAATTAATTGAAGTAATTCCTATTGTGTACACAATGAGACTGCCTACGCACTGATTGGGTAACACGTCGTCATAGGTACCAACATCATCGCGTAAAAAATATCGTTATATCTTTTCGAAGAACCACTCTGGATCTGGTGGCGGGGGATTACTAATCTCTTTCGCTCATCGACCTCTAGACAGAGAGACGTTTGAATGTGGGATTACATATTACAAGTCACATTCACATTGGGTGTGGAAAATTCAAATCAAATTCATAATTTGAAATTGTTTTTGTTTTTACCTACCCCGGGTGCAACAAATTGCGTGGAATAAATTGAAGCTGTCGAATTTGGCATGCAATTTAAAATTGTCTTCCGGTCCTCATAGACTTCCATTATTTACTTGCGAAACGAAAAGGTGCAAAAATACATAATAAATATGATAATAACATTATTACACATATGCAATATGCATGTTATGTAAACTTTAAACGACCGACATGACGGACGTCTAATTTTTGTTCACTTCAAATAGATGGAATTATTGATGATGATGATAAATTATTCCCTTGCGTTTTAGTATAATTTTGCTCGAAACTAATGACGATATGTGAGTGTACACACGTGCATAATATTATGTTTATTCTCACGTAACTGAATTATTAAAGGAAAATCCACTCCACACTTGTGAAATATATTAAAATATACAAAGTTATTCAATAGGGCTATCAAATTTACATTGTAAACAAATTTGCTGTGTGTCTGCCGAATCTTCGAGGTCAACTGACAAATGCCTCAGTGATGATGATTGAAAATATTCATTTATAAGAGACTTTAATGTACAATTTATGTTAATAAATGCATAATTATTGAAGAGATACACTAATTCAAAGTATTTGTGACTGTCATTTGGTGACTCTTCGTAATATTGTTGCCACATTTCGAATTAAGGCAAATTTGAATTTCCGATAAGTACATAATATTTAATCTTGCCTCTTCTGGCTACATCCTTTGAAAACTGGGATATTAAGAACGCAAAAATCTTCGTCGTGTATTATGTTATCTGTTGTCTCGTGATGAATAATTGTAACGCAGTAGCAGGTAGTTCAAAAGAACGGTGGCAACACTGCCAGAAATAAGTCAATCCGATCAGCAAAATAAGCGTCCTAACCTTCATTTCTTCTTGGGATAAATATGTTGTATACCTATACCATAGTAAATGTCATAAGTGTCAGGTAGTTCTTGTAAATGCGTTGCTTCACTGAAGAAAATGGTTGCTAAAACATATCCAATACAGACAAGCAGCAAAAAAGGCAAAAGACGTGAGGATAGTAAGATGAAAAGATCATCGAGTGCTCATAGTAGATGAATGGAATTGAATCTTTTGTCCGACCAACACGAAAGGATACCCTAAACACTCAACTTTTTCAACTACAGAGGAATCACAGTCAAGATCTTATCTGCCACAATGTCAAAAAGCCTAAACTTCTTCGCAAACAACCTGATTGGCATGCAAATTAATGCGGTTTGAGGCCATCAGAAGCAAGTGTTGCAATGGAAATCTATGCAATGCCCAGCACGGATTTTTAAAAGGTAAATCGGTAGAAACAGCTCTACATGAAGTGGTAGTTAAAATAGAACACAGCCTACACCACAAGGAATTCGCATTAGCTGCCTTCTTAGACATTGAGGGGGCTTTCAATAACGTTAGGGCAAAGGCAATTAAACGCGCTCTGGAAAGGATAAATGTAGATCATAGCATCACCAATTGGCTTTGCACGATGCTTGTCACCAGAAATATCAATTCCACTCTCGGACACAGTTCAATAAGAAAATCGGTTATTAGAAGCACTCCCCCAGGGAGGGATTATATCTCCCCTTCTATGGGTTCTTGTCATAGACGATAAGAACTCAGCAACGCAGGGTTTAGCGTAACCGCTTAAGCCCGTGACACACATGTGGTTTCGACATCTCGGTTGATTTTCGGTCCCGTTTGCGTTGACGGACTTTGGAGGAGGAGATTTTACAGCGAACTCTTCGAGCTTTATAGCGACATCGACCTGGTCAAAAAAGTACGTATCAGTCGACTAAGATGGCTAGGACATGTAGAGCGAATAGACACCAACGCTCCGGCCCGAAGAGTCTTCGATTCCAACCCGGAGGGACAACGCAGTGGAGGAAGACCTCGCCTTAGGTGGCGCGCAGAAGTGCAAGGGGACCTCAACCAACTTGGAGTGTGCAACTGGAGGCAGTTAACCAAAGATCATGCTAACTGGAGAGGCGTGTTGGTTGAGGCCCAGGTCAATCCGGACTGTAGCGCCATCTAAGTAAGTAAGTAAGCCATTCGGTCAAACAATTATAGGCGTGTTGGTTGAGGCCCAGGTCAACCCGGACTGTAGCGCCATCTAAGTAAGTAAGTAAGTAAGCCATTCGGTCAAACAATCATAGGCTGATAAATTTGCCCACCAGTTGGTTATTAGAAACTTTGACGATGAAACAGAAAAAAATATCAGCAACTTTTATCAGGTGGATAGCGTTATGTGTCAGCTAACTATGCGAAACTTTATCCGTATCCTTTGAAACTGGCTCTAAATCTATTGTATTTTTACAATCCACTAGCTATAGCCGTTGGGCATTGACGCGATGCCTATCAATGTTCTATTTGACAGCTTTAGTTCCCATAATTGTCAAAGAATTCCATTTAAACATTTTGTTTACTTCATTGACAAAAACATTCTTCACTCTCTTTCCTCATGAATATTCAGTAAAATATTCATTCTAAATATTGGTTAACGAATTTTTGAAATTGGATGTTCAGTTTCAGAGCTACATCCAAACTTATAAACATACAAACTTCACCTCTTTATGATATTGGTGTAGATTACATAACATTACATAAACTGGAATTCAAAGTAACCTCAGAGCGATATTATAATCCCCGAAAATATAATCATTGTACCTGTCGGCATATTCCAAATTTAACGAGCACTTGTTTGCTTTTCTTTTCGCACTTGTGTGCTCAACTAATTATTATAATATTATTCACTATTGTATCACTGAATTTGTTCGATATAATGAACGTGATTTTTTGGCTTGATTTTTGCAGAAGCTCCCACCCTAAGCGCATCACAATCCGAACAATGCGGAAACGATATCTTGGAATCTGCTTAATAACCTTGGAGCTCGTCCCAACATATTATTTGGCTTGTGGCAATTTATTTGTTTTGCGTATTCTTAACTTGTAACACCTATTTTGCATAACAGGGGGAACCACTTATAGAATTCTTAAGCCATACTACACTCCTACACACTCATGGGGCACGTAAACATCTTTTAAAATTGATTCACCTTCTTTGTATCCAAATTATTGTCAATGTGTAATCCAAAAGTATGTCGCTGGTGGGTCTTTCCCAGAGAACAATTCTATACCGATGCCAAGAGACGACTCTCAGATACAAAGATATACTCGTAACGACCGGGAAAAAGTTCGGCTGCGCGAATAGCCGACCAAACCAAGACGGCGATTGGAATGAAACTGATTTTTATTCGAAATTCAGGTGAGGCACAGAGCTTGCGATAGACCAACACCGAGCTGAGCTGAGCTGCCATGCCAAGCCAGCGAATATCAAAAGATAAACAAAAACCAAGACCGGCCAAGTGGGAGTCGATGTCATAACGCAGCTAAAATCAGCAAAACGCACCAGCTGCATCTGGTCTGGTCGTCGATCGTGGTTGTTCCGAATTCCCGATGGCTTTTAGCTTTATCGACCCAGCAGCACTGTGGAGAAATTCATATTGGTAAGGTACGGTGCGGCGTCGAATTTGGGCATTCAATACCGTTGCTAGTGTGCTGTGTGTATAGTAACAGGTAGGGTACGAAAAGCATTCCAATTGACTTTAGTGCTACTGCTATACCGATACATCATGGTATTTGGTAGTAGGTACCAACCAACACAGAACAGAGCGGTGAGTGGCCTTTTTCAGATTTGCACAGCACAGCAACAGCACACAAGGAAAACTATGTTTACTGTCAGATTCACTCGAGTGGAATGCAACTCCATATGCGCGTCTATATACCCGTATGGCCGTGCGTACCTCGTACAACAGCAAATAGATAATGTTGAGGTTGACAGAACGACGCTAGTGATGCTGGACATCCAACTGACCTAGGCCAATAAGTGAAAGTTGCATAGACTTCGTCTCGGATGGCCATAATAAATTGTGCTTATTGTACGTATAAATGTAATACGAGTATGCAAATTAATTCTTGTTCATCCGATTGTGTCAGATTCAGATAAATACCTACCGCCGAAAGGTATGTTTTTAATTGATAAACTTGAAACTTTCGATTTTCTGTTGGGCGAGGTCTGTTGCAATGCATTTTCTGAATATTGCTCAATGTATAAACACTTTCAATTATGAAATCGAAGCAAAAAAGAAAATTACGTTTCTCATGTGCGAATTTCGATAAACTCGTTATAGGCACATGTTTATGTACTTTAAAATATGGAATTGTCTATATTTGGCCGTTGCATTTGTACTAACTGACGTTTATCGATGTCACGAACGGTAACGTAACGTAATGATATTTTCATAAAAAACAGTTTTATAATGATAAAAGTTTGGTTTGATATACATACCTACTAGAGTTTAAGGCGGCGAGCGAAGCGATCCACACACCCCAACAGGACCCAACATAAACTTTGACATTGACATTTCGTAAAGCCCAATAGCAACTCATGCCTTAAAACAGGGCCGAATCTTTTCCATACTGCGACTCCCTATACAAATACAGGTTATCCTTAAATAAAAAAACGTTTTGTTGAACAAGAAAATTAAAGTGAAGTTTCAAAGAACCAAAATTCCCTTTTCTTTGTTTTGGAAAAATTAAGTATTTAATTTACTTCATTTCGAGTCAAAATATTCCCCCAAAAAAAGAAATTTGGCACAATCTGGGAGCATTGTCAGACAGGGTTTCTAGGTTGGCGAGTTTTTGCTTTTTGTTGCGACCCAAGCGAAAGACAGCAAATACTCTGCTACTGAACATAAAGCTAAAGTAAAGAGATTCAGAGTTTCAAGTTGGTAGTACAGTGGATCGGAATTGGTCTGAGTGCTTCATGAATCATGATATGAAATTCTCTAAGAAAGTAAATACTTTTGAATTCGATTGATAACTGCCATGTTTTTTTGTTTTTTTTTCTTGTGTGGGTTGTATTATTACTTTCCCCCCTGTCCATGTATCACAAACAACGTCAATACTTTTTGACGAAAGCGAGCATATATAAGAGCTTTTGGCAAACATTTAGCGTTTAATTCAGCCAGATCGTTAAACCAAATATTTGCACGAATGTGTTCCAAAATACTAAAATAAATATTATCTAATTTAAGTTCATAAAACTGTAGATACTGCAAATAAGCAGCAGGCACTACTATATAAAAGCAGTTGCGTCGGAAACGACACTGCATATTATAAAATTTTACTTTGTCAAAGCTGAAATCTGAAATTTGAAATTAAAAATTTAAATAAAAATGAATTTGTTTCTGTCGATTTTTGTTTTGTTGGGATTCTTATCCTTGTTCTATACAGTGAATGGAATTAATGAGAATGAGGATTGCATAGACGAAATCACAGGGGAATCATTGCCATATTATTATTGTGCAGAACCACCAACTTCTTCACCTAGTTCACCATGGCCATCAGAAACACCAACTCCTCCACCATGGGAACCAACTGTACCTGTACCTGGACCTGAATATCCAGTTAAACCTTCTAATCCTCGGAAAGGTAGAACTTTTCATTGGAAAAAATATATTTTAAACTTTTTATAAATAAACTATGAGTAAACTGCAACAGATTCTCCTGCTAAGGGTAAACATTTTCATTTTAATACTCTTTATCGAGCTTCATGAAGTTCGCCTAGTTTTTGAGGGTTATACTATAGTTGTTCTGACACTGGTTTTCATTATAGACTTAACTCGATGACAGCTTCTGCAATGCGTTTTCAACACCAATAGATTTCCGTGAGAGCCTGCATTTTCATGTCAAGAAAATCATGCCATTTTATATGAGACAAGGTATCTGATTTGTGATTTTTGGCTGATCATAAGAGAAGTCATATTTTTCCTATTATCATTTAAAGTGGGCTAAGATCCCTCAGGTTCGATCCCCGGAAAAACTCAAATTACATCTTATAACGGTTTTTCCACTGTGCCGCACCTTTCGCGAACGTCTGACCAACATCTGAGGGTACAACTGTCCTGAAAAAGCATCTCAATTAATGCGTTCGGAATCGGCAACAAATTGCAGGTCCCTTCCATTCGTTCCAAAAATAAAAACTCACACAAACGAAATGGTTTTGACAAGCAAGGCCTAGGGTGTCTACAACACGCCTGTTGCGCCAACAATTAATTTTTTTTTATCGCGGTGTGTCGGATTTCAATACCACTGGATTACTGGAAGAGTCGTTTTAGGCCTGGTAAGTCCACAACCGACCAAATATTCCAAATATGGCAGATCCCGGAGAAAACCCAAAGAAGTCCAAATCTATACTCACCATATATTTATCGATTTTAATGCCGCATATGAAAGCCATTCTAGAGACGAGCAATACAGACCATCTGGCATCTCTGCCAATTTTGTCTGATTGTGCAGAATGATGATGGAGAACGCTGGCTGATCTATAAAGGTCGGAAACAATTTCACCGAGACCTTTGATGTAAAAAAAAAGGATTTAGATGCGATGTCATGTGACTTTTCAACATCGTACTTGAGAAAATTGTGTGAAACTCGCAAGCCACAACTTTCCAAAAGTCTGTGCAACTTCTTGCATACGCTAATTTGCAGAACGCAATGAGCTGTCACTGGAGCGCTTGCAAAAATTAGTACAGAAGCCGAAAAAATTGGTTTATTGGTGACAAAATACATGCTGTCAAAAAGATGGGACATACAACATCGACGATTCGGACAGAACGTCACGATAGTCAGCTACAACTTTGAAATGGTTATACGTACTTTGTCTTCCTCAGCTCCGCTATAAACTCTGACAATGTCACCACAGCAGAAATTAAATGAAGAGATACACTCCCAACCGCTGTTTCTTTGGCCTAAGAAGGCAACTGATTATAGTAAGGCATTGTCAAGAAGACATAAGCCCCATCTTCACAGATTTAATCTATGGCGCAGAAGCATGAACGTTAGCAAAAGGGGATGTAGATATTCTTGGTCATTTCGAACGCAAAATTCTTCGAGAGATTTTCGATGCCGTTTGGAGGAGAAGATTTAACAGCAAACTCTACGAGCGGTGCAGTGACATCGACCTGGTCACAAAATCACGTAGGAGTCGTCTAAGATGGCAGGGACATGTAGATCGAATGGACACCAACGCTCCGGCCCGAAGAGTCTTCGACTCCAACCCGGAGGGACAACGCAGTAGAGAAAAGACCTCTCCTTAGGGAGGTCCAACCATCCAACAATCTTGGAGTTCGCAACTGGAGGCGTTTAGCAAAAGATCGGGCTAACTGGAGAGGCATGTTGGTTAAGGCCCAAATTCACCGCAGACACATAACTAAGTACCTAAGTAAGGAAGAACTAGACCTGTCAAGGGGTTGCTGTCTTGCAATTACACTTCCTTCCCCCATCGTATCTGGAAATCTATCGTCATGAAAAGTTTCCGCTCATCAGCTATCGTTTTTATAACTCATAGTTCATCATAATTCAAAACTAATCGTAGTTTTTCAGCGCAAATTACAAAACAAACATCAACAGCATCTATTTGCCCAAATTTGTGACGAACTAACTTGAAGCTAAGTATCGTAATAATCGATTGCAGAATGTTTACTATATAAAAAAAAATATATTTGCACATGTGTGTTAAAGCGCAAATTCAAGTTTGTGCAAACAATTTTCTCAAAAATATTTTAAAATTACTTCCCATTTGTGAATTTTACCTCAGTTTGACCTTCTTGACTTGAAGCCCAGCGAATGTGGAATGTGTCGCGAAATGAACCCTTGCGTCTGTCAAATCTATTTCTTGTTTGTGGAGTGTGGACTTCTTTTTATGCAGACAAGGACATCGACCAATGAATTAAAAACTTTTTTTTCTATTAACGACGAAGGAGTATTGCTGACTGATGGTCCCCGATTGCCTCAAGATATAGAAAGCCCAGTTGACAACTGCTATGAGAATCAAAAATATGTTTCTTTTTTTGACATAATTACCTATACATCTGTGTAAACTTACTTTGTATATACTGGTTTGCAGAAATAGAGCAACAAAATATTTGATGTTAAAATCTCTGTTTAACTTCGTGTACCTGTCTCTTTTGCTTAGCCGAATTGCATAAATATGCTCTGCGCACATGAAGGTCTACCACAAAGACACTCTTGGGTACACCGGGCTTGGTTCGATTATGGTTCATACATAAAAATGGGCAAATGGTGTCGCAGTGGTCAACGAATTATATACGTGATTTGCCTTCGAATACCATAAATACTGATGCTCAAGCCTATGCCACTATGGTAAACGTGCGACAACGGCCATCAAGCTCGTGATTGATTCTTGGCATTTTACTTAAAATAGTATAAATAAAAAGCTATTCTCATAATTTAACAGTGCAAATATAGGTACATACACTGATTTTCATCTCCTAACTAACATTCAACTTTTGAGTTTAGTTGATTTTTTGTTTATAGCTTAGGCGAGTTAAGTGCAGCAATTTGAACCAAACAAGGTTTTCATTCAACTTAATTTAGTTAATTGGATATATTTTAGAGTGTCAATACGTAACGAGTATTAGGATTTCAAAATTTGCATACATTTTTCTTTGTTTAATGAATTTTGACTGTGAGCAATTTACTTTGAAGAAAGCTACTTGACGAAGGGGTAATTGATATACATTGGTATCACAGAATCCGTCATATTTGGAACCCCGAAAGAACTATCACAGAATCCGTCGTTGTAGAAATTTTTGCTACGAATTTCGAAGAAGAATACTAATACGAATACGAATTTCGAAATGTCTGCTACGACACGGTTTCTGTGATAGTTCTTTCGGGGTTCGTAACAAAATACGACGGATTCTGTGATAGACATGATAATCAAGTACTAACGAATCTAAAATGATGAAAATAGAAAAATAGGAGAGCCTTCTAGAAAATATAATCAAAATACGGAACTGAATTGGAAAAAATAAAACTAGATACCTAGCTATTTAAAAAAAAAGTAATTTGAAGACATGGTTATAATGGGTAAGGGACAACTTCTCTTCCCCCACAGGCATCACAATGGATCAGCAGTATTGACCAGAGTGTGACACGGAGGACTCCACGCCTAAAGAAAGGCGCGCACTGATGTGGTATGGGAGCGGCGTGATGACCAATTGGAATCGCTAAAGCCTACGTTTTTTTTTTTATAAGAGTTTATGACTACTCTTATGGTGTAGTGTGATTTACACAGCGCGGGCGTTAAGGAAAATGGGATAGAGAAGATAGGAGATTCCGATGCACATTGGTTTTAAATGTCTGTAAATTATACTGAGGAGGAAAGACAGAGCCGGGCAAGGCATTCCACATTCGTGTTGTACGGCTTACAAAAGAATCTCTATATTTCAAAGTACGGCCGAAGATAGGCTGGATGGTAAACTGATGGGCATTCCTAGCAAGGCGAGTATTGCGGTTGAATTTCTGAAGGGGCGGAATGCAGCTGGCAATTTCGTTTGAGCACTGTTTGTTAAAAAGCGATAAAACGCGAGAGACACGTAACGTTTCTGCGATGTTCAAGCGAATGAATAGAATTCGCGATATTCGAGTCTCCGATAAGTTTTAACGCACGTTTTTGGATCCTATCCAGTAAGTGCAATATGGTTTTCGGCGCACCAGACCAGATATGGGAATTGTACTTAACACCGCGTCTCCACGAGCAATATTTCATAGCTTGCCATATAGTATTCTATAAAAATTGCTCGTGGAGACCACAAATAGTATTCTATGAAAAATGGTATTCCATCTATTGCTCAGCTCATAGCTTGCTATCGATAGTATTCTATGGGGTGTACTTTTTTGTTGTGACACATGTGTTTTCGTGTGATGGCTATGGAAATAGTAAGATATGAAATGCCCACCCTACATTTTATTGCATACTATCGTTATTTCTTTCTATGAGAAATGGCAGATGGCAAGCTATGAAATATTGCTCGTGGAGACGCGGTGTAAGTTTGGGGCGAATGAACGCCTTATATATTGTAGCCAGATCAGAAGGGGTAAAATATTTGTAGGTAAGCCTTACCTGATGGTGTATTTTAAATTCTAAATATTTGGCTCGATGACAGCCTAAATATAGCGTTTTTTTTCAGTCATTTGACAACAAGTTGGGAGAAGGGGTTGGAGAGGGGGAGGGGACAAAAAACATTAAAATGATTTCTCATCTCACTCTGAATGCATCCATTGCAAAGAAAGCGATCGATATGCGATTGACGGCTGTCTAATGGATCCAGTCCGTTCAGGGATGTTTGAGTAAAAAAAAAACCCTAAACAAACGGCTTTGCCTCTCTATAAAAGGGCTTGTTCTGAAATTTTGGAGGCAGTCGATTGTGAGATGTGAAGCTGATCACATCTATTTGGTGCCCTTTTTCGCTCGTTTTTTGACACATACTTTGGCGCAATTTTTTGACGCGCAGTATGGTGGATTTTTTGGCGTCTATTTTGGCGCGTTTTTTCGCGAATTTTTTCTGCATTTTTGGCGGGATTTTTTGGCGCATATTTTGTTATTTTTTCATCGCGTATTTTGGCGCGATTTGATGGGCGTTTTTGGCGCATTTTTTGCATAGTTTTGGCGCGTATTTTGAGATGTTTTTTTGGCGCTTTTTTTCGCGAAATTTTTCCACATTTTTGGCGGGATTGTTTGTCACTTTTTTGACGCATATTTTGTAATTTTTCAGCGCTATTTTTGGGGCTTTTTTTTATTTTTTTTCCGCGATTTTTGGCGCGTATTTTGCCGAGATTTGTCGGGCGTTTTTGGAGCATTTTTTTTGCATAGTTTTGGCGCGTACTTTGGAGATGTATTTTTGCGAAATTTTTCCACATTTTTGGCGGAATTTTTGTCGCTTCTTTGGCACATATTTTGTTATTTTTTCACCGCGATTTTTGACGCGCATTTTGGCGCCATTTGATGGGTGGTTTTGGCGCATTTTTTTGAATAGTTTTAGCACCTATTTTGAGATGGATTTTGACGCGTTTTTTCGCGAAATTTTTTTCACATTTTTGGAGGGATTTTTTGTCACCTTTTTGGCGCATATTTTGTTATTTTTTCATCGCGTATTTTGGCGCGATTTGATGGGCATTTTTGGCGCATTTTTTGCATAGTTTTGGCGCGTATTTTGAGATGTTTTTTTGGCGCTTTCTTTCGCGAAATTTTTCCACATTTTTGGCGGGATTTTTTGTCACTTTTTTGACGCATATTTTGTTCTTTTTTCAGCTCGATTTTTGGCACCTATTTTCAGATGGATTTTGACGCGTTTTTTTCGCGAAATTTTTTTTCAAATTTTTGGAAGGATTTTTTGTCACCTTTTTGGCGCACATTTTGTTATTTTTTCATTGCGTATTTTGGCGCGATTTGATGGGTGTTTTTGGCGCGTATTTTGAGATGTATTTTAGCGCATTTTGGAGGGTTTTTGACGCGGATTTTGGGGCATTTTTTCGCGAATCTTTTCCGAAAATCCCGCAAAAATTATTTTTTTTTTCATTTTTTTTTGGCGCATATTTCGTTATTTTTTCATCTCGCTTTTTTGGCGCGTATTTTGTTATTTTTTCATCGCGATTTTTCACGCGTATTTTGGCGGTAATTGTTGGGCGTTTTTGGAGAAATTTTTCCACACTTTTTGGCGCGTTTTTTGGCGAAAATTTTCATTTTCTTTTGGCGCGTATTTTGTTATTCTTTCATCTCGCTTTTTTGCCGCCTCTTTTATTATTTTTTCATCGCGGTTTTTGATGGGTATTTGGCGGGATCTGTTGCGCGTTTTTGCACAGTTTTTTTCGCTAATTTTTTTTGTCGGTTTTGGCACAAATTTTCCATACAAATACGCAATCCCATATGCGATTCGTTAGCCCGAATAATCATCGGGGCTTATGCCTCAAGGCTTTAGCCTAGATAAAAACTGTGCTACCCAATCCAAGTTCGTTTTAAATTTTATCGAAAGTGATATCGATTGTGTTATAAATGACCCTTTTTGTCAACCAGAATTAATAGGGGAGACTGGGCACCTTTGAACGTGAGGAACATTTGAACATTGCTAATAAGACAACATTTAAAAAAATATTTAAAAGTACATATTAACCAAAATAATTTAAACTCGGAAGCAGCCGGTGAGGCGGTTTTTATGCTTAAATTGCATATTTAAATTTTTCTATTTTTCTATTTTCTATTTGTTCTTTTTATGAACATTTATAAAAAGAAAATGTACATTTTACTATTCCAAGAGAAGGATAGTTAGTTAATCGGAATGTATTAAGAAAACAAGTTTATAAACAGTTTAAATAACCAAATTTCGAATACCAAACTTTTTGCCGCGAACGAAAAGACCATTGGTGCGAAATGTCAACGTTTATTCGCAATCCACATCATTGAATTCGTGTTCCACAAACTAGCGAATAATACATTCGTTCGAGCTTAACCTCAAACTAGACATTGCGGGTAGAAACTGATGGCTAAAATTCACGAACTGTTGCGACCTAAGAAAGTGTTCATGTGAACGGACTGTCAAAACTTGCGAATATTCGTTCGATCGTAGGTAGTTTGTCCCTCTCATATGAATGGTCCTTAAGAGTGTAAACATTTTATGGTGGGTTTTTCTTTTTGTTTAAAATATATCTTTAAGGCACAACTTCATTTGAAACCGTATGAAGGTATGCTTTTTGACAAATATGAAAAATATTACTATTTAAGCACATTTTTTCTGTCACTTGGCCTATCGGGGCACTTTTGTACAGGTCTGTAAGTGGCATTGAAATAAAAGCTAAGCTATACCACAACCAATCAACGTTCCGGGAACATCGAGAACACTGAAATTCCTGAACATCTAACTCATTTTTGTTTTTATAAAGTTTCTTCAGTCATTTGCAAAATATTTTGTAATTTGTGAATTTCAGTTTGTCGTTCTGTTAAATCGTTTTATTTATATTGAAAAAATAAAGTTAATTTATTTTATTAAAAAATTACAAAGTTAGTGGTAGCTTATATTAGCTGCCAAAAGCAATTACAAATACTGCCGTTCACAAGTGACCCTAGTTCAAATCTGCTCAGCCAGTTAGGGTCCAAACCAAAGTGCCCCAGTCTCCCCTAAAAAAAGGAAAACAAACATCAACAATCAAAATATCGACAAGAAAGATTGCAACTTAAAACTTGGACTCAGAGACACTGGAACCAGATTGGCACTGCTGAAATGCTACAGTGGACGTAAGGAGTTGTGCACTGCCACTGATTCGCGACTGGAACTTAATCATCCTTAATCATTCGATAAAAGTGCAAGCACATACATTACGTCTTGCAAATCGCTCTTACGGCTGGAACTTGCTGTTGCTGCAGAGCTTGCCAACAATAAATAAACCATCTGAAACTAACATCCCCATCGTGGAATCCGCCGGGGGGGAATTATTCACGGAAAAGAATATTTTGGTATCGTCGAATCCGCAAAGTGAACAGTTCCTCGTTCGGGAAAAATTCGCTTTGCCGTGAATAATTTCCCCCCGGCGGATTCCACGATAGGGGTTTAAATGTATTTCTTCTCATTTGTGAACTATTTAATGTGCCTA
The DNA here is from genome assembly GCA_949372485.1 of Cheilosia soror. Taxonomy (NCBI): domain Eukaryota; kingdom Metazoa; phylum Arthropoda; class Insecta; order Diptera; family Syrphidae; genus Cheilosia; species Cheilosia soror. Next base: position 82,144,703 of record OX443561.1, read on the forward strand.
TAGCTAACTTCTTCTCGTCATTTATCATTTTACAAACTAATTGACTGCCTGCAAATTTTTTTGGTGAAGACGGAAATAAAACAGTTGAAAAGTCAAATGTCAACTAGCATAGTGTTGCCAAGTGACAGTAATTCGTGTTTTTTTTGTACTTTATCTAAGCCTATATGGGATTGCAAAAAAAAACAAAAACACGCCTATTATCAGTTAAAATCGTGCGTGATTAAATGTTTGCCCGTCATTTACCAATTATTAACAACACCCATTAAACAAGTAGAGATAGAGAGTTACACTTGTTTTGTTATAACCTGTACAATGGTTTAGGTATAGTGCATGCGCCGAATTCTAGTTTCCCATAACAATGAACACATGACTCTCACTTCCCATAGCCGCAATGACAAAGAACACCAGACAATGTTATCAGAAAGTTATCATCCCAACTATCGCAACAACATTCTAAATAGAACCTACACATGTCAGATAAAGTAAGATTTGTGCTTGTTCCCACAACAGAGCAAAGCATTGTCACGCTTATTTGGAGAAAGCTCGTCAACAATGGATGTCTAAGACCTCCAAGCATACCTACAAGTAGTTACTCTGCTCAATTAATTTTATTAAATTCCAATTGTTGGTCGGAATTCATAATTTCTCGTTGGGCCACCGAAGATACGAGTATGTCAACATTACGCTTGACATTGTAATTGAACGCAACGCGCGCTGTGCCTAGTTTTGGCAGTTTTCCAATGTGGCTTGGGGCCCCCCAGGCGATTCAAGGTCCTATACTCGCTTTTGTTTTTATTTATTTGTTTGTGTGTTTTGTATATTTATAAACAATGCACCTACCATGGCGGGCTCTTTTTAGGCACTTAATTGACATGCCTAGTGGTCATCGCCTGAGCTTTTGTAATATTGATCATGCTTTCCAGTATATTCGTCTTCAGCTTGGCTAAAGAAGTTAATTAACCTCCTCCATGTTGCATAATCTAAAATAGTTCGACTTTGAGTACGAGTACAGAAAGCAGAAGTCATAATGGCGATGTACATCATAGAATCCACTGAGTACCGCGGAATGATTGATCTAGTGCGCATGGTGTAATAGCAATACCTAAACACTTGGCGCCGTTTTTATTGGTATCGAGATGGATGCCGTAAAATATTAACCATCACTGGTTTACATGGTGCTTGTTCCTACTGCTAATGACATCGTTGGGTAATCTGATGGCGCGCCGCAAAAAAAACTGGTTCACATCCGAAAGATAGATATAATATGCGTTTAATGACATTTTTTATAAGCCTTAGGTCTTTTGTGCCTGCTGGCTGATAGTTTATTAGTTCAGTTCAGGTTATTTTTGCTTTTGGTGGTGCACGTGCGTTAGCTGCAATATGCGCTACACATTTTTTGTACCTAAATAATTTGTCAATTTTCTTCGATACGATTGGACAATGAGGACTGCGCTGCAAGTCTAGGAATGACAGGTATGTAGTTTTGGCTGTACGAATGCGTATAAGAGAGCGTGCTTTTGTTGGTGCATAGCAGCATATAGCATATTGCATAAGGCAATGCAACCTCGATTAACTTGATTCATTTTAAACTGTTTTCGAATCCAAGTTAAATTTAGTCTATTGGTGGTTGCACATGCAAGTAATTTGATATTTTTACTTTACACATTTATGCCAGAATGTTGGTGACAAATAGTTATCATCTATAGATACGTTGCAACGAATTTTTTTCTTTGGTCGTTAAAAAAGCTTGAGTATCTACTGTCGATGTACAACAGATTATTACGAAATCTTGGTAGATCTTGACAAAAATATTGTATCCAGGTATACAGTAGAGAGAAGACGTGATACGATTAAAACTGATTGAAATCGATTAGAGATAGCTCTGCTATTAGGTCCATCAGAACTTTCGAAGGCCAACTGCTGGTAATGGTGCAGCGAAATAAGTCCCCGGGAACTAAGTCCACTGAGGGACTCCTTTCCCACCCAGTGGGCAATAAAACCACTTTCGTGAAGTGGACTTAGTTCCCTTCCCATGTAAGGTGGGAAATAAATTCCGAAAACTCTGAGTGGTTTTATTTCCCTTTCAATATACCAAATTTCGCACATACCTACTGCAAATCCGACAGTAAACCCAAGCAGGGGGGTTGGGTTTACAATATATTAAACTGTTGAAGGTGTACTAAGTTCCCACAAGAAAGTTCCCGCTTCACGAAAGTGGTTTTATTTCCCACTAGGTGGGAATTAGTTCCCGGGAACTTATTTTCATGCACCGGTTTGGATGCCTGTAGGTATTCCTGAGTATTTCTGGTAACCACGTTCCACGTGTGATCATGTACTTTTTCAGTGGTGTGACGTGTGATGCTGGCTTCTTCAAAGAATCTTGAACTTCTAGGTGTTTTTCTTCTAATTTGGATCATAGTGGAGTACTGTGCAGATCCTTTAGAGTTGTCTTTCAAAAATGCCCAGCTCTTCAACTATGTCTTAGAGATGGTAGGGTAGCCATAACAAATTAGGAAGCCATAAGTTACTTGCCATTCGTCCCAAAAATAGAAACTCACACAAACGAATGGTTGCGAGAAGCTAGGGCCTAGGGTGTCCTGTGTCCACCCGCCTGTTGCGCCACCTATTTGTTTATTTATTTAAGTTACTACCGGCCTGTATATTGCAGCCTTCCTGAGAACAGTGCTCAGGAAGTTGACTCCCAAGACACTTGATGAAAAGTGATGATCGGTCTGGTAACGTCACCATTTGCCAATTGGATGGCTAATCTGCGAGAGGTATTTTAGGTGATAGGTCTCCTAAATTCGGATGCATCATGCATATTAATTCGGATTTGGCCGTGTTAAATTCGGGTGTCATAATTTTTCTGATTCAAAATATATTTCAGTTTTTCGAGGCATTGCTTCTAATCTACGATTGATTGAAGGTGCACTTTTAACTCTTTCATCTCTTCATCTCTTTATTGGTCACCTTTAGGTTTGGCATTTGGCGTTTCCGATGTAAATTAATTGCTTAAAATATTTCCGGTCTTTTTCTCACTCCGATTTCAAAAAATTCAGCAGCTCACAAGTTTTTTTTTTTGTGACTCGATGTTCGCGGGTTCTTTAATGGGTTGTTTTGGCTAACCTACATTATTATTATTATCCATCTCAAAATTTTCGCAATCGGAATCTTCCAAAGATGCGACGACATTTTGACGCGGAACTTAAATTGAATGTTTGTCCCATACGATTGTCCAACTCGTCAAAGAAATCACAAGACGTTGCTCTCTCTCTCCCGAAGTTCGATTTAGAGCGTTGATGTTTTAATAGGTGCTCATTTCATCGACAAGAAAAGGCTCCTGGATCCACTTTTTTTAATGCCAGCAGCACTATTTTTTATAGCACAGTTTTCTTCCTAGTTTTGAGCGAAATTCGGATTCAAACTATGCAGCATTGTACTTATTTAAAAACTTTGTATCCATAATTGTATCCCATTTTTTTTAAATTTACTTATGAGGCCATCAAGACAACAATTTTGAATTTGACATTCCATATAGCTCTCGATTTTCCGCCATCGACTAAATCATCAAGGACAATCCCCATGAGTAGACGAGACATTATGGACTTGATCTTACCATATCATCCTGCGTCTGCCTAGAGGACGCATTCCATATCACGCCTTGGGATTCTGGATGGGGACATGCGTTTAACACGACCAAACAACCGAAGCATAGTGCTCCGTCTGGAGAAGTATTCTGGTGCTTCTAATGCGATCTCTACGGGTCACACAAGCAATAAAACGGAGGAATCTCATTTAGGCAGCTTGTATCCGCGATCTTAATTCTACGGTCATTACCAAAACCTCATGATCATAGGTAAGAGTTGGAAATGACAAACACCGAATTAAAGACTGGACAACTTAGCTTTGATACTAAGTTCAGTCCTCCTAATAACAGAATGTCCGAGCTGTCTTAAAATTGACCCAGCCTGACCAATCCCATACAGGAAAACTCATGCAGTGTTCTTCCGTCACTCGTAAATAAAACCACGAGCTACTTTAACTTCTCCACCTGTTTTAATGGGACTCCACATAACATGCAGAGTGCATTGAACAGTCGTTCTCGAAACGAACATCACTTCACGTTTACCTTAATCTCAGCTTCAACACAATATACAAACGGCTACAAACCGATCGAGTGCGCGTTGAAGTTTAGTCTAAGAGAACCCAAGGATGACCAAGTCATCAGCGAAGAGTAAATGACTTATCCTCAGATCTCCCATAATTCGAAAAGTTCTTCGCCAAGACTGCGCTGTAACATCCAGTCCATATAAGTAATGAAAAGGAAAGGAGACAAGATGCACCCCTGGCGAAGTCCAACACCCACGGTGAAAGGTATTGATTTAACCGTTTACCCGAACACAGCTTTTACAGTTTGTGTAAAAAGATCGAATGGCTCTCAAGAAAGAACCGTTAATTCCATACTCCTGTAATACACTGCAGAGTTTAGCTCGGGGGACTCGGTCGTATGCTTTCTGCAAATCTACGACTGACATTGGTAACAAAACCATCTAGTGACACGGACACTACGGTAGGACTACAACACTTTTAAATTAAAACAAAAATGGCGGAGTTAAACTTCCGTTTCCTTCCAACCATATCAAGGTTAGATAGCATACATAATAGCATACTTTTGGGGAAACAATCGCACATTTCCGATTGCATACTCTCAGCTGCAAATCTATCGATTTGATTTAGTGCTTAGTTTTCATGCATACTTATTGTTGTATGCTGCATCAATTGCGCTAATTGTTTTGGAATTTTTAATGTAGCCAGTCACATACGTATGTGCTCTGACGTCAACAGAGAGTGCGCAAAGAGAGCTTGTACACGGCATCTACCCCAATGGGTACCATTCGCAGATTTGCTGATGTGAAATTGACATGAAATAATGTCAAAATCATACATTTCATACAATAAACAAAATTATTATCATACAACACTTCCAATGAAATCTATGAAACAGAAAGTTGTAGGTGTTGTATGATGTATGATGAGAAAGTAGTTGAATGTATCGAGGCCCCTATTGTGAGTGTATATAATTGATCGTTGAACGATAACTTATGTGGTTTTCCATTGGTACATAAAATCAATCTTTTTTTTGATCCGGATCACTTTTTACAGATCTCGATATTTTTCGATATTCACACATTTTCTCACTAATACCAATATACTTCGCACAGCTGTTTTACGTCCTTCAGAATTTGTTTTCACAACATAATTACGAAATACCTTTTGAAAAGCAATTATTCAGAACAAAAACGTAAATAATGGACATGGACTTAATTTTGAAGCAATTACTATCATCTTCGTCATCTGTGGATTTCGATTTTTCGTCGATATGATTACCCACATTAAGTTCGTATGTTTTCATCGACAAAAATGTGCACAGCTGATGTACTGTCAATAACGCACTAATGCATTTACAAAAGCAGATCAATCTGCTATCGTGTTCCATTCGCCACGAAAAATCTGAGATCTGAAATAAAAATCTGATGTTCCCAATGGAAAACGACATTACTGTCGATCGTCGATTGTAAATTGTATTACTGTGATTGTCGATTGCAATTGATATTTGTCGATTACAAATCTCTGGTCGATGCTTTCTCTTGGAAGTGAAAACATTTTGTGCGTACGAATAGCTCAATCGACGCAATCGACAATTGTCGTGACGATCACTGATCGACAACCATAATAAGGGTCTGATATTTTGCTCTGTATCTGTTAGATCCCCTGCTCCGTGTAGTACCTACTTCTCCTTGGCGATGATAACACACAATCTGTAAAACAGGTCCCCGGAAACGAAATACATAGAGAGTAGGACCCCTGATCAATCGGCCATCATACGTTGTTTTCCACTTCAGTGTGCGTTAAATCACTTTCATATCACTTGGTCGCCATTCCATCGCCTCACAAATGTTCACTACAGTGGTATGCGCCTTGCTTTACATATTCACCCCTATTTTGTGGTAGGTATTCAACTTATGTTTCGTGTCGTTGTAAAACGATGTTCATCATTTTTTTTTTTTTAATTTTGTTAATAATTTAATTTCCTTTTCTATGTGTTTAGCATTATTTCAAAAAAGTTAAAAGCACCGACTAAAAATCGAAGTGAAATACGAGTTGCTTACGACAAACGCCAACGGGAATAGGGGTGAATTGCTCTTCCCACAAAAGAAAAAAAAAACAAATCGTTAGTTCTCTGCAGTAATATATTTATTACACATACGACATACTCATACATAATATATTTTCATCTTTTTGTTCATGTTTGTTCTGTTTTGTTTAAAATATAATAATTATCTGCTTTATTTACATATAGAATCCGTTTAAACTTAATGCGTATCATATAATTTGTCTGTTACACTTTTCCTTACTTTATCAAACAACAGAGAGTATTCTGGATTAGGAGTACGTATCTTATATAATAATTTAGTCATTATGTTGGACCAGCAAAAAAAATTAATTTTAAAATTATAATTTAAATATTTCTAGCTACTTATTTTTCTTCTGTTTGTTTGTCATGCAACTCTAACTCATGCTGCTCATTGAAAACTACGAAGAAAAGAATACACAATTGGTTGGACAAAATTGACGCAGACAATGAAATTCGCTTTTCTTCTTTTGCAGATTTGTGACACACATTCGCGTTGTACTCTTCATTTGCGGGGACACATTTGGGACAATAATTTATACTGGGCGCAGCATCGGAATGGTCAGTTTTGGTAAACAACTGAGAAGGTGATGTCGTCTATGTGGTGGATTCAAGGAGAACAACTGCAGCTAATTCGACACTCCAACCGGTTTTCTGTAAAGCCTGCTCACACTGAGGTCGATTGGCAAGACCAAGTCTGAAATAGGAGAGGAAAGTTAGTTATTGTAAAAATGCACAAGAATGAAATAAAGTAAGAGGGCCGCCCGAACAGTCAGAAAATCTGGCTTAAAGTTACAAAACTCAAATCAGTGGCTGTCGTCGCATTAGGCGCTTTGACTAGCTGACCAGACACTTCAGATCAGGTAAAAATAAACAGCAAAACAGATCTAATAGACGTCGCTAAAATTTCGTTTCAGGACTTATAGCAGTCAGAGGAGTCTGTGGGAGGAGCGCACTTTCCAAAAGAAAAAAATCGTTGAACAGAATATTTTGAGCCGCAAAGAAACCAAAAAAATACGAAGCTTATCCCCCCGATGGACAAAGACTATCACAAACTTAGTTGTGAGACCCGGATAAGAAGTAAGTCGTTCGACGATTGGCATCAAGAAGTAGCCGACTTGAAAGTCAAACAAATAAAGAACGCAGTGCGGGTAAGAACTCATTTAGTTTCGGCATGGAATGACATATTTTTGGCCTTTCAATTCTTTTCAAGTGTATACCCGCACAAAAGCCACACATTTTTAACCACCCCACCCGCAAATCACCTCGATAACTGATCGATCTTATAAAATCGAATTGCAACATTCGGATCTCCATTAGCTGCTCGCAGAGCAGATCTTATGTCCGACTCGGTGGCTGGTGGACCGAGATCCTTCAAAATGCTGCTAATCATTTGGTATTCCAGGCTCTCCGCTGTGCCGTATATGGAGGCTGTCGATGACGCGGTTGCCACAGCTCCTTCTACACTCCTACAACTGATGGTGTCGTCGTTTTCTTGCTGCTGCTTTAATTTTTCCAATCTTCGTTGAATCTGCTGAGCAGATAGCTGTGGTGGTGCCAGCGGTGCTGGTCGCGTTGGCCGCAGATAGTCTTCCAATGAGACTTCATCATATATCACAGGATTCGGGTGTGCTTGTGTCGTTCCATTGGCGTATATAGTTGCGCCGACGTTCAACGGCACTTGACCATAATACGTGGACGGAGTGGGTGCTACAGAATCGTACATCTCACGTGGCACACTCCCATACACACTTGCAGGTACCGAATTGTAAATATTGGTAGTTTTCGAAAGCACTGGCCGATTGGACATCGCTGCGATGTTAGGATTCGACTGCACCACTTCGCCAAACGCATTCTGGTAAAAGTCCACCGGTGGATGGGAGTAATACTCCCGACCAGCCACTTTCTCGTACCAAATTTGATTGACCACCGATGCTGTGGTAGGCTGCATTTGTTGCTGCTGTGTCTCAGTGTTGTTTTGTTTCTGTATCAGCTCCACATCGTTACTAGCGTACAGACTGTTGCGATTCTCTGCAATTACGGCGCCGTATCGCTCGTTTCGGACCTTGGGCGAGGCACCATTCGATGGAGGCGATGAGTTCAGATTTTTCAGCGGGGTTAGATTGTTTTTGTACATTGCCTCCTTGTTGGCGTACATTTGTGATGAATTCCGCTCGAAATCTATCTGACTTCCAGGACGTTTGTACATGTCTTTTTCCAGCTCAGCGATGAATGACTTATCGAGCATTTTCTCAGATGCTCCACTGCTTTCCAGACTTAAGGCGCTCATGTTGGCACCAAGAGAATCATTGCAATTAGGTGTAAATTGCATCACCCCACTGGTCGTGTCCTGTTCCTGCGGAATGTTCTCTTTGTTCTGCAAGAACATCAGACTTTTCCTCGCCCCGGGACTACTAAAAGCAGCCGCCGACTGTTCTGCCACGGCGTTATTTGACGGTTTGACAACGTTCGAGTAGAGCCCCTCAATCGGTGTGCTTTCAATGTCGGATGTGTCAAAGGGATCCTTGGCCGCACTCTGACTGAATTCAAGAGTATTTGAGTATGTTGGAGGCATCTGATATGGAGGGGGCTCTAATCGCGCTGGTAGTTGGAACTGTGCTGCACTTGTATTGGCCGACGACTGTTGTGGCGGCGACTCCTCCGTCGGTATCTCTATGGGTGCGTCCAGAATGCAAAACGAGTTGTCTACCTTTAGCGATGCGCTTTTTTCAGTTTCCACAGTGCCAAACTCTGGAGAGATGTCTATTAGAATTCCCTCTCGCTGTTGGGCCTGCTGACCATTGCTGGTCGTATTGCTTAGCTTTGGCATAGCCGAAGCACGTTGATGGAGAATTTTATCAGCGCGTTCGTTGACGAGTTTGTTATACGAAAACTGTTTGAATGCGGAAGACTTTCGTTCCTTAGCTTGGAAGGAGGCACATTTGCGGTTGCGATTGTCGGCGGTATCTGCAAAACAAAATGTGTATTATGCACTGCGACTGTAAGATCATTTTTGTATTACCTCCTCGGAGTTGAACTTCTCCTTCGGCGTGAATGGGCGGCGCACCTAATGCTGGGCCACCCCAGCAGAAACCAAAGGGTGAACCATGACCGCCTGCTACTTGCCGCAAACCATCGTTCATCGGACGGATTATGTCGCCAGAGATCTTGTGCTTTTCCAGTATATTTCTGCAAATTAAAATGCAAGTTAGGAACACGAAAGAGCCAAAATTGAATAAAACCATCTCACCTTGGAAAGACACCAATTTCGAAGGTCCTCTGGTTTTGTCCCTTGATCAACTTCAGCTCCGGGCGTCCATCAATCACCGCAATCGTATCATTCGCTTCGATCTGCAGTTTATTTGCGTTGTGATACGGCTTCGTGGCTTTCAACAATTGTGGCGAAGCACCAACAAGAAACTCTCTGCAAGGAAAACGTATTCAAAGTTTTTCTCTAATTGAATCCATTATTTTATGTACTCACTTAATAGCAGCAAAAGTTGGTCGTTCCGAGGGCGTTTTATCCCAGCACTGCAACATCAGCTCATACACATCCGGTGGGCATGCTTCTGGGTGGTGGAGGCGCTCTCCCTCTCGATCGATTTTTCTCAAAATTTGCGAACCATTTAAGCCGACCCAGGGATCTTCGCCAAAGGTAAACATCTCCCACAAGGTGACGCCAAACATCCATGTATCAGACGCATGACTGAATTGACGATAGCGCAGCGATTCCGGGGCGCACCAAGGAAATGGAACTTTCTTGTGCTCAGACATGACATAGCAGTCATCCTCCTGAGGCAGTGCTCGCATTAGGCCAAAGTCACCGATTTTTATTTTATTCCCGGCCGCCAGCAGAACATTCCGGCACGCCAGATCGCGGTGGAGAAATCTCTTGTGCTCAAGGTACGCCATACCAGTGGCTATCTGTACAGACCAGTTCCAAATATTCCCCAGAGGTGTGTGCTTGCACTGTCGACGCATTGTGTCCAACAGAGAACCCCTTTCCGCCAACTCAGTGATCATCATCATCGGTTGCGACAAAACCACTCCATGCAATCGCACCAAGTTTGAGTGATCGAGAGCGTGCATTGCCTGCACCTCGCGGAAGAAATCATCAATGATGCCTGGCTGAGTGAGGTTATCCGACTTGAGAACCTTCACCGCCACCGGTATGATGCGGTTGCCCGGCGCGCTCCATTCACCCTTGCGAACAACTCCAAATGAACCGTCGCCCAATTTGATGCCCAGCGTCACGTCTTTCTCATGAATCAAACAGGTCAGTTGTGTGGCCTGATTGTCCTTCGGCGCGTTTGTGTGCTTTTTGCTGGGCTGCTTACCGCCGCCAATTAGCTTAGAGAGAATATTCTTGCGCCATTGGTGGGCTTTTTTCTTGCGCACGGCTTCCATCAAACGCCGAATGGCGGGCTTACCTAGTCCGCAGCGTTCCAAGTCGGTTGGCAGCACGTAGTCGAAATGAGCCAGACGCGTCACTTGCAGGTCATCGCGAATTCTTGCTAGGAACTGTTCCAGTTGCACCTCGCGCAATAGGTCCTCCAACCATTCTGTTTCCGTCTCAGCCATTATGAGTTCTGATGTGCGTATGTAGTGCGTCGTGGATGTCCGGCGTCTGCAAACAAAGAGACAAATAAACATGTGAATGACGCGACATTTTCCCGCACCAGCTCTTATCTTAAAGCATATAATGTTTTCGATATGAATGGAGGCGATTATGCTGTTACTACGACCCTGGGGCGCGGGCGGTTTGAATATAATGAAAGAGATCTGAATGAACTGAGCACGCAATCATGCGACTAATTAATCAATTGAAAGCTACATGTTTATCGTGATCTGTTCGCTTCGTTAAGGCATGCAATGGAGCCATAGCTTAGACCAGACGAATGTACGTATTCGTTTGTAGATGTTTATTAGACAGACAGAAATAGAATTAGCATGAAGTATGTAATAAAATGGTAATAACAAAAATAATATTTGAAATTGCCACAAAATTGTTGGCGCGTGGGTGTAGGAAGTATTGTGTATGCAAAGAACGCAACCATTGCAAGTGCCAGCGTTAAATAAATCAAACAAAAGTTGGAGAGTACCTAATGCTCTTGTGGCCCACCCAAACTATAGCAATGCGATTTGATTTGAAAATGTATATACAGAGAATCGGTCATCGTTTGGGAAAGGGACACAAGAACATTAAATGATCACCTCAAGTCTAAAAAGAACCATCTTAGGGAACATCTGTCAACATATGTAATAGATGTGATCAATATTGAAAAAAATAGAGAGCACTTGGTTTTCACTGGTTTTTCGTCTAGGATTTGACTGCTTATACCTGACATAAATCTGTGGCTAACCCTGAAGCTATGTGTCAAAAGGTAGCGCGAAAAATATGTGCGCTCACACTCAAAGTGGGTAACGGAAGTCGAAGGAAACATACTTTTTGGGTGGCTACCTGCGCCAAAACAACTTGAGCACAGTGATCTTCTAAAAAGCCGCTCAGAAATGGAGAAATCCGCAGGAGATTCCGTCAAGGCTCATTGTGGATGATAACAAATTTATCTCCAAAAGTGGCGACTGCTTTATGCAGGCATGTTTAACGAACAGCTCCTCCTCTGGTTATCTACTACACATTCCAGTAGCTATTTCCTACTATTAAAAAGTACATGCCATTACAGTCGACGATGTTGTTAGGAGGTTAAATAGCATTTGTTTCCTACGAGATACAGATGGATGGATGGATAAAAACTATTTAAAAAAAGACTCTTCTATCAAGCTGATGTTATATACGGTTATCCACGTGCTGCGACAAAATAACTTGAACAAGGGTACAACCATCTTCAAGATAGCCGACCAGAGGAGAAGAAATGCTCAGGAAATTCGTTCGTCGAAGTTCATTAACAATGCTCAAGGCTAACTCCTTGTGGACAACGAAAAAATTCTACAATTCCCCGGCTATACTTTCCAAGAGCTGAAGAAGTACTTGACAAAACAGTCAATAAAGTTGGAAAAGCGGTCAAATCCTCTAAAAGCGAAAATCGATTGGGCTGGACGAGTAAGATGAGAGACATCGGGTCTAGATGGCCCAATATTCTGATCTCCAAACTCATGAGAGGTGATCCAATGCCTAATCACAGTTAAGGGAAAGTTATCTTTTTCCTTTGAACAAAGAAAAGGGTGATACGAGAAACTGTTCTTACCGCTCTATTAAGCTGATGTCACCATGAAGATCGTTGAACGGGTGTTAAACGGCCAATTGCGGCAGATAATGCAGCTATCTGAGCACTAGTGCGGGTTTGTCAACCTCAGATGCAATCCAAGGATCATAATGGAAAAAATTCGTGATGACTTAAAGGATTTGCATCTAATGTTGGTTGATTTTGAAAAAGCATTCGATAGGATAGACAACCAAGAGATCTGATATGACGGGCGGCGCTAAGACATCGAGGAGTTCCATGACGGAGCAAAGACAAGAATAAGATGCCCCGCTGGAGTCAGCGAAGAATTTCCAATTAAAGTTGGTGTGCAAACGGGAAGCGTCACAAGTTCTTTGTCATTTATTGCAGTCGTAGGTTATCTGCTTGAAGGAAATGTGACGGACTCATTATTCATTGCTGACGACGTAGCCATCATAAGTTAGCATCAAACGTCAATGGAACGAACACTTGAGGTATGGGTGGATGTTTTGGAGCGAAATGGTTATCAAATTAGTCCAAAAAAGACAAAGTACTTTAACGATCCATTCCCTGAATACACTCCGAGCTAGTTCAGACATTTTTTTGAATGGAAGAGTAATTTTCCAAGTGCGAAAAGTTCAAGTGTCTGTATGGTAGATGAAGTGGCAGCAAAATGCTGTTTTCTTGTATGCCCCCGCAGTTGTTTGTCTAAAAGTATGAGAGCAAATTAAAGCCAGATGACATGAAGATGCTTCACATAGCAGCAGGAGTAACAAGGCTCGATAGAATTAGAAGTTCGAGGATCCGAGGAAGACTTTACGTCAAAGAACCCATCTTGAAAAAAATGGAGTTTGTATTGTCATGTTCAAAGTCCGAAGGCAATATTAATCAACATTCCTTTACAACCGCGGAAGAGAGGCATTCGATTGACCTCAGTGACAAAGTGATTCAAAGCTTGGAGGCCTTCGACAATATCAGTCTCTGTTTATTGCCACAGATATGATAGAGACAGCATGCGTGAAAACGATGTCGTTCAATCGGTTTTATTTTACGTGATCTGACCCCAGGACAACTTTAGGCCAACTTCGCTTAAGCTGGTGCCAATAGCTACTTGTGTCGCCTCGACTGAAGAATCGATAACACATGTCTTGACTGCAACAATGGCCCACACGATGTTCAATACTTGTTAAACTGTCCGGCCAAGCCAACCAAATTAACACCAGAAATGCTGAAGAGTTACAAAGTTTTTGGAAGATCTGAGGAGCATTTACGCCAAAGAAATGGCTTTAGGAAATGAAGCGCCTCCTTCTCAGGTGGTAATGGCAAATTCAAAGAAGAGATTCTATGAACAGAAATCATTGAAAGAAAGTCATAGTGAGGCCATGTCTAGAAAAATAAGAAAACACTATATATGACCCTCATCATTCCAGTCCAGATCTATGGTGCATGTTAGAGAATTCGGACGTAGCCATAGACCGCGCTAACTTGAGAGAACTTCGATTATAGCGGATAAGTATACAATTGCTGAAGAAATGTAAAACTTTCTTGATCAAGCACCAACAACACCAGATTAAGAGTTACAGTCCATCAAATCTACATTCATAAATCTATGCGCTGAGTGCAGACCAATTTAGCTTTCTATCGTGAGTTCAAAAAAATCAGGTGCGTCTTCGTTCATTCCTACCACAAACGAATGATTTTCAGAAGCTAGTCCTAGAGTCCTATATCGAACTGTTAATTGCTACCAAAAACATCATTTCAATTCTAGGTGTCTACGGATGTGTCCAAGACAACTTGTGTATATGCCGTCGTCTTTTGAATAAGCTCGTTATAGGCCATTCATTTACTTGTCATAGTTTTCCATTACGCGATTTGCTTTTGTTGTGAAACTTTTAGTCTTAAACTGATACAGAACCAAACCGGAGGCAAATTATGACATCAATAGATTCGTACTACTTCGCCTGGCGTTTGTGTCCAACGCGTCTTCTTAGGCTTCACTGATGCGATAATTCAACCTAAATTCCAACTGATGTTAGTTGCGATTGAACACCAATCAGAATACGAACTGTAGAAATCAATATCACGTCATACACAGCATCAGCATCGTTTTAATCCAGTACACAGCATATATCACACATACTGCGCTGAGACTGACCCTCGCTGAAATCTGAAAGTCGCCTTTATAGATTCGAAGAGGACGGAGACGGAGAGTCAACGGATCGCAAAATTATTTTCTTATGTGCTCTCAGTGTTCACTATTCATGTGAACCTATAAAAATATCCGACATCCGGCCGGGGGGATTTTTTTTTTTCCCCTTTTTTTATAATTTTCGTACATGCAGGTTGTTCACGTTTCTTCACCTTTAACACGATCAAAGCAGACGCGTGAAAAAAGTGGTTTCAATAGCTTTTTTTTGCTGTTTAATTTTAGCAATGTGAGCTAACCGAGCAAACACACTGTCGACTGTCGAGTAATGAATGCAACATCCATATCAGTGTCTTTTGATGTGCCTAAATGAAGGAAGTGCTTCCCATAATAATCTCCCTCGATTACAGCTCTAACCGCAGCCGCTGGCTGATGATTAATGTTTGTTTGCGTGCCTGGGTATTAACAACAATTACTGACTATCAATTAATTCCGAGCCATTTTTAAAGCCATAGTCATCTCCGATTATGTTTGTATTAGCCTTAAGTGAATGTAAACTTCTATCGATCACTGTAGCTGATTGTTTTTGCCTGCTAGCCAAGTCAATCAAAACAATGGTGGCATTGTGCTAGTGCTAGAGATATGATCCCCACTCCGTGTGGATATGGAGTGTTATCTAACCCGTTGCAATGACGATGACGACAGCAGCAGCAGCAGCAGGCACAACGACTGATGATTGTGACTTGTGCGAGAAGATAAGATTGCTTGACCGAGTTGGGTGTAACTTCTGAAATGCTATAATCATTCATGGGGTCATCATTCTCGACACATTTGCATATCTAATGGGGATTTTCGCTGTTGCTGTTGTTGATTGTTGCTGGATGAATGCTAATAACGCGAATATTTCTATAATCACGTAAGAAACTCCCTGGGATGCGCTCAAGCAAAAAAAAAAATTTAAGACGAAAAGAAACCTCAAGCGAACATGGCGAGAATGTACAGTGCAAAAACTTTCTTCTCCCTAATTAGCAAACAGTAACACCATTGATGTAGTCTACTGCAATTAAATCAGAGCAGTGCATTTTGTAATGGACTCAACGCTCAACACAACAGACTAAAGATAGACGGGAGGAGACAAAAGCGAGATTTTCATATTTTTTCTTTTTGTCTTGTTTCTTTTTGCATGTAGGCATGCATTTTTGAACGTTTTGAAATCTGAGAAACAAGCAGCAGGTGCAACATCTGCGTCAGAAACACCAACAACAATAATGTGAACAAACAAATTTTGCAGGCAGGGCCCCAGCACTTTGGTCCTAAAGGGATGTTGGACAGGTACACATAATATATCACGGAGGAGACTAAACAAACATCACGTTTTTAGTCGATTTTTTTTTCAGTTTTTGATTTTCTTCTGCAAATAAACTTACCTGAGTTGGATTTGTGGGGGGATTTTCTATCTATAAGTCACTGGAAGCGTTGATTACTGCGTCATTTCACTTGTTTTCACTTTGATTTTTGCACGATTTATAAGGCGACTGGAACGATGTAACGCGTCAAATTCTGAGAATTCGATTGCAACACAATCGAAAGGCGAAAACACAACAAATAAATCCGAGAAAAATGGAAAAAAAAACGAACCTCACCCTCTCGCGCAACACAGCGAGAACGATTTACAACGAAAATACACTGAACTGTGAAGATAAATGAAATTAGACAGATGGCTGGCTTGGCAGCTGCTGTCACATTTGTTGTTGGTAAATAAATGGTGATGAGTTGGTCGAAAACGATGATAGATGGTGCGAGTGGTAATTGAGAGAATACCGGGTGTGGTGTGCATAAATATTGAAAGTTCGACGATAAGGTGCAGACAGTTGGGCTTGAAAAATGTTTTCTTTTAGTTTTAAACAGTTTTTCCTAACATTGAGTGGACAAAGGAAAAAAATGCGTGAATGAAAAAAGGTATTTCTCCCAGTTTCGAACAGGGCTTTATTTAGGTATATATAAAAATAAAAAACTGAATGAAAAACTTTTATGCTTTAAGCAGCGTATACTGCTCGAGCTAAATTTTAGCTCCCATACAAAACTACTCTCCAAAAATTAGCTGAGCTAAATTTAAGCGAATTCATTTACGCTGCTTCAGCTAAAAAATCAAATTTTCGTTTCAGACTGTACTGCATATATCTGCTACAATTTAGCGCGCCCATTAATGGTTCGGCACATTTTTTCAAGCTAAATTTTGACAGATCATGTGGTTTTTTTCTTTCTGATCTGTTTTAGTGTTGTGGATAAGTGTTTTTCAATGAATACCTCGAAGAGGAATCCTTTGAAAGTGATAAATTTCTGATCAAGGAATAGCAGACAAGGAAAAAAGAAAGTGCAACGGAAACAGCTGTTTTCTGTGACACTTTTATCCACAGCGCACTCTATCTCTATGTCAGAATTTAGCTAATGCTTGGAGAAAAAAATTGGAGAGTCGCTAAAGTTCGCTCAAGCAGCGTACTTAGCTTTACCGCACGTAAATCTTAAAACTCGGAAGGTTCTTCACCTACCTATTGCTTTGACATAATGAAGCTGCATTGCATTTAAATTCGCGGGTGTTTTTATTTATATTGACGAATGTTCAAGTTGACCTGCGATATCTGGTGGCAAGTATAAGAAACCATCATCGGTAAGCGGTACGTGTATTTTTGTAGGTACGGGTAATTAATTTATTTTATAAATGAAAACTTATTTTAATTGATGTAAACCCCTTGCTGGTCTAAAATTCAAGTATTGTTTATAAATAATAATAATAACCCTGAGTCCATAAAATATGTTTAAATCGTTTAAAATTGGAATTAAAAACGTGTGTTGGTTACGTGTAAACAATTATCCTTTTGGATTAAACTATTTTTTAATTATTTAAGGTTCTTTCAATTATTGTTAATATTGTGCAGCATTATCCCAAATGCCAATGGCGGACTCAAGTAACCGAGATTTATCTCAGACTTTGTCGATAGTCATCTGTGATATTGCAGAATATTTTAGCAGCATAAAACGATCCATTCTCGATAGGAAAGAGCTCGTAAAGGCTGGTTGGGTTTATGCTATATGTGTGATATCAGATTCAGCAAACACTGATGGAACTCGCCTGGTCATAAATGCATCCTCGATGATTTCAAAACCCCACGAAATCAAATTAAGAAGTTTGTCTATGTTATGAGTTGCATTGGGATACGCCAGAATGAGATTCTCGATGCAACACTTTGTCTTTATTTTCCATTACTGTTAAACCTAGTTAGGTGTGTATTTTTATGTTTTTACTTAACAAATATATTGATAATTAAGCAATAGATTAATCAATTCGCAAAGTGAGCTGTCAACATTCAGAACTGACAGCGCATCTGCTATCGCTGAACGTTAGCTGCAAAAATAAATTTAGAAGATGCAGAAATTTGGACAGCATTTGAATTTTTAAGCTTCATTGTTAATTGTGACTTTTCAGACTCGTTACCGAGCCTGTCATTGACGATGAGAATTTTTTTTAACAATTTGCGTCTCAGTGTCATCTTGTGAACGAAGCTTTTCAAAATTGAAATTAATTAAGACTTATCTAAGATCAAAAATGAGCCAAAATACTTTCAATCGAAAAGGAGCTAACAAAAAATATAGATTTTAATGATTTAATCGAAATATTCAGTGCAATAAAAGCTCGAAAGCACCTTTAAATAAAATCTTTGTTCGTGTTTTTTTCTTAAATTTTTATGGGGTGTAAGCTTGCTTTACCGCTCTGGGTGCCACTGACGAAAGAGAGCCGGGCATACCAAGTGAAGAGATGATTCGTCACTCTCAAGGTCTCAAGTCTCAAGGTCTCAAGTCTCAAGAGCCTCAGAGTTTACATCTACATGTGGGGTTCGGTGAGCGTGAGACCCAAATTTGGTGAAGATATTTTTTAATAAGGCCATGACCACTATCAGGGCCGTAGCCAGGATTTTGGTTCGGGGGGGGCTTGATCCAAATTTTATGAAGCAAAAAACTAAGAATATTTTAATTCATTGAGTCGTATTAGTTTTTAAATCGTATGTACTTAAACGAACCTAGGTACTTAAATAATAATTTTACACACATTTTTTGAAGCAGAAGACTTCTTGATTTTTTTTTAACATGAGATCAATAAACTTATTTAGATCCACAATAATATCAGAATGAACAGATATCATAGCAAGTTACCTTAACCTTGCATTCTCTATAACGCTTCGGGACATTGTTTTAATCCTTTTCATAGCTGAAAGGGTTTTTTCAACACTAGCTGTGGTCACTGGAAGCGTTGCTAAAACCGTAAGCAAGAAATTTATACCTCTAAAGTAAGTCTTGTCACATATATCAAGCAATTTCAAAACTTCGGTAGAAGTATCACTCGACGATTTTTTTTTCGCACCAAAGAATGTACTCAGCTTTCACAGCTGACAGTGAAATTGCATTATCAAAGTAACGGGTTAGCCTGTTAGCTTTTCCATTTCGTTCACTCGCTCAACTGCAGCAAAACCTGGGAGAAGAGCTTGAAACGATGGTAGAACGTCATCGTTGACCATGAATCTGTCCGTAAGATTTTGTATTAACGAGATTGTGTAATGCAAGGAAATACTTACTTACTTATCGGGCTCCCGACCCGTGAAGAGTCTCTGCCTGAGACACTGCAGCCTTCCATCCTCTACGATCCCGGGCACGCTGCTTCCAATTGTCCAGACCAAGCGCTCTGGCATCCGCGATGGCTTGGTCTTTGAAACGGAGGTTCGGTCTTCCTTGTCTTCTCGAACCTGGGGGCTGGGATTCGAAGACCCTCTTGGCTGGAGCATTATTGTCCATTCGCTCGATGTGGCCGAGCCAATGTAGTCGACGTGTTTTGGCTTTTTGGACTACATCCACATCTTGGTACAGCTCATAGAGTTCGCGGTTGTATCTTCTCCTCCATTCGCCCTCCTCGCACACAGGACCAAAAATCCGCCGAAGTATTTTTCTTTCGAAGGAGCCCAGTATCAGCTCTCCCTTCTTGCTTATCGTCCAGCACTCGGCGCCATAAAGCAGAACTGGCAGGATAAGGGTTTTGTAGAGCACACATTTCGTCCTTCGAGTTAGGAGTTTTGAACCCAGTTGTTTTGCCAAACCGAAGTAGCAACGGTTTCCTAGGGTAATTCTTCGTCGGATCTCCACTAGGGTGTCATTCGTGGAGTTTACGTTTACTCCGAGGTAGGTGAACTCCTTAACTACCTCGAAATTGTTGCTATCAATAGTGACGTTTTGTCCTAGGCGGTGGACAGATGCTTGTTTGTTTGTTGATAGCATGTACTTAGTCTTGTCCTCATTTACTACAAGTCCAACGGATTTCGCCTGTTCTTCAATCGCCGTGAACGCTTCTATCACGGCACGCTGGGAGCGACCGATGATGTCAATATCGTCCGCATAGCCAAGCAGCTGGACGGACCTGTTGAAGATAGTGCCTTCCGTGTTGACACCTGCCCTGCGCACTATCTGCTCCAGTACGAGATTGAAGAAGTCGCATGATAGAGCGTCTCCTTGCCGAAATCCGGTGCATGTTTGAAAAAGTTCGGAAGAGCTGCTTCCAAACTGCACGTTGCAGCGCGTGTTTTCCAGCGTCACGCGACACAGCTGAATCAGTTTTGCCGGGATTCCAAATTCGGCCATCGCCATATAGAGCTCCTGACGATGTATGCTATCATACGCGGCTTTGAAGTCGATGAATAGGTGGTGAGTTTCGACTTGAAATTCGTTGGTCTTTTCCAAGATTTGCCTTAGTGTGAAAATTTGGTCTATAGTCGATCTGCCGGGCCGGAAGCCACACTGGTACGTGCCGATTAGTGTGTTGCAGAACGGTTTTAGACGTTCACACAGTACGTTGGATAGGATCTTGTATGCGACATTTAGCAAGGATATGCCTCGATAGTTCTTGCAAGACATAGGATCGCCTTTTTTGTAGATGGGGCATATGGAGCTGATAGTCCAGTCATCGGGCATGTTTTCTTCCACCCATACTTGGTTGATGATTCGGTGCATGCTCCCTACCAAAACATCACCACCGTATTTAAAGAGCTCCGCTGGTAGACCATCAGAACCTGCGGCCTTGTTGTTCTTAAGCTTTTTTATAGCTAAGCCAACTTCTTCTATACTAGGTGGTGGAACTAGTTCTTCATTGACTGGACGTGGGTTCTCTTCTTGCCCTATCACTCTCTCTACATGATGCCCATTAAGCAGCTGCTGGAAATGCTGCTTAAACACATCTACTATTCCCTGCGCTTCGGTGACTAGGTTCCCTTCGCTATCTCGAAGAGCCTGCGTTCCGGTTTTGTAGCCAGCAGCCAGTTGCTTAGCTTTTTTATAAAACCTCCGGATGTTATTACGATCGCGCGACTCTTCGATCTCCTTGAGCTGGGAAGCTGCGTAAGCCCTCTTCTTTCTACGCAGGATCTTCTTTTCCTCCCTTCTCCTGGCTCGATACTCTTCTCTCGCTGCCCTTGTTTTGCGCTGCAGCGCTTTCTTGTGTGCATCTTCTGTCACCTTTTTCCTGTACACGCATTCATCATCATACCACGGGCTCTTTCTCTGGGGTGGCTGGTACCCTACGGTGGTTTCGGCTACCTCTTTGATGATGTCGCGATACTGGCACCACTGATTGTTGGCGTTTGTGGTAGGTGAGTGCACAGAGGAGAGTTTCATACTCAGGCGCTCGCTGTAGGCTCTGGCTACTCCAGGTGTGCTAAGGCGTCCAACGTCGAATTTCTTCTTCTGGGCAGTTCGCAGCTTCTTTTCGTTGGACAGTCGAGCTCTGAATTTAGCCGCAACAAGAAAATGGTCAGAGTCGACGTTTGCCCCTCGGAATGTGTGCACGTCGAGGATGTTGGATGCGTGCCTCGCATCGATTAGCACATGGTCGATTTGGTTGGCGGTTCGACCGTCTGGAGAGCGCCAAGTTGCTGTGTGGATCCTTAGCCTTGGAAACCTAGTGCTACTTATCACCGTATTACGAGCTGCTGCAAAATCGATTAGTCGGTAGCCGTTGTCTGTTGTCGTTTCGTGGATTCTGTGCTTACCAACTAAACCGCCAAAGATGTTTTCCTTTCCGACTTTAGCATTGAAATCCCCGAGTACAACTTTTACATCATACTCCGGACAGGCTCCGTAGGCTCCATCCAGGAGGTCATAAAACTCCTCCTTGATGGGATCTTCAGCCTCGTCGGTAGGGGCGTGTGCACATATTAGGCTTATGTTTTGGAAAGTAGCTTTGATGCGGATCACAGAAAGGCGATCACTTATCGGCTTGAAGTCAATAACTTTTGTCCTAAGCCGATTTCCCACGACGAATCCGCATCCTAATACATGCAGCCTTTTGTTGCAGCTGTAATAAATGTCGCAATCTTTTCTTTTCATCATGCCTGATCCTATCCATCGTATCTCCTGGATCGCGGTAATGTCTGCCTTGTACCGCGTGAGGACAGACTCAAGTTTTTGAGTGGCACCTGGGGTGTAGAGTGTTCTTACATTCCTGGTACATACTCTTAAATCATAGTCCATTGACGTTCCGGGTCTGGTTGCCATTTGAGGAGTTCCGTTATCCGAGGCTGGTTGCGTCTCTCTCATAACTATTTAGTTTTTTCCATGGTCGGGAAGTTACCCCGACGGCACAACCCCCAACCTGGAGGACCAGGCCCTGTTTTGACCCTAGGACAGCGGGTCGGATATTCCGATGTCAGTAACCCAATTTTGGGATATGAGCGCTGCCGTTGACCCGTTTAGGGTTCGTCCGCCACCAACTCTTTTCCAACACCCTGGCTCAGTATTGGAGATCCCCATAGACCTGGTATCCAAATATGTCGAAGCAGCTCATACAGGGATTACACTTTAGTTCGACCTGACCGGAACTGAAGACGCCACCGTTGATTCCATCTAGGGAATTCATCCGCTGCCGCCTGAAACAAGAGGAAGTGTCTTAGTGCGTAGACACTCCTCCCCCCCTCTCTCGTTCGCTGCCACCAACGACCTTCCACAGGGGTTGGTTACCCCATCTCCAGTCGAGGTACTAGGCACCCACCAGTCACCAACGTGGAGGTGAGAGTAGGAGTTGATAGTGAGAGGCTAGAGTGGGAACGCTTGTGTTCTCATATAATCGCATCACTACCCTTAAACCGGCAAAAGGAAAAGGAAATAGTATATCGTATTTGTAGACACTTTAAACTAGGCTTCAGTAGAAAGGTTTCTGGATTGGAACGCGTTGTTTATTCCAATGAAGTTCTTGGAGCTCTTAATTTAATTCGGTATTTTCTCTGATGTTCTTAAGAGAATTCAGAACTTTTTTTGTGCGGTCAATTGCAGAAACGAAATCTAAGGAAAATTGATAAGGGCAACGTTAAACT
Organism: Cheilosia soror; assembly: GCA_949372485.1. NCBI lineage: Eukaryota > Metazoa > Arthropoda > Insecta > Diptera > Syrphidae > Cheilosia > Cheilosia soror. The sequence continues at coordinate 82,167,629 of OX443561.1, forward strand.
GAACAGATTTTCGCATGTAATGAGGCTTACTAGGAAATTACTTTTTTGGACCGCTGGCGCTGCCAAAAGTGTTGATGCTTTCGAAGACATCGTTCTGCTCGTTATTTCTTCAAGACTTATTGAGATGTATTTTCAATGAATCTTGTTTTACAAAGGCGTAGAAGTCGAGAGAGCTACTGGTGCGTGCTTTGTAATGACATTTTTGAAAGTTATAATATATGTAATGCATTTGAACAGTTGCGGAAGAAATTTCACTAACAGGCGTATTTTTTTTAGAATCTAAAGCTAGGTCACTTTTACTTTTCCATGCAAAACTTTTCTACTCTCTTTTGGTTTTGTTATACTCACTTCCCCAAAAAATACGCCAAACTACACAAAGGCAATTGCGAATTGCAGGAGTTGACTTGGCAGAACCAGGTTAAAGATATGGCTTGCACAGTGTACATACCTAGTGTTTGAATACTGTATACCTACCGGGATAGTCTTATTTTTATAGATTTGAATTTAGGGCTTAAAGCCCTATTTTGACAATCATTTCAGTTTTAGTTCAGTTAAGCTTTCAGTTAAACTGATGTACTGCAGTGTATTTAGACATCAGTCTAGTATTCAGTTGAGCTTTCAATTTACTCGTGATTAGCCGAAGGTTAGAAGATTTATCTACTAAAACTTCTGAAAACTTATGGGAATTCCATCAGTTTTAGTCTCAGTTTTAGTTTTAGTTAAACGCTTTCATTTTTGCATTTAGTCATCAGTTTAACGGCCGATTTCTTCTGATACTCGGTACTAACGAGAACTTAGTACTTGTGTATTTCTTCACATTGCTAGTACCGGAGCTAAATTTATCAACCGTACTACGACTAATACGTCTAAAAACTGGTCTAGTACCCATTTTTGACTGAAATGTCATAACGGTGACATTTTTATGCTCATTGGGCGTCAAACATCTTGCAGGATGACTGATTTTTATTCATAAGAGCAAGTATTTTTTTTAAATATTTTTGTTGCTTTCCTGCTGTAAAAATAGTGTGTGTTTAGGGGTATCCAGCATTGGATAGCATTTGATAGCGTATATGATTGGTTGTTTTTTTTCTATTATTGCACATTATGGAACTGAACTGACCAATTCGGTGTTTGCAATTTAACATGAGTGCGGTAGGTTGCACTGATTGTTCGTGGAGACTATGCAAAGCGATAAAATGCAGCAGCGGCCACCTCCTGTTCTTCCAATGTAGCTGACATTTGAATAAATTTGTCCAAATGGCGTGTCAAGACCATACATCATACTTTTGGCAGTGTGCGACATACACTAGCGGCTGGTACGCAAATGACGTCGGCAACCACTATTTACATCGAATCGATCCACTTGTCATGAATCGTAGAGTGATCAGCAATTGCTGCTCAGGCAATATCTAACGATTACTGGTAAAATCTTGAATAAAAACGATTACCGACTAAAACTGATAGTATATAAAATATGTTAACCGTACTGCAATTCGTCCACATTCGAACGTAAAAAAACGTTACTCTGGACAACTGAAATTGCCAAAAAAATCCACATCGTTCTTAGTATTTACTGTATTCCATTGTAGCATAATATGGTAGATGCGCCGCTCAGATCAACGAGTTGCCACCCCTTTCTTCACCATTCTCAATGTCGTCATCGAAATTATTGAACCAATTATCCCTATCAAAAATGAAATCCATTTTCTAATCAACTTCATTAGACTTAAACCTACCATGTATTTACTTTTTGACAAAAATAGGCAAGAGCTAAAGCAATGAAATCGATCTAATTCAGGTACTAACGACGTTAGACTACCGATTTTGAGGGTCAAGCTCATACCGAGTACTAATTAATACTCGGTACCAAATTCATCTTAGTACTTCGTGAAGAAATGACCTGATACCTAGGTATTTGAGTATCAACTTTTGGTCTAATACCGGTACTAGCGCTAGTACTTTGTGAAGAAATAGGCTGTAACAAGCTTAACTGATAACTCAACTAAAACTGAAACTGAAATGATAGTCTTAAATTCGGCTTTAGAAAATTTTAGTTTTATGTCTAGACTTTCGGGGGGGGGCTTCAGCCCCTCAAGCCCCCCCCCTGGCTACGTGCCTGACCACTATGCCCAATGTACCAAATTATGGTTCGTTTTAAACTACTCTATAAAACAAAGTATAGGTACCCATAAGTTCAAGGTTGAGATTACTATCGATTCAGCAGACAATTCTTAGATCTGTTGTTTTTTTTTTGTATTAGGTACAGGCACTGGCCTCAAACGTGAATAAATCTGAATTGATTGTCGTCTCTAGAACGGATATCCTTGTACGAGGACGTAGGACTTTAGGCTTAGCTTCTCACAGCCATTCGAACTTTTCTGGGACTCTGCGGAAAAACCTTAAGGTATAATTTGTATTTATCTATCGGAAGTGCAGCAACACACTAACCACTGACCCACTGCGACAAACAATTCCACGCATTAATAAAACAATTCGTGATTGCTGCCGCGTGATTATCATATTCATAAGGTACCCAATCAACACGAATTCTATTGCTTGACCAAATGTAATTAAATGGAATCTTGTGTCTGAAATCATCGTATAATGAAATCTAATCGCTAATCTATCTGTGGGTGCGAATTTTTATTTTTTTGTGACGTCAGATCGCAATCATATTATACGCAGTTGTTGGTCAAATTTACTACATTTTCTTATAACAGTTCTACAACCCATCCATACATACAAAACTGGACTTTTTCTTCTGCATAGTTCTAAGTCTTAATTTGTTTATGTTTCAGGCGGCATCGATAAGACTTTGGCATGTATCTACGAGTCCATATATAGGTTTTCGCTTTCCTAAGAGAAAAGAATTTGGTCAGCTATCAAGTGCGTAGATCTTATCATATTTTTGCTTATTTATTAATGTTTTGACGGAACCTATAAAAGATATTAACGATATCGGAATTCTGCAATATATAAAAGAAAACCCATACACTTCTGGCTTAGGTTATTTTTGTGGTTGCAAAAGGAGGGTTCCTTACTAACGTCGAGTATACTCAAGTTAGTCTATTCGAAGACCACCGATGAGTTCAGTTGAAAGGGTTCTAAAAGTTAACTTTTACAATTACCGCCACAACGGATTAAACAATTAGGTTGGTGAAATAATAAAAAAAAATTAATTTAAAATTGTGCAATACATATTAGGTAATGAAAGTTGAAAAAAAAAATTTTTTTGTGGCCATTTGTGAATAGATGTAATTCAAATTGTATAAAATGTTGGATTTTATTTTTTTTTATTTTTGTATAAAATGTTGAATTAAAATATTTTTTTTCAAATTCTTACGGGATCAAATTTGGTAACAAAATATGTTCTTTAAGTGCCCAATCAAACATAATTTCAAAAACATGTCAGAGTCGCCATGTAGGGTGTAAATTTTGATTTTATGCAATTGTGAAAGAAGCTGGTATGATTTTCGCAATCGTAAGTAACGGGTTTAACATAAGTCGATGCAACTTTAAAATTACATCAAGTCGATGGCGTATGATCCCATTGCCTATAAAAACAAATTTCTTTTTTTTAGAAGCTAATAGCTAATATCTATTATAAATTATAATGCAGTGAATTCGCCTAATCTTATTGTACATTATCTGCAGTGTCTTTTTAATGTGTTTTTAATTAAAATTCATTTAAAATTAAAACCCTTTCGATGGTACATTTCTGAGTGCAAAGCATATAAACATTTAAACGATCATTTTGTGAATTCGAATACTAGTAAACCGAAAATTATGTCCTAACAGAATAACACGACAAAAAAAATTAAAATGTGCGATATTTTTTTCTATTTTACGATACCTCATATTTTTTACGAAAATTTGCGATATTTCTTATCATTAATCATCATAAAAAACTATTATATCGATATTAATATTAGAAAAATGCGTAGCTACCATTTAAAATTACCGAACACAACCATTATTATCTACTTTTTCAAATTAAAAAAAAATCTAATGAATTGCTAAATTCAATGAGTGATCTTGATGGGCAAATCAAGTAATGTTGCAGTGGGAAAATATTCATACATTAAAGCAATTAAAACAAAAGCCGCATTTTAATATTTAAATAGATCCAATTAAGATTCATCAAAAAAATACAGCAAAACATCTAACCTCCTTTCGCTGCACTTGAAAGTCTGTGTTTCATCCAACACCCATTGACTTTCTTAGCAGCCAAAAGACAGCCTCATACGATCGAGTCCCTCGATGTAAACTCTGGAGTGTATTACAGGAGTATTACAGGAGTAACCTCTTTACACAAACTGTCAAAGCTGTGTTCGGGTAAACGGCGTTAAATCAATACGGGGTGCATGGCGCATCTTGTCTCCTTTCATTGCTTATATGAACTGAATGTCCATATAGTCTTGGCGAAAGACGTTTCGAATAGGGAGATCTGAAGATAAGTCACTTGCCATTCCAAGTCACACTTGACTTGGCGTCATCCTTGAGTCCTCTCGCCTTCGATTGGTTTGTAGCCGTTTGTGTTAAAGCTGATATGAAAGTAAACGTTGATCAAATCTGGTCGTGATGGTCGTGATGGTCGTCTCCAGAAAGTCTGTTCAATGCACTCTCCATGTTAGTGAAGTTCCATTGAAACAGGTATGGAGACGTTTAAGTATATCGGTGTCTTATTCACGAGTGATGAAAAATGCTGAGTTTTTCTGTATAGGATTGGTCGGGCTGCGTCAATTTTAAGACAGCTTGGTCATTATGTTACGAGGGGTGATTGATAAGAATGTACCTGTGTTAGGCAAGAAAGAAAATTTTTTTGTAAACAATTTCATATAATTTTCCGACATAGTCTCCTTTTAAATCGACATACTTAGCCCAACGATATTCCAACTTTTTTAAGCCTTCCGTAAAATAGGGCTATTCGAACTCTGCAAAATATGCCTCAGTTACAATGTCATGGATTTTGTCGTCCATTTTTCTTCCGTAGTCACTTCAATTGGACGACCTGGACGCTCTTAATCTACGACGGATGTACGACCACAGTTGAATTAATTGAATTAATCACTCTCCGTGTATTAGTAGGAGGACTAAACTTGGTGTCAAAGCTAAGTTGTCAGTCCTTAATTCGGTGTTTGTTCCAACTCTCTTACTCTTACCTATGGTGAAAAAGCTTGATAATATCGACGTTAAGTGCGGAAAAATAGTATAGCATGAATAGCGACAAGGCAGATTTGTCCAAAGTTGGATCTAAAACGCTCTAGAAGTTTGATCTTTCTCAGGAGACTGTATTACTGTAGCAATAATATAGGTAGATGCCATCACTATGGGCACTGTCTTGCAAAAAGCTTGATGTATTATCTATTTTAAAAATATAGAAGAGTGAAAAGGAGACCATTCGCCACTCTCTCCGTATGACTTTCCCTCTCAAAAATCTAAATTTATGTAATCTGCGAGCCCTTATCAACAGCGACCTACAAACAAATCTCCTAAAATTCATCTAACACCACAAGGGTCTAGGGGTCTAAGGATTACTGTTTTTTGCGACAACCCACTTCAACCTAACCTTAAAAAAAACAACAGCAATTTGTTGGTAGTATTTTTCTGTTGTTTACTTTTAAAGAGTTTGCAGTTTTTGCGATTACATATGCTTAAATAAATCGGGCCATGGCCACACATACCCTCACATGAAAGTCGTGTGGGGCAAAACAGGTCGATTTTAAGTGAGTAGAAAAGAAAAGGGATTTTCGGTCTATCCTTCTTTTGTAACCTAACAATTTACCTGTCTCACCCGACACGACTTTTATCGGAAGACATAATGTGGCCATGGCCTATAAGCCTTTTTGGTAAACGCGAGGCGCAAAATATGCTCAACAAAGTAAGAGTTAAAAAAAAACATTCGGAGGGAAGGTAGTGTTTATACTGTTTATACTGTGACTAGCTTCGTTTTTTGAGAATTAAATTACTGTTCGAAAGCATCTTTATTATACAGAGTCTAGCAAAAAGATTGAACGTTTTTGAATGGGCTAGTACTCCCCCCCCCACCCCTTTGCGCCAGGCAGCGTTAGGTTTGCAAGATTTTAGCATATTTTAACCAGTTGAAGCCATGGAGCCATGGACGGTAAAGCACCACGTTCTTGCCTATAACAGTTTTGTCCGAAATAATGAGTCGGCACCGCAGTTAAGCTTGCATTTCGTCGTCACTTCAGCATCTACAGAAATCGAGCTCATGTTCATATCACTGGCATGGTGAATCAAAATCAATAGAAATGGCGTTTTTGGGCTGATGAAATTCCGAGAACGTTACATGAAAGAAAGCATAGCCCAAAAGTGACGGCTTGGTGCGCTATAGGCAAAACTTGCGTCATTAGACCTAATTTTTTTATAAGAAGATAATGGGACCATCAAGTCGGAATACTATGTTGAGATGATCAAAAACTTTTGTTTTTGCCTGAACTACGACGAACACGAATACCTATTCGATGTGAATGGTTTCTGTTTCCTGATCGAATCATTTCCAGAGGTTTGGTGACATCCACTGACCTCCTCTGTCCCCTGTGCGATTATTTTGTTTGGGGTCACCTCAAGGCACACGAATTGAAGGAAGCAGGTAGACTATGTTGAAAAGAGTGGATGCCAACTTCAAAGAACGCCTCCTGTAGTGTATCGCTATTCGTGACCACCACAAATGTTGTCACAGATATTATAATTTTCAACACTTGAACCAGAATCTACCCATGAATTCTTTTTTTGTAGACAAATTACCGATTTTATGTTTTTTTTTAAATCCGCCCGACCTTTTTGCAGGACCCTGTATTTGTATAATTTTATCATAATTTTCATCATACTTATCGCTCAATTAATGCAAGTGATATGCGCGAGGTTCTCTCTTCTCTTTGTCGGAGGTTGCTACTATCCGCTGGAGCACTCAGACACAACTACTGGTCCATTGTACTGCCAAACAGACACCTTACTTCACTGTACTTAGTTTTTCCGTATCCCCTTTCGAAGAATGATGAGAAGGAGCTTCAGTGATGAAGAGCTTAGATGATCGGCGCACTCACCACGTCAACCCCAAAAATCCGCCATCTGATGCGAGCAAAGGCAGGACAACTACAGAGGAAGTGCTCCGCTGTATCGTCGTCCTCTCCACAAGCAGGAAAGACGCCGACCTTTTGCAGATGTCCGGACGCAGTCGTTTGGTCTGTCTACACCCAGCACAATCACCCCACCGATACTCGTGTTCACGAGAAACCCAAGTATCAATGGATGACCTAACCACGGATGCAAGCAGACCCAACGCAGGTTCAGGTCCTAAGAGAGCTTCTTCTGAACCCAGCCTGGCAAGCTCATCAGCGATCTCGTTTCCCTGAATACCAGTGTGACCTGGGACCCAAACAAGTTTGACCGTGTTCAGCCTACCGACCAAGTTCAGAGAAAGCTTGAGTTCGAGCACTTACTTGGACGAGGTAAGAGGGTTGAGCAGCGCTTTTAATGCAGTTTGGCTATCACTGTAAACGCATATGTTTCTAGCCCTCCATATGTTTGTCACAATATATAGCGCATTGCCATAAGGATAGCGAAAATCTTCGCCAGGAAGACAGTCGCATAATTACCCAAGGGATAGTGTAGTCTAATGTTCAACAGAAATTTTGAAAAATTCATGCCCATGTTGTTCGAGTTCATGTTATCGAGTGAAATTTTAAGTAATGTCATTAATATCAAATGTCGCAGTTCGAGGAACAATTTCGTTTTCATCGCTATAGTAAATCTGTTATAGGTCAGCAACCAGTCTTCTGTGCGTCTGCGGTTTTAGATTTGTAGTTAGGGCAGGATCCCCTATTAATCGAGCTGTTCATTTCTATATGATGTACGTAAAGTTAGTGAAGCAAGTTTTTTAGGCGGCGAACTGTTTATATGAGAACAATATACAGGCCTTATTATCGCGTTCATAGAGAAAGCGAAGTTATCTCGAGCTGACTGACCCGTCACCAATAAATAACTCGGGTCCCAAGCTAAATTTCCAAAATCAAAGAAATCGATTTTTTTCACTTCTATGTAGAGTACCTAGTCCTACCTACACAAACCGCGTTTGAAATCGATCGGATGAAAAATTAGAATTTTTCCATATCAACTTTGACCCCCCTTTTCCTCCTTTTGGATTTCGAATTCCCCCAAAACCCCTAGTGCTCACTTTTACCATAAAAATAAAATTCTTTTTAAAATGTCTGATTCCTTGCTCTTACCGTTTGGACTGGGCTGTAGGTATGTATGTGTTCCAACCAATATTAGTACAGCGTAATCTAGCTTAAGTCAATGTGCGATTGCTTAGAATTGTATGTCGTGGCCACAAAGTAATTAGTAGATCAAATCAAGTGTTTCCGTATTTTCCTTCATAATTGACACTAGCTTAAGCCAACATAATTTCAAAATGTCACTTAAAGACTTGATTAACTCTTCACTCTTGGTATCTCTTTTATCGTTCATCAGATGACCCACCTGGCCCAATAAACTATTTAAGTAAAATGGAAAACAAAGGATATGTACCTGATGACACAAAGAGCGGGACAACTCTACCCACCACGGTTGGACTTTGCCTTCTTTTAATTTAAATTCTAACTTATCAAATGGTCTTATATACAGAATGGAAATGGAATCATTCAAGATGCAAATGGATCAGTAGTTGACGCTGAAGAAGGACAAGTCGGACATGAAAAATGGGACAACGACATTGAATTCCTTCTATCCTGTATTGCGCTGTCCGTTGGCTTGGGAAACGTGTGGCGATTTCCGTTCGTAGCGTTGGAAAACGGTGGTGGTGCTTTCATCATACCGTACATTATAGTACTTATTTTAGTTGGCAGACCGGTGTATTACATGGAAATGCTGGTCGGACAGTTTTCGAGTAGAAATAATATTAGAGTCTTTGACTTTGCACCAATTATGAGAGGTGAGTATAGATACTTTGACAAGTAGAATAATAATATTGTTGGTTACAACAAAGAAAAAGGTCAAAAATGGTTATATTAATATGGACCAGTGCTATTGAGTCGTGAAAAATTAGCCCTTTTTGTGGGAATTTCGATGGTAAAATCCGTCTCGTGGTAACTTTGAATTTTAAACAATGAAAAAGTCAACAAAAATATGTATTGACATAAATTTCAACTTAATAATGGTCAGATGTGTATTAATTATACGAAAAAGGTATTTGTCTGAGGGAAAAACCATTCCAATGACACTCCAACACTGATTATGCCTCCAGGACAATGAGCAATTTTGATTTTGTTTCAACAGGAGTTGGATATGGCATGGTCTATGCAACTGCAATGTGTGCAAGCTACTACGCCAGTTTAATGGCGTTAACACTTCGCTACCTGATATCATCTTTCGCAGCAGAACTACCATGGAGTCAGTGCCGCGATGAATGGGGTCCAACCTGCATTAATTCAGATTTGACTGGCAACTTAATGGGCAGTAATGGCACAAAAGTGCCATCGGCGCAGTTTTATTTTACGTAAGTACCTATAAATTGTAAATGGCTACGGTTTGAGGAGCGCACATACCTACCGTTTTTGTCGTCCAACTAATTTTTAAAGCTATATTGCACATTGCCATCCCTGTCATATTGTGCGATTGTTCACATTGAACGCTGCTGTGTGTGATGGAAATTGCATGTGCGCGCCTCACGTCAGTTACAAGCTGACAGATAAAGTATCTATACATTCAAAATTTCATCAAATAAATCAGACAATTTTTACTTCCATTCACTATCTATACTATTCGTCATTACAGGGATGTTATTCTAAAGGAAAAAACTCAAATCGATGACGGAATCGGATACCCAATCTGGGATCTGACACTTTGCCTATTATTCTCATGGGTCCTTATAGCTGTCATTATGATTAAGGGAGTTCGTAGTTCCGGAAAGGCTTCCTACTTTTTGGCCATATTCCCATACGTGGTTCTTCTCATTCTGCTGGTCAGAGCATTGACACTTCCAGGTTCCGGCAACGGTGTTTTATACTTTATTACACCGCAGTGGGATAAACTGCTAACGCCACAAGTGTGGTATGCCGCAGTAACACAATGTTTCTTCTCTCTGGCAATTTGCTTCGGAAGCATTATCATGTTCTCATCCTATAATAAGTTTTCACATAACGTCAACAGGTTAGTCTACTCAGGCAACTTTTAACTATTGACCAATTTAAAATAATAATATTTTAGAGATTCAAATATTGTAACCTCATTGGACACGTTCACATCTCTGCTGTCGGGTGTAGTGATATTTGGTATTCTCGGAAATCTCGCCCATGAGACTGGCAGTGAAGACATCTCGAAAGTGATACAGGGTGGTACGGGATTAGCTTTCATTTCGTATCCGGATGCAATTTCCAAGTTCACATGGGTTCCACAGGTATGTAACATATTTTTAAAAAGAACTGCCTGCTGAACTGTCGTCGTGTCGATTGTAGCTGTTTGCAGTCCTATTCTTTCTCATGCTGTTCGTATTGGGCATTGGCAGTGAAGTTGGCTTAACGACGTGTCTGATGACAATTTTGAAGGACAGATTCCCAAATACCAAGCATTGGATGATTGTCTCGGGAATTTCAGTAGTTGGCTTTATCGTTGGCCTGGTTTATGTGACACCCGGTGGACAGTATATTTTAAACTTTATCGACTACTATGGTGTAACCTTCGTTGTTTTAATTGTGGCTATTTTTGAGCTTATTGCATTTGGCTGGTGTTATGGTAAGCAGTTGTAGAATAATTAAAATGTACCAACTAATTTTTAAATATTTATTCTAGGAGTGAAACAATTCTCCAATGATATTCGGTTTATGTTAAATCGAGAGACTAGCAAATATTATAAAGTATGCTGGGGTTTTATAACTCCTGTTTTTATGATTGTGATTCTGATTTATACCTTGATTGATTATGAACCACTTCAATATAATGGATACTCGTACACAACTGGGATGTATGGTGAGTGGACGATTTTTGTTTCCTTTTATTCATTGCGGGTGCAGGTGATGTTGCAAAACTACCATTTACCAGTTAAAACTAACACAAAGTAATGCTTCGATTCGAACTAAGGCCCGATTTAATCACTCTCTATTAAAGTACATTTATAGATAATTATGAGACTTATGTCCAGTTGCACAGTGCAGAGTTCAGTGTAACTTAAGTTTGAGTAGAGATGAATAGATTAGTGTCACTCATGCATATTTTGTGTTTCACAGTCTATTCACAATACTTACCTCAAATGGTACAAAAAACTTGGCAGCACTTAGAAAAATTTTTGTTTTGCAATATTTAATAATTTATTCGATTTTTCAAACGGGTTTTAATGACAAAAAACCCCTAACTTTAGCAAAAACAAGAAATATTTTGTTTAATTGAATTCGTAAAGCAAAAAAAAAAAGCAAATGAACTTGTCAAATCATTGACGGCTGAATTGCTTGCCACCTGTCTCGTCTCGTCTGTCCTGTAACACTTAAGTGTCCGATATTGGGCACTTAAGTTTTATTATAAAATATGACGCCATGAAACAGAAATCGAATCTTGAGGGGAATTTGAGGGAGAATTGATACTTAAGTGGTCACTGTGCAACTGGGCATTAGCTATCCTCGTCATTAACTATCCTTAACTGAATAGAAATACATTTTTATTTTATTAACTCGCTACGCTACGCTATTGGCTAAATGGTCCACTTGTAAATTTGGATTTTAATTTAAATAAAATATAAAAACAGTCCTAGGGACATTTTACATAATTTTGACAGAATTGTCTTATGCACTTCAGTGCATTTTATGACAAACAAAAATTTTTGAAAACAGTAATAAGTTGGAGACAAAGATCTAAGCCGCCATAGAAACATAAAAAAAATGCTAAAATCGCCACGTTCCAATTTTATTTTGAGCTTCAATTTGTTGAAAATAGTTTGATCGAGTGTTGCCAGCGTTTGACAATCATCATAATCGGCGTTAGGCAATAACGCCCAAGGAAATAGCGCCCAAATCGATTTGGAAATAACGCCCAAAAAACAACGAGATGGAAATAAAGCCCAAAAAGTCAGATTTGGAATATGTGTAAAATTAGACATTTTGAAGGTTTTTTTGCAGTACAAACTCCCACCTACTTTAAAATGCAACAGAAAAGTCAAGCAGGGGGGGTTGCAGGGGGACAGCATGCCCCCCATATTTACTCCACTATCTGTGCATTTCCGCTTACTATTTTGGGCTTCACTGCTTCTCAAAAAAACGAACCCTGGAAAGGAAATAACACCCACAACGTTATTTCCAAATCGATTTGGGCGCAATTTCCTTGAGCGTTATTGCCTAACGCCATCATAATCTAGAGATGAGCTAAGTCGTGATTTCACAATCACAGGTAAAACTGTGACTGTGATTTTGAAATCACTGAGTCGCAGTTTGAAAATCACGAGTCACGATATAAACTTCCAAACAGATACATACCGTTAATAGACACGATACGAATCACAGTCACAAAGCAAATCACGAAAAAGCGAAACTGCGAACGCGAAGCAAGAGAGCGCGTATAGATATCTACAAATCACAGTCACGACATGAATCACAAAAAATGCTATAAAAACGACCCTAAAAACGCCACAAGAAACTTCACAAGATTCGCTCCGAAATACGCGTCCAAATATGCACCAAAATCCGGTTCAAAATACGCACAGAAACGTCTTAAAAAAAACTCCACAAAAAAGAGCAAAAACCGCTTTTAAACTTTTTGAATTTGTAAAAAAAATAATTAAATCAAACAAACACGAATGCGTATCGTATTATAGAATCTAGCTCTAGTCAATGGATCGACTTTCCTTTTAAATCGACACGCCTCTTCTTCAATCGATTAGAAACATACCTTTCTGGCCGTTCAATTCAAGTTACGTTAGACGGTTTCAAACAATTCTCTATATGAATTCTGGTGGCTCGGTTTTGTCCTCAACACTCTTTCCCATATTTATAAACGATCTCTTGTCTGATCCTTCTAATCCAATACAGACTTTCGCTGATGAGAACACCAAAAAAAAAAAATCAAAAATTTGTTCCCTCATTCACGTCCCTGCTCTTCGGCAGCGTATGTTAGACACATTAAAATCCGGCATTGACAATGACAGCGTTAAAAAATACGGCAACAGCAATGTTGTCTTCTATCATTAAAGAGAAACCTGAACCCCAGGCCATTATCCATGACTGAATGACACTATATGGCACCTTCATCGACAAAACCAAAAGACGTTCCATACTCAGGCCCTTATTGTGATTGTCGATCAAGGATCGTCACGACAATTGGCGATTGTGTCGATTGATTTTAGCTATTCGTACGCACAAACTTTTTTTCACTTCCAAGAGAAAGCATCCATCAGAAATATATTCGACTACAAGCGACTGTCAAATCGGCAAATATCGATCGCAATCGACAATAACAGTTCTCGATCGATCGACAGTTGTCGATCAACGATTAGCTATCGCCACTCACAATAGGGGCCTCAGTATGTGTTGTGTGTCCGTAGTAACGAAATCGCCAAAAACACAGAGAAATGTGTATAGGTTTCTAAAATCAATGCAAGTATTTCACACCCTCTGAATTAGCTTCAATTTAAAATGCCTTTATTTGGCCTAAGCTTGAGTCCAAGAATTACATCTGGTCAGGTGCTTCAGGCATAAATGCTGATAAGCCTACCTTTGGGGGTACTGTCAAAAATAGAGATTCTATGTATTAGAAGAACAACACTTATGTGGAATGCATTGCTTCACGCGGTTTACCCTTCTCATTTACAAGACATAATTATTCAGAACCTTTGTGCACCAGTTACTCTTCCCTTTTCTTTCCTATTAACAATTTCAGTCGTGCTGTGTGTTAGCCTTATACGAGTAAGGAAACAAAAAGACCCTGAGGCTAAATAAAAACCATAAGACCTGTCTTCTCTATAAACTGTTTTTGACACGATGCTTGTTTTCGCAGAGTAAATTTCCCTCTCACTTCAAAAATGTCAGAATTGAGTTATCAATTTATCATAAAACGTCTATTAATATTTTAGAAATATCAGTTCGAGAAGATTAAACAATAAACAAAAAAAAAAAAGCAACTTCTTTGCCAGGGTACACGCAAACAAGCATTTTTCATCAATTCATTAATTGCGAAGGCTTAAACAATGTTAATGACAAGCTGTACATTTTTACACAGAAGACACACAAAAGTTTAGAGTAGTCGAAGTTGTTGCTATTAAATATTTTTATAAAGTTATTCAAATTTAATTTTAATCCGTCAAGATCAAGTGAGATAAATTGGTTTATTTTCGAAGTCAGCCAAAAAATGCATTATAATGTTATAATAGGCGCGTTTTTTTTTGCAATCCTATATAGGCTTAGATAAATTTCGATAACTGTTCGATTGTACTGTGATTTGGCAGCACTATCCTAATTGACAATTGACATTTCAGCTGTTTTTTTTTCTGTCTTGACAAATTTGCCGTACGGAAAATTTATTATCTGATTTTATTTTTCATTGTTTGTTTAATTTGTGCTAATAAAATTATAAATAGCGAGAACACACGGGTAGGCACATTAAAATATTTTGAAAGTGAAGTGTATCAGTGAATGAATTGTGCAGCCTCAGGAGTTTTGAGAAGAACTACACAAATTGCAATATACCTAACAAGTCGGATATCCAGTCAATACTCTGGAACTTGTGTGGAACAATCGACACAGAAAATGTCATCGACATAGTTTACCAACCACAAGCAGTGTTTAAGGTGCGCCCGGTTACTAGATGTACGAGTTCTATGCCCGGGCATGCAGAAGCAGTAGTTTCGACCAGTTTTAGTCCAGACGGTCAGCATTTGGCTACTGGTTCTGGTGACACAACGGTGCGATTGTGGGATCTAAGTACAGAGACACCACATTTCACATGTTCTGGTCACAAGCAATGGGTCTTGTGTGTTTCATGGTCGCCTGCTGGTAAAAAATTGGCAAGTGCGTGCAAAGCTGGAACTATTCTCATTTGGCATCCAGAAAGTGGCAAACAGCTGGGAAAACCCCTTACTGGGCACAAGAAATGGATAAACGGCTTGTGTTGGGAGCCATACCATCAGAATCCCGATTGTCGTAAGCTGGCCAGCGCTGGTTCGGATGGAGATGTTAGGATTTGGGATACTGTTCTTGGGCATTGTCTTTTAGTTATAGCTGGTAAGTTGTCTTTATTTTTATTGTGACATGTGAAATAAACCAACATTTTTCCTTTTATAGGACACGGAATGTCGGTAAGCTCAGTGCGATGGGGTGGTTGCTGGTTGATATACTCTTCGTCAAAGGATCGTACTGTAAAAATGTGGCGTGCCGCAGATGGTGTTATTTGCAGAACCTTTACCGGGCATGCTCACTGGGTAAATTACATTACGTTAAATACAGATTATGTTCTCCGCACGGGACCATTTCATCCAGTCATGGACAAGAAAAAGACGTATGCAGAAATTCCAAGTAATTTTCCACTCCTTATCCTTGCAAACATGCGCTGAACCATTTCCCGTTTTAGAGAAAGAATTGAAGGATATAGCTCAACAGCGCTACGACAAAATCTGTCCCGATGGCGTCAAGTCATTTGTCTCGTGCTCAGATGCCTTCACGCTCCACCTCTGGAAATCGAATCAGAGCAAGTGTATCGAACGAATGACTGGCCATCAGAATGTCGTCAACGACGTCAAGTACTCCCCAGATGTAAAATTTATTGCTTCGGCATCGTTCGACAAATCAGTGCGTCTGTGGCGCGCCCAATGGAACATTCATTACAACATTCCGTGGACATGTTCAGGCGGTGTACACTTTAGTCTGGTCTTCTGATTCACGGCTTATTGTGAGCGGAAGCAAAGACTCAACGCTGAAAGGTAAATTGTTACTGGTCGGGCAAATTATTCAAACTAATTACTGTTTTTTCTTATTAGTTTGGAGTGTGCAGACCAAGAAAATGGCGCAAGAGCTTCCCGGTCACGCTGACGAAGTTTTTGGCGTCGACTGGGCACCAGATGGGGCTAGAGTTGCTTCCGGAGGAAAGGACAAGGTCGTTAAAGTGTAAGTGTACACACATCTTCTTGATCTCACAATTTACTATTACGAGTTTGCTTTCCAGGTGGCAGTACTAAGATGGAGAAAGCAAAAGCCATCAGGTTTTCTTTTTTTAGAAAATTAAAACTTTTTATTTACGTCTAAATAAAGCAATTTACACCAATTTTAACCTATAGTTCTTCCCATTTGGGGGTGTCTAGTGAAGGCTCCTTGTCAAAGTACTCCCTCGGAACGGCAACGTCTCCATGGAAACTGTTCTACAGATCGCTCAAAAGCACCGCAGGCCGGTCTTCTTTGAGCCAACAGACATGAGAATCGCTGCGAAACCATTCAGTCTGCCAGAGGCCCTGCAAAATCAAATAAAATTCATTTCCCTAGCCCCAGTATCTCCTCCCGAGTCCAAATTTTGCGTTTTTCTTTTTTCTCCATTATTTTATTTTGAATTGTTTACGTTTGGGTTTTTTTTTTTTCATTTAATTTTGGTTGTCAGATGTCATTTATGACATAATCGATAGCACTTTCGATAACATTTAAAGCACTCGTAGATTGGCAGCACAGTTTTTATCTGGGCTAAGTCATAAGCCCCGATGATTATCCGGGCTAACGATTTGTATGGAAAACTTGCGAAGCCCATATAGGATTGCAAAAAAAAACGCGCCTAATGTCAGATACGTTTTGTAAAGATTTTAGTGATTTATGTAATGTCCGAAAAAGTTGAGCGCAGTGGCTCAGTGGTAAGAGGGTGTGAGCGAGGGGTCTCAGGTTTCATTTCCTAAAATTGCATATTACATTATTAAGGTTTTTTTCACCGCGCCACATACCGCGAACGTCTGACAACTAAGAATACAATTGTCTTGGGAAAGCTTCTTAGTTCAGCCGTACGGAGTTGCTAAACAATTTTGGGATCTTTCCATTCGTCCGAAAATCGACGAATGGAACCTAAAAGGATCTATTACTACAGATTGATTGTCTGAAAAAAATGGCCGCCTTTGACCAGTATCTGCTGTGTTTTAGTTTTGTACATAACAATGCGTAGTGTTAGATAAGTTACTAAAAGTTATAAAGAAATTTAACACATAAAATATTATTTTTCTTTTTAGTTGTCGGTTGGTGCATCACAGCGATTGGTGTAGTTCCAATTATAATCTGGGCTGTAATTGGCTATTTCCAACAACCGAAGGGTGAGAAACGTTTTTGGCGAGGACTTCAGCCGTTGGAAAGTTGGGGTCCACTTGAAAAGAAATATCTAGTACCATATAAGCAAATGGTTGAAGCGAGCAGTATTGAAAGTTCTCAAATCCATGGATGGTGGGCCAAGTTTAAAGACAATATGTTTGGTTAGCTTTTTAATTTAGTTCTCAGATGAGATAAGCGATGATTTTATTCGAAATAATAATGAAATGTTTATATTAAATGTAATATTATTATGACTGTGAAATATACTCTTGAATGTTTTATCAAATCGAATACTTATCTATATACGACTTAGTTCTTTGTCTTGACAAAATTCAGACATTTTTTTTTTAAAGCTAGGGTGATGAAAATGAAAGGTAGGTATGTCGACGTAGAAGATCTGTTGTGGGATATGGACCAGAACCGAATAAATATTTATTAAGGCTAAGGTTTCTAAAATGCCATCATTATTTCTTCGGGACTCAGTTCTAAGTAAAATCTCTACCCTGTCTACCTCCAAGCTTATTGTGCACTGCAGGGACACACTATGGCCCGGGCAAGTCATAGCTTTGAGATTACACCCGTCTGGGTCACCCATCGGCCATAGGAACATAGAGCGGAGTAAGAGAGCCGATGAATTGGTCAGACGTGGCTGGTGGCTCTGCCCTTTGCGTATTTTCTGCAGAAAAAAAAATCTCCATTCACTTTAATTCAAAGGCATTGACTAGATGGGCGAAACTGACGAGCTAATCCATTTCAAGGAAGATTTAGAAAACTTGCGCCAATTTTAGAATAAAGAACCTCTTAGCCATCATGTCTGCAGGCGTGTCGGTCGTCGCTAGATTAACAACAGTACGGGCTATTGGGTATTAGGAACTGACGCAGCTCAGGCATAAAATTTAGTAACTTCTTCAACTCCACAGGCTGGTTTTTAGCTTTACTTCCATTCCTCTCCTTTTTATCTACAGGTCTCATGAGTTATGGTCTCAAAACTTCGTATATTCACTAGAAGGAGTCACCGGAGACCCCATAATATTCCCCATATATATTCTGAATTAGGATCAAATTCTGAATCGATTAGGCCATGTCCGTCTGTCTGCCTGTCCGCCTATTTGTCGGTCTGTTAAAAACACCACAGCGTTCAAAAGAATCGACCTAGGTGAATTAAATTAGGTCAGAGGACTTCTTACCGTGTCGTTAGATTGGTATTGAAAATGAGCAGTATTACTTTGCATTTGGACCATCACCTCAACTTGGAACGCAATACCATAAACTCGGGAGGACTGGCTGGTAATCAATGTAGGTGCAGGGAAATAAGTCCCCGGAAACTGAGTTCACTAAGGGTAAGGGAATAAGTTCCCATCTAGTGGGAAATAAAACCACTTTCGTGAAGTGGACTTAGTTCCCATGTAAGGTGGGAACTTAGTACATATTCAACAGCTTAATACGTATGGGAGGCATGCTGCCCCCTACAACCCCCTGTTTGGGTTTACTGTCAGATTTGCAGTATGTGCGAAAGGGAAATAAAGGCAGACATCAAAGACAGAGATCTGGCTGTTTACGAGAAGGAGAGTAATTCCTCCATTTAATCCACCAAGGATGGGCGAGGTGGATCTAAAAATATCAAAGACAGCGAGATATTACGTGGTACACTAGTTGTTTACCGCAATAGTGCGGCCTATCCTAACATATGGTACAATCGTCTGGTGAAAGGCCACGGAGAAAAAATACCATCTCTCAAGCCTCGCTAAAGTCCAAAGGACGGCATGCATTGGGTTAACGGGTTCCCTGCGAACAACACCCACCGCAGCAATGGAGTTAATGCTAAACCTCACCCCGCCGGATATTTACTGCAGCAGTAGAGCGGTCAAAACCGCAATCAGACATAAGAGATTCTGGAATATGGTCATCCAAATCCTATGGGCACGCCTTCATTGAAACACAATGGAGCGCGGCGAAGGCGAAAATAACTACAGACTACTATCTATACTCTGACAGCCAAGCGCCCATAAAAGCCATGGAGTCAGTCGTGGTGAAGTCGAGGGCAGTAAGTCATTGCAAGAAATACCTGAACAAACTATCGCAAGCCAACACGGTGACCCTATGCTGGGTACCGGGGGATATGGATATTCCGGGAAATGAACAAGCGGATGAGATTGCAAGAAATGGGTCGAAGATGCACGCATCAATGGCCCTAAAATCTGTAAGAACTCCGCTAAGCACGCTTGCTAGGAAGATCGACATTGAATCCTTGAGTAGAACAAATTTACGCTGGAACAATCTCAAGAAGTGAGCAAAAAGAGATCCAAATTCATGATCGGACTTAGCCGTAAGGATATCCGCATACTCACGGGGGTCATTATTGGACACTGTGCGATAGGGGTACACGCGGAAAGGCTGGACATACTGCCTAATGGCTTTTGCAGAAGCTGCAGAGACGTTGAAAAAATAGAACCTTTTGTCATCTCCTTTGCGATTGTCCAACCTTTAAAAACAGTAGACAGAGGATTCTCCAAAGCTTCTTCTTCGATGAGCTAAAGGATTTGGTGAATGTTGATCTTAAGGAACTCTTGAGATTCATACTCAAATCGGGGTGGTTCCAGTCGGTCATCAAACTCCACATCCCTTCGGTTGCTCATACGACAAGCTGGGAATCTGGATATACAAGAGCTTGTGAATGCCTATGATTAATACCAAATCTGGTGACTCAATAAAAGCGGTATATTCTTTGTCTCCAACAGGTATGAAATGGAAGGTTCCCGTGACAGGACACAATGGAGCCAACTGATAGTCTATGTGAAGCTGTGGCAGTCGCCACAAGAGCACCCAATTACCTACCTACCTACCAGGGTCCTATAAGAACAGATTGCGTCAATTTATTTGTTTATTTATTTTTATTTGGACTTTGTGTCCATAGTTTGATGCGTAAAGTCGATAAAAAAATATCTACTAATGCCTACCGATGAGTGGAATATTTTATTTCATAAATTTATTGATAACAATCAAATGTCTTCAAATTAAGTGTAAAGGATAATCTAATCGTTACTAATTTGTGGTATAATCTTTGCCTGACGTCAGTTAACAATCAGATATATAAACGCAGTTTATAGCACTTCTGGCGAGGTTCCACAAACCTTTTGACGTTCTCCTTGCGCTTAATTATCTGTATAGTCTGTACATACCATTCTTATCGGAGATGTGGCAATTCGACAACAATCATCATTATGATCTCATTTGCACGAAACTGTGCCTGCCAGTGTACCTACCGCGAGTAGACACACAAATTGTATGCCTTAATTTGTTTATGATCCTAGTCGTCGCACCGATAAGCTATAAGGCGCATGTGTCTTCGATTCAAAGATTAGTTTTTCATTTTCCCCTGAGACTAGGTTTGCTATCAACAGCGGAAGTATATAATCGATTTTTTTTTATTTTTAACGAAAACGCATATAAAAGATATTTCGATATCAGATTTCTGCAAAATATATTTATCTATATATAGGTACAGACAAAAACAATACATATACGTAACGTATTGCTGACAAACATTTTCTTTTCATTTTGTTGGTGCAAAAGAAGAAACCCTAACTCTCGAGAAACCAAACGAGAAATCTTTTGGTTAGTCTACTCAAAGACAACCGATGAGACCAGTTCAAGAGTTTCCAAAGAGAATTCTTCATCACGGATCGCATTACTTGGTTAGTGATATTTGTGATATTAAATAAGTCAATGAAAAATTTAAATCAAGTCTTTTGAAGGACCTTTTTAGAAGAAATTACAAATTTTACCATTTTTGTGCTGAATTTTAAAATTTTTATTGTATAAAAGGATCAAAAGAGCAATGGACATTTTGTGAAGGAAATTTTACATTTTCAAAAGACTCCCAAATAGTGTAGGTAGTTTTAAATAACCAGCCAATATTTAGGTGAAGAGTGAAGGCATCCTGAATCTGAATTTAACGCGCGAGGTGTCAATTGCGGTTAATAACTATCTTCGGTTAATTTGTTAACAATGTGAGTGGTGCAAAGAAAACTTTATAAATCACAAATCAGTGATTTATCTATTTTCAGGATTTTCTCCTTATAACACTCTAGAAAATCCCAAGCAAAAGCGAAAACGTTAAAAAATTAGCCAATGGAATATTTAACCAAAGCTATACTTTTTTGACAACTAAAAAATTCGTTTACCACCAGGATAGTGTCAAAAAATTATTTAACGCAATTGACGCACGCTCCAAGTGCCTTCTACTACAATAATAATAAATAAATAAAAAAAAAATAGTTTCATTTATACCATTATTATGGTGAATGGGTTCATAAATTGAAGTCCACCGTATCTGATCTAGACTTTATGATTTCCCAGAACTAGAAAGTGATAAAATTTAATTTTAAAATCCAGACAAAACTCGTTAATTTTTTATCTACCCGTGCCCGACCGTAATTAAAACCAAAATAAGTAAATAATGTTCAAATGTGAAATTTAATTTAAAAAAAATTTTTATTTTCTTCAAAAGTTTAAATATTTAATTTTTTTTTTGTTCGAAAATAAATTTTAATACTAAAGCACTAAAGTAGAAATAATTTTAGAAATTCTCGTGTTTATTTAAAAATAATTTTTTGCCTATATCTACTTACTTACTTACGGTGTAAATAAAAATGTTGTGTGATGTGAGTGTTCCCTTAACATTTTAGAAAAAAACACTCCGTTTGGTGTAATTAAAAATGTGAATCATTTTCATTAAGTTTAACTAAAACCCTCCACCCATATACATATTTTGACATTAAAGTGTACTTTCAAAATTCGTTGCGAATAAAGATGAAATCTATCGAGTGAACACTTGAAGCAGTTGAGTGAATAGTCCGGATGGACCCGGGGCTGCGCCTTAGTCAACACGCTTTTCCAGTTAGCTTGATCTTTGGTTAACCGCCTCCATATGCGCACTTCAGTTTGGTTGAGGTCGCCTTCCACTTGTGCGTGCCACCTAAAGCGAGGTCTTCATCTTCTGCGTTGGCCCTCCGGATTACAATCGAAGACTCTTTGTGTCTATTCGTTCTATACATATCCTAGCCACATCTTACTCGACTGATACACATACAGCATACTTCTGACTAGGTCGATGTCACTGTACAACTAGTAGAGTTTGCTGTTTAATTTCCTCGTTTGGAAACGATCAAGAAGATCTTCATCTGCCTTCTTAATTGTTATTTGTGTTAATATTTTTGCTCCTTTAATCTTTTCGATCTATAAAGTGTTCATCTTCTCAACTCTAGTGTTTAAGAAACTGCTTAAACATTCCACATTATGAAATCTATACAAGCTCTTGAAATTATCCGCTGTATCAGCAAAACGTCACCGTGACGTTTACTTTTACTGTATTTTGTAAATCAAACACATTGCTACACATGTATATTGTATAATTATTTTTGTCAACAAAAACTTGACATCCCCTTGAGTTTTTAAACTTCAATTTGAGAGCAAAAAACCTATTAGAGAGAGGACACAAAATTAAGTGTTATATCTTTAACGAGAATACTTCACTCATGAGTATCCACTCGAAGTGTTTTCATAGTTTTTATTCACACATCCATTGGCTACATATTTGTACAGCAAATGGTCATGATTTTTGCCAAACAATCTATATGTTCTAGAAAAGTACAAAACAAGCAAGTTAACAGCCGATTTCTTCACAAAGTACTAGCGCTAGTGCCGGTGTTAGACCAAAAGTTGATACTCAAATAGGTATCAAGTCATTTTTTCACGAAGTACTAAGCTGAATTTGGTACCGAGTATTAGTTAGTACTCGGTATTAGCTGGACCCTCAAAATCAGCAGTCTAACGTCGTTAGTACCTGAATTAGATGGATTTCATTGCTTCAGCCCTTGTCTATTTTTGTGAAAAAAGTAAACACACCGTAGATTTAAGTGTAATGAAGATTAGAAAATGGATTTCATTTTTGATAGGGATAATTGGTTCAACAATTTCGATGAGAGTGAAAATGGTGAAGAAGAGGTGGCAATTCGTCGATCTGAGCGCCGCATCTACCATGTTATGCTACAATGGAAAACAGTGAATACTTGGGACGGTGAGGATTTTTTCTGCGTTTAGGTTGTCCAAAACAATGTTTTTATACGTTCTTCAATTAGTAGTAGATGAATTGCAGCACACACACTCGCGGTTAACATTTTTAACTTTCTCGTACCTATACGTGGAATTTAAGCGAGAAAGATATTGTTTTCGTACAAAATTTCGAACTCGAGATTTTGATCAATTCTGATATTACGATGATAGGGGAACTCAAAAAAGTGGGTCTCGCAATTCTGTCCGTTCGTATGTCTGTCTGTCCCACCCCTGGGGAATCTAAACGCTAGGACGGATTTGCTTCAAACTACGTATTTAGAGTTTGTAGGCTTCCCGCTCGGGACGTTTTTTTTTTTTATTCTAGCCCTAATATTAACGGTACCTCCCATATAAAAATTGTACGAAATATGACGAAATATGCCTAAATTTAGATTTTTTCGAAAACGGCTCTAACGATTTGAACCAAAATTGATAGTTGAGTTAATGTAAGCATGTTTAACATGACTGCATACCCAGTTTTTCGCTAGAAAGTCCAGCAACGGCAGTTTTGAAAATTGGCTTTTTCTCGAAAACGGTAAAGACGATTTAAAAAAAAAACTTATTTTTAAGGTACTATTGTCATTCTTAACTTGACAGCAAACTCAGTTTTTCCCTAAAAAGACTGCGTCCTTTGATATCCACCCAAATCCCTAATAATAGTACTTTAAAAAACCGCTCATATCTCAAAAACGCCATTTTCGATTATGATAAAAATGTTACTTTCAAATAATGCTTAAATTCATAGTAATACCATTTGCTCAGTTTTGAGCTAAACAGTTGAAAAACAGTGTTTTTTGAACCACGAATGCGTCCTTCCCAATCGCTAAAACCGGTACTTTAAAAACTGCTCATATCTCGAAAACGCCATTTTCGATTTGGATGAAAATATATCTGCTAGGTAATGTTTATATCCTGAAGAATGCGTCGTACTCAGTTTTCAGCTAAACAGTTTAATAACAGTGCTTTTCGAATCCAAATTGTAGCATTTGTCAGCATAATTTTACAAAAAACCGCTCTAACGATTTTGATCAAAATACATATTTAAGACAACATAAGCATTCTTAACATGATCAGATCACGTAATTAGTTTTTCTCAGAAAACTCTAATAGGGTAAATTACCCAGTGACCGACACCCTTAAGAGAAATTTTTACTTTGAAAATTCATAACTTTTTCTCCGTTGCATCAATTTTAATGATGTTTATTTAAAATATAGCTGTAAATAATTTGCTGTAAGAAAGTTATAACAACAGATATGTAAGGAATTCCATAAAATAAGTAAAAGAAGGAATTGTAATACCTTACCAGGTTTTTAGTTACGGACACCATTTTTTCAGTAGTCGACACCGTCAAAATATTAGTAATGGACACCCCCTTGTCCTATTAGGCCAGTGGTAAATTTTGGGCAAATAAAATATCATAAAAGAAAAGATTCTCAGCTCAAATAAATAAACTACCAGAATACGTGAGGAACTCAATGTCGAGCAGCTACTTCTCCGGACGGAAGATCCACTTGAGCAACCTACACCCGCGACCCACTTAATGGACCATTGAAAATGATGATGATGATGATGAAGTTTTTTTTTTAACTAGCGGACCTGGCAAACGTTGATTTTCATGCTCGTACATTTTCATTGTCCTTCAATTGATCTGCAGCCGTTATATTTAACCGATGTGTCCATACTGATTTAAGAATTTTTTTTTGTTGTTAAGTGTTTAATATTGTAAATTTTGTGGGACCGGATCGCAGCTCCGCCTACCCGGTTTAATTGTGAATCTACACCATTCTTGGACCCACTCAAACATAGACACAAAATTTCGTCAAAATAGGTCCAGCCGTTTAGGAGGAGTTCAGTTACAACACACGTACAGAAGAATTATACATATGTATAGTATATCCTATAGATTATTTAAAAATAAATACAAAGCTGTACCTAAAAAAACTACCAACCTCAAAAGGAATTCTTAAAAAAGGATATAATCCTAGGAGGGGTGTGAACATAGCACTTTTCTTGCCGCATTTTTTCAGAAATTCGTGAACACTGTTCTGAATGTCTGCCTTTCGTCTTTTAAAACCGCTTTCATGATTTTAGGTAATCCAGTGAAGTATTTGCTGTTCTTCGTTAGTGGTCAGTACAGTTTCTGGTCCAAAAGTTGGCTTTTGTGCCTACTTGCGGACCAGTTTGATAACGGGTTACGAGGAACCTTAAATTTAGCCGCAGACCTTTTTTTGGCATTCTCATATACAATTTTAGCATTTTCAAATAAAAACCTGAGAAATCGTTAGAGATTTAAAACTAACGGCTAAAAGGTATGCAAATACAAAGATAATATTGGTGGTGTCCATAACTAATATCCTCAAAAATGTTCGATTGTGCCAGTAATAGACAGCTGTGTCGGTCACTAGATTTATTGAACATTTCATTTCAGTTACTGACACCCCACGTAAATTTAAATTGTTTTGTTATTTTAATAATAACTGACTAACAAATAGATCGGCTACTTAATTATTTTCAATAAAATTCACTGTTCACAGTGTTACTATACACGGTTATATTTTTAAAATAATGATCTGTACTTACGTGTTCCTTAAGGAAATCTCAAGTTTTCTGAAATTTCTAAAGGTTTCGAACCAAAGTCTGTTATCACTGGGCTCTGAACGACTACAAAATATCAAGAGAAGTCATTTCTTATCACATTTGAGTGCCTGAACACGTTAAAAATAACTTCCATAACATCCAGCCACAGGAAACCTTAAAAAAATGGAAAAACAGTGGCAGGTGACCATAACTGAGAAGGTGTCGGTCACTAGGTAGTTTACCCTATTGCCGTTTTATAAATATTTCTCAAAAATGACTACCCAAATCCCGATCTGTGTTCACACACGGTATATTTTTGTGAAGTCCAAAACTTTCAGTACATAGCAATATAATTGGAAATTCATCGCCTACTTGCCTCCTTCAAGTGTCAGTTCGGGGTGAAATTTGAAAGTAATAAAGTGTTCTAGTTAATACGTAGGTTTATGTTTATGTAGTATATATTTACGGTATTAATTACATTTTGAGTGGGTATGATTTTAAACGTAAAATTTGCTAAAATGACTCTGAGATTCTGCGAGATTCGCAATAAACGAGAAAGTTACGTGCGACCCAGTCGTGCACATTTTTATATATACTTTCATTTTTAGTGGGTAATCGTTTTTATTCACGATTTTCCCAGTAGGTAATCGTTAAATATTGCCTGAGCAGCAGTTGCTGATGATCAGATCATTCTACGACGATTCCTGGCAAGTGGATCGATGTAAATAGAGGGTTACCGACGTCATTCGCATATCCAGCCGCTAGTGTATATCACATACTGCCAAGAGTATGACGTATGGCCTTGACACGCCATTTGGACGGATTTATTCCAATGCCAGCAACATTGGCAGAACAGGAGGTCGCCGTTGCTGCATTTTATCGCTTTTCATAGTCTCCACGGACAATCGGTGCAATCTACCGTGCTCATGTTAAATTGCAAACACCGAATTGGTAAGTGCAGTTCCAAATGTGCAATAATGAACAAAAAAAAAACAACCAATAATATATGCTATGATATGTATATGCTATCCCGTGTTGGATACACCTATACTACAGGAAAGCAACAAAAACATTAAAAAAAAAATACTTCCTTATGAATAAAAATCAGTCATCCTACAAAATGTTTGACGCCCAATGAGCATAAATGAGCATAAAATGTCACCGTTATGACATTTCATAGTCGTTAGTACGGTTGATAAATTTAGCTCCGACTAGCTATGTGAAGAAATACAAAAGTATTAACTTTTCGTTAGTACCGAGTATCAGAGCTAGTACCAGGTCTAGCTACATCGAGTACTAGTATTCGTGTGAAGAAATCGGCCGTTACTATCTTTACTGTAGCTATTTAAATTAATTTTTTTCTTTTAACATCAAAAATCTATATAAATCCGATATTTTTGTATGGGAGGTAGTAGTAGTTTTCATCCGATCTTCGAACTTAGCTTCAGTTTGGTAGATACAAGTTTACGTACCAAAATTCAAGTCGACGAACACGGCTAGATCGACTAAGAAAGTGATGCTGATCAATAATTATATATAGTTTGTCATACCTACAACGCCTCCTTATGTGCGTTACAAATGGAATGTCAAAGTGAATATACCCTCACTACAGTGTGTTACCGGGTATAAAAATGATTATTTGTAAGGCTCAATAACTACAAAGAGAGTAGTCGACAGAGGGAGTAGATTGGTGGCCAGTGACGGTGACTTTCGTGGAAATGTCTGACAGATTTTAGCAATGTCGTCAGAAATGTCTAAGTTAAGCAGGGATTTTTGAAGATTTTTTTTTAGAGATACAGAACCTTAAAATGAAATCAAATTGTTTTTTACTAAAAAAACAAACACTCGATGCAGCTAATTTTCGGCTTATCATAAGTGATATAGCCAAACGCGATACACGTAACCACTTAACTGTCAAGTGTCAACCTATGTTCAACGTAGGTATAGTAGATGCTCACTAAGATACATCCTTAAAAATAAACAATCACCGGTTGTTTTTTGAAAAAAAGCAATGTCTTCCCAAAAAAACACTTCAAACCATTTATAGTATCTATATACCCATACTCAGTAATAAGTGTCTAATCTAATCAACGTTCTGTGCAGAATTTGAATAGCGTCATTGTTCATAACCTATGACAGCTAATTGATATTTGATACGCAAAACGATTGACGATTGACGCTTGACACTCAGATTGACTTTTGTATAGCAACCATGAAATTTAATTGTTATTTACCGTCAAAAGCGACACTTATATTGCAGGCAAGAAACAAAGCAAAACTGTCAACCCAAACCAAGTCCAAGTGTTTGTTTGTGTATTTTTAAATGTATAAGCACTTTTCATATAAATTCTATCCGTATCCGATATAAAATATTGATTGATATCGTAAAAAAGCGAGAGCATTTATTGCATACAGGATTCCCGCCTTCTAAATAAATAGATTTTTGATAAGAAAATCTTGAAATCAAAACAGACCCAATTTTCGAATAAAGTATTTATATGGGGTGGTGAACTTTACGTGCCAATTAAATTAGTCTCAATCGCTTTATTTCTTTAAACATTTTGCAATGCGGGTAAATACAATCGCGCACTTTTACCACCTTCTTCTTATCAATTAATGAGCATGTTGTTAAACAAATAACAAGTTCAGTTACGTATTTTGGACTCGTACGTAAATATCGAAGGAAACAAAATGCGTCAGTCAATACCTAGAAATGTACATATGGTATGTAAAATTGGGAACCCAATTGGTAATTAAATACTAATTTTCTAAACATTAATAGCTATTGATCGTTAGATATAGATATAGTACATAGATACTTCAGAGAAAGTGAGGTACCTATAGCTAACTTAGCATTGATAAGATTTTTTGATTGTTGATTATTTTGACCAATTTATGATTGGCGCCTGTAAACCGTTTTTATCTGTGTTTATTTCTGCTAAATATATTCTTTGGGTGCGAATAAATGTTTGCAATATTTTGTTATTAAGTGCAAAATTATTATTATCTAATATTTATAGACATTGGGAAACGCCATTTAAAAAACAAATTAAATTTAATCAAATAAATAAAACTCATTTGGTTATAGCAAAAGCTAACATATGGAGACATATTTTCTGAAGACTACCACTTACAACAATTTAAGTACAGAAGTAGTACTTATTTGTAAGCATATCGATCGGGTAGTTGCTGACGCTTAGTACGCTGTTCGAGCTAAATTTTAGCTCACATTAAAATTCAAAATTCTCTCCAAAAATTAACAGAGCTAAATTTAAGCGAATCCTTTTAGCCGAGGGTACGCTGCTTCAGCTAAAAAATCAAATTTTCTTTTCAGACTATGCTGCATATATCTGTCACAATTTAGCGCGCTCTTTTAATGGTTTGGCACATTTTTTCAAGCTAAATTTTGACAGATCGTTGGTTTTTTTTTGTGTTGCGGAAAAGTAAATAAGGATAAGGTTTTTCAATGAATATCTACCTCGATGAGGAATCCTTTGAATGTGATAAATTTGAGATCAAGCAATAGCAGAAAAGGAAAAAGAAAGTGTAACGAAAATGTAACAGTTTTTCGCGTCGATTAATTTTTGAAGGAAGTTATTATCAACGAACAGCTCTTTGCTGTGACACTTAAATCCACAGCGCACTCTATGTAAAAATTTATCTAATGTTTGGAGGAAAATATTGGAGACCAGCTAAAATTTAGTTGTATACGGAAAACTTTTGCAAATATCGACCATATCAGTAAAATGCACACATATTTAATTTTCTCATGTACGTAGTAAGAGAAAAAACGGGCCGAAATTCAGTTTTTTTCTATTATTCAGCTTTTAAAATTTCTGGCAGTTAATATTTAAAATTGAAGGCCTTAAACAAAAAGTACTTCCAGTCAGCTACTGACCCTTCATCTGAAAAACATAACATTTACATTTGTATTGAAATAAAATATGGGGTTCTCGAGATACGAGCAGTTTTTTGAGTACCGTCATACTCCTGTGGAAAGTGAAGTACGCAGTCATACTGAAAACATGGCTTAGCAGTAGCCGTAGCACATTCTGTCACTCCACTTTTCCAAGACCTTATTGATGGTTTCGGGCTGCAGCTGACGGATTGCTTGGATGATATTGGCCTTAAGTACTTGAATCGTTTCCGGATTGTTGGCATAACATCGGCTCTTCACGGTTCCCCACAAAAAAAAGTTTAAAAGGGTCAAATCGCAGCTCCAAGGCGGCGCATTGATATCGCCAAGACGGCTGATAACACGATTAGGGGATTTGGTGCGCAAAAGATCGATTGTGGTACGGGCTGTATGGCATGGCGCGCCATCCTGCATGAACTAGAGGTCGTCCAAATCCATGTCTTCAATTTCAGTAAAAAAAGTCGGTTAAAATGGCTCTGTAACGCCCACCGTTGACCGAAACGTTGTTTCCAGGCTTATTTTCGAAGAAAAATTACCCAATGATGCTATACCACTCCACAATCCGCACCAAACTGAAACTCTCTGTGGATGCACTAGATTCTCGACAATAACGTGCGTGTTTTCCGAGCCCCAGATGCGGCAATTTTGCTTTTTAACGTAGCCGCCGAGATGAAAATGCGCCTCGATAGAAGAGACGATTTTTCGCCCAAAATCGTTGTCCAATTCAAGCTGCTCTAAGGCCCAAACTGCGAAGCGATAACGAAGCGGATGGCCTTGCGCCTTCAATTGTTGAGTAAATTGGATATTGTAAGCGAATAATCCGAGATCTTTGTGCAGAATTCTTCTCAGTCTAGTGTCAGTTTCAAAGTACCAATCACTACTACCAATCGCTACTCGTATTATTTGTCAAGCGAAAAAACAAATTTGGCCTAAGTTGGGTTTGAAACGCTCGAAGAATTTTATCTCTCTACAGAGTGTATATTGGCACCACAAATTTTGTCATTACTGGGCCTATTAGGAAAGTATGCCGTCAGTGTTGTCACTTGGGATTTCAAAAATGTGGTAGATTGGAAGGAAAAAAGAGTGCTAGATTTAAGAAATGGGTGGTAGATTTGAAATTTATATGCACCATTACAATTAGTCACAGAAAAATCTGCAAATATGTATAGGTAATGTGCGATCCCAGCAATCACTGGTCGGACGCACTTCCGTTCTTTTCTAAAGTCATAGAAACGCTGACAAATCGTCAGCTTATGAAATATCTTGAATCACGGAAACTTCTCAATGACCGGCAGTACGGTTTTCGTGGCAACAGATCCACTGATGATTTAATGACTTATCTCACCGGAAAGCGGGAACAATCTCTCCACTACTCTGGTGAAATAAAGATTGTTGCGCATGATATTTTAAAAGCATTTGACAGAGTTTGACACCAAGCTGGATGCGACTTTTATTCAATGGATTAGAGTCTACATTTCTGTCCGCTCAATTCAAGTTGTTTTGGATGGTTTCACGTCTGAAACTCACCATATAAATGCTGGTGTTCCCCAAGGCTCTGTTTTGTCTTCGACTCTCTTTCTCATTTTTATAAATGATCTATTGTCTGCAACTCCTAATCCAATTTTTTCCTTCGCGGATGACAGCACTCTTACCTTCTCATATTCATTACATGACTCACGTACTGCTCTTCGGCCATAAAAGTGGAACGGCAACATATGTTAAGCTCATTAAATTCTGACCTTGATAGCATTATAAAAAAGGTTTAGCCAATAGGGTGGAGTTTAATGCTTCCACAACGCTATGCTGTTTGCTATCCCTAAAGCAAAAACCAAACCTTCAGCCATTATCAATGAATCGGCCCTTATATTTTCGAACCAGAAAAACTTTCCATTTTCGGTATGTGTGTCAATGAAACATAGGGGACAATGTCCAGGGCGTCAAATGTCAATCTATCGCTCGAAATTCTTAGTCAAACTCACTAAGGAAAAAAATCTTCTTAGCGAACGAAATGGAAATTGCCTGTTTTGCTGGGATATGAAACTGTAGACTGAAGATGTTAATGACGACACGAATGATAAAAATATCCATCAAAAGTGAGCCTCGCTTTCATTTTCTTATCGATATGAAAGCATAGAGAACTATAAAATATTTAACATTGGAATAACAAAACGTGGTAGAATTTTTGGGTGCAGTGGTAGTTGTGGTATATTGAAAAAAATATTAAGAAATTGTGATAAATCTACCACATTGTGGTAGAAGTGACAACACTCCCGTAAGGCTAGGTCTTTTTAGAAACAACTTTCGCACAAAATGTATGGATGAAGAAGAGGAGGAAACAATTCCTCACCTTCTTTGTTCCTGCCCAGCTCTCTCCCGTAGAAGGAAGCCTCACTTGGGAGCCTTCCATTACAATTTACAACGACTTGAGTGATGTGACAAACATCTGATATCAGAACCCTCTTACGCTTTATAAATAGCTCAATGATTCAACTATTTCTAGGGAGATCCTATATGATCCGTTTTTTGTGGTACATATCATAATGGACCTATTCTGGTCTAAGTGTGTTGGCGCTTTTAATTAATAAACTAATCCTAGAACGTTTGGCGTCATATTTTATGCCATCCTTACCACGCGATCCTCTCCAATGTAACATTTCGCAAGAGTTGCCTTATCCTTTCGTTTTTTATCGCCATTCATCATATTTTGAGTTTATGCTAAATGACTTGTTTTTGATTTCATTGGATTTCATTTTATCGTATGTATGTAGTAAGTGGAAATGCTGAGGCATAAAAAGAATACATTTCAAAGTGATTTACACAGCATTTTTCACTTCTTTACCAGATAAACAACAAATGCTTCACGACTGATGACATTTGCTAGGGCTACCCTACATATACGTCTACAAAATAGCTAAATCCCATATAGATTCTCCTGAAAACCGGCCATACTCATACGAAGCCAGCCATGTACCTAGCCTAGGGTTTCACCAGCGATCGTTCTGAATTACAGCCCAACGAGTCATAATAGCTTTTACTTAAAAAATATAGGTACTCGCGACAAATATGATCAATAAAAAGTGTGAACCTAGCCTTAATGCGCCATAAGTCATGTCGTGACGTAGCGTTCTACAGACACAGATAATATTCAACCTACAGTCCGTTGGTACCTACTAATAGTTGAAAGGTGATAGATACGTTTATCTGCACCGATGTGTTTGTATACCCGTACAACATGAAACTCAATGGTCTAGTTATATCTGGTTACATTATAATAGTTATTTGAAACAAAGCTAGTTTGCAGAGAAATTTCTCAACAACTGTGAAGTTAGTTTATTGCTGTACTTGGAGTACAGTGGTTTGAACTGAAGCTCAATTTAAAAAAAATACAATTCAAAGTATAACCAACTTCGAGTTACGTAAATAAATAAAACATACTGCATTTTTTAACTTGAAAAACCCGGTAGTGGATGGACAGCATTTTAATAGCAACAAGTTGACCTTCATGCATTTACAAACTACCTACGTTACTTTATGGAAAAAAAAAATTGTATGCCATCCAAAATGTTAGCAATGTTGTTGTGAGTTGTGTCGTGAGAAGTGCCAATAAATTCATTATAGAAAGAGAAAGAAATTTAAAAAAGTATTTGGGATATCCTCGTGAATAGGTAACGTATCATAAACGCGTATAGCTCTCATAAAGCGATACAAATATCTACTTTCTAATGTTAAATCGGTGCATAAAGCGCGGTTAGATGTTTACTGAAAACGATTCATGCTGCATCATTCCCCTTCGCTAAAAAGCCACAGGTTCGAACCCCATTGTAGGGCAGAAATCCTCTGTCATCGACCGTAAAGACAACGAATATCTAGTTTCTCCACCACTAACTACTCCAAAAATATGGTTTCTGTAGTACAATAGATCAGAATTATTGTATATACGAACTGCATATCCTTTTTGGGTCTTTTTTTTTTTTTCTTTTAAGGCCCTATGAGATTTTGTTTTCGTAAGGAAATTTAAGAAAATTGCAGATAATCCTCAACGGGGTTTTAAGTGCGGAAATACAAGATTTGACATTTCTAAGGAAGTGCGCATTAAATTACAATTACAAGACCAAAAATTAAGCTCTCAGCTGCGTTTTCATAGGTATGATCTGTCAAAAATGCCAAATACAATGTGAATTACAGTGAGCGTAAAAATACCAAATTCATTGGTCTTTGGAATTTGAAAAGAATACTTTTTTTTTTAATACATTTATTTATAAAATATTTTTTTTTTTACTGCCGAAATGAAGTATGTACGTTTTGTTATTGTTAATTCTACTGGACTACTATGCGAGGGCTCCCAGGTTCGATCGCCGGAAAAACACAAATTACATCTGGTTTTTCACTGTGCTACGGCTATTTCTTGCGAACGTCTAACAAACGGAAATTCAGCCATTCAGACTCGGCATAGAATTGTAGGCCCCCTTCCAGTCATTCCAAAAAATAAAAACTCTAACAAAAAAATGGTTGTGAGAAGCTAGTCCTAGAATGCCTATACGGACCTGTCGCGCCATCTATTT
This sequence comes from Cheilosia soror, assembly GCA_949372485.1. Taxonomy (NCBI): domain Eukaryota; kingdom Metazoa; phylum Arthropoda; class Insecta; order Diptera; family Syrphidae; genus Cheilosia; species Cheilosia soror. The sequence goes on from OX443561.1 coordinate 82,202,066, forward strand.
ATTTTATTTATGTTATTTCTTTATCATACTTTTTACAGATTGTAGGTTTTTTAACTTTCTCGTAATGAGCACAAAAAAAATGCTCGCTGTTTCAATAAATTTGGAACTGGAGAAATTAGTTTTAAGCTCAAAAGATGGAGCATTGAAAAGCCTGATTTGATAGCTTTAAACAGGAAAATAAATTGTCCCATAGCTAGGAAATCTAAACGCTTGGATGGATTTGTTTCAAACATCGTATTTCGGCTCTAACGATTTGAACCAAAATTGATAGTTGAATTAATGTGGGCATGCTTAAGATGACTGCATACCTAGTTTTTTGCTAGGAAGTTCAGCAACGGCACTTTTGAAAATTGTCTTTTTCTCGAAAACGGTACAAACTATTTTAACAAAACCTGATTTTGAGGATACTTTCGTAATTTTTAACTTGCCATCAAACTCAGTTTTTCTCTAAGAAGACTGCGTCCTTTGCACCCAAATCCCTAAAATCTAATAGTACTTTAAAAACTGTTCATATCTCGAAAACGCCATTTTCGATTTGGATGAGAATGTAACTGCCAGGTAATATTTATATCCTTAAGTTTTCCGCTAAACAATTTGGTAACAGTGCTTTTGAAATCCAAAGTTGTAAAATTTGTCAACATAATTTTACAAAAAACCGCTCTAACGATTTTGATCAAAATACATATTTTAAGACAACCATAAGCATCCTAAACATGATCACGTACTTAGTTTTTCTCAGAAAACTCGAATATAGCCGTTTTATGAAATTCGAAATTCATCGCTTACTTGCCTCCTTCAAGTCTCAGTTCGGGGTGAAATTTGAAAGTAGGTAATAAAGGGTTGAAGTTGATATCTACATATGTGTATGTTGTATGTGTTACTTTTTTAATTAACAAGGGTTCAGTTAATAAACCTGCGTACATCTTAAGTAGGTACGATTTTAAACGTAAAATTTGATGAAATGACTTTGAGATTCTGCGAGATTCGCAATAAACGATAAAGTAACGTGCGACCCAGTCGTGCACATTTTTTAAGCCTGTTTCAAGACCCTAGGAAAACTTAATAGAGCATTGGTTATTTTATTCCTGTAGAATTTTCAATTACTAATTAAAGAAATGTAATTTAACGCCACAAAGCATGTAACGAATCTTTGCAGTCAAAGTGAGCAACAATTTAGTCTAGGTATACATTACTGCATAGTTTTAGTGTGATATAATATTCCCAAACCCCTAGCCTCAGCAAATATGTTCGAACTGTTATTCCACCCAGCAAAAATCGTGGGCTTGTGGGTGGCTTGTGGGTGGCTTGTTCGTTAACATCCACGTACCAGCGACATTTTTAAAATGTTCGTAACAATAAAAAGTATATAGGAGTATAACTTAATAAAATTAAATGACTTTAAATATTAAGATAAATAGTCTGATAGTCTGTTCAATAGAACCGATTATTTATTTATTTCATTTGGATATACATACACGTAATAATATAGCTGTCGTCGTAGGTAAAGCAACACAAAATATTTCATAAATTCTCTATACTCTGTTTAAGAGATAAATTACGATTCTCGATTGAATATCTATGTACGACCTACGACGTGCTACGTGTCTTTCGCTGCCACTTTGTCATCACTTACCTACTTTGTTTCTGCGCATCACTAGAAAAATAGTATTACTTACAGTTACAACCTATGTGTTGCCTATTAGGTACCTACTGTCTTTGTTATTTCTAATTAGTCGAATAATTGAATTGTAAATTGAATAGATTCACAATTTGTGTAATTGAAAAAAAAAAAAACACCTGACCTAACCAGAAATTTTCAAACAAGTTGTCGATTGGATTTTATTTCTCTTCGAATAGTTGTCAATATGTGCTTACATCGAGTTTTTCTTTGAACCTGAAAACTATTTTCTTTACCAGCTACACGGTTCTGTTTCCGATATATTTAGACTTTTATGTGTATCTATACGGTGTCTTTCAACACAATATTTAACAAATGCGGTGCGGTCACCTTGTAGAATAGTTTGAAGCTAAGGTCAATAAAGCCAAAATATATGTAGTCCTGAATGGAGTGTCCAAAAGTGATAGAAGCGGAGGGCTTACAATTTTCCATCTTGTCAACTCTGTTCTAATTGAATTTGATGTTCTTGAGCTAATTTAATTTAGTCTGAACACTTACCGAGGCGATTACTTTATAAAGTTAGAAAATTTAGACTGTGAAGTGATTGCAAAACTTTAATGGTTTAATAGGGATGCGGCATTGTGTCGAATAGTCATAAGTGCAATGAACAAAGTCTTTCATTTCTCAGATTTACAAAGATTTACAAATAGCGGATTTAACACTATAGGATTTTAGGTAGTCTTACTAACTTTATAATATTTCATATACCTCAACCCAGTTCGATTAATGATGGCTACTGCATTCAGTTTCGCACACCATGTTGGTTGAGGACACCTAAGGAAGGTCTTTCTCTTTTTTGCACGCGCTACTTCTTAACTTTCAAGTGCATACACTATCGAAGATACTGTGGGTCGTGTTATTAATTGCCATACGCTCAGTATGTCCCAGATATCTTAGCCGAAAGCTTTACCCTCTAGATAGGTACAAAAAGTGTAATTCTTCGCGTGGTCTCAGCTATGATGTCGTTGCTGAAGTTCCCCGCGAAGAGCAGGTTTACGGAGTCTGCCACAACCTCAAAATTATATCTGTTCATTGTGACGTCTTGTTCAAGGCGGCGCGGCGGGCGATATTGAATCTTGTCGACGGCATAGATAATATTGTGTTTTTAAAATGGTACGGTCGAGCCCAGATAATGTTACACCAAACTTGTGGCTTTGTGACTTAGCTTGATTGAAAATTAAATAAGATATTTTCATTTTATTGTATGTATCTGTAGCTTGTAGTCTTGTGTGGACCACGGGCTCAAGTAACAAACCCCTCCAGCCAACTCGGTGCCTTCCTTGGTATTGGTTAAAGTCGCTTCACAATTTTGAGGTGGGGCCTTTCTCTGCTTCCTTGCCAATCGACTGACCCAAATACTCGATTTAGTGGTTGTTTTCCATACGCTGCATGTGAAAAAGCTATCTCAGCGGTTATATTTTAAGCTTTTCGATCAGATCTATGTTGCTGTATTTAGTCCGCAAAGTTCGTCTTAAAATCCTCCACACTATCGATACAAACGGAACTGAAAATCACCCCAAGCGTCTAAAGAGAATTTCACTCCTTTCCGAAGACTAAGGTTCTGATATAATATTATCTGCTTTGTTCTTTAAGGCGGCTCTCAGATTGAGGCAACAAGCAATAAGCAACTATAGTTACTATAGCAACTGCCAATAAACAATCAGCAACATTTTTCGTTCGGGCAATATTTAGTTGCTTTGATGTGAGACCTCTAATTTAATTCCTAGTAAAATAATTGCGAGCGATAATTTTGCTTGTTTCCTATTGCCAGTTGCTTATTGAATGTTGCCTCAATGTGACAGCCGACTAAGAGATGCCTTTATTCCTTACATGCTTCCTTAGCCCGAAGAAACTGCGATCGACAAGAGTTATTGTTTGCTTTTTTTTTTAGCCGATGTCATTTTGCACGGTAGTTGTAAAGCCCTCGATTGCCTTTTATAATTTGGAGGACTTAAGCCTAGTTAAAACAAGCATTTAACTACTTTGAAGTATTTTTATTTTTTTTTTTACTGTCGTCAGGTTGGTATTGAAAATGGGCCATATCGGTCAAGTAGTTCCGCTACCTCCCATACAAAATCAATGGAGGGTATCAAAGCATCATGCAGGCCGATGATAACACTTTTACTAGTTTTCAGTAATTTATCACTGAATAGAGCCGAGTTTTTTGTGTTCGCGGTCAATGAGGCCTTATTAGCTCGTTTTAAAAACTTCGAAGTAGTTGAAAGCCAGTCAGCTTCATAGAATTATTTCAGACATCATACTAAGGAAGTTAGCGCGTCACCTCTTACTTACCACTTAAGGTGGCGCTACAGTCCGGGGTGGACCTGGGCCTCAACCAACCAGCGTCTCAAACCAGCACGATCTTTGGCCAGCTGTCCCCAGTTTCGCACGCTAAGTTGGTTAAGGTCCCTTTCCACTTGCGTGCGCCACCTGAGTCGCGGTCTTCCTCTACTGCGCCGTCTCTCGGGTGTGGATTCGAAAATCTTCTGGGCCGGAGCATTAACGTCCATTCGCTCTACATAACCCAGCCACCGCAGTCGTTGGATCTTCACTCTTCTGGCTAGGTACAGCCCGTACAGTTCGTCATTGTATCTACTCCTCCATTCACAGTCTATGGAGACGGGACCGAAAATTACTCGAAGAATTTTCCTCTCAAAGCAACCAAGAGTAACCTCATCCGCTTTTGATAAAGTCCATGCCTCTGCACCATAAAGAAGGACTGGGATGAATAAGGTCTTATAAAGGGTCACTTTAGTTGTTCGAGAGAGGGCTTTGCTACTGAATTGCTTTAAAAGCCCAAAGAAACAGCGATTGGCAAGAGTTATTCTTCGTTTAATCTCTGCGCTGATGTCATTGTCTGAGTTCATAGCGGAGCCTAAGTAGATAAACCACCTCAAAGTTATATCTGTCTATAGTGACATTCTGTCCAAGACGTCGGTGTTGGGTGTCCTTTCTTGATGACAGCATATACTTTATCTTTCCCTCATTGACCGCCAAACCCATCTTCGCCGCCTCCGTCTCAATGACAACGAACGCGCCAGTGACACCACGCTGCGTCACCTCACATTGCCTTAAAGCTTTTTCGACATCAAAGTATTCAGTGATGTTCTTCTGGACTTGGACGGAACAGCGAGATTTCATACCATCACCAACAATCTGCATAGACGGACTATATTGGTAGGGCTTTGTATTGTTCGTCTCTAAATATCTAGGTGACCTTGAACTCGATAAGGATCATGTGTGGTGTGTATCGATTTGAAACACCTTGTGTTTCTTGTGTTTCTTGCGTTTTTCTTAGATTTGCCGTACCGTTGAGATTAAGTCGAGGGTGGCTGACTTTCTTGGTCTAAAACTACACTGATATTCTGCTGATCATCAGATTATTGGTGACAGGTTTTAAATCGTTTACACGGTATAGCGACTTTCAGGAGACGCATTCCTCTGTATTGTGCGCAGGTCAGATAGTTGAACTTATGTTCGTTTGTATTTATGTCTTGTCTATCCTTCTATTCTCACCTCGTTCTGGTCGGGTTGACGAAAATGTTGACTGTCATCGTCCAAGTTTAACGGATCATACTCATCTACCTAACAGCGGGTTGCTGGCTGTTTCCGTCGTTTTGAAGTCTGCGGAAGTGTTATTTTGAAATTCTTGGACTTAAAAAAAATATTTCGAAATATGGAATGTTTAGCTCTTCAAATGTTTTTGCTGTTTATTGATAAAACTGCCAATAAATTCGAATTAAGCACGGCATAGACTAGTGACTTCACATACCCCCAAAGAAAGTAATCTAAAGGTGTGATATCACAGGATCCTAGACACAGAGAGTTTCCCTCAATAAATTGATGGTGTCGCGCCCTATGACGTGTATAATGATCACGCGATTTCAACTCTAACTCAAACTGGATCTTATAAGATTTTAAGCCAAGATCTTTCCATAAAATCTTCCACAAAGTGCATGGGCATTGCTCCATTTGCTGGGGAATCGACTCATTCGGATTCTCCAATAACTACTTTTGTTCGCACTGTTTATCTTCTTTGGGGATGCGATTTATCCATCCACTAGAGTGTACGTAATGCGAAGACGATCAATCGTGGTTCAGAATAACTTGCTCAGATGTACGATTATGTCGACGTTTGGCAAACCGAACCATGGTTTTTAAAATAAATTTGCACAATTGCACGTGTTGTTCTGGCGTTAATATATTCATCCTTTAAAATGGCAAAACATACTAACCACAAATCAACTTGCAAGTGTCAAATTGACAATCTGTAGAAACAGTGTTATCGGTTTAAAAACCAAACTTCTAAAAAATACCCTTTATGTCGTTTTTGGTTGGTCGTCCAGAACCATCCGGAAGAACTCTCCGAATCGAGATACCAATCGAACAAGCAAACAGGTCTTATTTGAGTTTGAAGTCTATGTGTTGTTGTATTTGCGCAATTGCATCATCATCATCACTACTTGATAAGGAGGAAGATGGTGAAGAAGATAAAATTGAATTAGAAAACTCCATCGGAATATCCATTTTAATATCATTTTTTGAAATAATTACTTTTATCTGATTTAGGTTAGGTTGAGTAGGGTGTGAGTTCATCACATTGGACTAGGCACTATATTGAGCCCATCGCCAACCCTGGGGAACCTTAACGGTCAACCAACCTCAAACACTTTGCCCAAGCAATTAATTTCCCCGCAAAACCTGAAAATTGTTTCAATTTTGTTTACAAGGCCAACGTCCTGCAAATTGTCGAAAAAGTCCCTTCCGAGGTATTTTTTTTTTTAATACTTCTCCCGGGAAAGGCAAACCTATAACGCTTCATCAGCGCCCAGAGATGCTTGCAGATGTATGTTAGTTCTGTACTTAAATTGCTGCAAATTGTAGTCTTCTGGAAATATATCCCCAGGAAGCGAGTTCCAAAGTTTGCTTGTCCTGTAACAGAAGGAGTTTTGGAAAGATGATGTCCTCGCGGTTGTCAAGTGTACTGCATGGTTTATGAGCAATGAGCATTAGCTGCCTGCCTTGTGGGGCGCCCAAAAGTTGCATTTCGAGGGATAATGTCCTTGAGTTCCTCGGAACATCTACCATGGAAGTACCTATAGAACAAGCATAGGTCAGCGACTTGTCTTCTGTGCACCAGCGGTTGCAGATTCGATGTGAGTGTAGGGTCTCCAATAAGTCGAACTGCTCGTCTCTGTATGCTGTCAAGTAGGTTAAGTGAATATCTTGGGGCCGAGCTCCATATATGGGAGCAATATTCCAGGCGACATGTAAGTCTTCGTAATACCTGCATGTGTTCGTGTCTGTTAAACCTAATCTCTTAGCGTGCTTCCTTAGAAGACAGTGCCCAGAGAGTATCCCTATTGCTGTTCGTATATTGCGTATATTTGATCTGCTGAGCTTTAGTAATTCCGCAGGTTTTTTTCCGATCTAGCTTAGGCCACAGAGCCTTTGAGGCCCTGTTGCCCTACTATAACCATCTATTATCTGCCCTGTTTTTAATATTCTCGAGAATAATTCTCTTTGCCACGGTTATTGGATGTCTTATGCCCTCAATTGTTTCATTAGATGAAAGCTCTGCTCCGGTTTTAGCCAGAACATCAGCCCTTTCGTTACCCTTAATACTGCGGGTACCCAACATAATCTGACTTGGTTCTGCGCGCATAGGTAATGCTCTGAGCATCTGAGATCAGATTTGATGATGAAGGACTCTAGCACAGCCTGACTATCAATGTAGATAGCGATATTCTTGTTGGATATTGATCCCATATCAAGTAGATCCGCGGCTTCGAGCACGTCCAGAACCTCTGCCTGGAACACACTGCATGTATCCGGAAGTCTTAATTACACGTGTAGGTTTATATCCCTTTATCTGATTTAAAATGCAGAACTATCAAATGCGACACAAAAAATTTACATTCAACGATTTTGACGTTTGTACTGTATGAATGCGGATAAGTGCTTCTGGTTTTGACTCTGAATTCAAATTCAAAATTCTCTTCTTTTCAGGAGAAGAATTGTCAGTTGAGTGAGAAATTGAAAGCGTTCGGATTACTTCTGGACGACCAATCGAAAACGACGTTAGTTAAGGTTTCAATTAAATTCTTACTGCTACAAAATAACACTCCGTCATGTCTTAAATTTAAATTTTTCACCAATCCTACGGTAACCACAGAAGAAATGACATTTAGTAAGAAAAACAATTAAGATAGTGTAGTTGACATAATTACTTGATAAGTACTCAGATTTTGCAATCTTGATTTGTATCGCCGATAAAATGCTGACTGATAAAATAGCAATCAATATTGTGTTGCCGGATTATGGAACCACGCATACCTAAAATTAAAAAAGCTACGGTATCATTGCCAATTAGCTTTTGTTATTGCTAAACCTTGAAGATTTTCAAAAAGTTCAGTTTTTCTTCTGTCACTCTGTAGGCAATTCGTTGTACTAATCACTTTTGGTGTCCAGGCTAAATTTTGCAAAGCTCACAATGGCCAAACTCACAATGGCCTACAACATTTTTAAGGTGAAGGCTAAAAATGATTATTAGTTTCAAAGTACAACAAAGCTCATCTCACCCTATTGGTAGTGTTAACAAAAAAAGTTACAAACCCCAAATTACAATGCTAATCATACAAATTTATGTGTGATTATAGTATGATGCGTCATTTGTGTGTAAACATCAGACATACCTTTACGCTTCGTAAATAAACTCATTAGAGGTTGTTCAGAAAAAAGACAATATGATCACTTTTGATTTTTTGATTGTCACTCTTTTATCTTTTTACTTAAAAAAAACCTCGTTAACAGAACAATTAGTTTCACCAGTTCAGTTTGAGTCTGTATGTTCTTCAGAAACGAAAAGTATCTATGAGTTAATCAGTTTTTCACTTTCATTATGGTTTATCACTTGTAGATGACCTGACCCAATACGCTGTCTGGGCAACATGGAAAATAAAGGATATCTACCCGAGGAAACAAAGGGCGCTGCAACCCCACAGTTTACGGTAGGTTTTTTGATTCACCTTCACCATATTGCCAATTGATTAAAATATTTTGCAATAGAATGGAACAATCCATGAGGTAAATGGAAATGGTGCTGTGCTAGATACAAATGGAACAGTGATCGACGCTGAAGAAGGAGAAGTCGGACATGAACAATGGGGCAACGACATTGAATTCCTTCTATCCTGCATTGCGCTGTCCGTTGGCTTGGGAAACGTGTGGCGGTTTCCGTTTGTAGCGCTGGAAAATGGTGGCGGCGCTTTCATCATACCCTACATTATCGTGCTTGTATTGGTCGGGAGGCCGTTTTATTATATGGAAATGTTGGTCGGACAGTTCTCAAGTCGAAGTAACGTTAAAGTGTTTGACTTTGCGCCAATTATGAGAGGTGAGTAGAGATTTGTTAATTGGCAAACAGAACAATTGTCACATACAGTGACATTGCACAAGTTGTTATCTTGCCACTTTCGGCTCGTTTTGAACATTTCATTAAATGTTTTGTCATAATAATGTGCTCATACTATGTTTGCGCCATAGTGACATTTTCACAATTCTTTTTTAGGAGGTACACCCAGGCGTATGAGTAATATTTTTTTTTCATTTTTTAACAGGAGTTGGATATGGAATGGTCTATGTGACCGCGATGACTGCCAGCTATTACGCCAGTTTAATGGCGTTAACTTTTCGATACCTTATATCATCTTTCGGTGCTGAATTACCCTGGAGCCAGTGCCGTCCAGAGTGGGGACCTACTTGTATAAACTCAGATTTGACTGGAGACGTGTCTGGAAGTGATGGCAAGAAGGTTCCATCGGCGCAGTTCTATTTTACGTAAGTTTATTTTCGAAATAGATTTTTCATCACTCACTATAAATCGGAAAGAAAATACCGTAGCTAGGTACATATACAAAGAGGTCAAAGTTTCTGACAATTTCTATTGGGAAATTAAGTTCGAATTTTAATGGTTAGCTTGTTGGACTAATAAGCGAGTTCGACACAAAGAAAAATACAAAGTACATCTTTACAATAAATATCTGACAAACATCCGAGAGTATGACTGTCCTGAGAAAGCTACTTCTCAAGTTATGACCTAGGAGCGTTTGTTGTTATGTACTGGTAGGTGATGTGCATTCCTTGTCTCTCTTGTAGGGCCATTTGTCGCATTTGCCGTATTTCGAGGAAAAATTTCGTTAAATTCCTCTTAACTTCCTTTGATAGGTTAGGTTAGTTAGTTAGGTTAGTGGGTAGGCAGGACAGTAGAAACCTGTACGTGCCACACTTAGATCAATGTAGATCCGTTGTGATGCCCTAGGGGTTTATGACCCCCATACTCTGGAAACTTATGAAAAACCTACGGATTGGTAAACCAACCCGTTTCTTTTACAAATTTAAGTAGGTCGTTAATGGACCTGTCTGAAAGTTCTTCTAAAACCTCGAAGAAGTAACTGCCAAGGACTTTGTTTCTTATGTAGCAGAGCGCAGGGCAGTGACAGAGGAAGTGTGGGGTATCCTAATGCACCTCCTCATCGCCGCATCCTCTGCACAGATCGTCTGTACTAATTCCCATTTTCTTGGTATGGTATTTTAGCATGTTGTGTCCGGTGGTAATACCTACAATCGAGGACAATGATTTCTTGTTCAATTGTAAGATTTTTTTCAGTTTTCTGTTTGTTGTAGATTGGCCACATTTTCCTGGTTATGCCACAGGAGTCGAGCCTGTTCCATCTATCGTTTGCTTTCATTAGTATTTTGTTCCCAATCTTCTGTCTGAGATTATACAGGGGGGAATCATTACTGTGGTGTCAGCCTGGTTTAGTTCAAGGGAGGACCCTTTTCTTGCCAGCTCATCTGCCTTTTCGTTTCCAGGTACACCTCTGTGCCCGGGAACCCAGCATAGTCTTACGTTGTGCTGCGCGCCAAGAACCCGTAGCTCTTCGCGACAGCGACTTACAAGCTTTGATTTTAACTCAACGGCAGAGATCGCTTTTATTGCCGCTTGACTGTCAATGAAAAAGGTAATATCCGCATGAGGTATTGCCATTATTGCAACCTGTTTAGCAGCTGTTGTCACTGCCAGTACCTCAGCTTGGAATACGCTGCTGTAATCAGGAAGCCTGATTGAACTGGATAGTCCGAGACGTTCCGAGGAGAAACCCGCGCCAACGCCAATTTCCATCTTTGATCCATCCGTGTATATAGGTATGGTTGATCCAAGGGCTAGGACCCCATGTTCTTCCGAATATTCTATCACAGGCATAGAATGCTATCATCGCTTTATTGGTTCTTTCTTTAATGTTGAGGTTCCAGTTTAATTTTCGATCTAGGATAACTCCCAGGTATTTGGCACTTTCAGAAATTTTAAGCGAAATCCCTTCAATAAGTTGGTAGGCTAAATTCCTGAATTGTTCTTTTGTTGGTAAAGAGAACTAATTCCGTTTTATGTGAGTTTACTGCCAGTCCACATTTTTTTGTCCAAGTGTTGACCATGGATAGAGCTCTATTTAGTTGTTCGCTGATAGTGGATAGGAATTTTCCAGTCGCGAGCAGTGCTAGGTCGTTGGCATATGCAACTGCTCTAACTCCACTAAATTCTAGTTTAATCAGGATCTCGTTTACCACAAGAACCCAGAGTATGGGTGATAGTACTCCACCTTGAGGAGTGCCTCTTGATGCAGATACCTTCGTTTGTACACCTCCTAGTTCTGAGATGATTATTCTGTTTCTGAGCATACACTTTATCCATTTGATGATAGTGGTATTCACTTTAAGGTTTATAAGAACTCTTTGTACGGCGTCTGTTTGGACATTGTTGAATGCTCCTTCAAAGTCCAGAAAGGCTGCCAGAGTGTATTCTTTAACTCTTAATGTTTTCTCCAGCGTGCTGACCACACTATGGAGTGCTGTTTCAACACTTTTGCCCTTTGTATAGGCGTGTTGAACCGGGGATATAGCATCCGGGTTCATTTTAGTCCGGATATGTAAATCTATGAGCCTTTCAAATGTTTTTAGAACAAATGAGGTTAGGCTTAATGGGCCTAAAGTCTTTGGCAGTAGTGTGGCTGGGTTTGCCAGCTTTGGGTATAAAGACCACTTTAACTTCTCGCCATGATTTTGGAACGTACGTTTAAGCTGCTTAGGAATATGTTTTTCTTTCTAAGTCAACGACTCACTAGTTTCCTGTTGCGCCAGCGATTGTAAATTTAATCTTAGGCGGCTTTCAGATTCAGGCAACAAGCAATAAGCAACTAGCAACTGCCAATAAGCAATCAGCAACATTTTTCGTTCGAGCGATATTTAGTTGCTTTGATGTGAGGCTTCTAATTTAATTGAAAGTAGAACTTTGAGGAGGACCTTAAATATTATTGCGAGAAGCTAGGCCTAGGGTATCTAACGGACCTGTTAGACCTGCGCCAACTATTTATTTATTTTTTCCCTACTTCACGATTTTCCCTAGATCTTTATTTGCCTGCATTTCTGATGATGTGATGTAGTCGCACTCACAGGCGCAGTATTCGAGAAGAAAGATATAAGAGTGCTATCACCAGCAAAACTATAAATATGATTATTTGTCAACCACAACAGGTCATTCATTTGGAAAAGAAAAACGGTTGGGGAAAAAATAGACCCCCGTGACATTTCTTTGTTAATCAAGGGATTCCGTCGAGAAGATAGCTTCGCATCCATTAGCAGAGATGTTATTGAAATCTTAGAAGAGCTCTATGTCAGACCCGATCAAAATCATTTTAACAATTCAGCTTTGAAAGGATGCGTTGAAGTGGTCGTGTTCGAAATTTTGTGGTTGTAGACTTACCGGGCCTAAGACCACATTGATAGAGACCAATCAGCTCGTTGACGAATGGTTTCAGGCGCTCACACAGTACAGCAGCTATGTTGAGGAGACTCTATAGTTGCCGCAGTTTAGACTGTTTAGAGGGTCTCCTTTCTTGTAGATCGGGCAAACGATGCTGAGGTTCCAAATGGTTTTCCTTGTCCTCAGCACCGATTGTGACTATACTACAAGGTTTCCTTGTTCGTCTCTACAGGCCTCTTTCCCGTGACATGTTCTTTTTACCTTTTGGTAAAACTTCCGAACATTGTACCTGGACTAACACCTCTCTGTTTCATATTTCCTCGATCGCACACTTGTCAAATGTTCTTTCTTTTTCTTCCGAAGAAGCCGGTGTTCTTCCCTTCTCTTTTGCTCGTAGAGCTCGCGAGCTGCTCTTGTCTTTCTCTGCAGCGCCGCTTTGTAGGCGAGTTGCTTTGCTGCATGTGCGAATGTATATGAGAGTTACGACAACTGGACATCGCCAAGTTGATACCAATCAGTGCCCGCCCTATTCATACAGCACCCAGCCACCATATGTGCGACACCCATTGCACCCATTTCACGACCCATAGCCCAAGCATTTGGGTATGACTTGCGTCAATAGAGACCCCGTGGCTAAGTAGTATGTTGTATTACTGACCAAGGAGTTTAACTGGTACAATTCAGTCGTATGATGAACATCCGTCCCTTCCATTTCATTTATGTATATTTTTTCCTATTCCAGTACATTACAAAACTGTATAAAACATTCCATTTCAGAGAGGTGATTCTGCGAGAGAAGAAATCAATCGATGACGGAATTGGATACCCCAACTGGGATCTAGCACTCTGCCTACTGTTCTCGTGGTTAGTTGTAGCTGTCATTATGATCAAAGGAGTACGCAGTTCGGGAAAAGCTTCATATTTCTTGGCGATATTTCCATACGTGGTTCTTATCATTCTACTCGTCAGAGCATTGACACTTCCAGGTTCCGGCGATGGTGTTCTGTACTTTATCACACCACAGTGGGATAAATTACTATCGCCGCAGGTATGGTATGCCGCGGTCACACAATGTTTCTTCTCGTTATCGATTTGTTTCGGAAGCATTATCATTTACTCGTCGTACAATAAGTTTTCACACAACGTAAACAGGTGAGTTCTATACAAGTTACTGTGATCCAATGTATCTAAACGCACTTGTGTCATATTTAGGGACGCAAATATTGTCACCTCATTGGACACGTTTACATCTCTGCTGTCAGGTGTGGTCATATTTGGTATTCTCGGAAATCTCGCTCATGAGACTGGCAGTGAGGACATGTCGAAAATCATACAGGGTGGTGCGGGATTAGCGTTTATTTCGTATCCGGATGCAATTTCAAAGTTCACATTTGTTCCACAGGTACATACACTACCCAACCCATGTTCTTAATATAAGTATCTGCTATGACAACGTTCTTTGTAGTTATTTTCAGTTTTATTCTTTTTAATGCTGTTCGTCTTGGGCGTTGGCAGTGAAGTCGGCCTAGCGACGTGTGTTATGACAGTTCTAAAGGAGAAATTCCCAAATACCAAGCATTGGGTGATAGTCACAGGAATTGCGATAGTTGGCTTTGCTGTCGGTCTGCTGTATGTGACGCCGGGTGGACAGTATATTCTAAACTTTGTCGATTACTTTGGTGTTACTTTTGTGGTTCTGGTGGTGGCTATTTTTGAACTTATTGCATTTGGATGGTTTTATGGTGAGGCAGTTTTTGAGAACCTTAATTTTATGTTTGTTTAAATTAAAATTTATATTCCAGGAGTGAAAAGATTCTGTAATGATATTCGATTTATGCTTTTGCGCGAAACGAGTATTTATTATAGACTTTGCTGGGGTATTATAACACCCGTTTTCATGACAGCGATTTTGATTTACACCTTCGTGGGATATGAACCAATTCAATATAATGGATACACATATACTGACGGAATGTATGGTAAGTATGGGATTTTTTTGCTTGTCAACGCCCAGATCAGTGGTTTGTGTAAATGACTAGGTTAGGTATTTACTGAAAAATAACAACCTCGAGGGTATATGACCTCTGAGATTAGGAAACTAACAACAAATTCAACAGTGAAGCTATAACCGGGTTAAAAATAGCGATTACGTGTAGTAAGCGTCCTTCCTTAAGAGGTTCAGTGTAGTCAGATTTGATAAGTTTCTTTAACGACTTAATTTGATTCAAGTGAGAAGATACAAATTTACATTTTTTTTCATAAAAAATACGTTTTTTTATGTAATGGAGAATATTTTGTAAAGATTTATAGAAATTCAGATAGACACTGATAGTCTGCTCTGTATTACTTATTAAAATCCCATAGCGCACATAGTTTTATGTATAGCGCACAAGCCCAAAATAGCACTTGAATCCATTGCAAATAGGGTCGCATTGGACGGAACAGTCGCGGCTATAATAAGTGAATGTAGTTCATAAGTGCACATCACTAAAGAATGAACTTGTCTTCTTTATAGCAATCTAGTTTGAATATGTGCGGAAGTACTTTGATCATGTGCGATATGACCAAACTCAGGTCTATCTGTGTCTAACGACTGCTCCTTTGCATAAGCCAACAAAAATTGTTTTAAAACGTGTCTAAAACGTGCCTTAATCTTCAATTAATAATACAAGTAGAACTAAAATATAGATTCCATTGAACCTCTTCATTTGCAATCAAGTTTTCTTCATGTGCGGAGGTAGGTTGATAGTGTGCGCTATGCTTAAATCCTTGATTATAACACATTTTGAACTAAAATGAAGATTCTATGAAATTTGCTGACTCCCAGTCTGGTAATTTAATGTGCCGAATGGTCATTAAACGTGTGCGCTATGCCTAAATCTTTGATTATAACACACGTCGAACTGAAATGAAGATTATATTATGTGCGAAAGTACATTGACCGTGTGCGTTATGCATAAGTGTCTGATTTGAAAGCCCATTGGACTCAAACAGGGATTCTATGGATTTTCCAGACTTGCAGCATAGTTTTAGTTTAAGCAAAAATACATTGACAGTGTGCTCTCTTTAATTCGAATATCTATGTCTTAAATTGATTTATGAAAAAGCGTATCAGTAACTCTAAAAGGTGAATCGTCAATGTGGTTAGTATTTCTTCGACAAAACGCGTTCTAACCTCATACATAAAAAACAAATAACTTATATATTTTTTTATTATTATTATTTAAACTTTTGCATTTCCCTTTCCAGTTGTCGGTTGGTGCATCTCAGCATTCGGTATCCTTCAAATCGTCATTTGGGGTGTAATTGGTTATCTGCAACAACCCAAAGGAGAGCAACGATTTCTACGAGGACTTCAACCAATGGACAATTGGGGTCCATTGGAAAAGAAATTATTAGTCCCTTACAGGGAAATGTTTGAAGCGAGCAATGCAGAAAGTTCTCAAAAAAAGGGCTGGTGGGCTAAATTTAAGGATAATTTATTTTGTTAGTTGTTAAATTAATTTCTTTCCTTAAGATAAGCGATATTGATATCTAAAATAAAATATTTATATTATTTGTGATAAGATGTGAAATTATGTCTGAGCCATATAGTTTGACGTTGTCTACTATAGACATTACACAGAGCGGGATATCTTTTATAAGTTCAACCTTGAACCAATAAATTCGGTCAAGTGTTTGCATGCTGTCGATTACTTTATTACCATTTTCCTAGAAACTGGTATTCTAAAGATACTGAAACCAGTTAATCAGACTGAGTATTTAAGGCAGTAAGAGATAAAGTACATAAAATAATGTCTAAGGTCTAGGTTTTTTTGTTTTTTTTGTAGACAAAAAATTACAATTAAATCATTTTCTAAATTTGTCAAGATGTTTTTATTATAAACGTAACCTATAATCCGATTTTGATAAAAATATCCATTAATAGATTGTAAATTAACTACTAATCACGTTTTCACTTAAAGTTATACCTGTTGGTAGGTACTGCCATAAACAAAGGAATTCATGGTTGAAAACCGACAACACCCGGCGACAGTCGTAAATTACAAAAGGCAATTAAAATCGGCGAATCGAAAGCATTATAAGCTAATGTATTTTATTAGAAAAAATCAATTGATTAATATCAGTACAAGTAGGTATCTGAACTAAGCACAGCGTATAATACTTATCTTATAAATGGGGTGCTCGTTTTCAGCTTTCTTTGTACTAACTTATCAGCTGAGAGCAATGTATTGGATTTGTATAAACTTACGAATTGTTTTGTGTATATATTTTCTTCGATGGTGTGGATGGGACGAAAGAAGGATGTAGAACTCTGATGTTGGATATAGTGACCATCGGTACGGAGTACAGAAGCAGCGTCTATTCAAGAGCGGATTTGTTATAAGAGCCCGAATTAGGCGAAAAGTCTGGAATTCGACACGTTAGTGAACGTCCTCATCTAGCCAAAATTCACTTACATAAGATTGATATGCGCTCACGCCCCAAAGGAGCAAAAAATAAGAAGACGTATGCAGAATATTTCTACGAGCTTCTTCATAAGACATTTAATTATGAGGTGAAAGAAGGACTTACATTCTTGGTAGTAAAATTTGAAATCGTAGCCCTTACCACACCATGTTTGGAACGGATTTAAGCTTGACTTTGTTGCGGCACTTAAAGTTACTATAGCCAGAATGCAGTTTCTTCAGCACATTCAGCCAACTTAATCATGCCGGGGTCGATGTAAAGGCACTGCTGAGTAGCCCCACCAATCCGGACTGCCAACATAGATTCGGAACACTACCTAAGTATACCTAGTATATAGGAAGCAAGGTACTTCTGGAAATATCTCAGACCCGGCAAAAACGAGAAAATATAATGAGGAAATTTAACCTTGAACTTCTGAAAACGCAATAGACCACCAAAACTTTTACCGATTGTGTTCAACTCCAAACATCGAGAGGTAGAGAAGCTGCATAGACGAGGAGGAGGCAGAGACTATTCTTCAATTCCAATACACGGCACGTGCCCAGCCCTCTCAGCTCATAGAAAACTAAACCTCAGAGTCGGAGTATTGTCTTTGACAATATCGGCGAACTAGCTAATACAAGCACAAGTAGCCTCCAACTCTTTATTCTCAGCTCCTGCTGGTTCAATGGCTAGTTGGGACATCATTAGATCCCGGTGGTATCACAATGGGCTTCCTTTGGCCTAAGTGAATCTGCACTTGTTGCGGACTTCCATCCTAACCAAACCTAAGCACCGGTGTCATCGGTCTCAATAATGTGTTAATGGGCCCTCGGAAATAAGTACCACATGGAACTAATTCCCACTGGCTAAAAATAACTAAGTCTATTATATAAATTTATATGAACTAAATCCAAAATTTTGTGGGAGTTAGTTCCAGTTGGGACTTAGTTCGTAGGGCCTAAAAACTCAGTGGTTCTAAAAAGTGCACTATGCCGATCTAACTCCAAAACCGCCCAAATAATCAAACTACGACTGTTGGTGGACAAAACACACAAATATTGATGTCTCTATTTATGTTAAGGCTGCATATAATATGACAGAGAGTCCTTTGTTGCTTAGGGGCTTGAGTGACGATTGAGGTATCTTAAGTGGTTCAACAACAGGAAAAATATCTACACATAATACGCCTTAAGACTTTTTCCACTACGCTACCTTGCGGACATTTCGAGAGTTTAAATATAATGAGAAAGCTTTTCAATGCTGCCACTTGGACTATAAGATTTGTAGCTTCCTTTCATTCCTACATAAACTAATGGTTGGGAAAATGTAAGTCCTAGATGGATCCTTTATTTCTATTATTTATATTTTTAGTAGGTAAATACGGGAAAAAACCAATTATGTGTTGTTGACAACATCGACGACGACGTCGTTGACAGCTGCAACTTTAGGGTAGTTAGGGACTGATGTTAAAGAAATGCGAAACTTACATTAAGTAAGTAAAATAATTATAGATCTGCACTAGTTTTAAGTAGTTTGAAGACTAATTATTAATATTGAAAATGATGTAAATAAGGGATAACGAAACCTCTGACGGTAAAAGTCTAGACTGGGTTGAGTGATCCCTCTTTTAGTGACACTGACATCACATCAGAAATCTAGCAATGAGGAACACTGCGGTTTTTTTTTTAACGAACAATTGAGTAGTCAGGTCTTGTAAAAAACACTAAGCTGGTTCTATATCAATAAGAATTTTATCGCAGCGCTGTATAGTACAGAATCATGGACGTTAGCGAAAGAGGTTTAAGATGTCAAAATTATTCGAATGATTTTTAGTGTCGTTTACATTTAGAGGGTAGCTGTGTACCATAATAGTTAATTCCACAAGCTTTACATTGGCATCCATCTGTTTAGAAAAGTCTGACAGCGCAGTGGGGGAAAAATCCGGCCTTTGAATTCCTTCCAAAAAAAAAAGGCCACTGGCTGAGATTTATTGACATCCAGTTAGGTAAGTACCTATACGGCAATTTGAAGACAACTGTTATAGTCTGCAACATATGAAAATTTAGCGGCTCATAGACTCTACACTTGTGTCTGCACCGGTGTCGGTGTACGGAAATGTGTGCTGTGTGTGGGCTGGTGCGTTCACCGATTTTGATGTCAGCCACGGAGCGAGTAAAAATCTAAAGTTTTTGATTTTTGATGTCGGTGTCTCGATCGGTGTGATGTGTGTGGCGGAATTCCACAAGTGTAGTGTCTATGGGCCGCTTAAAAAACCAAAATCTCGAAAGCAAACATTTTAAGCACAAATATTTTCGATAAAATAAATCTCGAAGAAATAATCTTTAATTCCAAAATCCCGAAAAATAATTACAAATGGCTAAATTCTAGAATCAATAAAAATGTTTGGGTTGGGTCTAGTTTATCGATTTTAAAAATAAATAACAAATGAAAAAAATCGAATGATTCGATTCATAAACACCTTAGGAACTTAAAAAAATGTGTTCTTTCTAGATTTTTTTGACATTCGATATGTCACCAGAGGTACCATCATCAGCGAGCGTTGTTTTAACAGTATTCTTGGAACATGCATAAATCTGGTGGTCTTTCCCAACAGCCAATATGGTTTCTAAAGAAAAGCTAATTCTTGTTAAATACATAAAACTGTTGACAGCTAGTGACATTCAACTTCTAAAAAAAGAAGTTCATTGTATATACATGTATTTCCGCACAGTTGTCGACACTATGGTCGAATACAAAGGCATTTTGACACTTATTGCCATAAAATGGTTCACAGCAATTATCTGCTAAATGTCCAACTGTCATCTAACAATCCTAATTCATAAATAGTTTGCTCATTCACATCTCTTATATACACCGAAACATTAGGTAATTTTAACAAAAAGCAGACTGTAAATTAAATAATACACCCCTTGCATTTATTTCAAACAGCATCTAACGAATTTATCAAGATATCATTTGAATTAGAAATGTCAAACCGTCAAAACTTTAGATTCACAATGGTTAAAGGAAAAAAATCAACAGTTTCTTACATTCTAATTAATTTTAAAACAAAAATTATTTCCACCGAAGTATGAGCTTTTCTTTAAAAATGTAATTCGAAACTAAATAAGTTTCTGACTTTAGAAAGCGAATCTTTTCAAAAGCCAATTTCGAAAGTTAATCTAAAACTAAAACGCTATCCATCATTTTGAACAGATTACGAGTAAATAATGGCAAATAAATTTATTAACGGATAAAAAAAAAACATAAATCTACCTGGTATTTCCGGCAGCCCTTAACACACAAATAAAATCTTAATCTTTTGACAAGTTTTTGAAGACAAGCCAAAGTTGCCAGCTCCGCTAAAATGTTCCTTTGTTCAAGTGTTCCCCAACAACACAGATAGGAAATAGAATATATTCTTTCAGTTGATAAAGGTTAGTACTACTAAATCGTAAAAGTACAATCTTATCAAGTTTAGATCAGTTGTGTTAAAAATAAAAAAAAACAATTAACGTTAAGTACTAAGCCTAAGCAATTTTAGCCAGTTGGGGTTTTTGAAAGAAATTCTGTCAATTTTTTCAATCAGTCAATCGAGTCCGTTGGCCATATTAAAAGCTCGTCGTCGATATTTTGTTCATAAACCTGTGAGTAATAAGTGAACATATTGTTTGAGTTTGGATTATCCTTGTCCATGTCAGTGTCATGTCATTTTGGTATTTTTTTTTGTGTGTTAAATTTGTTTGAATTATGAAAGTAATTTTAGCCCTAATGATATCGAACTGTACGAGCTTATCAATAGAAAACAGCCACAAAGACAAGACTGATAAAAAAAAATAAATACATAGGTAGTATGTATTATAATTTGTCATGTAGCCACCTTTGTTTCGGTAGAATATCCTAATCTGTTATGTGCTTAAATACATCTCTTTTAAAGGAAAATGTTGAAAATGTTTGTGTTTCAAGTATACGGGGTCTTCTTTGCGATACCCTAAAACAGGTTTTCACTGTGTTTCGAAATCATAAAGATAATTGACATTCTTGAAGAACGTGCGATGAAACCGACGCTATAGGCACTAACTTGCTTACTTTCTTTGAAGGACGAAACAAATGCAGACAATTATAACGATGAGTTATACAAAACTAAAAAATGAGGGTTTTCAAGGGCATTTTATTATTTAGTGGGCAGAAATATAACATAAAAAAAAAATTGCTGAATCCATCCACGCGTTTCTGTGTTTCAGTCTGGAAAACGACTTCCACCTGGTAACAATGTCGCAACTATTGCGGACAACGCAAGAGCTAAGGCCATTTTACAATCAAACTGCTGCCCAAATCATTGGCCTCTATTGTGAGTGTCGATAGTTAATCGTTGATCGACAACGATCGACCGATCGAGAGTTGTGATTGTCGATTGCGATCGATATTTGTCGATTTGACAGTCACTTGTAGTCGATTACAAATGTCTGATCGATGATTTCTCTTGGAAGTAAATAAATTTTGTTCGTACGAATAGCTAAAATCATTTGACGCAATCGACAATTGTCGTGACGATCGCTGATCGACAAACACAATAAGGGCAATTGTGTGTTCGCGATACATATTTTACTGAGCAAGATTTTTGGTAAGCAAATTCAATAATTTGCAAACGTTGTTCGGTCGTCTATCCAAGTCTATTTATGGTGAAATGACAATGCTAACTGAGTATATTTTACTTTGACACGTGTCATGAATCACGCGTGAACTGTCAAAGAAATCAGTCTGAAAAACCAAACAGCAAAAAAATCACCATTTACTTTCAAGAAAAGACGAAAATCAGTTTGAGTTGATTTTCATAATTTTTTATTGTCTTGATTTTGTTTTTATTAATTTGAACACAAATATATCGGAGAATTGTACTGCCATCTTTTTTAAATAAATGACTGACCTGACATTGATTTTGCAATCAGTCAGTTTAGTATACCGGCCTCAGTTTTAGGCTACGTTTCTGAAAACGAGTTAGATTTGACTTTTATTTTTTTTTTTATGAATAATGGCTGACTGAGAAATATTTCTGCCACAGTTGTACACTAGTTTATTAATTCAAAAAAATTCAAGAGAACAAAATAACAATTGTTTATCTGTTTCCAAAAAAAAATATCTTTTAGGTATGTACGTCGTTTTTAATATGCTTTTTGAGCCGATTAGTCGGTTGTTTTCTGTCGAGTTTTTTTATTTGTTATTCGGATTTTTTGGAAACGTTTTTCAGGGCCGCTTTTTCATAGTTTTTATACCCTCCACAGGTAGGTATATTCACTTTGCCATTACGTTTGTAACGCCAAGAAGGATGCACCGGAGACCCTATAAAGTATATATATTCTGAATCAGGATCACATTCTGAATCGATTTAGCCATGTCCGTCCGTCTGTCTGTCTGTCTGTCTGTTGAAAGCACGATAGCGTCCAAAGGAATTGACCTAGGCGAATGAAATTCTTCTTTTTACAGTCGCCAGGTTGGTATTGAAAATCGACTTAGGCAACTGAAATTTTATGAGAGGTCTTATATGTATGGCCTTCAAGTTTGTATTTAAAATGGTCCATGTCGGTCAAGTAGTTCTGTTACCTCCCATACAAAGTCAATATTTGACCCATACATCTCTGTCTGTTGAAAGCACGATAGCATCCAAACGAATCGACTTAGGTAAATGAAATTTTGTGAGAGGACTTTTTTTAACCGTCGCGTCGTCAGGTTGGTATTGAAAATTGTCTATGTCGGTAAAGTAGTTCTGCTACCTACCATACAAAACTAATATTAGACCCATACTAACTCGCATGGCAAAAATTTTGCATGACTTTTATGCAGTGGAGGGTATCAAAGCATCGGCCAGGCCGATGATAACACTTTTACTTGTTTTAATTTGTGTTTGTTTTCCAAAGCTGGGAAACCTAGTCACTCCACAGAGAAAGATTATAGACCAATAAGTCTTTCTTCCTTTCTTTTGAAAACACTAGAAAGAGTATTGGACGTACAGATAAGGAACAATCTAGAGACTAATGGCTCCCTGTGTGGTGCACAATACGCCTACTCAGATGACATAGTTGTCCTTCCTGACTTCAGGGAAATATCTTCCCACAATTAGTGAAGTCATGGAATCTGCGTTATCAGAGCTATCGGTTAACCCCAACAAGACTGAACTCATTTCATTTACCAGAAAATGTAAGATATGTACCAAAATGGAAACCACCAAAATTGAGAAGCATTCCTATTAATCTTTCACCCGCAGCCAAATACCTGGGTATCGTGTTCAACTCCAAATTAAATTTGAAACGGAATACAGGGGCACACCGCGGTCGTAAGCAGCGATGCCAGATTACAAGATTTTCCTTTTTTTCAAGATTTTTAAGCTTTAAAATATATGCAACACTTTTTACCTTAAATTTATCAAATTTGAAGGCATAACAAATGTCAACGGGAAATTTAATAAAACTCCGAAACTTTCATTTGTGAACAGAGTGCCGGTTTAAAGACGTATCTGCCCCTTGGAAACGCAATAGATTGGGTCTTGTTTTATTGAAAAATATAACTTTTTATGAGACATTTAACATTTTTGTACTTAACTAAAAACACATTTTTTCTAAACACTTTACAATTTTCGGTTCTAGCTAGTTTTTTTCTATATTTTGGAAAAATCTTCAAAAAAAGATATTTTATTTTGGAAAA
Source organism: Cheilosia soror (assembly GCA_949372485.1). Lineage (NCBI taxonomy): Eukaryota > Metazoa > Arthropoda > Insecta > Diptera > Syrphidae > Cheilosia > Cheilosia soror. The sequence goes on from OX443561.1 coordinate 82,225,714, forward strand.
CAAGATTTTTAGCTTTTTCATTTGGGAACACTGGTCGTAAGACCAATTCTGACATATGCATCGGTTGTGCAAGAATCAAGAATCAAGAATCTGAACAAGGTACAAAGAATTGCTTGCATTATATGTATACCAGGTTCACTAAAATCTACATCACAACTAGGCCTAAAAACGTTGCTGAACCTAGAGCTATACACTGCGAACGTGGCAGCCAAAGGTGCACTCAGACTACGAGAGAACAAAATTTGGAAGCCCAAATCGTTCGGTCACTCACGTATACTTCACTTTTTTGATCAGAGCGGACTCATGCCCCGGAGTACTGTCATATAAGGTATACGCAGTATACTCATAACTTCACAGTTGGGTCAAAGACAGGGAATGATAAGGGAGCAGTAATCTTCTCAGAAGAACTAAATATCAGCCACTCATACCGACAGAGATCTACGCGGTTAAGAAAACAGCTCAGACTGTCTTAACGAGGGAACTACCATTAATGGAAATTACCTTCTGCGTGCACAGCAAAGCAGCACTTAAAGCGATTAACTCTAATCTGCTAAACTCCAAATCCGTAAGTCAGTGCCTCTCGGCATTTATAGCATTAATCCATTATCAAATACCCAATACTGCTGTGCTGGGTTCCTGGACATGTTGGTGGGTTCCTGGGAACGAAGCAGCAAATAAACTGGCCAGATGCTCTTCTAAAATGGACGTACTATTATATAGCTTGAAGACATTATACTACTTTCAACGCAGCTAAGGGTGTCGTTGACAATGCGACATTAAACTTGGCTAAAGAACGATGGAACAACACTTCCGGTTGTCCTATAACTCGTAGCTTGTGGCCCGCAATTGACACTAAAAGGTCAAACCTCCTAACATCTTTTGATAGAAACCAAATCCGAGTGCTCGTCGGGGTAATAACCGGACACTGCGCATCATTGAAAACATGGCCAAAATACTAGGTATCTTTACAAATTACTTTTGCAGAAGTTACAGAGATGAAGACGAAATAGAATCCGTGGAACTTCTCCATTTTTCCACTTATTCTTTTGAAAATGACAGCTTTAAGTTTCTTTCATTCTTCTCCGATTATATGACTGGGTTTCGAGAAGCTAGGGCTGAGTAAAAAAAAAAGCATTTTTAAATTATCGGCAGGCCGACAACCACAACAACACTTAAGAAAGTTTCGTTTTTTTTTAGATGACTTGCTGCCAACGACACTTTCTCTAAAATGGACAACAAGGGTTATGTAAACGATGACAATTCCACTGCCTCTCCGACCATATTAAATGACACCCAAGTCTCACGAGATGCTGAAGCTGCGACCGATGACGTAAGCCTGTAAACAAATACAAAACTGGTTCCCCTACATGACCTGACTTTACAGATTTCCCATGATGGATCGCAAACAGGAGATGATGTGCAGCGTGACAAATGGGGCAAGGATATTGAATTTCTGCTGTCCTGCATAGCACTTTCCGTAGGTTTGGGAAATGTGTGGCGTTTTCCATTCGTTGCCCTCGAGAATGGCGGTGGAGCCTTTGTGATACCCTACATAATAGTGCTGATATTAGTCGGTAAGCCCATCTACTACATGGAGATGCTGCTGGGACAGTTCTCAAGTAGGGGTAGTGTCAAGTTGTATGACTTTTCGCCAATCATGAGAGGTAAGCATGTGAAATACGAGAATACCACTCTAGCTATATATCCAACATTTATTTAATATAGGAGTCGGATTTGGTCAAGTATTCTCAACAGGAATCGTGGCCACTTATTATGCCACACTGATGGCGCTGACCTGTCGATATCTAGTTGCGTCCTTCTCGTCGGTGCTGCCATGGAGCTATTGTCGCGAAGAATGGGGTGATTCATGCATTGATTCCGGATTCAAGGGCAATATAACGGGCGAGGACAAGAAGATACCTTCGGCTCAGTTCTACTTTACGTAAGTTCAAAACAAATTGTACCAAACAACGTTTAACATAACAAATTGCAGCCACGTCATTCTAAAGGAAAAAGTCCAAATCGACGATGGAATCGGAGAGCCAAGTTGGCAATTGACCATTTGCCTATTTTTCACGTGGGTAATGGTCTCTGCGATAATCATCAAAGGAGTGCGTAGCTCAGGAAAAGCCTCTTACTTTCTGGCCATATTTCCGTATGCGGTGATGATAATTCTTCTCGTTCGCGCGATGACATTGCCCGGAGCTGCAGATGGTGTTCTCTTCTTCATTACACCGCAGTGGGATAAATTGTGGACACCTCAGGTGTGGTATGCAGCTGTTACGCAGGTTTTCTTCTCGTTGGCCATCTGCTTCGGCAACATAGTCATCTATTCGTCGTACAACAAGTTTGATCACAACGTTTATCGAGACGCAAACATTGTGACGACCTTGGACACGTTTACGTCTCTACTGTCGGGAGTGATCATTTTCGGTATTTTGGGCAACCTGGCATACGAAACTCAGACGGACGACATTGGCAATGTTGTTCAAGGTGGCACAGGTCTGGCCTTTATATCATATCCAGATGCTATTGCAAAGTTTGCCAAGGTCCCACAACTGTTTTCGGTTCTGTTCTTCCTTATGCTGTTCGTGCTGGGGCTTGGCAGCAATGTTGGCATTGTCTCCTGCCTGTTAACTGTGGCTAGAGATCAATTTTCGAAAACCAAACCGTGGGTTCTTGTGCTAATTATATCCACCTGCGGTTTCTTAGTCGGATTGACGTACATCACTCCCGGAGGGCAGTTTATTTTGAACTTTTTAGACTTTTACGGAGTTACGTTTGTAGTTCTCTGCCTGGCTATTCTGCAATTGGTTGCTATTGGCTGGGTCTATGGTGAGTTATAGTCACAGCCTTTTGCATCTTTCACTAATGTGCATCTTTCTGACAGGTGTTAAACGATTTTGTGCTGATATCGAGTTTATGCTGAAACGGAAGACTAGCCTCTACTACCGACTGTGTTGGGGCATCATAACGCCAGCGTTTATGACAATAATTCTTCTCTATACACTTGTGGATTATAAACCACTCCAGTACAATGATTACACCTACTCGAAGGGATTGCAAAGTAAGTGGATTGTAAGTGGATTGTAAAAACGGATTAACTTTTGTCTTTTGTATAGTTCTCGGTTGGTGTATATCAGCGTTTGGCTTACTTCAAGTCGTGTTTTGGGGCATTGGCGGCTATTTGAAAACGCCAGAAGGACCTAATCGATTTATCAGATCATTCAAGCCATCTGACGATTGGGGCCCGTTGGATAAAAAACTACTCAAGGCGTATAAGATAAGCGTTAGTGAGAATAAGAACAATGAAGCGAAAAACAAGGGATGTGGGTTCAAGACTTATGATAATATTTTTGGTTAGAATGGATTAGTTTGTAATAGATTTACTTTTTAAATAAAATAGAACGACTGACTTGTTATTTTTCAATCAGAGGTCAACATTCAACACTGTTGTTGATTGACATTGATGAGTAAGTTACTGAGTGGGGAAGCGAGGAGTAACAACGATTCTCGGTAGTTGGGATTGACCCTGACAATTTCTGTTCAGAATCTTGAATTCTTGCTGACGATCTTGGTAAGCAATTTACGTCGATAAATATCGATATTAAACGGCGGGCGACTTGTGTGCTATTGTGTGGCGCTTAGCCCCGTTCTGTCAGCAAAATATTTTGTTGACAATAATGTCTTCAATTTCGGGGCCAAATAAAAGAAAGGGGTTATCATTTTGCAGAAAGGACTCTTTCGTATTATGGCACAAATAAAATTTTTGTCTACCGCAATGACTGAGTTGCCTTACAATTGTATATTGCTTTCATAACCTTTTTGGACCTCTGCCGTGGGTTTATCAACATGATAATGCGCCAATACATACCGCCCAGGTTGTTAAAACGTATATATAGAGCCAAATGTGGAGCTATTAAGCTGACCGCCATACTCACCGAGCTTGGAGCTCGATTTCGCTAAATTATTTTCCCAATTTGTATGCATCCCTTCCAAACCGGGGAGAGGTGTATATTTTGGAACAGAAAGGTTGCTTAAGCCCCATTTAGACGATCATCTCAGTTTCATTTTCTGTTGATCTATCAGTTAGTCGGCTCTCACATTGAGGCAACATTCAAGGCAATAGGAAACACGCAATTTTAGCCGTCTTAAACGGTGTATTTAGACACCAAACTAGTTTTCAGTTGAGCTTTTAATTTACTCGTGATTAGCCAAAGGTTAAAAAAAACACTAAAACTGACAGCTGAACTGAAAACTTATGGGAATTCATTGAGCTTCAGTCTCAGTTTCTGTTTCAGTTAGACGCTTCAATTTTTGCATTTAGACATGAGTTTAACTGAAAGCTTAACTGAAACTGAAATGACCGTCTAAATGTGGCTTTAAAACACAATTAATTTTTTTTAATCTAAAATACTTCAATCACCTTAAATTTAAGTAATGTTTGTGTTTAAAAGAAGCAGATTAGTCTAAGTCGGCTCTCATATTGAGGCAACATTCAATAAGCAACTGGCAATTGGAAACATGCAAAATTATCGCTCACAATTATTTTACTTTGAATTAAATTAGAGGTCTCACATCAAAGCAACTAAATATCGCTCAAACGAAAAATGTTGCTGATTGTTTATTGGCAGTTGCTATAGTAACTATAGTTGCTTATTGCTTGTTGCCTCAATCTGAGAGCCGCCTAATAGTCTGTTGTATGCAAGTGGCTCAATATTAGGACCCGACATTTTACCGGTTTTTAGTTAATAATTTTTAATTTTCTCGTACCTATACGTAGTAAGAAAAAAAAATTTGTTTTCGTACAAAATTTCGAACTCGAGATTTTGATCAATTCTGATATTGCGATAATAGGGGTCTCGCAATTATGTCCGTCCGTATGTCTGTCTGTCCCACCCCTGGGGAATCTAAACGCTTAGATGGATTTGTTTCAAACTTCGTATGTAGAGCTTGTGGACTCCCCGCTAGGATGCGTTTTTTAGTTTTTATTAAACCCCAAAATTTTAAATAATTTAGATTTTTTCGAAAACGGCTCTAGATTTCAACCAAAATTATTAGTTGAGTTAATATAGACGTGCTTAACATGGCTTTTTCGCTAAAAGTGTCAACAACGTCAGTTTTGAAAATTGGCTTTTCCTCGAAAACGGTAAGAACGATTTTAACAAAAATTTATTTTTAAGATACTATCGCCATTCTGAACTTGAAAGTTTTCGTCTTATATGACTGCGTCCTTTGATATCCACTCAAATCTCTAATAATACCTAGTACTTTAAAAAAAAACTGCTTATATCTCGAAAACGTCATTTTCTATTTCGATGAAAATGTAACTGCTAGGTAATGTTTATATTCTGAAGAATACGTCGTAGGTACTCAGTTTTCAGCTAAACAGTTTAATAACAGTGCTTTTCGAATACAAAGTTCTAACATTTGTCAGCATAATTTTACAAAAAAACCGCTTTAATGATTTTGATCAAAACACATATTTAAGACAACATAAGCATTCTAAACATGATCAAGTACTTAGTTTTTCTTAGAAAACTCGAATAGAGCGGTTTTATGAATATTTCTCAAAAATGACTACCCCAAATCCCGATCTGTATTCACACACGGTATATTATTGTAAGGGCCCATAACTTTACTGGCAATATAATTCGAAATTCATCGCCTACTCGCCTTCTTCAAGTGTCAGTTCGGGGTTAAATTTGAAAGAAGGTAATAAAGTGTTGAAATTACAGTAGACGCTCGGTATAGTGAACCTCTGTATAGTAAACTATCCAATATAGTGAACCACCAAAATTTTACACAGGATACTTTAAAACAGGGAACTATGAAAATCTCGATATAGTGAACTTAGTAGGCTTGCCAGCTTTTAGAAAATCTCGTGGAGGACTTAAAAAATAAAACTTTTTTTGAAACATAAAGCCAGAAAATATGAGGTAAGTATCTGTTTAAAAAAAGCTACATTTTAACCAATGAATTTTTGTACTGACATTTTACTTACTTTCAAGGGCACGGGATTTTATTTTGTATTTAAACATAAACAGTTTTACTGACTTATCTTCTTTTTTTTTATTACTAAAAACGCAGCTTATCGGGGCATGCTGCAATCTCTCTGCTTGTGGTCACTGTGATGTGATTTCGAGTAGGTGCAAGGTTGGGTACCTATATGCAATGTTTATGTTATGTCGCTTGACTATTTTACCGCAAAAAAATACGCATTTTTATAATTGCCTTAGATAATATCTTCGTTTTTTTGGATCCGATTTTGATGAAACTTTTTTTATTAGTTAACTACACATTTATTTAATACTAGCTGACCCGGCGAACTCCTTCTCGCCCCAATTTAACGCTTTCGTATAAACTCCGGAGTGATAATAAAACACTGATAGTAAGCACATTTGCTCAATAGAAAATTACAATGCGAAAAGGACACCTGTCAAATTGTGAACAGCCTAAGTCTACGTATAACGCCATCTGTCGGCTTGTGGCATTAATCGCAGCACAGCGCAATCTAATCACAATGAATTTCTCAATTTTCCGAAATTTTCCAAGCTCCACAACGAATTTTCCACCTTTGCATCATCCAAAATCATCAAATCATGCGATAAAAGGCAAAATTTGGTCGAAAAAAAGAAATATTTTTTTTTTTGCATTTTCCACTAAAAATTTCCTATTTTTCCATTCGAAAAGCCATTCCGAAACAATTGCACACAAACTTTCATACAAAAAATCTATTTTCGATTTTTCCAATTTTCCGACTTTTCCAGAGGGTTTTCCTAAAATTTTCTTTCGGATTTGAGCCAAATCGGCCCAGCCGCTTTTATGAATTACTATATCTACCTACATTTTTCGCACCATTTATATTATAATGAATAGATAGAACATAAAAATATTAATAATTTTGGAAAAAAATTTAAAAATAAAGTAAAATCTAGCCAAATCTGCTACAATTACCCACTTTTTGTCATCATTTCGCAGCAGCAGCGTACCTACTGCAAAACTGAAAGTAGGCAGCTAGAGCAAAATTTTTCATGATTTCGTCGTGTTATTTTTGTATGCGCTTCTTTCACTCAGATGCAGATGCAGAAGTCAATAGTATCTGAATTCCCTGAAGAGATGAAAAATATTAAACCCTCTTGGCTCTTGCTCTTCTGCAGGTTCTACAATTTATATAAAACTTGACTCTAATGTATCTATTGCCACATTTGTAACATAAAATCGTAATCTTCGAAAAGTGAAAGGAATTTGACTTTTTTTGTTAAAGTAATTATGTTTGTGAAGGACATTTTTCTTTTTGTGGAGGACGGAGGACAGCACCTTACAAAGGAGGACTGTCCTCCTCAAAGGAGGACGGGTGGCAAGCCTAGAACTCAGACTTTTTTTCGACGAAAAATGTTCTAGTTTTGCAAAGCGCCTGGATGTCAACTATTTTTCAGAACTGTTCACTGTTCATTTGTGTTTTTTTTTTTATATATTTTAGTTATGAAGGTCCCAAAAACAGGACGCAGGAAGTGGCCAGAATATTACAGGTGGGAATTCTACTATTGGGACATACGAATTTCTTTTAAAGAGAGATACCTCCGTGCATCTTAATTTGCCAGGAGGTAAGAATGATGGCTGAAGCAGTCAACTCAGTTGGTTAAAAATGTTTGCATTTGGCATCTCCTCTGCTTGACCAAAAGTCAGTGGATGATTGTCCACTGGAAGAAAAGGATGGAGGGTAACCGTAGCACTCTGCCTCGTTTATTTCCTTTGACAACCCGTCCACGAGAAAAAGACTGTTGCTGTCTAGAAGAGCTTGATTGGAGCAAACAATATACTGCTGGCTACCGAAAAAAAAGGTTAGAGTTTCTCCTTCAGGGAGAGCAAAGACGAAGGGTCACCGAAACAGTTTAACTCCCGTTTATTGGTTCCTGCCAAATGCTTAGAGTGTTGAAACGAAGTTAACTGATGTAGTTAGCTCGTACAGTTGGCGGTTAGTCTTCGACAACGGCGAACAAGGCACAAATGAAGGTAACAAATTATTTTTTGTTTTTTAAATTTAATTATTGAAAAAAAACTTATATTTATCTTTGTGTTCCTCAAAAAATATCTTCATCTCTGTGTTTTTTAAAGATTAATACTTTTTTTTTTGTTATTTTAGTGTCTTGAAGTAAAACCTTGGGTAGGGATATATTTATTTATATTAAATTAAGATTACTTCGACATTTAAAAACTCCCGCTCGAAATAGTGAACAATTTCGTTTGTGTGAGTTTCTATTTTTGGGACGAATGAAAGGGATCTACAATTTTATGTCGTTTCCGAACGGCTGAACTGAGAAGCTTTTTCAGGACATTTATACACTCGGATGTTTGTCAGACATTCGCGAGAGGTGGCTGTGGATCTAAGCTCTTATTTTCGACAAACTTACAACAATCAGGTCAAATGAGTTTGTGGTAAGAAAAAGGCACATAGGTAGTGCTACTTGAGTTTTTTTCACACCGTCACACCTACCTACCTACCCCACCCCACGGCATCACAAACTACAGATGATCTACAGCTTGCTGAAAAACTAATTTCACCCCCCAGTGATCTTTTGCATCTAGTTTTGATGGAGAAATCTTATGTGCACTGAGAAAATGATTCCCTTGCCTCGAACATGGGAACATGGACCTATATATAGTTAACGAATGCAAATGCCATCATACCAAAGAAATTGTTTGTTCTTCCATAAATGCGCAGCAATTAATAAGTTTCTTGCCCCATTGCTCCAGCCAGTGGCTTCATTATATTATTGCAAGTCTAGTCCAAGTCAAAAGTTCGATAAAAAGTAATTTTTTTGTTTTTGATTAAGAAGTAGGTGCATGGACAGATAGATCGTAGTAGATGGTTCGTCTATTAGGGTGTCGTATGTCGTATGCTGCTATAATCTATGCAGTCGTGATACTGCCAACTCTTTTTTATTTTATTTATTTGCACGAGTGATTTGAGAGAATATGGTTATCTCACGTGAACTTGTCACCGAAATCGTGAGATTTGACCCCTATTTTCTTGTGGTGTTTCCTTTAGTCAGCTCTCAAATTGAGGCAACATTCAATAAGCAACTGGCAATAGGAAACACGCAATATTATCGCTTACAATTGTTTTACTTTGAATTAAATTGGAGGTCTCACATCAAAGTAACTAAATGTCGCTAGTTGCTTATTGCTTGCTGCCTCAATCTGAGAGCCGCCTGAGTCACATTTCAATGACAGTAAGGCGTAAATTCAACATAATCCCAATGGACATTTCGAATGCGCGCCACTCAGTGAAGTTGCGGCGCCTATTTGAACAATGTCACAATTTCCATTCGTAATGTCATTGATAGACCTTTTAATTCAAGCAACAAATTCGTTCATATCTCACGCACAGGTTAGGTTAGGTTAGGTTAGTGGGTAGGCAGGACAGTAGAAACCTGTACGTGCCACACTTAGATCAATGTAGATCCGTTGTAATGCCCTAGGGGTTTATGACCCCCATACTCTGGAAACTTATGAAAAACCTACGGATTGGTAAACCAACCCGTTTCATTTACAAATTTAAGTAGGTCGTTAATGGACCTGTCTGAAAGTTCTTCTAAATCCTCGAAGAAGTAACTGCCAAGGACTTTGTTTCTTATGTGGCAGAGCGCAGGGCAGTGACAAAGGAAGTGTGGGGTATCCTCATGCACCTCCTCGTCGCCGCATCCTCTGCACAGGTCGTCTGTACTAATTCCCATTTTCTTGGTATAGTATTTTAGCATGTTGTGTCCGGTGGTAATACCTACAATCGAGGACAATGATTTCTTGTTCAATTGTAAGATTTTTTTCAGTTTTCTGTTTGTTGTAGATTGGCCACATTTTCCTGGTTATGCCACAGGAGTCGAGCCTGTTCTATCTATCGTTTGCTTTCATTAGTATTTTGTTCCCAATCTTCTGTCTGAGATTATACAGGGGGGAATCATTACTGTGGTGTCAGCCTGGTTTAGTTCAAGGGAGGACCCTTTTCTTGCCAGTTCATCTGCCTTTTCATTTCCAGGTACACCTCTGTGCCCAGCAACCCAGCATAGTCTTACGTTGTGCTGCGCGCCAAGAACCCGTAGCTCTTCGCGACAGCGACTTACAAGCTTTGATCTTAACTCAACGGCAAAGATCGCTTTTATTGCCGCTTGACTGTCAATGAAAAAGGTAATATCCGCATGAGGCATTGCCATCATTGCAACCTGTTTAGCAGCTGTTGTCACTGCCAGTACCTCCGCTTGGAATACGCTGCTGTAATTAGGAAGCCTGATTGAACTGGATAGTCCGAGACGTTCCGAGTAGAAACCCGCGCCAAACCCAATTTCCATCTTTGATCTATCCGTGTATATAGGTATGGTTGATCCAATGGATGCTGGTTGATCTTCATACCAATTGTCTCTGCTGGAAAAACACGTGGTGAATGGCCGTTTAACATCTAGCCGGGGAGTAGTGTAGTCCGTGCATACATTATTGTCGGTGTATTTCTTCAGAATTTGTGCATGACCCGTCAGGCTGTGTTTCCAGTTTTTGGTCTGGCTTAACCGGAGGGCATTATTTGCAGCTGATTCCTGTACAAAGAGATCTAGGGGTTTAAGATTAAGTATGGCCTCTAATCCTGCCGTTGGGCTGGTTCTCATAGCCCCCGTATTGCCGATGCAGGGCATTCTTTGAATCCTTTAGCCTTTAACGGCGCTTGCAACCAGAATAAACTACTATATGTTAGTATCGGTCTTACAACCGCCGTGTACAGCCACATGACTATTTTAGGGCTAGGACCCCATGTTCTTCCGAATATTCTATTACAGGCATAGAATGCTATCATCGCCTTATTGGTTCTTTCTTTAATGTTGAGGTTCCAGTTTAATTTTCGATCTAGGACTAGGATAACTCCCACGTATTTGGCACTTTCAGAAATTTTAAGCGGAATCCCTTCAATTGTTGGCAGGCTAAATTCAAGAGTTGTTCTTTTGTTGGTAAAGAGAACTAATTCCGTTTTATGTGGGTTTGCTGCCAGTCCACATTTTTTTGTCCATGTCCATCTCACGCACAACTTGATTTAATAAATTTTAATATTCAGGCACCCCTATTGAAAAACCCTTTTTCCTACAAATTGATTTGCTTTTAGTCTCAATCTATACATTTCATAGATTTGCAATATTGGGTGTGAAAATCGGATGTGCCAATCTAATCTGTAACCGCCCAAGCAAATTGTAAAAAAGTAAATAGAAAGGCTTTTTAACTTCAAAGTGCGTCGTCGTCGTGTGAAACTAATTAATTGGTACCTACTATAAAAAGGCTTATCCTTAAAAAAATAATTTATAAACATGAGATAACTCGTTCAACGCGACCCTCTCTAGATTATATGTAATTGAAATCGTAAAATTTGAACGTGATAACAAACATAATGTGAAACGCTATCGTTGTACATATTTAATCAAGTTTCATCTCAATAAATTTTCTCTGTCTATAGTGCCAGACATTAAAAAGCGAACACACCTTCGACTTTACGATCAGCGATTTTTATAATTACATATCATTTTAATAACAAAAGAAAACCATGCTTACATAAAACTTTTACTGGTTGCATAAAGCACAACAGACAAAAGCAACCTAAGCTTTATCATCAATGCAATTTAAGTCTAATAAAAGTCGTTGACGCTGATAAGAATATAGAACGTCAACAACAAAATAAACACAAGTTTGTTGAACCTGATACCAATCGATCCACCTACAGATAGATCATAATTCCATTAGTATAACACTGACATAGTGAGCCATATATAGCTTTTACAAACTAAAAGCTTAACGGCCCTATACCTGTCTCAAGTCTCAAACTTAGGTTACCCCCGTGTGGGTCTGTGGAAGTCGCGTGCCATACAAGCACCATCGTTATGCAAATATACTCGTTTTAGTTATTCGAAATTTTGATGTTGTTTTATGTGCTATTGTTAGGCAACAACGATGGTAGATACTTTTGTATTTCACATGAGGAGAACGGGTAACGATCAAGCTTCTCTTAGTTTGGGATGCATTATGCCGTCCATATTGTGACTAGTGAGCTTTAAAGCAGTTTCCTGTCGACAGTCGGTTAGATCGCATGTTCACAAAATACACGTACCACTTGATCTAGCGTAAAGGTGTTGTTCTGTCATCTGGTATAAAAGTGAGTCAAGCCATTGAATTGTATCTGTACACTAACTTAAGGTGGATTGCCATGGAATTCGGTTAAAAAAAAAAAACTATTTACGTTGAGGTAGTGTTGGCCAATTGATTTTAATTATTCGTATGGCATTTGGGGGTAGACAAACGATAGTGTCCGTTGATTGTTTCACGGCGGCGCGCAAATGTAAATTGATTTAAATTACCCATGCATTCAGTTTTGAAAGTGATTTTAAGAACGTATCTTTATTTTAATTGCATATGGGAGTGTTGTGTTGTCCGTGTCTACATATTGCGAAATGTGTTACTATACTAGTTACTCGTATCTAGGAAACAATGAGTATCTAAGAAGACAATGGACTCAGTTTTACAGCTTCACTGCAGCAATATTTCATCTCAGAGTGTTGGCTTTAAAAAAAGAGTCCATTTCGGTTGTGTCGTTGCAGTCACGGGTGGGTAGATGTGTGCAACTTGGTTGATTCGGAATCTAGTTAAGATCAACTAAAAGTTTGAACTTAAATCTGATTGCTATAAGATCGAGAATCTACGAACGAAGTAACGATTAAGATCAACCTCTTTTTGAAAATCGTTTGGCAAGGTAAGGCTGTGGCTGTTTTTTTTTTGTTGATGCAGTCTAAAATCTACATAGGAGTTTGACAACTTTTGCTGGTGAAGTTAATTTGTTCAATTTCTAGAATTTATCTGCGATCATATGCAGGTATATCTTGTCAGCACATTAGTTCACATGGCTTAAGGTATCTGCAGTATAGAGAAAATCTTTAGAAATTTGGATTCACTACTAAATATATATATCAAGAAGTGAACAGGGCATATTTTGACATCTCTTTTGTGCTCAAATTACAGGAACATAGTACCTATCAAAGATCCGGCGGGAGTGCTCTCTTTGAAAATAAATTTTATATTTTATGAAGGTTTTTAATAGTAGCTTTTCCTTCCCTCTTATTTAAATTCAGTGATATTTTTGTAATAAAAAAATATATAATTTTTCAGTAGTAAGATAGTTTTACCAGATCTCTGTAAATTGTGCAACAGTGATAAACAATGTATCTTTTCTGCTACAATAAAACGTTATGTTATGTTAATAATTTTGCGCTTGATATCTTCTGCCGAAAAAATACTCGAGCCATCGAAAATACACTTCAAAATTTGGCCATTTTCATAAAATTATTTTCCATAAATAATATCAACATGTACTCCCTATGACAAAAGGAAGGCATTATTTGGGTAGGTCCAGTATGAGATGGTTAAATTGATTTCGAAATTTTTATTTTAATCGTATGCGGATTACACTTCATGATTTTGAGGAAGACCAAACCTATGAAGGGTTCACTTAAGCCGCGACTCTTGCAATGAATAAAATGAAAGAGCTTTCTTATTTTAGCTTCATTCTGTAGGCCTTATGAACTAAGTCCCACATGGAACAAATTCCCACTATCCAAAATTAACTAAGTCCCACCAAATATGCAGTGGGATTTAGTTCATAAGTTTGGCAAATAGTTCAGAGTAAACTAATTCTCAACGAAGTAGGTTTACAATGCATGGACAGGAAAATATGTATGGAGGGAATGCTGCCCCCTGCAAACCCCCCCTGCGAGGGGTCACTCTGGGATTTGGAGTAGGTGTGAGGTTGGATACTATGCAAGACTTTGCATATATCCAATTCTCATATTGGGACTTAGTACATTCTAGAGTTACATCTTACTTCTTGAAAATCGTGGCAGTTAATAGGTATGCGAGTTAGTTCTATGTAGGACCTAGTTCGTAGGGCGTTTCTATATCTAACATTCTAACGCAAAAACGCTGAATCTACTGAACGGATTTGAGTTTAGCCTTTGGCAAAATATTCTAAAAGAAATTAATACTTCTTGGTAAAAGGTATTAAATCAACAAATTATAGAAAAAGACAAAATAGAAGAATGCACATCAATTCTAAAAATCTTACAAATTAAGCTCCCATAAGAGTCGATAAATATCGTATGCAGTTTTTTTTGTATTGAAGGTACCACGCCTCTTTGTGTTCTTATCCAATCCCACCCAAATTTTGTAAAATGCTTCCAACAGGCAATAATGCGTCCATATACAAAATGTAAAGGCTTCAATAAATGTCGAGATAGTTTTTTTTTTTAACTTTATTAAGCTTCCGTTCCCATAAAGACAAAACGGAACGACAAATACCAATGATACCGATACATTGATTAGTTTTGGAGTAATAAATGGTTTTCTTCATACAAAAAAATGGTTTAATTTTGTACCTAGGTCTATCTCAAGACTTATTTGACGTAGAAGACTGAAATTTGCACACAACATCCGGTATAACCTCTAGTGAAACGACAAAATACCAATAGTAACAATTTATCAGCTGGTTTTGGAGTTATTATTAATTTGTTTGAAAAAAATATTTTTATTTGCACAAAAAACTGTTTATTTATTGATTTACAAACCACGCAAGCTGCTAGAGACACCTATTGGGCGTTAGTGAATTTGGCAAGTAAAACGATTGAAATTCAAATTGTTGCGCCAATTCTAACAATAGATGTCACTTCAAATAAGTGTGAATTTCCAAATTGATTCCAGTTCCAGTCCATAGACATACTCTAACTCTACTCATACTCATACATCTCATTTTAAAAGCGTGTTCTCTTACGCTTAAATTCCAGTTTACTACAACCGTACCGTCCGTTCCGTACCTAATGCAAAGCATGGGGACATGGTGGCCAAGTATACGGAAACTTCGGTGCGCGAGTGATACGATACTCGCACTTGGCTGGTTTTTTGTATGGTAAGTGTCACGCATCTTTTTCAAGTTCAGCCAATTTTTTGTCATACCTACAACGCCTCCTTATGTGCGTTACAAATGGAATGTCAAAGTGAATATACCCTCGCCACAGTGTGGTACCGGGTATAAAAACCTTTCTTTACGCTCTTTCCTCGTAAATATTCAGTCATCACTCATCAATCCTTCTTCAGGAACCAGCCTACCTCTTTGCCAATTTCATTATAATTGATAACAGACTGAGTTATACTTTCACATTCAAAATATTACTATTAGTGTGGATATTGCTGCCTCACCTATCGAGAACGTCTGACATAGGAGAAAGTAATTGTGGTAAGAAAGGTTGTCTATCCAGCCGATCGGCTACGGAATAAAATTGTACACAACACCCAAGACAACTTCCACAAACATTTCTCTGAGATTTCAGTGCAAATAGGAATGCGAGTCATAAACTAACGAAGTTAGAAGTACTCATGGCCTGTGTTGTTTTTGCAACACACACAGGTATACAGGGTGTCAATACTTCCGGAAATGATTCTTGATCGTTCTACTATAGTAAAGGTTTTTTATCTAATGTGGACAACACTTAGCTTAAATTTAAGAAAAGGTTTACCTTGACTTGTGCCCATGCTAACACAAATATCTCGGCAAATGCAGAAACTTTATTTAGGGCTCAAGTTTTAGACGAAATGATACTCCAACACAAATGCGTTTAAAAAAATCGATATACCTATCTTTTTGGAATTTCCAGATATTTATTTTTAAACTAGCGAACCCCCTGCACACTTCGTAGTGCAAAATATGAAAATATAAAAATCAATTTCAAATTCATTTAAATCAATGGTAAACAGTTTCTATTGTAATGCCCTGCTGTATTCACAACACTTGGTTTTTTAGGATTCGTATTGCCTACATAATATTCCTGTCTATCGATAATGCGCATCAATGTTAAAAATTTGCGAAACTGTAGCTCCCATGACTGTCGAAGAATAACGCCTCCTCACCCCTTTATCTATTTTTGACCAATCTTCACAGGAACACAATCGATTCGGTGGTTTTCGAAATATTACATTTTGAATGTTGTTTTTTTATAGGCAGTGCCACGCCCCTAGGTCAAATTTTAGCCAATCTTCAAAGGAATACTCCTGGCCTAATACCTAAGATTGTACGTAAATTTTAACTCAATCGATTCGGTGGTTTTCGAAATATAAGATTTTTAATTTTTTTTGTATGGGCGGGCCCACGCCCCTAGGTCCAATTTTGACCAATCTTCACAGCAATACTTCTGGTAAAATATTTAAGATTTTACGTAAATTTGAACTCAATCAATTTGGTGGTTTTCGAAATATAAGATTTTTAATTTTTTTTTGTATGGGCGGTGCCACTCCCCTAGGTCCAATTTTGACCAATCTTCACAGGAATACTTCTGGTAAAATATTTAAGATTTTACGTAAATTTGAACTCAATCAATTTGGTGGTTTTCGAAATATAAGATTTTTAATTTTTTTTGTATGGGCGGTGCCACGCCCCTAGGTCCAATTTTGACCAATCTTCACAGGAATACTCCAGGCCTAATACCTAAGATTGTACGTAAATTTTAACTCAATCGATTCGGTGGTTTTCGAAATATAAGATTTTTAATATTTTTTTGTATGGGCGGTGCCACGCCCCTAGGTCCAATTTTGACCAATCTTCACAGGAATACTCCTGGCCTAATACCTAAGATTGTACGTAAATTTGAACTCAATCGACTGAGTGGTTTTCGAGATATAAGATTTTTAATATTTTTTTGTATGGGCGGTGCCACGCCCCTAGGTCAAATTTTGACCAATCTTCACAGGAATACTCCTGGGCCGATGCCTAAGATTGTATGTAAATTTGAATTCAATCGATTCAGTGGTTTTCGAGGAATATGATTTTGAATGCATTTTTTGTATGGGAGCTGCCACGCCCCTACCTATAACTCATGAACCAATACACCTACAAAGACCGTATGAACTTACAAACTATGGTATCAACGTCACCTTTCATGGGAAATTTCCAGAATCAAAATCGGTTCACGCATTACAGAGAAAATTATCGACAAACACAATTGACCATGATTTTTATATATATATATATATGAGATGCATTTTTTGTCTAGAGCACATTTTTGACGAATGTCCGGCTTAAACTAAAGGGTGTCCCATAATTAACGCAAAATGTAATTTTGATAGAAAATACAGATTTTTAATTAGAAAGCTTAAATTTTGTACTGCTTCATAGAGTATACAGATTGGGTCTATATATGGAATTGCACATCAGATAAATGGCTACCACGCCTTTGCTGCCAAGTACGTCATCTTTTATTGGAATGTTCTATGGCCGTTTCGCATAAATGTGGCTGAATTTCATTAAAACACCTCTTTCAAGGCATTGGTGGTCGTGGGCCTGTTTGCATAATCCTTTGACTTCAAAAAACCCCAAAGAAAAAAGTCCAATGACGTTAAATCGCAAGATCTGGATGGCTAATTCTGATCGCAAAAACGGCCGATTACACAATTAAGAATCGACTCATGCAGTAATTGAATTGTTTCTCTGGCGGTATGGGGTATGGTAAGTGGCATTGTCTTGTTAAAACCACATGTTGGTCACATCCAGATCTTGTAATTTAGGCACTAAAAACTGGGTTATCATGTCACAATAACGAACACCATTCATTTTAACTGCCTGACCAGCCGCATTTTCGAAGAAGAATGGTCCGATAATACCTCCAATCCAAAATCCGCACCAAACAGTCACGCGTTGTGGATGCAACATGCAAGATAAAATGAGCTTCATCACTGAAGATGATTTTGTTCAAAAAATCAGCATCCAATTTTTTAACGAACTCTCTTCGCGCTGCATGGTCAGGTGTCTTCAGTTCTTGAGATATAAGCATGAAGTTTTAAGTTTAGTTTTTCTTGAGAATTCGCTGTAGAGAGCTTCCCGAAATGCCCAACTCTTGACTACGGCGCCGAATTGATGTTCCTGGTCTGTCAGCAATACTCTCGCGAAAGGCTTCGATGTTTTCTATTGAATGACTTGTGACAGGACACCTAGAGTGTTTAAGATAACTAATTAATCCAGTCTCCCTGAATTTTTCAATTATTCTCTTCACAGTTGATGGTTTTAAATCACTATCACGGTCATATTTTGTGCGGAATATACCTGACAAACCTTCATTATTTTTAAAATACTGCTCAACAATGAAAATGTCGTTGTTTTTTCGTATAGCACTCCATTTTTACTAACCCCAAACTGTCAGCTGTCACATTGTTATACTTTTTTCCGTTGGCATCGCTGCACTATTAAATTAAAATGTTTAGTGAATTATGGACACCCTTTAAAACTAAACAAAGCGCATAAGGCAAGCCATGACTTCTCGGACATCATCATTGCGTGTTATTTATATATTAATTTTAAGTAAACTGGTTACATTTTAATAACTTACTATAGCAAATTTGTTCATATAAAATTTCCCTTCGTAACTACGACTCCTAAATGAGGTCGTGAGGTATCATCTGATCTGATAAGTATAATGCCACCTTAACTAACCTACAAATCACGAGTATTTCAGTTAAAGATATACAAAATGTCAAAATGATTATTCGTATTGATTTCCTAAACTCAACATCTTGGTATTAAGCTCTACTCCAATTTTCTTAATTTGTTTCTTCAAGTCTCGTGAATTGTGTTTGCGACTTTGAAAATACTTTTTAACGCTAGTTGCATTGCCAAAAACCAATTATTATTTCATTAATTTGTTGAAAAAATTAAACTCGATTGGGGAGATTTAGAAGGTAGGAATAGGTTTCTATATAAATATTGTTTTTGTATATAAGATATACCTCTAGCTCTACCCATAAATTTGGTTCGCACAATGAGCGGTGTGGCACCCCGGTCGGGATTTCTTAAAATGAGAAAATGACGACAAATGAGCTTGCACTCAAACAAAATTTGTCAATTTCTATCAAGTGTTTAGAAATGTTTACTTTTATCCAACATCATATTTTATGGAATATTTGGTGTCAAAGGCTTGACAGACGTCAAAAAAGCGACAGAGCGGCTAGTTCTGTTTTAGAGTTTTTTTTTTATTTGACTGGTTATTATAAAAACTTAGTCAATCGTGGAATGATTAGGTCCACAATTTCCTTTTTTTGTACTGCTTTGCCATGAATTTTAATTAAAACAAGTTACATTTAAAAAAATTTTAAATATTTCTCTTGAAAATATTAAAAAAACATTTTTTTGATTCAGATTCGAAATGCAGATTCCTTTCCTCTTTTTGTTTGTACTATTGTCAGATTGTCACATTTGGTTTGGCGTTTAATATTTTGACATCCACAAATGAACACAAAATAAACCAAAGTTCACGCTGTAGGCTTGTTCGAATTGATAAAATCTCACGGAAGGATGAAGTGAAGAGGTTTCAAATGGGTTTTACTGAAACCGCGAGATTTCGATACTTCAAAAATATATGGCGAAACCTCAGAGGTTTACAAGACCTCGCGGTTTCGTTTGCTGGGAACATGGCATAATAGCGATATAAATGTTAAATTTTTTTAAGGCTGTTCTAAGAAGACGTTCTTTTAAGATCAGCTGAAGGCGGTTTGAAAATTATCTTCCAATGTTCCAAATCACTTACTGTATTCTAAAAAGGTAGCTAGTTCTAGCGCAGGAGTTCCCTAACTGTGCGTCGCGACGCCCTGGGGCGTCGTGGGGCTATCCTAGGGGCGTCGCAAGACGATACGCACAGGTCGCCTGCCACGACGTTCCATCAGCTTAAGCTCGATTTGAAAAAAAAAATGTCGGGTCGGGTTCGATCGATGTTGGCCATTGTGTTTTGCCGTGCACAGGAAGTATAAGAATTTTGCAGACTTCAACTTGGCGAATTTTGCGTCGAGACTTGGGCCTATACCCGTTTAAGATCCAACTGACCCAGGACCCAAAGTTAATGATAATGTAATGACCATAGAAAAATCATCTTTAGCGACGGGCCGCATTTTTGGATGAAAGGCCAAATTCCATAATGGGATGACGCCATCCAGCACGAGGTGGCAGTGCATCCATAAAAAGCTGTTTGGTGCGCATTTTAGACTGGCGGTGGCGTCATTGCTCTGTACTTTTTCATGACGTTGGTAAGGCCAATAGGTACCATCAACGGCGAGTACTATAGAACGATGCTGCTAACATGTGGTTCCAGCAAGAGGTGGCTATGTGTCACTCAGCTGCAGGGTATAGTTATCTGATCTCTATCAGAGGTGGCGTGAATTGGCCACCAAGATCGTGCGATTTAACCTCGCTAAATTTTTCTTGTGGCGTTGCCTAAAGTCGCAGCTCAATGCGAATAAACCGCAATCGACCGATGTCCTTAAACCCAACATAACCAATGCCATCGCTCAAATTAAGCCGGATCTATGCGGCAGATTGGACCACTCGGATCCGTGAAAACATGGGAAGCTGCGGCGGACATTTGGGCCTGGTGTTATGTATATTCCATTCAATAATGGCATACCTACATGGAATTCGTTAATACCTTGAAAACAGCTTATTTTATTCCATTTCAATGTCGACCAATCCTCATTGAAAACGCCTTTAGTGAATCTTCAGTAAGCTTAGCTTATATTCGCATATCTGTGCTTTGTTCCGTTGTGTGCTTTTAGAAGGGCGTCGCGAAATTATTATAACCTGTATAGGGAGTCGCAGTATGGAAAAGTTTGGGAACCCCTGGTTTGGCGCTCTTGCGACAGGGTATTCAAATCGTCAAAAGTTGTTATTTTGTTGAGTAACTTTATTAACTTTATGGATAGATACATTGATAGATTGTAATAAGTCGTGAGAGCCTTCATGGGGCTGGTTCATGCCTGGTTAGGTCATAGAGCCATCTTTTTAATTCGGCGACAGTCAGGAAGACGATGATCTTCTCTGGGGATATGTCAGCAAGTTTAGCTAAAGTAACGATTTCCTCGCCGTGAGTATTTTTTTCTAAATGAAACAGAGACAGACATTCCATGAGTAGATATGTGTAGAGAGTATTCGCCATTTTTCAAACACAATTTACATGTAGCGTTAGGTTGTAGAGGGTCGGATGAGACGCTTATTCGGTGAATATGTTTTTTTCATGAGGCCATCATAGCTACTAATAATACCTGTCAGGATTCTCAGGCTATTTTTCTCCAGACTATTGACAAAGTATCATTTTCTGGAGGAGAATTTTGGGAAGGATTGTTTGCTGCAGTTCTGCCCAGACTTCATTAGATTGACTTTGAACCAAGTTATTGGATAATAGACTTCTTAAAAATTCAAAATCTTCTTTCTGCTGTTCTGGATTTTCTTATTTTTCTGGGACCTAGAGTTTGAAGGGTCGACTTTATTTAACCATACGTTATTAAACACCAAAAGTAGTAATCCCGCAACGCAAGCTTTATAGAAGCATCTTGTCAGTCTGTTACGAAGATGAAAAAGTCTTGACCCAGAAAATAGTGTTATTCTTCGACGACAATTCAATTTTGTCACACATATACCTAAACCGATGCCATAAGAACTTGCGATAATTCTTATCAGCCGCAAAGAAGACTGAAGAAGAAAATAATGCAATCCAATCCGACGTAATGTCTGATATCACCAGATACGACTGGAATAATCTGGTCAAAGTCTTTCGTAGACACAAATTAACTGGACTATGAAATATTTCCGTGTATCAAACTGACACAATTTAAGAAAATCACACAATTTGTCAAAACAAAACAAAAAGCATTCATGACCCCTTCCAGCATAAACAAACATCCATTGCGCAATAAGTGAGCTGAAAAAATTTCCCCTTACGTGCTTAAATGCAAGTAGCTAATCTACCAGTATCTGCATTCTGCCGGTTAGTATATACAGAAATGAAAAACAAAATTCCTTTGTAAAGTCCCATGCAACACAGCGTACAAATACGACACCGTATCGACCTTCGTCAGTAAGCCAACACACATTAACAACCGCAACAGCAAAAAGCTGTTTTAACCATTTCCAGGTGCTACTCGGCAGCTGCAGCAGCCAATATGAACAATAGCGGCTATGTCAATCAGGGCTACTATGGCACGCTGGGGTCAACCACCTCCATACCGGGAGCTTACAAGACTGGTTCCACTACCATTTCGACCATAAGTTTGACCGACAACACTGAGGTGAGTATACAGATTGTAGAACCCCAAGGTTTTAAGCATTTTTTTTTTTGTTTTTAGAAAGATCGCGAGAAACCTTTCACCGAAGAGGATGACAGCGAAGTTAGCCGTGACAGATGGGGCAAGGACATCGAGTTCTTGATGTCCTGCATAGCTCTGTCCGTTGGACTGGGCAACGTGTGGCGATTTCCATTTACAGCACTTGAGAATGGTGGCGGCGCTTTTCTAATTCCCTACCTAATCGTGCTGTTCCTTGTGGGCAAGCCCGTCTACTACATGGAGATGATTTTGGGACAATTTTCCAGTCGAGGAAGTGTCAATGTGTTTGACTTTTCTCCGATTATGAGAGGTGTTGGCTATGGTCAGGTGCTGGGCACCGCCATCGTGACTACGTACTATGCGACCTTGATGGCCCTTACTCTACGCTATCTGGTGGGGTCATTCGCGACGGTTCTTCCATGGAGCTATTGTCGCGAAGACTGGGGTAGTTCGTGCATCGATTCAAAGCTAAAAGGCAACGAGACGTTTGTAGAGGGCGTTCAGCGAATCCCATCGGCGCAGTTCTATTTTACGTGAGTTGTCAATTTAGTTCGGTTGAATGATCCTAGACAGTATAAGGTTCTTAGGAAAATAGTACTCCAGGAGAAGGAGTCGATTGATGATGGAATCGGCACCCCAAGCTGGGAATTGGCTGTATGCCTGGCGGTTGCTTGGATTATGATAGCAGCAATTATGATTCAAGGAGTGCGCAGCTCGGGAAAGGCTTCTTATTTTCTTGCGCTTTTCCCATATTTCGTGATGGCAATACTTCTGGTTCGAGCACTCACTCTTCCTGGGGCGTTCAATGGGGTAATGTACTTCATTAAGCCGCAGTGGGGTAGGCTATTGGATCCCAAGGTGTGGTATGCAGCAGTAACGCAGGTTTTCTTCTCGTTGGCGATATGTTTTGGCAATATTATTATGTATGCGTCGTACAATCGATTTGGACACAATGTTTATAGGTATGGGTGGAAGGATATTGTATTTAAAGAGATATTTCATCTTGTGATTCATATTTTATAGGGACGCCAACATTGTGACGACTTTGGACACGTTTACTTCGCTGCTGTCTGGAGTGATCATTTTTGGTATTCTGGGCAATCTGGCACATGAAACCAACACAGATGACATCAAAAATGTGGTTCAAGGCGGCACAGGACTAGCGTTTGTATCGTATCCTGACGCGATTGCTAAATTCAGTTTTGTTCCTCAGGTGAGTTAGATCAAGATCATAATGTAGTCGTTCAACTATTTATAATCATGATAAAATGGAGAATACTCACAGATTGCTATTCTCATAGTCGACTCAAGTGGAATCTTTACAGAAGCACAGTTGATTCTACTAAATTCTACTCTTACCTACAAATATTGTTTCTCAGATTTGAAGATTGACTGATTGTCTGGATTAGTTGGATAAAGCTATAATATAAAAAAAAATGTCAGGGCTGCTTCGCTATCTCGACTTCCTCCATTCAGCAAGTACAAAATATTTTGATTTCAAGAATCGTAAGCCCTGGTGCACACATGTGTCATTTTAACGCGCGGTGTCGCTGAGGTGCCGCAATAATTCAGTGCACACATGCGGGTTTTTCTTGCAGGACTCAATCTGCAGTACAGTCTCGAGAAAACCTGCGAATCTTTTTAACCGCAAGAATGACGCGGGATACCGCAGCGTCATCGCAGCATCACCGCACGTGTGTGTGCACCATTCAATTTATTTGTGTGTACTGTATGTCAGACGCAAAGGCGGTGACGCTGCGGCACCGCGCGTTAGAAAAAAACCCAAGTGTGAACCGGGGCCTAAATTGAGATTTGGAATCTATCTATCTATCTAGTAAATCCTTAGCCCAATTGAAGTTAGTTAGTGCTACTAGATCATGGAAATTTATTTAATTTTTGAGGGAATTTTTGATCTCGAAATGGGGGGAATTTTCGACTGCTGGAACAAAATATTAAAACATTTATCTAGAATTCTTTTATCTAGAATTGTACGTACTCCATTAATTTTTGACTGTTTTTGGGTGAGTGGGAATATTGCTGGTATTTTTGGGGCAGTGGTTGAGAAATATGGGAAGTTTTTGCTCTCAGTGCGGGAATTTCTATGTCAAAAGTCTGGTATCACTGATCGGAGTATCCGTTCAGAACAGAATTTTGTATGAGATCGAAGAAATTCCATTCGAAGTATCCCTTCCAATTCACTTTGCTGCATATTGCGATCTTTAAAGGTTTTCTTGCAGCTGAAATTGCGAACGGATCACGAATTTCGTTCGGAAGTCTAATCGCCCTAAGCCTTCTGATCACTGGGCAAATATGAGGCAGCTTCCAGACTTGCCATGTACGCAGTAGTCGGAAAAACTATCATCTTCTACATAGACATTCAGGCAGCCATAAAAGCCCTGACTATACCAACAACCAGGTCAAAGTTGGCAAAACATTACTGAAAGTCTCTTAGCGAGATTGCGGATAGATGTTCAGTAACCCCGTGCTGGGTTTCAAGTCAAACCACAGTGATATTCAGGGCCTCTAAAGCTACTATTTCGCTTGTCAAAAATCGAGTAAATTTTTCAAACGCTGACGACAATATAAGGTCAGATTTTGTCCTTAAGTTGTGTGTACACAAAATCTGTTGACACCATTTTAGACAAGTTCAATAGTAGCTTGAGGATGATGTATAGCTAAATAGGGCAGTGGCCAACACATGACTGACCTAAGTGAAAGACCGCACGATAAATTGCAATCAATATAAAATGCTTACTTTTCGAAGAGAGTTAAAAATCGCCAACAATAGGTGGAGTAGTCATCACAATTTGTGTTGGCCTCGACTCCAGTAATGCGTTGGAGTAGTATTAACATTTGCAAAATATTCAGACAAATTTGATCGAAACTGTAGGCCAAAAGAACTTATACCTATACTTATTTTCATAAATAGGGACAAAATCAGGGTCCGAATCGTCTCATCTGTAAACGAGCAAAACGTGATGGAATTTGTGCATAAATCGATTCATTCCGTGAACGTATAACTCGCTTACGGATGCATCGATTCCACCCCAGCACAAAGAGACTACCTACCTTAAAAGAATATATCTAGAAGCTATATAGACGAGGAGGGAGAAGAAACTACATACTATTCATCTGCTTTGCACTTGTATAGCTCTTGCCACTTTGGAGAGTAGGAGATTAGGAGATTACTTCTTCGAAGACATGAGCGACCAGTCTACATTGAAGATCAACACTCAGCGTCCTAACGATTACTCAGTAAATCCCATCGATGTTTTGACAGCAAAGTAGATCACTACAATAACCCGTTTCTGCTTCGCACCAGGATCCTTTCTAATGTCGTTTTCGGTTGGTCGTCCCGAACCGTCCGGAAGCAACCCGAACACTTCTGAAAGCGTTCGATTGGCAATCAACTGACAGTTCTTGTACTGAAAAGAAGAGACATTTGCTTCTGGATTTGAATTCAGAATCGCGGAGAGTTCTTCCGGACGGTTCTGGACGACCAACCGAAAACGACATAACACTCACCGAAGCGATGGATTGTCAGAGTCTAAGGCTATAAGCGATGGGTGGACTGCTGGCATTTATCAATCGTCTAAAAATTCACGCCTTGCTTTATAAGCATTATTCGCTAAATGGTCGGACCGTCTCTATTGAACACTAAGTACCGAACCGACCATATAAAATACCCCATAATTTTCGGTAGAAGCAGCAGGATAGATAGCTTCAATCCAATATTGATATACACTACACGGGCTGTCAGATCAGAGGCCATAGGCGAGGGATAGAAAGATAGACCCTTTCGGCCACACTTCGTCTTTCCGAAGATAAACGTCAGCCTAAGGAATCATTTGGGTTAACTCTTCGAGCATGTTTACGAGGCATTAGCAACAAGGCTTTCACTAGTAAGACAGGTACAGAGTTTCTGGCTACACCCCCTCACCCTAACGTAACTTTTATAAGCTTAATTTAAGTATACAAATTTCCGTCCATAAAAGGATACCGCGATAGGCCAGCGTCTACCGCAAGCAAAAAAAAAGCTCCTGGAAATTTAGCTCAGCGGTTAGTTGGACTACTAAACGAAGGGTTCCAAGTTTAATCCATGGACAAAAAATTGGAATAGTACGTAAAAGCATTTTTTAGAGCCCAACTCTTCCCAACAAAGTCTAAAAGGCATATGAAAACATCCTAAAAAATAGGTCCTCAATCAAAACGGTGTAAAATTGGAGGTCCCTTTCATTAGTCCTAAAAATATAGCCTCCAAGTTAGGTTTGAGAATTATTGCAGCTAAATTGATTTGAAATTTACGGGAAAATGAGAAGCCCACAGATGCTAGTACTTGGGGGGGACTGAGACCCCCAACTTCAAATAGAATTACCTTTCCTTGCCTATAAGCTAAAATTTTATATATTTTAAATTGTGAGGTGCGTTAGTTTTCTTACAGGGAAATTGGAAATTTTTGTTTTTAATTTGTGTTGGTGTGTTATTTGACAGTCAGCTATTTTTTTTATTGCAATTTGTGTTTAACAATGTCTCTTGCTTTGGTATTGGTGAAAGTAAAGTATGTGTGAATCTCACCCTCGAATCGAGATTAGCAAAAGTGATCTAAATCTTAAAAAAAGTGCTTTTTTTGCCCAATGGAAAATGAATTTGACAGACAGCAGCTGATTTCTAGAGCAGAAAAACTGGTCTGAATCTGAAGAAAGTGCTTTTTCTTGCCCAATGGAAATCGACATTAGTCCCCTTGACACTGCTAATCTCAAGTGTGGATCTCAATCAGTATACGTTTTCTCTGCTCGCTTTGTCACAGTTTATTGAAGGAAGGAACCTCAATAAAATTGACAGAGATACAAGGTGGCAAAAGTTGTCACTAGATGTTCTTTGGTTGCATTTTTTTAAGAATACAAAACGTTGGTTCAGCTTTTGGATTACATTAATTTGATGTCTTAAATTGTTTCCTATTAAGGCGAGAAAATTATGTCGTCTAAGTGGCCTCCGGCCGCCAAAAGTGATGACCATTCGGCATCGAATTAATGTATTTTCTATCGCTCTTGTCGGAACTTCTGGCGATAGGTTTTTGTATTCGTATTCTTGACGGATATTCTCTTTGAGGGCTTCAAGAGTCCTAAGGCTTGTTGATATAGACAAGATATAGAAAAGAAGAATGATTTTGAAAAAAAAATCACGAAAAGTAGTCTGGGACGCCGATCTTGCCGGCCAGTACAAAAAGCCAAAACCAGAGATTAGGCGTGCTCGACATTCAGGGTAATTTAAGCGTAAGTTACTCGCGCTTGGCGGCTAACAGTTAACAGCTGATGCATTGTCTCCACTTTGTAAGGGAACATCTTTCACCAAAATTATCTGTAAAGACGGCCGATTGATGCCCAATCATGGCACTTTGTCTGGTCGATACTCCGGGGGTCCTCTGCGACATTTTCATCTACAGCTCGGAGTACCTCGCATACTATTCTCGGCTATTGGCTCAAAGTGTTTGCCCAGTTGGTGTGTCGAACGTCCGGTGAAATCTGCGCCATATAATTCACGCTGCACCAACATCACCGACGAATTATTTCGCAAAAATATCGAAACTAGTATTCCGAGTTCTTTAGGAGTATAGCGATTCATTAAAAAATTAAAATAGTTAAAAAATCTTCCCACATGTGATCTGCCTTCTAACCAACCAGCTCTTAGGTCTTTTCAGTATTATTTTTCCTAATGCTCTACGTCCTCGGCATTGGCAGCAACGTCGGAATGGCATCCTGCATAATGACAGTGATTAAAGATCAATTTTCAACAACAAAAAACTGGGTGATCGTGACGATCATATCAGTGGTTGGATTTTGTATCGGACTTATCTACATAACCCCCGGTGGACAGTTCATTCTCAACTTTGTGGACTTTTATGGCGCATCTTTTGTGGCACTATGCTTGGCCATAGTAGAGCTGATTGCTGTTGGCTGGGTTTATGGTAAGATTTTCAATTTAAAATGGTCAGTCATGATGGTGATGTATGATCTTTTAGGTGTCAAACGTCTCTGTAATGACATTTTCTTCATGCTCGGACTAAAGACAAGTATTTACTATAGACTTTGTTGGGCGGTCATAACACCAGCTGTCATGGCAGCAATTTTGGTATACACATTGGCTGCGTACGAACCTCTTCAGTACAACGGATATACGTACACAGATGGACTTTACAGTGAGTTAATCAATCTAATTCTGTATTTTTCATAAACTCTCGTCTTTTTTTTTGCAGTTTTTGGTTGGTGCCTATCGGCATTTGGAATTGGCCAGTTAATAGCTTGGGGCATCTATGCGGTTGTAAAACAGCCTAGCGGATCGCTATCGCAAAGGCTGGTGTCAGCGTTTAAATCGCAATCGGATTGGGGTCCACTCAATAAGAAATTATTCGAGACTTATAAGAATTCTGTGGACGATAGCAGTGCGATGATGTTCCGGAAAAATGGACTTTGGTGTAGGATTTATGACAACATATTTGGATAGAATTAGCTTAAGTATATGAGTCTTGTGTAGTATTTATAGTTAGACTGTAATTGCATGAGTGTATTCGAAGAAAGCGTAGACCGTTTTCGAATAAAAAGTATTTCAGGCGTCAAAGGATGTTGTCATTTATCTAGAAGTTAGTGGTATTGCAGTGCATTAAGTTGATAAACATCAAATTATTCAATTCGATGCAAAGGTAGGATTCCTGAACGAGCCGATTGCCAAGTATCAAACATGGCTTGGACTTGGACTGAGGTTGATTGAACCAACAATCACTGCATGCTTTTACTGGTTAATACGATCGACTCTTCATGTGCCTACAGGTATGCAACATTTAGGAAGTATCTGATGAATAATGATTTGTAGGTACATGTGTTACTGTCTTAAGGAAATTTTAAAATTCAGCAAAGAACAAGTCCGGATTGTGGACACATGACTTCTGGGAAAGGAAAAGTTATATATCTTGTTCTAGAGAAATCATTAGCAGGGAGGTCCAACATGAGATCATGCCTGCCAATAATGCAGTGTCCCGTTATGACACCTACTAATGTGTACTTATAATGTATCTTTCTAGTGATATAAGATTATTGGAGAGCTTGAGACCCAGAAAGGGTTAGATCTGTTTCGTGATGGAGGAAGCACGTGGCTCAGTTTGACCACCAGCGATTAGTAGCGCTTATCGCATTTGTTAACGAATTTGGTTTCGTCAGAGAGAAATGTTGACCAAATATTCACACTATAGCAGATCGTGGATAAAACCCAAGAAGTCCAAATCGAAACACAACATCTATTTATCGATTTTAAGGCATATGACATCAGCATTTATAGAGACGAGCTGTATAGAGCCATGTCTAGTTTTGGCATCCCTGCCAAACTCGTCAGATTGTCCAGAACGGCCATGGAGAATGCTCGCTGCTCTGTAGAGGTTGGAAAGAATCCCACCGAGACCTTTGATGTCAAAAAAGGATTTAGACAAGATGATGCGCTGTCATGTGACTTTTTCAACCTCAAGAATGATGTTGATGTTGATGTCTCTGTACTTATACTTGCAAACGCACCAGTGACTTTTTCAACCTCAAGAATGAAGACATCGATATCATTGGCAGAAGCCAGCGAGCTGTCACTGGTGCGTTTGCAAGTATAAGTACAGAGGCGGCAAAAATGGGTTTAGTGGTGAATGAGGGCAAAACGAAATGCTGTCAACAAGAAAGGACACACAACATCAACGAATCGGACAGAACGTCACGACAGCTATAACTTTGAGGTAGTTCTAGACTTTGTCTACGTCGGCTCCGCTATGAACTCTGGCAATAACATCACATCAAAATGCAAGTGAAGAATTACACTTGCCAACTGCTGGTAATTCGGCCTAAGAAGGCAATTGATTATAGTAAGGCCTTGTGAAAGAACCAACTTTAAGAGCGCAACTGGAGGCAGTTAGCCAAAGATCGCATTAACTGGAGAGGCGTACTGGTTGAGGCCCATGTCCACTCCGGACTGTAGCGTCATCTAAGTAAGTAAGACATAATTTATACCAATCCTTAGACCTACTCAGTGACAGTGATTCTGGGGTGCGAACTAATAACCTCCCGCTCGGTGGGTCACGGACTTACTATCACAAAGCCACTTTATCTCAAGAACTCAAGAACTATTAAAGATGCTTAAATTTGTCACTTATTTTTTCATAGTTTAAGAATTCGAAACACAATTGAGATTTTAGTGACTAAAATAATTGAAAGGCAAAATTGGAAGGTGTTTAGTATTTTGTCAAACTTGTGGTAATATGGTAAGCTTAAGCAAGTTTCTTATTTTCCGTTTTAAAACTGTAATACATAACAAATTGACTGCCATTAAAATACGATAATCTAAAGGACTGGCGGGCGAGCTATATAAAATAACAATTGGTCATAAACGTTAACTCTCTGAATTGTCAAGCTTGGTTTCGCCGTGCGTTCTTGCTTTGTACATTTTCTCCTGCTCAACAAAAGCAGAAAAATCCCCTTTTTCGCGTACCTTTGAACAGCTCCTTAACGACTAAAAAAAAACCGTAAAGAGCCGCATAAACAACCAAAACTAACTTTGCTGGACATCAGGGCAATCTGTCGATGGCCGAACTAAAATCCGAATTGACCAACTGATAGTACCTACAACAGCGATGAGGGGAAGTCATTATGTGATATACTGAGGCGTTGTTGGAAGGGAATATCACTTGTAACAAATCTTAAGTTACGAACTGCAGCTGTTCAATATGAATAATCTCTAAAACTCCAGCATGTGTAGTAATTTCAACTTCACTCTTTATGGCGAAGCAGCGTCTCTTATTTTAGGTGTCGAGGTGTGGAGCAGAATATAGAAGACGTATGGGATCTCGTTGCGAAACTTGTCCAACAGCCAATCTAAAGCTATAGATACTTACTATCTGATCTCACAAGATACATAGGAAAAAATGTTGCATCCTTATAGATTGTTCAAGATGTATGCCCCTATTATGGAACGCAACTCAACTTAGATCACAGGTATAGACAGAGTCTGTATATTCCAAAACTAACTTCCCCGCGCCACTAGACTGTTCGATATTTTCTCACTGTAATGCCAATATCTTAAGCTCAATGGACTTTTGAAAAAGTTTATCTCTTACCCTACGAGTTTCGTACTTCAAAAATACTTCAAGAATGAATTTAAAAAAGTTATATGACTGCACGTCGCTTTGTCTTAAACCTTTTTCGACATTAAACGGATAGAAAGTGCTACGCTCCATTGTAGGTACAGAACCGCCCACATTTTGCAAAATGCCTTGCACTATCAAAATATATCCATGTACTGCTACTACCAGTAGCAGGATATAATGTATGTCTTTTTTTCACCCAGATTAAAGTTAAAGTCCCCTAATCCGAAACAATTCGCATAGTTCTAAAAACAGTCTCGAAAGTGGCACATATGTTCGACGATCCATGGATATAACATCGGAGAAAGATTCTAGAAAGACAATCGGAAGTCTTGCATTCTTTACAATGTAAGATGAAGATAAGATTGCAATCGAGCTTTCACTTTTTTCTTCGCGTAATTGCTATAAGAGCGAACGCCAAGGCTGTTTGATAAATCTATGTGTAAAAAGTAAACAAGCCGAGGAGTACCTACTTCAGTCAAAAGCAACAACAAAGGAGGAATGACTATTTTTTTAGTGAGTCACAATGAAACCAGACTAATATTATAAATACGAAAGTAACTCTGTCTGCCTGTCTGTTTGTTACCTATTCACGACTTAAACTCGGAAACAATCTTAGTGTAATTTGGCAAAGAGACAGTGTGGGATCTGAAGAAGAACATAGGCGACTTTCTATACAGAATATTTACGAGAAAAGGAACTGTTCGACTGCAGAAAAAATTGTGTCAATGAAGTAAATTTGAAGTGATACCTACATTGCTGTGCATTATCCGAACAAAGAGCCCTTTCCGATAGGGAGCGTGGCACCTCCAACACAACATTTATTATTTTAAACACAAAAACTTGACACTTACAGAATCATTAGCCTTGAAATTTTGTAAATGGACGTCTATTGGTTTCTTTTGAAATCGTAGCTTATTTTGACACTGACATCTGTTTTCCGCTCGAAATCTTGACAGACAGTCAGTATCTTACCTTCGCGGGACGAAATGAGACGCTTTTTTTTTGAAAAGAAGATTTTGCCGAAATAAAGCGCACCCACCGGCGCTGTACGCAAGTTTGTGCAGATTTTCATCTCGGCGTTAACAAACAAAATTGCTGCATCTGAGGCACGGAAAACCCGCACGTTATTGTCGAGAAGCCAATGCATCCACAGAGAGTGACCGTTTGGTGCGGATTGTCATTGTGTAGTGGTGGCACCATTGAACCATTTTTCTTCAAAAATGAGGCTGGCAGACCTGGGCAATTAAGCACTAGCATTGAATTTGCACTACCATTCAAAATTTCAATATGCTACTGAAAGTTCGTTTGCACTAGCAGTGAAAATTTCAATGCTAATGAAAGTTCATTTGCACTAGCAGTGAAAATTTCAATGCCAATGAAAGTTCGTTTGCACTAGCACTGAAAATTTCTATGATACTGACATTTCACTTTCATTAGTTCAGTGCTACTTAAATTTCAATTGCATTACCTACTGAAGCTGGTATTAGACGATATGTTGAATTATCATTCGTATGCTGACTTATGCTAACAATTTTACGCATATATATGTTATGTTGATATGTTGAATTCGGTATGCTGACAAATTTTAAGGCTCGTATGATTATATGCTAATAAATTAACAGATCGGGATTTCAGCATACGGGCGCGTTGTATTTATCGATTTCCTGCTATTCTGGTGAAATGTACGTGTTCAACGTACATAAAACGAAACGAAAAGACAACAGAATCAGAGTAGGGCACTAACTCCTATACGGTTTTGGGCATGAGTAGTAAAGGGGGCGGCGTCGGTCGGGGTGCTTGTTATGCCCTCCATTAAAAGGTATATTCACTTATCCATTACATTTGTAACGCCAAGAAGGAGACACCGGAGAGAGACCCCATAAGGTACATTATTCTGAATCAGGATCAAATTATGAATTGATTTAGATTCTGTCCATCTGTCTGTATGCCTGTCTTTCTGTTAAAAAAACGATAGGACTTGTTTTTATGTTTGTCAGGTTGGTTTGGAAAATGGGGTATATCGGTAGAGTAGTTATGGTACCTTCCATACAAAATCAATATTAGAACCATGTGTTGTGTGACACATTTTGCATGACTTTTTTATTTATTTTTACTTGTTTTCTCGACGACAGGAAGAACGAAAAAGAAAGGTACCTACCTATGAATTTTTTTTGTTGAAGAAAATGATATCAGCAATTTTTATTAATTTTACGATGCCTTAGTGCGACCTTCTCTTCGTCGTAACAAATTGCATTAAAGGATGGCTACGATGTCAATGGATTAAAAAACGTCCAAGAAATCTTCAATTGAGTAGATTTTTTGCCAGTCATTGTCGACATACAAATATGCCAACTTTGAGACAAAACGTGCATGCCGTGTACTCGGTATACTTTTCGCACATGCATAAAACGTGACATATTCTACAATGTGTCGAGTAATTAGCGTGACGTCAGCGTGGCATGCGTATTTCGTGTTTGGCATGTCGTGTACTCATAGCTTTAGCTTCAATGCACATCTGAACGAGTACAGCAAAACAAAGTTAATTAATCCCCTATCGCAGATATTTATATGTTATCACTCGCAATCTCTTCACCTAAACAAAAACATATTAAAAAAAAAGATACACGTACATCACATGATTAAATTATCTGTTGGCTCTGAATGTTTTATCTTCAAAATGGATAATAAAGGCTTATTGTTAGGATCACTGAATATTTTTCAATTTAGACTAGACATTTTGAAAGAAACAACAAAGAAAGCGACTGCAATGAGTATGCTAACGGTCAGCAGTATCATTCGACAAACATAAATCAAATCAGAACAATGCACTTGACTTACTCGTATCTATAGTTGAGTATAACAACATAAACATCGGATTACAAAAATGTAGATTTACCACGCGGTGACACATTTAGTACAGTATAGTTTGTAATCTGTATTGTTGACTTTTTAAGAGTCAACAGCGTCATATACACTTTCTAGAAGAGTGCAGAATTTCTGTGACAGAAATAATCCACTAGAGGAATATTTTACTGAAGGTAGTTTTCCATTTTGGAAGTTTAACAAAGTCTTTTGTAGGTACAAATAAGTTTTAGAGCCCACTTGATGCGTCCATGTTCTAGATTTGCAAAAGTCAAACAATGGATTATAGATGAAGCAACATGACTGTGGCAACTCGAACAAAATATTGCATCAGAAAGAGTTACAAATGTAATTCCAATCAAGAACTGCCTGCCACAGGTGCACAATGTATCTTAACTTTAACCATCGTTCTGGAAGTTGTAAATATCGTGTTCTGTAGTGCAAATGGGTCAATAAAACTGCGCATTCCTCTAAAATTTACATTCCCTATAAATCAGGAATATGTCCGATGAAATGACATCTCTCGGACAGCTTTAGAATTTTTATTTCCCTCAAATGCATCTTCCATTTGACATTCATTACCAAGTCCAGTCATGTTGGGATAGTTGACGATCTACAACGTCCATGAACTTTTGAAAAAAACAAAAAAAAAACACCAATCACCTGCATTCTGAAAATTTTAAGCGTTTGCATCAAAGTGGTTATGCGCATGTAAGGTAGTCATGTCTTATCTTAGATGCCAAGTAATGGCATATGGATAAACTCTTAAGTGACTTAAACGAGGAAGTGCGTACGAAGGTTGGTTGATCTGACTTTAGTACCCACTTTAACTATGTAGGAGTGGAATTTGGAAAATTTTATTTTAATTAATTCAAGTTCAAAAAAGGTATCTTTGTAGATCAGAGTTCGCTTGTGGGGTCGTGATTTGTGCAGATAAAATTGGTGAAACCATGGTCTAACCTCAAACCCTTTCGAATTGTATGGCATATGTACTAACAAATTGTTAAACAATTCTCCAAATTATTAATTGCATGGTAATTGGTTTAAATTTGTACCGGGATTAAGGTTTATACTGAAACCTTGGACGCATGGCAGAAAGCTGCTAAATTATTTGCGAGTTCATTTGTAACTTGTAAATTATGAGAAAATTTGTATACCAATTACAAGTCTGAATTCGCAATATAATTTTATTAGTCTTGCAGTTTTATGAACTGGGCCATTTGTCGACAATTGTTTGACCATTGTAACTGATTTTAACTTTCTCGTATACGTAGTAAGAGAAAGATACCTATTGTTTTCGTACAAAATTTCGAACTCGAGATTTTGATTAATTCTGATATTACGATGATAGAGGAACTCAAAAAAGTGGGTCTCGCAATTCTGTCCGTCCGTATGTCTGTCTGTCCCACCCCTGGGGAATCTAAACGCTTGGACGGATTTGCTTCAAACTTCGTATTTAGAGTTTTTGGGTTTCCCGCTAGGGACGTTTTTTTTTATGCTATCCCTAATATTAACGGTACCTCCCATATAAAAATTTTACGAAATATGACGAAATATGTCTAAGTTTAGATTTTTTTCGAAAACGGCTCTATCGATTTGAATCAAAATTGATCGTTGAGTTAGTATACCCAGT
Source organism: Cheilosia soror (assembly GCA_949372485.1). NCBI lineage: Eukaryota > Metazoa > Arthropoda > Insecta > Diptera > Syrphidae > Cheilosia > Cheilosia soror. The sequence continues at coordinate 82,261,581 of OX443561.1, forward strand.
TTTTCGCTAAAGAGTCCAGCAACGGCAGTTTTGAAAATTGGCTTTTTCTCGAAAACGGTAAAAACGATTTAAAAAAAAAATTATTTTATTTATTTTATTTTTAAGGTACTATTGTCATTCTTAACTTGATAGTAAACTCAGTTTTTCTCCTTTGATATCCACCCAAATCCCTAATAATAGTACTTTAAAAAACTGCTCATATCTCAAAAACGCCATTTTCGATTATGATAAAAATGTAACTGGCAAGTAATGCTTAAATCCATAGTAATACCATTTGCTCAGTTTTGAGCTAAACAGTTGAAAAACAGTGTTTTTTTGAACCATAAATGCGTCCTTCGATTTCCACCCCAATCGCTAAAAACGGTACTTCAAAAACTACACATATCTCGAAAACGCCATTTTCGATTTGGTTAAAAATGGAACTGCTAGGTAATGTTTATATCCTGAAGAATACGTCGTACTCAGTTTTCAGTTCAACAGTTTAATAACAGTGCTTTTCGAATCCAAATTGTAACATTTGTCAGCATAATTTTACAAGAAACCGCTCTAACGATTTTGATCAAAATACATATTTAAGGCAACATAAGCATTCTAAATATCACGTACATGATATTGCCGTTTTATGAATATTTCTCAAACATGACTACCAAAATCCCGACCATTGAGTATTGAGACCACTTTTTTTTTAAATAATAATCAAAAATGAGAATTCGAAATTCATCGCCTCCTTGCCTCCTTCAAATCTCAATTGGGGTGAAATTTGAAAGTAAGTAATAAAGTGTTGTAGTTAATACGTACATAATGTCTATGTTATGTAGTATGTATTACGTGTTTAGTTAACAAGAGTTCAGTTACTAAACCTACGTAAGATGTACGTAAGTGGACATAATTTTAAACGTAAAATGACCTTGAGATTCTGCAAGATTCGCAATTAACGAGAAAGTTTCGTGCGACCCAGTCGTGCACATTTGTTTTCACTGCTTTAAGACTCCGAACAAAGGGGAAGCATTAGATACGTTTCTCTTTATACGAATACCAAGAGCAAGGTCGAAGCGAAATCCAATAGTTACACTACAGTCGAAGATTAAGCGCGTTTGTGTTTGTTTCCCGCATTTTCAGCCAGACTTGCTTCGTGGCTGGCACTCATATATTTGCCTAGCACTCAAAATTAAATAAGGATTTTTAAATTGTTGTCAGCCTTGAGCATTGCCGAACCGAGCCAGTCAAATCGGCCTTTCACAGATTTTAACTTGAAAAATTTTGCATCGGGATTTGGGCTTACGCCCGTACAAGATCCATCTAATCCAGAAGCTCAAAGTTATTGACCATAGGCAAAGCTGCTTGTTCGCTGACTAGGCTTTGGAGCGTTCGGAAAACGGCCCCAATTTTGGCCGAAAAATCATTTTGAGCGCGAGGCTCATTTTTAGATGAATGCGGGTATGTTAAACAAGCTGAATTGTCATAAATATGGGACGACAATATTTCAACGTCGACCCGTCCTTATTGAAAAACCCTTTAGTGAATCTTCAGTAAAATGAGATTCTTATTCACATATCTTTTCTTTTAGAGTGGCGTCGCAAAAATATTTCAACCTATCTAGGGAGTCGCAGTATGAAAAAGTTTGGAAACCCCTGGAGTGTATACATTTGTTAAACTTCCTGATAGATTTGGAACGAATTTCCGTTAATAATTTATTAATCCCAAATATGACTGAAGTTCTTTTAGGTTAGACTGAGACGGGACTTATAAAACGGCTTCTACCTTTTTTGGATGAGGTCCTACCTCATTTCGACAAACAACGTGCCCTAAATACTCTATAGACTTCTGCAAAAATGTGCACTTTGACAAGTTAATTTTTATTTTGTGCTCATTTAACCTTGCACATACCTTAAGCAACTTTGCCTCTGTACTGCCACCACCAATTATATCATCGAGATATCCAAATACACCTTCTAATCCTACTAGAACGCGTTCAATAACTGATTGGAATATCGAAGGGGCACAAGATACTTCGAAAGGTAAGCGAGTATGAAACAATCATTTACTGGTATTTATTGTAAGAAATTCCCTTGATTTTTCAGTTAGCTGCAACTGCTGATATGCTCCAGCTAAATCTAAGACACAGAAGACATCACAATTTGCTAAGCATGCAAATATATCCTCTATATTGGGTATAGAATAGTGCTCCGTCACAACAAATTTGTTGACTCTAACTTTACTTTAGTCAATCACAATGGGCCTTAATGGCTTCTGGGTGAAAATTGCTAATACAGCAAACTGTCTCCCTCTTACTTTACAGTCTATACATATGCGAACTTCTCCATTTTGTTTAGGAACACATACAATGGGTGCTTCACTGAAACTAGGATACCATCTCTTACTAGCCTATCTAATTCTCTCGACACCACATCGCGCAATTTAAAAGGGGCTTGCATTTTCAACTAAATTAATTTCAGCTTTATAGCCAGTAATTGCTAAATTTGAATCATTCGAGACGACACATGCGGATAATCTAACGTAATTTTTGATAAAATCTCAGAACAAGTTTGCGATACTACTTTATTACATGCACTTTTACTACATGCATTATTCTTATTAAAAATTGACTCACTGGTTTTAATATTAATATTTAACATTAGAGATGTTAGGTTAGGTTAGGTTGGGTTAGGTTAGGTTAGGTTAGGTAAGGTTTCCTACTGCATCGCCCTTTGTGTTCAACCAACAAACGTTTGATGTGTGCCCTTTTTTGTTGCACTTGAAACTAATCCACGTTCTTGCTTTGCACTTCGTCTCTTGGTGGAACTTTCCGCAATGCTTACAGGTTTTGTTGTTCGTGTTTTTCGTTACTTCGTATTTCTTCTGCCTGAAGCGGCTCTTATCGCTTCTTCCCTTAACTGCATTTATCGAGCTCCCTCCAGGATGTATTGTTCTCTGATCTTTTCCGACATCCCCACATTGAGAGCAATTTCGCAGCACTTGTCTCGAATTTTATGCGTTAGAATATTTTGTTGGATACGATCACTGCGAACGCGAAGACCAACAATGAACTTATCAGTGAGAGCATCTTCCAGAGCAAGTCCTAGTAACACATATACGTTTGCCACTGAGTTCTCAACGAAATCTCCGAATTTGCAGGTCTCTGCAAGACAACTTAACAATAAAAGCACTACTTAATTCTCCGTCCTCCTGCTTTGCTTTTGGGAACTTAAATCGCTCCGCTATCTTATTGTGCTTCGGAGCGTAATGTTGTTCCAACAGCAATTAGCTCCGTAAAATTTTTCTGGCTAGGCAATGTGGGTGCAGATAATTACAACACTTTATTTTGTACGCCTCTGACCCGACAAGTGTAATAAATACAGTAGTCTGTCGATCACTTTCAATATTGTTGGCAATAAAATATTGCTGTACGCGATCTTTGTAAGCGTCAAAGTCTTCTCCTGGGACAAACTCATGATTTTCACTAGTTTAACGTTTGAATTATTTTTAGCGATATCTTCTTCTGGGATAACCTCATCTCCGTCATCACTCATTGATAGACGCGGCAAAAAATTGATCTTAATTAAACGTACCTATTAATCTTAACGATATTTGTGGCTTTTGTTACGTATTTCGTAAAACACTCGTTTTAACTTTTAAACCCAGATATCCTCGTCGCCAATTTTATAACAGTCGTCGGCATAATTATTTACACAAAAGTTAATTCTACTCATAAATTTGAACTTACTTCGTGTAAATTTTAGCATCAATGGAAAGGTCATTTAAATTCCGTTTGAATGATACTAAACATTCCTTAACCCATTAAGTATGTACCCATTGAAAATTTATAACTTTTGTAAAAGTCTACTTTTTTTACTTTTTTCATCGGTCTAAACAAAAAAATTGTTTGATGCAAAAAGTTTCTTCAAACAATTCTAATAGTGACTGAAAAATTTTTTTTTCAAAAATCTCTTCGCTAATATTTTTTATTTTTATATTTACATTTGTAACGCCGAGAAGGATTCACCGGAGACACCATAAAGTATATATATTCTGAATCAGGATCACATTGTGAATCGTTTTAGCCATGTCCGTACAGTACATACAGTGGAGGGTATCAAAGCATAGGCCAGACCGATGATAACACTTTTACTTGTTTAAATTGACAATAATTCGCGAGAATTTTTAATTTTCACACCCCAAATCGATTCTCTTGCTCAAGCATTTTTTTTGGCTACGCATTTAGGTTCATTAAAAATTAGGTCTTATACCTTCTGTACAAAAAATATCTTCCATGGGGTGAAACTGGATGACTTTATATCTCGATAACCGCTCAGCCGATTGTCATGAGTCCTTTTTGGCAGAAAGAAAGTTCCAGCAAATCGATTTATTGACATTTTTCGCATTTTACGAAAAGAAACATTATTATCTAGATTCTAGGGTATACAACTAGTCTTATATAAATATACCTTTTTGTTAAATAAGTTGTATTTTCTCTTTTTATTCGACATAAAACAAAAACAAATCAAATGTAACTCTAGTGAGTCTAATCAAATGAACCGCACTGTATATACAGTGTGCGTCAAAAGTGAGTGCTCAGATAAATTTTGTTTTTTAAGATGAAATGTCTACTGATACCTTTTAACATGAAACAGCACATTTTTATATACAAAATTAAAATTTTATTAAATTAGAACAAATTTACATGTTTAGAGTTTAGATTAAAAAATAAATAAATAGGTGGCGCAAAATGCGTGTAGACACCCTAGGCCTAGCTTCCCGCAACCGCAACCATTCGTTTTGTGTGAGTTTCTATTTTTCGGACAAATGAGCTATACAGTTGTAAGCCGAGTCCGAACAGCTGATTTGAAGAGGTTTTTCTCAGGACAGTCATACTCTCGGATGTTTGTCAGACGTTCGCGAGAGGTTGCGCAGTAGAAAAAACCTTGAGATGTAATTTGTGTATTTCCGGGGATCCAACTTGGGGTCTAGCACACTAACCACTGCGCTACTGCGCCCACAGAGTTAAGATTAAGTACATTTTCAAAGAAATGGATAAAAAAGGTCAAAAATTATGCGTAAGACTACAATTCCCAAAACATTTAGAAAACCATAATATTGCCCTAAAAAATGACTGCATTAGTATTTCAAGACTGAAGCTCCCATAAATGTGAAGATATTTAGTGTTAAATAAATTTAACCAAACCTGTTTTCCAATCCAGCCAAGATTCCACGAAGTGGTTTGTTCGGACGTCAATGTACAAAATTGTTTTAAATTTGCTTTTTGCCACGTCTCTTGCTTTGTGGTATAGGTATATAAAAATAGGCGTATTCGAAATACAATATTTTGTCAAAATTTTAAAGCAATTGGCGAATTATCACACTCTTTGAACGTAAAATATTTACCGGCGCAGAGTGGGACCCTTTGTATGGTGGAGCGGAAAAAAATCTATAAAATCTGAACTAATAAACTTAGAGCAATGCAATTTTGCGCACCTTTTTGGATCGCGCAAATACATATTTGAACAAAATTTGGTTAAAAAAAAATAAACAAAAGACAAGTTATTGCATTTTTTCGGAATTGTAGGGTTTATTGTCTTGTACCAAACAAAAACGTTTTTCATTTGTTTATTTTGTTGCTATATTTTTAAGCGAAATAGTTAAATACACACATAATAATACAAGCATAGGTATATCAAAAATATAAAATAAATAAATAATAAATAAATAAGTATAAATACTTAATTAATTCAAGAGCTTCTTCACTCAGAGGAAGAAGTTTTTTTTGGGTTCAGGTTAATTGGGTAATAAATAGTTCGGGTCATGTGAAAAAATATCCTCATTCGTTGATATCCGGGAGTGGTGGGTCCTATAGTTAGTACTTGTTGTCTTTATTTCTGCTTTCCTGTGCCTCTTCTGAAAGTGATCCAACTGGCAAGGCTGCACTTTCTATTACTTCTCCTCCGTGTAATAAAATTTTATGAACCGTTGCGGGCATGTGATACTAAAGGGTATAATGATATTGCCAGTTTAGCTGTCTCTTCAGAATAAGCCTTAGGAAAAATGAGGTTGACCTAAAAATTGAATATCTCAGCCGTCCTTCAACGGATTAATTTTATTTTTTATTTAAAAGAAAGCCCTATACTTCTTCTTAAAATAAAGTCCTGGTTGAGTTCTTTCCAATTATTATTAGAAAAGAAATTCTTACTTTTGTAACATTACCAAAATCAAAACCGTATTTTTTTTTAGTCTAAACCAGCGAGACTAATTTATACACTACGTTCAAAGTGGTCTCAAAGGGGCTCCAATTCTTTCAAAAACAGTTAGCTGAATACTGTAGCTTTCTAATAAATGTAACCACTAGACGTAGCTTAGTGTAGCTAGAACTGTAGCTCAAGGGAAAGAACAGTAAAGTATTAATTTTAGGGCACTTGGTACTAACCTTTATATTTTTTTTTGTGTGTGTGATTTTTTTTTTCTCTCTTTTGGAAGCTGAAGATAGATATTATTCATTAAAAAAATTAAGTTTTAACATAGAACAGATATATATCTTTAAATAAAAAAATTATATTACGAATTTCATTTTTAGCATTTATTTCCTCATTAGCCCCACTGTAAGGCGGACCAAAGTCACGTGATTTATTGACAAAGGCGTCTCGATCAGATTGTAGATCTGTTTAATTGAGCTTAAATCATTTGATTGCATGAACAGTGAATGGATGGATATTAACATATATGCAATTGACACAGTTCTCCTTAGTAAGAGTAAATCTGGAGCTATAATACAGAATTTTTGTCATTCTGATTAGTTCGATTTTACTGTTTAACATTTTTTACTTGTTTTTCGACACTTTATTTTTTAAAACTTGCATTTTCTATATTGTTATTGTCTAGCAAAAACTAAAAGAAAAAAATGTCCCACTTCTTGAGCCCTGTTTCCAATATCGAACGCCTCATCAACCTTCAAAACTACATCTATTGCCAATGATTTTAGAAAAGTCATAGTACCTAGCCCTCGAATTAACAAAAAGGACCATTTTGGAAATATGTATCTCTTCTCAGGTCACCATTAAATCTTACCACAATCGCAACTTTGTCAATTTCGAATTCTCAAATCCATTAAGGTTCAAAGAATTTTTAGACCTTACGGCCTTTTCTGCTGCTATCAATGCAATTGATCAACCACCAATCACTGGTTAATCTCTTTATTTGTTTATATTTCTTTAAATAAATCAAGTCAATCAAAAAAAAAAAAAAAAAAAAAAACTCTACAAGTCTATATACGCTGACTGCATTGTTATCAAACGAAAATCCAAGGTTTGTCAGCAAACAGCAGCACCAGCAGTGAGCTGAGCGCTGCTTCACCCGACCACTGCTGGAGAGTAGATACACTGGAAATGGAATCATAAAACTCTACTAAAGAAACAAATCGGACTCTTCTATATAAAGTAGCACACAATCAGCTGTGAATTTAGTCTGTAGATTGTTACCCGATCGGACGGTTACGAAAGATTCCAAATATTTGCGCACCAACCGAAAAATTTCGCTATCCCAATTTCAGAGATTCATCTGCAAGCGAAATCAATTAGAAAAAAATTTAATTTAAATTTCATGCATATCCACAAAGTTATTGACTATTTAAAATTTCTCAAGTCTCTATAATGTCGGAAGTTTAGGCATACCGTTCAAGCCAGAGCTCGTGTAGTCCAAATAAAAATTTAATTATTATAAACATTTTCTATATCTACTTAAATTTGCGTGGTATTCGATTTTAGTTATGAAAGAAAGTCATTTCAATATCGCTGTGAATCAATTAAAATTAAAACTGAAAAAAGTGCATTTCTACTTCTTATACAATAAATCGATCAAAAGAAAACAATTAAGCTATTCGGAACTGTCAAGTACATTAAGTGAGAATCGCAAGTGAATTTAAAGAGTCTTAGTGCGGACGTTGCAGGAAAATATATATATTTTTTTAAATCTAAATCAATGTTGGACGAGTTCAAGTATTAATTCGACGATAACAAGGATTATAAGGATTTTAACAGTTTCGTTTGAGGTTGGAAAAGGTGAGTCGTGATTCATTCATGGTCTTGGGTTATCTGCACGCGTACAGATGTTAATTGTAGCACCTCAGCCAAGCCCAAATCTGCATGAATTCAGATTAGAAAATGTTGCTAATTACATTAGATAAGAGATAGAAAGCTATAGGAATTTAAAAATTAGCAATCATTTAATTTCGTTTTATTTTATGTTTATGGTTCAACATCATTGGCGGTTTGTGTGTTTGGTTTGGATTTATTTTTAATAACAAAAGAAAAAACCCATCAGCTGTTTTTGCAAACAATCCATGCAAACAAAGATATTCGAAAGAAATAAACCAACAGATAAAGCCACAAATTTACGGCTTGTACTCGTATCTTTCTTGCGTCTTATCTAAATGCACTACTGTTTGCTTAGATGTTCAGATAAGGAATTGGGATCCGTATTTTGTTTTGTCCATTCGCATATCTAACTGAAGGGAATACGCACGAAGTAGGTACATTATTTATAAAAGGCGTAGGTTATGATAAACTTCTGTCATGTAGGTTATGTTTGATGTCGACAGAGAGCCGACACGACACCCTCAGACCAATACGCTCTACACCAGAGACTTCGAATGTCTATGTTTATTATATCGTTTTTAGATCTTTGTTCTAGAGAAGACTGCCAAGTCAAGTTTTTGTTTTTGGGAGAGAGCCGGGCGATTACAGTCAGAGGAGAATAGCTTCCTCTTCCTTCCTGTCGATTAGAAAATACGCCAAGCAGTCCTATATCAGTCAGTGTCTAGTGACGAGACAATTGCAATCTGTCGAGAGAGAAATCAAAGCTTAGACCGCATCGGACCCAGCTTTTGATAAATCTGTTTTGTCGGTATTATACCACTTGTCAACCTAAGCTTTGTTGTTTCGGTACCGCCCAGCTTTATCATGAGTTTGCAAGAAGCGATCGGAACACTCAATGTGCCTTTTTTTAAAAAGGTAGTGCAGTTTCATGATTAACGAGTTCGTCAACCTTGAAATCTTCCAAGATGTCTCTAAGCCTCCGCACCCAGCAAAGGTAGAGTACGATTTAGCGCTACTATAAAGTTTATAGAGACTGATTCTAAGGATTTGACTTGGCTACCCGAGAAGATTACGAATATCTGTAGCAAATGTCTATTAGCCAATGTTTACACTTCTTTTATCGGCATTATTTGCGCCTGTAATACGCTACAGTGATTGGGAAGACGGAAGGAAATACTCAGATTTAGTCTATCAGAGGGGACACCCCCACCAACCCTGTTCACAGTTATTGATTCATCTTTGAAGAAGCGGATTATTGGTTCTTCAAAAATGCATCCTACAGAATGGAGGCCGTGGCCGTGGTTTAGTGGGTAGAGTCATTGACTGTCACCCGAGCGAGAACAATGGACCGGGATTGGTCTGAGTACTTCAGGATATGGAATCGCTGTTCTTTTTTTTTACAAAAAAAAAATGTAATTGTGACTTGGAAGTGATATTTAAACTACACCAGGAATATGCTGTCAATTTTGGTGTTGTGGTCAGATGTTTTAATAGTTCACTGTGAAATTCCTTTGCCATCTAAAAAGGCAGTTCCGAATTGATTCCCTGATGCACAAGCAAGCTGTTCTTTGAACTTTACATAGCTTATCGCGACCAATCATTTTGTCCAAGAGACATGCAACGTACTTTAGTGTTGGTCTTATGACCGATACGTAGCCAGTGGTGAGTGATACGCCTTTTGCATTTTTTGAAAGAGAAAAGTACTACAGTAGCTATTTTAACTCGTTCTTATATATTAGGCTTGCAGGTTAGCTATGTGTCTAAAATAAGACAGACAGCTAAGACATTTAGCTTGTGGGCGCATCATCAGTGGCTCAGTGTTTACTGCCCCAGGTTAGATCCCCGGAAAAACACAAATTACATCTAAAAATGTATTCATTTGTTGTGAGACGCTAGGCCCAGGCCTATAGGGTGCCTATACACACGGACCCCTGTCATTCACCACAATATGCCATAGAAGGGGTGACAAGACGCTATTTTGTGGGGTTTATTATTTTGACAGATTTTCTGGTAGATGTCCCAACTAGATTAAAGTTGATAACCCGGCAATTTACCATGAAATTGATTAACTCGCCAAGTAAGCTATCTGCGTTCAGAGCTGACCTGATAGTGCTTTAGCCATTGCAGATGAGTCGACATTATTTTTCGGAATGCAATTACCTATTGTATATTATTGCTTTAATTGTGCAAAAGACTCTTCTGCAAAAGCTTACCCCCGAAGATGTTGGAAGGTACCAGCGAAACGTAGAGAAAATAATGGAATAGCTCTTTTATTATTTGCATTGGTAAATAATGACCAAAATGCCACTTTGTACAGGGTTTTTCAATAAGAGCGCTACAAAAGTTTTTTTTAAATAAAACGAAAACGGTTTTGGATATCAATGAAATTCTTGATTCCTGTGAAAGAACGTTTGATGCCATTATTTATGGAACTCGATTTCTTTTGCATGGCCACCACGGGCACGCTTGCAGAAGTCCAGACGCTGAACCCAATTTTCGACGGTTTTCAAACATAAATCGGCCGATACTGCTGCAATTTCACGTTCGATATTTGTACGAAGTTCATCATTTGGGCTTTCTTCAACTGAAGCCTCAGCGGCAGCAATCGACACTACGGGCACTTCTTTGTCTCACTGGCACGGGAACATTTTGTACTGTGCCTATGTTGATCTGCTACGAAGATTATGACGACCATAAATTGGACGTACCGCTCTTAACGTTGAGGCCACTGACTCCGAATTTCGGTAGTCAATTTTAATAATTTCGACTCGTTGTTGGCTCGTATATCTTTCCATCATGAAATGGCAAACCTTACTGAAGAGAAATGTCAAAAGAGCGGCAAGAAATTCGGCGTCGATATACGAAGCGATATACGAAAGAACAACACATTTTCATTGTTGAGAAATATTTTAAAAATAACGTCAGCTACAGTCCGTAATTTTTGAACAAAATCATCTTCGGTGCTGAAGCTCATTTTTATCTTGATGACTTCGTTAATTGTCAAAATTGTCGCATTTGGGGTTCAGAAAACCCACGAGAAATTGTTGAAAAACAAATGCATCCACAACGCGTGACTGTTTGGTGCGAGGATTTGGGACTGGAGGCATTATCGGATCATTCTTCTTCAAAAATGTGCCTGGTCAGGCAGTAACGACTAATGGTGTTTGTTATCGGGACCCAGTTTTTAGTGCCTAAATTACAAGATATGGATATGCCAAACGTGGTTTCAACAAGATGGTGCCACATGCCATACAACCAGAGAAACAATTCAATTACTTCATGAGTCATTTCCTAATCGTGTAATCGGGCGCTTTTGCGATCAGAATTGGCCATCCAGATCCTGCGATTTAACGCGGTTGGACTTTTTTCTTTGGGGTTTTTTGGAGTCAAAGGTCTATGCAAACCAACCTACGACCACCAACGCCTTGACAGAGGAAATTGGCAGGTGCATTAATGAAATTCAGCCACATTTATGCGAAACGGTCATAGAAAATTTCAATAAAAGAGTACGTACAGAGAGTACGCAAAGCCGTGGCGGCAATTTATCCAATCTGAGAACCTCACAAAACTCTAAGCACCTTTGTGGGCCCATCGCGATCCCTGGGAGAACCATCTTTTGATAGAATTTATTTCCCTACAGAATTTAAATATCTTCGCTTGGTCGATAAGACTTATCTCTTCTATGTTGTTTAAGAAGTAATTTCACAAAACTTTGTACCGCGTACGTGCTATGCCATAACATTCGCACAGTGTGTGTGTGATGTCTTCCTCGACCCCTATATCATTGCAGAATCTACACAGATCTATGTCTAAAAGTCCTAGTCTTTTGGCATGCTTTCCAAGAAGACAGTGGCCAGACAGGATACCTATTGATATTCTCCTAGTCCATCTGTGGCCAATTTCTGTCCACAGGGCCTTAGACACGCGGTGGACAGTAATGTTGGCCCAACTTCGGGCTGCTTGTTTTAGTATACTACTTTTGATTGTTTCCTTGAAGGTGCTCAATGGTGGGTTGACATCAACTTGTTGATTTCTTGTCATTTCCCCGCCCTTTTTGCGAATTCGTCGACCTAAGTCAAGCAACAACCTCAGTTGATGATTTGCGACTTGCGAGACCAAGCAAACTTCAAAAAAAATTTTTAAATAATTCGATCACTCAAAAAGTTGTTTAGTGTCACTCGAAAACGCTTTTAATTATGACCGCCGTTTTGATCTAAATAGGTCTTCATGATTTCAAACTTCCTTTATACCCGTCTGATTCTGCTGGCATTATTTCATAAGACTTCGATCAATAATTTTATACATTTTGGAATTAGTTTTTATACCCTCCACAGGATGGTCCGTCCGTCTGTCTGTCAGTCTGTCTGCTCGATAGCGTCCAAACGAATTGACCTAGGCGAATGAAATTTTGTGAGACGACTTTTTTTTAACCGTTGTCAGGTTGGTATTGAAAATTGTCTATGTCGGTAAAGTAGTTCTGCTACATACCATACAAAACTAATAGGTATTAGACACATACTATCTCGCATGGCAAACATTTTGCATGACTTTTATGCAGTGGAGGGTATCAAAGCATCGGCCAGGCCGATGATAACACTTTTACTTGTTTTAAGCTCTCTTAGGTCATTGAGCTCTAAATACATTAAAATAATATACAAATTGTTATCTTTGAATTTTGGAATAATATCAGTACACATGCTATGTCGCTGAGATATCTCTGACAAGAATTCTTAAACAATTTTAATATTCACAACGTACAGTACTACAAGTGACAGTGATGCATTCTTACAAAATCTCCTCAATTAAGCTGGAGAATTTTACACGCCATATAGTCTCAAGGTCAGCAGAAGTTCGTTATGTAATTTGCCGCCAGTCAATAGATGAAGCCTACTCATTCAGTATTTGAGTAAGCTATTTAAAGAGTTGACTACTTTATGATTTTATCGACCCCAATTTGAAAGTATTCATTCATAACACGACGATGACGCGTAGATACGCATAGTTCAATTAAACGTATTTATGAGATAAATTTGTTGAAAGTATTTCAAACCAGTAAACAAAGTCTAATCTAATGAATGTTCCGAATTTATTAAATAAGACGAATGTTTTGTAAAGATTTTTTTGTTTATTAAATATCAACAAGATGAACAACATCTAAATACCAATTTACATGAATGAACTGATGCATTTATGTGAAGCGATAAATGGAAGTTTGAAGCTAAATTTAATTAACGTCGATGCTTTGAAGTGGCTTGGGAAGTATTGATACCTCCATCTATCTATTCTCCTGATAGTGCACCATCTGATTATGTATGTAGTAGTAGTACCTATTCAGATCGGTTCGCTACTTATATTTTTAGATACTAGCTAAAGTGTATTGCTACTTATGCTTTCAGTTTGTTTTTATGATAGTGCGATAATTTTTGACTTTGCAATGTAGCACGAGACCTTATATTTCAAGGGCTTAGATAAGCCGTTTGCCAAGTTTTTCATTGATGTGTTGTTCTAGAGAAGAACAACCTTATTTACAAACACTTTCCTTTGAACTAAATTTGGATTGAATTCAAAGTTGGTGTTCATTTTTGAAAGATACCATACTACTGATAATACTTACACCGTACGCCTTTTGCAATAATCTTGGGGTGATATTGAAGCGCTATAGATTAGCCCTTCTGTGCACAGCATATGTTTGGTAGTCACCCATTTCCTCCTCCAAAATAGCTGCTGTTCCTTTGAATACCGAGGGCAATGGAGCATGACATGTTACACATGTTTAATTGTTCTGCACATACATAGATTAGATATCTATATCAAGGATTGTCCGGCCCGAATTTGTGAATATTAAGCATCCATGATTTTGTCAGAGCAATCCCATCTTGGCTGCCAAACTCAGAAGGGTTTTTTGTAGGTTTTGGGTTACCTTAGAACCTGTCTGGGTGTTTCTGTAGTTCTTTTAGATTAGATAAGATTAGATTAGATTAGATTTATTTCATAGAAAACTTACACTTTAAGACAAAAGGGTCTTATAAGATAGAAGCGATTAAGCGAAGAATAATTTTCATGCGGTCAGTTTCCACCATGCCAGCCGCTTCGTATAGGGCGTTGTTGGAAAAGCGTTACTTAATCTCAAAAGGCTGATTTAATACGTTGCCTCCGATTTTCTGTTGGACTGTGCGGCCCAGAGAGAGTTCACAATGATTCGCTATCATGATACATGCGCGGACATTCTATACATTGACTGACAGGATTGTAGTAGATCGACGATGCAATACCTGATGGAACATATTTCGAACTATGTACCCTACTTTTTCACCAACAGATTATTACGTACACGAAGAATCAACTGATGACAGACACTCTCCAACCAATTCAGCCAATACCACAGCCTATCAATCGATGATGCAAACCAAAACCAGAGCTGCTAAGAGAGATGCCAGCGAGCTTAACGGGCAATCAAGAAGGGAGGAACATGAAACGATCGAAATTCAGCAGTCATTCAGAACAAGATGATAGTCAAAATGTCCGTCCACCCGACTAAAACGACGTAAGGATAGCGATAGCCAAAATTTCGACACCGAGCTGTTTAAAGCGGCCTGTGGGAAATGGCTTGGTAAGGAACATGCACCAACTTATCTGCAAAATTTTGGGTGGAAGAAAGTATGTCCGATGATTGCTGAATGAAACCTCAGAATAGTGAGCCCCATCAACAAGAATTGAGATACTCTGAACTGTGCCAGTTATAGATGAATAAGCCTCCGAAATGTCACGTATAACACCTCTCGGCTAACACCTTCCGCTAATAACCTGATCGGTCCATATCAGTGCGGTTTTAGACCCGAAAAGACATCCATCGACCAAATCGCACGCTCCGGCAGATTTTTAAAAAACCCAGGAGTTCCAGATCGATTCCAACTACCTCTTTTATCTACTTTAGTTGCCTATGATTTAGCGTATGTTAGGGACGAATTATGTATAGCCATGGAGATTTACGGCATCCCTGCTAAGCTCGTCCGAGTGTGCAAGAAGACGATGGAGAAATGTCGCTACTCCGTCAATGTGGGAAGTAGCACCACCAAAGAGGCTTGTTGGTTGAAGCCGTGGTATACTTCGGACTCTGAGCGCCATCAAAAGGAAAGGAAAAGGTGTTCCGTAGCCAGTATATTTCCACTGAGCCAATCAAATATTTAAGTCTCTGCACGCCTGGTATAAATGAGGGTCAAGATGTAAATTATCGAATAGGGTTTCTGAATTAGCGGTTACTGCAGACGCGTTTTAGGGTTTTCAAACATAAATGGTCACCAATAAGAGAAACTACTTGTAGATTTGTAATAAAGCCAACAACGCAAAATTTGTTTTTATTATGATAATAATGTAACTGGCAGGTAATGCTTACATCCATAGGATACAATTTGCTCAGTTTTGAGCTAAACAGTTCCAAAACAGTGTTCTTTGAACCATGAATGCGTCCTTTGATTTCCACCCCAATCGCTTAAAATGCTACTATATATAAACTGCTGATATCTTGAAAACGCCATTTTCGATTTGGTTTAAAATGTAACTGCTAGGTAATGTTTATATGCTGAAGAGTACGTCGTACTTAGTTTTCAGCTAAACAGTTTAATAACAGTGCTTTTCGAATCCAAAGTTGTAACATTTGTCAGCATAATTTTACAAAAAACCGCTCTAACGATTTTGATCAAAATATATATTAAAAACAACATAAGCATTCTAAACATGATCACGTACCTAGTTAGTTTTTCTCAGAAAACTCGAAAATAGCTGTTGTATAAATATTTCTCAAAAATGACTACCCCAATCCCGACGATTGAGACCACTTTTTTAAATTAATCAAAAATGGGAATTTTTGCCTATACGTCGCCTACTTGCCTCCTTCAAGTGTGAGTTCGAAATTTGAAAGTAAGTAATAAAGTGTTGTAGGGTTCAGTTACTAATCTTGAGTACATCTTAAGTGGATATGATTTTAAACGTAAAATTTGCTGAAATAACTCTGAGATTCTGCGAGATTCGCAATAACCGAGAAAGCTACGTGCGACCCATTCGTGCACATTTTTATATATATAGATGCTTTTAATTCGCAAAAGTATAGCTACATCCATTTATCAAATTTCAAGGATAAAGTTTTCAGAAGAGTCCAGATTTTAAATAACTTTATTGTGTGGGATGTGCCACATCGCGTTTTCCAATCCCGCCCATATTTAGCTCTCATAAATAAAAATTTCTAAAAATAGAAATAGTAGTTCAAATTGTCTTTTGTAGTTAATTTTGACCTTGTAATTCACACAATGATTTCACTACAATTTGACTTTGCCGAGTACGCAACTACCACTTCTCAATTTTCGGTACTATTTGTACTATTTTTAATTTTTGAAAGGAATATTATATTTAAGAATTTAAGGATTAGACAAAAATAAGCTGAACGCACTCCTTTGCTTTAAAATTCTGAATGCATTCATCACTCATCGTACATAAAAATTACCTTTTGAAATTTGTTGCATTCCTCGAAGATGTGGATAAACGATTTGATTTCGGAGACATTTTTTTGAACTCATTACAACATTTTTCACAAACTGTCATTTGGACGATCAAGTAAATTCAATCGTCCAATTTGTCTTAAGATTTTTCCTGGTGAACAAAAATTAGGTATTGAAATTATTATCAGTAATCAAGCTCTATCTGACTGCGATAGAAATAGGTACATACTTATTTCTGAGTTTTGACCTGAAATAGGCCTTGTGCAAACTGAATGCAAAGAGTTCATATTTAAACCATACACCGCATTTCCAGGGTAATTTTTTTAATTTTTCTTATTGTTCCGCAAACGTTTAAAGAATGTTTTCTTATCAAAATAGCTATTTTCAAAAAAAAATAAAACCGAAGCTAAAGAATGCACTATTAGAATCTAAAAATATCTTATTAAAAATGATGGCTGTCACAGCTATATAAATAAAACAGATCTTTACAAAATAAACTATGTACTTAAAAATGAAGAACTTGTATAATATGTTATGTTGTTATCTAAATGTGGTACAGTCGTTTTTACTTGTCCAAGTGAACAATTTGCTCAATCGACCGTTGGACAAGTGATTTTGAACACGACTACACAAAGATTAGCCTTAATCTATTAATATGCAAGCACTTGGGCTGCAGTCTCTATCCGTCTATAAGACTTATTATTACCTTAAGCTTAGTACGCTGCTCGAAGTAAATTTTAGCTCACATACAAAATTGTTTTCAAAATTTAACTGAGCTAAATTTAAGCGAATCCATTTAGCCGAGCGGTAGGTGCATATGCTGCTTCAGCTATAAAAAATCAAATTTTCATTTCAGACTGTACTTCATGTATCTGTCACAATTTAGCTCGCCCATTAATCGTCCGGCACATTTTTTTAAGCTACATTTTGACAGATAATGTTGTTTTATTTTCTGTTGTGTTTTTGTGTTGCGAAAAAGATTAGGTTTTCCAATGAATACCTCTATGCGGAATCCTTTCAAAGTGATCAATTTGAGATCAACTAATAGCAGATAAGGAAAAAGGAAATTGCAACGAAAATATAACACTTTTTCGCGTCGATGTATTTTTGAAGGAAGTTATTTTCAACGAACAGGTGTTTTCCGTGACACTTATATCCACAGCGCACTCTATGTCAAAATTTAGCTGGGATTTTAGCTAATGTTTGGGTAGGAAAATTGAAGAGCATCTATGTAATCGAACTGCTAACTAAGCCTTAGATTCAATTATTTCACCCTCCATTGGAAGGTATAGATATTCACTTACCTAGGGTAAACTACCTAGTGACCGACACCTTCTCAGTTATGGTCACCTGCCACTGTTTTTCCATTTTTCTAAGGTTTCCTGTGGCTGAATAAGGACATAAAGGACCATTCACATGGGAGCGAACGAACGAATTGATGAAGTGCTAACAAACCACTTTTTATGCATTTATAAACAAAAAATTGAACATTTTATTATTCAAAGATATCCTCCTCTTGGAATAAGGTTAAATTCGAACGAATTTTTTATTCGCGACTTTGTGGAACGCGATTTAAATGACGTGGATTGCGAATAGACTGACTAAAGTTGGGAATTCAAAATTTTGTTATTATTAAACTGCTTATAAACTGGTTTTCTTAATACATTTTGATGGGATAATAATTATCCTACTCTTGGAATAGTAAAATGTGGAATTTTTAGTTCATAAATGCTTAAAAAGCTGTTTGTTCACATTTCATCAATTCGTTCGTTCGCTCTCATGTGAATGGTCCTTTATGTTCACATTTTCTGCGTCCGGTATGGTGACCCCTCCTATGGTAGTTGGTAGTTTTTTTAGGTATAGCTTTGTATTTATTTTTAAATAATCTATAGTATATACATATGTATAATTCTTCTGTACGTGTGTTGTAACTGAACTCCTCCTAAACGGCTGGACCGATTTTGACGAAATTTGGTGTGTGTTCGAGTGGGTCCAAGAATGGTGTATATTCACAATTATACCGGGTAGGCAGAGCTGAGATCCGGTCCCACAAAATTTTAAATATTAAACACTCAACAACAAAAAAAATTGTTAAATCAGTCCGGACACATCGGTTAAATATAACGCCTGCAGATGAATTGAAGGACAATGAAAATGTACGAGCATGAAAATCAACGTTTGTCAGATCCGCTAGTTAAAAAAAAAACTTAGTTTATTTATTTGAGCTGAGAATGTATTCTTTTATTATATTTTATTTGCCCAAAATGTACCACTGGCCTAATAAGAAAAGGGGGTGTCCATTACTAATATTTTGAGGGTGTCGACTACTGAAAAAATGGTGTCCGTAACTAAAAAACTGGTAAGGTATTACTATTTCCAGTTTTACTTATTTTATGGAATTCCTTACATATCTGTTGTTATAACTTTCTTACAGGAAATTATTTACAGTTATATTTTAAATAAAAATCATTAAAATTGATGCAACGGTGGAAAAGTTATGAATTTTCAAAGTCAAAATTTCTCTTAAGGGTGTCGGTCACTGGGTAATTTACCCTACATTTCTAACGCCAAAAAGAAGTGACGTTATACCCCATAAGGAAGCCCTAAATATTCTGTATCAGGATGCAATTCTGAATCGATTTAGCCATGTCCGTCTGTCCGTCCATACATAACAGAGTCCAACCAAACGAATCGACCTAGGCGAATGAAATTTTGTGTAAGGACTTCTTTGTTCCGCCCTGCAGGCCTGCACACAAAACCATTATAAGACCCACGTACGTATTAATACATACCAACTCACATATGCTTAACATTTTGCATGACTTAAATCCTGGAGAGGGTATAAACAGGCCGATGATAACACTCATACTTGTTTTTTTTTTTTTTGTGTTTAATAAAATATTTATTTTTTATGTTTTCGTTTGGTTTTATATCTACATTTAAGAAGTTTGAGTACTATATTCAGTACAATTTTTTTTCAGTTTTCAGTACCTATTGAGAAAAGTCGATATTCATCACTGGTCTTTCTGAATTCAATTTTGAGTAGAGAAGAAACATTTCTGGGTCCGGACGTCATTGGGGTTCGTTTGCGTCTGGTCTCCACTCTTTGCAGTGAGTGATCAACCCAACAACGGTGTTACTTCCTTCTGTGACCTCCCTAGTTCATCGATACCAGTTGTTAGGTATAAGTTGTTCTAAATCATGTTAAATGAGACCTTAAATGCAATTAAAACTAGCTCTGTCTAAGCTGAATATATACCTAATGCTGGTAAGAAAAGACGCAAAAAAGGCAACTTTACACTAGTTTTAATGACTAAAGTAAATAAGTTGTTTATATGTACCTACATCTATTTGGTAAACATATTTTAAAACAGTTTTAACACCTTTATATTTGGATTCGTTTTCCTTCCGCGAAATGAATAGCTAAATCTATGAGGCTATTTTCAAGGGCTAGCTTTCATAGTTCTACTTGGCCTTCCCAAAATTACTGCTTTCAGAAATGAATACAACTCTGTGTAAATAATAACACCGCACACAAGAATCAAATCAAATCAAATCATTCTAATAACTTTCGCAAACTGCCACCAAATATCCAAACCAAATATTTATATGAGGTGTGATTCCCTCACAGGTATCTATACATATAAAAATATGTTTGACTCGCAATTGGTAAGCTGCCTCGTCATTGCTTACCGGTATGCTAATTGCATAAAGCGATAAACTCCAATGAAAGCGAATTATGAATTTGTAACCGTTCTGCTTACATTAGAATGCGGAAAAATCACTATCGCACGCTGTATACTTAGCACCATCTCTTTGAATAAATTCAAAGAAAAACGTTTAAAAAACTAATTAATTCAGCCGGCGCAGAGTTAAATCATGTTTAGAAATATTCACATATGCAAAATATTATCTTTCGATACCACAAACACAAACAGGAGAGTATCGGCCAACAAGAAAGGTAAACATTTGACATTTTTGCTGAGTGTTAATCAGCGAAGAACTCTACCAGTTGCCAAATTTCATAGATCCGTTGCCAACACACACGTTGGTGGTTAAGCATTATTAACTAAACAAAAAAAAAAACTAGTTTGTGAGGAAGACTTTCTGATCACATTCACGATTCGCTCGACCAATATACCTCCGTTTCAATGTTAGCTGATAAAATGTTAGATTAAATCTTTGACCAAAAATTAATTAAAAATAAATAAACACTGATTAAAGAAATTGCGTTCTTAAATAGCAATTGGTATTATGGCCTTGTCAAAGTCTGACCTAGTGATCTTTATCATTGCAAAATGTATCTATAAATAGCTACAAGCGTGTCAAATAAAATGTTACTGACGATGTAGACACGAGAACAATTTAAGATATTCCATTTTATGCGTGCGAAGCTAAGAATATTAATTTACCCAGCAACAATCGACCGGAAAGGTGATTCGAGTTCAAACGAAACATAAATGGACGTGAGCTCTTAACGATCTATTCTTTGAGTTTTCATCATTTAGGACGGGTGGTTGGCCAAAGTGTTACGAGTTTTGATTTCAATACGTCGAGAATTGGCTGGGAATATTCCAGAAAGCGAAATCTGTTTTTCCTTTCTTTTTTAGAGAACGACTTAGTAGATAGACGGACTCGGCTTCGGTCGAGATAGTACTCCCATGGTATTGGAAAGACTATATCATTGATAACTTGAGTTGATAAGGTATATAAAGCCGAAGATGACGATCTCTGTTTTGACGGTTTTAATATTAAGCCTATCGACATTCACTTCCCTCACTATACCTGCTGTCACTTGGTGCACGACTCACATCCCTCATAAACTACAAGTTCTTATCTTAGCTTGTTAGGATTGGAAAGCTATTTGGAGGGGATGCTCATACCACGAATTTCGGCAGCTATTCTGCGATTAGGCGATTTCAGAAAATGGACACTTGGAATAGAATCAGTAGAGGAAAGGAAGTGGTTAGTACTTTCCAAAAGACTCTGCAGATTATCCGCAATTGAAGACACATTGTCATCCTGGCATCTCTAGATGTAGAGTAAGAAACGCTTTTAACGCCGGCCGCCAGGTGGAGTGATACATATGCTAAAGCGGCCCATAGAGACTACACTTGTGTCTGCACCGGTGTCGGTGTACGGAAATGTGTGCTGGTGTCAGACACGGAGCGAGTAAAATCAAAAGTTTTTGATTTTTAGTGTCGGTGTCTTGATCGGTGTGACGTGTATGGCGGAATGCAGACACAAGTGTAGTGTCTATGGGCCGCTTAAACGTCTTAGAAAATACTGTCAAAGTGCCTCAATATTTCTCACGGAGGAAGAGCGAAAGAAAGAAGTTACCACCTTTTATAGCCCGACTGTTTAAAAATATCCTTGATGGAAAACTTAGAAGGGAGATGCCTGAAAAGAGGCCAAGAGGCAATAACCAGTTGGATAGGTACCTATACCAAGTTCAGCATCCATAAAAGCTGTAACACTACATTAAGCAGACTAATGGCAAACTTAAGAGGACCTAAAGCAAGAAGGCGAAAACTGCTTATGACAGTCTCACAGTCTATTCTTCTGTACGGATCTGAGATCTAGGCCGATGCGCTAAAAGAAGGAAAATATAGAAAGGAATTTTGCATAGTCCTATACGGTATGGCGAAGAGGAGCTGCTCCTCTGAAAATGTCAGTCGGTCCTGTGGTTGCAGAAATAATCCATCGATTAGGTACCTAGCAAAAGAAAGAACAAATGTATATAAGAGAAAAAAGCGAGCTTGGAAAGGAAACGGCTACAACTGAAGATAGAAAGATTACCAGACAACGCTGGAGCAGAGAATAAATGGAAGATGGTCTGCAATACTGGTCGAAAACATCGCAGACTAAATGGGTCGAAGAAGGTTACTTCACAAAATGGGAAAAATAACGAGCCCAGCATATGACATATGAGTAGGTACGGTGCTTCGGCTCTAGACAACGATGAACGCACATTCGTCGAAAGCCATAGATAGCTTGGAGGCACTGAGGTAGATGAGTTCTAGAAAAGGACGTAGACCTAATATAATTCAAGACGCAGTTCAGGAGATAGAACGGATTACGACTAAGTCGTAGGAGTGCAGCACTCCTCCGGGGGAACTTGGTCAACGCTGATGGTTAATGATACTCTATATCACACAACATAGAGCCGATAAAACAATATAGACGAAAGAATGCGCCCCTGCCGGTCCCCACATTGTACTTCAAATTTCTTTGACCAGCCACACTGGGCCTGTGAATGCGGATAAATCACACAGTCAGAGATGTGAACAAATTAGTCCTCTAAATGATAATCTGGACAAAATATTGAAATGGGGAAAAACCAACTTGGTTGTATTTAATGCAGGAAAAATGCATCAACAGTTCCTCAGATCCAAATGGATGACCATCCAATCCATTCCAAGGACACAATCTACCTTCTAGGAGTAACAGTCAATTCAGGAATCACATGGCAGGACCACGTATCCTATATCTCAAGATCGGCGTCCGCTAAGTTGAGCTACCTATTTAGACCAAAGAGGTACTTTAGCCCCAAGCAACTTCTTCTTCTCTACAAAGCACAGATTAGACCAAGCTTGGAATATTGCTCCCGTATATGGAGCTCGGCCCCAAAACATTAACTTAACCTACTTGACAGCATACAGAAATTCTCGCTGTTCTAGGACATCCCTGGGGCAAATTTGATGAAATGTAAACAATAGTTTGTAAGTTAATGACTTACCAATGACCAAATTTTTGAAACTCAATGTGTCACAGTTTGTTAAACACTCACCTAAAAAGAAAAAAAAAATAGAACAAATTAAATGAAATATTATGTCAAGATTTTTTCGACTTAGACCTACATAAGAGCATATAAGTCACGAGTTTGTGTACGGAACTAGTTTAGAATTAAAAGGTTAGGTACTATTTTTAGATGGTGATAATGATTATTTTATGCTAGTTCAACTTTTAGTTCAATTTAATTTAATAAAAACGTTTGATCATTTATTTGCCCTGCCTCAGTTGACTTTAGATTTAACAAGCACGGCCACAAACAACAAGCCCCATTAAACAGATTTTTGCGTCACAGTTGCTCATGGAGAGTAATAAAAGAGAGTACAGCTGATAAACCTTTTGGCTTAACGCACATCGGCACAAGTATGGAGCTCCGATTCGATAGCCTCATTTGGGGCTCCCAAGAGTAGAGCTTTGATTTGGCGTTGCTGGCCTGCAGTCCGTTTAGCTATCTCGTTAGCTCTTTCATTGCCTTTGAATTCCTCATGATCTGGAAACAGAAGACAGTGACTTTGTTGTGGGTAGCATGGCTGGTCGATAATTTTGAGACAGTCTTGACTTGAATTTATGAATGAAGAGCTTTTAGCACTGCTTGACTGTCTGACCATGTGTTGATGTTTGACTTTCTAAGATTTCGTCTTAAGCATTCTCTGGCACAGAGTTTAGCTTGAAAAACCGTTGTTGTTGTGTCCAAAGGGGACTGAGTGAGTCTCGCTGATGCCTAATCCAAAACAAAAGTTGTCATTTTTGAATCGTGAAGTCTGTGTAGTGTGTACCATGACATGATGCGTAGAATTAATCTAGCCTGGGCCATCAATCTCACCCACAGCCGGTCCGGGATGGATATTCTATATCTACGATAGAAGTCGACTTTTAAAGGCTTGAATTCAGTCACTTAAGTCGACATACTGTCGGTATAAGGTCCATTGATTTTAGGACTTACATATGTGATTCTTTACATCACCTGGTTACATTTTTTGGACGAAGGCGAAGTTTTTTAGCGCTGACTGCAGTTGTCTTCTTAAGTCGCATGTATACTGAAGTAAGCTTAAGAAGTTTAGAAGCCCATCTCCAGTTGGGCAAGAGTGCGTGGCACCTAATAATACCAACGTACGCCAGTCTTTGTACTCTGTGCTTTTTGAGTTGAGATTTGATTTGCGTTTTCCGAACACCGTAGTGAGAAATAAATGGGCATGATGATAGTGACGTATTTCTAAAAAAAAAAATGTTGGACGAAGACTCAATTTTTTGCCAACAAATTTGGAACAAGCCCATACCCATAACCCCAAAGAAAGTAATCTATAGGTGTGAGATCACAGGATCGTGGAGGCCAGTTCACAGGTCCATTACGAGAATTTATGCGCTCAGCGCAAATGTTTGCCGCAATAAATTGATGGTGTCGCGCGCTGTCTGAACCTTTTTTTTTGGATGCGCCAATGGATGTGGTAATCTTCTAAAGATACGGTAACCCGTGCTACCAATATGCACGATTCGCAAACCCGAATAATCGATGCCGGGAGTGCGCCTAAACGTACTAATCCACACCCCACACACTTCAACCACTTTTCTCGCGGGACTGCCGTAAGGTATTACTTCGCGGGGTTGGTTAGCATTCAAGCTAATCGTGTTGTGTTACCTGCTTCTGTTGTTCTAGCGGCCTCTGAGGCTTGTGCTGTGGCTTTTCTTAGCCTTTCTATTCTCCGTAGATCAGGATGGTTATAACATTGCATAATTCCGCCCAAATCTCTTCAGACTGCAACATGTGGTCGATGATAAGTGATGGGCTGGGCAAAGTATTTCTCCATGCCATGAAGCGTGGGCAATAAAATACTGCATGCTCCGTGTCTTCATCTTCATTTGCGCATTCAGGGCAAGATGGTGAGCTGTCGTGCCCAAAGCGGTGCAGATACTTGCGATAGCCAGCGTAGCGTGGCCTGACAGAAACTGTGTAAGGTTATAGTTACATTCTCCATGGCTACGATCTATCCATTCCTGGATTGTCTGTATAAGTTTGTATGTCCATCTGCCTTTAGCTATTGATGCTGCCTTTTCTTCAGTTTTAATTCTCTTGATTTCACTGGCATCGTATTGGTTTAGAACTCTTTTGTTATATATCCTCAAAATTTCGTCTGCAAGAATGTCGACGGGAACAATTCCAGCTATAACAAAGGCGGCCTCATTCGATATGGTTCGAAAGCCGCTGATTGTCCGTAGCGCGCAGAGCCTGCATGTTGAATAGTCTCCTTTTGGTCTCCTTCGTCCTCAGTGCCTACGCCCAGACTGGGGATGCATACAACAGAACTGATGTAACAACTCTGGAAAGTAGGATCTTTCTTCCGTATCCAGGTCCACCAATGTTAGGCATTATGCGCGAGAGAGCTCCCTGCATTCGCGATGCTTTCTTGGCTAAATAGTCGACGTGTGTTTTGAACCGCAATCTATTGACCAGTATTACTCCAAGGTATTTAACAGCTTCTTTGGACCTGCTTATTTGGTTACCAACCTGGAAGTTAACAAACTCTACAGTTTTTCGGCTGGTTATGAGGACAGCTTCTGTTTTATGATCAGCTAGTTCCAGGCTGGCGGTTGCTAGCCACTCCTTTACCTGGGCAATTGCTTCGTTTGTAACGGATTTAACTGTACGAATCTTTTTACCTACTGTCAGAACGGCAATTTCATCGGCGAATCCAATTATCGTCACTCCCTCAGGCAGCGCCAATCGTAAGACTCCTTCGTACATGATGTTCCACAATAACGGCTCTAAGACCGATCCCTGTGGAACTCCGGCAGTGACGTTGTAGTATTTTTCATCTTCACCTTCAGTTTTCTGTTGTTGAAGTAGCTCGTCACTATACGTAGCAAGTAGTACGGTGTATCCATCCTAGCGAGGGATCTTCTAATGAAAGTTCGCTGAGTTAAAAGCATTTTTAACGTCCAAAGTTACAAGTTGCGGCTTTTGCAATATCCACTACTGCTCTTATGGTATCAACAGTGGATCTCATTTTCCGAAAACCATATTGGTAGTCCTAAAGGGCACCTTTTTCGTGTGCCACTGCGAATAATCTATTGTAGATTATCTTCTCGAGGATCTTTCCCATGTTCAATAGGAATATTGGGCGATAGGACGATGGTTCTCCTGGAGGCTTCTTTCCTTTTGCTAGCAGGACCAAATGTTGGATTTTTCACTTTTCGGGAAACGTTTCTTCTTCGAGGCGCTGTGTGAACCTACGACGCGTATAATGTACACGCGGTTTCAACTCTTGCACAAGCTGGATCTTATAAGCGTTAAGCCAAGAGTGTTCCGTAAAATCTTCCACAAAGTCGATGGGCACAGCTCCAATTGATGTGCGGATTCTCCTCAACACTGCGCTCCATAACGGTAATAACGTTAATCAGATGGACGATTATGTCGACCGTAAAATAGGCGTAGCGCACGATAAATTTGGCGAAACGAACCATGGTTTTCAAAATAAGTTTGCACAATTTGCACGCGTTGTTCTGGTGTTAATTTATTCATTATTATATTAATGGGCAAACGTACTAACCACAAATCAACTTTCATCTGTCAAATTGACAATCTGTAGAAACAGTATTGCCAGTTTAAAAACCAAACCTTTTCGATTTTAGCGCGCATATAGAAAGTACATGCCCACAAACACCGTGGTGTATCCTTTTCCTTGTTGGAACGAGCAAACCAACGATCCTAACCCTAAGTAATATGTAAGAGCATTAAAGAGACTAAATCTTGAGATAACAGTAGCCAATAAGTGCGTCAAAAAATTTAAACGAATAGAGTTACGTCTTTCTATAGATAGTGAGGGACATACGCACACTACGTATGGCTCTGACTCTGTTGGCAAGCCCTCCAAATTGATAAAAACACGATTTCGCATTTGAAATCAGTTTTGGGCGGTGGTCTCCTCTACAACCTACTCACTTCTGAATGAATGATATAGGAACTTCGCATTCGAAAATGTAAGCGTGCGAATAAATATCCACATTAATGTATCTCACACGTGGATTATCATTATCATAATGGAGATACATTTCAAGTCTAGTTTCGTATAGGACCCCCGGCAGTGTGCCCTATCTGCAACGCGGAATTGAGAAGCTTCGTGCATCTTCGAGGCTTGTTCGCCACCCAACTAATCCAAATGCAAATCAATTCCATGTTGACCCAGAAAATTGATTTTGCATTAATTCAAAAATATTTAATAAAACAATTAACAAGAGAGATATCTGCCTCTGTCCATGGGAAATATTTTGTTCGGCCGTTCGGGCTTCAAAAGATTAGCTGCTCTTTGTCATAAGTTCAGCTAAGCGCTAAGCTGCTCACGTTTTGTTATTTTTTTTTTTACAAATACAACGCCGCGTTCTCTCATTGAAGATTGCTTCCAAAGATAGTATAGTCTATAGTCTCTCTCGCAGCTACCTCACCCCCAATATAACACAAAAATCTTTGTGGTTTCAGAGGCCTCGACACGCCAAATGGCTACAATGGCCAGTGTGATTTGTAGTGCGGTACCAAATACATCGTTCGACCTAAGATGTGAGTTTGAGTGCAGATTTATTTTTCGTTGGATAGTCTGCAGCTCTTTCTGTTTCGTCTTGGCGTGTTTTGATTTCCGCTTCCGATACTGCGTGATCGGGTCTTATCGCGGCGGCTTTTGTGGTCCAGTTAGGCCCAAACTAAAGATAGACGTTTCTAAGTTTCCAAGTTTCCAAGTGGTGTGCTATATTTTTTTTTTTTGGCGCTAGATTCAAAATTGTGAGCAAAAAAAAAACAAGTAAGCCGCCTAGAGATAAAGCCTTATCAGTGTAAAACCATTTTTTAACACCGTCTCTTACATCCAGTGTCAAATCAGATAGTGCTAATTATACAATCCACATGCTCATCGAATGATAATCAAACATAAGCATTGATTGAGATAGTTTAAAGTGGTTTACATTATGGACTGCAGTTGCATGTGTGCATAAATCAATTGAAAGTCGGGTGCTCTGAAACAAGGTTCCATATATGGGACATTGTTCTCGTTCATTGAAAATTTAGATCAAAGTCAGTAACCTATGAGATTAAATGACCAAATGACCAAAGCAAAACTACTTTCCGGGTGCATTTGTCGAATTATGTGCCTCGAATGACACATGAAATAACCTCTTTTGTGTGTCAAATTAATGCGATCGCCATTGTCAATCAAATGCAGTTGGCAAGATGCATGTGAGCTATACCATGCTCCTTGTGACGTGATTCACAATAATAACGATTCGCACTGATTCAATTAAATATATGTCGGCTCATTCTTTTCTCATTCATCTGCCAATTACAAGGTTTTATCAATTTTATAATTCTCCAGATTCTAGATACTCGCAGCACTCGTACTCGTCTGATCGTCTATAGTTAAATTAATGTTCACGGAGCTAGAGTAAACAGAAAACATTTCAATTTTGATTTCTATTTCTGTAGTAGTATTTTTTATGTGTTACGCGGAGTAAACTACACGCGAGTGTGCATTAGGATCTGAAGTGTGAATTGGTATTTAGAAAGTGAAATTGCGATCCAGGTTATTAAATGTATATCAGCTGGCTGAAGTAATAGATACATTATGCCATAATAATTCATGAATTATACTTTGCCTTGGACATACTTTCGCAGAACGTGATTGAAAGAAAAAAACCATAGCTACGCGATTTGCTTATTAAAAAAAAAAAAACAAATATAAGATATTGTATCTACATTGAAATGGCCATAACACTGACTACTGATCGGTGCCATTGGTGAATGGAAATCGTTTGTTTTATTAGGATACCTAACCGGCTTTAGAAAAATCAACAAAATGTGTACCTATTTAGACAGATATACAGCTCGTTTGATACCAAAAGCATGCGGCACTCTATGAATGAACATAGTTTGCTTTTATGTTAAACTTTCTGACCCGTGCTCGCATCGACTTGTTTTGCGAGCTAAATATTTGTCAGATGGTATTGAAGTGCCTAATTCAGTGCTCCTATTGGGCCTCGACCCCTGAATAGATGTGACGTGCGTGGTAACAACGAAATAATACAAATTACATAACCGATTTCAGAACACATTTTTTGTAGTCGTCCAGTCTATTGAGTGTTTAAAATGAGGAATACGAATTAAAGGAATTTGGAATATATTTTGATCTTAAATTGAACATGACCACGCCACGACAAAGTACGAGAATGAGTGTTTAAAATGTCCGACAAAATGTTTACATTAGTAGTCTCACAAACCATTAAAAGTGAAATGAAGAGGTTAAGTAAATTTGGATTCGTAAAACACGGCCCTACGAACTAAGTCTCACATGGAACTACTGCCAAAAATTACCGAAGTCCCATCAAATATGAAGTGGGATTTAGTTCATAAGTTTTGGATTTTGTTCATTTGGAACGTATGTAGTTCATTGTAAACTAATTCCCAACGAAGTAGGTTTTACAATGCATGACCAGTGAAATATGAATGGTGGGCATGCTGCCCCTTCAACCCTCCCCCCCCCCCCCGCGAGGGGTCACTCTTGGATTTGGAGTAGGTGCGAGGTTGAATATTTTATTTTCTTAAAATCCATGGAAAACTTTTCAATTCAATTGTCATATTGGGATTTAGTTCATTTGAAACATATGTACCTAGTTCATTGTAAACTAATTCCCAACGAAGTATAGGTTTTACAATGCATAAACAATGATGAAGTATGTATATGGGGCAGACACGAAGCGTCCATTATATTGAAGGGAAGAATTTCAAAAAAGCAATATCTTCTTGAATAAATGACTTTTAATTTTAAGTTTAAAGTTGAGTGCTTCCGCTTCCCAAAAAGTCAAGCTTCGTGCCTGGTATGGGGCATGCTGCCCCTTCAACTCCCCCTGCGAGGGGTCACTCTTGGATTTGGAGTAGGTGTGAGGTTGAATATATTATTTTCTTAAAATTCATGGAAAACTTTTCAATTCAATTGTCATATTGGGATTTAGTTCATTCTAGTATTGGATCTGGAGATCCTGAAAATCATGGGATTTAGTTCGCAAAACCAGTTGTTGAGATGTATTATGTTACCACGTTAGATGGTAGATTTATCGCCACCTTTAGTTACTTTAGCGATGCGGAACAAAGCGAATTTGATTGCACCCGAGCAAATAAAACACAATGGTGGCCATACGTATTTTGACAAAACTAAAGTAAATTCTACACATAATTTTAACTTATGTACAGTACATACTTCATGTAAATTTTGGCATTAATGGAAAGGTCATTTAAATTCCATTTGAATGATACAAAATTTTCCTTAACGCATTAAGTACCCATTGAAAATTTCGAACTTTTGTGAAAGTCTACTTTTTTTACTTTTTTCGTCGGCCCAAAAAAAAATGTTTTTATGCAAAAAGTTTCTTCAAATAATTCTAATAATGACTGGAAAATTTTTTCAAAAATCTCTTCGCAAAATTTTTTTTTTATTTCATTTTGGCTAAAAGCTGTTCCTAAGGACGGGGCTATAAACGATATAGCCTATAGCAGTCTTACGGTCTTAAGGGACATTTAAAAAATAGTTTCATCGAAATCTGTCCAGTAGTTTTCGAGTTTTTAACGGCCAAAAAAATTCCTACAGTTTTGTTATATGTATAGATCTGAAATTTTTCATGCGAAATGGAACAGATTGATCTGCTTTTGTAAATGCATTAGTGCGTTTTTTGACAGTACATCGGCTGTGCAAATTGTTTTCGTTTGTCTGTGGAAACATACGAACTTCATATGGATAATCAAATCGACGAAGAATCGAAATCCACAGATGACGAAAAAGAAGAGTAATATGACGAAGATCATAACAATTGCTGCAAAATTAAGTCCAGGTCCATTATTTACGTTTTTGTTCTGAATAATTGCTTTTCGAGAGTGTTTTAAGCTAGTATTATTATGTTGAGTCAGCATACGTTACGTATGCTGAAAATTGTGTTCCAGTCACAACATATCGTGCATACTTGATGACAGAAATTTATTTCTTACACGATATGTTGTGATTGGAACACAATTTTCAGCATACGTAAGCTGATTCGACATATCGTCTAATATTAGTAATTTCGTTTTGAATTCAAATTCAAATTCAAATATATATGTGTAAGTCTCGAAAACTATCGAGATTTGCAAAAAGTGATCCGAATCTAAAAAAAGATTAACTTTTTGTCCCAATGGAAACCACATAAGTTAAATGACAATATTCTCCCGATTAAACCTCAGATCACATGACACAGTGACAGTTCAATTTCAAAGCAGCGGATTGTCAAAAACACAAATATTTGACGTTGTTTTGCGTTTTCTTTGAAATAATAGACAAGGAACAATTTTGGAAAAGTCATATGAACTGCCAAATTCTATTCATTAAATTTAGTTAAACTGTGTTCAATGAACTGAAGTTCAGATTACATTGTGAAACCGGACGAGTTGAACTTAAAATTTAAACTCAAGTTCAGTGGCCTATTTCACCAACTTGCAAATTTGTATTTACATAACACGTACCTATTTTTGAACAATTTTGTTAGAAAAAGAGACAAACTCTGTTTCACCGCAAATATTTTTAAAGCAAATTTGTAGTTTTTCTACAGATTATAGAAAAATACTTGTAAATACAAATATGTAAGTTGGTGATATAGGCCACAGGTGCAGTTCAACTAGTTTAATCGTCCACTGTGAAACTGGGGGATGTAATAAGAGAAAGAAATTGTTTTCGTACAAAATGTCGAACTCGAGAATTTAATCAATATTATGATATTACGATGATATGGGAACTCAAAAAAGTGGGTCTCGCAATTCTGTCCGTCTGCATGTCTGTCTGTCCCATCGGGCTAAATCTTAAACGCTTGGACGGATTTGTTTCAAACGTCGGCGTCGTACTTAGAGTTTTTGGGCTCACTGCGTTTTGTTTATGCTAGCTTATTAGGAAATAGTGGCCAATTCGACTTGGAAATAATGCCCAACAAAAACTCGTAAAATTTTTTGTTCCAAAATGTTTCGTCATTTTGGGTGTTATTTCCTTTCCAGGGTTCATTTTTTTGACAAGCAGTAAAGCCCAAAATAGTAAGTGGAAATGCATAAACAGTGGAATAAGTATGGGGGACATGCTGCCCCTCTGCAGCCCCCCTGCTTGGGTTTTCTGCTGGATTTGGAGTAGGAGAACGTCCGTGATAGTTTTTCTAGATGATTTTTCTCATGGACAAGAGAAAAGGAAACTCAAAATAACAGAGCTTGAAAGTGTCAATTTTATTCGCGCTTTGTGGTAGTGATTATGAATCGTAACTTGTTGCTTCTGAATTATGCAACATATTGTATTGTATCTACTCCCGATTTTGGTAATCGACAAAAGAAAGGTTCGAAAACGCTGAATAAAAAAATGACTAGTCTTGTATGTCCATGTCCACCATAGTACTAAAAATCTAATGCGACCTTACCTGTTGAAGTCGATGTAATCACTTTAAAAATATAAAATACTTTTCTGAATTGATCGACAATCAATATAGAATACCAGTCACTTTTATACCATTTAAAAACGAAATGGCTGTCTCTTTATCTCTCAGTGAAACGACTTTTGCTTATGTTTGAAACCCTAAAATAATATTTCGAAGACATCAAAAATCTACCGAAAATAAACAATTCTTTTTTTGGGTGTTGCGGCAGGGTTTCTTTTAATGAGAAAAAACTTTTTCAGATACTTTAGAAATCCGTGAATGCCAAAATTTACGTAATTTATAACACAATCTTTTTTTTGTAAAATATGAAATACGTATATTGTGTCGCCAATACTCAGAAAATTGAAATTGAAATTGATTGAAACAGATTTTCTTTATCTCTTGCTCCTTTCCCCCCAATTGGAAGTTTGAAAATAGGGAGTATCTGACTAAGGAAATATCTCTATTTTAAGATTTGAGTATATCTTTTGAACTTCTGTTTTCGCCACTTTCATATTTGTCAGAAAATCAGCCGACAATAGCGCAATTGATACACGGCCATTGTACATTGTACTCTTTTTTAAATCCTATTTTGTCCGGGATTTTCATGCTCGATAACTACTTTCTTCAAATTATTTGTGGCAACCCTATTACCCCCAAATGCTTATATCCTGAAAAATACCTTGTGATCCGTTTTTAGCTAAACCGTTAAAGAACATTGCATTTCGAACATACACATTTCTCAAAAAATACTACCCAAACCCCGATCTGTATTCACACACAGTATATTTTTGTAAATCTCAAATTTTCAGAAACAAATCCGATAGCAACCACAAAAATTTGAAATTATTCTGACATTCAGCGAGATTCGCAATAAAAGCGAAAGTTTCGTGCGATCCAGTCGTGTACTTTATTTTTATAACCCATAAGAGTAGCACATGTGAAATAGGAAGATTGTTTTTTAGATGTAGCTCCATGTGAAGATTTAATGACAAGAGGTGTAGATTAGGGACTTTCGTTTCAAGATTTACCTAATGAGTTCATTTCGGCAATTTGAAAAGTATTTTAACAAAGTATCTCTGTACTCTGTATCTATATCGTCAAAGCTACCATTATCCGCATACTTACGCATAAATAGCCTGAGGTACGACTTTTAAGATTTTGAACTTTTCAGCTACGGTATGGGTTCGTTTGGTTACATAAGGGTATGAGAGAAAGGTCTCATACGCTATCTTCAGGGCCCATCTTTTTCATATCTAAGAAAACAAGATCTACCAAAGGGCACTGCAATCAAATATTTTGTAATCTTAAAAAAAAATTTCCAAAATGTTAAAGAGTAAAAAAAATATAAACAATCGTAGGTATAATGATAACAGAAATTCTTTTTATAAACATTTAAAGCAACCATATAAAGTCCAAGTGAGCGGAATTTCGGGCAGATACAGTTTCACATATAATAGACTTTCCCAGTGTTCCCTTCTAATAAAAATTCGAATGATTTTCAATAGAAATAAACATTTTCTATCTTTTTTTTTCTTCTTTCGTCTCGTAATTGTCATTCTTCTCATTGAGTACACCAACCAAGTATGTATATGATAACCTTATCAAAAGAATTGAAGGAGTTCAACGAAGGGTAATTAACATTTTGGCATGCCTACGCCTACCGATTCCACAGTGTCCGGCTATTCGGTTATGACGTTTTTTACCGGCTTGTCGAATGCGGTGACATTGGACTGAAAGACGAGGCAATAATTCGGGAGGTTAAAGGAAAGTTGAATGTTTGTAACATAACGCGACAAGCAATTGTAGAACAAGTGAATTCCTACAACTATTACACAATTCAGCAACACTAAGTTACAAGTTCAATCTTATGACCACTTGTGGACAAATTCAACAGGCACTTTTTGTAAGATTTGTCGACTTGTCAGGTTCCATTGTCCCAAGTCTTCCGAAAAGATCGCAGCACTTACTGCATTGTATAGGACATCGCTATGCTTCCACTCCGATCCGTCTGGTATAGTCTCCCTACTTACTTACTTAGATAACGCTACAGTTCAAGGTAAACATGGGCCTCAACCAGCACGTCTCACCAATTAGCCCGGGGGCTTATTTCGATATGCGCGGCGGATCGCTTTTCATGGCGGATTGGTATTTCTATATTTCCAAAAGCGATTTGATCCATTCAAAAGCGATAGCTATTCAGGTGACGGATTGCTGGCGGATTTATTGCCAGCAATCCTCACAATACAGCTTGACTGCTTTTGGAAATACAAAAATATCAATCCGCCATGAAAAGCGATCCGCCGCGCATTTATGGGAATAAGCCCGCCGATCTTTTGCTAAACGCCTCCAGTTGTCCACTCCAAGTCGGAGGAAACCGTGTGCTAGCTATAGTAACATTACGTCCCGCAGCAACGTTTCCAGACGTGGTGTAGGCTGTGTTTACCGATTGTACTACTACCTCCTTTCCTATTTTAGCGTTTAAATCACCTAAGACGATCTTAACGTCATATACTAAGGACATTGCTCATAATGTTTTGTCGAGGAGCTCACACTCTGTGGTAACCTCGTCTTTATCCTCCGTGCGGGAGCGTTAGCGCATATCAGGCTGATATTGGCGAATTTGAGATTTGATGCAGATAGTTTTAAGTCGTACAACAACGTGCCGAAAGCTCAAGTCTGCCGCTTACAACAAATCTGCATCCAAATAGACACTGCTCTTGTCTTCTCTAGCAATCACCATAGTGATTGTCTGTTTTTCATCCTTCTTTTGACAGGCACATTCCACGGCACCTCCTGGATCTATCTACTTTGTAGTAGCTTAGGGCCATAGCTAATTGTTCGGCTGCACGCGGGCTGTTCAGGGTTCGAACATTCCACAAGCACATCCAAACGTCATTGTCCTTATTTCGTTTTGCCGGGTTGCAGTGAATGGATCCAACCTTGAGGACCAGGCACTATCTGTGACCACTTGGACGGAAAGGGCCGGATATTCCAGAGTCAGTAACCCGGGGATTTGAGTGCTGCCGTTGACCCATTAAGGACTCTTCCGCCACCATCTCTATTTCGTCACCCTGACTAGTATTGAAAAATCCTTAATGACTTCAGCTCAAAATATGTCGAAGTAGCTAATGAAGGTATCTGCTATGCCGACTGTTGGCGTCACCGTTGATTCAATCGCGTTATTTCATCCGCTGAACGTCATGTTATACTTCTGAGACTCGAGCAGACAGTCAGTTCCGACAGGGCATTGGGTGTTACTTTTTTCTTCGTGTTCAACGCCATGGTGTATTTTTTATTTTTTTAAGGGGATTCCAAATCCTGGAGCACTCAGACGAATCTCGGTCCATTGTACTACCTAGCAGAAACCCCTTTTTTGGTATAGTGGTGGAGAAACTCTGATATTAATCGTTTCTCTTATGGTCGGTGACGGAGTATTGCTGTCCCCCGACGGGGCTCGAACCAACGCCGCTCGGGTCACAAGCAATTACTCTAACCACTACACCATGGCCACCGCCCCGGTGGTTATCACGAAAAGTAGTTGCAACAAAGTGGGCACTGCCAAATTGATGCCAATCAGCGTCTACCCTCTTCACACAACACTTAACTTAACCAGTATAATGTAGACTGCTTAAGACCTATAATTTCGGTAGGCAGTCGATCTGTGATTTGCTAAGATGTCGTATAGCTTCAGCAGTATGGTAGCATGAGTGAATGTGACCATTTATTTTTTGGCAAAAAGTGGCGGGTTTGGCGGGTCTCCCAAAAGTATATTCTGACATCAAAAACTTCGTGCAAAATAGTAGAAAACAGTTTATTTCACGTATTGTCACGTAAAATCTAATATAATTCTTTAAAAATAATTTTTTTAATATACGGAAAAACTGCTTCCTATTCTGCCGTAATACATTTATTTATTATTTTTGGATTTTTCGGCATCTCCGAGTTCGTGTGTCTCTCGTGATCTTGCTAAATTTTACCGTCGTACTTACAGCGAATGCCAATGAATAACATTGGTTGTTTCTTTGACACATGACATTTGCAATTTTGGCGCACTTATGCACTGAAGTTGTCTACGGCAGCTTAGTTCTGCCATCAGTGTTCTTATACGTTTCTTAATTAAAAAAATCTTCAAACGTAGTGAAAAAAAGGACTAAAGAAAATTCGTAAAAAAATGAAATTCCGATTTTTTATCAAAAAGCGGGAAAATGGTTGTGGTGGCGGGTGGAGGGTTTTTAGGTAAAAAAGAGGGTAAAACCCGCCAAAAGCGGGTGAAATGGTCACATTAAGCATGACCAATATTTTGGTCTCTTCCCATTGTCGAGAGTGTTTCAGTTGTAGCGTTGTGTGGAAGCTAATTGGCTGCCGACTGCATCGATCGGGAGACCAAGAAAACATTGCTTTCCTAACATGATCGATAACTTTCTCAATTCACAGTAGATTACAAAAATTTCTTAAAGTTCAGTCAAACGTTGGAAAACGCCCACTAATCCTATTATGGTTATAGTGTACAATTTTCAACACTGGCTTACGTCAAAATGGGTCAAAACATACAATTCCATTTATAGCACTTGGCTTAAGCTAGAGTAAGTTGATGAAATTTCTTCAACAAAATCTAACCTTACACCCGGATATGGAAAACCTGTTGTTATAGCCAAGGGGGGTTCTCTTTTAAACAATCCACAAACGATTATAAAAAAATTCACGCTACGATGTCTGATTCTAGGATAAGAAGCTTAATTTTTGATTTGACGCATTTCGTAGATACAATTAGTTTAGGTAAAAAAATGAAATTGACTGTCAAAACCCAGCTAACCAAACGCAGTTATATTATGGGTAGTCGTTAATTAGTTATTTGTAATAATTGACTGAGCAGTAAACTGCACATGCAACTTTCTGGCGATTTACTTATTCATCAGTACAGCCTCCCACTGATTTCATGAATAAAACTTTTCCATGCGGTAATTGGATGGATGTAGCTATTTATTGTTTAATAATACGTTGAACTAATCAAATAGTAATTAAAATATTTTTTTTCCCATCCCCCAGGTAACGACGAACTAAAATGGTTGGCGGTGCTAAGATCAAGAGTGAGCGTACCACTGCTAATGATCCAATGATCAAGTACATGCTAAAGGTTCGCGAAGATCATGCTCGCCAGCAGACGAAGGACTATTCGCATGTGTTTCGGAATAAGTCCCGTTTTGACTTCATCCGACTGTCGGCCATAGTGGTGGGCATTGAGTTTGCGTATGCGGCCGAAACAGCGTTTGTATCACCGATCTTGCTACAGATCGGCATCGAACATAGACACATGACAATGGTGTGGGGTTTATCGCCGCTTTTGGGTTTCTTTTTGGCGCCGCTTCTTGGATCGATCAGTGATCGATGCAGATTGGGTTGGGGTCGACGAAGACCGATCATTACCTTGCTATCGCTGGGGATATTCATTGGACTGCTGCTCGTGCCTTATGGCAGAGATCTTGGGTCTTTGTTTGGCGATCGGGCTGAAGATTTGACGCACTTTGTGGAGTACAATTCTTCGGAGGGCATTGCAGAGGCTTTATTCACAGAATTGCCAACTGAAAGTGGTGGCAGCTTTAAGTTTGCAGTGATCTTTACGATCTTGGGAACGATCTTGTTGGACTTTGATGCGGATACATGCCAGACACCGGCGAGAGCTTATCTGTTGGATGTCTGCGTGCCTGAGGATCATGCGAAGGCGTTAAGTACATATTCGATAATGGCCGGTGTGGGCGGTACAATTGGCTATGCTGTTGGCGGGATAAATTGGGAATCGACAATGATTGGGACTTTTATGGGTGGAAACGTACCAACTGTGTTCATGATCGTTACCATCTGTTTTGTGCTGTGCTTTTTCGTGACTGTGTCGAGCTTTAGGGAGATTCCGTTGTCGCTGATCGAGAAGGATGATCTGCTAAAGCCATTGTCGGCGGTTGCGATTAAGAACGAGACATCTAAGAACAATAATCAAATCTTTTATATAAAGGAGGTATGTAGCGTAAACCGACGAAATGAGATCTAGTAAACTATTTTTGCAATCTTTAGACAACATCATTGGAGTTGAAAATGGCCGAAAAGGACTTGGAGGCGCATAACAGTGAGCACCAAGTGCCTGCCATTGGCAATGGCATTAGGCACGACGTAGAATCATCAACTTCCAGCGACACAGATGATCATGACGACAAAATATCATTGAAGCAATACCTCAAGAGTATTATCATCATGCCCAAGTCTATGAGGATCTTGAGTCTGACGAATCTTCTCACCTGGATGGGTCACGTTTGCTACTGCTTGTACTTTACGGATTTCGTTGGTGAAGCAGTCTTTCACGGGGATCCAACTGTAAGTATATGACGCCTATCTGTCTATCTGTGTATGTAACAATACTTCATCTCTTAGGCACCAGTTGACTCTGATGAATACAATTTGTATGACGCAGGAGTTCGCTTCGGATGTTGGGGAATGTCAATTTACGCTTTATCTTGTTCCTTCTACTCGATGACTGTTGAGAAGCTAATGGCTTGCTTTGGGTGAGTTTCAAACCTGTCACCTACAATCAAACGAAAAATATTGATGACTCCTTATTTTTTGCAGAACGAAAGTCGTCTACATTGGCGGCATCTTGGTCTATGCCATCGGAATGTTGGTCCTTGCCATATGGCCCACCAAACTGGGAGTTCTACTGCTCAGCACAACAGCCGGCGTTATCTATGCCACGCTGTTTACAATGCCATATATCCTGCTCGCCAAATACCACGCAAAGGGTTGTGTAAGTCTACTTGACCGTTACAGTACTTGACAACACAGTTAAATGTTATTGCAATTTCAGTTTAAGGTGCGAAGCGGTGAGAATGTCCCTCTGAAACAAACTCGAGGCCTGGGCACCGATATCGCTATTATAAGCAGTATGGTGTTTGTAGCTCAACTCATCGTCTCGCTGAGTATAGGCTCCCTTATATCGTGGCTGAATACGACCAGCGCGGTTTTATATGCAGCCAGTGGACTGAGTATATGTGCTGCTATATCGGCTATGTTTGTTTTATATATTTAATGCGTGTAGTTTTATGTTTTTATTTCTGTTTTGTTTTTGTTTTGTTATGCGTGCTGTGTGAATGTCTGTGAAGGCCTGTATCGGGTCTTGTCTTTTGTATTATATAATGCAGGTGAATTAAAAGCTTTTGTATATTCTTTTGTTAGGCGCTAAGTAATGGCGTTTCTTAATTAAATGAGAATTTTTTGTAAATATTTAAGAAATCGTCTTTTTATTTTGGTAGATAGATTTTGCTTAATTGATATAGATGGCGTTTAAGTCTGATGTAATAAATTGGGCTCATACTGGACGTCGCTTCAGTTTAAGTGGCGACTTCATATCTTGTGCAGACAATGGTGCTCGAAAAATATACAATTTTCAAAATATCCCAACATTTTTGACAGTAGGTACCTACCTATGTTCGAGGTACCTATACTTATCAATCTAAGAATGAC
Organism: Cheilosia soror; assembly: GCA_949372485.1. Classification (NCBI taxonomy): domain Eukaryota; kingdom Metazoa; phylum Arthropoda; class Insecta; order Diptera; family Syrphidae; genus Cheilosia; species Cheilosia soror. The sequence goes on from OX443561.1 coordinate 82,301,905, forward strand.
GAGCCCCGAAGAGAAATTTAAAAAGGCATCTTTGGGGGAGTATACATGGTGAGTATCGACGCAAGCCTAAATTTTACAGATTTATGTGATCAAAAACTGGAGAAGATCAAAAGGCTAACCTTTAAAAGTTAACCTAGTAAACCTAATATTCTAAAGCAATAATGAAATTGCTTTCGAAAACAAATTTCGTCAAAATGTTATTTGACGACAGTGAGATGTCAAATTAGTTTAAGATTTTCTCCAAACTTAGAGGAACAGAGCGACGACTTGGGGAAAAATTCGGGCCCTGATAAATGTCCTTTTGAAATATGTACTATTTCAGGAAGGTATCCATGACGAATGTAATAAAGATATAGGTAGGTACGGCTAAAATTGGTATACAGGGTTTCATCAACCATTTCGATGACTCTAGTAGAGGACAGACAGTTAGTCAATGATAGAAAAGTGTCACATTTTTGAACTGTGTTTACTCAACATCGTTTTTTATGCGATTAACTACTTTTGACAACTGGGTCATGATAAAAATTGTTTCAAGGTCACTATAGTGTCTAGGTTGTTGCCAGAGGTCAAGCAGTTTGGCATGCCATTAGAGCGAAATAGGTCTAACAATAAAAAAATTGAGAAAACAAATTCAAAATATGAGGTTGGCTACTTTTGACTAGAAAGGCCTACCTATTTATAGATGCATGAAAAGACCGGAATTGCATTGGACTTGAAGTGAACTTATAGTTCCCATGTAAGGTGGGAAATAAATTCTGAAAACTCTGAGTGGTTTTATTTCCCTTTAAATACACCCAATTTCGCACATACTGTAAATCTGACAGTAAACCCAAGCAGGGGGATTGCAGGGGGTAGTATGACCCTCCAGACGTATTAAGCTGTTGAAAGGTGTACTAAGTTCTCATAAAAAAGTTCCACTTCACGAAAATGAAGTATCCAGTACAGTTGACAACCGCAAGGACATCACTAAAACTCCTTTCACTACAGGACTAGTAAACTTCGGAAATTCAACTGAGTCAATAGGTCATTAAGCTCTCACACCTTTGTGTGAAATTTCATTAAACTCTCTCACCTATGTGTGTAATTTTATTGCGGAACAAGCTGCACTCTTACCTGGTGTAGGGAAATATGTCTTCGGGAACTTAGTCCTTCAGTGCAGCTCGTTCCGCAACTAGACTTATCCTAAAATTACACACATAGGTGTGAGAGCTTCATAATCTACTGAGTCAGTTAAGTTTCCTAAGTTTACTAGCGCTGTAGCAAAAGGAGTTTTGGAAAAGTTATGTCCATGCGGTTATGAACTGTACTGGATAGGTGTTGTGAATCAGTTGCCTGTCTTTTGGGGCTTATATAAGTCCTTTCGATTTCCCTGAACAGCTGCCAATCGTAGCACTTTTACAATAGGCAAAGGTAAGCGATTATTTTTCTTAGAGCTGGCGTCTGTATATTTGATGTTAGTATGTACGACCCTCCTTTATTAGTCGAACTGCTACCCTGTACAGTTTGTGATTTTGGACCAATCTCCATATCTGGGACCTCTAACCTGTGCTTTAACTCCAAGAAGATGGATTCCTTCGGATGTTTGGACCATCCATTTCAGTTTGTGGTACCTACCGTCAAAAGACATAAACTGTTTCTTTTGTGCGTTGGGTTTTTCAACAGAGACGCTACAAAAGTAGAGCGACAGGGACAGCAAACGACGCCGAATTTCTTGCCGCTCTTTTGACATTTCTCTTCAGTAAGGTTTGCCATTTCATGATAGAAAGATATAAGAGCCAACAACGAGTCGAAATTATTAAAATTTACTACCGAAATTCGGAGTTAGTGGCCTCAACGTTAAGAGCGCTGCGTCCAATTTATGGTCGTCATAATCGTCCTAGCAGATCAACAATTGACCGTCTAGTCGAAAAATTTGAATCCACAGGCACAGTACAAAATGTTCCCGTGCCAGTGAGACAAAGAAGTGCCCGTAGTGTCGAGAATATTGCTGCCGCTGAGGCTTCAGTAGAAGAAAGCCCAAATGTGTCTCTCACACGTCGTTCTCAAGCGTTGGACATCTCTGTGACGTCGTTGTGGCGAATTTTGCGAAAAGATCTTGGCCTACATCCTTACAAGATTAAATTGACGCAAGAACTGAAGCCGCTTGACCACCAGAAGCGTCGTATGTTCGTGAATTGGGCGGAGCAACAACTTGAAAATGATTCGGATTTTCATCGAAAAATCATCTTCAGCGATGAGGCTCATTTCTGGCTGAATGGCTTCGTCAATGAAAAAAATGCGGTATTGGTCAAGCAGCAATCCACACGTAACTCCATGAGTCATCATTGCATCCCGTGATGATCAAGACCGGCACGTTACTGTGAATGGGAATCGCTACCGTTCAATGATAACCGAATATTTTTGGCCCCAATTGGATGATAAGGACTTGGAGGGCATGTGGTTCCAATAGGACGGAGCCATAAGCCACACAGCGAATGTCACAATCAATTTATGGGAAACCAAGTTTGGAGAACGTGTTATCCCACGAAATGGTCCAGTCGCTTGGCCGCCTCGGTCGTGCGATTTGACGCCGTTAGACTATTTCCTGTGGGGCTACGTCAAGTCTATGGTCTATGCCAAAAAGCCAGCGACGATTGCTGAACTTCGTACGAATATCGAACCTGAAATTGCAGCAGTATCGGCCGATTTATTCTCGAAAACCGTCGAAAATTGGGTTCAGCGTCTGGACTTCGGCAAGCGTGCCCGTGGTGGCCATGCAAAAGAAATCGAGTTCCATACATAATGGCATCGAACGTACTTTCACAGGAATAAAGAATTTCATTGATATCCAAAACCGTTTTTGTTTTATTTAAAAAAACTTTTGTAGGCAACAAGCAATAAGCAACTATAGTTACTATAGCAACTGCCAATAAACAATCAGCAACATTTTTCGTTCAAGCGATATTTAGTTGCTCTGATGTGAGACCTCTAATTTAATTCAAAGTAAAATAATTGTGAGCGATAATTTTTCGTGTTTCCTATTGCCAGTTGCTTATTGAATGTTGCTTCAATGTGAGAGCCGACTTATTGAAAAACTGTACACCCCAGCAATGCTCTAAATATTATTATCTGTCAAGCCAAGTAGGTCAATGATTTGTAGAAGAAATAGAGCTGAGGAAAGTAGGTATAGAGTCTTGGGGCACTCCTGCGTTGACAGAAAAGGAAGCTTTGTATCGATTCATGGAGTTGTTGTGGTAATTTATAAGAGAGTTATTTGCTTAGATTGGCTCTATGTTAGATAAAACCGATCAAAAACATTTGAGATATCCAAGGCTACGGCTCCGGAGTCGCCCTTTTGTTCGATTGCCTGCGTCCATATAATTGGCTTAAATAGTTCAAATGGTTTCCAGTAGAATTACGCAGAGATCTCCATACTGTCTATCACTTATTATTGATTGGTGGCATATTCTTTACTTTTGATGGTGCTAGAGTACGGGGCGGACCTTGGCATTCTAGATATTTATCATCCTATAGGCCTAACTATTCTCACAAGCATTCGTTAGTGTGAATATTTATTCTTGGGACACTTGGAAGAGGCCTACAATTTTATGCCAAGTCCGAACGGCGGCATTGAGATGCTTTTTCAGGGCAGTTATACTCTCGAAAGAAAACTGTGGCCTTTATTGTGATTGTCGATCAGCGATCGTCACGACAATTGTCGATTGCGTCGATTGAATTTAGCTATTCGTACGCACAACATTTTTTCACTTGTTAAGAAAGAGAAAGCATTGATCATGCATTTGTATTCGACTACAAGCGACTTTCAAATCGACAAATATCGATCGCAATCGACAATCACAGTTCTCAATCGATCGACGGTTGTCGATCAACGATTAACAATCGACACTCACAATAGGGGCCCATGATTGTTTTGCGGCAAGCATTTCCTTCGATTCTTAGGGAATCATTTGAATGCGAACGGTCTTCCATCTAAACGGATAGGTCTTATTCTGGGAGTATGAGAAGTTCAAGTTCTGGTCTGGTGCATAGTTTTCGAGTATACTATTTCTGGAACTCCATCGGGTGACATTGCCTTCTTACGATTTAAAGATGCGTGGAATTGAATGCTGTCTAAAATTTTCATCAGTCATCAATGATTCCACTCTCGGGATAGATTTCGTTTCCAGTTGTGCATAATCTGGAGTAAAATTCTCGAAAATCATTGTAGCTACTAGCCCTTTCTTTTACGTGTTGTTGCTACCGATCCGTCTTTCTTTACTCATAATGGAAACTAAAAACGAAAACCAAACGGAAGCTACTGCTTTACCTATTGACATTTGTCATAGATCAGAAGGAGCGCGAACGGTATACTAGCTAATGCCACAATGGACATTCTGCACGAGTGATTTAATGGCATGGTTATCTCACGTCGAGGCGACCGACGTAAACTGACCACGAGATCGAGCCATTTGACCCCGTAAGACTTTTTCTTCTTAGCTTTCCTAACGTCGCAGGTCTATGAAAATAAATGACTGGTGTCCTCAAAAGCAATATGACCCTTACCATCGCTAAGATTCAGCAAGATCTATGCGCCAACGTCATCGAAAATTGGACATCTTGATGGACATGCGGCTGCCAGTGAATACGCCATTTAGACGATGTCATATTGCACTCATAATGTCATTGATAGACCTCTCAAATAAAACAAAAATTTCGTTGACATCTCACACGCAGAACTTATCTTCTTAAATTTGATTTTCATATATTACTTATTTACAGTCCAGGTGGGCCAACTGTCTTCAGTTTCGCACACCAAGTTGGTTAAGGTCCCCTTCCGATTGCGTGCGCCACCTGAGTGGCGGTCTATGTCTACTGCGTCTACCCGGTTGTGGATTCGAAGAGTTTAACATCTACCCGTTCCTAATTGGAGAACCCTTTATAACGCCGACGTTATTATTTTCGACGCAATTAATTCGAGTCAATATTTACATAGATCTAGATATCGCATTCAAAATCAGGCAAGGTAAACGTTCAAACTATAATTTCCGTTTCCGTCCAACATGTCCGCCAAGCTTAAGCTTTTCCGTCCCGCCCCAAACTATGCACCATAATTAACGATCACACTCTGCTGAAGCTTTGACTATCATACTACATGTCGTCGCTACTCGTGTAGGTATCTTTAAAACTTAAGCCATCAATTTGCGGCCAACAGATATTGGCAAAAAAGCTACCTGATCAAATAAAGTCTACCGCCACTCCACCTAACCGACGACAAACGGCACCGTCTACGGAGTACGGTACCTCGCATATGGACAGTGAGAATATTAACTCCACAGCGCGATCGCTTCAAGCTCAGTTTGCTTCGCAACCTCCGTTAAGTTCAACGTGTTTCATCGAACGGAAATAACCGCGTAATATGGTGAAAAAAATTCAAATGTTGATGTGAGAAAAATAAAAGAATAAGATAAAAGATACAGTGACATTGTGTAATCTATACCAGTGGAACGCGGCCAACTGAAAGTGAATTTTCTCTTCCCAACTGCAGTCGCATGACAGTGTGTGTCACTTTGGATTTTTGTGTTGAACAACTATTCCACTCTCGCAACAACTATAGGTGAGTGCAAGACACAGAGACCCAGTTTAGATTAATTTCCTGCTACAGATTCAGAGCCAGGCTCCCATATTCACCATTGACTGCACCTTGGCGACGACTTTTCGTTTCAATACTAATGAGGGTGCACACGGTACAGTGATACCTCCTATTGTTCCGGAGTCTTAAATTAAATTGCCAGATCGTGTCTTCGACTCACATGAGGCCTTCAAGAACCATCCGCTTAGTTGGCCACTCACTTTTAGCTTCTTCTTTTTTTTTTTGTTTTTGTGTTTTTGCTTCGTTGAGCTGTTTGAGTATTTAGTTTGTCTTTGGGGCAATTGAGGTGAGCTTTGTCTAATAGGTATTAGGTAACTGCGATCCAGTAATACCGGCGGCGCGCGGCAACTACAGATGAGCCAACAACGAGATTATGGCCACCTGTCCGTTTTCTCTTTAGCTGATGGTTCGAATGGAGTACCCAACAAGGTGTCACTGTGCTGTATGGATTAAATCTGGTAAAGTCTTCATTACACTTTTGTAACGAGAGGGGCGCACGCCCGAATGAAGGAACAACGAAACACATTAATCTTGAAATTTCTTCCAAGATTTCGTATAGAGCGGTACGCGGACGCGCCACGGTGGTACTATTATGTTGGCCTTATGTGTAAAACTGCATGAAACCAGTTTTAGGCAGTTACAACTGACACTCTCCGGTCATGTTATGGAGAAATTTTGATTTATTTCTTGTTTTGGTAAAACCATATGAAGACCGACAACAATTGGGTTAAAGTTAACAAAAACATAAACAATAACAAAACATTTTTTTTTTGGCAACGACGAAAATTTGTTTTAACGGCCAAATGATTTTCGCCAAGTGAGTTTGTGGCTTCAAGACAAAATTGTATAATGGTGTTATACCATTTGGATAGTGATCTTGAGAATGCTAAGATTGGTAAGGGCGTCATCCAATTGGAATATCCGGTTATTGGCAATTAAGAATCTCAAAAAATACTTCCTTGTGTTTATTGATGACAAAATGGCGGTGATCATGAACGGAAATCAATTCGAATCATCGTTTCAATAGACCTATTTGTGTACGCAAAACAATTATTGAACTCGTGTTTTAATTAAATGCGCATGTTGACAGTTCAATTTACAATCTTTTACAAAATCAGTAATATTAAAAAAAAAAAAATTTTTTAAGAGTGATTTTTAAGAGCTCAACCAATAGTGAAATTTTACGTTTGAGATTGACCATACCAGTGTTAGTTTTTTTGTTTATATATGTACATCCTTGTAGATTGGAGAATTACTCGTAGACAGTTTAGGCATGGTATTTTTATTTTTGCTTAAAGATTGCATTTTGAAAAATATTCTTCTCAAATTTTAACTATGTATGAACAAAAATGAATAAAAACCGGCCAAGTGCGAGTATCACTCGCGCACCGAAGAAGGTTCCGTACTTGGCCAGAGTTGGTGCGAAACATGTCTTGAAAACGTTAGTCTGCCGTTTATGCTTTTGGTAGGCCTATTGCCTATACGGCCCCTGGGGCCTGTAACACAATGCGACAAGTAGTTGTAGGAAAAGTGAATTTCGACAACTTGTCAAAAATTGTGTAACACAAGACGACAAGTCTGTGAACACTTCGACAATTGTCGCGATGAAAGATGACAAGTGGGAAATTATTATAATTTCCCTCTTTCTGTAACAGAACACGACAAGTGTCAGGAAACACTTGTAGAACTATGGTTCCATGAGGACTGGTGATTTGAATATTGTTAAAAGCTGACAAGTGCATTTTTAATTAAATATACCAATGCCTAACATTTATTTTGTGTAATTAATTTTAATGTTACTTATTTAATTAGTTCTTACAATTGCGCGTTTCTTATCATTTTGCCAAAATACGCCCCTTATTATACGTCCATTTCTTATTTTGCGCAACTACGTTTAAGCTTTTTGGCAGGCTGTGTATTTCCTTCCATTTGAACATTTATTTTCTTTTGTTAGGGCATAACACAGAAAGCACCAAAAAGGCTATATTTTCCTCTCTTATTTTAGTTAAAATAGATTTTTTTTTGTTTTGCCAACTTCTCCTGTTAAACACTTGTCGAAGAATGCCGATAAGTCAGGGAAATTAAACTCTTTTGACAAGTGCAACAGTTTACGTTCTGTTACAGAATTAATTTGTACTTGTCGGACAAGAATAGTCGGACAAGTGAATTTAGACTTGTCGACTTGTCGCGTTGTGTTACAGGCCCCTGATGTTGTTTGAAAATGTCAGTCTTCTACGTCAATTGGTTTTTGAGATAGACCTACATATGTATAAAATTGGCTTAGTGGGTATGGATAGATGAATAGACATGCATCGTAGCGAAAACAATAAAATTATATTTTTTACCTTTGGGTACGGGACCTTATCGCCCCAAGTTAAAATAAAAATTACCGTAGGTATAGATTTAAAATGTAAGATGGCCATTACGGATCAGCCCCACGACTCGACCAAGAATACAGATCTATAACTACTGGGATCATCAGTCCGTCCATAATATTTGAACGAAAAGCTATATATTATTTTAGTTGAGGCTTGAGGAGGAACTTTTAAGTTTCTTACATCATATCCTTACTAATATAAAACTTCAGGAATTTTCTCTATTACCTCAAAGCGCGACAGATTTAATGAAACCCACTACTGGACAGATTTAATGAAACTTTTTTTTAAAATGTTTCTTAAGGCTGTGAGATGGTTTAAGGCTATGTTGCTTATAGCCATGTCTTTTGGAACAGTTTTTAGCTAAAATGTATTTTTTTTTTTCTGACTTCGATGAATTTTCATTTTAAGAGTTATTTCTTGTCATTAATTTCATTCATTCATTCATTTTCAATGGTCCTCTTATCCATTAAGTGGGTCGAGGGTCTAGGTTGCTCAAGTGGACCCTCTATAGCTCTCAATTCTACGCCATCGACTCTAAATCATAAAGGGAAATCCCCACACGGGTAGAGAAGACATTATGGACTCTATATAACCATCTCTTGCTAAGGGCTACCTAAAGAACGCCTGCCAGATAGTACGGATTCCATAGCATGTCTTGAGATCCTGGTTGGGGACATATGCGTTTAACACGACCAAATCACCGAAGCATGGACCGCTTCGTCCGGAGACGTAGCTGCTCGACATTGAGTTCCTCACGTATTCTGGTATTTCTAATGCGATCTCTACGGGTCAAATCTCATTTCGGCAGCTTTTATCCGCTATATTATTCTTTCGGTCGTTACCCAAACTATTATTAATTAAAGACTGACAGCTTAGCTTTGACAGTCCTCTTAATAACAGAATGGCCAAGCTGTTTTAAAATTGACGCAACTTGACCAGACCAGTCCTAAGCATTTCTCCTTCCAATAACACTCGCAAATAATACTCCGATATACTTAAACTTCTCCGGTTTGGTGATAAAATCTCCTTTTCCAAAATCTCTTCTCCAAAATCCTCTTTCCAAAATCCCCTGTACTGAAATCCATTACTCCAAAAACCCTAAGAGAAAATCCCCAGGAACAAAATACCCCATTTTTAGATTTGGTGTTATTAATTCTGTCGACGCGACATCTAAAAATGGTTTTAAAAAGTGAGATGCCTTCATCCCCCCTGCTTTGCTTGTGGTCACAGTAGGATTTGGAGTACGTGCAAGGTTGGGTATAGCAAAGTTTAGTTCACTTGTGGGAGATTTTGGAATAGGGAATTTCGTCCCGGGAGATTTTGGAAGAAAAGAAGAAAAAAAAAGAGAGTTTGTGTCCAATAAGGGATTTTGGAAAAGGGGATAACGTAGGGGGATAATGGAGTACCAACTTCTCCACCTGTTTCAATGGGACTCCACAACAGGACCATTAGACACCCTAGACCTTGCTTCTCACAACTATTCGTGTATGTGCGGTTTTATTTTTTGAACCAAAAAGGCGAAGTCCGAAAGGCTAAATTGAGAAGCTTTTCCAGGACAGTTATACTCTCGGATGTTTGTCAGGCGTTCGCGAGAGGTGGCGCAGTGGAAAATACCTTAAGATGAAATTTGTGTCTTTCCGGGTATCGAACCTGGGATCCCTCGCACAGTAGTCCAGCACACTAACCATAACCACTGAGCCACTGCCCCCAGTGTATATTCTCTGCAATATGTTGGGTACCTTTTATCAATTCGCCAGCTTCGCTACTTCCCTCGCAAAGACCTCAAACTTTGGTCCCTATTGTGAGTGTCGTTAGTTAATCATTGAGCGACAACTGTCGATCGAACGGCAACTGTGATTGTCGATTGCGATCGATATTTGTCGATTTGACAGTCGCTTGTAGTCAATTACAAATGTCTGGTGGATGCTTTTTCTTTGAAGTGAACAAATTTTGACGCAATCGACAATTGTCGTGACGATCGCTGATCGACAATCACAATAAGAGCCTTTGTTTCGCTTTATCATTATAAGATATACGGCTGTCTTTCAATGCCTTTGATTTTGTGGAGGATCTGACTGCCGATACTTACTATACGATATCATTCTGCAACGTCTGATTTACCACCAACCAGTCAGAGGCTTTTCAAATGGCGGTGACTTCGGCCTGATAGACGCTGCAATAATTTGGAAAATGCGTTGATGTCCCGGCTCTGGCATTATAGAAATTCAGAAAAAATTACATAGATACTATATGAGTCAATAGATGAATTTAAGCGTTGACGACGAATTAAGCAAGCACTTCCTTTTTTCTAGATTACTAATAAAATAGAGTTACTCACTTACTTTGCTGGCGCTATAGTTATAGACGGACCTGGCACTTAACCAACATCCCCTAACCAATTCTATTTGTGCACTTCAAGTGGGTTAAGGTCCCCTTCCACTTCTGAGCGCCACCAAAGGCGAGGCCTTCCTCTACCTGTGTTGTCCCTTCGGGTTGGAAGGCAAGACTCTTCGGACCGGAGCGTTAGTGTGTATTCACTCTACATGTCCTATAGACATCTTAGTCGAGTGATACGTACCAGGTCTATGTCGGTCTACATCTCTTAGAGTTCGCTGTTAAATCTCCTTATCCAAAGCCCGTCAATGCAAAAGGGACCAAAAATCACACGAAGAATTTTGCGTTCGAAACCACCAAGAAGATGTTCATCAGTGTTTATTAACGTCCATATGCTTCTGCGCCATACAACAGGACTGGGGTGATGAGGGTCTCAGAGTCTCCTTAGTGTTTCTTAACAAGGCCTTTGTTTGATTTCTGCTGTGGTGTCATTGTCAGAGCCGATGTAGATAAACTCCGCAACCACCTCAAAGTTGTAGCTATATATCGTGACGTTCTGTCCATCTCGTCGATGATGAGTGTCCCTTCTTCTTGACAGCATGTATTTTCTTTTGCACTCATTCACCACTAAATCCATATTTGCCTCTTCTTTGCTAATACTTACAAACGCACTGGTGACAGCTCGCTGCGTTCTGTCAATAATGTCAATGTAGGCAGCTTATGAAAGTAATTTCACTGATTTTTGGAAAATTATGCCCCTGGTGTTGGTTTGCGAATTTGGCACACTTTATCAAGGTGTTGAAGAATAAGATATCCACTTCTAGAAAAAGCCCATAGTCTTGATAAATACAGATCCAATGCGAATTTTAGAATTCATATAGTCATCTATTTCAAACCGTAGCAATCTCCGAAGGCTTTCCATTTTCCTGATCCAAAAGAAGCTACCTTGGCCTTAAACTGGAAAAGTACGTTACGCTATGACTCACAAGTCACAGCACTCCAAAAGGCCTGGTTTATATTTGCCTATAATGTAGTCATGGTAATTTAATTATCAAGGTCAGGGCACCACCTGAAGTCTGCTTGTTAAAAGGGCCTTTCCCAGTTATACTTCACTTCATTGAATCGAACATGTGGATATTAAATTCTTTGTTTTCATTCTATTTAAACAGTAGTACTCATGAATCATTATTATTCATATAGTAAAAAAAAACTCCCACTTGGGAATCACCAGTTTAAACTCCTCTTACTGTCTGACATCATCTAAAGATATTCTAGGCGCAACTTTACATACCAGGAAAACATAAAAATCTCCTTTGAGCCTAATCAATAACAATTGCTGGCTAGAACCGACAGTAACCGGAATTGTGTGCAAGAAACACTGGAAGTTTTGTAGTAAGCCTTTCTTTGAATTATTAATGAAGTATTTGGGGTTCAAAATTGAGGTAAACCAGTTCTTCATTCTCTGAATTATTTTGCTTATCTATTTTTCTACCAATGAGTCAGTGGACATTGACAATCGTCTTCAAAATTTTTTCTTAGTTTGCTGAATAAAAATCTATAACGTGCTAGAGATATATCTAAGATAAGAGTTAAGATTTCAATGCTAATGGCTCTAAAGATAACAAGATGTCAAAACAATTCCTCAAAGTGGGACATAATAAAAAGTAGACTAAAATAGAAATCATCAAGTTGTAAAGTACATCATATAGATACTGCCGCGTATTATTGGTCCAGAAACAAGGTTTCTCACTCTCAGTGCATTCGATGATTATACGCGGCTTTTTGCAATTATTTCACTTCTGTAGGTACTTATTTTAGATACAAAATTTGTATTCAAACGACGAAGACTAAAATATGTATATCCATAAAAAAAAACAGAGATGTGCTCTTGAATTTTAAACGACTAATAATTCAGACAACAGCTGATAATTTGTGCAGTATCTATCTGTTAGTTTCAATAGATTACGGGATATAATTTATATAAACTAGTTTTAGTTGCTTAATGGGCTTGAGCTTCGTTCTTAATACAACAACGGGCTACGTGAAATTGTAAAATATGCACTTAGGCCACATCGTGCTTTCACTACTCTAACAATGAATCTGACATTTTCAATGGCAGCCGTCTTCGATCTAAAACCAGTTCACGTCTGTACGATGTGACTTACAGCAGTTCCATAGACAAGCTGTGACCGTTTGTTTAGCCGAAATTATTTGGCTTGCAGATGCTAGTAACGTACAACCTTGAAATGTGTCGTAAATAAGGTACTAGTTTATTCCATTGCAAGTGACATCACAAAATATTGCAGTTCATTTGAGTGTTTGCATTGCGAAATCGATTTTTCATTGACTTGGAAAAGTTTGCTTTTTCGAAAATGGACTACAAATGGGAAAAACTCAGTTCTAAAAAAAATACGCATACCCCGTTTGTGTAGAGCTGTATGACAAACATCATTCACAATTATGCGCTCCAATGATGCGATCGTCTGTATATAGCAAATTGGGAGACAACTTCTGAAACTAATTAAGTGTCAACCGTAATTTCACACCTAATAGATATTAATTAGATACATCGCTGGCTGCTGTAAAAACAGTTCTAATTGTATGTGAGTAGATTCGGAATTATGTCAGTTTTGTTTGCAAAGTGGCGTCACAGTCACACAATATTGATGGGCATTGAAGTTTTGGCTATAGAAATGCGATTTCTAATGCAATCGGCGCGTTTCGGCTAGAAACGTCATTCGAAAGTTATATAATCCTGCCTGCCTTGTAGCGAATGAATGCCTGACAGCATTTATCAAATACCGGACAACATCAACTTTGACAACTTCAAAAATCATAAATCACGTAACTTTTAAGGCGATACACAGCATCTAGTTCAGTTTTCACGTACCTATATAATAAAACCTTCTGACAATCAAACAATAAAATTCTTCAAGAATACAGGTCGTTAAAATGTGGGCGTTTCTAGAATCTAGTTTAGTAAGTCTGACAGTTCTATATCTTCATGTTGCTGAGTTTTCATTGGGCCAGACTGTTCACGTGAACAGTTTTCTCAGTTGACGTCTATGTCCGCAACACCGACAAATCAAGTCAAGAATTTCTCGACTTATTAGTAAATTGACGTCTATTTGCGTCAAAATTGTGTCTGGAGAACTCAGTTTTGACATTTCTATTGGACTATCGGAGAGCTTGTCGGGAGAGTGCAGTTTGACATTTTGATTGCCCTGACGCCTGACGTGTAGAGGACCAATCAGAAACTCGGAACTCAGGAGAAAACAAAAATACAATTGTCAATAAGTGACATACCGACAATTCAAGTTAGTTTATGCGTTCAGGTAAATTTAAGTGCAAACAATTCAAGTCTACTTACGATGACTAGATTCTTAAACGCGGCCAGTCTCGAAAACGATTATTGTATTGTTCCCCGTAAAAGTGGTATGATGGAGATTGATAAAAGTGACAGAAAATTGGGAGCTAGTTGACTATAAATAATAAATAGGTGGCGCAACAGGCGGTAGACGCCCTACGGCTAGCTTCTCGCAACCATTCGTTTGTGTGAGTTTCTATTTTTGGGACGAATGGAAGGGACCTACAATTTTATGCAGAGTTCGAACGGCTGAATTGAGAAGCTTTTTCATGACAGTCATACTCTCGGATGTTTGTCAGACGTTCGCGAGAAGTGGCGCAGTAGAAAAAACCTTAAGATGTAATTTGTGTTTTTACGGGGATCGAACCTGGGATCCCTCGCACAGTAGTCCAGCACACTAACCACTGCGCTACTGCGCCCACCTAGTTGCTAGTTGACTAGTAATTTTTTTTTAGGAAAGACGAAAATATATGCTTAAACCGCGCCCTGAATCCTCACTGTAGCTTAAGGAGTTTCTGAAAAGTTAAGAGAACTGAAACCATCGTAAGTTGGTAAGATTTCCAAACCAACATCGAGTTACCTAACCTCTTACGTCGATGTTGATGTTGCAGTGTTTCACGCCATTAGAATAGAATAGAATTTATTTCGTTACAAAAATTTACAAAGGCTAGCCACCGCCATTAAAAGTCAGTGGTTCTTAAAAATGTTCTGTTCCCGTCGGAAGTTTTTCTGACTTAAGTCCCTGTAGGTCGACAATTATTGAATATATGGGAAGATCTGGGCCATCTATATAGAGCCAGTCTAGTTTTTGAATCCAAAGCTATAGTTATAGATTGTACAGAATTGCGACGGAGAACGCTCTTTTACATTGTCCAAAATACAAACCCAATCCATCACGTCGTCTTGTAGATACACGAATCTTAGATGGAGTCAGGGACTGGATCTGCCATTTATGGAGTGTCGCCTCGAACTTTACAGTCAGCCTTGGCATTAAATTATTCATAAAGTCCTTGCCATTAACCATTGCGCTAGAATAAAGCTAGGTTCTAATATAAGTGGCAAAACTACATGTATCTCCTCAGACAGCCAAATAGCTCTTAAAGCTCTTGAGTCATCTGTCATAAAATTAAAGCTTGCCCTGCTAAGAAAAACACATAGTCATTCTCTACTGGATCTCATCTCAGCCCACATGGTCTTTTCTGGCAACGAAACAGCTGACTCACTGGCTAAAGACAATACGACTTATCAGACCTAAACCCTTCTGTGGTGTCAGCAAAAAAACATTTCAGGAACTACATCAAGAGTCTACATCAAGTCTGGCTTAAATCTGGGCACTAGACAATTCTTCGCCAAATTCTCTACCAGAAAATAATGCCCCCTCATTAATCTGAACAAAAATAACCTGAGAATCCTGACATCGTCACCACTCACCACATTGGCTTGGCGTCTCACCGGACCCTACACTACATACATACTCTCGCCTTGAGAGTGGCGAATCCTCTCTTCACGTTCACATACTTATGGAATTTCTGGCTCTCTTTCGCCTCAAAAAGAATATGTCCATGGCGAGGAAATCTTTATTTCAGAAAATCTTGCTGACATACCCCCAGAGAAGATACTTGTCTTCCTGACTGTCTCCAGAGTAAAAAGATGGCTCTAGGACCCTACCAGGGATGGCACAATAGCCACCAGATCTCTTTGGATCTGCCGTCGAGTCTGCGGTAACAATTGGGGTATAAGACCCCGGATGATGCACTGGCTATATTCGCTTGTGGTAAGACCAGCGATCACCTACGCTGCCGTGGTCTGGTGGACAAAGACTAACGAAATCACTACAGTCAAAAAGCTAGAACGGATTCAACGTATAGCCGGAAACTGCATGACGGGCTGTCAACGATCCACACCGACCACTGCACTGAATGTCATCCTAGGCTTATTACCTATCCAAGTACACATTCAAATGGAAGCAAGACTAAGCATTCATCGCCTATTCCACTCGAATAATATCGACCCCTATTCCTATCATGGAGGTCACCTGTCTTTAATTGACACTATGGAGCCTGAAAGAGCGTTCAGCATGTTTCTAGACGACATGTTACCGGAATATGGCTTTCATAAAAACTTCTCTATCATCATCCCGCCAAGGGAAGAATGGGAAAAATACAAACCCAATCCATCGCGACTTGATCTAGTCTGGTACACAGACGGTTCCAAGATGGATTCAGGGACTGGGTCTGGCATTTTTGGAGAATCTCCTCAAGCGAACTTCTCAGTCAGCCTAGGCAGGTTCTCGTCCATATTCCAGGCTGAAGTCCTTGCCATCAATCACTGCGCTAGAATAAATTTATGTTCTAACACAAGTGGTAAAACCATATTTATCTTCTCAGACAGTCAAGCCGCTCTTAAAGCTCTGAACTCATCTGTTATAAAATCGAAGCTGGTCCTAGAAACTTACATGGCCATCTACGAATTAGCAAAGAAAAACCTATAGTCATCCTACACTGGATTCCAGCCCACAGGGGATTTACTGGAAATGAAACGGCTGACTCTCTGGCCAAAGTCGGCGCGAAAACGCCACTCGTCGGACCTGAACCCTTCTGCGGTGTCAGTAAGGGATGCTCAGGGAATACATTTTGACAGTCAAATTGTAACGCTTTAAAAATGCCGCGAAATGCTTGATAGGTTTATGTTAGGTAAGGTTGAATAGGGTGTGAGTTCATCACAGTGGACTAGGCACCATATTGGGCTCATCGCCATCCGTGGGGAACCTTTTAATGGTCAAAAACCTAAACCAATTCGCCCAAACAATCAAATCCTAGAAATTGTTTCAATATTTTTTGTGAGGCCAACCTTACAAAGTACCTTTCCTCTATCGAGCAATAGCTTGACATTCACAGCGGAGATGAGTAATATCCTCTGCGACATGTATAAAGGTGCTAGTACATGTCATGTAGCAAGCTACATACGTATGTAGCTCAGAGAGTGCACAAAGAGAGCTTGTACACGGCATGTATATCCACTGGGACCATTCGCTGACGTAAAAATTATGTGAGTTTTACATACGTATGTGTCTTGTTGCATGCTGTGTACTAGCACCGTAAGTCTTCGCAATACTTTCATGTTTTCCTATCTGTTAAACCTAATCTCAAAGCGTGCTTCCTTAGAAGACAGAGCCCGGAAAATATCCCTATTGCCATTCGCAGCTTTGATCTGCTGCGCTTTAATAATTCTACTGGTTTTTTTTCGATCTAGCTTAAGCCACAGTATCTTTGATACCCTGTGTCTTACTATATCCGACCATATTTGGTTTGCTCGGTACTTAAAGTGTTAATATTTGTAGTTATCTGTAAATGTGTCCCCATGAAGTAGTTTTCAAAGTATCTGGGTCTACAACAAGCACAGACATTCGAAGTCTTTTATACGCTCTGATAGAACTCGAACTGGAAATGCATCAACAGTTCCTCAAATTTAAATGGATGACCATCCAATCCATCCCAAGGACTCAATGCACCTTCTAGGAGTCACAGTCAATTCAAGAATCACGTGGCAGGACCACATATCCTATATCGCAAGATCGGCGTCCGCTAAGTTGTGCTGCGCATTTAGATCAAAGAGGTACTTTAGCCCCCCAACAACTTTTCCTTCTCTACAAAGCACAGGTGCACAGAAGACAAGTCGCTGACCCATATGCTTGTTCTATAGGTACTTCCATGGTAGATGTTCCGAGGAAGTCAAAGACATTACCATCGAAATGCATCTTTTGGGCGCCCCACAAGGTGGGCGCAGTAGCGCAGTGGTTAGTGTGCTGGACTACTGTGCGAGGGATCCCAGGTTCGATTCCCGGAAAAACACAAATTACATCTTAAGGTTTTTTCTACTGCGCCACCTCTCGCGAACTCGCTTCCTGGGTATATATTTCCAGAAGACTACAATATTGCAGCAATTTAAGTGCCGAACTAGCATACATCTGCAAATGTGAAAAAAAATGTCAAAGAAAAGCCATTCATCAAAGTGGTAAGCAAATATAGAGCCATCTCGGGGCGCTGATGAAGCGTTATAGGTTTGCCTTTCCCGGAAGAAGTATTTAAAAAAAAAAAGATAACTGGTTCGCAATCCAAACACATCAGAACAATAGAAATATACTCGAAACCCCGTTTTCCAATGTAGGAATAGGAAGTCATATTTTTTTCCTATATGATAGGGCATTACTCTAAACGTCCTTGACCATCAGCTGCATCAGTATGTGATTCCAATCGATTGCACTTTTCCTTTCGAGATTCCCTGCAAGTGGCGACCGCATGCAATTGACCATGAAGCCGTTTAAACGTCGTCGAACAGTGGCCGTTTTTATCGGAATGACCGTCCAAGGTGAGCCGCTTATGATGCCAGTTATGTTGTATATGCGGATACGCATATTGAATATGGCGCGAAATGGTTGGGGGGGGAGAGTTTGTATTCTATAACTGTAGTTTAAACGTGGTTAAACGATGGGGAAATACCCATCCCCACCGATAGTGAATCATTAAAATTTAGATCAACTGAGTAGAGATACACCGTTCGCTTATATACCAACTGCCATTGATGTTGGCGGTTTTGGGAATACCTCTACGTGACAGAAGATTTATTGACGTCACGGCTATTACTTCGTTTATTAAGTAACAACAACCGATGTTTAATGCAACATTGTAAATCTGATAATAAAAGAAATTAACCACAGTTATCACCCAAGTGTCAATTGGCCTAATGGGGGTGATAATAGATTAATAGAGGCATAAATCTTAAAGTGTACTTCATACTAATTGGAATATAATAGATAACAAGATGGTATGCACAATTAACCAAATTACATAGGTAGATATAGGTATATCTATAGGTGGAAGCATTTTTGGCATTTTTTAACCTTAAATCTTGACTATCATTGCCAACGGCCGCATAATTTATCACACGATCAACCGAGAAAAAGGTATAGGTAGGTACATTGACTCGCTTGAAACTTTATGACTTAACGGGAAATGCGATAGACATAACGTCAACACAATATAATACAGCTAATAGCCAATTATCGCATTAACAACAAAAGTGCAATCAAGGTAACCGCATAATTGACTGGGCAAAAATTATCTCACCATTTTATTGGATGTTGGCAACAAGTACACAAGTATCTAACTGTAGTAAACTGAATATAGTATGTCTATGTCTACTTCAATGTCATTACTCTGTATTGTAGTGCGATCCGTCTATTTGCATACTGAACTGATATACATTAGTTATTAATAATATTCAAGTTCAACTTGGAATTCCACTGTAAAACTAAAAAAAAGATTTAACTGGTTGTTTGCGATACGGTCTTGATCTAGTATACCAATCTATAGGTATACCCCCTTGTCTTTATAACCTGATTTGATTCGGAAAGAAAGATATAGAAAACAAAAACAATATGTATTGTGAGTTACTTGGAAGAGGGTCATCGGAGCACATCTATGAGGCAACTGAACCTTAGGACAACTCATCCATGGACATTTCGTCCAACTTTAATTTTTACATAGGGAACGATACCAAAAACACTCGGCAGAAGTTTTGAAAAAAGCGGTTCTAGGAAAAGGTATATAACTATGAGATGACCTATGCCGGACCAGCCCTCTTATTTTTTCTTTAAACTTTAGAACGGAGCTGACTTTTGTTATAAATAACTTCGGTGGGTACCAATTATCAACTTTCGAGTTACAATTTTTTTAATAAAAGCAACTTTTCAGTGCTATTGTCACAAGTTTACCTTGTTCTCGTTGCAACTTACTTCCCATTCTAGTAGAGCTAGGGGAGGAGGTATGTCACCTCGGCACGTGGAAAAAGACTGCTGTGGACTATAATGCTCTTTGTAGCGTTAATCTCTTTACCCTGATGACATTTTGTCAGCTATGTAACGTGACCATTTATTTTTTTGGCAAAAAGCGGCGGGTTTTTTGAAGCTAAAAACGGGCGTGTTTGGCGGGTTTCCCAAAATAGATTCTGACCTGAAAAATTTCGTGCAAAATAGTAGAAAAAAGTTTATTTGACGTATTGTCACGTAAAATCTAATAATAATTCTTTAAAAATAAATGTCATATTTTTTTTAATATACGGAATATACGGAAAACGGCTTCTAATTCTGGCGTAAGCGTTACATATTTTTTTAATTTTTGTATTTTTCGGAATCTCGGAGTTGGAGAGACACTTTATTTTTCTAAATTTTAACGTCGTATTTACAGCGAATGTTGATGAATAACATTGTTTGTTTCTTTGACACATGTCATTTGCAATTTTCGCGCAGTTGTGCCAGGGTTCTTATAGGTTTTTTAATTTAAAAAAAAATCTTCAAACGTAGGTAGTAAAAAAAAGGACTAAAGAAATTTCTTAAGAGAATTATTAAATTCCGATTTTTTATCATCAAAAAGCGGGAAAATGGTTGTGGCGGCGGCGGGTGGAAGGTTTTTAGGTAAAAAAGAGGGAAAAACCTGCCAAAAGCGGTGAAATGGTCGCATTAGCTATGGTACGTCTTGGGTCACATAAGGATCAGGGAAATTTGTATTCACTGTAAAACTGTTTATTTGCAAGACGACAGCGGCAAAAATGTGGATTTTGTCCCATAATTCACGCAAAACTTTAATTTTGCGCTATTTAATAGTACAGTGATGCCAACTGCAAGAAAGATTACAATGTGACGGCTGACAGTTCGGGGTTAGCTATACGAAAAAACAACGCATTTTCATTGTTGAGCAATAAAGGTTTGTTCGTAGAAAATCATCTTCAGTGATGAAGCTCATATTCATTTTGATGGCTTCGTTAGGCCTACTGTCCACGTAGCTCCACTTCATAAGCACGATTTCGTCATTTGCATCTTGGTGTACGCTTCATATGTACGCGAAAGCGTGCATATGAAGTGCAGCTACGTGGACTGTAGGCCTTAATCGTTAAAATTGTCGCATTTGGGGTTCAGAAAACCCACGAGAAATTGTTGAAAAACAAATGCATCCACAACGCGTGACTGTTTGGTGAGGATTTGTACTGGAGGTATTACCTATCATCTGACTATTCTTCTTCGAAAATGCAGCCCACGACCACCAACGTCTTGAGAGAGGAAATTGGGAGGTCTGTTCATGAAATTCAGCCACATTTATGCAAAACGGTCATAGAAAATGTCAATAAAAGACCGGATGAAGGTTTTGATATACTTGATGCCGAAAAGTACATTTCCAGAAATACAGATGGTTCTGAAACCAGTGTGGGTACGGGGTTAGTCCTTATCGTCGAGAGTTAGACCTCTGAGACTTCCGGACACATGCATAGGTATACTGTTCCAGTAAGAGATTCTGATCGCACTCAAAGCTGCTACTTGAGATGAGGTCAATAGCTAACAGGAATATCGCCACCCATGTACATTGTACATTGATGGGCAGGTTATCCTAAAGGCGCTAGAATGTTATAATCAAATCCTAACTAGTCATGAGCTTCCGCATAGTTCTCAGAGTTTATGCTCGCAGAAACATGTCAATTTTAGTTTTTGTTGGGTACCTCATGGGCACTGCGAGATTGCCGGTAATAAAAGGTAAGGCAAAGATACGGCAGAGCTCAGGTGGTCTCACTTAGAAAGGCAAAGTATTTCAAAGAATTTGTAGCCTTCTGAGGAAGCAGGTATTGTGAGGACTTATATAGGTGTCGCAGATACTCATACACTATACCCATCTTCCCTCTGGACATCAAGCCATTGCTGGGAACAGAAGAAAGCACGTTGTAAAGTTGCTATTTCTTTGACAACTTAGAGTCGGTTGGTTTCTCAAACAAAATTGAGACCATATTTGTGAGAAAAATAAGAGTTAGGCCGAATTGGGTTTTGTTCTGACCGTTTATATTCCCTTGGGATGGCGACGGGCACGTTATGGTTTCTGATAAAGTAAAAATACTGCATAACGCAATTTAATGTAACCTAACTAACTAACGAGTTAACAACTAAAATTCGAATACATCCAAAAGAGCACCGTGTTCAAAAATAAAGTGCAAACTGCGTCGCACGAAACTTTCTCCTTCATTGCAGAATTTGGTAGAACAATTGTCTGAATTGAATTGGCGGCAATGTCATCATGTCGTTTTTGAAATTGTTGATCATTAAGAAGATGTTTTCAATAGATGAGTGGATATACGTAGGTATGTATAGTTCGAACAAAATTATTGATGCACACATTGGCATTGAGTCGAGTTGGAATCCTGAAGCGAACTGGCGATTAATTACTAAACTACTTGCCTGAAGGAAATTTTGTATGAGTTATGTATATGTACTTTCATTTAGATTAGATAACGCTTACAGTTCGAGGTGGAGTACGGCATCCACCAACAAACACCTCCAGGCAGCTTGGTAGCTACCTAAAGCTGGCCTCTATAGTTATACCCACACTTGGTGAAAGCCACCCAAAAAAAGTTGTCGTTAAATTGATCGGTCCATGCCAATTTTAGCTGTAGCGCTAGTGAAATATGGAAATTCATCTAGATTTCAAAATGGTTTAAGGGCGTAATTTGGTCTAAGTGAATTGTTCTCTATGGGCCGATCAGGGTATTAGCGAAAGGTTTTAGGCCTTCACACAGTATAGCCGACAGAATCTTATATACAACATTCAGGGGGCTTAGTCGGCTCTAACATTGAGGCAACAATCAATATGCAACTCAGAGTATTTTCTTTTTTTGTGAATGGGGCTCACGATGCTGAGGTTCCATTCATCGGGCGTACTCTTTCTCACAGAACCAAGGACGCATTGTACCAGACCTTAATCATTCCGGTCCTGCTGTATGGTGCAGTAGTATGGATCTTATCTAAAGCTAATGAAAACTTTTTAGCGATAGAAAGACTCTTCGAGTGATTTTCGGTCCACTTTGTATCGACGGAGTGTAAAGGAGGAGATTCGTTCAAAATACAGCAACTGAAATGGCTGGGTCACGTAGTGGAGCGTATGGACAACAACGCACCAGCCCGACAAGTATTTGAGTCAAACGCTAAAGGACAAGGAAGCAGAGGAAGATCAAACAATTTGAGAGCGATCTCAACCAGCTTGGGGTGCGTAACTGGAGGCAGCTAGCACCGACTTGGTTGGAGTGGTTGGTTGCTTAAGGCCGTGGTCCACCGCGGATTGTGAGCATCATCTAAATTAAAGTAAAGTAAGAATTGCTCCCTATTAATGTATCGGAAATTGCCACCTAGCCTAATAGCGTTCGCTAATTAAAAAAAAGACAGGCATGTAAGCCATCGCAGACATCAAAAATATGGCCTGTAAATATTGAAAATGTAAACCTTTTGTTAAGAAGAAATCTTGGTAATATTGCGTTTAGGGTAAATGCTAGCTAAGGCTTGAACCAAACTGGCTTTGTTCGGGTACTTAAGGAGAAGTCGTTCCCTTGGGTTAGGTACAGCATCGACGTTAAATGGACGCATGAAGAGCGAACGGGTTTTTGAGATCTGTGCCGTTTTTTCCAAAACTTGAAGAATTATTACCGCTCCGAGGCGATATCATTACCAATAAGGTCCTACCGATGTGCGACTATTGCTAGTTGACAACTTTAACCAATACCCCATCATGAGAGCGTGAAATACCGTCCGCAGGTATATTTCGAGTGAAATTGTGAGCCATTTGCTGAAAGAAGACGAGAGCTATTATAAATAAATTTACAATTTAAGCGAAAGTGGTTTGGCAGATACAGCGTCATGATGTAACAAAGATTATTACATATGGAGACTTTATGCAGATAGATGTCGGACTTTGTTTGTTTTCTTTATAGAACTCGTTTGAATTTTTGTATTCTACTTGCTATTTATATACATACTAATATAGCGGCTTGTTATTCCCTTTCAGATTATTATGGACACACGTGTAAACCCAGCTTTCATTGGGGACGACGGAAAGAATGCGTTTCCAGCGAAAATACAGCACAATCCCCCTGCGGACCCACCAAAGACACAATCAAACGTAATTTACAACCCCTAATCATAAGCACATTATATCCAAACTTAATTGAATGAATCTCCTCGTTATAGAACGCAGCATCAAAGCCCAGCAAAGAACGCGACAACTGGGGCAATGACGTTGAATTCCTGCTCTCATGCATCGCCATGTCGGTGGGGCTCGGCAACGTGTGGCGATTCCCCTTCACAGCACTGGAAAACGGTGGCGGTGCTTTCCTCATACCTTACCTGATAGTATTATTTTTAGTTGGTAAGCCCATCTATTACCTGGAAATGATTGTTGGCCAATTCTCGAGTCGAGGATCTGTCAAGGTCTTTGAACTATGTCCCGCCATGAAAGGTAAGCTTCTTATACACTGCATGAATCGCTTGTTTATATAATCATCGTCCTTCATTTATGTCCATCTTGTCTATAACCTAGGCGTCGGCATTGGCCAGGTGTTATCTATTTCAATTGTTAGCACCTACTATGTAGCCATTATGGGAATAACCCTGAAGTACACATACGATTCCTTCTATAGTGTCTTGCCATGGACCGAGTGCAGAGAGTCATATGACGTTCCCTGCGTAGCGTCCAACAGCAATACTAGTTTAAGTAATTTCACAAGTGGCAATCGACAAACCTCCGCCGAGTTGTATTTCATGTAAGTCTTGTCAACGAGTATCTGTAGTATCGGGGTGATGGAAATGGAAATACCTATAATTGCATGCTTTAAACTCTAACTTCACATTATGTAGACATGTAGTGCTAAGTGCTACCACCGGTGGTAGGTCAGTTCCGTTCGGATGATTCAATATGTTAAGACTCTTGCAACAGCTATTTTTTGATTGGAAATTTATTATTTATTACAGGGTCAATTGAAATCAAAACACAAATGGATTTGAATTGAAGAATTCAATCAGAAAAATGGCATGCTTTGCAAAGTGTGAAAGTTGTTTTGTTCCATTTAATTTTCGTGGCGGCTGATGCTAGATACACATCGAGGGGAGAGGGTGTTCAGTTCATTCCTTGTAGATGGGGGGTTATTAAAACGTTTCAGCAATTAGATATACGATACGGTCAAGGTTACGAATGACAAAGTGTGACTGGTTTGTATTTGTAGTAACAAAATTGGAAGCAGATTGCTTCCTGATTAATCAGTGTCAATAGATTTTAAGTAGGTAATAATTGTCATGTAGTGATAACACGTTTCAATTGTTTTAAGGCGGACAGAATTTGGTGGAAACCAGTCGAAACGAATGAACTTATTCATAGATCAGTTCAATGACAAGAAGTGGAATTTTGTGATGTTAACTGGGGAATAACGCGAAACGAACTACTCCCTCAATTGTCAGTTCTTAGTTTTACCAACTAGTAACTGAGTAACTGAGACTAATTAGCAAGGTCCTCAAATGACGAAGAGTATGTGGCTGGGTCAGCTACGCCTACGACCACAGACGACTACGACATGCACTTCGTTCGTGAACTAACATTAGTTTTTCTGTTTTTGGATGTAGCTCGGAGCAGTAATTAAAGTGGTTTCCAACTATTGCAATAAGGTCCATATTATTTTTCTATAGACATCAGATCAGTTTAGCTCAATGACAAATTTCACCTAATGCCAGATTAGCCGTCCCTCGGCGGACGAAATTTTGTTTTGGCTGAGAACCACCGCAAAGAGCCAGTTGCAACTACATATATACCGATGGATAGCTATAGCTTCGACTGGTTGCAAACTCACCACTCATAAAACTGACTGTGGTTACTACGAGCAATGCTTACAGAACCTTGGTGTGGTTACAAAAGCGGCGTTAGGCAATAACGCCAAAGGAAATAGCACCCAAATCGATTTGGAAATAACGCCCAAAAATAATTAGCAGTTTAATACGCGTGGGGGGCATGCTGCCCCTCTGCAGCCCCCTACTTGGGGTTTCTGTCAGATTTGGAGTATGTGTGAAATTGGATATTTTGAAGGTTTTTTTGCAGTACAAACTCCCACCTACTCCAAAATGCAACAGAAAAGTCAAGCAGGGGGGTTGCATACTTACTCCACTGTCTGTGCATTTCCAGCTTGCTATTTTGGGCTTTACTGCTTGTCAAAAAAAAGAACCCTGGAAAGGAAATAACACTCAAAACGACGAAAAATATTGTAACAACAAATTGCACGAGTTTTTTTTTCTGCGTTATTTCCAAATCGATTTGGGCGCTATTTCCTTGGGCGTTATTGCCTAACGCCTTCAAAAGCTCATCAAATTTCAAACACCATCAAATCATTGAGAACTATTTGCGTGGCTTTAGCGCTTTAGTCTGGATTTTATAAGGTCATCGACAACAATTAGGGAATTTTCAAGACTTATAAGGTCGGTCCATCGGAAACGAAATGTTCTCCCAAGAGTTGCCGTTTACGCGAGAGAAATATGACCCAGTGCCGCGAAGGTTAGATTAGATTAGAGTGGCAAACCGTAACGAGTGCAGCCTGACTTAGGCCAACGACGGCCCCTTGTGATACTACCACAATGCCTGTTAAGTTATATACAAATAAGTCTAGCCACCTTAGAGCACTAAAGATGTTGCTTTGATGTAACTTTGACTTTGTTTTTTTGTTTTACTTTTAAATTAAAACTAACACTTATCTTAATCTAGAGCCAGTAACTCTTAACGACCACTCTAAACTTAACTAGCTAAACCCTTTTATAACTACTAGGCTCGCCCGGTGGTCGAAATTCGCCCACCATACACAAAAACAAAGAAACGCAACATGCAAAAAATTATCCAGCAAACATTTTTCTTCAGAAATTAATCATAAATGATTCAGTTAAATGAAGAAAACATTCAGATATGAATTCATTTATGATTCAATTTGAATCCTTTTTCCTGAGAAATGGGCCTTCATTTATGAATCTTTTAAATGATTCATAAATTATTGGAGAAACATTCACTAAAATGAATATAAGACATTCAGATTTTTTGGTCTGAGTACCCCTCCAAGAAAATGCTTTTGCTCGCAGACGTTTTTATTGCTGGTGTTTCTATTTGTACTGAATGTAAAGTGATTCTTCACTTTTACTGAAGAAAAATGTTTGCTGGGTAGTATGTGCCTCAACTATATACATAAGCACTCTATATTGAAGTGCATCTCCTTTCCTTTATTTCCCTCTTCCTATGAAATCCAAAAAAAAACTACCCCAACGGCCCAACCCAACCCTCCCTGGTAGCTGTATGTCTCTTCTCTTATGAAGATTATTAATATACCCCAACCCCATGCTATGGGCGATCATAAGTCATAATAATGTAATGTACTTTACAGCTGCTGACCATTGTCCATAGCACTCACTGAGAAAACAAATCAACCTTTTTCGAATGGGGTACTCATATGATCGTGTAGTTTTTTTTTTTTGTCTTGTCGCACGATCGCAAAAAGTATATCTATATAATATAATTATGTGTGCTGTGGTATAATGGGGTATCCAATCCAGCTGAAGACAAAGTCATGAGTTATGATGACTCATAAGAAGAGACGGAGTTATAACTACATAATAGAAACGTTCTCTGTGTATGATTCTCTTTTTTAATTTCTGCTTCACACAGAGACAGAACTTCGACTGAGCGAAGGGGAAATATTAATTTTCCTTGTATGCGCAGCGAAGAATGTTGTTGTTGTAATCAATGTAATTTAAAAACACTAATTTACCTATTTTGCAAATACTTTTTCCAAATAATTATTCTTCTTAACACATCTATGAGTGGTAAGCTTCAATTTGGTAAAAAGAAAAATACATTTGGTAGACTTGAAGTAGGGTAAATGACTTCGAGGCGAAATCGGGTCGGCTTTTAATATTATAATAGATTGCCTTTCGGGCTTAAATCTATTTATGTTCTGTATTTTGCATTTTTTCATTTCCAAGAAACTTGCAAAACTTGGACTCCTTATTATTTGGTTTTTCTTAAAACTATCTAAAACTACTTAAAACTATCTAACCTACTTACTTAGTACTTAACCTAACTTACCTAGGTATAATTAGGGTGATAAGCAATCTCTCGATTGGTCACCATCTCGATTGCGTCAATGGGCGCCAGGTAGTCGCCAACATGGTGCACACGCGCCGCAGCGCCGCTGGCCGGTGACTCGATCGAGGCCATAAGCGTCGGTTCAAGTCTCGGTAGCATTCATGCATTTTGGGGGGCTCGGCCCCTCCCAAAGACTCCCTAAAATACGCCTAACTAACTTACGAACTAGCTTAAAACTAAGGAGGATGTTACATAGGTATCGGTGCTGTGTTTCGGTTTGGCAACAAGTTAATGCAGCATTGATATGATTTTAAACTAGATCAAACATCGGATACTGGCCAAACGCGTCGCAAAACACGCGATCTTAAACCGATCGTGCACTTAACTAAAGCTACGATTACACGGCCGTTTTTTTGAGTCATTTAAATGGCGCTGTGACGTTAGGAAAAAATGTCGCATTAGAGCGACATTTAAGCTACGATTCGTCATTGGAAAAATGGCGATCACACGAAATGACTATCATCGTCATTTGTGTCCCAAAATCAAATGTCGGACACTGCTATAGTCATTTAGAATTTTCCATTGGGATGCCATTTAAATGACGAGCGAAAAAACGGCGATCACATGACAATGACTTGCCTCATCAAAATGGCATATGTCAACTTTCCTATTATTTCCGTTTTCCGTCATTTATCTGTTTTGCGATCAGACGGTAATGTCCTATGAGAAAAATATAGCTACTGTCATGTGTCTTTTTCTCTCGGCGAAGACGCATACGTGAAAGAAGTGAAAGGCGGCTCTCAGATTGAGGCAACAAGCAACTATAGTTTCTATAGCAACTGCCAATAAGCAATCAGCAAAATTTTTCGTTCGAGCGATTATTAGTTGCTCTAATTTAATTCAAAGTAAAATAATAATTGTAAGCGATAATATTGCGTGTTTCTCTATGTAATAAAAAATGTCAAAAAGATGGTGGAAATTGCAGAGACGGCGGTATGTGTGCAGGAAGAAGACGATCTGGATTACGAGCCAACGCGACGAAAGCGGAGTATTTGCAAAAGAAGTGCTTGAGCCGTCGCGAGAAGAGTGGATTTTGTGCTGGATTACTACTCGAATTGCCCGAAGAAGAGCCTGAACTATATCGCAATGTCCTCCGTATATGTCAGCCAATAAATTCGATTATTTGTTGAGGTTGGTGAAGCCACACATCAAAAAACAGAACACAAATATGAGAGAGAGCGTTTCAGATGAAGCGCCACTGGCAATCACGCTCCGCTACCTGGCCATTATTGAGAGTTTCCGCAGTGCCAGAGCCCAATGAAGGCTCTCCCGACTTAATATTTAATCTAATCTAATCTAATCCTTACGCCACGAGACAAAAATCAAAATGAAAGCACAGATATCGTATTAAATGCTTCGTCATTTGCGTAGAAAAATGGCATGGTAAGAATTTCGAGCCTTGCCATTTTTTGGAGGCTGCCATTTAAATGACGCAACAGCCAAAAAGTTTAGTCGTTTGTCCTAGGCGTCATTGAAGAGCGATCACACGGCGATTTTTTTCCGCCATTTAAATGCCACTAAATACTTGTCATTTCGTCCGACATTTTCCTAGTCATTTAAATGACGCCGAAAAATGTTATCCCAAAAATGGCGATCACACAGAACGACATTTAAATGACTGCTTTGTGACGCGATTTTTACGTCAGAGCCCCATTTAAATGACTCGAAAAAATGGCCGTGTAATCGTAGCTTAAGCTGAATCAAGCTTGATCAATATATTGCGACTGAAAATTTAACGCGTTACGACTTACGAGTTCCGTAGGCCTAGTTGAAGAACTCATTTAATTGTTCAGTGTAAACGCTATTGATCAACTCATTCAAATGTTCAATACGATCGTTCAAAGCAGTTATTAAACTTGTGTGCTTTTCGATAAAAGAAAATCGGTTGCTCGAGTTGTTCTACTGCGTTTTCGGTGTAGGATCAAGTTGACAACGCGTTGATACACTTAAGGGCTGATCGTGGGACACCCTCGGCAGCTAAAAGGTATACGCACGGTGAAGTAAAAATACTTGATTTCAGTCAGAGTTTTTCCAACGTGTTTATGTAAAATGATTTCTGTTGAGCGAACAATAATGGCTGGCATGTTGGTAGTTTTTGTGGGCAATGAACGTCGAAACCAAAATAAAAAAATGATCAAGTGCGAATAGCTATCACTCGCGCACCGAAGTATCCGTACTTGGTGTCTAGACACTAGTTTGTGTCTTGAAGACGTTAGTGTGTCGGTTATAGACCTGATAGAGGTGATAGACAGGACCAAAATTGGCGTGCAAAAAAAAACAATTTAGGTATCTGACCACTCACCAATGTCACTGTTGTCATTCCGTTTCACTAATAACAACCGGCTGATTCAATTAAACGACTTACGTAATTGTAACACTATACGACCGGATCTTAGACTGAGATACCTTTAAAATTTAAATTAATCACATTTTGCTCATCAGCATCACCTATCAGTGTTTCAAAAATAACAAAAAAAACTACCACCAGCTCTTTACATCAACATGGCGCACATAACATTTTTAGTGGCTAACGTAATCACTTAGCTAATTAGAATTAACCACAACTATAATTAACAAAAAAAAAAATAAATAAAAATTGGTTCAAAAGGTGTTGGAATTGGTCAAGTTTTCATGGTTTTTCTGCTTGGGACATATTACGAAGCGATCGTGGCGCTGATCTGTTACTACTTTGTACAGTCGTTCAGATCACCACTGCCATGGGCAAACTGTCGCCCAGAATGGGGCCCCATTTGCTTCGAATCGAATAAGGTTGGCGGTACTGATGAACAGTTTAATGCTTCTACTGCTCCCTCCACATCTACTACTAACATTGAGTATCTAAAGTTTTTGGAGAAGGAAAGCAATGTCACGATCATGACCAGCTCTGAGTTGTTTTTTATGTAAGTGGCTTAAGGGTGTTGGGCTTTTCCAATGACTTATACAAGGCTGACTAAAATCATATTTTCCTAAAACACACAGTAAGGAAGTGCTGAAGGAGAAGGACACGATTGAGGATGGCATTGGGCTGCCCAATTGGCCGCTGGTTATTGGCCTGGCGGTGTCATGGATCATAATCTATTTGGTGATCATTCGCGGTGTGAAGAGTTCCGGAAAAGCGTCATACTTCCTCGCCATATTTCCGTACATCGTGATGGTGATATTGCTGATTCGAGCCGTCACGCTGGAAGGATCTGCAAATGGAATTATTTACTTTATAAAGCCGCAGTGGGAGAAGATATTGAGCCCAAAGGTATAAGCAATTTCCAAACGATCAGATCAGACTGATCATTTATGATTTTGTTTTTTTTTTTTAGGTGTGGTATGCAGCAGTCACCCAGGTGTTTTATTCCTTGTCCGTGTGCTTTGGCAACATCATCATGTACTCGTCGTACAATAAATTCAATCACAATGTTCACCGGGATGCAACGATCGTGACTCTTTTGGATACGTTTACCTCGCTGTTGGCTGGTTTTACGATCTTTGGAATTTTGGGTCATTTGGCGCATGAAATCGGCATAGAGGACGTTGGAGCTGTGGTAAAGGGAGGAACTGGTCTCGCTTTCATTTCATATCCGGATGCAATTGCAAAGTTCAAGGCTGTGCCGCAAATTTTCTCCGTGCTTTTCTTCGTCATGTTGTTTGTGTTGGGAATCGGCAGTAATATCGCCATGACATCGTGCACGATGACAGCTATCCGGGACAATTTCCCCAAGATACCGCAGTCCTATTGCGCCTTCGGAATAGCGATTGTGAGTTTTTTGGTTGGATTGCTCTATGTTACACCGGTAAGTCAGAAATGTCTCCAGCCAAGAGCAGAAGATAAACATTGAAGGTTTCCAATATTTCAGGGTGGCCAATTCATCCTTACACTGGTGGACTACTTTGGAGCTTCAATGATTGCACTCATTCTGGGTATCATTGAGCTTTATGTGATCGCCTGGGTGTATGGTGTCGACCGATTGTGCAAGGATACAGAGTTTATGATTGGCCAAAACCCCGGCTGGTATTGGCGAATTTGTTGGGGAATCGTAACGCCACTGATTATGACAGCCATTCTGATCTATACCTTTGTCGCCTATGAACCACTGACTTATAAGGATGTTCAATTTCCCAACTGGTGTTATGGTAAGTTTGACGCGATCTCTTATTTATCGAAAGATCTACAATTGGGGTTTTTGTTTTCAGCAATTGGATGGATTATCTCAGCTTTTGGAGTTATCCAAGTTCCTATTTGGGCCTGTGTTGCAATTATTCGCCAGCCGGGCGATACTTTTACGGAAAAGGTGCGTGGTGCATTCCGACCGAAGGCCAATTGGGGACCAAATGATCTCGTACTGCGCGAACAATACCACAAGGAGATAAGCAGCTATAAGGAATCAACGCGAAATCTCGGATTTTGGCAAAGAATCAGGAAAAATATCTTCGGATAGTGCGATGCGAATGCAAACCCTTTCGTATAAAGTCGATTAGCGACTGAGGCCTTACTTTAAAATAGCTTTAACTGTCGTGTGTAAGGATGGCTTAAGTTAATTTGTTTTGTATAAAATAAAAATTGTACACAAACGGATAACGAGGTTGAGTCTAAAAGATGTCCATAGTGCCAAAAGTGGAAGAAGCGCAAGGTGGGTTAATGAACTATGGACCAAGAGGTTTGTTGTTTAAGGAAAATCAATGAGATACGACTAGACGCTTGTCAGTAGATATGAAGATGATAGGCGAGGACAAGTCCAAGAAATTAAGAATACACAGTAAGTTAGATACAGTCTACGCCTTTTGTGATGCAACGCTAATACCTATCACCGAGATGTCAGCTGACGTAGGTATAGTTATAGTAAAATGAATCGACGCAAACGACAATTATCGTGACGATCACTGATCGACAATCACAATAAGGGCCTGTATCTTTGCCCACTTACATTATGATTGATTCAGAAGTTTAGTCGTGAAAAGGAAACAAAGAGGCAGTCCCAATTGTTGTCCAAATCTCGATGGTTACCCTTCAGGTATAGGTCGTCTCTTGCCGGTTGATTGTTCCTCTAAAGATCTAAGAGATCTAATGGAATGGTTTCCCAACCCGGAAATTTCCATATTTCATAGGAATATCAAGACAGTTTCGGTAAGCTTTAGTAAATTTTAGGTTCTGGCGACAACTTCATACATGGCGGACTCTACCACGTGGATGTGTTTGGCCAAAGTTAAAACGGCAACGTCGTCAGCAAAGCAGATAACCTTAGCTCCTTGTGGAAGCGTTTGCCGCAGGGCTACACAAATACATACCTACCTAATGTTCCACGGGAGAGGTACTAGAAGATACAAGAACTGACGCTTGTTCTACTCCCGCGTAATTGTCGTAATAGTTAACGCCACCGCTTGTTTGTTACAAAAACTTGATGTCGGTAAAGTAGTTTGTATATTTCAATCATTTGGCGGTAGGTACTTAAATATATTTACGTACACTTATGTCGTTTTCGGTTGGTCGTCCAGAACCGTCCGGAAGCAATCCGAACGCCCCTGAAAGCGTTCGATTGGCACTCAACTGACAGTTCTTCTCCTGAAAAGAAGAGAAATTTGCTTCTGAATTTGAATTCAGAATCGCGGAGAGTTCTTCCGGACGGTTCTGGACGACCAACCGAAAACGACATTATAGTTGACCTTTAACAGACATGTCATTGAGGTTGATTTGTAATAGTACTCTCAGGAAAGTTGAGGCAGACCAACTTTTATCGAATTTGTTAAAATGTTTCTAGCAGTCGGTCGACCAATAAATGGAAATATTCGACAGAAATCCTTCACACTCAAAGTCAAACCCCAAAAGGAAAAAAACTCTTTGAGTTACTCTTCATCTGCATCCCTTTATTACCAAAACCCTTGTCTTTCGTAAATGTATACTATACTAAATGTTTTCCAGCAGAGTGGTCAAAAATGCACACAAGATTACCATTAGATGGATTCACCAAACCAGTTGGCAATGGCTCCTTGTCAACGAAAATTCTCTGCAAAAAAAACCAGCAAACTTCATACGATCTCAGAATAAATAATTTCCAAGTCTACCTTAACAATATCGGCCTTCCCTGCCCCACAGATCGCAAACATGCAACACTTGGCATTGTTTATGAGCGGATAAGTCATGGTCACCCTCTTTGGAGGCAGTTTCGGCGAATCATCTATTGGAGCGATCAATCGGCGTTTCTCCTCTAACAACTCGTGACCCGGAAACAACGAACAAGTGTGTCCATCTGGTCCCATTCCAAGAAGCAACAGATCAAACTGTGGAACTGTGCCCGCTGCTATTTGGAACTCATTCATAATCTTCCCTTCATAATCCTTAGCACACTCTTCCAATGACAGGTCAGTGTTGATTCGAACGAATTGCTCCTCTTTCAATGCAGTCTGGGGGATAAGTGTTGTTTTATAGGCACCAAATGTCGAATCATTATCCGATTCGGGAACAAAACGTTCATCACAAAAAAACAAACGCCATTTCGAGAGATCTGTGCTTATTTGGGGAATAGCTCTGCATAGAAAATTGATAACGGAACCGCCTGTTGAATAATGATAATAGATAAACGTGATTACACGAATGAATGACCTTGAAGTGCAACAACTCACCAGACAGACCGACACGAAATACACCATTGGCAGCGAGTGCGGCTGTTGCTTGTTTCTCTATTTCAGTCGTCAGCTTTTCAACCACTTCATCCTCGTTTTGAAGAATGAAATTCACCATTTTATTTAATGTGCGATATTATTTTGGGAAAATGCAATTGGAATGGAGAAAAGTTGGAAAATGCGCGTAAATGCAATTGGCAGTAGAGATGGCCTCGAACTGGATTTGGATAACAGCTGATTTCATGTGACAGCTAATAATTTGTTGCCTTCAGATGGGACACGAACCAGGCGGGGAAAGCTTCAAGTTAAAAAAAAAACTTCATAGATGGCGATGGAAGTTGGAGTGAATAAAGCTTTTACAGTGCAGAGATAGGCAACACTTATTTCGTGGCACGCGATGGTTACATGGGGTCTTTGTATAGGTAGGTAGGTACCTACGTCAACAAAATTACAAGTCGGGTAAAATTCGTGACGTTTTTTTCTTGTGCTTTGATGGAATGTTTTGGCACTGACACTTAAAATTGAAAAAACATTTTAGGTACCTACCAAGATTGGAAATAGCAGAAAATGTGTCGCAAAATTTGAGATGCTTCCCGAGAATTTTAATGCAGAAAAAATAACGATTTAAAATGCCGAATTGAAAACGTTACTGGAAAGGACAAAAACTGCCAGTTTTCGTAGTTCATTCATAGCTATACCTACTCAATTTAAAGCTATAAAAAAGGACAGGAAAGTTAAAGAATAAGCTAAGTCTTGAGTCTTGATTGCAAAGATCTCAAAGAGTTCCTTCCGACTTGGAATGATAAATTCGCAAACATACCTAAATATTATTTCCATGGCGAGAACATTGTTATAGACGGAATATTAGATATTATTTATGGCTCTGTAAAGGCCATCTCTACAGACCGGATAACCTTAAAATCAATTGCTGCCACTGTCATTGTTCACGTTTGCCTTCATCGAAGGTCTTAAGCCACCAAGTGACAAAGAACAGAAACAGGAACATAAACAGAATCCCATACATTTGCAACAGAAACAGAATTAGGAACAGAAAATTTTTTGTTCAGCAACAGAATTTAGCAACAGAAAAATGGCTGTTTGACGACAGAACGTAAACAAATCTATATTGATTGTTTATGTTGCTGCCAGCGACAGAAATGCCAATTTATCGTAGGAGGGAAGTTTTTTTGTTTGCATTTTTCTTAATCACTGTCATCTGCCTGCCAGCCTTAGGTAGTTTGAGTTGCAAATTTAACTACTAGACGAAAAAAATGTTTTATGGTGGCTTTACATTACCACACCACGCAATTTTGCGTGACTTCAGAGAGGAAGATCCGTTTTTCCACAGTCAAGGCTAATGATGTGTAAGAGTGAGACCACAAGCCTAACCGTTGAATCTAGGCTGCTATAACTTTTTTATGGAGATTTGACAGCTCAGATGTAAACAATCAAATTTTTCAACTCTCAAGAAACATTTAAAAGCTAAAAAATACGCCTAGAACAAAGAGAGATAAGAAAAGTAATACCCCAACACTGCATATATTATTAACTTTTCTAATATACAACATTTTTTCAGTTTCAGTGACGAAAACCCACAAAAAGGGACTCGCATGGAAGCAACAGATCATCGAGGACATCCGTAGGATGTGTAGAAAAGTACCCAAACATATTCCTATTTTCTGTACAAAATATGCGTAAAAGTTTCCTGAAAGAACTGCGCAACGAATGGAAAAAGAACTCTAGGTTTATATTTGACAAAAATCGCATTATGCAGATTGGTCTTGGCCGAGCAGAGGTCGAAGAAATTGAACCAGAATTACACAAAGTAAGTTGCTCAGCAGATATTTAATGCGGTTATATTAAAGTTAATTTGATTAGGTTGCCCAAAGGTTGACTGGACAGTGCGGCTTGCTTTTCACAGAAAAATCCAAGGAGGATTATCTTGAAACGGGCCAACGAATACTGGGCAGTCGAATATGCCCGTAGTGGGTTTGTTGCTACCGACACGGTAGTCCTGCCTGCGCGTGGGTCCCTTGGAGGATATCGCACATTTAATGGAACCACATTTGCGTTCTTTGGGATTGCCCACAAAACTACAGAAGGGTGTTATTACTCTGTACAGTGAGTATACTGTCTGTGAAAATGGAAAAGTACTTACACCGGAGCAGGCTAAAATACTGAAACTAATTGACAAATCGATGGCTAAGTTCCGCCTGACAATAAAATGTTCCAGGAATAAGAAGTATGGATTCGAGGTAGCAGACAATTCGGCTGACAGTGGCAACGAAGAGGATATGGAGGCGAAAGACGATGACGTTGAAATGGAAGAGAATAACGATAGCGATCATGAGTAGTGAAATGAAACAATCCACGGTAGCCTTAAGTTTAAGTGTTTATTTTTTATACGTGTAATATAATGCAAGGAAATGTTTAAATATAAATTGAAACGACGCATGCGACGGTATTTTAACAATATGTTGGTTTTCAGCCGTCACAAGAGGTATCCGAAATATTTTGCTGTCATGCGGAGGAAAGGCTTTTCCATTCTTTTTGGATGGCCTGTATGCAATGACATAGCGTTGAACAACTATCAGCGGTGGCGACTATCCGGAGGCGTAGGTATTCTAAATTGAAGTGGACTTGTGGCTGGATCATCTACATTGTATAAACAATTAAATCAGTACATACATATATACAATTTACAATTTCAATTCGTAGTTTTGTTATCAAAATAACAAAGTTACGACTAGTACTTACCGGTATCTAAGCTCTCAAATGAGCATTGAAATCCCTCCTCGTCAAGGTATTCGGACATTTGGAAACCGATTTTCATCTGAAAATATTATTTGCAATACATTTTCTATTAGTTAATTAACAAAATGTTAAATTACCATCAAAATTGTTTTCCATTTCTGTGATGTGAACCAAAGGAAATTCAAACATCTGGTATTATGGCATCGTAAAAACATATGATAGCAGTGTTCATTTTGTTTTATAGGAACGATAAATTCCATAGCCATCGCTATAAAAATATCAACATGCACAGCTTTCCCATAATACGTATCACGTAAACAAGATGGCCGACCAAAAAACGT
This sequence comes from Cheilosia soror, assembly GCA_949372485.1. Lineage (NCBI taxonomy): Eukaryota > Metazoa > Arthropoda > Insecta > Diptera > Syrphidae > Cheilosia > Cheilosia soror. Next base: position 82,339,347 of record OX443561.1, read on the forward strand.
GTCACGTATTTTTGCATGTTAGGTGTTGCTGTCCCTTACCGTCTATAGACTATTTAGTATTTAGCATCTCTTTAATTTTGCGTGATAGGACTGCGTGGTAATGTAAAGCCACCATTAGGGGACATAATTTCATGATAGCATTTGACAGAATAGCCGGGAGCCATATTTTTCTGGATCTGTTTCAGTTTTGTGTAGCTGAGCGAGCAACGTAGGGAGAAGGCAGAAGGGGCATTAATTTTGTATGGGAAAATGTTTTTTTTTTCATTCAGTCGAGTGCGTAGCAACGCACACAAGGTATTAGTTTAACGGGTACATATAGCCGCGGATAAATGTAAGTAGGTCTTAAAGTCTGCGGAAGTCGTTCTTTCTTAATTCTTAATACCTACCAATGGCGAGTCTACTACAATGCAGACCCTTGTCTGCCACAAACCACATAGAATAGACCGTCGACTCCTCCCACATAACGGACTTTGCCTACAAGCTGCCTGCGGGCCCAGGATTTTGCATGTATTGGTGCTGTACAAAATCAAATGAGCGCCATTAATGCACGCATACTTGAAAAATCTTAGGCCCATGGTATAGCATGGAAAATCATTGCGGCCATTGATTTTGACATTTCACACGTATTCACAGACAGGGGAATTAATTCCGGGGAGAATCGGGTAGGTGCACGAAAGTCGGCGGTCTAGTTCTATATGGTTTGTGTTGTCTGCTTTTGAAAGCTTCTGCTCGGGCTTGTAGCTGTGACCATCATTTTTTTTAATAAAATTTACGCCGCTACCCCATACTGACATCTCTCCACCGCACCGACATGTTTCTTGATTCCCTTGTTTTTGTTTTTGAAGAAATTTGTCTTTTTCTTTACTCCTCTGTGCCTGTCTCTTATACAAGTAGCTCTGGTCCTAGTTTGCAGGTTGCTTCATAGAGGTATGTTTTGTCATCAAATCCTGGGTTTTCTATTGGCACTTCCGATGGCTTCCTGCCCTACCACTGTTTTTATATCAGTACCGTGTTTGAGTTCACTGTGGCGCTGCGACTGGGTGAGTACCTACTCTCTCAAAGGAATAATTTGACCAGTGAAATAGTTCCCTCGACCTCGATGACGATGAATTATTGGCTCTGTTTTTTTTTCAGTTGATTCTGCGCCTCTTCTTGGTCAAAGTTACTGCTGTTGGTCGTAGAAAAACAACGTCCTGGAAAATATTTTGCATATATCGGTGGGCCGATTCATGTAGGTAAGAGTTACTTTCGTTTGTCTTGCTGGGAGGCATCACACTAATAGGAATTAAAATAGGAACAAGTTTTGTTTGTGACACGGAGACGGATATCAGTAGTTTTCATGGAAAAACTAAAAATGTCCAAGCGATCAAAACTCTTTTTGTCTTAGGTATATGTAGGGCACCAAAGAAAATCATGCTTGAGACGCCTAAATGGCGTTTCTTGCCTTTTTTCGGCCATTTTTACAGTATTTCCCCGTTGCTGGGGATATCGCATCCGTTAGCACACATTCGCTGGTACTAATTACAGTGATTCGTGTTAATGCGGTAGCCCCTTTGATTAAATCTTTGTCTTCCGTCGTAGGCTATGTATACTACAAGGAGCTCAGAAAAACAATCTATTGAACCATAGTTTATGTGCTGCGCCAGGGCATGTTGGCCGATGCTGCCGAATTATGTGGAATAAATTCTTAGGCGCTTGCTTGCTTGCTCACCGCAGATATTGTTTCTTATCTTGACAGCGATAAACCAGTTGCGCACGCCATTTTGGTTGAGGTCGCCTTTCAATTAGGCGATCTCAGTTAGAATGACGTCTCCCTCTACCTCGATGTCCGATGATAAAGTCTGCTTTATTTAGTTCCTCGTGAATCGTGATAGGACTTTGCTTTGTAACACAATTGTTTTTTTAGCTCGTAAAAACAGCAATTGCCGTGAGTAATTCTTCGCTTGACTTTAGCACTGTTGTCATTGCTAGAGTTAACCGCAGAGCCTATAGGTAGGCAAAGCCTATCATTACTTCAAAATTGTAACTGTCCTTATTACGTTCTATACAAGCTGCCGATGTTGAATGTCCCTATTTGTAGACAGAGTATATTTTTTTGTTGCTTTCGTTCAACGCTATACAGTTCTATCTTTGCGGCTTCTGCTTTAATATGTACTCACAAAAGCACGACACTGACAGCTCTCCGAATTCTTTCGATTATGTTATAATGTCATCGGTGGTTGCTAGTTATTGCACAGATTTTTACAAGATTGAGGCTCCGGGGTTGCCTTGAGAGTTTTGAATAAATTTTTCAAGTATGATGTCAAATAAATCACATGACAGCGCCTTGTGCAAAACATTTTCTGGCATAGAACATGTAGAAGTTCGGTGTTCCTAATCTAAATTCTCAGCAACGACTGTGACTCTACTCCAATGTTCGCTTAATTGTTCGTCTTTGCAGGCTTCGGTTAGGGCTTTAGGATCCTAACATGGTTTTTTTTTTTGCCTTTTGGTCAAACTTGGAAACCTCATTTTCGTATTCGCTCTTCGCTAGCCATGTCCGTCTGTCTGTCTGTTGAAAACACGATAGCGTCTAAACGAATCGACCAAGGCGAATGAAATTTTGTGAGAGGACTTGTTTTTAGAGTTGTCAAGTGGCAGTTCTGGTACCTCCAATATTAGACACACGCGTGTATACCTTTACAGTAAATACAGTGGAGGGTATCAAAGCATCGGCCAGGCCGATGATAACACTTTTACTTGTTTTCGAAAGAGTTTGTGCGCTTCTTTTCTTTTTCGACCCTGGTCTATAGATGCGACGTTCTGACTTGTGAGATTATGCCTCTTTCTTAGCAGTATGCGTTCGTCGGAATTCGCCGTCATGTCAAGCGTTAATTTTTTGGTGGTTCCCGGTGAACCTTAGTACATCAGATGCGGCACTTCTAATGACTTCCTTACAATGCTGCGATTGGTCTTCTGGACTGCCATCACGCAACTTCTTGAGAGATTTAGAGAAACACAGTCGGCAAAAGGCCGAGTATTTTTTCGTTGGTGAACTGTATGTACGAGATACATATCCGCAAGCGTACCTACATCAGCTATCCTGGGAAGTATACAGTTCGCAATATGATCCATCTGGCTTATTGTGTTTCGATCAAGGGACAGCCACGTTTGCTTGTTTATGTCGAGAGATGGGAAACGCGTGCTGGCTACCGCGATGTTTTGTTCCGCCGCGAAGTCAATTAGCATTTGCCCGTTCCTGGATGTGGTGTCATAGTCTCTCATTGAAATAGACAAGAGTGTCGGATCAAAGGTCTTCTCCAGCAACTTTTAAACGCATTCCTTGGCACTATCGTATTTTTTTTTTTCAGTTTCGGCATGTGAACGCATATTAGACCTATATATTGGCGAATTTAGCCTTGATGCGGATTGTCACCAGGTTTTCGCTTACATGTCTAGAGTTCAAGAATTTTTTCATAGCTCTATATACATACTTCCAATTACCATAATTTACTCGTATGTCACAGTTTTTATAGCCCTTTTGCACCTCGGCTTTTGCGCTGGCATCGGCTTTGTAGACCTGTCTTCGCCGGTTGTAGATACGTGCCCTATAAAGGTTCCTATCCGGACGTGTGGTCGTACTCACTCGTACTGCACTATGCAAGTAGCTATCAAGGGGGCCAAACTGCTCTCAGAATGAGAGGCTCAGTGAAAAAGCCTCAAAAATGCAGGAGTACGTTTTTATTAATCAAATTGGGGCGGGGTTAGGTAGGTATCTAATATCACTGCCTGCATTTTCGCAGAAAGAATGTTCGAAGTGGATTTTATGGCCCAATTGCTTAACAGACTTTTTTGGGACATATTTTCTGACTAGATGCGAACAAATTGTATATAATAAACGAGTAGATAATGTAATATGTACTCACCCAAAGCAATGTTAACCAATGGAGCGTCATCGACTGAAAAGAAAAGAAAAGTTCATTAGATTATGCTGACTAAAAGGTGTACAAACAACAACGGTCTTTAAATATATTCGTTCAGAGATAAGCTAAATATTTGCGTTTTTAAAATACCAATTTCTACCTGTACAAACAATTGTACATTGACCTTGAAGTTGCTGATATGATTGCCAGAGATAAAGGTCCCCTGGCTACATGTACAACCTACCTTACCGTCATTAGCGGTCGTTTTCCCCCAAATCAAAATATGTACAACCAACTCAGCATTCAGTGTTGGACCACATTCGCACCACCACCACCATCACCACCATATATGGTTTCTATAGAAACTGACACTAAACCCAATGAAGGGTAGGTACACATCTATATAGTGTGTGTTTGTATCTTATCAGCTTCTAAGTACACACTCAGCTTAATTATAGCGTGCAAATACTCATTACGATCGCATATTCCCACCCCGACCATCAAAACATTTTGCCACTTCGTCACCAGGAATGCCATGCCGGGAGCATCCCTTATCTCGCGCACTCATTGCAAACATTCACATCCCACCCCATTTGTAACGAAGCGGCAGACCTCGCAGTCCCATAGTCAGGCGGCAGCAGGACGAAGGATACAAGTGCGAGTGGATGGCATTTTGCGCTATTTGTGGAATGTGTTTGTTTTGGCTCCGAAATCTACGCTTGCCAGCCACGTGCAGGATTAGGTTGAATACCAATAGTCGTCCCATTGTAACTGTATAGCGCCCCTTGAGCGAACGAACGTCACCACAACACCCTCTGCAAAATGTTGGGGGATACAATAAAAATCAAGTGGAGCGTTATTCTTTTTTTTTCCTGTTTCCTTTTTGGTTCGAGGAGGTATGAGGTGACGACGATCGACGGTGAAATTCACATCCTGTGTGCGAATGTACCTACTCGATGCGAAGAATAATTCTGCTGACGATGGTGGAGCGACGAGTGGCTGAGCCTATGCAAACAGATAAGCCACGTCCTTGGATTAGTCGACAAGGATATGACACCATGGTGGAGGCAAAACTAAACAGTAATTGCCAGAGGATGACAAGAAAAAAAAAATAAAAAAAAAAATTCGCCATTGTCGCTTCATCGCTGTGCATGCAGAGATAATAATGCATGATGACATGCAGGGACATGATTTGTATATTACAAAAATGTTCGGTTTTATGTCTGGTAGAAGGGCGCCGTTTTCAGTTAACTGGAATATTCAGGGATATACTTAACGTATCCGCCCACTACACATCCATTTCCACATACTCGTATTCGTATTTCTGTCGTTGGTTTTTGGTAGTGGAATTCAGGGATTATTTTGCGAATTCAAGTTAGGAGTACATAGGTACACACAACACAAAGTCCTTAGAAGGAAGAGAGTTTGATATGTAAGTAGGAACACGTACGAGGAGTGTATTTAATCGATTTCGGCTTATACAGATAAAAGTTGTCATATCGATGACGATTGGGCGCGAAAATATGCTGATCGGTACGATACAGTGTTCACAAACCAGAAAGAACTAGACCGCCGACTTCCCGTGCACCTACCTACCCGGAAAAAAATACCCTGTCTGTGAATACGTGTAAATGTCAAAATTAATGGCGGCAATGATTCCCCATGCTATACCAAAGGGGTAGGATTTTTCAAGTATGCGTGCGTTAATGGCGCTCCTTTGATTTTGAACAGCACCAATACATGAAAAATCCTGGGCCCGCCGGCAGCTTGTAGGCAAAGTTATGTGGGAGGAGCCGACGGTCTATTCTTTTGGTAGTGTTACTACTTACTATATCGTGGGAAATTTAACTTTTAAAGGGTCAAAAAAAGGGAAAAAGTGAAAAATATTGTCCAGTGTCATTCGTTGAAAAATTTTATCAACATAAAGAAGAACCAATTTTTATATTATGTACAGTGGATTCCGCTATATTGGGACACCGGATAATCGGGACAGCCGCTTGACTGAGACAAACAAGATTGAATTTGTTTCGCTTATTGTTGACAGCAGCCGCTTATTCGGGACATATTCATCACACATCTTAATACATTATGATCCTTCTTCAGGTTCACTTCCCCGGCTCCACTATCACATATCACAAGTGAGTTACACGAACACATGACCGAAGACTCACCCCCCAAAAACCTAAAAAGGATTAACAGTTTATCCGGAAAACTTTTCTCACCGGATAAGGTTAAATGGGCGATCGACTCACTCAAACAACCATACAAGGCACCAGGAAAGGGACAGACGGAATTTTTCCTGCTCTCATACAAAAGGGCTTGGAATTTTTCTTACCCACTATGGTTGCCTTATTTAGGTTTAGTTTCAATTGGGGCTATATACCACAGACCTGGAGGGAGGTAAACGTGTATTTATCCCCAAACCAGGCAAACCAATAGAACTACCTAAATCATACCGTCCAATAAGCTTGACATCGTTTTTCCTGAAAACAATGGAAAGAATTCTAGACGTGCACATTAGAGAATGTTTAAATGAAAGCACACCTCTGCACCCCTGTCAATTCGCCTACCAGAAAGGCAAGTCTACGGAAGGAGCTCTTATAAGTTTAACAGCATACCAAAACAAAGAGGTTGCACAATGCGTCTTCCTTGATATTGAGGGTGCTTTTGACAACACTGGATATGACTCCATATCAAATGCTTTTACCCGCAGAGGTATAGATCAACCTACCATCAACTGGATGAAGTCGATGCTTGAAAGTCGGAAAATAACCGCTTCGTCAGCACTGACCTCAGTATCAGTAACAGCCGTAAAAGGCAGCCCTCATGGAGGAGTATACTCTCACCCCTACTAGGGTCTCTGGTTATCGATAACCTACTTCAAGACCTAAGTAATGCAGGCTTCAATATAATTGGATACGCCGATGACTTAGTCATCATTATTAGGGGCAAAGAACCAAACGAGGTTACAACGCGAATGCAAAACGCCCTTAAGATAGTCATAGACTGGTATAGAAAAGAACGTCTTTCGATAAACCCCAGCAAGGCTGCCATCGTCCCTTTTACGAAAAGGAGAAATTTAAGTCTAAATCGAATTTCAATTAATGACACAGACATTGAGTATTCCAACGAAGTAAAGTTTGACTCAAGCGGAAGAGTTTAATATCAGTGAACATCCAGAACTAATTGAACTACTTTCCGAACTTCCAGAACTTGACATGATCTGTGCGGTTACAGACCGCTTACCAAAGACACTACGCTTCAACAAAATATTTCCCACGGAGATCACAAACAGAGAAGCATGGGTTAGCAATACGGATGGTTCTAAAATGGACTCGGGGGTAGGAGCTGGTATCCATGGACCAAATCGGAACATCTCAATACCTATGGTCAAAAGCCCCAGCGTATTCCAAGCAGAGCTCCATGCCATTTAAGAATGCGCAAACCTTATATGCATTAAAGGCGCTAACATCCATATATTCACGTATAGTCAAGCAGCTATAAAAGCCCTTAGCTCACACATTATTGACTCCAAATCAGTACTACACTGCTTCGATTCCCTCCAAACACTTAGTTACAGGAACAAAACCAGATTATGGTGGGTCCCCGGACATAAGGGAATTGAAGGTAACGAAAAAGCCGATGAACTAGCCAGAAAATGCTCGGAAACCCCTTTCATTGGACCTGAACCATTCTGTTCGATTCCCAAATCAGCTATAAATCTGGCTATAAAAAGCTGGGAACAAAACAAATGTATTTCATATTGGAAGAACATCCCAGGCCTATGCAATTGCAACAATGGAACCATAAGGAAAGTTGCCGAGAGCATTCAGGCTGCGGTTTTAGAATAGTTTTGGCCAAACAATAGCCGGAATGATCACTATGCTCCCATGAGCATCCTTTACCCGCGACCCTTGTAAAGGATTTTGAATATACGCCGATGATGATGATGTTGCCGATGGAAGGGCTCATTATGCCCTTTTAGTTAGGAAAACATCGAAAAAGACAGATAGACCCATAAATTAAACCCCACCAACCATGTCTGATGGACAGACAAAACACGCATGCACTTCACAACCCGAACACGTCGGCTATCGAAAATACATCCACAGATTTGGCCACAATAGCTCGTTCTTCTGCCCAGAATTACACGCGGCTTGCCGAAGGAAGAGCTATCTCGCTAAGCCCACAGTTTCTAATAATCCATATGTTGAGATACAGTGGACGACTGGTTGGAGATCTCTTCATTCATGGCGCGTCCGCGTGTGAAGAACGATCGAGCTAAAGCATCAGATTGAGATGATAGCCTCGCAAGTCACAAAGTAATCGGCGTAATCGACGTTTATGGCAAATAACCCCAGGCCCTGCCTTTACCAACATACAAATTAGACCATTTTGCTTCATGTCAATCAGGCATTCAAATTTCCAAAAATTTGCCTCGCCGATTAGGCAAATTTATTTTTTTTGGTTGATTACTATGCACGCGAAGCGGAATTGCCGCATCAAAAAAATACGGTGGCATCAGTCCTTTAGCTTTCATGATTTTGTCCAGATCTTCACTGAGAGAGCAGACTTGATCCCATCTCTAACCTTGTGATGTACACCCAGTTCGGGAAGCAAAGATTCAAGCTAAAAATTTTTGGAAGACATAGATCCTTGGGACATCCTTGCGCGAATACCAAAAGAACGCAGTGACACAAGACACAAAAATGCATTTAAGAAAATTGTTTACCCAATAGCAGAGTTCTGAGTTAATCCATAAGAGGCGTCATTACTCGCTTAGTAGGGCTCTATGCCAGACCCGGCATGATACAGACCCTTTAAGATGTCTAGGTATTTGATTGTTTTCACAAAGCTATTGCATTTTTTATACTACCTACTGCATATTTTATTTCGAATGGCATAGAAAAGTGACACAACTTGACAGCGATTTTGCGGCAAACAATTTCTGCTGCTCTGTATTTGTCCTGTTGCCTTATAAAAACTTTAAAAAAAAAGTATTTATTTATTTGTGAAATAACCCCCACCCTTTCTATATAACGATGATATATTAATTTCCAATACGCTGGGAACAATTAACAGCTGCAGAGTAAAGAATTTTTATAAGCGGCGATTAAATGCTGCCAAAAATATGTTATTGTTGCCGCAGCAGCGCGGTGGTAACGGTGGTCATCGGATATAACAGAACCTTCCTATTGAGGAATTTTTGGCGCTAATAGCACGCAAAAGTACCACCAGGATGGTGTTTTTTTTTTCTTTTTTGCCCAGTCCGGAGTGAGGGGTTGCAATTAATCTCCATAACCGGTTGCCGCGAAAAACGTTTTGTGGTTTCACGCCATGTTCCCGAAAACGAGTCGAAGCTTAAAAATCCGTGCAAAGCATTTCACGCACTTGTGCTCTCACATATGAACATACTCACCGACATGGCACATGCCGTTGGCCATTAAAATGTTCCACTCGTGTGCTGTTGGCCAGGAACTGAGGGTTTGGGGTGGATATTAAAAATGTCCCAATAGCGCTTGGCGCATTAGCGCATTAATTGGGTGGCGATATGGTGACTAAGGGGTGGTTGGGCTGGTGAGGATGGATGATTGGTGAATGTTGTTTGTGCGGGTAAAATTATTTTTTGTGCTCGGGTTTTTTGCACGCAAGGATACTTTTGTTATTGTTTACACATTTGGTTGCAATAAATTGAAATGGCATGTGTACGGTGTATAGGTGGACGTGTAATTGCACCTGGGTATTTTTATTTTATATCGACGGGTTTTTGTTTTTTTGTGTGAAGTTTCTGAGCGTGGTAGAGGTGGTCGCTGGGAATAATTAAAAAGGACACGAGACAACGGAAATTGTGTTTGACAAGCGCCTAAATTTAATGGACCCCCTATGCTTTTATCGAACCAGAAGATGGGGAGTGGTGCGACGTGTATTCTCATCTCATCACCATGAAACATGCATTTTTGTTAAATGACTTTCACTGGAAACAGTAGTTTTTAAACTGAATGGGGGAAATGTTCCTTTTTTTTTTTGAAGCTCAGCTTTTGGGTGGGGCGGAAGGATAGTTTATAAAAATGATTTGCAATGTTTTCCAAACCGATAGGCCTTATTTAGTGACGACCGTGTAATTAAAAATCCATCCAAATTTTTGGACTGACAAAATATTAACTAAAACCTGCCCTGCGAATATAGCTATTAAATAAAAAAAAAATTGTTAAACGCGGTCAAACGGAGAGAATAACGACAATTCATTCCTTTTAAATTCTTAAGGTAAAAAAAATAAATAAATAAATAGGTGGCGCAACAGGCGGTAGACACCCTAGGCCTAGCTTCTCGCAACCATTCGTTTTGTGTGAGTTTCTATTTTTGGGACGAATAGAAGGGACCCACAATTTTATGCCGAGTCCGAACGGCTTTATTGAGAAGCTTTTTCAGGACAAGCATACTCTCGGACGTTTGTCAGACGTTCGCGAGAGGTGGCGCAGTAGAAAAAAACCTTAAGATGTAATTTGTGTATTTCCGGGGATCGAACCTGGGATCCAGCACACTAACCATTGCGCTACTGCGCTGCGCCTACAAAAATTCTTAAGGTGATGATGTTTTCTGGAGCTTATCTGGATTTATATGTCTACAATAAGGCCTTTTCTAACCTATATGTCATTTGTTTGCTGTAAAAGGCTTTCGTGTGACAGCCTTCTGCACTATACTCCATAAAGGACGACTTGTGTAACGTCTGTACGCAAGAGCTTTCCCGAGAACGCCTATCTCGGCCCTAGATGCTCTGATTGATTTACCTCCCCTTGATACCTTTAGCATGGGATCTACTATCAAAGTATTCTACCGTTTTAAGTCGGGTGGTTTTGATATCATCCGCACTGCAGTTTCGAAGACCTTGCGCGACACTTACCCTATACGACCCTATAGTTCCGTGGATATGCCGTATGATGTCCGGAACTTTGACTGCTGTGCAAATTTTGAGTGGACTTTTATTTCGTTCCGAAGTGGCTTTGGACACATTCTTAACCTGGATTGGAATGTAGGTAGTCGACTCTCCACGGAGATCTTCAAAACTATTCAAAGGTCTGAGACTTGTGTCTTCATGGAAACCGACAACACTAGACTTCACTACTCGCTACACAAGCATGTCTCTATTGTCCAAGCGGCGATCTATGGTGAGGCCGAAGTATCTGCATCTGTATTGACAGTCCGGATGCGCTCAAGACCTTGCTCAAAACTGGGTCTTGAGCGATCAGCTACCAATGAACTCTGAAAATATGAAATAGTCACTCTAGTGCTTCAGTTGGTGAGCGAGTCACGCAATATTTAGCAGGTTATGGTATGGCTGCATTCTGACAAGGGATTTCCGTTTTTTTTCTTCTGGGTTTTTCTAGCAGTTTTTTTCGCGTCTTTTCTTGGGACTTTTTCTGAGCAATTGTGGCAAATTTTTTTTTAAAGCGATTCTTTGTGCTATATCCGGGAATTTACTCGGACCGTTTTTTTGTGCCGTCTTTTCTCGTCATATCTAGAAATTTTTAGGAGATTTCACAAAAGCTTTTTCGGTGCATTTTGGGCATTTTTCGAAGTTATCGTTGGGACGTTTCTTAGGTCTTCTTTGGGAACCCTCTTGGAGCTTATTATTATGCTTATTTGGTCGTTTTAAACGGCATTTTTGGTAGTTTTTTGTTTGTTTAGAGCATTTCTTGCAGCTTTTCGAGTCACTTCTTTGAAGCGTATTTTTGTGTTTTTTTCGCGTAGTTTCTTAAGGAACGTTTCGAAGAAGTTTTTCTGTGTTATTACGTCTTTTTTGGGGACTTCTTTAAGCATTTTTTGGGGGTAATTTTGGAGCGATGGGTTTTTAGGCGTTTTTCGGTGAGATTGGTTGTAGGTATGTAATGGCACAACTTGAGGCTTTGCCGGGTGAAAAAAAAGTAAAAAAAAAATGTTTAGTCATTTCTTTAAGCCTTATTCGGGGACCGTTTGAGGCGTTTTTGGAGCTGTTGTTGGCGTGTTTTTGGAAGGTTTTATAGAACGTTTCTTAACAACATTTTTGGGTGCCTTTGGGAACGTTACGTTTCATTGATCCGATTTTTGGAGCGTTTTTTGGGGCGTTTTCCGAAGAGTTTATTGGTACATTTTCTCGGATCTTTGTCGTGATTTTAAGTGATCTTTTTGGAGAGTTTTTTCTTTTTGGCATTTGTCTTAGTTTTGGGGAGCTTTTGGGGCGTTTTCCGAAGAATTTATTGGTACATTTTCTCGAGTCTTTGTCGTAATTTTAAGAATCTTTTTGGAGCGTTCTTTGGCGATTGTCTGGGTTTTTACTGTCGTTTTTCACGTTATTTGATTGGTGCCTTTTTGGGGCATACGCAAATATTTGAAGGCTTCTTTTGTGGTCTATTTGCACCACTTCTTAGGGGCTTTCCAGGGAAGTGTTCATTGGGTCTTTTTCGGACTTTTTTTTTGCAATTTTGAAGCGTTTTTTGTGAACCAAGGAACGTTTTCGTGGCATTTCTTGAGGTTGTTTCGGTCGATTTTTAGAAAAATTGTTTTTGTCGTTTATTAAGGCCTTTTTCGTCGATTTTTGTGAAGTTTTTTTTTTTCGAGTGTTTACCCGCGGAATTTGTGGCGCTAATTTTAGAGAGTTGCTTAACTTTATTGGGGCCTTTTGGGTAGGTGCGTTTCTTGGGCAATTTCAGGAGTCTCTTTGGCTGTTTTTTTAGAGCGCCCATTGAATCGTTTCTTTAGTGTTTTCTCGGGCTTTTATGGAACATTTTTTGGCTTATTTTGTTTTTTTTTAAACCGTTCTTGGTGGTATTTGTTTGTGTATTCTTCGCGTCGTTTCTTAAGTGGTTTTTTGGGGAGCATATTATATGGTTTTCACTGCGCTTACCGGAACTGGTCGGAAATTTTTCAAAGTGTTCATTTGGTTCTTTTTCGGTTTTTTTTTGCGTTTTCCGGAAGTGTTTTGGATCGTTTTCGCTACGTTTCTTAAGGCGTTTTCGGGTAATTTGTTTAAAGGGATCTCCGCATCGTTTTGTGAAGCATTTTTTTTAACATTTTGAACAGCGATGAAGTTTTAACGTATCAGTATTTTGTATTAAATATTTTTGCATTTATATATTTTGTTTTATAAAAGACACACACAGATGAGAGCTAACATTTTCCGAAATTCAACAGCCTAATTTTGTTCTTATATCTACCTGTCTCCTTTGTTGTTTTTGAGTTGTGTGCTAATTAGACTGTTGTTGGACTTGGACGTTCACAGTTTTCTCTACATTCAATAACTGTCCACAAAACAAAATTAATACCAAATAAAATGCCGAAATCTCTTAACCAACAATTATTTTGAATTTTCTATAAATGTTCTTTATTAAAAACGTCTCTTTAGAAACCTACCGACTCTCTGCCAATTTAAATAAAGTATAATTCATTCAGTGTGACAGCTAAAAATAATTACATATATGTGAAAGTTATGTCATAAATAAAATATTCCTCTATTGCAATGTGCCTCAAGCAGACTCTCCACATGTAATCCTTTCTCCAGGTGCAATACGCCTCAACATCAGTTCCGACATAAAGACAATCCATGAAACAACAATACGATTATGAACAACAACTGTATCGGAATTCGATCATTTCCAACCACCACCACCCCACCCACAAGTCGACCTTTCCCTGCACACCTGTTTCAGCCAGTACATAACCCATCACTGTAACGAGGAACCAAGTCAAGTCTTTCTAATCGACAGAACAACAACAAACCACTCACCATGTCAGTATGTTACAGGGCCATAGCTGCACCACGCTGTGGCAGAACTTATATACATTTACGAATACGAAAGCCAAAACGGATATAATATTGAATAACATTTCTTGAATCATCAGTTGGCGCTTCATCGGCAACTGATGCCATAATTAAGGACTGTGACATCTGCAGCGACCTTCTTTGACTGATTATGGAATCTCTTTCGAGTCGTACTCGTACAATTCTGTTTGTCAGATGGGGGTAAAGAATTTCATACAAAACAGAACATAAATAGAATGAAGGAAACCTTTATCCTTTCGCTTCACTGCTACTGCTACTATTTCACATGTAAATGCGCTACCCAAACCATTGAGCGACGACGACGACGACCAAATTGCCTTACCCCATCCTCATCCCTCATGCCCTGCCCATGCCCATCATCATCAGGAGCAACATATAGTCGTATAGTTGTATCACAGTAGTCGGCAGCAGCAGCAGCAGGGTTTGATGGAATTTTCCACGAAAACCTCCTCACAACTGCTGAGTCTTGTATGTTTGTGAAAGCTTGGAAATTGTGAAGCGATGTAGAGATGTGAGTACACCATGTTGAGTATGGTTATTTTTCTCCGTGCTGTGCAGTGCTTTTTCTGTGTGCCTGTGCCGTTCTCTTTGGCCCGCAACTCGCTTTCCGTTTCTCCGTATATCAGAATAGGCCACCCCCAATCCACCCGGCCAATTGTGCTGCAAAAGAGTCACCCCAGGTATAGGGCGGATTTGCATGTGGCACTGGCGCGGCGGCGGTGGCGCCCAAGCCCAATGCCCCAGAGAGTGAACACAGACAGACCGAGAGCGCAAGAGAGAAAGGTTACGGGCGGCAGGAGAATTATTAAAGATTTTGAATACCTAATTATGAAACTGTCAGATGCAAAAGTTTTTGGCAAAATGATTAAGTAAACCTCCATTTTAATCATTGAATTGCGATGGAAATTAATTGTCACTGGCTGTGATGTATTCTGCCAGGCAGGGCTTCTGTTCTACTGGTTTGTGATAGTATAGTAGAGCAGTATGTAGTTTGTTTCCGCCGCTGGCTGGTGCCATTGCCAGAAAGTCATTCTTCCAGCGTTACACTGGTCTACACACTGTTGATGTTGTTATTGGGCGCTGTGCTGCTGTGCCCTGTGCAAGTGCACAAGACGTACCGTCGGTTATCCTTCCATGAACAGCAAATGCATAGTTGGGATTTAGTGTTTGAAAAACGGTTCCTGTTCCTGGCCACGCACACACCCACAGAGAGCGAGAGAGAGACAATGAATTTGTAAGTTAGCTTAATGCAGGTCCTGACCGGTGTTTTTATTAATCTTCATAAATTAAAAACTTTTACCAATGCAAAGTGTCAGTTGCAAGTGTGTGTGGTGGTTTTGGGATATGTCTTCAGGCGGGGGGTGTCCAAGTCCATCCACTGCGATTTCTGATTAAGTGGATTGAAATTTAATCAGCAATTTACAGACATTGAACGGTCAGGAATTATGAAAGCAGCTTTAAGGGTGGATTGAAATTAACTTTCGACAAGTAAGGGTGTATAGTATACTATGCAGATATGTCTTATGTAGACGATAGGAAAATTGTTTTACGGGGAAGGAACAAAGAAAATACGTAGAATATAGGTACAAGCACAAGGTTATGTTTATTTTGTTTCTGTCTGATTTATCAATTTGAAAAGAACATTTTTCGGAAGCGGAAGTGGTATAGAAGTTGCAGGCAATAGAATGGAGACAAACCGATGGCACGTGGAGACAGTTCGTAGTAAAGCTACGATTACACGCAGCGTTGCCACAAAGTGCCCGATTTGGCCATTTGGCACACTGTTTTATACATTGGCCCTTAGCCCAGGGCCAACTCAAAATGGCCCGTAAATCTTAATTTTTTGACAACATAGATGATTACATCTATAATATAACGCATTTATCGATTTTAACCAAACTTTGACACATCTTTGGTATTGGTCCATATACGGTTTCTGTGAAGTTTGGTCAAAATTGGACAAAGGGGCGTGGCACCGTCAATACAAAACAAAACATTCAAAATCATATATCTATAAAACCACCAAATCGATTGAGCTCAAACTTACAGATGATCTTAGTTATTGGCCCTGGAGTGCTCCTGTGAAGATTGGTTAAATTTGGTCCACTTTTACATTTTCTGGAGATCCACTTACCAAAGTTAAGCTTTTTTTCATATTCGACAATTAACTGTCAACCATCGCTCATAGGTACCTACGTTAGTTTATTATTCTGACCTAATTTTGTTTGACCATTTTTATCTGACAACAAATGGCTTTTACTACAACTTCTTTTCATCGTATACGTACAAAATTTGCTTAACATAATTTTTATGAAATTTCTCAAGGATAAGAATTTCATAAAACATAAAAATTTATTAAGTACAAATTTTGAGAAAAAAGCATTTTAAGTTAAAAAATTAAACAACAATTTTTCAAATTTTGAGTTTAAGGTGCCATAACTTTTTTGTAACTCCACTGTCTTATTATTAAATTTGAGTTTAATTTTTTCAATAGGTAATTTTCTTTGATGAAATGTGGCGGTGGCCCCAGCTATTTGCAAATTGCCCTCAAAAAGGACCGAACTTTTTTTTTCTTTGCGGCAACGTTGATTACACGGCCATTTTTTCGAGTCATTTAAATGGTGCTCTGACGTAAAAATCCCGTCACAAAGCAGTCATTTAAATGTCGTTCTGTGTGATCGCCATTTATGGGATATCATTTTCGGCGTCATTTAAATGACTAGGAAAATGCCGGACCAAATGACATGTATTTAGTGCCATTGAAATGGCGGAAAAAAATGGCCGTGTGATCGCTCTTCAATGACGCCTAAGACAGACAAATGACTAAACTTTTCAGCTGTTGCGTTATTTAAATGGCATCCCAACGGAAAATTCTAAATGACTCGCAGTGTCCGTCATTTGATTTTGGGACACAAATGACGATGATAGTCATTTCTTGTGATCACCATTTTTCGAATGAAGAATCGTAGCTTAAATGTCACGGTCACAGCGCCATTTAAATAACTCAAAAAATTGGCCGTGTAATCGTAGCTTAAGACATGTTAGTACCTACATAAACAGTTTGCCCATCATGCAAATACATCTCATTCGGTACAGTGCTGGCGGGGGGCAGATTATGTAAAATGAAAACGATCGAACGTTATCGTTTCGACAAAAGCTGTCTCTGTCTATTGCCACAGATTAGATAGAGACAGGTTTAGTGAAAACGAAAGCGTTTTTCGTTTCGTTTTTTACAGAATCCCACCCCTGGTCTTATTTTTCAAAGCAAAGAAGCAGTAGCCCTTAAAAGACTTAAGAGGTCACAACACCATAAACTCAGTATACGCACCTGGTGGTAAAAGGAAAACAGCTGTAGGGCCGAACTATGTGACGGCAAAAGGCGGATCTGCCATGTCAAGAGAGGTGGTTATTTACGGTGGCGGAAGATCGAGCAGTGGAGGGTCGACTTAAGCCTGCTGCATCCAAAATCATAATTAAATAAATTTTTGTAGAGACAACAACGCGTATCGCAAAAAATTCTTTAAACTTAAACAAAGCACCCGCTAACAAGTCCTTTGAGTTAGCCCGGTCCCTAAATATCTAACTGTATCCAGCTGTGCACTGTTGAGGTTTCCTTCTACTTGGCGAGGTCTTCCTCTTATCCCTCCTTGTTAGACTAGAATGCCCTACGAGAAGGAGCATTTGTGTCCATTCGCTCTACATGTCCTAGCCAATGAAGTGGTGAGCAAGTGGGATGGCACTGTGACAGTGGCGACCAAGTGGCAGGTGGCATTGCAGTGGTGTAGCGATTAAATGGCGGCGAAGTGGTATGAAAGTGGTTTAACGCGCACTGAAATAGCAAGCAACGTATGCTGGGGTGGCCGTGGCACCGACTTAAAATCAGTTCCTAAAATGCCATGTTTTTTTAATTTCCGGGTTAACAAAAATACGCAGTTTTAATGCCAAAATCTACGTTGTCACCACCGCTCGAAAATAAAAAATCGAGACAAGTGGCACCAGACTGATACATATCACGCTACCAGCAAAATACGACGTCCCAAGCTAGTCCCTTAACACCTCAAAGCTAAGCTCTCAATTGTGACATTTGGTCCGATTCGTCAATGTTTGGTGTCCCATCTTTTTGACAGCATATATGTACTTGGTTTTTCCGTAGTTAATAGCTAAACCAATTTTAGCCACTTCCGCTTTTATACTAACAATCGCAAGTCAAGTAAACTGACTTTTGAAAGATCGTGGCTTGTGTTTTGGCCCGCAGGTTTTAAAATAATATTTCAAGTATACGTCATACTTGAAGGATGTAGCATGACAGCTCATGAACTTTACTAAATTCTTCTTCGACCTTAATATGGTTTCGATAAATTCTGATTGATCTAGGCCTACTGTCCACGTAGCTGCACGTCGTACGTACGCTTTCGTCATTTGCATCTTGGTGTACGCTTGCTTGCAGCTTCCTTGCAGCTGGCAACAAGAAAACAAACGAAGCTATGTCCACGGAGCGGCAAAATACGCTTGTCGTCATTTGCAGCTTGCATTGCCGCTCCGTGGACATTGATTCGTTTGTTTATATGGAAGCTGCACGCAAGCACTCTCAAACCGTATAAGCCGTACTAAATTGAAACTGAGCTGTTTTTCATATTGGGGCAATGTATCCTATACGAGGGTTTGTGTTAAAGTAGATAGAGTTGTAAAGACAAGTGTATTCGACGGAGGCTGAGAGGCAGAGGAGTCGGTGAATGAAAATAAAAATAGTTGGTGAGCACAGAATCAACGAAACGACAACAGACAACGGCTACCGACTAATTGATTTTGCTGTAGCTAATAATACAGTGATAACGATAAGTAGCACTGGGTTTCCAAGGCTCAGAATCCACACAGCAACCTGGCGCTCTCCAGACGGTCGAACCGCCAACCTAATCGAGCATGTGCTAATCTATGCGAGCCACACATGATTTCGGATGATTTCGAGTCGGCTGCTGGCCAAAGTCTCTCAGCAACTGATTTGGGCTTGAGGTAACGGCTAGCCTATCCTCAGTAAATCCCACCCACAGGAGCCAGTGGTTAACACTCAAAACTGGATATGAATGGAGAACCATACGGAACTGTCTACTCCAGGTGGTAATGGCAATAGCCATAATCCATCCGTAGTCTTCTCGACTACGGCCGGGGCACGGATTCTGGAGGCCCCAACATTCATACCCGAACCCACATGCGACTCATGCAGCTCTATGTCCGATTCACTCGGCAGACTGAGCATGAGACAAGCTGTGGCTCACTGCACTGCTACTGACGGTCAGACACGGGATACCTTCATGGTTGAACGAGCTCCTGATGAGGCGGTCCTTGAGCTGCGCCTGTCTAAGGGACAGCGGAAGAGGAAAAGAAAGAAGCTGATGGACCTGCGGCGCAAAGATGCTCTATCTGCTAAAGGCGCCAGCACTTCTTTCAGCTCTTCGGCGGTGCCTTTGAAAAGGAACAGGTCGGTGGAGGTCTCAACAACTGAAACTAACCAACCCCTTGGATCGGGCACTGCCTCCTCTTCTGCTAACCCGAAAAGCAAGAAGAAGCGACCCAAGCTCGAAAAGAGAATAAACCCCACTCAAGTCTGTGAGTCTGTTCGTGCACGGTCTCCAAATGAAGCCGGTGCTACTACCAGCAATGGAAGTAGTACTGGCGGACGGAAACTGGACGTCGCGATCTCACCTACAGGCGAGAGCTCCCCAGGCTCTCCAATCGTTGGAGCTGCCCGTGCACTGGTAATGAATGATGCAGGTGCTGAAATCAATTCAGGTTTCAGTACCAGCGGACAGAACTTTGTCGTCGCGGATGGCTCTGACGGTCAGAGAGATAATTTTGAACGCAGAACAGCTGAGGTGCGAGATCAGAGGCCGTCTTATAAGGATGCCGCTGTCTCCTCTTTGGCAGTTCGTACACCAGAGTTTACATCCATTTTGTTTACTCAGATCAACTACAGCACTGCAAGGCTGCTACCGCTCTTCTAAGTAGGAGACTTGCTGTCAGTAGGACAAAAAACCGCATAACATCCATCCAGGAACCATGGGTGTGGAAAAATCGCATCTGTGGCCTGAGTGAATTGAGCGGTTCTCACCACGTTCTTTACGACAAACTGTCCGAGAGACCTAGGACATGTCTTGTTGTATCGAAATCCCTCACGGCAGTTAAAATCGAACGGTTTTGTGGCCAAGATTTGGTTGCTGCAGATATCACTTACCATGCAAACGGCAATTGGGAAACCTTTGTTGTTGCATCGGCTTACTTTCCCTATGACTCTCTAACTCCTCCACCACCAAAGGCAGTTGTTGAGCTCATAGAGTACTGCGAGTCTAAAAAGATTGGTCTTATCCTATGTTGCGACGCTAATGCCCAAAACACTGTTTGGGGCAGCAGCAAATGTAATATACGTGGAGATCGTCTTCTGGACTTCATCCTCTCGTCTGACATCACCATCAACAATGTGGGTTGTCGACCTACATTTGTTACAGCCAGGAGACAGCAAGTAATCGATATTACTCTGTCCAACAGGCACTCCAAGTCTATCAAAAATTGGAGGGTATCGCCAGATAGCACTTTGTCAGATCATCGATACATCGAATTTCAAATCTACTGTGAAGTTTCGCCTTCGCAAGAGAGGAGAAATCCGAGAAAAACGAACTGGGCACGGTTTAGGGAGGAACTTGGCAACTCTGTTAAAGTTCCACTTAAATTAAGATCAATTCAAAGGGTAGAGAGGTCTGCTCAGGAGCTGAACAGCGTCCTTATCCGTTGTTTTGAACAAGCGTGTCCGGTTACAAAAAACTCCTGTAGAAAACCGGTACCTTGGTGGAACACCGAACTACAGTGTATTCGTAGAGAAACCAGGAAGCTTCTAAATCGGTCTTTAAAAACCAACTTGGAGGAAGACTGGAATCTCTATCGATCGAAACAAAAAGAATTTAAGAGACTAATTCGAAAATCGAAAAATGACTCTTATAGGAAATTTTGTGAGGAGGTCGAATCACTAAGTGCAACCAGTAGGCTTGTTAAAGTCCTCAAAAGGGACGGACCAAGTAAACTGGAATCGCTCCAAAAATCTGATGGCACCTACACTGAGACAAAGGCGGAGACTTTTAGTCTTCTGCTGGAGACTCACTTCCCGGGAAATCAGATCACTACGCATTCTTCAGTGGTACCGGTAACGGTGGCCACTACGGAACTGACAAACTCCACGCGGCGCAGCTGGTATATTGCATCCAGAGTGGTGACGGATGACGCTATCAAATATGCAATTGCATCATTTGACAGCTTCAAGTCACCTGGTCCAGATGGAATTTACCCGGCTATGCTGAAACAAGGTTTTAGTCAGCTGATGCCGACGTTGAAAAGAATTTTCACCGCTAGCTTGGCCTTGGCCTACATACCTTCCCTTTGGCATATGGTTAAAGTCGTGTTCATACCAAAAATCGGTAAGACTGACTATACTCTCGCCAAAAGTTTCAGACCCATAAGTCTGTCTTCCTTCTTGCTAAAAAGCTTGGAGAGACTGGTTGAGCTGCACATGCGCAATGTTGCTCTTCGATTGCATCCTCTTTCTGAGACGCAACATGCTTATCAACGCGGAAAATCCTGTGAAACTGCGCTTCAGAACCTCGTTGGTAGGATCGAAAGTGCTCTTGATCGGAAGGAGTACGCGTTGGGTATTTTCGTCGATATTGAGGGTGCTTTTGATAATGCGACCTTTGATAGCATGTGTAATGCAGCCAGACATCACGGTATAGATGAAACGTTGGTGTTGTGGATTAAAGCAATGCTAATGCACAGAACGTTGATTGCCGAAGCGGATTGTGGCAAATGCGTCATGACAGGGGTAAACAGGGGCTGCCCTCAAGGTGGTGTTTTGTCTCCCCTCTTATGGTGCATGGTAGTAGACTCTCTGCTGACGACTCTCAATCTTCCTGGAACCTATACACAAGCATACGCGGACGATGTCGCCGTTCTGTCTGTCGGTTCAGACCTTGGGACTGTCTGCTCTCTGGCGCAGAGATCCTTGGGTTTGATCGATGATTGGTGCACAATGAATGGGCTTTCAGTGAACCCTCTTAAAACTACGGTTGTTCTCTTCACGAGAAGGAGGAATATCACTGGTCTGTCTCAACTTGTGCTAAAAGGTGTCACTATTCCGATTTCTGATGAAGTCAAATATCTGGGAGTAATCCTCGATAGAAAACTTCTTTGGTCCAAGCATGTTGAATCAAAAACCGATAAAGCGCTGTCGACTTTCTGGCAGTGCAAAGGCGCTTTTGGGAAGACATGGGGCTTATCTCCTAAAAGGGTCCTATGGATCTATACGGCAATGGTAAGACCACTTCTCTCATATGCATCGGTTGTGTGGTGGAACAGGCTTTCGCGGAAACGTGTTGTGGCCTCTTTCGCCAAACTCCAAAGAACGGTTTGCCTTGGGTGCACAGGGGCCTTCCCCAGCACTCCGGGCTCCGCTCTAGATGCTTTGATGAACCTCCCCCCCCTTGATATTTTTATCATGGGGTGTACGCTGAAAACCATCTCTCGGTTAAAGAGAGGTGGCTTTTGGTACCACGCGCATTGGAATTTTGAAGAACTTGTGCGAGAATTATCCTTTGACCCCTGTCTTATGGATATGCCGTCTGACGCAATGACACCAGAAATCCTACTGCGACAAAACTACCACGTCAACTTTCCTCAGGCAACAGAATGGCTTCGGCCAGACTCGGAGCCAGGGAAGGAATGCCATCGTGTATTCACGGATGGCTCTAAAACCGGACAGGCGTCTGGTTCTGGAGTCTTCGTGGAAAGCGAGAACATTAGACTACACTACCCCTTGGGTAACCATGCGACTGTCTTCCAGGCGGAGATTTTCGCTATCCTTATGGCTATGCGCTATATTGTGACAAACAGGTGGAGGGCTAGAAGCATATGCGTTTGCAGTGATAGCCAAGCTGCATTAAAAGCGCTGCTCAACCCTCTTACCTCGTCCAAGTTAGTGCTCGAACTCAAGCTTTCTCTGAACTTGGTCGGTAGGCTAAACACGGTCAAACTTGTTTGGGTTCCAGGTCACACTGGTATCCAGGGAAATGAGATCGCTGACGAGCTGGCCAGGTTGGGTTCAGAAGAAGATTTCTTAGGACCTGAACCTGCGTTGGGTTTGCCTGCATCTGTGGTTAGGTCATCCATTGATACTTGGGTTTCTCGTGAACACGAGCGTCGTTGGCGTGACTGTGCTGGGTGTAGACAGACCAAACGACTGCGTCCGGACATCTGCAAGAGGTCCTCGTCTTTCCTTCTGTCTCTCAGGAGAATCGACTGCAGACTTCTTGTGGGCGTTCTTTCGGGCCACCAAGCTTTTGCCAAACACTTAAATGTGTTGGGCTTGAGCAACACCACCATCTGTCCTGCTTGTGGAGAGGATGACGATACAGCGGAGCACTTCCTCTGTAGTTGTCCTGCCTTTGCTCGCATCAGGTGGCGGATCTTTGGGGCTGACGTGGTGAGTGCCAAACATCTAAGCTCTTCATCACTGAAGCTCCTTCTCATCTTTCTTCGAAAGACGGGAAAACTAAGTACAGCAATGTAAGGTGTCTGTTTGGCAGTACAATGGACCAGTAGTTGTGTCTGAGTGCTCCATCGGATAGTAACAACCTCCGACAAAGAAGAAGAAGAACTGATTTGGGCCGCAAGCGGCTTCCCGCCCTCGTCGTAAGAGGTCTTCTTACCTTTTTTCCCCGTTAATTACGGTCTTCCCTAGTGAACCTCGCAGACTTGAGCGTGTTGCGGGCTCTCTGCAGAGCCGCTCTTTCCTTGTCCGAAAAGGACTTCGGATCACGCTTACTAAGCCGCCGAATTAGACGAAGTGCGGTGCGTCTACGATTCCGTATTGGCGTACTTATCTTGTCGTCCTTGCCGTCCCGTGGTATGATAATGAATGAAGATGTACACAAACTGATGGAAGAAGCGTGCCTGGGATCGTAGAGGATACAAGGCTGCAGTGTCTCAGGCAGAGATTCTACATGGGTCGGGAGCTCGATAAGTAAGTTTGATACGGTCGCCATAAGGAGGTAAGATTAAGCCAGAGAATATAGGCCCATTGTGATACCTCAGGACCGCTTATTCTTCTTTCAGCGAGATCATCAAGATTGACGAAGAAGTATTCTCCAAGATGTAGTTTTGGACATGGTTTCAGGAGATTTAAAATCTTGTCCAATTAACCAAAACACACTTTTGTCTTGGTTTTCTTGGTTGTAATTGCTTGAAACTCAGTAATAGGATCAAACACAAAGTTACTGTTTCTGGCATGTATTCCGTAGATCAAAACCTAACCTAATCCTATGGTCGTCCTGTGCGATTAACCGAGAATATTGCAGGTATTGCCAAAAGTCTCCGCTTAAACCCTGGAGCCTCAATCAGCTTGAAATGGACGAAAATGTTGCTAAAAATTATCTCTCAGATGGGGCGCATTGAGAATTTTGACTTGAAAGAGCTATGGTTCCAGCAAGATGGGGTTACGTCCATGTGCCACACAAGACGTCCAATAATCGACTAATTTCAATAATCCTGTAGTCAGTAGTTTTGGCGATGTTGCTTGGCCGATACGGAGTTGCGATTTGACGCCGTTTAACTTGTGGAGTGTCATTAAATATCGATGCTATGCGAACAATCCAGAGACCAATATTTGTCAAACTATTCGCGAAATAAGGGCCAACACCATAAAAAAAAACATTGAATGTATTTTTTTTATAGCAAGAAGAAAGAAACCAACCAAATATGACCAATTGCGGAGATAAGGAGAAGCTTTGGCTGGAGTGACAGATGACACCGCAAATTAATCATCAGACAAATTGACAACTCTTTTTTTTTTTGGTTACAATAAACGTCAGCCGACAGTGAGTAGGTAAGTAAGGTGTGTGCTTAGGAAACGTCTAACGAAAACAAACACTGCCACATATTTGCATTCGCCAGTTCTGATTCTGACCTTACAAGTTGAATCTTCTCTTTGAACCATTAACGACAATTGTGACTCTCTCAACACAAACCCAAACGACATAAATTGTGTTTCTTTCGATCAGACCCTAACCGCTATTTGATATTTTCATTCGGAAAATCTAATTAAGACAACAGCTGTTGCCACATTATTAGTATGGCAACAGCCGTATCGCATCAGTGCCAACTCTTTGTATACCAGGGTCAAAGCATTTTGCTCAAAACAAAACGAACCCCAAATCATCTGTGTACTTTCATGTCGTGTTCACTCTGTCAAAACATGAGTGAAATGTAGATTCGGACGGCTGATTCGATGCGCCCGTTCCCAACAAACTTACACTACACGCCCACCCCTTAAGGAGAAGGAAAACCACCCCCCAAAGTCTCCTTTGGCATTTTAATGTTTCCCAAGGTGCTTTGTGCATGGTAACAGACTGCTACTACTGCTTTTTTTCCACACCCCCATCACAATTGAAAACAAAAAAAAAGCAAAATAATGAATTGGCCAAAACGATGGTAGCAGTCGGTTTCTTCGGCTTAAGTATGAACACACAGCACATTGAGGGCCCCCATCTGCAATCGCCTCCATCGAGTAATTCTGGAAATAGAAAAGCTCCAAACGCCAGCTTGGATTGACAGGCAACCCTCATTCACACACAGCGCCGCTTCGACGACGTCTCGTTCCTTCCCAGCGAAGGATCTGTGAGAACGGGCACAGCTGCCGCTGCTGTGGGGATTATTTTCGGGTGTGCTGAAGAGGCCCGGCTACCACTGTATACACCAAATCGAGTGAACAGAGCTTTTTTGGGGGTGGATAGCGGATGGCGGATGGCGGCTGGCGGGCTGTGGGTGTTTGCCATTCATGAACTGCTGAGGTTACTCTGTTTACACAAGAGGTTGTTGCTAAAAGGGGCTTGGGGTGTGGTGAGGACCACCTTCAAAGTGTAAAAACGACGAAAAACGTAACAAAAACACAGCAGCAGCAGCACACACAACACATTTCTTTGATATTAGCAGCAGCTGCGACCTTCCGACGATGGTTGTTCGTCGTCGTTCTTCCATATGCGGGGTGGGGTGGTAGCAGCGGTGTTGGTGAATATGGTGATGTGTAGTATGAATTGGCACTCTTATGCGGGTGCAACGATTAACCGAAAGGGGTTCGCTTTTTCTGGGAAATCGTTTGGAAGAGTTGTCGTTGTCGCCTGTCGTCGGTCGTCGGTCGTCGGTGGGTCTCGTGGGTGGTGATGAAAAACTCTTGGAACACAAAAAATTGTCAATCTTTTTCCGGGGGGTGCGGTGACGCCTGGGTTGGGATAAGGCAGATAGAGGGATTTATGTTGATTTTGCACCCATCTGCACGTAATTAATTGAAATGTAGAAGAGAGATGGCAGCTGTGCTTCGATAGATATTTGCATGTGAGAGACTGGCAGCCTGTCTGTTGTCTGTGTTGTTCTAAGGATAATTGATTGCATTATCACATCGCCCAGCGCCTTACCTACAGGAAAGGGGTTGAAGTTGAAGTAATCCAAAGTAATCATCTCTCTATTGCCAGCAGTGGAAAAGGGGTTTCCGTTTCTGGCCCAAGTGTTGAATGCCTCGAATGATGATTTTATTTGCCATAACGAGCCGAAAACTGCTGAGGCTTTTCTTTTAGACGATGATTTGCTTGCTGGGTTTATTTTTTGCTCGTGCTGTCGCATCGTGTTTTCCGCGACTTTTGGCGGAACATGGTAGCGTCCTTGTTCATGTGTCACGAATGGCTCTCCCGTTTGTATCGCTCGGATAAAGATTTTTTATTTTGCTGCTGCTGTTCGCAAAACACTGGTAATCGAATAACATGCAATTTTGGCGATGACAGCACCGGTTCTGTTGGTGGTGATGGTGGTGGTGGTAATGGTTGCCTATATGCGTTGGCATTGGTACCGCAGGATCACAGCTTCTGCCGTTCAGTGGTTGATGACACCGTCGACGTTGCTGGAGTTGAAGTGACTGCGCCACAATTTAGAGCTTTTTTTTATTTTATTTTTATGTGCCGGCTTAGCATGGCTGTGGAAATGGAAATATGCCGATGGATGTGGTGTGTTCTTGTCGATATAAACCAGCTACCAATCTGAAATAACATGACTGCTAACAGATGCCAAAATTCCATCGATGGGGCAATGTGTGTAAAGGCGGGAATGTGACGCGTTAATTATACTAGTGTTTGTTTAGAGAGTAGGTATTAGAGGACATTTTTGTTTGAAGTCGTATCTGTTTAATGTGAGTATCCATCATCTACAGCACTAGTCCACACTCCACGGTAATATTATCTATAAATTCGAAAGTAACTCTGTCTGTCTGTCTGTCTGTTCGTGAACTTTTCACGACTAAACCTCTGAACCAATTGTAATGGAATTTGGCAAAGAGATAATCTTTGATAAATTCTACTTAGGCGACTTTTCAACTGAATATTTACGAGAAAAGAAAGTGGAGAAAGGTTCATGTCAATGAAGTAAAAAAAAAATTACTTCTTTCTGTAAAAAAAGCTATGTTTCTTAAAGCTTTGGCCTTGAAATTTGATAAAAAGACGTACCATAACGCCTTTTGAAAGATTTTTATAAAATACTAGCATTTATCCACAGCTTCACTCTCGTTTCAGAAACACCTAGGGCCAGTTTCAAGACTAGCTGATAAAGTCTCGGAAAGCCTATCCGGAATTTATATGTCAGATAAACTTCAACTTTCGGTTTCAAAGGTTTCGGATACTGATATCTGACATAACGGGTTTTTCAATAAGGATCCTACAAAAGTAGAGCGACAGGGACAGCAAATGACGCCGAATTTCTTGCCGCTCTTTTGACATTACTCTTCAGTAAGGTTTGCCATTTCATGATGGAAAGATATACGAGCCAACAATGAGTCGAAATTATTAAAATTTACTACCGAAATTCGGAGTCAGTGGCCTCAACGTTAAGAGCGCTACGTCCAATTTATGATGAGGCTCATTTCTGGCTGAATGGCTTCGTCAATAAACAAAATATGCGGTATTGGTCAGGCAACAATCCACACGTACTCCATGAGTCATCATTGCATCCCGAAAAAATTACGGTTTGGTGTGGTTTATGGGCCGGGGGCGTCATTGGGCCGTACTTCTTCCGTGATGATCAAGACCGGCACGTTACCGAATATTGTTGGCCCCAATTGGATGATATGGACTTGGAGGACATGTGATTCCAACAGGACGGGCGCCACAAGGCACACAGCAAATGTCACAATCAATTAATTGGAAACCAACTTTGGAGAACGTGTTATCTCACGAAATGGTCCAGTCGCTTGGCCGCCTCGGTCGTGCGATTTGACGCCGTTAGACTATTTCCTGTGGGGCTACGTCAAGTCTATGGTCTATGCCAACAAGCCAGCGACGATTGATGAACTTCGTACGAATATCGAACATGAAATTGCAGCAGTATCGGCCGATTTATTCTTGAAAACCGTCGAAAATTGGGTTCAGCGTCTGGACTTCTGCAAGAGTGCCCGTGGTGGCCATGCAAAAGAAATCGAGTTCCATCGAACGTACTTTCACAGGAATAAAGAATTTCATTGATATCCGAAACCGTTTTATTTTTATTTAAAAAAACTTTTGTAGCGCTCTTATTGAAAAACCCTGTATAAAGTCTCGGATAGTCTATCAGCCGGTTGAAGTGACTGTTAAAGCCTCTATCCGGAAGATAAACAAAATATTTATTTGAAGTAGCTGTAAAAAGTATAGTTTCAGAGTCAGAAGTGTCCTATCATGGATTTATTTGAAATCTTAGACGACGAATTTGATGAATATTGCAACCAAATTATACTGACCCGTATAGGAACAGAGTATTTTAAATTATTTTGAGAAATCCTCGACGATGAAGATTTCTGAATTTTCACTATTTCGTTTAACTTTATCCATGCTCACTGAAGTGAATACCTTTCACCCTGGGCGTTGGAATTTGCCAGGGGTGCATTTTGTCTAATCTCCTTTTCATTAATGACCGAAAGAATAAGATCGCAAATACAAGCTGCGAGCTACATATGAAATGCCTCCGTTGTATTGCTGGTGTGACCCATAGAGATCGTATTGGAAAAACACCAGAATACGTGAGGAACTCAATGTCGAGCAGCTACTTGTCTGTCCGGATCAATCCATGCTTCGGTGGTTCATGTTAAACGCACGTCCCCAATGAGTATTCCAAGACGTATTATGGAATCCGTACCATGAAACAAGCGTCTTCTAGGTAGACCCAGGATGAGGTTTAGATCAATTCAATAATATCACCTCTACCCGTATGGGGATTGCCCTTTATGATTTAGAGTCGATGGCGGAGAATCGAGAATGTGGTGGGTCCACTTGGATTTGAGCAACCTAGACCCACGATCCACTTAATGGATAAGCGGGCCATCGAAAATTAATGAAGAAATGAATTTGTCCATGCTAAGAACAACACAATTCACTTAAAAATGTGATAAATAATAAAAAAAAAACATCATTTCCATTCCTGTCAAACAATTAGTGCCTGATACATTTTTCTACCGGATAGTTTATCAGAGACTTTGACGATGAAACAGAAAAAAAATATCACTTTTTATTTGGTGGCGTTATGTGTCGGCTAACTATCCGAAACTTTATCCAGAACATTTGAAACTGGTCCCTAGTGTTCTATAGAATGTGGAACAAATTCCCCATACAAACTGAATCAAACTTTTCCCGTGACTAATAACTCGGGCCCCGAACAAAATTTCCAAAATCAGAGAAATGGGTTTTCTTTATTTCTTATCTAATGTACACAAACCTCGTTTGAAGCCGATTCGATTAAAAATAAGAATTTCCTATACAAAATGTTACCCCCCTTGCCCTTCCTTTTGGAGTTAGAATTTCCCCAAATCGCTGTTTTAGTGTTCATTTGGGCATAAAAGGAAATTTGTCAGCAATTTGCTAGCTCTTACTATTAATTTCAAAACAATCAGAATGGCCTTTTGTTACATATGCTCCGGGAGGGGCGTGGCACCCATGATACAAAATTAAAAATTGCAACTGGTGTTTCTCGCCACTTATGGGAGGTATTTTTGTAAAACGTGGAACATTAATGTGTATTGTCCTGGTAGGTAAGAACATAGCATTTTGGACAATTTGAAATTGGTCTAAATAAAATAGAATGATGTTCTTCAGTCAAGTCACGAGTCAAAAGGTCGCCGCCCAAAGTACAAGTACTTCTCCCGGGAAAGGCGAACCTAACGCTTCAACAGCGTCCGAGATGCTTGCAGATGTCTGTTAGTTCTGCACTTAAATTGCTGCAAATTTTAGTCTTCTGAAAACATATCCCCAGAAAGCGAGTTTCAAAGTTTGCTTGTCCTGTAACAGAAGGAGTTTTGGAAAGTTGATGTCCTCGCGGTTGTCAAGTGTACTGTATGGTCATGAGCGACATTGTCCTGCTCTGTTGGAACCGCATGTGCTTCCGTCCCAATTTATCAATTTGCGGCAATAAAAATTCGTTTGATCATTGTCCTGTATTGACCACCAGTCATATAACCACGTTACCCACGGTATCCAAAAAAAAATAATGAGGCTCTTCGGCGTAAATATGGCGCACCATTCAGAGACTTTGAAAAGATGTAATGGCTCTGCGTTAATGTGACGTCGATTCTCAGTGCTCCACGTCACGTAATTCTCAGTGGTTACGTAATCGTTCAAATGGAAACAGACTTCGTTGCTCGCATGATGAATTTAGTATGCGATTGGGGGTCTAGAGGCAGTAACTGATGGACTGTCTCCATTTTGTAAGGGAACATCTTCATCTTCAAGTCTTTCAGTACAATGGCCCCAGAGACGAAAGTGCAATGGCCAATTGTCTGGCACCTCGTCTAGTCGACAGTGATAGCTCATCTTCTAGATTTTTAGCTACAGCGCCAGCGGCGAAAGTCTCATCGGAGCGAGCACTACGAGACCTTCCAGCGCCTTCTGTCATATGTTGGTTTCAGTCTCTTCGCAGCGAGCAGTTAAACGCCTCAGTCTTTGACCAGTAGGATGGTCGGGAAATTTTTGCCAAAATTCATGTTGCGCCAAAATCACTGGCAAATTATTCCATTGAAAAATAATCACAAGTCTTCCGCGATCTTGAGGAGCTTGCCGTTTGTCCACTAGTATAAGTATACTGTATATGTTTGCTTCAGAAAGTTCAAGGCAATATTGACAATTAACGCCACTTGCAAAAGCTATAATAGCATCTTCCGATAGGGTGATGCATTTTGGGCACCTTATACAAATGCCGTCATCAAATCGTCGAAATTTTGAGCACTCGAAGACGCGCCTGGCTATGACAAAATTTCGATTTGACGCTTTGGACTTTTTAAGTGGAAACCAGTAGAGTGTTGCTACCCCAACAATCCACATTCAATAGAAGAACTTAAGAAAAAATATTACCGAATTATTGCGAACTTCCTGTAACCAACTAGATTGAAGTGGATGTACCTGCTATAGAAACAAAAATTCTTCGACCAAACTCGAGAAGGAACTAAGAATCTCATGTCGCCGTATATTTTAGCTTAGCTAAAATGGCTCTCGATGAGTCAATTAGGCCGATAATCAGCTGTTGCAATCACATATTAATAATTTTCAATAGAAAGACAGCTTTTCATTCATTCATTCATTCATTCAATGACCCGCTTATCCATTGGGTCGCGGGTGTTGTAGGTTGCTCAAGTGGACCCTCCATAGCTCTCTTCGCCATCGACTCTAAATCATCAAGGGAAATCCCCATACGGGTATAGAGAAGAGATTATGGGCTTGATCTAACCATCTCATCCTGGGTCTACCTAGAGGACGCCTGCCTGAGGTTACAAATTCCATAGCACGTCTTGGAATCCTGGTCAGGTGCAGGCGTTTAACATACAACACAACCCATCAAAGCATTTACCGCTTCGTCCGGAGAAGTAGCTGCTCGACATTGAGTACCTCACGTATTCTGGTATTTCTAATGCGATCTCTACGGGTCACACCCGTAATACCACAGAGAAATCTCATTTCGGCGGCTTGTATCCGCGATCTTATTCCTTCAGTCATTACCCAAACCTCATGACCATAGGTAAGAGTTGAAACAAACACATAATTAAAGACTGACAACTTAGCTTTGGCACCAAGTTCAATCCTCCTAATAACAGAATGACCAAGCTGTCTCAAAATTGACCCAGCCTTCCACTCGTAAATAAAATCCCGAGATACTTAAACTTCTCCACCTGTTTCCATGGTACCCCACTTACATGAGTGCATTGAATAGGCATTTTGGAGACGACCATCATTTCAGATTTGTTCAACGTTTACCTTCATGTCAGCTTCAATACAAACGGCTACAAACCGATCGAGTGAGACCCAAGAATGACCAGACCAGGTCATCGGCGAAGAGCTTATCCTCAGATCTCCCAATTCGATACGTTCTTCGCCAACACTGCGCTGTAACATCCAGTCCATATAAGTAATGAAAAGGAGAGAAGACGAAACGCACCGCCGGGAAAGTGGCAAACGCGCAGGGTGAAAGATATTGATTTAAAGCCGTTTATCCGAACACAACTTTTACAATTTGTGTAAAGAGATTGAATGGCTCTCAAGACAGAATCGTCCATACTCCTGTAATACACTCCAAAGTTTACGTCGTGGGACTCGATCATATGCTTTTTCCAAATCGATGAAGCAGGCGTAAACAGGTGTAGCGTACTCCCAAGCCTTCTCAAGTATCATTCTGAGAGTGAATAACTGTCGTTTTCGGTTCTGCTTCTGCCGGGACGAAAACCGCACTGCTCATCTTCTAATCGTGACTCGACCAGAGCTCTGCAACGCGTTTCCAGCACCTTGGCATAGACTTGACTTTTCCGGGGAGACTTACTTGATATATCCCTGTAATTGGAGCAAACCCTTTTATCATACTTCTTGAAAAAAGACGCAATCACCCGAATCTGCCAACCGCTGAGAATTTCGCGGCATTCCCAGTCCCAGGCCACTTTAATGACACGAGAGAGCCATTTAACTCCCTCTTCACCTAAGACCTTGATACGCCAAATCGACAATTTTTTCCCACTGTGAGCCGTATAGTGTTGTATCGCAGTGGATAACATTGGGCTAACATTTTATCAGAAAGTTAGCTTTAATAAGTGTATAATAATTCCCTAAAAAATAGCAGCTAAAAGCGAAAAGCAGAAAGTAATTAATAAATATTTGAAAATAATATTAAAAAGGACCGCTTTCTTTCCTTTTTAAAGCGGATAAGAGGTTCT
Source organism: Cheilosia soror (assembly GCA_949372485.1). Taxonomy (NCBI): domain Eukaryota; kingdom Metazoa; phylum Arthropoda; class Insecta; order Diptera; family Syrphidae; genus Cheilosia; species Cheilosia soror. Next base: position 82,372,351 of record OX443561.1, read on the forward strand.
GATAGTTAATTTGAAACTGTAAATAATTTCTTTAACCAATTACCTAAAAAAGCTCCAAAATTCATGGTCGAAAGTTATTTAAATCTTAAGATTTTAAAGTATTATTTTTAGCACTTTAGAGGAATAAATGTTGATAATGCGTTTTTCCCCTGCGTCTGGCAGGACGAAAGACCCGGAATTTTCGTCTGGCAACTATATATTAGGACTCAGGGACACTTGTATAATTAAATAAAAAAAATTATTTCCATGAAACGATGACGTAAATGAGGCGATTTTTTCTGCACTTTGATGAGCGTCTGGCAGCCTTAAGGAACCGTCAAAAACGTCTGGCATTATATGAAAACGTTTTCTGGGTACGAGTACCATTCCCTGACAAAAAATTAGCCGTGAAACGATGACGTAATTGGGCACTTTTTTTTACATGTTTGGGGCACTGCCCCTTGCAAATGCCCCAGCTCCAGGGTGCCAGACGGCGATTTCTGCGAACGCAAGACTCCAATTAACAATAATATTTATAAATTTCCCATTTAACGATGAGGTTAGCAAAACGTTCAGTAGCTCTTAGACTATTAGGTTGTGAGGAGAACGATCACAAGGCACCGTGGTGGGCCCATCGCTTCTTTTATTATACTACTTTTGATAATTTCCTTGGAGGTACTGGTAGATTGACGTCAACTTGTTTATTTCCCGTCATTTCAAAACGAAAAATCCAGGCAAAAAGGTGGATGCGAAAAAACGCACCATAATACACCTCAAAATACGTGCCAAAAAACTATGCAAAAAATGCACCAAAAATGCACAACAAATACGGCCAAAATACGCGTGAAAAATCGTGATGAAAAACAAAATATGTGCCAAAACCAACAACAAAAAATCCCCAAAAATATAGCGAAAAAAACTGTTCAAAAACGCGCAACAAATCCCGCCAAATTTTTTTTTCGCGAAAAACGCCCCAAAAACTGGAAAAATTTCGCCAAAATACGCGTGAAAAAATAACAAAATACACGCCAAAAAAGCGAGATAAAAAATAACGAAATATGCGCCAAAAAAAATGAAAAAAAATCCCGCCAAAAATGTAGAAAAATTTCGCAAAAAAATGCCCCAAAATCCGCGTCAAAAACCCTCCAAAATGAGGACAAAATAGAGCCAAAAATATGCGCCACAAACGCCTGACAAATCCCGCCAAAAATCGCGGTGAAAAAAATAATAAAATATGCGCCAAAAAAGTGACAAAAAATTCCGCCAAATGTGGAAAAATTTCGCAAAAAAACGCGCCAAAATACATCACCAAAGTACGCGCCAAAACTATGCAAAAAAAAATTCGCCAAAAACGCCCGACAAATCTCGGCAAAATACGCGCCAAAAATCGCGGAGAAAAAATAACAAAATATGCACCAAAAAAGTGACCAAAAATCCCGCCAAAGATGCGGAAAAATTTCGCAAAAAAACGCGCCAAAATACATCACCAAAGTACGCGCCAAAACTATGCAAAAAAAATGCGCCAAAAACGCCCGACATATCTCGACAAAATACGCGCCAAAAATCGCGGAGAAAAAATAACAAAATATGCACAAAAAAAGTGACAAAAAATCCCGCCAAAGATGCGGAAAAATTTCGCAAAAAAACGCGCCGAAATACATCACCAAAGTACGCGCCAAAACTATGCAAAAAAAAATGCGCCAAAAACGCCCGACATATCTCGGCAAAATACGCGCCAAAAATCGCGGAAAAAAAAACAAAATATGCGCCAAAAATGTGAAAAAAATTTCGCGAAAAAACGCGCCAAAATCCATCTCAAAATATGTGCCAAAACTATTCAAAAAAATGCGCCAAAACCGCCCATCAAATGGCGCCAAAATACGCATCAAAAATCGCGTTGAAAAAATAACAAAACATGTGCCAAAAAAGCCACAAAAAATCCCGCCAAAAATGTGGAAAAATTTCGCAAAAAAACGCGCCAAAATACATCACCAAAGTACGCGCCAAAACTATGCAAAAAAATGCGCCAAAAACGCCCGACAAATCTCGGCAAAATACTCGCCAAAAATCGCCGAGAAAAAATAACAAAATATGCGCCAAAAATCGCCCTGAAAAAATAACAAAATATGCGCCAAAAAAGTGACAAAAAAGTGACAAAAAATCCCGCCAAAAATGTGGAAAAATTTCGCGAAAAAAACCGCCAAAATCCATCTCAAAATACGCGCCAAAACTATGCAAAAAATGCGCCAAAAACGCCAATCAAATCGCGCCAAAATAAGCGATGAAAAAATATGCGCCAAAAAATCCCGCCAAAAATGCAGAAAAAATTCGCGAAAAAACGCGCCAAAATAGACGCCAAAATACGCGCCAAAAAATCCACCATACTGCGCGTCAAAAAATTGCGCCAAAGTATGTGTCAAAAAACGAGCGAAAAAGCGCACCAAATAAGCGATGAAAAAATATGCGCCAAAAAATCCCGCCAAAAATGCAGAAAAAATTCGCGAAAAAACGCGCCAAAATAGACGTCAAAATACGCGCCAAAAAATCCACCATACTGCGCGTCAAAAAATTGCGCCAAAGTATGTGTCAAAAAGCGAGCGAAAAAACGCACCAAATAGATGTGATCAGCTTCACATCTCACAATCGACTGCCTCCAAAATTTCACAACGAGCCCTTTTATAGAGAGGCAAAGCCGTTTGTTTAGGGTTTTTTTTACTCAAAACATCCCTGAACGGACTGGATCCATTACCATTAGACAGCCGACAATCGCATTTCAATCGCTTTCTTTGCAATGGATGCATTCAGAGTGAGATGCGAAATCATTTTAATGTTTTTTGTCCCCTCCCCCTCCCCACCGCCCTTCCCCACACTCGTTGTCAAATGACTGAAAAAATGCTATATTTAGGCTGTCATCGAGCCAAATATTTGGAATTTAAAATACACCATCAGGTAAGGCTTACCTACCACGATGGGAAGGAAAGAAAGAAAGTATTTGCGAGTCCGTCTTTCAATGCAATACAACACCTACTTGCAAGTGCGACGAGCTAGTTATGTGGGCAGGGCAGACGTTATGAAGAAGGTATGGTGTCAGATTCAGTGCGTCCTAACAAATTTAACTTAAATCGTTTTCTGTTTTTGTAAATATATTTCTTGCCAATTTTTGACAGTCGCTTAGCAAATTTCCCATCTTGAAATATAGACTTTGGCCTCATTCAAGAATGTAGTCATCGTTAAGTCGACTTGAATTAACTGGATTCAAATTTACCTTAACGCGAAAATTAACTTGAATTGTCGGTATGTCACTTATTGACAATTGGTTTTTTTTCTCCTGGGTAATTTTTTTTTTGTTCAAAAATCAATCAAAAAAAAAGTTAAATTATTGCCTTAAATTATTTCCTTTGTAAAATATGTGAAATTGATTGAGTATTCTAAACAATAAAAATATTTTTTTTAATAAAAATGAATAGAAAACTCAGGAAAATTTTAATTTTGCATAGGTATAAACCGATATTATCGATACTATCGATTTTTTTGGGTCGATTTTTTTTTTTTGCATCGATATTTTCATCTTGATAATAAAATATCGATGTATCGATGCAGTTTTGGATCACAACTGCCGTCCATCCTATCATCAGCTAACAAGCGAGTGCAGCTGCAAACTCTCCACGTCCACGTCCACGCCACAGTCAACAGCACATTGTCCGCAAACAGCAACGCAACAGCAATATGCGAAACATGGGAAATTGGATATTTATTTGTGCAGCTGCACTGGTAAACCGGTACGGCAGATGGACTGGCAGCTGCTGCGCAAACCAGAAATGTAGGTACGTGGACATAATGGAGTCCATACCGTTTGTACTTTCTGTTCAGCCATCGTTGTCAGGTAGATAGGTACCATTGCAAAAAATAAAACAAAACCTATTTTGTAAAAAAAAAACGTCCTCTATGCATTTATCTACAAGATAATATATCCATCGATGACCCCGCGTACGCTCCGCTCGCCCTATGAATAGCTTCCATTGAACGTAGGTATTTATTGAAAATTTAATTGCAACAGTAATTAAATTGCTATTGTGCAATAAAATACCAATCTCCCTCCAGTGGAGTCCTTTAAAATCAACAGCAACACCAATACCGTCGACCGATAGTGTATAGTGTTGGCTGGCAAGTGAGATGTTGACAGTTGATTGTTTGAGGGTGCTGGCAAGGGCAAGGGACTACTCCTGGTGGTGCGCTGGGCTGGTGTCGTGCCATCAGCAGTATAGCTGTTTCAGGCAGGCTTCATTTCTTTTCAATGGAATGGAATTAAATTATTTAATTACTCAAGCTCACCAATCACAGGCAGTAGTTGTATAGCACTAGCAACAGCAGCATAGAGCACCTACCGCCATTGTGTCGGTCGTTGTCGGTCGTCCGTCGTCCCTATGCAATAAACCCCTTTTCGTACCACACATTCACACGCGGGCACCTCCCACACCCACCCACCTCTGATGTTCCATTTGCATTGTAATTTAAATTTCCAACCCCCTGCTGTTGACGCCGCATTCCAGAGTCGTCGTAGTCGTCACCGTCATCGCCATCGTCGTCGACGTTGTTATGTTGTCGTCGTAGAAACGTCCTTTAACAAACAGGGGCCAACAGCAGCAGTTTGAGTCCGCCACTGTCAACACTTGGAGCACAGTTGGGGAGCCGTGTTCCTTGTTCGAGAATGTGGCCGAGTCGTGGGCTTTTTCCTCTGAATGTGGGGAGTGGGTGGGTGGTGTGCCAGTGCCTTTAAGAAAATCCTCTCTATTTCTCATCTCATGACAAACAAACGCTATGGGGCGGCTTCGGCTATGATGATGTTGATTATGATTGTGGCGATGATGAAACAGTTTGTTTGCAAACATCTGGCAAGCAGGTGTTTTGTGTCTGGCACATTGTTTGATTTCGATTAGTGGCATTCACTGCTTTCCTCTCTCTCTTTCACTCTCTGTGTCTGTGCCTTTGGAAACTATTCGTCGTGTCTCTTCTGTTTTCGTCAGTGCAGTCATGCAAGCAATTGAACTTGCTAGCAGTTGGCGTGGCGTTGCCTGGCTGACATTCTGTTCCTGTGCCGCTGCTGCTGCTGCTGTGCTGTGCTGTGCTCTGTTCTGCTTTTCACAATGTGGCGACATGAATTTTCAAAGCAGCAATTCATAATATTTTCGGGGTAAGCACATGAGTAATGCCTTCTGTTCGAACAAGTGTATCTAGAGAGGAATACAGTGGTACGGCCACAGGATGGGGTAGAAAAGTTGAATATATTTTTGACATATGGAAATCTTTGTATTTCTACTTGAGAATGAGATCAGAAGTTGGACGGATTGCTGTGCTAGCTATACCGGTCGGTGGTGGTGGTGTCTGGTGTGTAGTTGCAAAAAGTTTTTGTTTTATTTTTAAAAGGAGCACACATGTGGGTTGGATTTGATTTGATTTATATTCGGAATGGAAAATATTGAGAGAAAAAGTGTGTAATGCTCAATTTGATGTAGGTACCTAGACCTAAACCTACTCATTGGCAACGTATTGGGGATGACTGATAGAGTGATAGGATGTTGGTTCGATTGTGAATTGGTAGGTACCCAAAATGCTACAAAGACGACGTGATTCTATTCAGTCTTCTAAAGGACACGACAGTGATTCCAGTCCATGTGTAGTCTCGCCTTGTGATCCTATAAAGCGGTGGTTGGGTAAGCGTACTAAGCTCCCCGTGGAAATCACGGCGTGTTGTCCAATCCATTCGGACGCAATTCGCAGATTGCTGAAAGAGAGATAGTGGCGGATGAACCCGCATTATGGGCCAATGAAAACTCGCCGAAGTTGGTTACTAATACTGGGTTTCCACTTGTCGATTTGAAATTGACAATTGACGTATTTTTTGGCAAGTGGAAATAGCGAAAAATTGCTTGTCAATGAATTGACTAACAGCGTTTGTAAATAACTGACAAAGAAACCAGTGGACAAGCTGAATTGTCAACAAAAATGTCACTTTGTCTATAATTGACAGAGAAAATTTAATTGGCATCGAGTTCATAAGTTGTTCAATCAATTGACAAACGATTTTTTGCCAATAATTGGCATAAGTGGAAATGAACTGACGTTGGCGTCGTTCAATGACATAAACGCGAGGGCTGTCAAACTTTGTCAATCAACCGACATGTGGAAACCCACCTTAACACCGGAATATATGGCCCTTTACGTCCGTGGTTATGCAAGAGCCTGGCAATTCAGATTGAGACTTCACCACGAACAAAATATGGGCATAACGACAGGTCTCAAAAGTAGTAAACGAAATAAAATACAACAAGCTTAGAACGAATAAAAGCGACTGCACCAATAATTGTTACTGCCTGACCAGCCGCATTTTCGAAAAAGAATGGTCCGATAATACCTCCAGCCCAAAATCCGCACCAAACAGTCACGCGTTGTGGATGCATTTGTTTCTCAACAATTACTCGTATGGGCTTTCTGAACCCCAAATGCGTCAATTTTGACGATCAACGAAGCCATCAAGATGAAAATAAGCTTCATCACTCAAGATGATTTTGTTCGAAAAATCAACATCCATTTGTTGTTGTCCCAAAATCCATTCAACGAACTCTCTTCGCGCTGCATGGTCAGCAGTGTTGCCATGAAAATATTTCGAGAAATCTGCAATTATGAAGAAAAAAAATCTGCAACGCAGATTTCTAAGGAAAAAATCTGGATTCATAAGTATTGGAATATCAAAAAATTTAATTTTGACAGCTGACAGCTAGACACATTCAGTATAGCCTCAATAGACCAGAAGTGCGACAGTTTTAGGCAGCATTTCTACTTATAGAGCGCAAAATCCTCTAAGTACTTTCTTGTTTTCTTCCGTGCAGCTCAGAATTACTATACAAACCAAAAAAATGCAGACAAAATCTGTCACGCAAATCTTGAGATTTTAAAAGTCTGCAGCTGCGCTGAAAATCTGCACTTATAGCAACGCTGGTGGTCAGTAGTCTTCAGTTCTTGAGTCAATTGAACTTTGTAAGTATAAAGTTTCAAGTCTTTCGTGAGAATTCGCTGATGTAGAGAGCTTATCAAAATGCCCAATTCTTGACTACGTTGGTCGCATTGATGTTCCTGGACCGTCAGCAATACTCTCGCGAACTGCTTAGGACTGCTGACAAACCTTCATTATTTTTAAAACATTGCTCTACAATGAAAATGCGTTTTTTAAGTATAACGTTCCATTTTCACTAACCCCGAACTGTCATCTGTCACATTGTTATCTTTTTTCCGTTGGCATCACTGTACTATTAAATGGCGCAAAATTCAAATGTTGCGTGAATTATGTGAAACTTTTTATAAGCCCCGTAGCTGTGGCCTATTTCACCGACTTACAAATTTGCATTTGCAACTATTTTGTCACAATTTTTGTATGAAATGAGTCAAATTTTAGAGTGAAAGCTAATTTGTATTTTTTTTTTAAATTTTGTGGGCTAAACCTTCTAAATACAAATGTGTAAGTCGGTGAAGCAAATGGATGATCACAATCTGGTTCAGGGCCAACTTTAGAAATATAGCGCTGATCTGGGCACACGCAACCACAGAGGGATGCGGATGACGCAAAGTCTTTTTTAGAAGACTATTATCCGAAGTACGATGTCAAGATTGTTCGCGACGACTTTAATACCATGATCAAAAACGAGGAAAATATTGGCTCTAGTCGCTATGCTTAGATTAAAAAAAAAAATATTTTATTTATGTTCATTTATTTTAGAGACGACTAGAAGTTCCTCTCAATTTTAGGAATTTCCGAATGACTGAGAAATTTTGGAGGAATTTACTACTGGTGGCGCCCAACGTGAGACAGAATTGCAAATGATGTCTCTTCGTCGTCATTTACCCACGTTAGGGTTTTTCCTTACTTACTTACTTACTTAGTGTTTTTCCTATCGTTCGAAATTTTGGGGCTAGTTTTTGTATATTTTGTTAGTTCAGCGTGGTGGCATATGTAAGGCGGCCAACGTGGGGCTTATATTATGCTTCTTTTTGGTTCCGGATATTACAATTTGCCGACATTTAAATCCAATGTGCATCGGCATTTCCAGAATTCCCACGCTACGTATTTCACATAACATTGTAAGAGTAGTCATTTCTCACTGCTCAAGCTGTGGCCCAGGTTATGGCCAAAGGTGACGTTCAATTTACCAGATTTTATAGCCCTTTAAATATTGCATTCTATAGCTCCTTGAGAATAGAATCCTTTTCAATGTAGATATCTAGAAGTGTCAGACCTGGTTTTTGACATGACATACTTTTGATAATAGTCACTGTACCTATCTGTGATTTTGATAGTCTATTTTAATTGAGGTACTTCAGGAGACAGGAGGTCAAACTTATGGGCATACAACAAGAGTTCCGTTAATCTTATGCTAAAACAAGAATAATATCGATATAAGAAAATGTCAAAAATCATTCATATCGGACATTTTAAACTGAAAAGTCAAAAACTTTTCAATCATTATCTACCGAGTCTACCAAAAGTTTCTCAAAAATAAGCAGCGATTATCACTGATTTCGACTGAGTCGAAAAAATTTCGGCATTCCTGATGCCAAACTCCTGCGACTATGCAGGATGATGATGGATAAATCTAGCTGCTTCGTCAAAGTCAGAACGAACACCATCCAACCCTTTGATGTCGAAAAATGTTTAAGACAAGGCGCCACGATATCACATAATTTCTTCAACATAATACTTGAAGCATATATGTATGAAACTCATAAGTCCACATTAAAGGCAGGTACCTATAATTTTTCAAAAGTCCGTTCACCTATGTCCTTGCGTTTACTGATGAGTGATGACTATGAATGATGACATTCACATCGAGAGATCACAGCGAGGTATCAGTGACGCGTTTCATTACATAAAACGAGGACGTATATATCTACCTCCGACTGTTTATGAGGACAAGAAAAGTATAATTATGTAGGTACTATCATTAAAGGGACTTTCAACATTGACTGAGTTGGCTCGATTACCACTCATGCACCACTCTGCGTGGTGCGGACATTTGGAGAACGACTTCAACCTACTAGGTGTGAGCTGGCTGTAGGGACTATTTGGTTAAGGCTGTGATCCAAACCGAACTATAAGAGCCATCTAAAATAGATCTTATAATAAAGTTTATTTGAGGTATACCCGCATGCCACTTGTGGATAAAGATGGGATGAACTACGGTGGTATAAGGCCACAACACCATTTTGAGCTTGGAGTCACCACTTTTGCCATAAGTTTTACTCAACGGCGATCCTTGAATTCCCCACACGATTTTCTGTATTAAGAATCTATTAATGTTCTACAGGTTTAGGATGACTTTAAAATCGCGCTGGAAGATAGTGATATCGTTTGGTTATGGAAATCTTGTAGCCAGTGTTTTGTACTTGGTAGTAAACAGCACAAGCTTAAAGGATGAATTACTGCATATATCAACGAGTTCCCTACTATGCAATGGAATTTGTTTTTACTTTGCATGTAAAATTCGAGAAAATTCGTCGTTCACGGTTTCAGTAATTCAACCCTCAGACCGACTAACGCTGACAGTCCAAGAGCTTAGCTTAGGGTCAAGTCCGTTTCTATGATTTCACCTAAAAATGACACTAGAAAAATAATAAATAAAAGAGTCTCCATTCGCGAGCAAGTTCTTCCCATTCGCGACTACCTTGATTTCAATTCAATCGAAGTCTGACAACATTTTTTTCAATGACTGAGAATATCAAGTCGGTTGCCAGTGATCACAGCCTTTTGATGCAAAAATCCCACATTTAAAGTAAAATCTTCCCTGAAAAAAAAACCTTCAAATTTTCTCATCACATATTTTGTACAAAAACTTCACAAAAGGTTCACATAGTAGACCAGTGATAAGGAAATTCGTAAAACTCGTGCTTCAACGTGCAGTTTGGAAGTAGCACCTTCGAACTATTTCAAACATGCACCGGATTTTGGCAAAGAGACGCGCTAACAAGCGATTTCTTATTCAATTTCAACCGTTTCAGGTGTGAAAACGGAAGGCACTATCTTTAGCAGGTCCGTTCAGCTGCTGGGGTATGCCGTATGCGGAGGATATTGATATCATCAGTCGATCTCAGCGTACCGTGATAGAAGCTTTCACGGGGATTGAAAGCTTCTATCACCGCCTAGGACAAGACGTCACTATTGATAGCAACAATTTCGAGGTAATTAAGGAGTTCACCTACCTCGGAGTAAACATGAACTTCACGAATGACACCCTAGTGGAGATCCGGCCGTTGCTACTTCGATTTGGCAAAACAATTGGATTCAAAACTCCTAATTCGAAGGACGAAATGTGTGCTCTACAAAACACTTATCCTGCCAGTTCTGACTTATGGCGCCGAGTGCTGGACGATAAGCAAGAAGGGAGAGCTGATACTGGGCTCCTTCGAAAGAAAAATACTTCGGCCTGTGTGCGAGGAGGGCGATTGAAGAAGAAGATACAACCGCAAACTCTACGAACTGTACCAAGATGTGGATGTAATTTAAAAAAGCCAAAACATTACATTAGCTCGGCCACATCTAGCGAATGGAAAATAATGCTGCAGCTAAGAGGATCTTCGAATCCAGCCCCCAGGTTCGAAAAGACAAGGAAGATCGAACCTCCGTTTCAAAGACCAAGCCATTGCGGATGTCAAAGCGCTTGGACTGGGCAACTGGATGCAGCGTTCCCGGGTTCCTAGAGGATGGATGGCTGCAGTGCCTCAGGGAGAGACATGGGTCGGAAGCCCGATAAGTAAGTAAGTAGTAGATACGAAAATTTCGAAAAATCTCTGTATAGTCATTTTTTTAAAGCTTCAAGCGATACATTTTGTATGATTTTTGGTCATAGTTTCACACCTAACTACACGTAGTAGGTAAGCGATGTAATGTCAAATAAAAGAGCCTACCTATCAACCTACAGAATGTCTCAGAACAGTTGAGATTGAAAATGAATTACGACATAAACCCTGCACAATGAAGCGTAGGCTTGCTATACCCCGTCGCCTGGCACGAAGAGGAACCACTAAAATCAAATATGTCTGCCTGGCCCAGTTCTTCACTATAAAACGAATTTGCGGGCACAATTAAGACAATCGACTCTGACAAGAAAAACTTGTGAAACGTCCCTTATTTCAAAACTAACCTACCTCATTAATTCGAGAATACCAGCGGACTGTCCCCTCCGTCAATGCCACCACGCTAATTGTCAGTGTCACACCAAATAGCAGGATAACAACCCCTTTTGCTACTGCCTGCCTGCACATAATACGGACACCAACAGCAACAGCAACACAACAAAATTACATAACAGAATGTGTTTGGACAAAAATATTCGCAACAAAATAATGTTGGAGGCAGCAGTGTCAGTTGGCACTTGCCAGCAGTTATCAAACACAAGCAGGGTGGCCATAGTGGTGCATATGGAAGGAAAACACAAATGTATACACTTTGCCATCTCCCACTATACCCACCACCGTGTCGTTTGGGCCATATCTCTATGGCCTGCTGCCATCACCAGCAGCTGTGGGGTCATTCGAAACACCGGCTGTCCCATCCATCTATTCAGCCAAAATGCTCTTGTGGAATGGGCGCTTCGCCTCGTCTGTTATCAACAACTCTCCGTTGCTCTTGCTCCCGTCGCGTCGCGGTCGTCGTCGTTCAACAGCTGTTCGCTACATGGCGCAGACTCCGAAATTTCATCCCCCGAACACATATTCAGAAATTGAGCTAAAAATCGGATGTACCAGCGTATTCGGAGAATAGCACAATCCTATCGAAAACACTACTAGATCGACCTCTGTACGAGCAGGGTGTAAAAGTAGATGTTGTTTGGTTTGGTTGGTTATACCGGCAAGGCAACTGCAAGGCGGCAACGGGCAAATCCGAAGAGTGCTTCGTGCTTGCTGTACAAAGAGAGTTCTCTCGGATAGATACTCTGCTTCTGCTTTTCAGTAACTGCCTGCCTGCCTGCGTTTATTTTGCGGCATAACATCGGTATTTTTCATTTTCCGTGCAGTTCAGTCGAAATTTGGCTGCGGAACGGTTCGGACGTATTAAATACGTAGTGGTTCTCGTACTCGTATACCTACAGTAAAAGATACTTTCCTTTTGTTTGTTTTGTTGCCGGTGCAAGTGCAAGGTGTACACGTACATAAGTGCATATAGTGAGAGGTCAGTGTAGCTACGCTGGCTGCGATGTAAGCAAAAATAAAAATAATAAAAGTGCAAAACTAAAACCAAAAGGTGTGCTATATAACAATCCAAGGATTAAACAAACGATTGCATTTAAGTGAACACGTGTTTCGAGATAAAAGATGCGAATGGTTCGCTGCAAATAACGCTGGTCTCGCGCGCGCGAAATACTCGGGAGGGTTGAAGATAAAAAGATACACTGCTATTGTATTGACTCTGCCATTTCATCAACACTTGGGAGTTTATACATTTTACTCCATTAAGTGCGAATATATATACAGCAACTGATACCAAAGAGCGAAACGGAGGAGCATCATCTGTCCGGTTAATTATGGTGAGTCAGTTTGGAATGTTAGGTTATCTTGTTGGTACGGAATGCAGTTTGTGTATCTACTGAACTGACTGTTCTGTTGTTGGAACTTGGTAGCAAGCGGTGGCGGGGCGGCCCCGGCCAGGGACCTCTCTTATCGCACTCTTTGTGCTGGATTGGATATTGTCTTGTCTTGTCTGCTGCTCGTGTGGTGGTGGTGGAATAATATTCATCGGTTTTGCCAGACATTTGTGCAGGTGGTTTGAAGGTTTTGTGCGGCTTTTTTTTATACGTTTTGTGTTTTTGTTGTTGTCGTTTCATTGTGGGACCTACCACTTGCTGCACAACCGCTTCATGTGCGACATAATACAACATACTACACACTAATCGTCGCACAGATGTTTTGTGGATCTATTTCGTTGTTTTCTTTCTTGTATCTGTTTAGATAACGCGCGTAGTTTCATAGCTCACCTAAAAATGTATCGTGAGAGCAAAGTTCCCACAGCAAATTTCCCAACTACTACTTCATACTCGCCACATGCAATCTTTTCTGTAGCTTAGGTCAGGGTTTTGTAAATGTATATAGTTTTGTTTTTACGTGAAGTTAATATAGCAAGTAGGTAGGTACAGCCTACACGATACACGTACTACAATACACAAATAGCAAAACTGGTTATTTTTTGTTAGGTAGATACGTAGGTACTCTTACCTCTTGCTAGGTAGATACATATCGGGTTTCAGAAGACAAACCAGAAAGTCGTGTCTTTGACTGAATGTAATAACTAGGTAGGTACCTAGCAAAGAGAATTTCTATAAGTAGTGAGGTTAATTTAATGTGAAATTTAGTCTGGTGAACAATATGACATGCAAATAGGCAAACTAAAAATATTCACATTTATTTTAAAAAGTATGTAGATATCTAGTCTACGTCATGGAATTTATATACTAGATAACTGATAGTCAATAGAACCGCGTATAAGATATTCTCGACAGATACTAAAAATTGACTTTAAGCCAAAAAAGTTACAAATGAAGTCGCGTATGTCCTTTCTCAGGTCCCAGGCTATCTCGTTGCCAAATTAAATTACGATTGGTTCAGAGGTTAAGTCGTGAAAAGGTGACAACGAGGCAATTAGACAGAGTTACTTTAGCATTTATAATGTTGGATTACAGGGTTAATACCACGCGTCAGGGTTGTCGGTTTATGAGTTTTGGAAAAGCGCGCCTTTTAAATATAGAAAGTGTATTACCTACTTAATTTTTACCATATGAAACTCAAACTTACAATCAGAAAACTGTCGAGCTACATACAATAGCCGTAACAAATGCGCCAACCCATATTTAGGCTGTTTTAACCATAGGTAAGTCCGTCAGTATGGCTACAGCACTTTAGACAGAGCTACGGATACCATCACATAATATTTAAGTACCTACACTCATAGTTAGCTATCGTACCCACATTGGAACCTCTTAAAAGATCTGCAGTACCACCCGTATACAGAGCTATAATGGGGCTACATCGAAAGCTGTCAAATGTATACCTACATGGATAAAAAGGTGACAACCTAAAAAGAGCCACGTTCTTCGACTCAAAGGCAATACCTATAGATATAAATTTCGAAATCACACAGGTATTTCGTCCTCACCAATAGGTTTGTTTCAGTAGGTAAGCCTGTACTATGTAAACTGTTTAGCATGTCGTACTCCCAGAAGACGTTTCCTACTTGCTGGAAGACCGCTCGCATTCAACCTATTCCAAAGAAATGGAGGAAATGTCTGCCACAAAACTATCGTCCAATTGTGTTACTTTAAATGCTCTCAAAAGTGGAAAATGCAATAAAAGTCGAAATAGTCAAATATCTAGAAGGCCACCGATTAATAAGTGACAGGCAATACGGATTTCGGAGAGCCGTCGTTCCACTGGAGACCTGTTAAGCTACGTAACGCACTTATGGACGCAAGCAATTGAATAACACTGCGAATCCAGAGCCTTAGCCTTGGACAAATCTGGCATAATAGAGCTCTATTAGGCAAGTAAGCGTCTATTGGATTGACACAACAACTCTGCGGATGAATGCAAAATTTTCTTCGGGGAAGATCGATCCAAGTTGTTGTAGATGCTGTATCATCTAATTCGTTTGCTATAAATGCAGGAGTGTCCCAAGGATATATTCTTTCGCCAACTCTATTTCTTCTCCAAACCAACGATTTGCTTGGATCGACAAATAATAATATCTACAGCTTTGCTGATGACAGTACTCCTACACCCTCCATCTCGAATAGTGGACCTGTGAATGCGGCTACATCACACAGTCTGAGATGTGAACAAATTAGTTCTCTAAATGATGATCTAGACAAAATCTCAAACAAGACACAGCTCACAATATTTTCTAGAAAAAATGAATCAGCAGTTCCTCAGATCCAAATGAATGACCATTCAATCCATTCCAAAGGACTCAATCCACATGGCAGAACCACATATCCTATATCCATCGCAAGATCGGCGTCTACTAAGTTGTGCTACCTATTTAGAGCAAAGAGGTAATTTAGCCCCAAGCAACTTCTCCTTCTCTACAAGGCACAGGTTATACCAGACCTAGAATATTGAGAGCTCGGCCCCTAAACATTCACTCAACCTACTTGACAGCATACAAAGACGAGTAGTTCGACTTATTGGAGACCCTACACTCACATCGAATCTACAACCGTTGGTGCACAGAAGGAGAGGAGAGTTGCTGACCTTTGCTTGTTGATGATGATTACCATATACATTTAATTGATAACCGCGAGGAGAGGACATTCATTTTCCAAAACTCCTTCTGTTACAGGACAAGCAAACTTTGAAACTCGCTTCCTGGGGACATATTTCCAGAATGCTACAATTTGCAGCAATTTAAGTGCAGAATTAACATTCATCTTTAAACATCTCAGGCGCTGATGAAGCGTTATAGGTTCGCCTTTCCCGGGAGAAGTATTTATTACAAAAAAAAATCAGTGTCATTCGTAAACACATCCTACCAGAAAGGTGTCAACATGAACTTTATCTATCGCTATCCCCAATCGCTCTGAAAATTTATCTGCTTCCAACTCCCAAGTGCACTTCTCCTTATTGGAATAAACATCAAGTATAAATTGTTTTAAACAAGCCCAATATGTATATACATATATAATTATAATTTTTGGGTGTTGCTATTCGTCCGTCGTTCGAAGTACATCTACGTAACGAAATGTCAAAAGTTATATGCGTCCATTTGAAATGGGTGTCTCGCTTTGAAGGCGGTCCAGTATGTAGGTATCATTTTCGCACATCATAAGAACTATTTCTATTAGAATTAAATACCATTACGTTACGTAGATTACATAGCCGTATCTCGAACGGCAGGCATCAAAAAGGGTAATTTCATTTGTATATTATGTACCACAGCATTTTAGTTAAAAAACAAGGGTGTTGCTATTCGGACGTTGTTCGGGACAGGGCTACGTAACGAAATGTCAAAGTTTATAACGTCAAGTAGAGGCATATGGATCACTACGTCCGCAGCAGACTCTAAACTTTCTCCAGTATAATCATTTTCGGACAATATGCCGTACGTTTAGGATCAAACTTTTATCTTTATAAAAAATTTTTAATGAAAATATGATTACGTTACGTTACGTTACGTTGATTACGTCATCGTGTCCCGAACATCGGTAAACGTGAGTTCAGTACAAAATCTGTGAAAATGACGTGCGAATAGCCACTTCAATGTAAATATACCACTGCGTTTTAGTTTAGAAACAAGGCTGTTGCTATTCGCACGTTGTTCGGGACACGACTACGTAACGAAATGTCAAAGTTTACATTGCGTCAAGTTGGGGTATGTGGCTCGCTACGCTCGCGGCAAGGACTCTAAACTCCAGTATAATCATTTTCGGACATTATGCCGTACGTTTAGGATCCAACTTTTATATTTATAAAGAGTTTTTAATGAAAATAGGATTACGTTACGTTGATTACGTAGTCGTGTCCCGAAAATCGGTAAACGTCAGTTCAGTACAAAATCTGTCAAAATGAACGTGCGAATAGCCACTTCGTAGAAACAAATCAGTAGAAAACTCACCAGTCCTCCAAAAATTACATGATGGCGGCTTCTGTGAATCTCTTTTGTTGAAAATTTCCCACCGTGTCGGTCGCTGACCACTTTAATCACTCGCTTTATCAAAATGAATATAGAACTAAATAAACTAATGAAACGCGAAATTTACTTTCAATAATTTAGCAAAATGGCAAACTCCACCAAACCTATCGATCGAACACAAGCATTCGCTGTCGCATTGAAATGCACACATTTAAACTGATAAAACCCCCGACCACGATACAATTAGAAAAGTGCACGAATTTCATTTGACCAAATTATTTGGAGAGACGTTCTTTAATTTAACGAAGGAAACTCGATTCAAAATTCACTTTTTTTCCATTTTAAGCTAAGTACGCTGCTCGAGCGAAACTTAATTTTAGCGGTTCTCCAATTTTTCTCTCCGAACATTAGCTAAAATCCTAGCTAAATTCTGACATAGAGTGCGCTGTGGATACAAGTGTCACACAAAACAGTCGTTCGATGAAAATAAATTTCTTCAAAAATTCATCGACGCGAAAAAGTGTTATATTTCCGTTGCACTTTCTTTTCTCCTTGTCTGCTATTCCTTGATCACAAATTTAACACTTTCAAAGGATTCCTCATCGAAGTATTCATTGAAAAACACTACAGAAAAAAAACAACATGATCTGTCAAAATTTAGCTTGAAAAAATGTACCGAACCATTAATGGGCGCGCTAAATTGTGGCAGATACACACAGTACAGTCTGAAACGAAAATCTGATTTTTTAGCTGAAGCAGCGTACCGCAAGGCTAAATGGATTGGCTTAAATTTAGCTCAGCTAAATTTTGGAGAGAATTTTGTATGGGAGCTAAAATTTAGCTCGAGCAGCGTACTAAGCTTTAAATCTTACGATTGCATTGGGCTAAACGAATGTTCGGCTGTCATTGCTTATCAGTTGTCACTTCTTGTGTGGAACAGATGAAAATGAAACGCCGCGCTCCGGCCGGCCGTGTCATTCAACGGATCATGATGCAGGCAAGACTGTAAAGAAACAGGGTTGTGATGTGATGAGAGTTCTTGATGTGCAAGTAGCAAGTTGTCAAGCAACTACCAGTAAGCAATCAGCAACATTTTTCGTTCGAGCGATATTTAGTTGCTTTGATGTGAGACCTCTAATTTAATTCAAAGTAAAATAATTGTGAGCGATAATTTTGTGTGTTTCCTATTGCCAGTTGCTTATTGAATCATTGAATGTTGCCTCAATGTGAGAGCCGACTTAATGCGAGAGCCGACTTAGAGATATGAAAACTTTCCCGCCATAAACATATATGTAAGTCTTAGCCCAAACGATTTATTTGTTCTAGTTTGTTATAAGTGACAGATGGCTGTCAAATTTGATATGTTAAAGCTAATAAGTAAAAAACTGACTGACGAGAGACATGAATTCACAGCAGTTTCTACCTTTTTTTTAGCACCAACCAAGTTCTATCAAAGTGAACTATTCTTCGCTATCTGAACAATCTAACAACGAGCTCAAAAAATCTTCATTGCTTTCGTATTCATTTCTCATTTGCTGTATTCACGTCGAAACTAATGGTATTAAACTACATAATATTCATCACACATTTTATTAAAAATAAAAGTTATAAGCTGTTTTTAACCCACTGACGTTTATATATTTCTTATATCTTACATATTTTTTGACATAAATGTCAGGCAGTTTTTTTGTTTCCGTACTTTTTGGTACCTAGTAAGAAATATTCTCTTTCTCAGAGAGAATTTATTTCTGATTTGATTACTTATGGGGATGGGGAGTTAACAGTTGCATTATTGCCGATTTCTATTTTCCAGGAACTCAGGGAATTAATTTGGACGACAATCGAGGTGCGCCATAGGAAAAAAAAAGTTTATTTAAAGCGATAATCTATTTCAAGCGATTCCCAGCTATGACCGATCTTAGTCTTGTGGCTATAGGTATCTACAAGTAGAAATTGTGTTCAAGAATAATTAGGTCTACGGAACTATGTAATGAACTGTCTTTCGTTGATTTTAAGGTACCGAGGCTTTAGATAACCCTATATATTCACGTATATACGTGAGGTATACGAAAAGTGTAACTGCTCCTTAGTTCCTTCCCGGTTATAGTCAGTATCAGTACTAGGCGCGTATATGGGCCCAGTTGGTTCAAAAAGTTGTTTGAGCTATGTTTTCGTATTTTTCTGTTAAGCAATGGAAGATGATTGCTGAATGTTGCGCATCGATCTACTTAAAGTGGGCGTTGGCCATGGTGTGGTGGTTAGAGAACGGCGTTGGTTCGAGCCCAGTGGGGGACAGCAATACTCTACCAACCACCATCTATAAAGAGAAACGAAACAGTTTCAGCTTGGTAGGTACAATGGACCGAGATTGCTCTGAGTAGGTAGAACTTCCATGGATTTGGAATTCACTTCTTCTAAGGGGACTTAAAGAACAAAAAGACTTCTATAGAACTACACTTAGCTATCAAACGCTGGTTAAAACGTTTAACAAACTGATTGGTAGCCCTCCTTTGTCAAGACATTTGATCCATTTTATATAGGCTGTAGGAAATAATGTCAAAAAATAAAAATGAATTAAAGCCCCAAAATGTATACGCACAACAAGAACATTTTATTTTGGAATTGGAGTCTTATTTAATTGTTTTTGTTGGTCTTATTTCGACTCTTTTAATTTTTGT
Organism: Cheilosia soror; assembly: GCA_949372485.1. Classification (NCBI taxonomy): domain Eukaryota; kingdom Metazoa; phylum Arthropoda; class Insecta; order Diptera; family Syrphidae; genus Cheilosia; species Cheilosia soror. Next base: position 82,391,674 of record OX443561.1, read on the forward strand.
ATTTTATGTGAAATGGCCTAACAAAATACAAACTTTGCATATATTCAACTTCGTACCAACTCCTAATCCTATAGTGACCACAAGTAGGGGGATGCCTGGCTTCTAACTATTGGATCTTTGTAATCCACCCAACCTTTGCTCCTTTATTTAATTTCAATTTTGGGACATTAATTCCTGGCGGGCCTTATTTCCTAGAGCCCATTTTATAAAGCATAACCTACAAATCAAGGTTACATCGAACAAGTTCAACATTCATTGATATAGGTTCCCACTACCACAAACATAAAGCATTTGTGTGGCTAATTTAATGTAGTTAAACATGCCAATTTGAGAAAAGGCAATTTTCATTACAAACACTTGTGCCAGATTATTTCATTCTCACAATGAAATATGTATATGAGCAGCAATTGTATGGAAAAAGACGTGTGCACACAAATAGCTGTCATAATTCATGGATATATAGAATAATGACATCGCAAGTTTGTTATATACCTATACCCTCTTGTCAAGAAACGCAAATGACAAGTAGTGTAATTGGCCACGTTCAATTGTCTGGTTCAACCTGCCATGCCAATGTCGGACAAAATTTCATTCTGGGCCTCATTCGAATTACCACCCTATACGTTGTGAGCTTTCTCCTAATGAACATGGTCAAGTTATCTTAAATCAATTTTGGTCAATTTGCATTCATAATTTATGAGCAAACACTTCCGAGTTCTGCACTTGTAGTCAATTGAACCACAAGGATATTGTTTAACTGTCCTACACTATACAGTTATACTTGCTGGCCGCTTAAGCTGGCCTCTCAAGTATGAACAATTATTAATGTTGACAGAGATACTCCGTAGTAGGGTCAATAAGGAGGAGAAACTGTCGCTTTAAGTGGGCGGTTGGTCGACACGTTGACAACACTCTATAAATACAGATATACATACAACAGTTCAAAGTTCAATCAGGTGCACAATGGAAAAATTAAATTATGTATACTCCTAAATGTGGCGACCACCTGGTGCAATCTATTCGCTTCGAAACTCATCAACCAGGATATATCTAGCCAATTAGCAGCCCTAGCCCTACGAAAAACATACACTCGTCAAATGTCGACACCACCACAGCATAGAATGGATCTCATTCCACCACACCCACCGGCACCACACCCCCTCCCATCAAAACAGAACGAATTCTCTGCTGTGAACAAATTGGCTCTGTACAGTCAGTACTGTATAAGAACCGTTTTCGCACCCTCCTCGTTAAACACACACAATCAATCAATCACGTGATTAGCTAGTAAGCAATTTTGTTTCGTCTGCTGTTGCTGTTCCTGCTCCTGCTGCTGACGACGACACGATGACGACACACATAGCGTCGCAGGTGTGGGTTCTTATACACAACACATACACATAAATGTCTATATAGCTAGAGACGAAGACTAATGATGTGACATCCGCAGGCACAGGTGAATAGAAGCGCGCATATGAGGCCCGCAAAATCATAAAAACCCACTATGGCCAGGCGGTAGGGGTGGCGGCAGCAGCGGGTGCATAGTTTTATGGTTATTAGAAAAGTGTACGAAAGTAAAACAATTACTGGCGGGTTGGCTTTGTTGCTCGCCTTGCGTTATAGTTTGGCTCTTTAAGCTTAATGCTGAGCTAAGTGTATATATCAGAGGTTGTTCCTGTTGTTGTTATGCAGACCAGAAGGGTTATTATGAGGCGAGGCGGCCACAGTTGTTCGATAAACAAAAAAAAAAAAACTGCATAAGAGGGTAGTTTCTCCGTTATGGGGGAAGTTTGTGCAAATTGTGAATACCACGTTGACAAATTATTGCTATTCGCCTTATTTTAGGACTTTGATAATGTAACGGCATTGCTTGTCAACATTGCAATGTGACAGTTGGTAGTAAGTTGACAGGGCGTGTACGCGTGTACACTGAAAGAGGGTGTTTTATGGTTTGGAATTAGAAGGAACATGAATGTTTGGTTGGTTTTATGAGGGGCGCTTGTGGCAGATTTTTTTTTTTTATTTGTCAGACAGTGATTGCGGTTGAGGGCGTAGCGAACTCAGAGTTAATGGTTACCAGCAAGTTCTGGAACTTTTTTTTTATTGCAATTTGCGGGAAAACTGAGGCCTTGTAAACAGGTGGCAAGGCTTTTATGATGTATAGTTATTGAGCTTTATCTGTGGACCACTTTTTTCTGTAATTGCTCAGTTTATGTAGATTGTGGATTCATTGCTCCTGATCTTCTTGCTGTTGAGGTTGGAACAAAGGTAATTTGGAAATTAAATCTTCTGATACCATAGTCTCTCGAAAAGGCCAAGAGTGTTTTTTTATATGCACTATAACTTTCCTAATCCTTTTTCGTCAGTCCCCCTCCATTTAAAGAATCGTTTTACTTGCACATTCCTCAACCGCACAAGGTCTAAAGGAGTCAGTTCTGGCACCTCATGGAGTTCAACTGTGCAAGTTCTCATGGCCCTCGTTATACCTAGACATGACAGTCTTTGGACTTTAGTGAGTAACTTTACTAACTAGATGAGGTCAGTTTTCAAATGCAATCGTTCCATAAATTATCATTCGTCCGCTAGGCTTTCGCAAAGCATTAGAGCCCGAATTGCTTTGCTCTGGGTTATCTAACTTCTTTGACTGTGGTGAACTTGTGCTTAGGAGTTCATATCTAGAGCTTGTACATTTCCATCTTGCGATATGTTGTCGAATAATGCTCCCTCAATGTCCAAGAAGGCATATACATTATACTATGTCTTTCGCTTTAAGGCCAGTCTCGGTGGATCTGTCCATTCTGTATAGGCATTATGACAATGATGAAGAAAAGATATGCTTCGTAGAACCTTTGTCCATCGTTTTAAGAAGGAACGACGTTAGGCTGATCGCTCTATAGGACTTCTTGTAGATCCAGGAACGTTGCGTGGAAGGGGTCTGGAAGGGGTTGGTGAGACACCCCTCCACGCTTTTCTAGAGTCGTCAAATCAAGGAAGCTACATTTCGTCGATTTTAAAAAGGACGGTCTGCATAGGTATTGGCCCAGGAGTGTATCTGTGAAAAAATGAACAAAGAGGCGTGGTACCTCCCATACAAAAAAACATTTTCTATAGAGCGAAAGTCGATAACGTTATAACACGATAACCGCTCGGCCGATTTTCATGATTTCTACACAGTCGGCAAGTTCTTAAATTAAATCGGCATTTCAATGAGAGTCACCTCCACACGGCTCGAAATCTGGCAACGCCCGCCCACGCCACTGGGAAGATTTGGGCTCTTTTTTTCCATTTCCACTATACCTTCGCAAATCTCCACAGGATTGATACATATATAGTCCAGTGCCAGGCAGCTTTTTAAAAGTCTTGCCAAATGTGCCAAATGCCTTACCCTTTTTGTAATATAGGACTGGTGTAATTCCATCCACATCCATTTCTGTCGCTATTTTTCAGTCCTCTTTCCAAGGTCTTGGCATATTGGTCCTGCCAGGAAAACATGAGTTTCTAATAGAAATCGTGCCCACTGGTCCTCATTATCGGTGAACCTGCCACCCGGCGGCTTTCTTAAGGTGCCTGTCCATTTGAGTGTAAAAATGCTGCGAGCAGCTGTCAAGCAGCTCTCGAGAGCAAACTCGCAAGTGGACATAGTCTTGAGAGTAGTTCGCGGAGAGTTAACTTTTTACTCTCGAGATTCGAACCTTTTGAAAGTCACTCGCAACTGGACACATGTTCTGGTCACTATCGGAGATTAGCTCGCCAAATTCCAACATGGTTCGTATTTTGGGAGCAGCTGTCGAGAGTTGACATGGCAAAACAATGGATATCGGAGAAAATAAATCAACTCATAGTATTACCAGTACACAATCACAAGCAATACCAGGGCTTCCCTTAATTTGGTATCCTTTTTAAAAATATTTGGCCCAACAGATAATATTGAAATACTATTACTTGTTGTCAAACGGTTAAAATCCCTGAACTCCTGATGAGCATCTTCAATTTGAAGCTCTCTTACAAGAGCAAGAGTTGCCGATGACGATCTATACCCATGGTTTAATCCAGCACTTCTTTTTTGCTTCATTCTTTTCGTTAAGAACAGTCCTAAAAATTATTAACGCAGCGGCAACATTTTGCTTGTAAGAATACATTTTAACTGCTAACTAGCAGACGAAATATATCAAGTGGACACGGTTATGAGAGTACTCTCAGGGAATCTACTCTCAAAATGTTATCAAAGAACTCGCGAGATTAAAATCTCGAAATTATTACTCTCAAATAGACACGTCACCCGAGAGTAACTCTCGACAGTTTACTAGCGAAAGTACTCTCAAATGGACAGGCACCTTTAGAAATATTGATATTCCTTCCGTGTTTGCTAATGCCGTATCCGTATGCACTCTGACAGCAACTTGAAAGCAGAAACTTTTCATTCAGAGGAATTCTCGTATACATAATTTGACAGCCAAGAAAATTCGATGTCAAAAATACGTCTTGTCATTTGTGAGTATATATTTTGGGCTACAAGCTGTCGAAGTAAGATTTTTATCCATGTTTTGCTGGTTTAGTCGGAATGTTGAATGTACATATGTCCCCAATTCGCTATCGAATACGCATTAAGGTATCCGCCATATTCAGGCTTACGTCTTGGGGCCGTATAGAGACGCCCCAAAATGAGATGGTATAGGATAAAGTCAGACTTGTCTCCTCTGTAAAATCGGTGGTGGAAGATCGCGTAATTTAGAGCGTCCACTTGAATATAGGCGGGAAATTAAATGGTGATGAATATTTTCTAAGGAAAATATTGTTTTCTAGAACTAGCCTTTGTGAGCGATAATATTGCGTGTTTCCTATTGCCAGTTGCTTATTGAATGTTGCCTCAATGTGAGAGCCGACTAAAGAAACTATTCTTAAGCCTCAAAGGAGAAAATACTTCCAAATGTAATATTCCCATCTTAAAACAAAATGCAATGAAAGGTCTGTGATTTTGTATGGAGTAGGTATAACATCACCACTTCTTTATGAAGTTATCTCTTAAGGATTTCCTAGGTTGTTCTTTACAAAAAAGCCTAGAAAACTGACGATAGAAGTAAATCGTCAAGAGACATGCCTTCTGGGTTTCAAATACCTTTTGGTAGAAAGTTACATTTCCAAGAAGCATTTAGTATTTTTTTTAAATGTCAAGACTTTTTTGTGTTGAATAAAATTGTAGAAGAAATGCAATGCTCTTTTTGGGGTTTAACGCACCTCAGGCTAAAAAACGCGCGAAAACCAAAATCTACCTTTATTTTTAAGACCATTTTGGAATAATGTATTTTTTAAGGATTTCGAGAACCTTTTGTTAAAGATCGATATTTCAAGGACCTTTGGTAATATGTACATTCTTTAAAATTAAAAACCTTTTGTTTTGTAGGTTTTTTTGGAATCCGTGGCTTTTTTTGAGTTTCAAGGGGTAACATGTGCATGAAAAAACAGAAAAAAACCTTTGGTAAAATTACATTTTTACTGATTTCAAGAACTTTTTGGTAAAAATCGAATGTTCGAGGACCTCTAGGGGAATGATCCTTAAAAATTGATCACCTAACGCACGTATATGGATGGGAGACGCCATACTGGTCCGAGGCCAACTGTATACATACGCGAATAGAGACTTATGTACGGGTCGATTTCAGTGGCGCCATCTAACGTTACAAATAAAATAATGGCGCATTAACCGTGACATCACCGTAACATTTCTCACCCACCCTTAAGATACTATTACACATGTCAAAAATTGTGTCAATTTTTTGATAGAAAAACACAAAACTTTAGAACCGAATCTCTTACATCATATTAACGTCAGCACGTCAAAAATTGACACGATTTTTGACATTTGAATATGTAGCTTACCCTCCTCGTCTTCACTCCGAACACTTCACAGTTCACACACTCGCCTCATTATACACAGTAGGTACGATGGATGGTTTATGGTGTCACAAATGTGACATCGGGCAAGCCAATTTACACTCAAGTAAGGCACCTCACTTCAAAAGTAACTACCTACCCCACAAAGATCATTGATGATGTGATTACACCATATACCTAATATCTATCATCTTGCTAATATGGACAACTTGACAATTTGTGCAAACACCAGTCGAGATAAAAAAAAAAAACACACATACAAAAAAGAAGAGACAAAAATGACATAGACGCGTTATAGGTTAACAATATTCCATTATTGAAACATCTGTTCATGGTTCTGCACTCAATTTCCTCCGATTGTCTACTTTCAAACACATGTCGCTAATTCATTAAGTATTTATGTGACAGATGTATGTGTTATTAAATAGGATAGGCCGTGGAGTTATTCACCACATTTGCACCCCAACTACGCGCCGGCCGGCCGAGTCGTTGCGCAAATGAAATCTAGAAACAAATAGACAAAGGTTAACTTATATAGTAGAAAGGGATATCTACACACTATATAGTTGAGCTAATAATAAATTTAAATATTCTGTAAAAAGGACACTATTGTGCTCAGCCTGAAAGGGAAAGGGAGAGTACCACATATCAAATTTGGACCCAATTTACAGCTGCATTTAGAAGATCATTTATAAGACATTAAAATCGCTCATTATGAAATGCGGTAAAGTGTAAAGATGTCGGAATCTCAGACTAACAGCCTCAACAAGTTACTACTTGAGCAGGGAATCTGCAGCTGCACGCACGTATTGAGAACTCATTCAGAAAAGATCCCTCGTATGCAGCTGCCTTTCGTTGTTTCCTATTTGTACATTGAATTTGTGTGTGTATTCAACATTATGACAGATCGTGCGAATCCATTATTGTCAGTTAGAAAAATTTGCAAATTTTTTCAATTGCATCTTACTGTCTGTGCTGTTTCACGCATTTTTGTCAAATTTTAGGTAGGTATACCTGCGATCTGTTTGATCGTACTTATACTTAACACAGAAAAACAAAATTTGACAGCACAACCGATGAGATCGGGTTACTAGTCTTGCACTAGGCCTTATGTCAAAACAATGCACGCAAATAATTCAGGTCCTGATCATTTACCTAAGCTAAGATTAAGCTAAGTGGCTGTGGCTGCGTATAGGAAGACGCGGATTTAGACCATAAATGTGGGTCCACTGTGATAAAGTGAGGGGAAAGGAGCCCATTTGGACGTACTGATGACAATCTTCTCGGCAGAGTGACTGGTCTGAAGCGCGTCCGTCAACACAATTGCCAAATGTCCTTCGGTGGGTGTTTGAAAAATTTGGCTGGTACGGAGTAATCTAGCCTACACCTACTGCTTATACCGGACTTTTATAAAGTGTTTCGAGTAGTCATTCATTAGGACGTTGATATTTAATGAACCCAGTTGGATTTTGTAAACAAATTTGCTGATGCAGCACACGTCAGTTCGAGACATACTGGTAAGAGTTAAACAGGTGAAGAGGAGGAGGACAAAAGTTTCTTCTTTCAACTCGTCATTGTGAAGTGCACGCTCGTGAATAAGACCCCGAGATACTTCAAACATGTGGAGAGGTCTACTTTGGAGTTGCCCGGAATATCACTGTGACTTGGACTTGGAACCCAGCACAGGCTGACTGAACATCTGTCCAGAATCTCGTATAGACTTAATCTGGTTGCTGTTATATCTAGGAGTTATTTGGCTGCCTGACTGTCTATGTTGAAGATGATAACTTTTCAGTCTATCGGGTACAATGCAAGTCTGGATTCTGGAAGCTGCCCCGCCTATAGCCATAATTTCCGCCTGAAAAACGCTCCATCAGTGGTCACCTACCCATGTGCCGTTGAAGTCAGTTTCCTGTATATGATCAATGATCTCGCATAGATCATATTTCTGGGAGGATCACGCAACACAATGTTCCAGCTACACCAATCCGGGTATAGCAAAGCGATTTTGCACAATTACTTCGGTGAAAGACTAAAGAAATTCAGTTAGGATGACTGATCTTATCACTGATCTTGCAAGCAACTGAGTCTACGATAACCTATCTGGTGCGAAAAGCGTTTTTGTCAAACCTCTTTCGTAGAGCAAACGAGTCTACGATCACAGATCTCGCATGGACTCAGTTTCGTGGAGGCAAAAAAGTCTACTGTCACATTGCTATCTCGAATACAGAGCATATGCACATGCTCCTTCCGATCCGAATTTCTTCGATAAAGGACTTAAGGTGCTAGTACACGGTATGTAGCACGCCACATATATATGTGGCTATGACGTCAATAGAGAGTGCACACAGAGACCTTGTACACGGCATGTACCCATTGGGACCATTCGCTGACGTCAAAATGGCGTGCTACATATCGTGTACTAGCACCTTTAGCAAATGAGGCTACCATCTCCAATCTTTATTACATATAATAAAACTGTAGGCATTTTCTTTGTCAGCTAAAAACTCGAAAACTACTGGACAGATTTCGATGAAACTTTTTTTAAATGTTCCTTAAGACTGTGAGACTGCTATAGGCTATGTCGTTTATAGCCACGTCCTTAGGAACAGTTTTTAGCCAAAATGTATTTTTTGAAGTGAAAATATATACATACACATATACCTTGCTACGAATGGATGTTTATACTTTTGCGATCGTCAAACAAACACATTCGATAAGGGTTGATTTGTTTTCGCAGTGAGTGCTATGGTCAGTTGTATATTATGTAGGTATGTATATTATGATTGTATGTCCGATGAAGGATGGGGATGGGGTGAGGCGTGCGTGCTGTAGAATGGCATGGGGTATATTAATAATCTTCATAAGAGAAGAGACGTATAATACAAAACAGGTTTCATTTCAGAATTTCATTCGATATGTGGTATGGTAACTGTGTTGGGTTGGGGTAGGTAGTTGTTTGGATTCTATAGGAAGAGGGAAGCAAAGGAAAGGAAAGGAAATGCAGTATATTAAACAAGTAGCAAGATCAATGAGAGGGCGGGCGATGCAGAGGGTGCACATTATATATCCAATGCATTACATCCATTATCGCATATCGCCACGCAACGCAGTAGGAATTTTATTCTGATATGACGTAACAGGGTAGGGTTGGGGTAGTTGTTTGGATTCCATAGTTCTACTTTGGGGTTGTTGTCGCACATCGAAAGCAATTTTTCTTGAACAGATAGGTACTGTGTATGAGCGACTTACTTCTGTCCAGCCAGTTTGTGAAATATACATATACGAGCGGGCAAGGCGAGTACGGGTCCAGCTAGTCATCCATAACCATAGTCCACTATCCATGGACCATGTTTTGGAAAGATAACTAGCTAACTGCCAGTAGTTCTCTTGTTATCGCGCAAAATACTGCTGATGTTAACCAACAACAATCTGAATCTGTCAGTTGCATTTTTCTGCTGAAAAAGTATATTAAAACCTGTTGTTGACTTGAAACATACATACACCTCCGTAGAAATCTCAGCACTCGGATGCGCATTATATTATCAAATGGCGAAATCAAAGTCGACATAACTAAACTACTTACATAACACATAGTTGTCATTCCAAAAAAAAATGTATGCTCATTCGACACGATGTCATTATCATGTTAAAATATAGCCATAACGGAAATGTGTACGCGTCCTTCCTTCAGTAGATATAAAAGCAACCCCACAACAGAATACAAAGTCTTACACAACTCCACAAGCATTTAAAAGGTCACTACTTATTTTTAAACCCCTTACATGAGTTTCCAGGAAATATACACCGCTCCGGACACAAACTCAGTGTTGTGTCGCTGCTCCCCTGCAACCTATCAAAATCATACAATATAACTTATGCAGAACAGGCGCCATATTACGGCTTTAAATAACAAACACCCAAATGAGAAAGTGCTCCAATCCATATGTGAATAACCATAAGCCTTCTGGGCTGAGTGTCAAGTCAAGTCCACCTGCGAGCGCGTGTTACCATTTACCAAATCTCTCAATTCAATTCGAACAATTATAGACTCGACATTCAATGAACATGTTTCCCTTACTGGAAAAAAAATACTACCCCATTCCAACTTATCTGCAAATGTCAGCTGACATTTGAACCAGCGATAGTGAACGTTCTCTGACTAAAGGCGCAATTTGTATGTATGTGTGTTTGTGTGTCGTGCCAATGCCAAACACACACAATATTATTATTTCAAAAAAAAAAATTGTTTTTTGTTCGTATTTTTGTTTTGTTCCAAGCATTCAGCTGTTATCGTATTCCCATTCCTCTCCTAACAAGGACAATCTGAGTCGAATTCTTTGAAAACTACCCCGAAACTCAAGCGACTGCTGCTGTTCCTCTGCACTTTGGCCGTATGGCATAGATGTGGGCGAAGGTAGCGGTGGCGGTCGGTGGTGAAAAATCCATCGCCGAGTGTTCATGACATTTCTCTTATTACCTTTTTGCCAAAGTGGAAGTTTTTCCGGGAGATTACTACCCACAAGGGGGCATGGGAAAATTACTTGCTCTCAGTGTGTCCACCACCCACCATCATCGTCATCATCCCCAAACCATTGTAGATATATCTTTCGCGGCGTTTTTGGAAAACACAAATGTTTGTCAATCTGAATGAGGAACATTTAATTTTTGTTGCCAGATGAGAGAAGGGTGAGTTTTTTTTTTTTTGATTTTTCATTCCATTTTCCTTCTTTTTTTTGTTGGCTCTGTGGAATGCCAGGTGTTTGATGTTAGCTGCCTTGTCGAAACAATCGAGTAACACTTTGTCTGTCCCCGCACTAAGTGAGTTATATATTTCAATAGGCTTTCGTGGACTTGAAAGAATAACAACCCACCCACTGTGGCAGAGCATGCGGGAGGAAGGAAGTTGTCTAATATTACTTTGCCAAATGTTGCCAAGCTCTATGATGTGCACAGAGAACAGCGCAGCACTCATACAACATCAGGCATCCATCATGAACACAAGGCGAACTGCTGCTTTCCCAGCCAGAGCCAATACAACACACACAGATTTGACTGTAATCTCGCTGCAGTGATTCTGGAGGTTCCAACATCATGTGGAAGAGGCCAGATGAAGCACAGATGCTTGAAAATGTCTGGAGCAGATTCTTTTTAAGTGTGCAAACGTTTGTGTTGGTTGCTCTGCGGAAAAGGCGGACGATGATGACGACCGACCGACGACGCACGGGCGCAGGGGATGTTGGATAAAAACAAAAAAAACATGAAATTATAATAATACAGTGCTTGGCCAGTGAGGGTGCTCCGTACTGCTTCTGACAGGCATATGGCGCGGGGTATATTTCCAAAGTCGTGGCGAGATGGAGGCTATTTCGGAGGAAGCTTGATTTTTTTTATTCCTTCTCTCTGGGCAGCTGCTTTAAATAATATCATTGTATATAGACACTATAGTACTATCACTTCGCATTTATGCACTAGCGCCACCAACCACCTCTGAGACCAACTACTCACATCGAACATGGTAGTTGTATTGGATTATTTGAAACGAAATTAAATGATGCCTTCTTTTTTTCTTATTCGTCTCATTGACAACATGCAGATGAAAGAGAAAGAACAATTAGTATTTTTGTTGTCTTTTATTCTCCAGCGATTGTATAGTAAGGAGTGGAAGAGGGTACTTTTCGCATATACGATAAGTATACCTATACTCGTAGGTAGTTGGTGGTGTGTAGGCGAAGTGTACTTTTAGCATTTATGAGAATAACAATATGAAAAGAAGGAATATGAAAAGAAAGATCGGATCGATTTGTACTTTTCGCATATAGTGGTGGTATGTGGGGAGAGTACTTTTAGCATGATGATGAATGTGATGCTGATGACGATTGGAATTGATATTTAAGAGGATAACAATGTGGAAAGGAGAAATATGAAATCATAGATCCGATTTTTAACAATACATATTTTGTATTTCTTGGATTTATGGGTAGCATTGGTGTCATGATCGTGGCTTTTGGACTTAGGTATCAAGGGTAGGTTATGATGATTTGAAAATTATTATGGGGGGTGGGTGAGCGAGCATGTAAGGTGCACTAGTGGGGAAGTTTGGTTGGATCTTAGCAAATAAAATCACGTACCCAGATCGATCTAAATTTTCAATTTTGTATGTAGTGTGAGAATGATATTGTTTTAAGTACAAATTTTTAGATCAATTAATTATGATAGGTGTTAAGATGATAGTAGGTACAGCTCAAAAACTGAGTCTCGCAATTCTGTCTGTCTGTTTGTCTGCGTGGTGGTAGGTAGCTGTATTCTTAACGACAGGACGGATTCGTTTGTACCTCTAGCAGTTTGTTTCAAACTATGCATAAGTAGGTAGGTATGCGATTTGTAGGCTGACAGTTTGAGTTCGTTTGTTACTTTAAACCCAAAATTAACCTTTTGTATTTAGATACAATTATTTTAGGAGCAGCTATACGCAGGTCGCAGAGGCAGTGGTACGCTGAATGTCATTGCAGCAATCATTCAAATCATCCCTAATACATTTAAAATATGTATTATTGGAGTATGTATGTATGAAATTGATGAATAGGTATGTATTTAGAAACTTGCAGTTCAGATTAGATTCTTACTATGAAATTAAGTAAGCTATTGTTTGTTTTAAATAACTAAGTCATCAACGCACAGCCCAAAATGGATAATCTAAGCCCGTTTTCTAACCATTGATCAACGATCACATGAAAGTGAGGGAAAATGAAAATCAAAAAGTAATACAAATATGTAGGAGAATTTGTTAACGACTTTAACATATAGACGCACTAAACCAATCAGTTGATAACGAGCGAATAACTTAGAATTATCTCCAGACCAGAAATGACAGCATCAGGCGGGTAACCCCAAATAACACAAGCAATACCATCACGGGACTGCTAGTAATCTATTTTTTATATTCCGTTTATAACTCGAGTTCGGCTCCAATGAATTTGATGATTCTTTTTTTTCTATAAAGGTATTCTTCTGTAGCAGGTTTGTATGTAAAAAAGATTGGACAAAGGGGCGTGGCACCGTCCATACAAAAATCTTGGTACATATATGGTATATCTCGAAAACAACAAAACCGACTGATCTCACATTTTGATAAAATCTTTGTTTTTGGTACGAAGGCTATCCTGTGAAATTTGGTCAAAATTGGACAAAGGGATTTGGCGCTATTCTTCGCCAATCACGGGAGCTAAAGTTTGTAAAATTTGTAACATTGGTATGCATTGTCCTGATAGACAAGAATACTATCTATGCAATACGATTCCTGGAAAACCTAAAAATGTGTACCATGTAGCATTACAATAAAAGCTGTTTATCACTTATTTAAATGAATTTGAAACTGATATTTTTATTTTTCTATTTTGCACTACGAAGTGCAAATTTTCCACACTTCACAGAAATACCTACCTTTGGGTTTGGTTCGGTGGTTTTCGAGTTTTGCGATCATTAGTGGTGTACTTATATCTATTCCCACAAAAAATGGAAATTCAGGTTTTTTGCAATTTTTCGGCTTTTCATTTGGGGGTTTCCAAATTTTTTTTGCCAAACCCTGATTCAAGACGAACAAAACAAAAAAAAAAGAATCATCCAAATCGGTCTAGCATCTATCCTTTCTCGAGTTTTGCAAACAATTGATTTTTATACAGAGAGAGATGTAGACTCCTATAATAGTTAGCTGCTCGTTTTACTGACATAAAATGCTTCTACATTATAAACCTCATAAAGTAGACACATGCCTATAATATTTTAGAATCAATTAAAAAAAGAATCACTTAAATCGATGCATATTTGACAAAAATATAGGCAAAATAGTGAGAGTCTAACATACATTATTTTATGCCCAATCCTCAAATCTTCTGCAACGACAGAAAGGAAGCCAAATTCAGTTTTTATTCAATTTGTCTTTCCCAACTGATCACCCCTTGCATCGTGCACCCCTCTCCAAACACACAAATCCTCCACCACCACTATCCTATCCTACACCACCATGCTGTTGATTTAAACTTGCTCTTGTTCATAATATTACACCTCCTTTCCTCTATTCTCCTCTCCTATCACTAAGAAAAACCAAACCAGTTGCAGTTCTCTACCCTACCCTGTTACATCACATCAGAAATAATTTTATACCTACTGATGATGATGGATGGAAATGGCGATATGAATGAAGAAAGAGAAGAGGCATACCAGTTTGACTTTGTTTTGTTTATTTTGGTTTTTTCTATACACATTTCCCCAATGCTCGGAGTTGGCTGGCAGTGTACAAACTAAATCAACTGAAGCGCCACCTGGATCGTCGAAGACGCGTAATTCAATGCGATGGGATGAGAGTACTATAGTGTGTATATAAGTTAACATCAACACGAGCAACGGAAATGCTGACAAAGCGTCTGCCTCGATACAGCGAATTTCCACAGAAATTCATGTTGCAATTCAATTCAATACCTTAGGAATGCAAAGTACCGAGGTAAAATCGAATATAAAATTATTGATTGTAGTTAGTTAAGAAGTAAACTCAATAAAGGTCAGAGCAAACTGCTCTAGAAAAGATTTTTTTTTATTAATTATTTCGGTGTAGTGATTAACTGGCGCCCATTGTGTGGCTTTCGAACTTACACGTTCAACATTAATTCGCAACTTCAGGAAAAGAGTTCCATCAGTAGTCCAATAACCAAGGATAAAAAGGAACAGAAAAGAGGTCCCCCAGTAGCCCGATAACCAAGGACAAAAAGGAGCAACTATAAAGCTGCAGCCGCCTGAATAGGAATAGAAGAACCACCAAAACAAAAAATATCGTTAATCAACACATGGAGCAACACTTCATACTATTATTGTAAGTCTAGCTCTAAGAAGTGAATCAATTTTTGAAATAATAAGAGAAATAATAAGAGTAAACAAGTGAAGTTAAATCCTAAAAGCACAACTTAAAAACCGTGTAAAGAAACCTATTGATTAATTAATTGATTTTATTTAACAAAACATTATTCAAACAAGTTTATTACATTAGAACTAAGATAACATCTGAAAAAATCGTTCCTCTTTCTTTGCCGTTATCTATTTCCATCCGTGCTCTTGCTTTTATTTCAAATTAGATACTTTGAAACGTTTCAGCCAATATGGCAAATCAAAATAACCTTATTAGGCCAGCACGCCTGGAACACGTCGCAGATCCACCTATCCCTGGCCCTGCTCCCCAACCTGCCCCCCAACTTGCTCAAGGTATTAATCCTAACGATTTAGTTCAACTAATCACCAGATTAGTAGCAGAAACGCTACAAATACAAGGAAGACAAATATTTAATTCGATAATGAATCCCGCGGCCGACATCAATAACGAAGTCGACCAACCCATCAACTTAGTTGATAATAATTTAGCCGACCTTGACAAAATACCAGACGTAGTTAAAAGTCTACGAGAATTCTCTGGGCAAGCTCATGAATTCAATTCATGGAAGAAGAGTGTTGAGAGAATAATCCAAATTTATGATCACGTTAGGGGTACTCCCAAGTACTATGGCATTTTGTCTGTAATTCGCAACAAAATCGTAGGACATGCCGACGTCGTGCTAGAGTCATACAACACGCCTCTTAACTGGGAGAAAATCTCGAAATGCCTTACTCTTCACTATGCGGATAAAAGGGACTTAGGAACCCTTGAATATCAAATGACAACGCTAGTGCAAGGCAATAGCACGATTTCTGAATTCTATCAGATCGTCTATCACCACTTGTCATTAATCCTAAACAAACTGGGATCAATGGAAATGAGTCAAGATGCTATGAACAACATGACTCAATGCTACCGTGACAAGGCCCTCGATACCTTCGTCAGGGGTTTGAAAGGAGATCTGCCTCGCCTGCTTAGCATACGTGAACCAGCAGACCTTCCACAGGCCCTGCATTTGTGTTTGAAACTACAAAACGTAGACTTTCGCGCCCAGTACGCAAACAATTCCCACAGTTCTCCCAGATCGTCTCAACAAGCACCTCCAGTTCCCGCTAAAAGGAACAGTCCTCCAGGACCTGCACCAGCCCCAGCTCCTAGACACAATTTCTATCCCCACTTACTGCACAACCCTCGTGCTCCACAACAACCTCAACTCTATAGAGATGTCCAATACCAACCTAGGTACCAACAACAAAGAATACCACCAAATCAACGACCTCTCCCACCGAAACCAATGTCCATTGACTACTCCCTGAGGACTCAGAAAGTAGACTATCAAAATAGACCAAGGAATCAACAATTCATACAAAAACGACAACATTCGCAGCAAATACACCAACCACAAAAGATGCAGCGAATCCATCACACAGCTCAACTCGGTGACGAAGAAAAATCCATGGAAGACTACGAGACAGAAATTGCAGAGGAAGACCAAAATTATGACGAATCACTAGAAGAATACACTGAACAGAGTGGAGGAGAAAACTTTGACCAACACGAAGAACTGGATGACATCTATTTTTTAGACTAACGCCCTCTTCACTTCCTTATTTCGAACACATTTCTAGAAGTGGAGAGACCCTGAAGTTTCTTGTTGACACAGGTTCCAACAAGAATTACGTTCAACCACGTCACATAAAGAATCCCCTACTAAATGCTAAACCCTTCTACGCTCACTCCGTGGGGGGAAATATTAAAATAACCCATCATGCACTTATTCAACTTTTTGGCCCCCAAACTGACAAAATTACATTTTTTATTCTCCCTAGTCTTATTTCATTTGATGGTATCATAGGACATGACACACTAAAACATTTGAATGCTATCATTAACACAAGTAGAAACCATATGTCTATTCACCCTGGTTTCTCTCATCCAAGAATTTCCATTCCGCTCAAACAACATCAATCACAATTTGTCAATAACATAAATATTAGAACCGACCACATGACTAAAGAACAACATTCCGAACTTATTAAAATTATTCATAAATGCCCCAATCTCTTTTCGGAACCAAACGAAAAGTTAACCTATACCACCATGGTCAAAGGAGAAATTCGAACCACAACTCGAGACCCCGTGTACTCGAAATCATATCCTTACCCCATGGCACTTAAAAATGAAGTCGAAAAAGAAATACGGAAACTATTAGAAGACGGTATCATAAGACCATCAAGATCTCCCTACAATTCTCCTGTTTGGGTTGTCCCCAAAAAAATGGATGCTTCAGGAGAAAAGAAGTTTCGAATGGTAATTGATTACCGTAAGCTAAACGCTATAACTATCGCCGACAAGTATCCAATCCCTGAAATATACGAAATCCTTGCAAACCTTAGTAAAAATCAATGGTTTTCCATAGTGGACCTAAAAAGTGGTTTCCATCAGATCCCACTTAAGGATTCTGATATAGAAAAAACTGCCTTTTCGGTAAATAATGGCAAGTTCGAATTTACTCGTCTTCCATTTGGGCTAAAGAACGCCCCCTCCATTTTCCAGAGAACGCTAGATGACATTCTAAGAGACCTCATTGGAAAATGTTGCTATGTTTACATTGATGACATTGTCATCTTTGGGAAAGACGAAACCGAACATTTCTCAAATCTGGAAAAAGTATTTCACACCTTAGAAAAAGCAAATATGAAAATTCAGCTCGATAAATGCGAATTTTTCCAGAAAGAAGTAGAATTTTTAGGGTTTATTATTGGAAGATTCGGAATAAAAACCAATCCAAAAAAGGTACAAGCTATAGTTGATCGACCTATTCCTGAAAACCTAAAAGAACTTCGATCCTTTCTCGGAATGTCAGGGTATTACCGCCGCTTTATACGAGATTACTCAAAGTTGGCAAAACCACTGACATCCCTTTTAAGAGGGGAAGATGGACATGTGTCCGCAAATATGTCAAAGAAAAAACTTATTCAGTTGAATCAAGATGCCATCGAAGCATTCCACAAATTAAAAAACTCTCTCGCCTCCGAAGAAGTTATTCTTCAATATCCAGACTTTGACAAAAGCTTTCAATTAACAACTGACGCTTCCGACTACGCCATTGGAGCAGTCCTCTCACAGGATGATAAGCCAATCACATTTCTCTCCAGAACCTTAAGCAAAACAGAAGAAGGTTATGCCACGAACGAAAAAGAAATGCTGGCGATTATTTGGTCCCTCAATTCTTTGAGAAACTTCCTTTACGGATCCCGGAAAGTCAACATTTTCACAGACCACCAACCACTTACCTATGCTCTAAGTAACAAAAATACAAACTCCAAAATGAAAAGGTGGAAAGCCATATTGGAGGAGTATAATTATGAGCTAAAATATAAACCAGGTAAGGAAAATGTGGTTGCTGACTCTCTCTCGAGACCCCCAAAAACTGAAATACACTCAATGACCCCTACAGAACACAGTGCTGACAGTTCAGCGCAAAACCTAATTCCATCTGTAGAAATCCCTATAAACGTTTTTCGAAATCAACTTTTACTCAAGATAGGAAATGAAAATAGCTATCAAATCCAGAACCCCTTTGACAACTATACAAGACATATTCTGATACGCCAAGACTACTCAACAAACGACATCATTAACATTTTCAAGAGATACCTTAATCCAAATACTATTAACGGACTTCTAACAGACGAAATGACGATGGGACGAGTACAAGAAATTTATCCGTTACATTTTAAAGATTATCGTATTCGATTCACCCAAAAATTTGTTGAAGACATAACCGGCCAAATAGAGCAAGAAGAAAAAATTCTGAAGATACATCGAAGAGCACATCGTAACGCCGAAGAAAACAGGATTCAACTGTTGGAAAACTATTACTTCCCTAAAATGTCCTCAAAAATTAGAACACTAGTTAACCGATGCGTAACATGCAAGGAGAATAAATATGACAGGCATCCTAACAAACCACATTTGAATCACACACCGATCCCTAGCTATCCTGGTAACATCCTCCATATAGACATATTTTCTACGGAAAAATACCTCGTGTTGACCGCCGTCGATAAGTTCACGAAATTCGCACAGGCTAAAATAATATCATCCCGTTCAATCGAAGATATCAAGGAACCTTTACGTGATATCTTGTTCTACTTTTGTGTCCCCGAAGTCGTTGTTATAGACAACGAAAAGGCTCTTAACTCAGCCTCGATAACCTCAATGTTAGAAGATGACCTCCAAATCAAAATTTTCAAAACACCACCATACAAAAGTGAAGTGAACGGCCAAGTCGAACGCTTTCACTCCACCCTATCTGAGATTATGAGATGTCTCAAATCGGAAGGACCTTCACGGTCTTTCAAAGAACTGTTACAGCGAGCCGTTAACGAGTACAATTTTACTATCCATTCAACTACAGGTAAAAAGCCCATAGAACTTTACTATGGGCGAATACCCAGACTAAACCCGAAACAACCCAAAGTCAAATCCTTTTTCCCTTAATATCACATGAAATTCAACAAATCCGTAATCTTTTACATAACTTACAACCCAGAATAGCGAAACGTTCTCTAGACTTTATAGGCAAAGGTTGGAAATGGATTGCTGGCAACCCAGACCACGATGACTTTGTTACAATAAAAGAAAAAATTACAGATGTTCTAAAAAACAACAATAAACAGGTTATTATTAATGAATTGTATAACGAACGAATAAACAATATTACGAGAATCCAGAATGAAATCCAAAACTTACTTAAAAATAATAATAAAATAAATTATGAAATTATATCAAATCTCAAATATAAAATCAAAATTGTAAAAGAAGAACTAGAGAATATTAACTATGCCATTCATTGGGCTAAACTAGGTACAATAAACTCTTTTATATTGTCAAAAAATGAAATAGAATTAGCCACCAAAGTATTTAATGAACAAAAATTACCCTACACAACAATAGAAGAAGCCCTAGACTTTGCAGATATAAAAGTTTTAAGCAATAGTACGTCAATCCTCTACATAATAAACATTCCCTTAACAACGAATGAAATTTACGAAAATTTGTTAATAAAGCCAATTAAAAAGAAAAACATTGTAACAGAAACATTGTACGAGGTAATTTTAAGAAATAATGAAAAATTATATGGAACAACAAACAAATGTAAAACTTTTAACAATCTATCCATTTGTAACTCAAAAAATATTGTCAATATTACAAACGATACTTGCATTCCTAATTTATTAAAAAGTCTACCAGCTACTTGCAACAAAATAAATAATCATCATATTCCGACCATAGATGAAATATCAACGGGCATAATGCTATTGAACCAATTCATCGGCACCCTTGAATTTGATAACACAACACACAACCTAAATGGAACATTCTTGGTAAAATTCCATAACATGACCATCACTTTGAACGGAATCCAATACATCTCCAAAGAAGCCTCAATGATTAAACCACTTCCGGCAATATTGCAAACCAGTCCCAAGGAAAACGAATACCGTGAATTACTCTCACTAGAAATGATGAAGGATCTCCATATTAACAATACCAATAAGATCCACCTTCTACAAACAGAAAACGATAATCAACGAGTAACAACATATTCCCTCATCTCCGTACTAGGACTACTTATTACAATAGCGATCATATGCAAAATCTTGCCAAGAAGAAACAACACAGAAATCATAATTGAACAACCGACAACAAAGACGAATGGACCAGTAACAATCATCGATAGACTTTCCGTTCCTGAGGTCAACTATCTCCAATATCCAAGCAGCCCAAAGTTCAACAACCTACCATACTTCTGACGACCGATGACGATCGTTTTTTAGAGGGGAAGAGTTAACATCAACACGAGCAACGGAAATGCTGACAAAGCGTCTGCCTCGATACAGCGAATTTCCACAGAAATTCATGTTGCAATTCAATTCAATACCTTAGGAATGCAAAGTACCGAGGTAAAATCGAATATAAAATTATTGATTGTAGTTAGTTAAGAAGTAAACTCAATAAAGGTCAGAGCAAACTGCTCTAGAAAAGATTTTTTTTTATTAATTATTTCGGTGTAGTGATTAACTTATACAATGATAATATCGATGGTGTTGGGCGAATTTGTATTGAATTGGAATTGTTAGTAACGTATTGATTGAGGAAAGAGAGGAGGTAGAATGACAAGGTTGAGTTGCGATTGGCGAAACAAAAAATGTCAAATGAAAATGTAAGTCGATTTTTAAATGTGGCAACGCTATGATTCAGCCGATGAGGTGTTTTTAGCTGAGTTTATTTGCCGGCGTTCAGGATGGGGGTTCAATTTTGATGCCCCTATGAATTCTTGACAAGCCATTAGAAGTAGAGTCATCGTTATACGGGCAGAGGAGTAGGTAGGTACGTCGTGTACTAAACGCATGTACGCACGTCCCAATTTTATATCAAAAGAACCTCTCAAAATAAAATTGAATCTCCCTTAAGCGGACAGCATGCTGTTAATATTTTTGAGATCAATTTTGGTAGGCACAGTGGTACCTATTTATATGGGGGGCATGGTGCCCTCTGGAATCCCCCCTGCTTGGGGTCACTGTTGGATTTGGAGGTTTGGAGTAAGTTCATTTGGGATTTAGTTCATAAAGAACAAAGTCCCACTATTGGGTTTTGATTCACGCTTATTTTGGGACTTTATTCATTCTTAGTTGGGTCTTAGTTCCTAAAAATCATATGAACTAACTCCCAAATTTTCTGGGACATAGTTCGTTTTGCCTAGTGGGAGTTAGTTCCAGTTGGGACTTAGTTCGTGGGGCATCCGTATGTTTTGTCTGCAGGACACTATGGATTTACTTTCTTGTGACCATTCGTTTGAGGGAAGGAAAGGAGTTTATTGGGAGAATTTTAGACTCGCCGGATCGCCATTCATTGTACATGCAGTGTTGCCACTAAAAAAAAGTGAATCCGGTGTCGGCTTCGGCTTTACTATAAAATTTGTTTGTGTTTCCGATTTCAATATTCTTTTACCTGTCAAATTTTATTTCATTGCAATGACGCCTCGTTTTTGTTTGTAGCCAAGTCATCAATGAAAATGAAAGTCATGGGAAGACGTGTATGGCCATATGCATACACTAAGGCAGTGTGTCAATTGGGCTAAATAAGTACACTGGGATAATTTTCTGACACTTGAAAAGAGTAGTTCACCAAACTCCAATCTGAGATTTATCGAATTTCACACTTTAATTAATTAAAATTCATTGTTTAGTTTCAACATTCTAGCAAAAGAAAACGTCCAAAAATTAGCCTATAAGATAATGCTCCCGGAGCAGAATTCCATGCGTCATGTTGTATAAATCCCATTATTCGCAGTAAATTGGTTTCTGTTTGAACATGGGAGTGTGTTCGTAATGTAAAGCGAAGTTTTATTCAAATTATATAAATATATCTTTATTTATAGTTAATAGAGCAATTTTATTTTTCCAGTCAAAAAAGCGTTTTCCGGTTAAAAACATTTTTCGTTCCGGTCAAAAAACGGTTAGACCGGATTTCCAAATTTTCTCCGGTCAAAGTAAATCGATTTCGGTCAGATATGACCGGAATCCGGTCAGAATGGCATCACTGTGTACATGCTCGGATGTTTCGCCTTTAAGACATATCAGAGACTAGGTAAGTAGATATGTAGGTTTGACTTATTTGACCTGGTTATTAAGATTTATCGGGGTGGAGAGTTTAGATCAAGCCTGTGGAAAAGGTTATCAGTTCTTTGATGCTACTCTTCGAGACTTCCTCGAGGGATGCGAAGAAGGATTTTCCCAAAGAGCGCTGTCTAGTACTGACTAGACTAGACCCCTGTAAGTTGGCCACATCCTTCTGGATATAGCAGAGACTACTTTCATTTTATTTATGCACGGACACACGATTATGGTCATGACTATCATTCATATGAAAGGCTTGACTTGATACACAAAAAAGGCGTCATTGAATTGAAAGGCATTGATTGAAAAAAGCAACAAATTCTATGGCAAAGTCGAAGCGGTCGGCCATTTTTTAAGTCCACTACTTGACTTGAGGTGGCGCAGTCGAAAAAACCTTATGTAATGTAATAATTGTGGTTTTCTATGGATCGAATTAAGACCACGAACAATAATCTAACACCTAACCACTGAACGCTCCTCTATCATTGTTGAAAAGTAAGCACAGTTTTTGTTTATTTTTTGTCATTGCTGGTCATTATTTTTGTTATCCTTTGAAGGGGACAAGAATTGTAACAGCTCTGGCCGCTTATGAGAGAGATATTTAGGGATATTTCAGCAGTATCATCAGGCGTTATAAAAGGAGTGCAAACGTTTTAGTTAACAAAAGCCAATGCATCCTGTAGGCGCAGTAGCGCAGTGGTTAGTGTGCTGGACTACTGTGCGAGGGACCCCAGGTTCGATCCCCGGAAAAACACAAATTACATCTTAAAGTTTTTTCTACTGCGCTACCTCTCGCGAACGTCTGACAAACATCCGAGAGTATGACTGTCCTGAAAAAGCTTCGCAATTAGCCGTTCGGACTCGGCATAAAATTGTAGGTCCCTTCCATTCGTCCCAAAAATATAAACTCACACAAACGAATGATTGCGAGAAGCTAGGCCTAGGGTGTCTACCGCCTGTTGCGCCACCTATTTATTTTTAATGCAACCTGAACGTGTGATTGTTTGCTGTGCTTTTTTAGAATGGCGCATCCTTGGCCAATTTTTCTTCCAAGACGACAAGGAAAGACACATTGCAGCCGATAAAGAACGCTACCGAGACATAACACCAAATTTTTTTCTGGCCAGAAATTGAGGATTTGTACTTAGGCGAGCTATGTTTCCAACAAGATGGGACAACGTGCCACACAAGCTGTCCAGCAATCGATTTATATCTATGGCACCCTAAGTTCAAAAATCGTTTAGGTAATCAATCGTTCAGTGAAGTTGTTTGGCCAAGACGAAGCTGCCATTAAAAATCTATGATATTGGAACAATCCAAAAATGATTCATAGTAGGTACCCTTAAGAACAACTGGTCAAACTATTCGTGAAATATGGAACGAAGCCATCGAAAAATTGGGTTAAAAGGAATGGCCTACCGTTTACTCTTTTTAATTGAGCAACAATCGTTAAAAAATATTAAAGTGTTTTTTTGTATAGTCTTTTTAACCCTGGATAACTAAACATTCGTCTCACAGACTACGCACCACATGGACATTCGCTGGTTCGATGCGATTGGGTCTCAACAGCTTATACTGGTCAGCCAGTACCTACCTTCCTTAGTCACGTTAATGACTCGTAGCCATAGGTGGTGTTTATGTTAGTGCGGCCGTTAATTTTGGAGATTTTTTGTGACCGTAGTCAATTAGTGGAATATATGTAGTATTTACGTTACTTTTTTTTCAAGGGTTGAAATAACTCATATATTATTAATATGTATGTATATAAATATAAATATTTTAATTCGTAGTCTGTATAAGGCGAATGATTAGTTAATGTGTTAAATCAACAGATGTGGCCCTCTATTACAATGAGTAACCTATGTAATGCGATTAAGGCTTTTGTAGTCGCATTAATAGATAAATCCTTGAGTGATTTATATAAAGATCACTGATCCGCCAACAAAGTTAACAAATTACAATATTCATTTGCCATCAATTGAAAGGATAATCTCATAATCTCAGATAGTCCCTCGACTGTCAATCACTTTACTAAAAAAAAAAAAAAACTCGCCTAAAAAGATCTTCCCGCTGCCATTAGTATTGATGGGCACTACCCTACTCTATCTGTGGACGAGAGTGAAAAGCGTTTCCTAAAAATACTCATATACCAAACACTAAACATTTCAATGATGCTCTTAATATACTGAGTAAAAATATATCTACTGAGGTTAACAGCTCTCGCAATCTGCTAAATGTTCTCGACGTACGTATTCTGTTTTTATTTTCGACAATTCCTTTTTTTTTTCTCCCTTTTTTTTTAATTTCTATCGCCATCTGTGAAACATCCGCGCGCAAACTGACACGCTCTGCAATCGAAAATTCAGCTGCTGCAGCTGGCAATCATCACATATAGAATAGCAGACGAAGAAACACGTACTATACACTATAACATATGTATATACAGCAGCCAACTGAAACATCAACAGAGGAGAACACACCGCACACATGAGGACGAGGAGGGTACAAATTGTATGGAAAAAGATGCTTTCCAGACCTCAGGGAAATAAAAACTTTTTCTACATATGAGATTTTTTTTTTTCTTTATTTTTAAAGCTGGTCTGAACCGTATTCAATTGGAAATATATATATTGCTTAATGTAGACAAAAAAAAAAAATTTCGAAATTAGTAAACACATAGTGAACAGATACGAGGAGAAAAACCCCGAATCCTTTTCGATAAAATGCGAGCACATTGGCGGCAATCGGAGGGTTATGGGAAATTTATTCTTAAATTGTCGTCAGGCAGTACCTATTGGGAAACTAAATGAAAGGAAAAGTCCAGTGAATACTCTCAAAAACAATAACACGAATGAATTTCGAAAATTTTAAGGGCTGACTGCACCAAGTGAGAAACGCAATCGATTTCTAACATGTGTTCAACATTATATGTACCTACTTCATAGTGCACAAGCACAACTACGGCCGATAATCATACTTTCGATCATATAAGAACCAATAGCGGGACTGTGTTGAAGGTAGGTACAAAAAATATTTTTACCTACAGTCCACTCCACCAGGATGGCAAACAATCTGTCTACAGTTTGACAATTATTCGCAAGTTGTTACTCTTTTGACTACTGGGAATCCATCGTTTTGCTGTCGAATCCAACATTTAGTGCAAGCGCAACCCATCAATTTACGGAAACAGCAGCAATTTCGGACTTAGCTTAATGCAACAAGTGTCAATTGTCAATTGTCAATTGCGCATTTTGTAACTCAGTTTTCGCCAGGAACGATCTGTACCTATTAATTATTAGACCAACTGCATTTTTGGGTGTGGGATTCTGTAAAATCGAAACGAAAACCGCTTTCGCTTTTCAAAAAACGAAAGAAATCATGCGAAAATGGGAATTAAATATTCACATAGGTAATAAAAAGAAAACGAAAAACGTCGCTGAAAAAGCTGTCGGTATTCCCTTTGGCACGAAACGAAAATGTATTTCGTTTTTAAAGTCACCTACATGAAGCAACCTACTGAGTGGCAATTCGAAAAATTTAGATCTTTCTTTAAATCCGTTACTTGGGCTCTTTTAATAATTCCTCCCCAACAGTCGCGTCGATATCGTGATATCTTCCTGTGGTAGTTTTAAGATGCTTAACTGGATTTTGCTGACATTGATTGTCAAAGTAGATATTCCACTTTAACCAGACGCTTGTATTATGTAGATACCAAAGTCCATTTTGTGTCAAAACTGCACAT
Source organism: Cheilosia soror (assembly GCA_949372485.1). Taxonomy (NCBI): domain Eukaryota; kingdom Metazoa; phylum Arthropoda; class Insecta; order Diptera; family Syrphidae; genus Cheilosia; species Cheilosia soror. Next base: position 82,417,916 of record OX443561.1, read on the forward strand.
TTCTTTATTATCGCTTAGTCTAAGAGAAAATAGAGCAAATGTTGGGGGGAATATAAAGGGTTTTTTTTTTGTAGAGGTGTAGCACTTTGAATGGAATAAAACTAAAGGTGGGTTCCCATATGTCGGTTGATTGACAAAGTTTGACAGCGCTCGCGTTTATGTCATTGAACGACATCAACGTTAGTTCATTTCCACTTATGTCAATTATTGGCAAAAAATCGTTTGTCAGTTGATTGACCAACTTATGAACTCGATGACAATTAAATTTTCTCTGTCAATTATAATATCGACAAAGTGACATTTTGTTTAACAATTCAGCTATTTCCAGTCCAGTGGTTTCTTTGTCAGTTATTGACAAACGCTGTTAGTCAATTCATTGAGAAGCAAGTTTTCTCTATTTTCACTTGCCAATTTTTTAATTGGCATAAAAATACGTCAATTGTTAATTTCAAATCGACAAGTGGAAACCCAGCATGAGATGATTTTTTTTAAATTGACATGAAATTTTCTTTATTCGAAAGATCATCTTCTGGCATTATAATTTAAATATGATTTTTGGCATATGATCGCCACGGCTGGCTCGGACGTAGGTAGTCTAATCTGGAGGTCCAATTTTCGATGACAATTTCCAACATTTGTGGCCGTATATCGGCAATAACGCGGCGAATGTTGTCCTCCAAGTGGTCAATCGTTTCGGGCTTATCGGTTTAGACTAGCAACTTCACATATCCCCACAGAAAATAGTCAAGCGGCTTTAAATCACACGATCTTGGAGGCCAATTCACGGGTCAATATATCCATTGTGGCACGAGCTGTGCGCCGCCTTGTTACCCCAGCTCCTGTACATTGACGTATCCATTCAACCAAAAGTGAGACGATTACGCGCGATACGTATTTCGAACAGAACCATGATTTTCAAAATAAATTCGCACAATTTGGAAGCGTTGTTCAGGCGTCATTCTATTTTAATGTTGAAATGCCAAACCAAACTAAAAACAAGTAAAAGTGTTATCATCGGCCTGACCGATGCTTTGATACCCTCCACTGTATGTACTGTATAGGTACACGCGTGTGTCTAATATTGGTTTTGTATGGGAGGTACCAGAACTACTTAGCCGACACGGACCATTTTTAATACAAACCTGAAGGCCATAAATATAAGACCTCTCATAAAATGTCAGTTGCCTAAGTCGATTCGTTCGGACGCTATCGTGATTTCAACAGACAGAGAGAGACGTGGGTCTAATAGTGGTTTAGTATGGGAGGTGCCAGAACTACTTGACCGACATAGCCCATTTTCAATACCAACCTGACGACGGTAAAAAGAAATCCTCTCACAAAATTTCATTCGCCTATGTCGATTCGTTTGGACGCTATCGTGTTTTCAACAGACAGACGGACAGACGGACAGACGGACATGGCTAAATCGATTCAGAATGTGATCCTGATTCAGAATATATATACTTTATAGGGTCTCCGGTGAATCCTTCTTGGCGTTACAAATGTAATGACAAAGTGAATATACCTTCCAGTGGAGGGTATAATAAATCACTTGACAGCTGACAAAATAGCCGCCAGTTAAAATAGTCTTGCCAACTTAAAGTTCAATACCTCTAAAAAAAACACCCTTTATAACCAAAATATTCTTTCTACATGAGTTTGAAGCACTGCACTAGGCAATGTCAAAAATGTGCCAAAAAATGTACCTAATATTAGATAACCTAAAAACGTGAATTTTTTAACCGCTTACTTTTCTTAAACGATAGAACAGGTCAATCTGATTACAAACAAATTGGTCTAAGAAGATTTAGGCGCCGCTTTCACCCTGCCGGACGTGCTAATAATATGCAAAAATTATGTTTTTTAGCTCTTACCGTTTGGGCTGGGTGTTGATCACCAATCAGTCAGGACAAACTGTTTTATATGACACAGCACCCAATGACCCAAGTAGGTACAGCGCGAACCAATTCACTTGGCCATTCTACTGCGCAGGTCTCTGTGTATTTTGTTTTTGTGTTTTGTTTTGTGTCGTGTTTATTCTCTTAAATCCTCTCTCTGCGCAACCGACGGTTGGCCAACTGAATTGGTTCGCGCTGGAGTACAGGCACCAGCACCAACCATATTTTTTTACGAATTTGTTTGACAAAACATTTGTGGTCACAGTTTTGAATGTTTTTTTTAAGTTCAAGAAAACCTGGTAGGTAGCATATTTTGAAAAAAAATTATTTTTTACAATTTGCTAAAGCGAAGCTTACCGTGGCTTTTCTAAATCCTGATTACATCTATTCTTGGCTTCAAAGAATTCACAGATTTGCTAAAAATTATTTTTTTCGAACACATTTTCAAAAGTGGCCATTCTTTCGAATTTGCGAGTTTTTCAAATCCTTCGAAATATAATGCAGTTTCTCCAGCGAGCGAGTCAACTCTTTCTAACTTCTATTTTAAATAAAAAAATACTTATTCATTTGCTATGAGTTGACTTATTGTCCAGAGACTAGGCCTAAAAATAGACACTCGCCCATCAGTAAAAAAAAACACGTATGCACTTATTTTAATTCGTTCCGCTTGCTGCTTAAGTGCAAAACATCTGAACCTGTTTACTAGCTTCGGAACGGCGGCGCGCGGCAGTCGCCGGCGGTTGTTCATCATAATTGAGCGTTAATTTTGTTCAAGTGTAAAGCACCTGCACTTGTTTCCTCCTCGCAAGTGCAAAACACCTGCACATGTTTGTGCTGATCGTTCGATTATATTAAATGCGTAACATTTTCAACTTTGAATCACGATAGTGGTGACTAGCGTGATGATATGAAATCTCATACCTCTTTTGAATTATAAAGCTTCAACCACAATAGGATTATGTAGACTTTAGCTGGTGTCAAACGAAAATCCGCTTAAGATCCGTCAAAAGATTGTTCAAACGATGAATAAGCGATCATTTTCAGAGTTCTCAATACACCAGAGTGCGATTTTTTTAAGGGCATGTCATTGAGTTCTGAAAGGGTTTTGACATAATGCTACGTTTCCACCAGAGATTAACTCCGAGATTAGGATTAATTTTCGTTAACCTCGTATAAGTCTCGAGGTTTATCATATACAAAAATTAATACCTATCATAAAAAGGAGATTAAAAATTAATCTCCTAAACTGACTAGGTTTACACGTAGATTTCGGTCTCTGAACACACTCTCCACAGGTCAAGATGTCTAAAATCAAAAACAAACAGAGCTACATTTGACATTTATGTCATAGGTGAGCAAAAGAAAAAAAATCGTTTTTTTTTTGTACGTACCCCTAATAGCGACTGCTTGCCAATGCAACCGTTAAAACATTCATACATATTAGTTTTGAGAGCAAAATGACGCGGTAATAATATTTTTAGATTTCTGCCATTATTTTGTTTTAACTTTAAATTTCGAAAGTAACAATATTGTTTAATTTTTTATCATTTGTCACACTTTTCGATGACAACAATCTTATGACAACATCTGGTGAAACGTCAAATTAATCTCTTTTTTTTTATGGAAACACTTTAGGATTAATTTTAAACCTCTTGCACTTAATCTCGGGGTTAGCGTTCGGTGGAAACATTGCATAAGATCAAAAACGGATCGATCTGAAAGAAACTAACATTCCAACTTGGTTTAAAACCGTCACCTCTTGTAATCATAGATGTCGTGCATGTTATATCTTTTGATTTCGACTTCAAAAATAAAAGATTTTATTTTCAAACTTAATTGACAGACTAACTTATAGCCTAAATTTTATTTTTAGCGAAACTATAAAACTGGCCTTTAATACAAATACTAGTACCTCCCCTTTTTGTATAAAACAAAAGTGCAAAACATCTGGTTTTATTTTTATTTTATGTCATTGCTCCTTCCAAGTGGAAAACATCTGCATTTGTTTACAAGCTTCAATAATGCTTAAATGCAACCATCTGTGCTTGTACGTAATTTGCTCTTTAATTGAATCGAATACACGCGGTTCTTTGCCCGTACAATGCTACGCCATAAAATTATCTCATTATCAGAAATAACACCAATCATCCAATCATTGATCTCTCTATAATAATGTTGCTATGCTTATCACATTCGGGTCTAAAATTGTCCCTAAATTGAAAATACTTATTCCGACTCATGCTATACTGTTTTTGATCTAAATCTAACTGACCTACGGGAAATTTTTCTGAATTGTCAGGGTTTTCCCGATATTTGCTATTACTCATCAAAAATCATTTCTATTATCTATGCATTAATTAAAACACTTGACAATAATATTCTTTGTTTATTGATTAATTAAAAGAATCAGTCTTCTCGATTACTCCCAGTCGAAGAAACAAACAGAAGCACTAATTGACAGATGGAAATTTGAAACGAACAGATCTTTTGAACTGTCAAGCCAAGGGTAAAAAATAAATCGCAATAAGAATCCAGGATGATTTTTATGTGCCAACCAGGTTGATTTTGTTTGGCCACCATTTAAGTTTGGATGACATTTTTGCCAGTTGGTATTTGACAGTCGTAGATAGATCAATAGCAATTTGTTATGTAGCGGATATAACCTCGCAACTGGGAGTTAAAAAAATAAAGAAACAAATTTTTATTTATTAATAGTTGTCCAAAAAAATAACTCAAAAAGCGAAATAGCTTTTTAAATAAACAATAATAATCGCTATTGGGGCACATAAAACTCTACAAATAATACACAAAAAAGACCACTAGACCTGTTCCATTGTATAAGCACTTTGCAGAGGGAAGAGCAAACTTAGTAAACCCCCAAAAGTCGAATAAGCCATACATTTTGAGGTCAGAGCGTACACGAAGAATTGATGAGACTTGAAAGACTTAGAAGAGCCGAAATGGCGGACCCAGAGGATTTAGCAAGAGTTGATAAACAGCCCCGCGAAAGGAGAGTGCTTGAAGGACGTAGAATGTCGATTATTACTTTTAGGCGCACTCCTGGCATCGATTATTCGGGTTTGCGAATCGTGCATGTTGGTAGCACGGGCTACCGCATCTTTAGAACATTACTACATCCATTGGCGGAACCAAAAAAGGGTCACTTACCCTTCGTAAAGGAACTGCATGGTGCGACAATTGAGAAGGCGACATCATTATGGGCCATAAAATCTTAGAGGATGCTAGAGGCTGTAAAAATGACTATCAGGACATGTTAGAAACCTTCAATTAGGACTACAGAGGTTTCAACAATATGTCGACACAATATACACAGCTTGTGCTAAGATGCAGTGTCTGTGTCATTCATTTTTATTGGCCCGCTTATTCATTAAGTGGGTCGCGGGTATAGATTGCTAAAGTGGACCCTCTATAACTATAACTATCGATTCTCCGTCAACGACTCTAAATGAAGAAATAAGTTTCCTCTATTTCAGAGTATTCTTACATAAACCGGGTTTGAACTCAATCGAATGAATAATAAGAATTTTCCCACACAAAGTTGAATCCCCCATTTTCTCTCTTTTGGAGTCCGAATTTCCTCAAATCGGTTTTTAGTGCCAACTTTGGATTTTTTTTAAATATCTGCTTCTAAGCTGTCTATCTACCTATCGATTCTTCGCCTACGACTCTAAATGATCAAAGGCAATCTCTATACGGGTAGAGGAGAGATTATGGACTTTATCGAACCATCTCATACTGGGTCTGCCTAGAAGACGCCTGCCTGATGGTACGGATTCCATAGCACGTCTTGGGATTGGGATCCGATGCCAATTTTTGTAAGAAAAATTTCCAGCCATAATAATGTCAAGAAATTGTGTATCGGCACCCACTAGGATCCTCTGATTTCACCCCTCGTTTGTTAACACCAACAAAACAACCAAAATCTTGATGCTGAACATTCAAAATTATATTGCTGAAAATAATTTTTATATATCCAAATAATGAGCTTACATGTTTCAATTTGTAAGAACAAAATGGTTTAAAACGCCTCCAAAAAGTAGGCGTGTCAAAAAATTTTGCAAGGGCTAACATTTCCGACAGTTTTTCTTTTTGATTTCAAATGGAAATCCTTAGAAACACTAGTGTTTTTCAGTCATCACCTTAGAAGATGCCCGTGTCAAAAACAGTTTGTCTTGGCAAATTGTCAAAAAGGACATTGTGTTCGCATTTTATGAGAAAAACACAACTAACCATTGTTTTTACCAGGTACATCTTAATTTGCTAGGATTAGTCCGAGATTTTTAAGCTCCATAACAAGGTTCATAAACATTTCTCTGGCAGCCCTACCAGTGAGGTCATTTTCTATGCGGGCATTCAGCACTTTGAAAATTAACCACAGATGTTGTAAATGGAGGCTGTACGCTTAAAAGAGAGACGTGAAATTTTATTTGATACTATATGAGAAATAGAGAAGCGCCCAAAATGTCAAGTCAAATAAAGCGGGTCTCGGATATTGCCAAATCTTTCAAATAATGGCCTAAATTGAAGTCAGACCGTCCTTGACGAAAAGTTCGTTCAGCGGAAATTAAACACCGCGACCACAGATATCCATATAAGGAAGCACATGCAAATGCAATATCTACAAGTTTTCTTGCATTAGGGAAAGGCATATTTGCGAGTCCCGGGGGCTTATTCCCAAATGCGCGGCTGATCGCTTTTCATGACGGATTGGTATTTTTATATTTCCAAAAGCGTTCGATCCATTCAAAAGCGATAGCTATTGTGAGGATTGTTGGTATAATAAATCCGCCAGCAATCTCTCACCTGAATATCTATCGCTTTTGACAGGTTTTGGAAATACAAAAATACCAATCCGCCATGAAAAGCGATCCGCCGCGCATTTGGGAATAAGCCCCCCGAGTTACAGACAGTGTAGCTATAGCGAAGAACATTTCCCTGGGTCCCAACTCCCCGACTGAACTACAGAAATAACCAATAGAGCTGACAACCGGCACTCTGCATCAAATCCATTGCGAATATCGAACGCCTTACAAAACAGAACCTTGATTTCATTGGTATATGTACTCCTATAGCCAAATTTAAAGAAACTTCTGATCGATTGAAATTCAATATTCCTCTTGAATCGTCTCCATTTAAGTCGAATCTCATTATACGCTCACCCCTCCCCTATTCCGGGTTTCTCAATGCAACACCCCCTTTCCGAATTATGCTTATCTCTGTTTACCCAAGCACACACACATACCTACGTTGTCTAATCGTACAAACGACGAACAAAAATCCTTCTACTTCTCCGCCTCCACCGCATAGCGATTTATATTTTCTACAGCCAGTCAATATATGACTAAACAGCGAGAGGGTGAAAATGAAAAGCAACGGCTGGCATCCCTTATGGAATTTTCTCACACATCACATGAGATTTTCCCACACATCCAACATTCAAGTATAAACTGTGTGATTTAAAAGAGGATGCGTGCAAACACATATTATTATGTCAAAGTGGGGGCGGTTTTTGTCAACACAACAGGCAAAACGCTGCGGTCACGAAAATGAAGGAACTTTCTGTCGTTTGGAATATTTTTGGACCAACCCATTAGTCCATATGTCACGCATGGGTTCCTTTACAACTGTTATTCCGGCTAATTATTGACAAGCAGACACTCAAACACACACACAAATGATGACGTACGAAGCAAGCTCGCTTATTACGTGATTGTCAAATTAGTCAGTCATAATGTAACTGGGGCGAGCGAGATACCGTGCCTCGTTATCCTTTCTGACTATACCTCTACTACGGCCTGTGACAAATTAGAATATGATGGTTACCGCCATCTACTGGGGGATGCTCTCTGAGTTTTTGGCGGAAAAGGATGCAGCAATCAAGTACACCTGTGTCCAGAGTTTAGTTGACTTTTTTTTTCTGTTGTTTTCGCTTTTTTAATTGAATTCCAACGATGGAACACGTGCCAACATCTGCGACACGTACTGCAAATGTGTGGAATGTGACCAAGCGGATTTTGAGTGAAAAAAAAATTGAATCCCTTTCCCTGTACATGTATAGTTTGTGTACAAAGTGTGTGGCTCCAGAAGGGCACATCAAGCGAACATGGTAAAGGATGCAATTAGGCTTTTACACAGCGAGCAGCTCTATTTGGCCTGAACTTTCACACGTGTGTAGTACTGTGTACTGCTACTGTATTGCTGGTGCGGTGGTGATGAAAATGAGGACGTGACTGCCCCCTTTCTTCGTCTTCCGGTTCCGATTCGATGTCGGTTTCTTTGGGTTCTGTGTTTTTTCGTTTATTTTCTGCAGCTGCTGGACTGTGCTTCCTTTTTTTTTTTAGTAAATGTGTCTGCCGCATGTCCTTATAATAATTCGCTCTCGGTCATATGCACACATGCACAAATATGTACACACATAGAGCCGCAATATGTCTGTAGCGGTTGTAGGTTTTAAGCTGCTCTACTGCTGGTGGCTGGCTGGTTGGCATAGAAGACAAACCAACACCGCACAAGGACAATGTGGTGAAGTAATAGATATTCACTATTCCGGTCGACTTCTGGTCCTGCCAGTTACAGCACAGGCGAGTTTTTCCTTCGGCTTCCTCTTCAACACACACACAGACACACAGTCACACGCATATGGGAATGCCATTTGGAAAAATACATTCCTCTTTGATGGGCACAGGTGTCGGAAACATTCACCAGCTGTTCATTCATTTCAAGACAAGAAGGTATTGGAATTATCCCTTTTTCGTCCTTTGAGCTCTTCTCAAATATATTTGTATATTCTGTATGTGTGAGTTTTGTTTTGCATGCGGTTCCGGTTAGGCTGAAGTTGGAGCAATGGCTGGTGAAGAATGTTGTGCTATTCAACAGCAACAACAGAGATGTGCTTTGGCCTTTGGGTGAAAGGATCTTCCAAGGATGAATGAAATCGTAGATATAATTTTTCGGCCAAGTGTCACTTCTTGCGGCATTGTGATAGTTTTCTGCGGTTTGAGGGACTTTTTGTTTTTCCAGTTCCTCTTTGTTGATGGTTGAGGTAAGGATTTTAATTTTTTCTTTCAATTACCTTTAATCATTCAGCGAACAACAATTTTTACGAAAAGTGTACACAAAATGATTATTCGTCTTCTGTTTTTAAAATTAAATTTCTTTTGCGAGATGTAAGTCGCACAAAATGAAACTCAAATCAAAGTGAAACGGAATTCACAACTCTTGGACAAGGACAGCCTCTTCAAGCAAAAACCGCACGGGACACTACAAGAGCTAAGGGATGCCTAATTTGACACGAGAAAATAGCTAAAATCAAAATGGATGAAGATTAGGTACTCTTCTAAGGTTAAACAACATTCAATAGGCCGCTAAATGTATACGACTCTATGGCTGACATTGTAGGAAACGAAGTTCAGTTCCGGTTTTTTTTTCACTTCACTTTAGTTTTAACCATAAGGAAATTAGAGCAGACTAGAAGACTATTGTCGTTTCTGATCTAGGATGGTTTAAAAGCAAAAGCTAGGAGGAAGTAGGATGCAAATAGGGCAAAAGCACAGTTAAAAATAATGTTCAATTTGTTGACAAATGTGGAGTGATGGGGAAAGAGCAAAAAGAGGAATCGAAGAACGGTGAAGTCGGATGTTTGAAAACCCGTAATGGAGACAACCAGCTAAGCTATAAAGGCTAGTCACACTCGTCTTAAAACGTCAGTTTTTTTTGCTCGAGTTCACGTGGTGGTTTTGCCTGAAAAAGTGCGCGGACGAGAAAAAAAAAAGTTGAAATTACAAATTGCAGTTTTTTTGTCTTGGCAAGTGTCGACCCGTGTGGACCTAAACTTGTACACTCGTATATTTTGCGGCAAGAAAAGTGTCATCAATCGATCGTGTATCGCAAACGCAGAAAATCTGATGTATTGCACACCTCAGTGAGTGCCCCGGACAGTTTTGGGACGTAAAGTCCGAGCAAGAGACCTCCACCTTGCCATTAGTGCTCTACGAATCAGCCGCATCAGGCAGTCCACCAGCAGAAGAGTCATATTTGTGAGGAACGCAAAATTAGCCTCAACTATACCCGCCACCAGACTGCACATCGCTTCTAACGCCTGAACTAGCGCAATTCACGGAACAGCTGAGCATTTTCGCATTGGACATGCGCTAGTTTCCTCCAAATAAACACAAACGTCACCACCAAAATTAGCGCGGGCAGCCCTACGACATTGAACGTGCCTGTCAAGCCGACCACCACCAGCATCAGCATCAGCAGATAGGTACATAGTTTATTGGAAGAAAATTCAACATAGTTCGTTTTTGTTACCCATCGTCATATTTATGACGTCGATCAATTAAAAGGTTCATGAATATATACGACGTTCCTCCATAACTTTCGATCTTCGGTTACCAACTCGTAAGTGGGGAATCTGCATAAATATGTCGAATTTAAGTTCTTTTATTCGAAAGTTACTGAAGCTTCTTAGACCAAAATCCTGTCATTCGTACACAGGACGCAGATATTTAAAAGACACTTCCATCTCAGTACGTACTTCAAGTCGATATTCTTCGACATTTGACATCAATACTAAGGCAAAGCAACCTTGAGATTCATTTTTTATTAAGATGATTCTTTACTTTCTTTCTTTAAGAAAAAATTGTAAAGAAAGAAATAATAGGGACTGTAACTTTTTTCCACAAAGCCTTCAGTTGCACAATCCAAGTCGATTGAGGTCCCCTTCTACCTGTCGCCACCTAGGGTGAAGTCTTCCTCCACTTGGTTTTTTCTCCGGGTTAGACTGGAAGGCGCAGTAGCGCAGTGGTTAGTGTGCTGGACTACTGTTCGGGGGATCCCAGGTTCGATCCCCGGAAAAACACAAATGACATCTTAAAGTTTTTTCTACTGCGCCACCTCTCGCGAACGTCTGACAAACATCCGAGAGTATGACTGTCATGAAAAAGCTTCTCAATTCAGCCGTTCGGACTCGGCATAAATAGAAACTCACACGAATGGTTGCGAGAAGCTAGGCCTTGGTTGGGTGTCACCCGCCTGTTGCGCCACCTATTTATTTTATTTTTTTTAAGACTAGAAGACCCTACCGGCCACAGCATTTGTGCCCATGCGCTCTACAAGCCATTTTAGACGACTATAATGTGAAATTTATTGACTAGGTTTGATGCCGCACTACAACTCGTATAGTTCTTCGTTGAATCTCCTTTGACAAAGCCCATCTTTCTTTCGAAGCGAAAGATATATGCAATATGCATATGCATCTGCCTTGGATAGAGCCTGCTACCCACGTTGCCACGTTGCTTTCTTCGGAACGGTCGGTCTTCCGTCGTGTTGACAGAATGGCAGTCGTTTTACGTTGACAGCTGGATGTTTGGTTGTGTTCAGCTCTCACTTGCTCGGCTTAAACAAGTGTTACCTCGTGTAGTAATAGATCCCAAGCTTCAGCTCCATAAAGTAGGACTTTGATGATCAGCGTTTAATACAGAATGAGCCTTAATGGGTTTTAACCTTCAACTTAAACACTTTTGACATTAATGCAGGTAATGTCTTGGTTCGTAAAAGTTAGCCTGGACACTAAAGTCATTTTTGGAACCACGCAATGTCTTCAGTTGTTTTGAATGGGGTCTTCTCAGCCCAAGGAAACAGCGATTAGCAAGACTTATTCTTCGTTTCAATTTCTTCTTAGATGCTGTTATCAGGGTTTATTGCAGAGCCGAGGTAGACAAAGTCGCTTTCAAAGTTATACCTGTTGATTGTGAAGTTCTGTCGAATTCAAAGTTGTTAGGTGTCCCTTCTTGTAGACAGTATAATTATATGTACTTGTACATCCTTGGTTTTTCCCTTACTTATAGCTAGATCAATTTGAGAACATCCTTTAGAACACTAGCGAACGCACCAGTGACCAGCACGTTATTTTCTGCCCATAATGTCAATGCCATCGACATAGTACGTTAGTAGTTGCACAGACTTTTAAAAAGCTGTACCTCCGGTGTTGACTTGTGAGTCATTCAAGTATGACTTATGATGTTTAAAAATTCCTTGCGTCACAGCTTGTCATCTTGCCTAAATCGTTTTTTTGACATCGGAGATCTCGATGAGGTTGTTACCGACTTTGATAAAACAGAGAACGGTCTCCATCCAATGGGATGCCAGGGCTATAGCCCTGTATAGCTTGTTGCGGCCCTAAAGTCTATAAAAAGATGATGAGAATCGATTGAGACTTCTTATGGGCTTTTTCCACTATATGTCGAAGTATGTGAAAATTTGATCAACTGTGGACTTTGCTGGCTTGAAACTAAACTGATGGGAGCAGATCAAGGTGTTGACGAAGGGTTTTAGTGGTTCACATTGTATTGCACATAAAATTATGTACAAACTTTTGAGGAGACTAATACCTTTGTAGTCTTTAATTGGCGGGATTTAGGGGATCTCCTTTCTTGTGAAAAATGCTGGCAATGTCCAGGTTCCATTCGTCAAGCATACACTCCTCTGACCAAATTTTAGAGATGAGTTAATGTATGAGCTCTTTACAGAGCCAACTCCAACGACTTGGAACAACTCGGCCTGTAGTCCAACAGGCACAGCAGCCTTCTTGAATTTAAGCTTCGACATTGCTAACCTTACTTCGGGTGGATCAGTTAGAAGCTGTTAATTTCATTCGAATACATTTGAAAACAAATATGCAACTGCCAAAAATAAGAGACCGACCCAATTCACTCACTTTTGAGTTTTCAATTTAGCTCAACAATGCCAATAAAATGCTGGATCCCTGATGGGTGCCTCCTTGGCTATGGATTGATTGTAATTAAACCAGACAACAACAAAAAGCTTGGCAATATCATGTATACCTACATACATCTCCAACCATGATAAACAATTCCAAACATCATGAACTCTGAAAATCGCATAATTTCAATTAATTGCATGAGTAGTCTTCTCCTCACCGGGTGCTGTTTGTATGAGTTTCCTTTCGCATCATAGCGCGCCATCACCTTTTATTGACAGACCACCGCACGCAACCACATGGCCCGGATTTGTGCGAGAGACGTAGGTACATACAAACAGAGAAGCTGCGATATTTCAGTACCATTACCACCCCCAATGGCGGATGAGGAGAGCGCCGACCGGCCGGGGTATGCTGTTGATGATGATGAGGAGCGATGAGTTCTGCGTTTGATTTTAAAGCCCCTTCTGGTTTCTGTCCAACAAGTTGAAGGTGTCTGCCGGTGACAGCAGCGCTTTTTGTACTTTCCAACCTCTTTAGCCCGTCCTCAAAGTGTTGGGGTTGGCCCATATTTTACGTTTTTTTTTTTTAAAATCTCATAATTTTTTTTTTTCGCTTTTCCTACTTTCAAAAGCATAATGACGAATGAAGAGCGTGTCAACAACACCATGTGGAGCGCTTCTCTTTGCCAGAGCAATTGTCGGATGCCTTTGCCATACATTCGGTTGCTACTAATGGCATGTCTAATTTTTGCTTTGTATGCGTTCTGAAGTGCTACACGCTGGGTTGAGCATTCGCGTGTATACGAGCATGTCTGTCTGTCTGTCTATATGGGGATTGCTGCTAAAAGGAGAATTTTCTTCGAGTTTCTATTTTTTTTTTTATTATTATTTCACAAAAAAGAAAGACGAAATGTGTTTTCCTTCGTCTTCGACATTTTCTGGGTTTTTTTTATACAATTGAAATTTGAACACCTTTCCATCGATTTCATTTAAACGCTTGACAAGACTTTCCATGGATGGATAAATAATGCGAGTTCAATGGAATTCATTGTGGGAATTTTATTCTTCGACAAAATAATTGAATTAGATTTATTTTTCAATCTTTCTTTGATACACCAGACAAGTTTTAAATTGGATGGCACTTAGGGCGAAGCAAAGGGGTTGTTTTTGGGTTTCGGTCTTCTAAAATAATTAAGGACCTCATAATTACGATGATTTTAATTGGTACGATTTTAGAATTGATCCAAAATTTTTCAAAAGTTGACAGAGATTCTGGCTTTAGTACAGTAACCTATCAGAAAGTTATTTCGCGTACGTGCAATAGTATGACATTCGCAGAGTATGGGTGGGATGTATTCCTTCACATTACAGCATCTATATGCAGAGATCCGTGTGTCTGAAAGTCCTAGTCTTTGTACATGGTTTCTAAGAAGACAGTGTCTAGACATAATTCGTTTTGCTATTCTTAGGTTTGCCCAGTTTTGTTTAAGAATTAACTTAGTTCGCTTGCGATCCATTTCTGGCCACCAAGCCTTGGATACTCGATGGGCGATTGTGTTTGCCCATCTTTGGGCTACAGACACCTTACATTGCTGTACATAGTTTTCCCGTCTTTCGAAGAAAGATGAGAAGGAGCTTCAGTGATGAAGAGCTTAGATGTTCGGCACTCACCACGTTAGCCCCAAAGATCCGCCACCTGATGCGAGCAAAGGCAGGACAACTACAGAGGAAGTGCTCCGCTGTATCGTCATCCTCTCCACAAGCAGGACAGATGGTGGTGTTACTCAAGCCCAATACATTTAAGTGTTTGGCAAAAGCTTGGTGGCCCGAAAGGACGCCCACAAGAAGTCTGCAGTCGATTCTCCTGAGAGACAGAAGGAAAGACGCCGACCTCTTGCAGATGTCCGGACGCAGTGGTATTGCTTGGTATTACAATGGACCGAGATTCGTCTGAGTGCAATTTCACTGTTCCAAAATGTTTGTTAGCGATATGGCTCTTGGCCCAACAAAATCAACTACAACTAATTTTATAGAACTCACTTTCCATAATGGTCTTAAAACATACGTTTTTTATGCTAAGTTTAGTAAAACATTCGACAAAGTTAATCACATTATTCCGGTAAGAAAAAGTTTGCTTTATGGACTGGGACTCCCTCAATACTGAGATGGATATTGAGCTCAATTTGTTCATGTCTGAATGATCGTTCGCAAAACGTGAAACTAAATAACTTCTTGTCTAAAAATATTGTGATCTATTTTGGTGTCCCTCAAGGTAGCCACTTTGGTCCATTGCTGTTTCTGTTATTTTTTATTTGTTAAACCTCAAGATGCTCGCTTGGGTGCCTGTAGGAATAAGTGGATCTATTTCCATAGTAGCCCACAGGGTTATAATTTTATAGCTTGACATTGTCAACAAGAGGCCAAAATCCACCCGTGCCAATTTGGTGCGATCTTCGACATGATGATCAACTGTAACCTTGTGATACCACGAAGAGCGAATCATTGGATAACGTTTGTCTCTCCCAACTAATTTTGAGCTTCCTATGAAGCGTAAACAGAGGCTTCTGATGTCTGTATTTGTCAGATCACTTAAGTCGTTGTAATGGAAGGCTCCTAAATGAAGCTTCCTTCTACGCTATATAGAGAGCTGGGTAGGAAAAAAGAAGGTGAGATAGCATCCAGCTTTAATTTTTGTTTGCTAGTAGCGATTGGTATGCCTGGGGCCCCTTTGTCCGGTACGATAGGTATAGGTTAGTTGTTCCTATTCTGGCGAGTTCATCGGCCTTATTTCTCTGGAATGTCTCTATGCCCGGCACCCAAAATAGGTGAATGTTCAACTGTTCGGCCATCTCCTTAAGAGACGATCGGCAGTCGGGGACTACTAAAGAAATTATAGAGTTCGAATCCAAGGATTTGAAAGCTGCTTTGACTGTCAGAAAAATATGCAAATATCTTAATCGGATATCACTTTGTTTTTTTTTAGCCAAGATAAGACTTATTTTATCGTAATAATTTCCGCCTGGAATAAGAAACTGCCTCAAAATTAAGACTTTAGAGGAAATACCTAACCTAACCTTAAGACTCATAAAATAAATAAATAGGTAGCGCAACAGGCGGGAAGATACTACAGGCCTAGCTTCTCGCAACCATTCGTTTGTGTGCGTTTCTATTTTTGGGACGAATGGAAGGGACCTACAATTTTATGCCGAGTCCGAAGGGCTGAATTGAGAAGCTTTTTCAGGACAGTCATATAGGTACTGTCGGATGTTTGTCAGACGTTCGCGAGTGGTGGAGCAGTAAAAAAACCTTAAGATGTAATTTGTGTTTTTCCGGGGATCGAACCTGGGATCGAACCTCGCACAGTTGTCCAACACACTAACCACTGCGCTACTGCGCCCATCCTTAAGACGAAAATTCTATACTGTTCTCTCTTCGTTTGCTGTCCGATCTACGAATCTGGCTGGAGTCACAAGAATTGAAAGCATTCAAAGGCAGTTTCTTGTTTTCATATTACGTGATTTACTTTGTGAACTTGGAAGACGTCTTCTCCCCTTCTCCCTTAGTCGATTATCGATTAAAGTTGCTGAATCTTCAAAAGAAGAGAAATATCAAATGTTAATTTTTGTTTTAAATCAACTCCACATATACCTATGTTCTCAAATCTGTCAACATCAATACCAGACCGAGAGGACAACATGGAATCCAATTATTTTTATACAAAAGGACGCCTTGATGTAACTATGAAAATAATGGCCCCATTGAAAACTTGACGAGGGATTTCAATAAGTATAATCATTTGATTCATTTTAACCTCAAAAAAATTCAATTAAAAAAATAATACTATATAAGAAATGTTATAAAAATAAAATAAAAGAAAAACTAAAGCGAAAACAATTTGATAGTTAGGTGTGGAATTAAGTTGACCGTGTATGTGACTTTTAAATGAGTTCCCTTCCAAATTGTCTTAAAATTGTTGACGACCATTCTGTAGTTGTTATGTCGAAAGCACTGACAACCTCTATTATTTGGAGTAACAAAACAACTTGTGAATCACTTAACCGAATTTGTTGCAATTTATTTTCTACGACATATTTGCAATTAAATCATTGAATGATTTTCAAAAGCTTAAGGGTTAGTTCCATGACTAGCTGATGAAGTCTCGGATAGACTATCCAGGAACTTATTTGTCAGATAAGCTTAAGCTTTTGATTTTAAAGGTTTCGAATAGTGATATTTGACAGATATTGGCTGGTATGCACAAAAAAAAACAGTAAATGCTTTTACTGAGAGACTTTGGCCGCGTTCAATACTCAATACGCTAGTCAACAGCCTCTGATTGGTCGATTTGACTGCAAATATAGGGAAATTTCGTGTGTTAGGCAAAATTTTCTGTTGAACATGTTGGAAATATTTGTCGCACACATTAATATGTCAACAAATGCTTCACAAAGGTTGCCTGTTGCAGGCACATATCTTTGACATGCTGCATCCATTTTTATTGTGTCGTGTGCAGACCGCCATTGAAAAACGACGGCGATGAGAAAATAATTTCATTCTCCGCAATACGTAGAATAATGTCGTATAGCGAATTTAAATCGGGACAATTAATTGAAATACGGAACTATCCCGTGAAAAAACGTGCCGGATGGTCACCGTAGTTACCTATGTATCGGATAGCTATCCGGAACCTTTGAAATTAGGCCTAACTATCCAAATACTGAAGCGGAAGAAACACAGTTCAAAATATTTCTCGAAGCTTTAAAGAGCTTTAGAAATTTACTAAAAATATACTTTTTTACAGACCTGCAAAAGTTTCATAATGTTTCAAAGGGCGGCGTAAGCACTCACAATTTAACAATATTAAGGTGTACAAAACTGAGGATGTGCTGTGCTGAAAAATAACCCTGCCAACCTGTAGCTATGTGCTTTAAATGCAAACAAATTTGGTCGAGAAAAAGGAAGAGAATGTTTTCACTCCAAACAATTTCCATCCTAAACCGTAGCTCGTGTACCTAGGCAATGATTTTTCATTCGAAATTTATAGGCGCTACGCAACCTATAAAGACAAATGAGAGAATAGGTATCTACTTCTGCTAGGCCATAGGACAATATGCCTAAGTTTCACGATACATACACCCGGCTATAGACGTCTAGCCTAATTTACTTTCGCATAAATCTGTGATCGAATAAATTATAAAGATACTCCGGAGAGCATCCAGTCGCCCATTCTTTAGTCTTTTCTCGCATAGTGATGCATACGTCTACGTAACCAAGTTGTCAGGTATCCGATTTTGAGATTATCTATACATTCAAGGCTTCAACTAAAACTTCTATAGACGCAATAGTTCTTTGCACGAGTATCATCCGTCTTATAAATGGGACGATTAATGGTTCGTTTCGTTGTTTATGCCCTTATTGGTGCCGTTCAGATAGCCTGCCTCGGTGTATTGGTAACAGCCCTGCAAATAACCGTGGGGACATCTCAGTAGCATTATTAACATGCACTCGGAAGGTTACTCTGTAGTTAGTCACCAATGCCAGGGACTTGATGTACAGTTTCGATTCAGCGGTGTGATTTGATTATTTGATGAGTTTGACTTTTTTACCTTCGATTTTGAGGACAGCGTTGGTTTGTGATCCACTAGTTCCAGACTAGTTGTTGCCTCTTCTTCTATTGCCTCTTCTTCTATTGGATATCAGAAACTCAGTAGTTGAAGATGCTCAGGGGACTGCTTGTTGCAAAGAGTTTGTTTTCTGATACTTTGAAGGTAAAGACTTTTTTCAACTCTTCAAAAGACTTTATCCGAAGACCTGTTTCGACGGCGCGTTTATGAGAAGGATGGTTATTATAATAGAACAAATTGTAAATGCTATTAAATTTGTATACAAATGATGATAAAATCAGCATTCAACTTCTAACCCTGTGCCGATCTGTGGCCTATTTGACCAACTTACAAATAATTTGTAATTACAAGTAATATCCTCAAGAAAGGAGACCCTCTGAACTGCGCCAACTACAGAGGTATTAGTCTTCTTAACATCGCCTACAAGATCTTATCTGCCGTGTTGTGTGAACGCCTGAAGCCAGGAAAGTCCATCGACCAAATATTCACACTGCGGCAGATCTTGGAGAAAACCCAGGAAGTCCAAATTGATACCCACCACCTTTTCATCGATTTTAAGGCCGCCTATGACAGCATTTATAGAGACGAGCTATACAGAGCAATGTCTAGTTTTGGCATCCCTGCCAAACTCGTCCCTTTGTGTAGGATGACAATGGAGAATGCGCGCTGCTCCATCAAGGTCGGTAAAGAACTCACCGAGACCTTCGATGTCAAAAAAGGATTTAGACAAGGCCATGCGCTGTCATGTGACTTCTTCAACATCGTTCTTAAAAGAATAGTGCAAAACTCAAACGCTAACACCAAAGGCACTATCTTTCAAAAGTCCGTCCATCTACTCGCCTACGCCGACGACATCGACATAATCAGGAGAACGTGATGTCACTGGCGCGTTCGTAGGCATTGAGACGGAGGCGGCGAAGATGGGTTTGGCGGTCAATGAGGGCAAGACAAAGTATATGCTGTTATCAAGAAAGGACACCCAACACCGACGTCTTGGACAGAATGTCACTATAGACAGATATAACTTTGAGGTGGTAAAGGACTTTGTCTACCTAGGCTCCGCTATGAACTCAGACAATGACACCAGCGCTGAGATTAAACGATGAATAACTTTTGCCAATCGCTGTTTCTTTGGGCTAAGAAAGCAATGAGCTTACTCTTGGTTGCTTCGAGAGGAAAATTCTTCGAGTATTTTTCGGACCCGTCTGCATAGGCGGTGAATGTAGGAGGAGATACAACGACGAACTGTACGGGATGTACAGCGACATTGACCTAGCCAGAAGAGTGAAGGTCCAACGACTGCGGTGGCTGGGTCATGTAGAGCGAATGGACGTGAATGCTCCGGCCCGGAAAATCTTCGAATCCACATCCAAAGGACGGCGCAGTAGAGGAAAACCGCGACTCAGGTGGCGCACGCAAGTGGAAAGGGACCTTAACCAACTTAGCGTGCGAAACTGGAGACAGCTGGCCAAAGATCGTGCTGGCTGGAGACGCTTGTTGGTTGAGGCCCAGGTCCACCCCGACTGTAGCGCCACCTTAAGTAAGTGCAATTTTTCTACCGATGTTTTGAAAAAATATTAAATACAATTATGTACCTATAAGTTGGTGATATAGGCCACTGATCAGGATTTTTATACAAAGCCTACAAGTGTAACACAAGTGAAAATTGCATTAGGAAAATTGTTACGTTTCAGACGCATTTTGTAAGTAGGGATTAAATCAGCTACAATCTTTATTTCTATCTCAGATGTTTTTTTTTTATATTACATACATATATAAAGCTGCCAAGGGCGCAGTAGCGCAGTGTGCTGGACTACTGTGCGAGGGATCCCAGGTTCGATCCCCGGAAAAACACAAATTACACCTTAAAGTTTTTTCTACTGCGCCACCTCTCGCGAACGTCCGACAAACATCTGAGAGTATAACAGTCATTAAAAAGCTTCTCAATTCAGCCGCTCGGACTCGGCATAAAATCGTAGGTCCCTTCCATTCGTCCCAAAAATAGAAACTCACACAAAACGAATGGTTGCGAGAAGCTAGGCCTTGGGTGTCACCCGCTCTTGCAGCACCTATTTATTTATTTATTTTTAAGGACTAGTTTATGATAGAAATAGTGGGTGTACCAGAGGTAAATACTCTTAACCCAGTTGAGAGTGCACAAACTATTTTTGATGTCGCTTTGAACGTATCTGTCTCTGCTGATGAAATCGAAAAATGCTACATAAAGCGTACCTCAGCAAATAGGGCAAAATCTAACATCTTATGTGTTCACCTGTCATCAACTGAGACCAAGCAGAGGATTATGAAGGGCAAACGATCGGCAAAGAAAACTCTAAATACTTCGGTGTTTGGTGCTGGAAGCAGTAATAGTATTTTTATTAATGATTATTTCACTAAATACACTAGGGCTTTGTTCATGGCTGCCAAAAAAGTTAAAGTAGAGAAAAAATATAAATACTTATGGTTCAGTAATTCAAATATTTTGTTGAGAAAGGTTGATAGTGGTAAAGTTGTTGTCATCAGATCTTTTGACGATCTAGAAGCAATTAATGATTAATTCTATGTTCGATAATTTTAACACACACAACGACTTTACCACTAAAACCATAAAAAAATGTCATGATCTGTCTTTCTTTCATATTTCTAATGATAGCAATCCTATTTTCATTGTGCATCAAAATGTAAGGAGCATGCGACAAAATTTCGATTTATTATTGTGTAATCTCGAAGGATTTATGTATTTACCAGACATGATATTTGTGTCTGAGATCTGGATCTACTCCTGTGAAAAGGAAGATTACAATATACCTAATTACATTTTTTATCCAATTCCAAATGATTCTTATGCAGCAGGGGGGGTTGGAGTTTTTGTTAAAGATACCTATGTAAAAGATACTAGTGAGCCCAAAGTAGCTTCTATTAGTGCCAAAAGCGCGGATATCCTAAAAATCACTTGTTATATTTCGAATATAACTTTCAATATTATTTGTGTATACAGACTTCAAAATAATTCTCTGAATATGTTTTTGGACGAATTTTCAGTTATATTAAACAATGAGAAAGCGGCTAATCTCATTATCATTGGCGATTTCAACATTGATATTCTGAGCTCTAATGCGGTGGTGGAAAAGTACGAAGCCTTATTGGCAAATCATGGGTTGGTATCCTTTATACATGAACCAACCAGACCAATCTCTAAGACTTGTCTTGACCATGTGTTTGGTCGCTTCCAGGTTGAAATTAATCAATGTGCAGGTCTAAACCTCGATTTAAATATTACCGATCACTGTATGACAGGTTTAATCTTTAATAACTTAAAAAGCACATATGCTTCTACCATTTCTTCCAAAAAAATAACTAAAATTAACTTTAACCTCTTAAATGGAAAACTTTTGAGAGAAAACTGGGATGACACATATGCCGAAGAAAATGCCTCTCTGGCATATGAATCATTCATTAAAACTTTAAAAAACCATATTGATGGCTCTAGCGTATCGATGGAACAAAACAAATCTCAACTGAAACTTAAACCCTGGATAACAAATTCACTTCTCAAACAAATTAAAATCAAACACAAACTGCGTAGTAAAACCCATAAACACCCACTAAATATTGCTTTGAAACATCGTTACACCCATTTATGTAAAAAAATTAATAAAGAAATCAGTTATTGTCGAAACAGATACTTTGAAAACAAACTAAGGAGTGCTCAAGGGAACATCAAAAAAGAATGGGTGGTCGTAAATTGCATAATCAATCGAAAAACAAAAAACCATAACATATCCATTACACTCGAAAAAGATAACGTTATCGTGACAGATCCTGTAGTTGTTGCAAATGAGTTTAACGAATATTTCTCCACGGTATCGAAGAAGTCTTCCTCTTGTGACTTTTTAACGTCTTGTGAGAGTTGTTTAGCGTCTCAGTGTTTTGATCGCACATTTTGCAGTAACAGCTTCGTTTTTAATCCCATTTCGGGATTAGAACTGTTAAAAATTATCAACTCTCTAAAAAACTCAAATTCTTCAGGTGAAGATGGAGTTTCCAATTCCACCCTAAAAATAATCGCGTTCAATGTGGTCGATATTTTGGCTCACATATTTAATCTAAGCATCTTCTCGGGAACCTTCCCCGAATTGTTGAAACGGGCCAATGTGATACCTATCTTTAAAAAGGGTAATAGAAAAGACAAAATGAACTACAGACCGATTTCCTTACTCTCTGTTATATCCAAAATTTTTGAGAAAGCGATAAAGTGTAGAGTTTTAAAATTTCTTACTGACAATAACTTTTTCAGCGAAAATCAATTTGGGTTTAGAGAAAACCTTTCCACCGAAGATGCTCTACTAGATTTTTGTCAGTATATTTATAAGGGTCTTGACGAAAAGAAAACTTGCGCCGGTCTCTTTGTAGATATAACCAAAGCCTTTGATATGGTTGATCACGAAATTCTTTTGGGTAAACTGTACCGCGCAGGTTTTAGAGGCTTTATTGTAGATTGGTTTACGTCGTACCTCAAAAACAGGACGCAAAAAGTAAAAATTGGGAACATTGTTGGCGGCTCTGAGATAATTAACCTTGGCGTTCCACAAGGATCTGTCCTAGGTCCCTTATTGTTCTTAATTTATGTAAACTCAATCTTCAGTCTTCCTTTTGTAGGTAGGCTGAAGGCTTTCGCTGACGACTTCGCGTTTGCATACAGCTCAAAGAATTTCTTCAACCTACATGCTGATATCAACCATGATGTTCATCTATTAAGGCTATGGTTTGTGCAACATAGGTTATTAGTAAGCAGTAAGACGAAGCTCATGTTCTTCAACCTTACCGCCAAGGGATCTCCGGATGATGATATTGTGTTCCATGCAGCTAGTTGCCGTCGATTTAGCTTGCTATGTTGTGGATGCAGTATCTTATATAATGAAAATGTCGACTGTGATGCTAACTGTTTTTCTATTGAAATAGTGAAGAACTATAAATACTTAGGTGTCATTATTGACCAAAATCTAAACTGGAGTGATCACATTGCTCTTTTGAAACAATATTTGCTATCCACTCTGCGAAGCTTCTACAAACTTCAAAAGTACCTCTCTACAAGAATCTTAAAAAATATTTACTTTGGAATCTTCCATTCCAGATTACAATATGGAATAAGCTGCTGGGGTGGTACGCACGTAAATAAAATCCAGCAACTAGCTGTACTACAAAAATATGTAATCAGAAAAATATGCTTTTCTTCCCGCTTAGCCAAGACTTTAGCTCTTTTTAATAAACTGAGAATTCTGCCAGTTAGACATCTGTTCTATTTTAAAGTTTTAAAAATGTTTTTTATTAGAGGTGGGTACTTACAGAGTCCCATCAATGATAACCATAACCTTCGAAGCAATTTAAGCTCCATGGTCAGCATACCAACTTTTCGCACTTCTAATTTAAGAAACTTTTACACAATTGTATCTCGTAAATTATTTAATACACTCCCTCCAGACATTCGAATCATTGGAACTTTGAGAATCTTTTTATCTAAAGTAAAACTGTGGCTTTTGAATATTAACCATAATGAAATCGAAATCTTGTTGCACTTCATCACCTAACCAACCCCAAAATTGATATCATCTTAAAATTGTTTCACTATATTATCTTCTGTTTGTCATTTTTCTCTCTTTTCTTCTTGCTTAATTGTACTTACTGTTCACCCCCACTTAATTAATTTAAATAATGTGACATTACCTCTATTTTTTTCATTAAATATAATATGTCACTAACTATTCTCTCAATTTATGTTTGGATAAATTTGAATTTATAATAATAGCATCCACTATTTTATACTGAATTTTGAGAATAAAGAAATTATTAAAAAAAAAAAAAAAAAAAAAAAAAAAATGTTTATAAACTAGAATTTGTCAAGACGACATTTGTTGAGTGTCACAAAATATTCTCCCTAAATGGGACATACTTCAGTTTACATGTTGATTGGTGAGGTGGTCTGGATCCTCAATCGTTGTATATCGCGTCTTATTCACCGCCGCATAATAGCCACAATAATGCAGTATAATAAACACGATCAGTATTCACAGAAAAGTTTTATTTACTCAGTAGCCATTCCATTAGAGATTCCTCGGTATAGGAAATACCCATCCAATCCATCACCACCTACCCGGCATTCTTTTTCACAGCCGTATTCCTCCTCTTCAATGGATTCAACTGAATCATCAGACAACACGTACGATTGTACAGATACGTTTAGATACATTTGAAGACAAATAGATGGAAGCCGATGTGATGTGATGGAGGAATTCCGTATGTCCCGCAGTCTAATAGCGAAATCAAAATGTTTGGCTTTCGGTTAACCGGCAGCGAATGAACGCAGACCCCGGGTTATGTTAAAAGATTTTCGAGAAACAAACGAATGTTGTGTCTAAAAATCGACAGATATGTGTAATCAAATCAGACAAGAATTGCCGAAAAGTCGTTCACTGGTTAGGCTGTCAAAATTCGATCATCAAACCCACCCTAAATGACTAATAAGCAGTAAACTTTAAAAATTAATTTTATAATCGCTAAGCATCTCATTCATTATCAATCTATAATCTCTTCCCCAGATGGCGCTTGATGGCAAGGCAATAATAAAGGAAGAAATAACCGACAAAGACGCATTCGAAGCGACAGCAACCACAAACAATCGACGAAGCAAAGGTAAGCAAACCCTTCTTCTTAATGCAAACAGAACCAACCAACTTAATACCAACCCTTTAGTGGGCGAACAAGAAACAACCCTTGTCAGAACACACTCGTTCGTTCCCATCAACATGATTAATTACCACAGACAAACCACCACCGCCGCCATACGCCCACGAACCACCCACCCCCCACCTTAAAGATTAAGAGCAGACAACTGCACGACGACGACGATGACAACAACATTTAAATCAATCTTTTCTACTCTTCTTCTTCTTCTCAGTCCTGGTTCAATTGACAGGTGTCCAGCATGCAAAATTCTCACTGTTTCCCCGAACTGCTTTTATTCCTTGTTCGTTTACACAACCACCCTCGTGCTGCGAAAATATTTTGATATGTTCCCACCATGTTACATCACACAGTTTACCATTTACCATCACGAAGACCGTCACCATGGCCCATTAGGACTCGCTTTGTTGATGACCAACCACCCTTGAATAGAGTAGAGAGTGTTTGTTGTCTCACGATGGACCGACCGACGACCATCTCTCTGTATGCCCTGCCCTGCCCTTGCATGATAATGTGCAACAAGAGGGATTTTTCTTTTTTTTTTTTCTTGTGCATGGTATCCTTGGAGCCCTTCCCATAAATTCGCAAGGGATGTGAACATTCCCATCGTAGAAGGACACAGCAATGAGAGCTTTTCACTGAATCTGAATCATCGCCCTTGTGTATTCGGTATTGTGTGATGTGATGGAATGGAATCGAAGAGATAAAGGATGTTGACGCTTGATGAGGCTTTACTGTTGTTAAGTTGAGTATGGTGCTGGTAGGTATCATGTTATAAAACGCGCCAAGAGTGGGTCGGCTTATAGTTCATATATGGTGATGTTTCATCGCTTGTATGTGTCCTGTGACGATTTTCAAGAAGACAAAAAAACGTGTATACATTCCTCCATCTCCTTAGAGGCAAAGGTGTATGCAAGGGCACAACAGATGTTGCCAATTCTTAAGAAACAACTGGCGGTGCATGCAAAATATTCGTAGTCGTAGCACAGAACTTTTGCAGTTGAAGCAAGTTAGATACAGTGAAAGGAACTCATGTAATGCATGCATGACCTACGGCCTACTCACTTAAGTTCCTCAACCAGAGAGAAGAAAACTTTTGTACATGGCACATGGCAACGACGACGACCAAGACTCGACTACGACTATTGCCCGAAAGGATTTGCCTTCCTCCCCTGCCATTGTAACATTGATTATTTGGTGCAACTATATAGAGGAGTTGGTAAGAAATTCGATGCTGTTTGGACAAGCTAATGGGAAATCTCCCCGATGAGAGCAGCTGTTAAAGCACAAGTCTTGTTTGCAAAAGTCGACCAAAGAGTCTGGTACCATTTGTCGTCCCATTTTGCCCACAATTCCATGACAAACGCAAAAATCTAGAGCGATAGATGCAGAATGGCAGAATGTCTGTATATTTTTTTTTTTTTGATTGTTTGTTCTCCTACTGTTTAGAAACTATTTGCACTTGGTAGAGACTAATGATGAAGCAGCATTTGGAACTTGGCCATTTGGCCTTAATTGAGAGATAAGATGAACGATTGTGTAATTTGAAGACAATGAGGTGTAGTTTGGGTATAACTTTTGGGATATCTTAGCTGAAACAGATGCTATGTCCCTCTGGAAGGTATCCAATCTACAAAAAAAAAGGCGACCCTGGTTTTGTCGGTCCAATTAAAATGTTTTCGGGACGGGTTTTGAAAGTGATAGGACAGTCTTAAATTGGTTCTATACGTTCATATATGAAGTCCTGAAACAATTTCCAGTCGATGGAGTACCCACACCTATATCGAAAAAGCTGGTTTTAAAACAGACGTTAGATGGCGCCACGAATCTAACTTCTAAAATGGTCTTGTTTTAAAAACCGACGAATTCTCTCCTGCGTGAAAAATATATTTATTATGCATTTACTAGAATACATCTGGATATGTAAAGTGTACTTGTTCGTGTCAAAATAGTGAATGAAGGTCACCCGCCAGATGGCGCCACCGGGGGAGAGCGGCATCATATAAAATAATTCACTAAGGTCATCTTATCCGTCCAGGCCTCAAGCTACATCAGAACTAATTTATTTGTAATTCTAAGCCACATGAAAGCTTACAGTTCATGACATAATTAGAGTTTGAGAAAGTTGACTACAGAGGGAGCCACTAGACTGACCGTCAAAACTTTGTTGTATTGACAACTCTACAGTACATATTTTCACCACAATCCCTTTTGTAAAACTGACTACAGATAAGGCCACTAGACTGACCATCATCCTATCGAAATTTATGTTATAATTTTTGCAAATGGCGTCGTACGTCAATTATATTTGATGTGATTTGTGATTTAAAAAGCTACAGTATACAAACAGACAAACAATGGAGCGCTATACTCCGCAAGAGCGTGGATTAATTGTATCGATTTTTTTGTCGGCGGTGTTAGCGCAGCGTGAATTTCGACGTCGATTTTCTAATCGTGTCGTGCCAACTGGTGGGCAAACATTTCGGCGCTTAGCTACTCGAGTCGAACAGACTGGAACCACAGGAGACCATGCAGGGCTTGGCCGCCACCGGACTGGTCGTTCGTCCGAGAATATCGAGCCTGTGGCTGCCGATGTCGCTGAGAACGAAGAACCATCAACCAGACGACGGGACACGCAATTGGGCATCACCAGACGGACCCTACAGCGAATTTTAGTGAAAGACTTACACATGTTCCCGTACAAAGTGCAAACAGTTCATCAATTAATGCTTGCTAATCGTCAGTCGCGTGTGAATAACTGTCAAGCCATCCTCAATCTCAACAAAGAAGATGACGATTTTGTGTCGAAAATCATCATCAGCGACGAGGTGCATTTTCAATTAAGCGGTTACGTCAATAAGCAAAATCTTCGTTTCTGGGGGCACTGAAAATCCACACGAAGAGCCATTACATCCACTCAAAGCCACTGTGTGGTGTGGTGCGCTACAGGACCATGATAATCGACTTTTAACTGCCGGAATTGAATAAGCAGGACTGGGTGAACACGTGGTTTCAATAAGACGGACGACATTTTTACCAGAAAATAAAAAAAAACGTACGCAATATACATCGTCGATTGAGTACTCTATACGCATATGCATGAATATGTTCAATATGATGTCACGTTAAAGTCGGTAGATGGCGCCATTGCGCGGGCTTCATACAACAATTCATTACTATGCTCAGGTCTGCCCAGAATGTAGGGACATCATCCGTCTTACATATATGCATTTCTGAGACGCTATGTAAGACGGAGATTGAAAGTTTTCAGCCATTAACTGCGTATTGGCAAGAAACCCTATATAGGGGGCGCTAGAAGACCGATCGTCAAAAATTTATTATTTTTTAAATCCTTTCTCGAATACACACCAGAATGCCCTTTTGCCAAAGAGTGATTTATCATCCATTTCGTACGCTATATGTAGATATATGCGCTGGATGATAAAAAGTCAACAGATGGCGTCACATTCTATGTTTCTGTGACATTTTCTGTGTAACTTTGATTCAACTCTCATGATTTATGAATGTGTACATATTTTTTTTAAATTCCAAAATGTGTTTGGACAAAAACATGCGATAGTCAAACGTACGATTGGAATTAAATTCAGTTAACACAAAAGGAAATTTTACTGGTGTATGAGGGGTGCCTCCCATTCCCCTTATCCCTTTTCGAAAATCTCTCAATATTTGCGTGAATATTTAAAACCAACTCTGACATATGTGTTGACAATTATTACTCAACTAGGACATAGAAGGAAACCTAGAACTGCAATGTAAATACCATCCACAGCTACCGCTCACCCCCTGTTGGGGTATACGCATTTGGCATCGGCAACCCCCATTGTAGGGTATAAACACACATCAGGAGAAATAGAATAGACCATATGACATCGATTTGTATAGCTTGTACATGTAGAATGCATTCTGCTGCATTATTTGCGATCCATAATGTTGAAACATGTGTTTGCATTTCAATCTTTGTGTGATTTCCACAACTGACACAAAACACACAGGGATCTCGGACCGAAGGGATGCATAATGGATATGAGTGCTAGGTCTGTTTGCAATTGGTCTGTGGGTTTCTAAAACATGGTCGAAGGATTCTGAGGTTAACTATACGCTACGCACATGTGTGTCTGTATACCTACATATTTTATGATAAATTCATTTTGCATTGCAATAAAATCTACACACACACACACAAACAAACTCCCATTTGCAGGTGGTAATGCGTGCAAGGACAACTGCAGAACACCAGATTCACCCGAAAGTGCACGAGCAGTTGCGCCCCGTTCGCCCATGTCACCGCAGATACATCACTCTAGTCTGGCACCACCTCCGAGACCGAATCGAAATTCCAGCTCCTCACCAGTGGTGAATGGTGCCACAACCACACCTCCACCACCACCGCCACAGACGGCACATGTTGAACAGGCGAGGCTGTTGGGAAAGATTCGAAAGTTTCTTGGGTCATTGGTGCAACTGGCACAAGATGTGCATCCGGAGGCTAGTGAGAGAGTGCGAGCGTTAGTCCTGTCATTAGGGGTGAGTTTATCTTTCAATATTGGTATATTTAAAGTTTGAAATTTAATCGTTATTCATCCTACAGAGTGGTGGCATTTCGATTGAAGACTTTCGAATAGCACTCCAAGAGGCTATAAATCTTCCACTGCGACCTTATGTCATTCCATTGCTTAAGGCACACGTGTCATTGCTTCAGCGGGAAATAGCCGCATTGTCCAGAGCTACAAATCAGGTAATTCACTAAACTCGCCCAGGGATTAGCTCAAACTAACAGACGTTTTCTTTTTCCCCCCAGACACCCCTTCAGTACGTGACGACGAACGAGAACGCTGTCATGGAGTTCAGCCATGGTCCAACCGAGTATCATGACATTTTCATTCAACTCGAAACAGGGTCAAGCACTACTGCATCCAATGGGAATGGATTGGTTTTCAAGAGGCGCTCGTCCGACTCAATAATGGAGCATCCGAACGGAGGTCAAGAATGGAATGATTACATGTATCCATCGGTGAAGAGATTGCACACGCAAAATGCTCTTCCGAGTGCTTATGGCTCGGGCCAACCAGCATCACTGTTCGAGTATCAAGGAAGTGGAGCCAGCAGTCAGGGTGAAGGTGGATTCGGCGGCATGTTAGATAAGGTAGGTCTAGGGGTGGTACACCCTCGATTGTAAATAGAGTGCTAATCAAGTTCCGTCAACAGTCGAATCACAGAGACGAGCGGGATATGCGTGCCGCTGTCGATTCTCAACGCATAAGTCGCATGGGCGGAGAGGAGGAGTGGAAGAACATTCACACTATGCTCAATTGTATATCGGCCATGGTGGACAAGACTAAGCGCGCTATAACTATTCTACAGCAAAGGGGTGTTGATCCTCAGCCAAACAGCTTTGCAGAGGCTCAATCAGCGGCGGTCCTGGAGATACGACGACAAACCGAGGAAAAGGTAGCTGAATTCAAGCGAAACGCCGAGGAAGCTGTCAATCAGGTAAGTCTTGGCATTAAAAAATAAATAAATAAATAGGTAGCGCAACAGGCGGGTAGACACCTTAGGCGTAGCTTCTCGCAACCATTCGTTTGTGTGAGTTTCTTATTTTGGGACGAATGGAAGGGACCCACAATTTTATGCCGAGTCCGAACGGCTGAATTGAAAAGCTTTTTCAGGACAGTCATACTCTCGGATGTTTGTCAGACGTTCGCGAGAGGTGGCGCAGTAAAAAAAAATTTTAAGATGTAATTTGTGTTTTTCCGAGAATCGAACCTGGGATTCCTCGCACAGTAATCCAGCACACTAACCTAACTTTTCGCAATCATTCGATTGTTTATTTTTGAGATCTACAATTTTAGGTCAAATTTTAACACACTTCCTTATGTGCGGAAGTCGTTGAAATAGCTAAGAAAATCCAATCACACTTTGATTTATGATCTATTTTTCTCTGGTAAACTCTACAACCACTTGTCAAACATGAGTAATTTCGTTAGCGCACATGCGTGTGCGCTTACCTACCCTGACTGCCATAGATGTAAATATAATAATCTAACTGACATTTATCCTTTAGGTGAAACGCCAAGCATGCATCGAGATCCAAAGAGCAGTCACGTCCGCTGAGAGTCGAGCCGCCGAAGTTATGGCACAAGAGCGCCTTCGCATGGAAAAGTTCTTCGTCGAAATGAGTCGCAATCCAAATGAACGCGAGCTAGACAACAAGTCGCCATCCATAACAACGGGACAAAATGTAAGTAAAGCCTTCGCATTTTTGTACGAAGCTCAAAATTGGAACATTTTTAGGCCTGTTGGAATTGTGGACGAAAAGCAACAGAAACCTGCTCAGGGTGCAATTTAGCCCGTTACTGTGGAGCATTTTGTCAGCACAAGGATTGGGAACACCACCACCAGGTAAGTGCATCAACGTTGACTCACTGTGCAGTCCTACTATAAAAACAAAAATATTTCTCTCCCTTTTAGATTTGCGGCAGTTCACGATCAGATGTCGCTGCTGCTGCTGCCAAGCATCCATCACAAGTTATAGCCCTTTCGGCGAGTATTCGCGGCGCATTGGCCCGCTCACCACCAACGCCATCGCAGTCCGCACAGCCACCCTTAAGTCAATCGAGCGCATCCGCTCTCGTCCCAAATGGTGTCAATTCTGGTGGCAGCACCAAATGACGAATGAAACCGAAAAAGAAATACTTGTGCTAGTCAAATTAACTTTTAACCTAAAAGATTTTTTTTTTATTTTATTTATTATTATTCTTAGGATTATTATTAATTATAATTAAACACAAACACTACACGCAAAATCATGCACCCTTATCAGTCAGACTTTTAAGTTTTTTTTCATTTTGGTATATAGGCAGGCGGGGCAGACAGCCAGATCAACAGAAGAAATTTATATCGTAAGCATTTTAGGACTTTAATTAATGTTAATGAATATAGATAAACAAAACAAAAACACTACAAATTAATATATATATATTTTATTTATTTTAAATGTAACCCTGTGTATATGTATAATTTTATGTGTGAAAGCTATTCTTATCCTTCGTCCATTAATAAGATCACTCAATTTAATTATTATTGTAGTTTTAAGTTTCTTATTTTTTTTTGTTATATATGTTCAAGCAGTTTGATAAGTTTACAACAAATAGAAAGAATTGCAAATAGTGCAATAGACTAACTTACTCCGTATACAGAAAAAAAAAAAAAATAAAAACTAAAAGATGTGTATATGCTTCGGAAAATTTATTTCAATGTGGGCATTTAATTTAAAATTTGTTTTTATTTGTCTTGTCAATGGAATTAAAATGTTTACAAGATAATTGGTTAAGTAATGACAAAACTATATTTTAATATTCTTTGTAAAAACACAACAAACAAAAAAAAAATCTCTTTAAATTATTATAATGTAACTGAGGAAGAAAAAAAAACCAATGTGATTAATTTAAAAATTTTAAATGTTTCATTTTGTTAAATAAAAGCAAATTATTTATTAAAAGCGTAAGCGAGGTGTGTTGCTTTTTTTATTGCATCTGTCACGGTCACGGCGAATAATTGTGACTCCCTACCCCCACCATTTAAAGTATGGACAAGATTTCTTGACAGATGCGCAGAACGAAACAGAAATAAGTGGTCGGAATATATTACATTGTATAGGTACCTTGATCAGTCTAGGAGGCACTCTAGACCTCGAGCTTCTCATAATCATTCGTTTATGTGAGTTTTCATTTTTTTGGTAGAACGAAATGGACCTACAAGTCGAACCCGAACGGCTGAATTGGAAAGCTTCTCCAGGGGGCTAACTATGCACATCGCCGCGAATCGCATAATTTGCGATTCATTCGGTTCGATTCGCGGCGGACATGGCAACTATGCAAAACGATTGTTTGGAATGTCGACCTTCCAAGACATTTCCACATTTCCACAAACTTTCCCACTCATCTGTCAAAATGCTTTGGAATGTTGTTATTATTTTGTTCAAATAATTGCGCGAACTTTAAATAAACAAGTAAATTGGATATTAAAACAAAAATGTTTTCGATCGGTGTGTATTTAAATGCTGAAAGGGATGAAGTCGATGTGTCTTCGAATATAAATGTACAACGGAAATTAATAAGAAGTGGTTCATCCCCGCTGGATCTTCCGCACAACGAGTAAGATTAATTTGTTTTGAAAACGGGTAAAAGTGCATATATATGAGTTTTTTTTATCTTAGATATGTGCTGGAAAATATAAAAGACGAATTTCTAAGGCGAAGAAGTATTGCAACGCCCATAATATTAAAACTAGCAGCAACGCTTCGATTTCTTGCTGAAGGATCTTATCAAAAGAGCATTGGGCAAGACACGCACATCGGACTGGCGCAACAAACCTTTCGCCAGCTGGTCGTGCTCTTTCATAAATTGAAATAAGCAAATGAACTGTTCAGTTGTTGTAGTTTGTTTTAAAAAATAATTTTTAGTGTTTAGATTTAGGCGGCTCTCAGATTGAGGCAACAAACAATAAGCAACTATAGTTACTATAGCAAAGCAACTGCCAATAAGCAATCAGCAGCATTTTTCGTTCGAGCCATATTTAGTTGCTTTGATGTGAGACCTCTAATTTAATTCAAAGTAAAATAATTGTGAGCGATAATTTTGCGTGTTTCCTATTGCCAGTTGCTTATTGATTTTTGCCTCAATGTGAGAGCCGACTTAGAATATTCAATCAATTTCTATTTCACAAAGGAAATAATTCAAGACAATAATTTAACTTTTTTTGATTGATTTTTGAAGAAAAAACAAATGTACAAGAATACCCAGGAGAAAAAAAACCAATTGCCATAGTGACATACCGACAATTCAAGTTAATTTTCGCGTTAAGGTAAATTTGAATCCAGATAATTCAAGTCGACTTACGATGACTAGATTCTTGAATGAGGCCAAAGTCTATATTTCAAGATGGGAAATTTGCTAAGCGACTGTCAAAAATTGGTAAGAAATATACATATTTACAAAAACGGAAAACGATTTGAGTTAAATTTGTTAGGACGCACTGAATCTGACACCATACCTTCTTCATAACGTCTGCCCACATAACTAGCTCTTCGCACTTGCAAGTAGGTGTGGTATTGCATTGAAAGACGGACTCGCAAATACCTACTTTCTTTTTTTCCTTCTCATCGTGGTAGTTAAGCCTTACCTGATGGTGTATTTTAAATTCCAAATATTTGGCTCGATGATAGCCTAAATATAGCGTTTTTTTAGTCATTTGACAACAAGTGTGGAGAAGGGGTTGGGGAGGGGGAGGGGACAAAAAACATTAAAATGATTTCGCATCTCACTCTAAATGCATCCATTGCAAAGAAAGCGATCGAAATGCGATTGACGGCTGTCTAATGGATCAG
This sequence comes from Cheilosia soror, assembly GCA_949372485.1. Classification (NCBI taxonomy): domain Eukaryota; kingdom Metazoa; phylum Arthropoda; class Insecta; order Diptera; family Syrphidae; genus Cheilosia; species Cheilosia soror. The sequence goes on from OX443561.1 coordinate 82,452,328, forward strand.
TCCGTTCAGGGATGTTTTGAGTAAAAAAAACCCTAAACAAACGGCTTTGCCTCTCTATAAAAGGGCTTGTTGTGAAATTTTGGAGGCAGTCGATTGTGAGATGTGAAGCTGATCACATCTATTTGGTGCGCTTTTTCGCTCGTTTTTTGACACATACTTTGGCGCAATTTTTTGACGCGCAGTATTGTGGATTTTTTGGCGCGTATTTTGACGTCTATTTTGGCGCGTTTTTTCGCGAATTTTTTCTGCATTTTTGGCGGGATTTTTTGGCGCATATTTTTTCATCGCTTATTTTGGCTCGATTTGATGGGCGTTTTTGGCGCGTATTTTGAGATGTTTTTTGGCGCATTTTTTCGCGAAGTTTTTCCACATTTTTGGCGGGATTTTTTATCACTTTTTTGGCGCATATTTAATTATTTTTTCAGCGCGATTTTTGGCGCATATTTTGTTATTTTTTCCCCGCGATTTTTGGCGCGTATTTTGCCGAGATATGTCGGTCGTTTTTGGCGCATTTTTTTTGCATAGTTTTGGCGCGTACTTTGGAGATGTATTTTGGCGCGTTTTTTTGCGAAATTTTTTGTCACTTTTTTGGCACGTATTTTGTTATTTTTTTCACCGCGATTTTTGGCGGAATTTGTCAGGCGTTTGTGGCGCATATATTTGGCTCTATTTTGGCTCGCATTTTGGAGGGTTTTTGGGGAATTTTTTCGCGAAATTTTTCCACAGTTTTTGGAGCGTTTTTATTTTTTCATCTCGCTTTTTTGCCGCCTCTTTTATTATTTTTTCATCGCGGTTTTTCACGCGGACTTTTGTTATTTTTTCACGCGTATTTTGGCCGTATTTGTTGTGCATTTTTTGCACAGTTTTTGGCACGTATTTTAAGGAGTATTATGGTGCGTTTTTCGCATCAACCTTTTTGCCTGGATTTTTCGTTTTGAAATGACGGGAAATAAACAAGTTTACGTCAATCTACCAGTACCTCCAAGGAAATTATCAAAAGTAGTCTATAATACAAGAAGCGACGGGCCCACCAAGGTGCCTTGTGATCGTTCTCCTCACAACCTAACCTAACCTAACTTTGTGCTGATAGGCTTTAGTGAAATATAAGTTGAAATAAAGGCACTGTGCGTCCTCGGTAGTTTTGAAGAAGCGCATACTATGGGGCCCAATTTTGGGCTACTGTATCGAGCATTTTATGCTTCATCTTGCTTCAGTATTGACATCCAATTTGGCGATACTAAAAACAACCCCAAACGTAAGTCACTCTCATTCACTATGAAATTCTGACTTGCTAAAACTATTAGAAAGTAATCTACGTAGAAAGTGGAACACGCACAGATTTTGCCTAGTTACTATGTATAGTATGTAAAGAAATAGCTTATTTGAAATACTATATTATAAAAATATTATGTACCTACATTAAGCCGATAAGAATAAGAAAATGTTTTAAGGTTCTTGAATCGTAACGAGGCGTGTTGTTATAACTGAGACAGTGGTCTTTGAGTGCAAAAAAATCGGGATAAAAACATCGATAATATCGAAAATAAATTATCGAGTGAAATAATCGATATTTTTTTACGACAATATCGATGAATCGTGTGATTCGATATATAAAAATAAATAAATAGGTGGCGCAACAGGCGGGTGACACCCAAGGCCTAGCTTCTCGCAACCATTCGTTTTGTGTGAGTTTCTATTTTTGGGACGAATGGAAGGGACCTACAACTTTTTATGCCGAGTCCGAACGGCTGAATTGAGAAGCTTTTTCATGACAGTCACACTCTCGGATGTTTGTCAGACGATCGCGAGAGGTGGCGCAGTAGAAAAAACTTTAAGATGTAATTTGTGTTTTTCCGGGGATCGAACCTGGGATCCCTCGCACAGTAGTCCAACACACTAACCACTGCGCTACTGCGCCCATATATATCGCGCATCACTAATTTGGAGACGATGGCGGAGGATCGAGAGCTATGGAGATGAATGAATGAATGATAATATTGGTATGGTTCAATTATGTTTGGAGCAAAATATCGGCCAAATGGCCGCCGCGACCTCAGCGGCACACCTCCATCCGATGGTCCAAATTTTCGATGACGCTGAGGCATAATTGAGGTTCTATGCCGTTAATGTGTCGAATTATCTCATTCTTTAGGTCTTGAATTGTTGCTGGCTTATCGACGTACACCTTTTCTTTCAAATAACCCCAAAGAAAGAAGTCCAACGGTGTCAAATCGCATGATCGTGGCGGTCAATTAACATCGCCACGACATGAAATAACACGGCTATTGAATTTCTCCCGCAAAAGAGCCATTGTTTCGTTAGCTGTGTGGCAAGTGGCACCGTCCTGTTGAAAACACATTTCGTCCACATACATGTCTTCCAATTCGGGCCATAAAAAGTTCGTTATCATCTCACGATAGCGAACACCACGACGAGTTGAGGTGGATGGCTCTGCAGCCACACTATCGCGAACAGCAGCAATATTTTCTGCAGTACGAGCTGTACGAGCATGCACTAGTGTTTTCACATCTCCTACAGACCCGGTTTGCTCAAATTTTTGCACGATTTTTCCGATTGTACGCACATTTGGACGAATTTAATCGACCGAAAAAATCACGAAGTGCACGATATGCATTTTGATTTGAACGCCCATTTTCATAATAAGCCCGAATAACTTTAACGCGTTGCTCGATTGTGTATCTTTCCACGGTTCAAATTGAGTTAGGCTGAAATTGAGAAATGTCAAATGAAATGCAGAGAAAAACTTGACGTTTAGGTGTGGTTCACAATTAACATCGGCCCTTAAAATTTAACCACCCTTTAGATATATTACGGAGGGTAAGTACATGGGTACGCCATTAATGAAAAAGCTAATGAACTAGCCAGAAGCGGCTCGGAAACCCCTTTTATAGGGCCGGAAGTTTTCTGTGTAATCCTGAAATCAGCTACAAATTCGCTTATAAAGAGCTGGGAGCCCAACGAGTGTATTTCGCATTGGAAGAATATTCCAAGTACCTATATTAGACAGGCCAAAAAAAGCTATACAGCATTTCAAAAATGATGCCAAAAAGACACAGACACGATATAGAGAAATTAGTGCTACCTTAGAGTATAACACGGTTTGCGATATCGCCTAAAGAAAATGCATTTTGTAGACTCCTTGAATGCCGACTCTGTCTTGAGGAAGACGAAACAGCTGAGCACATCATTTCTGAATGCAGGGCCCTTTGTGCTGAAATCATTTTTCAGGGAAGTAATAAGTACCGACGAATTAAGGCAATCCTCCGCTTAATGCCTTAATGCATCATCAGCTACATTAGGATTGTAGAGACGCTTCAAGCTCAATGGATCTTATTGGTCGGTGTCCATTGTATCGCTATATCTATAATATGTCGAGTCAGAAGTTTTACTTCCAAATGGGAGAGTTTTTACCCAACTGACCATCTTAACTGGAACACCCTGTATATATTTTTTTTACTGCGACCGTCTTAAGTATCATAATGATATCGGCAATTTCCACATATCCATTTGGCACACATCCAATTTCCGGTGGTCAGCAAATATCTGCCAACCGTCGAGCATGTATTTGATTATTGTTTACACAATCAAAATCAAAAGAGGAAAACATTGAAAGTCCTTTGAACACCAAATTCCATATTCGCTGCTGTCCGTGCCAGAAAATGCCATCATCAGCAGCAGCATCAGCATCGGAGTGACGTCGCAAACAGAGCAACACCAACAAGCGTACATACAAAATATTTTCTCACACACTCATATACGCGAATTTTCTGTTACACTCCCACCCCCCACCGCCGCCCATCGCTAGGTTGTTCAACCATTACGCATCGAGCACAAAGGATTTCCGTAAATTATTACGTCGTCGCCACCACTGCTGGCACCATTCACCAGAGCTCACCACCACTACACTGCTGCTGCCGCCGTCGGCAGGGACATCAATCAGTTCTGCTTTTGACAGGACTTTTTAGTTATGAAGAGCACCAGCCAGCACGCGAATACAAAACTAGGAATGGGTAGATGTGGGATGTGGGAATACTCGCCGATAGATTCCCTCCACTTCCACTTGACGTGAAGCTTTTTGTTGTGTTGTTCCCAGTTCCCAGTTCCCACCAACATCAACAGCATCAGTGGCGCACCCGCACCCAAGGTGCTTCTGCCAGTGATTTCCCAGTAATTGAAATTAAACGAAGATGAGGAAGATCTCTGCTCTTGCCAGGAACACAAATTACAATAATTCCGTATATGTGGCTGGTTCTGTGCTTTTTTTTTTGGTAATTTATTTGTTTGGCTTGTTTGGGAACAGCAGCAGGTTATGACAGCAGTCTTTCGAAAGATTGTCCCTTCTTCTCCATTGGATTCTGGGAAAAGTAAGTGAACACGTTCCGAAACCGAAACCAAAAATCCCCCCAAGCCAGAGCAACCGGTGGTAAAATTGTGCAGGTATAGCATCAGAATCAGCATCAGCATCAGTTCGGTCTTCGGTTTGGCAAAGAAGGAAATCTATCGGGTACGGGACATCTCTGAAACCCATACGGAGTGCAGAGTTTGGAAATCCATTCGGGCATTGTTTTCGTCAAAATATCTCCAGCAGAATGTTTTCCATGTCGTACGAGTTGTCGTTTGTTGATAGTTTTCATCGATGGTTGAATGGATTTGTGTTCCGAATTCATCCCAATTGACCCGAGGGACATTTCTCTCCCAACCACTGAACATATTTACTCATACCTCGTACAACCTGAGCTGTGCAGTTGGGGTAGCGGTAGAGTATAGCCCACCCACCCTATAATCTGTAAGCGTGGTGCTGGGTGGGGTGCCGATTGTGAAACCTTATTTTGGCTCAATCAACATCTGGTACTGATTTCAAAGAGAAAGAGAACCTTCAATGCGGCGCCCTGGCCTTAGATGAATGTGGGGATGGGGACTGCGCGGCCTGGTGCTGGAGTGGGGTGATTTTGGATACCTTTGCTATATTGGGATTGGGATTGGGAAACCCGGGGTGCGAGAAGAGAGTGTATTTTTTTTTTTGTATGTGTGCAACTTACGGTACAGTGGGAACATGTGTCAATTACAGAATTGGATGCGTTTGTCAGCCTTTTGCTTTTTGCTGGTGCGGTACCTTTCACTCGATACGATATGATGGTATTGATGGGGGCAGGTATATGGGCTTTGGGCTAACATGTCGAGAGATAAAAGCATTTTGTTCTTTGGTTCTTGTGCGGTCGTTCGTTTGCTGTTTTTGGTTACTTTTGTGTGTGTGTGCGATTGATTGTTTGCATGTTGAAAGGTGGTGGAGGTTTTTATTTCTTCTGTTTTTTTTTTTGGATGGGGGTGTAAACAAGCTCACTCTGCAGCAATTTGATTCCATGGAGTTGGAGTCGTAATCTGAATTTACTGATGAGAAATATGTCTCAAAATTGTATTTTATTGTGTGCTTTCAGAAAGCAGGTAATGAACAGAGGTGTGACTAATTCAGGGTGTATAATATAACATACAGAGTTGTATTGTTTTTGAAAACGTTGTAATAGTGGAGAAGAAGAATTTTTTAGGAAAGATAATAGCTCAGAGAACACATAAGCATTATTGGGTGGGGGGCCAAAAGGGTCTCTGCTAGACCCCCTGCTGTTGACAGCTCGCTGCCTTCTGCCAATTATGTCAATGTCGTCAGCGAATGCAAGGAGTTCTACAGACTTTTGCGCCCATGGTGTTGACTTGCGAGTTTCGCACAATTTTCTCAAGTATAATGTTGAAATAGTGACACGACAGCGCATCTCCTTGTCTTCTTCCGACCTTTATTGAGCAGCGACCGTTCTCCATCCTCATTCTGCACAACTTGGAGTTGATGTCAAAACTAGACATGACTCTGTATAGCTCGACTCAATGCTGTCATATGAGGCTTAAAAATCGATTGTGAGTATCTGCTTGGACTTCTTGGGAATATTTGGTCGGCTGTGGACTTACCGGACCTATAAAACCACACTGATAGGAATGGTTTCAGGCGTCCACACAGTACATCAATTAGGATCTTGTATGCAAGACTGATACCTCTATATATGTAGTTGTCGCTGTTTAGATTCCTATCGTTTGCCCGAGATACTGAGGCTCCATTTATCAGGCATACTTTTTCCTCTGTCAAAATCTAGGAGACGAGTTGGTGTATGCTTCCACAAAGACATTTCCCATTGTCTTCAAAATCTCGGCAGTTAAGTCGATTCTGACATTTTTTGCGAGCATTTCGACGCATCTGCAAACTTTCATGAATTATTACTTTTGACCCAGTTAAAGTAAAACGTTCGTTTTCTCGAGCGGCGTAGCTCTCTCTTTTTATAAATGCTGAGTTTGAAAATAACCGAGGTATGTATGACTTTGACAAGAAATTTACAGTCTGTATACCGGACAAGAAGGACTGGCTCTAGCCGAGTACTGACATAAAAGGTCAGACGGAGAATGGATCGGGGACAGGAGTTTTCTCAGAAGAACTAAATATCAGCCATTTCATTGTCAGACAGAGCTCTATCCATGGTCAATACCTGGGGCAAAGAAATGTGGACTGGCAGTAAACCCGCATAAAACGGAATTAGTTCTCTTTACAATTCCGGAATTTAGCCTGCCAACTATTGAAGGGATTCCGCTGATAATTTCTGATAACGCCAAATGTCTGGGAGTTATCCTAGATCGAAAATTAAACTGGAATCTCAACATTAAAAAAGAACCAAAAAGACAATGATAGCATTTTACGCCTGTACTAGAATATTCGGACAAATATGGGGTCATAATCCCAAAATAGTCATGTGGCTTTACAGCGGTTGTAAGACCGATACTAACATAATAATGGTAGTTTATTCTGGTTAGAACCATATGACAAAAATTCACAGAATGACCTGTATTGGCACCACGGGGGTAATAGAAGCCAGCCCCACAGCAGGGCTAGAGGCTACACTCAATCTTAAACCCCTAAATCTTTTCGTACAAGAATCTACTACAAACAGTGTCATTCGGTTAAACCAGACCTGGAACTGAAGACACAGCCCGACGGGACATGCATAACTTCTGAACAAACACGGGCAATCGACATCCATCGGATCTACACGGATGGATCAAAGATGGAAATCAGTGTTAGCGCGGGTTTTTTCTCCGAATTCCGAACGTCTCGTAGGGGCACTTGGCAGTGACGACAGCTGCTAAACAGGTTGCAATGATGGCAATACCCCATGCAGATATTAGTTGTGTTTTTATGAAACCTCGCCAGCCAGTTGTTGCCAGTAGTTGGCAGTTGAGGCATATTTCACATGCTAATTAAAACAACAACCTGCTGGCAACTGCTGGCAACAACAACTCTTGTAGGGATGTTACGGAGGTGGTTTTAGCGGAGTCGGAGCTGAATCGGAGTCGGAGACGGTGGTCGCACAAATTTAAAGTAAAGAAACTGGAGAAATCAATTTTTATTAGAAAATTAACATAAAGATACGAATTTGTATTTTCACTTCAAAATTGGTAAATTATCTTTTATAAACAGCCACTTAGCCCTGCTTTGCCGCCATCCAATCTGTTCGGTAGTGGGTTATAAATCAAACCAGTTGCACTGAATAGTTGTTAGCTCGAAACGGTTCCTGGTGGAGCTGACAAAAATTGTCGTACGATTAGCTTGAAGCTTCAAAACCTATCTTCAATTTCACTGAAATAATTTCGTACTACACTAATAATATTGTTTTAGGCTTCATGGTAAATAAACAAACCAAAAAAACTAAGTCACACGTCTCACGCACGCACTCTCAACTTCAATGCAAATCTCGGCTACTCATGTAAAACAATAAACAAATAAATGAGTAAAAAGACAGTCATTTTGTAAAATGTCGCAACTCGATAAGTCTTTGTCGGTATTCATGTTCATTGGTCGTCAGCGTCACTGATGCGATGGTGTTCCGAAAAACCTCCGATGTGATTATATCGGATCGGAATCGAAGACGGATTCGGAGGTGCAATTTAAGCCGGAGGTTCCGACATATCGGATTCGGAGTCGAAGCTCCAGTTGCCAGCACAGTTGCCAGCAAGATGAAGCCAGCCGAATGAATTTAGGCAATAAGCCTAAAAGCATACCAGCATTTCCTAGCCAATCAATCATACCATTGTATATACACACTATAGTACTCTCATCCCATCGCATTGAATTACGCGTCTTCGACGATCCAGGTGGCGCTTCAGTTGATTTAGTTTGTACACTGCCAGCCAACTCCGCGCTTGGGGGAAATGTGTATACAGAAAACCAAAATAAACAAAACAAAGTCAAACTGATATGCCTCTTCTCTTCCTTCATTCATAACGCCATTTCCATCCATCAGTAGGTATAAAATTATTTCTGATGTGATGTAACAGGGTAGGGTAGAGAACTGCAACTGGTTTGGTTTTTCTTAGTGAAAGGAGAGGAGAATAGAGGAAAGGAGGTGCAATATTATGAACAAGAGCAAGTATAAATCAACAGCATGGTGGTGTAGGATAGGATAGTGGTGGTGGAGGATTTGTGGGTTTGGAGAGGGGTGCACGATGCAAGGGGTGATCAGTTGGGAAAGACAAATTGAATAAAAACTGAATTTGGCTTCCTTTCTGTCGTTGCAGAAGATTTGAGGATTGGGCATAAAAGAATGTATGTTAGACTCTCCCTATTTTGCCTATATTTTTGTCAAATATGCATCGATTTAAGTGATTCTTTTTTTAATTGATTCTAAAATATTATAGGCATGTGTCTACTTTATGAGGTTTATAATGTAGAAGCATTTTATGTCGGTAAAACGAGCAACTATTATAGGTATCTACATTCTACATCTCTCTCTACCTATATAAAAATCAATAATTGTTGTGCGTTAGTCTCGCAATTCGAAAACTCGAGAAAGGCTAGTTGCTAGACCGATTTGGATGATTCTTTTTTTTGTTTTGTTCGTCTTGAATCAGGGTTTGGCAAAAAAAAAATCGGAAACCCCCAAATGAAAAGCCGAAAAATTGCAAAAAACCTGAATTTCCATTTTTTATGGGAATAGGTATAAGTACACCGCTAATGATAGTGTCTATATACAATGATCATACCTACTCTTGATTTTCTCCCCAGTCGGAGAGCTGCTGGCTGGCAGCTGGCTAAATTCAATTCACAATGAACAAACAGGTGGCGCTAAAGGCAACAAGTGGCTTAGTATTTCCGTACAATTTGCTTAAATCATAATTGCGTTCTTATCTCATGCACACAACATTCCAGAGGAAAATGTCAGAATTTATCTAATATTTCTACCAAATGCATAATTTTATACGAAATGCTGGTATGCTTTTAGGCTTATTGCCTAAATTCATTCGGCTGGCTTCATCTTGCTGGCAACTGCGCTGGCAACTGTCCAAATAAACGGCTGGCTGGCGAGGTTTCAAAAACACATGCCTATTACCTTTTTCATTGACAGTCAAGTGGGAATAAAAGCGATCTCTGCCGTTGAGTTAAAATCAAAGCTTGTAAGTCGCTGTCGCGAAGAACTACGGGTTCTTGGCGCGCTGCATAACGTAAGACTATGCTGGTTCCCGGGCACAGTTGTGTGTCTGAAAATGAAAAACTAATGACCTGGCAAGATAATCTCAGACAGACAATTGTGAACAAAAAAAGCTCGACTCCTGTGACGCATAACCAGGAAAATGTGGCCAATCTACAAAAAAAAACAGAAAACTGAAAAAATCCTACATTTGAACAATTTGATGATGAGGTGCATGAGGACACCCCAGACCCCACACTTTCTTTGTCCCTGCCCAGCGCTCTGCCACATAAGAAAGAGAATCCTGGTTAATTTATTTTTCGAGGATTTTAATGACCTATACTTAAATTTGTAAATAAAACGTGGTCTACCAATCCGTATAGGTTTTTCATAGGTTTCCAGGGTGTGGAGTGTGAGTCATAAACACCTAGGGCAGAGAATCTCAACCTGTGGTCCGCGGACCCCTGGGGGTCCGGGGAGCACTTTCAGGGGGTCCGCGATAGCGTTCTTCACCAAAACGAAAATTATCTTTTTTTTACTTATTCCCTCATTACTTTCCATACCATTTTCCTACCCCTCTCAGCCTCAATAACAAATGCATGAACTAAGTTCATTCATTCATTCATTCATTTTCAATGGTCCGCTTGTCCATTAAGTGGGTCGCGGGTGTAGGTTGCTCAAGTGGACCCTCCATAGCTCTCGATCCTCCGCCATCGACTCTAAATCATCAAGGGCAATCCCCATACGGGTAGAGGAGAGATTATGAATTTGATCTAACCATCTCATCCTGGGTCTACCTAGGGGACGCCTGCCCGATAGTACGGATTCCATAGCACGTCGTGGAATCCTGGTCGGGGACATGCGTTTAACATGACCAAACCATCGAAGCATGGATCGCTCCGTCCGGAGAAGTAGCTGCTCGACATTGAGTTCCTCACGTATTCTGGTATTTCTGATGCGATCTCTACGGGTCACACCAGCAATACTACGGAGAAATCTAATTTCGGCAGCTTGTATTCGCGATCTTATTCTTTCGGTCATTACCCAAACCTCATGACCATAGGAACAAACACCGAATTAAAGACTGACAACTTAGCTTTGACACCAAGTTCAGTCCTTCTGATAACAGAATGACCAAGCTGTCTCAAAATCGATCCAGCCTGACCAATCCTACAGGAAAACTCGGCATTGCTCCTTCCATCACTCGTGAATAAGACCCCGAGATACTTAAACTTCTCCACCTGTTTCAATGGGACTCCACTAACATGCAGAGTGCATTGAACAGGCGTTCTGGAGACGACCATCACTTCAGATTTGTTCACATTTACCCTCATCTCAGCTTCAACACAAACGGCTACAAACCGATCGAGTGCACGCTGAAGTTCAGTCTGAGAGGACCCAAGGATGACCAAGTCATCAGCGAAGAGCAAATGACTTATCCTCAGATCTCCCAATTCCAAAAGTTCTTCGCCAAGACTGCGCTGTAACATCCAGTCCATATAAGTAATGAAAAGGAGAGGCGACAAGACGCACCCCTGGCGAAGTCCAACGCCCACGGTGAAAGGTATTGATTTAACGCCGTTTACCCGAACACAGCTTTTACAGTTTGTGTAAAGAGATTGAATGGCTCTCAAGAGAGAACCATCAATTCCATACTCCTGTAATACACTCCAGAGTTTCCCTCAAGGGACTCGGTCATATGCTTTCTCCAAATCTACAAAGCAAGCGTAAACAAGTGTAGCATACTCCCAAGCCTTCTCAAGTACCATTCTGAGAGTAAATAACTAGTCGGTTGTGCTTCTACCGGGACGAAAGCCGCACTGCTCATCTTCTAATCGTGCCTCGACCACAGCTCTGCAACGCGTTTCCAGCACCTTGGCAAAGACTTTTCCGGGGAGACTTAAAAGTGATATACCCCTGTAATTGGAGCAATCCCTTTTATCCCCTTTCTTGAAAAGGGGCACAATCACCCCAATCTGCCAATCGCTGGGAGTTTCGCCGCATTCCCAGGCCACTTTAATGACACGAGCGAGCCATTTGACTCCCTCTTCACCTAAGGCCTTTAGCATTTCTGGCCGGATTTCATCCACTCCTGCAGATTTGCCAGCTTTTAGCGATTTGATCGCTGGCTGGCTTTCTTTCCACACAAAGATATCCATAAATACACATGGTACCGTCAGTGTCGGGATGTCCCTGGGATGGTTTTTACCTCAAGCAAGTGTCGTTTTTCCCTTTTTTTTCCTCCGTACCTTGCCGAAATTACCTTTTATTTTCCCTCGAGTCTTTCTTGAAAGAAATATTATTTTACATACCAAAATAAAAAAAAAAGTTGTCAAAAAACAAAACAAATAATAAATAAACATAAATTCATCAATATCAATCACATTTTTGTTTGGTCCAAAAATTCTAGCTTATTTACTATAGGTACTATTACTTATCGGAAGTCGATTGCCTTGCAATAAAATTTTATACACTGGGGCCAGATTCCGTAAAATGAAAACGATCGAACGATATCGTTTCGACAATAGCAGTCTCTGTCTATTGCCACAGATATGATAGCGACAGTTTTAGTGAAAACGATATCGTTCGATCGTTTTCATTTTACGGAATCTGGGCCCTGGCCAATAATTTCTTCTTTTTCATTTTCATTAAGATTTGTGGTCATAAACTCAGTGCATTCAGCGCCTAAATAAATATGATTCATCATTTCTATTTTTCAATTTGACGGAATTTACCTCAAAATTGCACTACCGAACAATTTTTTTTCCTTTTTCCCTTTATGCATTTCCCTTTCATGGTTTTTCCCTCGAAAAGGTAAATTTACCTCGACATCTCAACACTGGGTACCGTCGAAGTCTTCAGCAGAAATCGCTGATAGATTTCTTTGTGGTACCATCGTGTATTAAAAGGATGGTTTGTGATGTTCGTGTGTTGAGAGGGGCTGAACTGTCAACTGATCACCCACCACCTGGTGTTGTGCAAATTGTATCTCAACGACCAAATACCTATCCTGCCAAAGCGTAAACCAAGAATGGTTACGCGCATACGGTGGGAGGGGCTACAGAACGATGAGATACGGGAGGAATTTGCACGGCAGGTATCTGAAAGGTTTGAACAAATTCCAAATGTTCCATTGAATGTAGAGGAAGAATGGCAGTTGTTTTCAACAGCAGTTATTGCCTCTGCAGGACATGTTTGCGGAGTGAAGCGGCTCGGTGTGGCGGCTGGTGGTGAGAAAAGAACTGCGTGGTTTAAAACACCCGGAGTTCAAGAAGCTATCAGAGAGAAGAAGAAGGCTTTCAAGGTCTGGATTCACTTGGGGGACTCTGCTTCTCGAAACCGGTACATTGAGGCGCGAAGAACTTGCAAATTGGCTGTTAAAGCAGCCAAAGAACATTCTTGGAAGGAGTTCGACGAAAAATTGGACCGCGATCACAGATCTGCAACCAAGGTGTTCTGGCAGACCATCCGCCGTCTTAGAGGAAGGAAGTGGAATATTATCGAAGGAGTCAAATCCAAAGATGGTACACTTCTTTCTAATGAGAAGGACATCTTGCGCAGATGGAGCGAGCACTTTTCCGAATTGCTCAATCCAATCCAGGGCATCGAGGATGACACATCTATCGCCTTAAGCAGGGCGGAAAATAGTCCCACGGTAGAGGAAGTCACTTTTGAACTAAGTTTTAGTTCCAAAAGCAATCATCTACCAAACAATTCCACTACCTAAAAAAAAGCTTAAAAAAATAAAGAAGACACGATAGTCGGCTGATTTTCCTATTTTTTTTGTCTGTATGCGGGTATGCAGAAGAAGAGTTTTATTCGAATGCTTGCTTATACTCTTTTCTTTCAAAAGAATTGCGCAACCGTTTTAATGATTTTACGTGGTGCGCACAAGTGATTCACAAGTGGTGTGATATTTTTGGCTATTTAAATGAGTTAAACCTGGATTTACAAAACTCACAAAAGATAGTTACTTCATTCTCAGCTCCTGTTGATTCAACGGGTAGTTGTGAGATCATTAGATCCTGTGGTATCGCAGTGGGCCTCCTCTGGCCTAAGTGAGGTTGCACTTGTAGCGGGCTGCCACCCTGACCTAACCTTATCTATACTGTATTCCAATTTGAAGAAAACTCAACGTTTAAACAAATTTATATGTGGCAAAAACGATTTGAAAAGAAGGATTCTTCACCATTTTCAACACTAACTGAATTCTTAGCAACTACCAATGATATTTTACCAGATTCAATTTTTTAAAGTTTTGGCATACATTTCACTAAACTAAAAAAGAGTTTTCGAGAATACTTTAAAATTCCTGATAACAGCAAATTATGAATTAAAAATCCATTTTAACTGGTTTCAGTGAAATATACAGCTTATCAGTTATAGAAGAAAATCAGTTTATTGATATATCTTGTGCTTTGCTTTAAAACAACTTGTATTTAAAAACACCAGTCTTTATGAATTCTGGTTAAGTGCTAGAACGCAATATCCTTTTATATCCTATTCCCTTTTCATATTTATGTGAAAAAGCTTTTCAACTCTGGTTTATACGAATAATAAATATAGAAATATATTAGACGTAGACAGCATTGCCGCAAAAAAATTTTCTTAGGTGCCATTGACGGTAACCAAAGGTGCCACCAGCCCTTCAACGGGAGATATTTAAAAACACAAGAAACACAAGAATATGAAAGCATTGGTTCTACTCTATCTGTCAACGCACGCACGCAGCAAAGCAGCATTATGAATTGGCTATAAGAGTTAGGTGGCCAGCCGCTGACTGAAGCGCTGACATCTTAGGCTACGGACAGAGTGCATGCGAAAAGCTAAGCGAAAGCTAAAGCTAAGGTTTGACAGGTCAAAGCTAATAAACTGCGCCCATACATTTTAATCGCACTGGCCATAGTAGATTCGATGCTAAGATACATGCTAAGCGAAACTTGGCGCTAAAAGCGAATAAACTCTTCTGCTCAGTTTTTTAGCAAGAAATTCAAGCTAAAACGCAGCTGTCAATAGATTTAGGTATATATTTTTTTTTTTTTTAGATAATTTATTTGGTTTAGAATTTACAACCTGTTATAGCACAATTTACAAAATGTAATACAGAGATATGACAAATTTATGTCTTTCTACTGGAAAATGTTTACAAATAATTTTAAATAAAACAAATATACAACAAAGTCGGAGAAAAGCTTTTAAGGAAAACAACGATTTGGGTATATAAATCGAATACTTTTAATGAAATTCAAACGTAATCAGCAATTTTTGTCAGGATGTCTTCCGATGTCTTCGTAAATCTTTGTAAGAATGATAAAATTCGTCATTTTTATTAGGTGATTTTTTAATCTTTTGAATGGACTGTCCTTTTCCAACAATGAATGGGTGAAAAATAAATTATTTAATGGAAAGTCCTCTTCTTCTGACCATTTCCATATCCATAATTCAAGGATTTTGTTTATTTTGATGGACTTCCGAAGCGGTAATGTTCGCGTTCATTATGGACACCATTCGCTTTGCGTATAACTTAGAATCTTTAGCTTTAGCTTTCGCTTAGCTTCTCGCGTTCACTCTGTCCGTAGCCTTACCTCGTTTTCGAGAATGCTATAGATTTCATACACAAGGGCTGCACCCTTAACAACAACAACAACAACATTTTTAACAACATCGTAGCTTGTGGCCCGCAATTGACACTAAAAGGTCAAACCTGTTAACATATTTTGATAGAAACCAAATCCTAATGCTCGTCGGGGTAATAACCGAACACTAGGTATCTTTACAAACGACTTCTGCTGAAGTTGCACAAATGAAGAGGAAATAGAATCTGTGGAACATCTCCTGTGTCACTGCCAAGCTCTCAAAGAACACTAGGTACTCTTGTATGGGAGCACGGTTCTTTGACGGCTTGGAAGATCTAGCAAAGACACCTCTGTCAGATTCAAAAGGATACATCAACAGCTCCGAATGGGTTTGTTAGTTGCATATCCTATCATGTACTATAAAAGGGTAATCAAATCACATAATGGGCCTCAATGGCTTCTGGGTGAAAATTGAATATATTACAGTACAAACAGTCCCTCTAACCTAACCTAACCCTCTGACATAAAATGCTCAACTTCATAGTAACTTTGCAAATAAAAATGTTAAAAAGACGACTCTGAAACAGCTGTTTCTAACCGCGTTCAATGTAGACAATCGTCAATATAGATCGTCGGCAACTTGCAAGCTTTTCTTCCAATCTATTCACTATTTGCGATCGTAATGTAAACACCATTACGAATACCTGTTTCTGTTGGAGGACATGTAAATTAGCCCCCATGGAAAGTCCATCAGTTGATTGTCTTACACGAGAAAAAAAAAAAAAAAACAAGGAAACAAAAAAAAAAGCCCTCAGCAATTCATGCACTCAACGATAATGGCGAGTAAGTATGACATGGCAAATTTTGCCATCTCACCCCTATAAATTAAAGGCACAGATCTCTCTTTGCTTTAGTTTCAGTGAATTGTTAGGATAACAGGTTTAAGTTTCATAGTTGACAAAGTCAGATACAAAACAGAAAATCATGTGTAAGTGCTATATAGTTCATCGAAAATCAAATAAATCTTCGTTCCACAAATAATGTAATATTCCTTCGCCTCCCTCTGTGCTTCCGCCGCGTGATAAGAACAAAATAGATAAGTGACCGTCTAATTGATTGAGCCTACAGTCTACAGACAGCCCGCCCACCCCCAGCACATGGATACGCTCTCACACCATATCCAGTGGGGGTGTATAATCAAAATGACTCCACCACATTTACGAAACGAATACCCCCCAAAGTGTGATTGTCAGTGTTCGTATTTTAAAACAAAAGCAAACCCCGCTAACCGTTTTCGTTATCACATCGGTGTGACAATGACGGTATTACGCAATCAGTATGAGATCTGATAGCCGCAACTTGAGTTCGATCTGTGGCTTTGTTGAATGAAAGCGCGCGCGCCTTCTCAAACGCCAACCTTGTTAGACGATATTGTAATATACAAACTCGACATTATCGCCAGTAGAAGCAGTACAGTACAGTAGAGTAGATAGAGTCAAAGTCACAGTCAGTTCAGTCAGTTCAGCGGTGCTGCTCACAGAGCGCCGAGAATACATTTTCTGACGTTCAGCGGCTCGAATTAGTCACTGTAAGAGAGTGGAAGTGATCGGTTGTATCTGACGGTGGTTTTGCTTTGTTTTTTTTTTTTTTTCGGTTGCTAACATTTTGGTTGTCAAATCGTGTATTGGATTGCGCGCAGTTAAGTGCAGTGCTCTGTGTGTGTTCGAATTTGACACAAACCTGAAATTTGTTTGTGACATAAATACGGTAGGGAAAAATCCATAATATACAGGATTCAAAACTGTGAAATATTATCAATTAGTGGACAATTGCCGTCGAAAAAAACCACACCATACAGTTCTCAATTCACGCCAAGTGTCAAGGTCCAACTACATATTCTTTATTCCATTCACAATTCATTTAGATACAGTATCTAACAATAACACAACATAGATGGTATGGCGGCGCGGCAATGGACAAATTCAAATAGATATAGAAACACACAACCAGTGTTGTGCTTTGTGTTGCATGCAAACAAAAGCACGATTGGTATTTTTTTTTTTCAACCCACCCACACATATGACAAAAGTCACACGATTTGCCAAATTGATGGGGGTGCAATGGCAATCTGCAGATTACTCGTACTTTATGTTATTTTGTTATCACAAGTGAATTTAGTGGCGATTGGCGCGCTTTAGCTTTTGTTTGGGCTGAATAAATTCGCTCAGCTCTCAGATGGATATGACGTCTTAACTGTCAAGTTTGGGTAGGTACATCCACAGCTGGTGTGGTGTATGTACAGTGAGTCAGTGGATTGCTACAACGTTATGTGTATAATTTTGGCGAATTTTTTCTTATCTTATCGTTAGTAATTATATTGTGATGGTGTAGGGAATAGGTGTAAATTATTGTTATATTTTAGTTGTAAGTCCACTCAGTATACGAGTCTTATCTATCATGTGAAGTTATGGTAGGTAGCTGTCGCTTATACAAAGTCAGAGTTGTTTGCAAAGTGAAGAATTCTCACTAGTTGACATTAAGTTCTTTGATTCTTTAACTATCGAGTGGAATAGTTACTTCGATATTCCCAATACAAAATAGTTTTCGAGTTGTAGAACCTCAAATTGTCATGCAATTTTCTGTTACACTTTTAGTATAATGGTAAATTTTTACATATTTCATGTGGCAAATACATTCGCAGTCGACTTGAACTTACTCGCCCAGCGAAGACACAAAAATACAAACTTCATATACCTGAATTCATTAACCGGTACACGGAGTACCACATATAATCCAGTCGATTCTTAAAGCCCAAATTGGTACTAATAAGTACGCACTTTTACTAAAATCATATCTGCCACTTTTTGCTCATAAATGTCTTTAATATGGCTGTTGACATATGATCTCAATTTCATAATTTGCCTTCAGTTTCATTACCTCTTTGTAAAGTGTGTCCCATAATTCACGAACAATTTGAATTTTGCAAAATCTTAATTTTAATTGTACCTACAGTGATGCCAACGGAAAAAAATATAACAATGTGACAGCTGACAGTTCGGGGTTAGTAAAAATGGAGCGCTATACGAAAGAACAACGCATTGTCATTGTTGAGCAATATTTTCAAAATAATGCAAGTTTGTCAGCTACAATCCGCAATTTTCGAACACAATATGGCCGTCATAGTGATTTAAAACCATCAGCTGTGAAGAGAATAATTGAAAAAATTCAGGAAAACTGGGTGTCCTGTCAGAAGTCGTTCAACATAAAGTATCGAAGCAGTTCGCGAGAGTATTTGCTGACAGTCCAGGTTCCAGTTCCAGGAACATCAATTCGACACAGTAGTCCAGAATTGGGCATTTCGAGAAGCTCTCTACAGTGAATTCTCACGAAAGATTGAAATTTCATGCTTACAAAGTTCAATTGACTCAAGAACTGAAGACTACTGACCACACAGTGCGAAGAGAGTTCGTTGAATGTATTTTGGAACAACAACAAGTGGATGCTGATTTTTGGGTGCCACATGCTATACCGCCAGAGAAACAATTCAATTACTGCATGATGAGTCATTTTCTAATCGTGTAATCGGCCGTTTTTGCGATCAGAATTGGCCATCCAGTTCTTGCGATTTAACGCCATTAAACTTTTTTCTTTGAGGTTTTTTAAGTCAAAGGTCTATGCAAACGAGCTTACAACCACCAACGCCTTGAAAGATGAAATTGGGAGGTGTATTGATGAAATTCAGCCACATATATGCGAAACGGTCATAAACAATTTTAATAAAAGAGTACCTACCTACGTAATTTCCCAGCAAAGCCGTGGCGGCCATTTATCCGATGTGCTATTCCATTCATAACCCCAATCTGTATACTCTACGAATCAATACAAAATTTAAGCTTTCTAATTAAAAATCTGTATTTTCTATCAAAATTAAATTGAAATATGGGACACCCTTTATATAGAATTGTCATAAAATAATGACCCCACCCCCCAATTCGCATTTTGTTCGCTTCTAGTTTCTGGAAGAAGATTTTATTCGCTGGCGAATCCAATTTAGAATCGCGACGATGCATGTTTAATGTAACGTGTCAAAAGGTTGACATCGCGGTGAATTTCGATGGAAGAATCTCCGGTGATTCACTTAAGTATACGCGAAAGCAGAGAAGATTCATGCGATTTGGAAAACAATATTATGCACATTCACGCGGGAGTGCTTCGGGTGATAATAATGATATTCAAATCATGTGTCCTAGCTTTATTATTGCTGTTCAATTTTTAATATTGGAACGGACTCGAACACAATATCACAACGGATCTACGTTGATCTAAGTGCGTTACGTACAGATTTCTCCTGTCTTGCCAATCCACTGACCTAACTTAATTTAGCTATAATAATGGCCATTAAATTGTACATTTTTTATTATTCAACGTCACCTTCCTGTTTTTTTGCTTATAAGATATCACATGGTACCTAACCTATTCCAAGTCAGAGTGAGGCTGAGAGGGCGTATGAACTTATCGCATTTAATGGTGTCCAACTCATTGCGACTTCAAGATGGCGATGGTAGATTGTATAAAAATTATGCAAAGATTAGCTGATGTCTCTT
This sequence comes from Cheilosia soror, assembly GCA_949372485.1. Lineage (NCBI taxonomy): Eukaryota > Metazoa > Arthropoda > Insecta > Diptera > Syrphidae > Cheilosia > Cheilosia soror. The sequence goes on from OX443561.1 coordinate 82,472,026, forward strand.
TCTATTTTCAAATTAAATGTAACCACACTTGCGATTGCGATACATTTGTCTAAGGGAACATTAAAAAGATCTGCTAAACAGCGAAAGCTATATGTATTATAGGCCACGAGGTTCAATAAACCGTGAAGTGTGCAGCTTTCACTTCGCACGGCTTAAACTGTAAGGTATGTACTTTTTTTTGAAACTGACAGATCTTCCAATAGGTAATAGCGTTTCAGTAAAACTTTAGAATCATGCTGTCATTTTTGACAGTTCTTTAATCTTTTACGAGGATACTACATAATATATTCAGTATTGCTAGACAAATTATCATGACCAGACTAACACCAGAAAAACGCTATTTAAGAATTGACACTCATTTGTTTTTTTTTTTAAGAAGCAAAATTGACATCTCTGAACCAAGGAAAATCCGCAAGAAACTGAATGAGATCCACAAAATACCATTGCTTAATGTGGTCTTCCCACTGGTGTCATCATAGTTGCTTTTTTTTTTTAAATTGAGGTCGTTTTAAGTTAGTCAAAGTGGCCGAACAATGATCAGGCGATTAGGTATTTCTTAGGGACGGTATGTGCTATAGGTACTGCCCATATCATTTAAGATCTTGATTCAGTATATATATCGAGTAATGGACCATTTAATTTGGCCACCGAGATCGTGCGATTTGTGGGACTATAGGTACAGAGCTTTCGATGTATGGTGATAAATCACAAACCATATTCGAAGGCCTTAGTAGTCAATATTGAGCGCGATATTAGTGAAATATTGCCCATAATCGTCGAAAGATGGGCTCGGGCTGGTGATTGTGGAGTGGACTGCCAAAGATGTGTTTGTGTTTCATCAAAAACAGCCGAGGAGGCCTCTGAAAATCTGAATCGTGTTTAAAAGCACGTCATGAGCCATCGTGGAATGTTCAATGCATGCCATCCCAGGAATTATCATTCGTTACCATTAGCCCTATTTTTCGATCGTCACCTTAAAATACAAATACACAAAATGTTATCGAATCGAGAGTTCATTTGAATCAAGACCTTTCCGTCGAATCGAATTTCTGATATTCTGATTCTGAGGTGCAACGACGGAAAGCAGTTCATTTCATTGGCAAATGAATTTGCTGTTCAGTTCAACTACCGCTAGCTATTATTTTGTGTACAGGCGGGCTTAATTATTAAGCCGTATCTGGTGCCGTGGATGTGCGATGTCACTGATATTTTTAGACTGTAAAGAGATTTTAAATTTCAACCAAGGTGTTTGTTTTTAGGTACATATTATTGTTATTATTTCAATATTAATTGAATAAAATTCCACGATAATTTTATCATCATTATTTTTAAATATCAGATCCTCAAAACAACATTTTTATAGGGTTCGCCCTAGGATGAACATTTCGTTAGTCTACGAGTTCATTACAGAATCCTATAGGCGATACATATATATTGTAAAATGGTTGACGTCGCGGCAAAAAATGTCGATGGAAGAATCAAGAACAAAATGCGAACATTTAGAGAAATTTATGTGAAATCCATATGCAAATTTACAGGGGTGCGGCTTTGCTGATAAGGAAATATGAAAAATACCCTTCTCAATTAGTAAGACATTTTTTTAATTATTTGATTTCCTAATTCGATATTACAGTTGAGGCCATCTAAGTCGAATTTTCACGATATACCAAAATTAGTGCGAGTTAGAGGAAATTTTGGAAAAATTCGAGTTAGGCCTCAGTTATAGCAATTATGAAAAATTAATAAATTCGTTTTGATGAACTAACTTTATAACATTATAAGACCAACAAAGACTGAAATCAATGATTAAGACACATTTTTTGTCGGTTGCATTTTACTTTTAGCTATAATATAACCGATGCCTTTGTCAATTGATTTTCAAATATTTAAAACGCCAACTAAAACCGAGTTTTAAGCCTCGCTCTGTCATACATATTCGACTATAGATTATTTCACATTACTTAAAACGATATAATTACAAATCGCATATAACAACTAACTAAAAATAATAAATAATATCAAGTTAATATCGCTTACCAATTTTTAAAGCTTGAGAAACATCTGTAAAGATAAAAATTAAAATGTTGGCAAGTTATATTGTTTAAATTTGTATTCAAGAGTGCAGGTTAGACCTAGCCCAAGATTCTAGCTTCTTAAGCCATTCTTTATAATTTTTAGCAATCATAAATTTAAGTTCCTTTTACACAGTTTGACAAAATGCAAACGCTGGGAAATAGTATAATCGGAAAATGTGTCAAATAAAATGACATTTAAGCATTTGACTGCGTTTGCGCCTTATGGCGTCAAAACCACTCTCTCAATCCGTAGATTTCTTAAACATGACATAGGACTTAATGGCGCAACATTAAATTTTTGCTTCATCGGAATCGGTCCACCAATTCAGAAGACATACGAATTTGAAGTTTTCTGAAAAAAAAAGTCAAATGCGAAAATTGCTGTAGGTACCTACTGGTGGGATGACAATTCGGCCCCGATTTATGGCATTTTAATTCATTCTTTCCAAAACTTCCGGCCACAGATCTTGTATTCTTGACGGATATTCTCTTTGAGGACTTCAAGAGTCTGAGACTTCTTGGATGTTGACATAAACTCGTGACTTAAAAAAAAAACCACAAAAACATGTCTGGAATAGTGAAATCAGCCAATTTTGCCGCCCAGTGCAAATCACCAAAACGAGAGATCAGGCGACCCGGAAATACAGCTCTCAAAATACTGCATCGTGCAGTATGCGCCATTGCTCCATCGTGTTGGAATTTTAAAACACATATTCTCTGTAGCGCTCACCGTCCACAGTATTCGTTTGGCCCTCGGCGTTTTCGAAAAAATAAGGCCCGATGACGCCTCCAGAGTCCAGCGTAAACAGCACACCATGATGCAGTAACTTTGAGCGGGTGTAATAGCTCTTCTTGGTTTATAGGCGGTGGCGATAATTTTGATTATTCACATCTCTACAAAGATAGAAATGGGCCTCATCGCTCATTATGATTTTCGATGAAAAGATGTCTGCCTCGTGGTCGAGATTCAGGGCGGTGCACTTTCTCCACTTTATTAGGGATCGTTGTATAGTCCTTCACCAAAATTATCTATAAAGACTGGCGATTGATGTCCAATTGCATGGTGAGTTGTCTGGTCGATACAACGGGGTCCTCTGGGATATCTACACCCACAGCTGCGAAATTCTCAACAGAACGGCTGTTTCGAGGCCGGCCAGAGCCGGCAGCATCTCGTCTTCTAGGCGAGTGTCTAATCGTCATAGTGGTTGCCCAGTTGGTGTTGGACGACCAACCGGGAAATCTGCTACGAAATTCACGCTACGCCAACACCACCGACGAATTTTATCGCAAAAAAAAAAAACCCGACGCAATTCTTCCGCGTTCTTTAAGAGTATAGCGATTCATGTCTTCTTCACATGTATTTGGTAGATCTTTGTTGACTTTAGAAATCTCGAAGTAGAATTGACATTTGCCGCCATTTGCAAAAATTATAGAGTAGTGACTTTTGCGCCACATTGTTTATTTTCAATCATACTGTCTGATTGGCTGCCAAGAGCCGGGCAGGCGAAGCAATGCGACTACGGGTTAGGTAGTCCAAAATAAGAGTCGCCGGATATAGGATGCACAATTGCACATATTCATACACATTCCCTACTACACTACGAAAGCACCCAAACAAGTTTTTATCGATATTTACAGAATGAGTATAACGAGTTTCAATGAACTTATTACACTAATTGGATCATCAAATGCGAAGGTGGTTAGAATTTTAAGACGAGCTATATCTTCAGCACCACTGAATGTTTCGAACGATATCAATATTATGCTTTGAACTTGTAGCTGAGATCATTAACGATTAGATAGTCGGCGAGTATGCATATAGGTATGTACAGCATACTGAATAGTTGGCCGAGTTTATAATTGAAAGGCAATCGGGCAATATTGACGATCGCTACTAAGAAAGCATTTGAATTTTTAGCTTCAGATCTAAAAGGTGATCTGGCGGTTCACCTTGAACCCAATTAGCACTGAGATGTGCCCTTTTGTTACCACGACTCGTGTGACCTATTTTCTGGTGATTGTTTAGGATGTGGTCCGGTCGGTGCTTATAGCCAACCTGTGGAATTGAGAAAACGGATAAGATCCTGTATCCCTTTGCCCGAGATGTCGCTAAGGTCGTCAAAGGATGGTTGGTTCAGTGCGCACAGTCTGGCTCTCGCTATAGAGCTGGACATTTGCAGGGGAAGTGAGAGAGAGTTTCTTTTTCATTTGTATTACCGCAACTGCGGTTGTATGCGATAACTAGCTTTGCCGCATTGGCTCTAATTGGCCAATACCCCGTGATTATTGCCGTGATTCTGGCGATATCTGGGCGGGTTCTGTTTTGGTTGTAGGTATGCCATTATCTTCTGACGCAGTTTGTCAACCCCGACCATCGGAAATTGGATTTCTGCAGAAAATGCAAATGTAATTGTCCCTTTACCGCTCCTAGCGGAATGTGGATCCTCGTTGAGAGCGAGGCGTGTAGTGTTGAGCCCTTCCTGCCCAGCTCATCTGCGCGCTCATTGACGGCGTGTGTGACCCTGAACCGCTCGCTCAGACAGGCAAGCTCGTTCCGGCACTCCTGCACCAGTTTGGAGGATATGGTAGCCGAGTAAATGGCTTTGATGGCGGCTTGGCTATCTATAAGGATAGTAATGCTTTGTTTAAGCGTTGTGTCACGCAAGCTTCTCGGATTGCCAGTAATTCCGCCTGGAAGACGCTGGCAAAATCCGGTAAGCGTAGAAATTGATATTTGGGGTGATTCCGAGCAGACACCCACCGGCCAAACAGCTCATCTTAGATCCGTCGATGTATATGACCGTGTCGAAGCCCTTCACTACTTCGTCCCTCTTCCACTGATCCCTTGTTGGGAAACCAACGTGGAAGCCTTTCGTGAAGTTTAATTTGGGTGTTATGTAGTCGGTTAGAGATGTGACCATATGCGGTTTGGTAGCGAATCCAGGATGTTGCAATGGCCATACGGCTTTTAGATCAAGTCACGATAAAATAAGGCAGTAATAAAAAAGAGTTACAAAGGTTAAATGAGAAAGCCACACGACTAGGGTTACCAGACGTCAGGATTTAGCCTGACGCGTCAGGCTTTTAAGGTCTCTGTCAGGCTCAGGTCAGGCCTCACGCTTTGTCAGGCTTTTTAAATTTTTTGTTGATTTACTATTTACATCAATTCAATTTAAACGAAAAAAAATTTTAAATTGTTGCTGAATGCATCAAAATATGGATGCAACTAGATCACTTGGAATGGTTTCATTTATATTCGTTCAGTAAAAGAGACAATACTATTAACGAAATGACAGCAGTCACATTTGCGGCAATTCAATCCCCAATTTATTATATACACAACCTACTACTACTATTTGATCTGAGGCGTTGTTGGTAACCTTACGTAAGTCACAAAACAATGGTCAGTATTTCTCAAATGCTTTATGCGAGAAACAGATTACCACAGCACCAGCAACAGCAACTTTGACAGCAGCAGCAACTTCAACAGCAGAAGTCGCATGAAACACATGGGAAACATCGACAGCAACTTTGTCAAGGGAGGAAAACAAAATTTGTTGTGAGTTGATTGCAACGCAGCATTACCAGATTACCTTTTATATCTTCCAAAATAAATGGTAAAAGCGAAAAAATGATATTATGTACAATGACGACCTGTAAAATGTTAGAGCAAATCACGTACTTAGTACCAGCAGGTATGTACCAGTATAGATACTTGGTGGTAGCTAAAGTATAAAATTCGAAAAACACATCTGATGTCATTTTAGACAGTGTTTTTCAGATGTTTGCTGCCCAATCAAACATCAAATCAAAATTTGTATGTACTTTTCTTTTAATAGCTTGTGAAACATTAATTTTAACACAACTCACGACGATTGAATTAGTAGATAACTCGTTCCCACATTGGAATATAGTAAAACTAGAATTCAAAATCACGTCCCACCGACAGTAAATAATTTGACGCCTGCAGATCACAAAAAAGAATTGATTTCTTTTGCCAATCGAAAATGAAAGGCAATCTAAATAAAAAAAAATTAAAATAGTATTTTATAAATAATTTATATAAGAATAATTTGTAGACTGCTGAAACATTTTTTGTCTATATCTGGTAATGATGCTGCACCTTCAGTATGTCAGCATTCGAAAGTTGAGAGAACTGAAAAAGTCACCGTGGTGTTGGTAGCCGTTGCACAGCAACTTTAAATTTAGGACTTAGCTCTAACGTCGATGTCGATGTCGATGTTGCTGTGGTAATGTAACTTCAGCCATTAAAAAGCAGGGGCTCTAAAAAGTGCGCTGTGGCTGTCAAAGTTGCTGTTGCTGTTGCTGTGCCATTCTGTTTCTCGCATTAACCTTTTTTTGTGGATGAGAATTTTAAAGGATATGGATTCTTTTGATTCTGTATTTGAAAGATTATCATTTGTAAAAGAATACAATATAACAATAAATGATTCCTATTTGTTTCACCAATGTACCAAATTTGAAAAAAATTGCCAGTCAATAAGATAGTACTTTTTTTTAATCATTGGATATGCAATATTTAAGCTTAATATTTTGAAAATTGCAAAACCAATCCTACGGAAATAAAAAAAATTGTAAGGCCGCGCTAAATAAATTATCTTCGGCTAATTTTCTGACACTTATAAAGAGTTCACAAATTCAAATCTTAAAACAGAGATTTATCGAATGTCGCGGTATTAATAATTTATTGAAACTCAGTGTTTTATTTCCTCTTGAATATTTAAAAAAAATCAAGCAAAAGAAAATGTCAAAAACTTGCATATAGGATATTTTTTTGTCTTACTCCCGGAGCAGGATAAACTGTTGACAACCAAAAATTCGTTGTCCACCGCTATAGAAAATTATTCGAAAATCATATTTTTTATCCCAGTTAACACACGGCCTTAAGATCAAATAACTTATAATTTATTTATTTATTTATGAGTAGGTATAAGTATGAGTAAGAGCATGTGATTAAAATTTAACGGTACTACGATGTCATATTTCAGTATTGTCAGGCAGCGCAAATGCTTCCGGATTTTTTCTCGTATACACCTCTCGTATGTACCTTATACATATTTTGAAGAAACTTGACGTTTTAAATCAAATATATGCAGCTGTAAAATATAAAAAATGCCTTAGCTAAAAAAATTCAGTGTCAGGCTTTTTGCTCCATAATCAGGCTTTTCTCTCCTACTTGTCCGGCTTTTTGATTTTTTGGGATGGTAACCCTACACACGACTCTTCTCAGCTCAAGGATTGTTTAAAATAAATGTCCCCCTAGTAGGGTAGACAACAGACAACCTGTGCACCACCCCCCCACAATCAAAGCAATTTGACTGTTTCACAAAATTGGGGTTAAGGCCAATCATTTTGCTTTTGTTTCTACCCTTGCCAAAATAATCCCAATTGAAACATAGAGATTACCTATTTATCTGTTTAGGCAATTGAAGCTTTGTTTCAGTTGGATACGGTCTGCTTTCATTGCCATAGATTATGTCATTTTCGTCTAATAAAACATATGAACAAAAATATCTTCCCGAATGGTTGACTACTCTTTCAACTGTACATTTCTCGCCACAACCAATCTTCTCTAATTCGCTAATCATTTCTGTGGCCTATGAAATAATTCAAGTCAATGTGGGAGATATTCCATCTTTACAAATAGCATTTCTTGCTCTGCACACACACACATATTGATTGTATAAAAAAAAACAAGACTTTGATTCCACAGTTCAAAGACACTACACTCTGCCTCACCATTGGCAGCACAATATTCATGCTCAGCTCATGATACATGCAGAGTGCGTCATAGATAACTACGCGAAATATTTTTAATCAGCTTCGACATAAATTATATTATCTTCTTCTATTCTTCGCTTTGTCGAAAGCGAGGTTCGGTTCGGATCGGATACTTTTGGCATTTGAAGTCGTGCAGTACTTAGCTTGCGGGTGACGGCTTACATTGGCTTTTGTGTGTGTAGTTTGAGTACTTGTAGAGTAAGGTGTCAAGTTCATACTTGAAGTCCGAGTACGAGTACATATTGAATTAAGAGTTAATAGTCGGTAAGATGGCCTTTAGGTGAAAAAAAAAACTGTGTCAGCAACGCGATTCAAATTTTTTATTAATCTTCAAGTTCGATGACGTTATCGAGCTGAAACGATTTTTGTTTACAAAGTTTATCTTTTGAACGCGCTTAGTTTTTGTGTCTTATCTTGAGTGGGCAAATGTGTGTGTGGTATTTTAGCGGGCATTTGTTTATCGGATAGTTTGCACATTAACAAGTTTGTTGTTCGGTTGTAACTGACAGTGATAAAAGTGAATAATGTGTCGGCTTCCGGCTAACTAAGCTGCAAGTGAGGTTACGAACTTGTGTTTTTGTCAGTCGTGGTCTATAGATGGAAACATCGAATAGATTATTTATTAAAAGTGAAGACAATTTTGGTTACATGCTGGCATTGTGTAGGTAGACAGTTTGTCGACAATAGTGCTTTGCTATTAATCATTCAAATTGACGCCACAGGAACACCTGCAGAGTCGATGCAATGAACCCTGATTTCTCGTATAAACGTTGCACATGCTGGTGCGGTGGCTCAATGGTAAATGTGTTGGACTACTGAGCGAGGGGTCTGAGGTTCCATCTTATGTCTTTTCCACTGCGACAACGCTCGCCTAGGTCCGACAAATATCCGAGAGGATTACTGTCCCGGTAAAGCTTTTTAATTCAGGCGTTCCGACTTGGAATAAAATTGTAGGTCCATTCCATCCGTCCCAAAACCAAAACCCCATACAAACGAATAGTTGTAAGAAGCTAGGTTTATGGTTCTATACGTACCGTCAACTATTTTTTTTTTGCTGGCAATTTGGGGTTCAAAGTTGCTGGTCTTGAGGTCGCCTCAATACCAAATGCGTTTCGCCCCGATGTGGTGGGTAGGCTCATCAGTAGACGAACCACCACATCTGCCTAGACCATTGACATACTATACATGGACTACTAGCATCCAATTTTTCGTTGAACCAAACATGAGCACTAGCTCTTTTGGTTCACGGCGGAGAGAAACGAAAACACTCAAATGTCATCGAGCAGCTCGTGCGATTTTGTTTGAGTGTTGAGTGTGCCATCTGTTATAGAACGTTTGAAATAATTTGAATAAGTCGTTATTTTTGCGCAGTTGCAATGTTTCTACAATGGATGGCACTATGTTCTATATTCTATGTAAAAAATAGCAATGGCGAAGCAGAGGTTGAAACCGCTTTCCTTCTTTCGCCGCACTGAACCAAAAGGGCTAGTGCTTATGTTTGCTTAATTTTTTCTCGCAGGTTTGTATGAAACTGACATTTCACAGCAGTCCATATATAGTAGATATGTCAATGGCCTAGACTCACTATTTACTCGATGTTTACCGAGACTATATGGAATCACAATCACAAAGTGACTGTGAACCATAACCTAATACGAGTCTTTGATCAAAGATTTAATCGCATAGGATTGCCCGTGGCAATCTACAATCTTATTGTCATTGATCTTGGTCATGAAATAGTCTCAAAAAAGGAAAGTCAAGAGGGGTTAAACCACACAAAGTGACCAATTGAGTGGTCTATTTCTGAAGATTTTTGGTAGTCTTTACGAGAGGCTTTTAGGGCCGTCAACGCTTGTTTAACTGTGCAAGAGTGTACGAAAGTGTTTATGCCTACAATAAAAGTATGACTTTGCTAAAAAAAATTAACAATATATTTAATATGTATATTGCGCTATGAACAAAACGTTATGTTTCCTAAGCTTGACCATGAGACCCCCGGCTTAGTATTGCACTCTAACCACTGAGTCACAGCTCCAGCGCCCACCAATGTACAAATTTTGGTATCACGAAGTTATAAATGCTTGACAGGTAGCTTTCCGGAAAGACTTTCTGCTAGTTTCGCAACTTTTAGAAATACCAACGTGACCGAATATTGAATTCGACCAACATCTTGTTGAAACCACATTTGTTTCAAGAGGTGCTACAGTTAAATACAGACGATTACGATTGTCAGATCTATCAGTGTAAAATATGTCCCAAATGTCTTACAACATCAACTTACAATTTTCTTTGACAGTATTGTCAGAAAAGTTTTTGTCAGACCATTGGCAGCCCCCCCATCTGATAATTAAGTCGACACGTGAGACAATTTTCATTTGAAATTGTCCGATGTCATAGTTTATGGAAGCTGACAATTTTTTCATTGCCAGATAATAAATATAATCGGGGGTTTTGACGCGAAATCGAAGTTTGCTTTTACCTACGATTAAAAATACTTGAGGAGATATTATTTACAATTGGAATGTTCGCTGCGCAGAGTATAAACTGCCCAACGAATCCCCGTGACAGAAGGTTGTCGACGCAATTGACATGACATTTAACGAGTGTATGGGCAAATAGATCATTTTGGACACCAAATTCAATAGCTACCTCTTCAAATACAGACAAAAAGTCGAGTCAAGGTGCTAATGAAACCGTCTCGACTTCCTGAAAATATTTCAAAGAAATGTTGGTTCAGGTCGTGGAATCCCACAAAGTGATGATGATTTTTAAAACAGGAATACGAAACAAGTACTGCAGAGAACTACATAGCATCGTGAGTAGCTACGTAGCGTAGAGTCAACGCAAGCCGCTTACTGCTGCTAAAATGCTCGCGCGAATAATGGGGTCTTGCTTTTGGATGTGTGGTGTCAGATCAAGAAGATCGTAGAATTATTTCGAGTCCATTGGCAAAAAATTGCGATACAATTTCGGCTTCCAGCTTGCAATTTGACCAGCAATTTGGACTTGCCATAGCCAATCCTTTGTCCAAACACTTTTGTCCTTTTTAGTGGCGATTCACCCTCCGCGCTATGTCTCCGACCATGTAGGCAGTTAAAATAGTCGCAAGTGTTACCTACATTATCCGAACTAAAAAAAAAACAACGAACAAACCTGACAACGAATCGACCAATTTTTCATATTGAAATATCTGCCAACCGTGTTAACAAACAATTTTCAACCTAACGACCTTCATCTGACAACGAAATTGTCAAACTTTAAAACAAAATTTTACAACCGTGTAAACGGACAATTTTGCATTGCCAAGTAGTTGTATATTGTCAACTCATTATCAGTCATTTTCAGAGGATTGTCAGATCTGACAATATTGTAATTTACAATCGTCTGTACTTAGCCTAACTCTTTCAATTAATCCATAAAAAAAACAGGCATTCAGGTTATGTCGTGAACTCGTGGGTGATGGTAAAGTGAGTTTTTTTCTAGAGGTTTGTGTTTCGAATTGGAAACACATTTTCAACCGACTACCAATTTGACAGCTGACTCAAGTTGTACTCATTTTTAGCTATTTTACAATGATTAGACCAACTTTCGCCCTACTTTGCTTAGAGTGGTCTTAGAATTCATGGCCCCTGCTGGCGGACGAAATTAGTTGTAAATTAGACTTTCACATTGGGCTGACACAACCGTGGCCGTCTGGCGTCTATATGCCTGACATCATTAAATTTAGACAGTAATGGCATAAATTTCTCTAAGTACATTAATATTTTAAATATACGAAAGTAATTTTGGCTATATGTACCTATAGGTATGTCTGTTTGTTACCTTTTCACGACTTAACCTCTGGACCAATTCGAATGTACTTTGGCGAAGAGATAGTCTAGAATCTGAAGCAGGATATAGGAGACTTTTTATAATAAATATTTACATCAAAACGGAGTGGAGTATAGTCGAGTTGAAATATGAAATTTGTCCGTTTGGACAAATTTCGCGGCCCAATTTAAAAACCCTTAGTTTCCGATAACAATATTAGAAATGCGACTTTTAGTCAGCCAAATATTTAAGGAAGTGTTCTGTTTTGTTATCGAAAAATCTTTGAGGTTGTATCATTAATCATCATTATTCAATAGTTGATGTCATTGTGCTTATCGCTTAATTGGAACGAAGTGGTGGGCGCTTGGATAAATAACCTTCAAGTGAGTGGTTCGCTGCCTGGCAGATGAAAGATACAGTATTCAAAATGAGCTGCCAGAATTTTGAATGCTCGAAAAATAACTTTAAAGAGTCCAAATAAAATAAAAAAATAAACTTGTAGTATATGTAGTTTGAAGTGGCTATAATTCCAACCAAAGTGTTTGTTTACAGTACTTATTATCTCAACAGCAATTCGTTGAGTGGTACACAAAAAAATATTAGAGGTCACGACACAATCTCCTTGTGGATTCGCATAAATTTAGGCAGCCCTCACACTGTGGCATATTTACAAGATTACCCCAGGAGAAAAAAAAAACAATTGTCAATAAGTGACATACCGACAATTCAAGTTAATTTTCGCGTTAAGGTAAATTTGAATCCAGATAATTCAAGTCGACTTACGATGACTAGATTCTTGAATGAGGCCAAAGTCTATATTTCAAGATGGGAAATTTCCTAAGCGACTGTCAAAAATTGGCAAGAAATATATTTACAAAAACAGAAAACGATTTGAGTTAAATTTGTTAGGACGCACTGAATCTGACACCATACCTTCTTCATAACGTCTGCCCACATAACTAGCTCTTCGCACTTGCAAGTAGGTGTGGTATTGCATTGAAAGACGGACTCGCAAATACTTTCTTTCTTTCCTTCCCATCGTGGTAGGTAAGCCTTACCTGATGGTGTATTTTAAATTCCAAATATTTGGCTCGATGACAGCCTAAATATAGCGTTTTTCAGTCACACTCCACACTTGTTGTCAGTGGAGAAGGAGGTGGGGAGGGGGAGGGGCCAAAAAACATTAAAATGATTTCGCATCTCACTCTGAATGCATCCATTGCAAAGAAAGCGATCGAAATGCGATTGACGGCTGTCTAATGGATCCAGTCCGTTCAGGGATGTTTTGAGTAAAAAAAACCCTAAACAAACGGCTTTGCCTCTCTATAAAAGGGCTTGTTGTGAAATTTTGGAGGCAGTCGATTGTGAGATGTGAAGCTGATCACATCTATTTGGTGCGGTTTTTCGCTCGTTTTTTGACACATACTTTGGCGCAATTTTTTGACGCGCAGTATGGTGGATTTTTTGGCGCGTATTTTGACGTCTATTTTGGCGCGTTTTTTCTGCATTTTTGGCGGGATTTTTTGGCGCATATTTTTTCATCGCTTATTTTGGCGCGATTTGATGGGCGTTTTTGGCGCATTTTTTGCATAGTTTTGGCGCGTATTTTGAGATGTTTTCTTGGCGCATTTTTTCGCGAAATTTTTCCACATTTTTGGCGGGATTTTTTGTCACTTTTTTGGTGCATATTTTGTTATTTTTTCTCCGCGATTTTTGGCGCGTATTTTGCCGAGATATGTCGGGCGTTTTTGTTATTTTTTCTCTTCGATTTTTGGCGCGTTTTTCCGAGATTTGTCGGGCGTTTTTGGCGCATTTTTTTGCATAGTTTTGGTGCGTACTTTGGAGTCGCGTTTTTTTCGCGAAATTTTTTCCACATTTTTGGCGGGATTTTATGTCACATTTTTGGCGCATATTTTATTATTTTTTTCACCGCGATTTTTGGCGGGATTTGTCAGGCGTTTGTTGCGCGCATTGTGGAGGGTTTTTGACGCGGATTTTGGGGCATTTTTTCGCGAAATTTTTCTACATTTTTGGCGGGATTTTTTGTCACTTTTTTGGCACATATTTTGTTATTTTTTCAACGCGATTTTTGACGCGTCATTTAATGGGCGTTTTTGGCGCATTTTTTGCATAGTTTTGGCGCGTTTTGTGAGATGTTTTTTTGGCACTTTTTTTCGCGAAATTTTTTTCACATTTTTGGAGGGATTTTTTTGTCACTTTTTTGGCGCATTTTTTGTTATTTTTTCATTGCGTATTTTGGCGCGATTTGATTATTTTTTCAGCGCGATTTTTGGCGCATATTTTGTTATTTTTGGCGCGTATTTTGCCGAGATATGTCGGGCGTTTTTGTTATTTTTTCTCTTCGATTTTTGGCGCGTTTTTCCGAGATTTGTCGGGCGTTTTTGGCGAATTTTTTATCATAGTTTTGTCGCGTACTTTAGAGATGGATTTTGGCTCGTTTTTTTTGCGAAATTTTTCCACATTTTTCGCGGGATTTTTTGTCACTTTTTTTGGCGCATATTTTATTATTTTTTTCACCGCGATTTTTGGCGGGATTTGTCAGGCGTTTGTGGCGCATATTTTTGGCTCTATTTTGAGCCGCATTTTGGAGGGTTTTTGGGGAATTTTTTCGCGAAATTTTTCCACAGTTTTTGGAGCGTTTTTATTTTTTCATCTCGCTTTTTTGCCGCCTCTTTTATTATTTTTTCATCGCGGTTTTTCACACGCACTTTTGGCGCATATTTTGTTATTTTTTCATCGCGATTTTTGATGGGTATTTGGCGTGATTTGTTGCGCGTTTTTGCACAGTTTTTTTCGCTAATTTTTTTTCGGATTTTTTTTTGTTGGTTTTGGCACATCTTTTGTTTTTCATCACGATTTTTCACGCGTATTTTGGCCGTATTTGTTGTGCATTGTTGGTGCATTTTTTGCACAGTTTTTGGCACGTATTTTGAGGTGTATTATGGTGCGTTTTTTCGCATCCACCTTTTTGCCTGGATTTTTCGTTTTGAAATGACGGGAAATAGACAAGTTGACGTCAATCTACCAGTACCTCCAAGGAAATTATCAAAAGTAATATAATAAAAGAAGCGATGGGCCCACCACGGTGCCTTGTGATCGTTCTCCTCACAACCTAAACTAACCTAACTTTGTGCTGATAGGCTTTAGTGAAATGTAAGTTGAAAAGGCACTGTGCGGAGCGTCCTCGGTAGTTTTGAAGAAGCGCATGCTATGGGGCCCAATTTTGGGCTACTGTATCGAGCATTTTATGCTTCATCTTGCTTCAGTATTGACATCCAATTTGGCGATACTAAAAACAGCCCCAAACGTAAGTCACTCTCATTCACTACGAAATTCTGACTTGCTAAAAACTATTCGAAAGTAATCTACGTAGAAAGTGGAACACGCACAGATTTTGCCTAGTTACTATGCATAGTATGTAAAGAAATAGCTTATTTGAAATACTATATTATAAAAATATTATGTACCTACATTAAGCCGATAAGAATAAGAAAATGTTTTAATTTAAGGTTCTTGAATCGTAACGAGGCGTGTTGTTATAACTGAGACTGTGCATCGATAATATCGAAAATAAATTATCGAGTGAAATAATCGATATTTTTTTACGGCATTATCGATGAATCGAGTGATTCGATATATATCGCCCATCACTACCAACAACTATAGTGACCCTGAATAGACGATAATTTAAGCGAGTTTCTGATTGCCAGATGCTTATTGCCTCAGTCTAAGAGGCGGCTTAGTAACTTTTTATGACAAGAAAGCCTAAAACTAAGAAAAAATGGGACGCATTTTCGTACGAATTTGACTCGTGCGAATACTTACGAATACGCACGAACAATCCCGAACTTCTAAGCTCTATGGCGACGCGTATACTGGGTGCGACTTTGTTCTTCATCTTCGTATACGTCTAGGGTTGCCAAAAAACATTAGAAAGTAGTTATCGAGCATGAAAATCCCTGACTTTCCCGGACAAAACAAGATCTATAAAAGAGTACAAAACTAGGACAAAAATGTGCGTACTATTTGTTACAAAAAGATTTAAACTTTCTGGTTTTCATTGCCGTAGGATACATGCTTAAGACCGGCGTGCCAATTGCGCTGAATAAAAATTCTCTGTGGATTTTTTGGCACATACGAAAGAAGTTCAATAGCCTCAAATCTTAAAATATAAATATTTCCTTACCCCCATTTTCACACTGGAAGTTTAAACTGAACCTAATGAGTAGAATTTGGTAGTATTGTACACTGTACAGTACTTAGCTTTTATGTAAGTTTTCTAAAATCGTTCCTTGTCTTTTCTTTCACCGATTTTTGGCAATCGGTTGATCTGAGGTTTAAACGGCAGAATGCTGTAGTTTAATTTAAACTATAGAATGAAATCTGTTCAAGGTTTAAATGAAACTGTGAAACTGAATTAATTGTTGAACTAAAGTTTCAACTAAAAGTGCGTAGTTTGAACTCTGAACACTGTGAAACTGGGGGTTAGATTCTTAGGGGGAAGAGATAAACAAAACAAAATCAATTTCTGGAATTTTGAAAATTTTGTTTGGGACCCGAGTTATTGGCGACAAAATATATTTCGTATTTTACAAACAAAACGATTGTGGTTTTAAATTACGTGGTTTTAAATTACGTGAATTTTGGCTCGCATTCGCGGATTTTCCAAATACTATTGAGAAAGGTTTTTTTCATTGAGAGAAACCTTGTCGAAAAAATTTATATTTTCGGTGGATTTTTGACAGCATTGAAATATTATTTTAGAGTTTCAAACATAAGCAAAAGTCGTTCCACTTCCGGATGAAGAGAAAGTCATCTCCTTTTTGAATGGTATAAAATTGACTGGTATTCTAAATCCATTGCAGAGCAAATCAGCAAAATAATATTTTTAAAGTGATTACGTCGACTTCAAGGTAAGATCTCATTAGAACTTTTCATTCAGTGTTTTCGAACCTTTCTTTTATCGATTGGCAAAGTTGGTATTACAATAATATGTTGCAGACAAATTCAGAAGCAACAAGTTATGATTCAAAATCACTACCAAAAAGCGGGAATAAAATTGATAGTTTAAAGCTCTTTTAATTTCAAATTCCCTTTTTTCTTGACGATGAAAAAATGAAAATCCCGGACAATCTAGAAAAACTATCCCGGACGTTCCCCGCATAGGCGAAGAAGAGTACATGTCCGGGAAAACCCGGACGGATAGCAACGCTTTATACGTCGTATGTACCTACGTGTAGTTCCGACAACCGAAAACAATTCGAACTTGTTGTGACTTTTAAACCCTTTCGTGTATTGGAACATTAAAAATTAATGTAGAAAAATGGATTCACTTCGTTTACGGACACAAAAGGTGGTGGGACTCGTGTGTACGGACAGTATGGGGTCATTATATTATAGTAAGTCTTCCATAATGTGATGAAATTCACTGAATTCATCTATTTTAAAAAATATATTTCGTGCACCTATTTGGTTCTACGGCCGCAGTCGCCGAGTTAAAAAAAAATTATCTCAAAGATACAGATTTTTCATTTATGCATAAAACCGATATCACAGGGACACTGCACTCAATTCGCACGATACAAATTCGTATCCAGTGCAGCCGGGCGTTAGATTTTTCGCATATATAAAAGGTCCGTATACGAGCTTCTCAAAACCATTAGTTTGTGTGCGTTTTTTTTTCTTAATTTTGGGACGAATGAAAGGGACTTATAATTGTGTGCTAAATTGAGAAGACTCTTCTGTTTCTAAGGCCTTCGCAAAAGGTGAGGTTTTTGTTTCTGGGGGTTGAACCTTGATCACCTCACTACAGCTTTATGATGTAAATTATATAATTGTTTGCCAAATATGACTCAAGTCGTTTGATGGAAATATATCCACTTAGCCCATATCTGTCTTCATATTTCATTACAGCGAAGAAGCAATAATCGCATAAATGATCTTAAATTAAGCGCGCGTCTATTATAAGGTATACAAATTCGTCATTTACTGTGAGGTGTCAGCAATTTTATTTTCCTTCCACAAGCCTTAGGTGTCTCGTGTGTTCCAGTTAAGAGAATTAATTGATAAACAGAAAATGTTTTTTTTTTATAGCCTTTAAACGTGGAACTGGGAGCTATATAGACGTTAAGTGCAAATTATTATTTATTTATTCAAATTGTAGAAAATAAATGCGCCAAGTCTATGCCTCGTGTACGACAGAATTATATAGTTTGAGCAAAAAGTAATGCACTTTGAGCTGCATATTTCTAATTGTGTATTGAACTGCAATTTCCGTTTTATCACGATTCCGTTGAACTGTTTGTTTACCTCTGCTCAATCGCTGGGGTAAGTTTATTTATGGAAATATACGAACATAGCGCCAGCTTCTTATTGTCGTATGTCACGGGCCTGATTTTTATAGTTTTATCGCAACGATTAGGAATTCCTTTGGTCATTACATTAGTCATAAAGCAAAATTTTGATAATGGTTAAAGTAAACATGAATTGAATATACATGAACTGATAGCTGGACACATGATCGTCACTAATTTTACATTGAACTTTCAACTTCTTATGGTTTTCTTTTTGTTAAAAAGAAAATATTATATTTTTGCTGGTTCATCTTGGGTTCAAAATACAAAATGATTAGCTAGATGCTCAAAAATAACTAAGTAACCTTAATGTACCTTAATGTACAAACTATTTTTATGCAGATAGACAAGCTTCTACATTCTTACAAAATATATACCATAAACCTAACGAATACGATAAAGTTCAATTTTCAAACGACTGACGTTTCAAAAGAGCCGTCTTTGTTAGGCTTGTCTATTTTTCATTCTGATAAGTGATAGGGATAACACTATCACGTAGGTACTTTAGAGGCATTAATTATAAAACGAGATACGAGATACATTATTGACTTTCAATTGTTATTGGACATTTTTTGCAATGTAAACAAAAGTGTGGATTTACGATGTTGAGCTTTGGAGAGGATATGTTAAAGAGCCTATGTAGACAATTTTTTTTTTTCATTTCATAAAACATTATTTTTCATAAATACGAGTACCTACTAAAGTAGATACTGATGCTTAACAATTTGTATAGGTATCTGCTAAGCCTTTGGTTTGTCTGCAGAGGTATACATTTTTTATTTGTCTCTTTATACATTTTCCAGCCAGCATAGTATTAGATACAACATTGAGATAAATAATAAAAAATATTTTTGTGATTTTAAGCTTAAAGAAAGATTTACAGATTTTTTATAGGTAGAAGATAATACATTTTGATTAAATATTTAATCATTCAAAAAGAAGTTCTTAAACGCCTTTTTTGTAGTTTTAAAGTTAGCAATATTGGTTAGTTCTTGAGGTAGGCTGTTGATTGTTGCCGGTCGTACGCTATATAAGAGTTGGCTTCTACCATACTTGTTCAAATTTCTTGGTACTTGCAGTAGCAGCATACCTTGAGCACGTCGTCTGGTGTTGATATCATAAATTAATGGTCGAATAAACTGGCTATCTTCGTAGTATTACAGGGTAAGCGTCATCTTAAAAATGTTTTCAACATTAAGAACGTATATTATGCTTCAAAGCGGATTTTTTGTAGCTTTTGGATGTGAGTTTTCGTTGCGTTGGCGTTGCCCCAGGCAAGAACACCATATCGCAGTTTGGACTCAAACTCGCACAAATGAATGCTGTTTCATTAGTACGTAGATTGCCTTCTTTAAATCTATAGGTAGCTATCAATATGTTTGCTGATATGTACAAAACGACAGTCCTAGATACTTATAAATGTCAAACATTTCGTTTCGATGACCTCTGTAATGGAACTCGGACGTTCATCATTTCTCATGTAAATATACAATGGGATTTGATTGGATTTGTAATTGAGAATTCGTATGTGTATAATTTTGGGTTTCAATGCATTATCCGTTCCGTAATATTGCTGTTGCTCTTTCCAGGAAACTGTGACCATGATTGCTGTATCGTCAGCAAAAGCAAACGGTGTGCTCTGTGATTAAATGATTGAAGAACCTCATTAGTGTGCAGGATGAACAGGATTGGACATAGTCTTGATTCCTGAGGGACGCCATATTCAAACTTAGTTTTTTTCACCACACATTTTTAAATTTGACCTCGACCTCGACTCCAGTAATGCGTTCCGCCCCGATATGTGGCGGGTGGGCTCATCAGTAGACGACCACCACATCTGATCTAGACGCACTGTTTGCTCGATTATCACCGAGACTAATGATTTTTTTTTGGTAAAAAGACTATTGCCAAGAGGATTTGTTTTTGGACCATGATGGATCTCAAGTGCTCCAACAATTTTGTATCACTGGCATTGACGATCTCAGGTTGGGCCTCCTTGCCAAAGATTTCTATAGAAGCTGCATGGACGAGGAGGAGGAAGAGACTATTCTTCACCTCCTGGTGCACGTGCCCAGCCTTCTCAGCTCGTAGAAATCTATATCCCGGAGAATACTTCTACGGCGATATCGGCGAACTCGTTAACGCAAGAATAAGATGCCTCCAACGCTTCATTCTCAGCTCAAGCTGGTTCAACGGATAGTTGTTAGATCATTAGATCCTGTGGTATCACAATGGGCCTCCTCTAGCCTAAGTCAGGCTGCACTTGTTGAACCAGTCCGACTTTTCCCGACCGTGCCCCGCCAGAAATTGCATTATGTTCTTTTGTTCTCTTTTTCTATAAGGACAATGGACATCAATGGTTCAAATTTGAAACATTAGCTCCCACAAGTATAGAGAAATAAAGTTTGCAGTTTTTTGTTTCAAGTTATGCTTTTAATTGAAAAATGCCACGCCCCTTTATCCGATTCCGCCAATATTTAAAAAAATAATTTCTAAAGGCAATACAAACATCTGTTAATCAAATTTAAAGCCGAAAGCAGCCATAAATGTCAAGTTCTGATGGTGTAATTTCAAATGTTTGTATTCAGCGCCATCTATTGGAAAACTTAAAAACTTTTGATCGACGTACATTTTTCACTTTGTAACAGATATATTGCGAACGTTTCAGCTTAAGCGACCAACTATACTTTTAGAAGTGTCGAACAAAAGCGTGTGTAATGTTTTTTTTTATGAGAGGTGCCACGCCCCTTTTTTTCTAATTTTGGCCAAACTTCACAGGAACACTCCCAGGTGAATACTTCGGATTAAAATTGAAAATTTGGACTGAATTTGGATCAACAAAAAGTTCCAAAACTGTCGTAGGCGACAAATTTACCCAACCTGTCAAAATTGGTCCAATGGTCGAACCATTTTACATAAGACTCGTTGAAATCATGGAAATGTCTTCACACCATCCGACGTGGTTGGGTAGTCAGGTAAAAGGCCAACATTTTACCGGGGAGTGGATGGTTGAACAAATCGGCCTCAAGAACGCAGTTTGATGTTATAGGCACGAGGCCATATCTAACATACTCGTATCTATATACATTCGATTGATGAGCAAATGACCAGACTAGGCCTTTTTAGCACATAAAGGTTGAGCTAATTTGAGAAGGTGTTTTTTTTATACATACCAATTATTCAGAGAGAATCTACCCTTGCCATAGCCCCATCCTTAGACATTATTCGACTCATCTTTATAGTCGTCAAAGTATAGGTAACAAAAAAAATCAATAAACATAAACACACTCTACAAATGTGATTTATTTTAACACTAATTGGAATAACATAAAATTCCTGATAATAACAGAATTTCTGATAGCAAATGTTTATCGCATTTTTGATTATTTATAGTCCAAACCAGCCAACACTAATTTTTCGTGTACATTGTTTTATTTTTTCAGCTGCTGACAACACGCAGCCACTCCCGAAGATGTTGCTCGAGTTGAACTTCAAACAGCGGAATGCGACGATCCTGTGCACCTCTCTAATTGGACTGACACTCTCCCTATTAGTGAGAGAGAATTCCACGTTATGTGTAACCCTTCTTGGTGTCACAGTATTCCTCATCACTGGGAGTAGAGTAACCAACGTGTATGCCGTGGTAACAACCCTCCCAAGAGATATAACGTAGGTCATACTATATTCGACAGCAAATTAGGGTCTTTAAAAAACACTTTCTTATTTTTACAGTGCAGCTTCGCGTTTTTTTAAAATTCAATATTTGCTGGGCAAATATGAGTGGAAAAAGTGGACGGTTCCGAGGGTCTTTCAAACACTCATCCAAAAGCACCCTGAGAAGGCGGCCTTCACAATGGAGAGCAGAGTCCTGACATTCCAAGATGTAGAAGACTTTAGTAATAAAATGGCTTCGTATTTCAAATCAAAGGGCTACAAGCGCGGAGACTCTATAGCTCTGCTCATGGAGACGAGACCCGAGTACTCGTGCGTTTGGTTGGGTTTGTCAAAAGTGGGCATTGTCACGGCATTGATCAACTCAAATCTGCGAAAAGAGACACTCTTGCATTCGATTAAGGCCGCCAATTGTAAAGCCATAATTGTTGGCACTGAAATGTGCTCAGGTACGAGTACCTAGAGAAATTTTCTTCCATGATTATATTCTAAAAAATTGTTACCTTTAGCTCTAACTGAGATCCGTGACGCTGATGAAATCAAGGACCTCGCAATCTTTCAGTTCAGCGATGAGGAGCAGAGAAATGCCGACGGATTCCACACTCTAAATGGCGCAGTTGACCTCAGCGCAGAGTTGAAAGCTCACAAGGCAACCGATCTCACAAAGGATATTGCCGAAGGTAGTCCAAAGGACAAAATGGTGTACATCTATACATCAGGAACAACTGGTATGCCGAAAGCAGCCGTCATTACTCATTTAAGGTTTCTAATCCAATTTTAAGTGGAGAGATTAAGCATATCTAATCCAAACTATCCCCTTTTAGGTACATGTTTATGGGGGTTGCTGTGCACGAAATGCTTGGCATACACGATGATGATAACATTTATAATCCACTTCCCCTATATCATACTGCCGGTGGAATTCTTGGCGTTGGCAATGTGTTCCTGCATGGCGTTTCAATGACTCTGCGGAAAAGATTCTCTGCATCGAACTTTTGGACTGATTGCATAAAGTATAATTGTACTGTGGCGCAGTATATTGGAGAATTATGTCGATATTTGTTATCGACGCCGCCTAAGCCAGAGGATACCAAGCACTCGGTGCGACTCATGTTCGGGAATGGTTTGAGACCACAAATTTGGTCGCAATTTACATCGAGATTTAATATTAATGAAATCGGCGAGTTGTACGGTTCAACGGAGGGAAATTCGAATTTAGGTAAGATTATCGTTTCAAGAATACGTATCTATGTTCAGAATATGCAAAAGTGCATAAATCCATTTATGCGCACACGTAAATACTTTTGTAGCGCACATTAATTGCATCCGTCCGTTGTTCCCATTTCATCTTATTCGCGTTTAGTTAACGACAACTAAATTTGGTTGTGCTTAACGGCATGCGAGTATTTAAATAGACTTTAGATAGATAAGATTTTCGTTATTTGTTTTACGAACTATCGAGACTACAATCAAATTGTGCGAAAATGCACTAAACCTTACATTCGCACACGCAAACAGGGAAATATTTTCGTAGCGCACATTAGTTGCCCCTTTCGCACACTGGTTGGTCGATAGATATAATTCCCTATAGTTCACATTCCATCTTATTTGCACGCCACACGCATTCCCTTTAATTACCACTCAATTTTATTGCGCACGTTACCCAGCATGCGTTGCTCCCAAAGTTGTTTAAAGTTAACTTCAGAACGACTGTGTTTAGGCACAAGTCCTCCAGAACCTGCAGAAAAAAAATTAGCTTTTTTGAACTGTATGTCATTGAAGAATGAAGCGAGTAGTCTTCTATTGTAAAAACAATAAACAGTGACAGATATACCAAACGTTTCTCTTATCGCACATGAGAGAATCACTTATTCCCTCGTATTTGGAGTTGGACATGTTTTCGTTATCCGAACAAGAGGATTGATGTTTATAACGATAACAAAAGCCTAAGCGCACAAATAAAAAAATGTTCGCTTAGAATATACTAACTAACTGAATTTGAATTGCGCACAAGAGCATATACATTTTTAACCTCACAAATAAATGTGTGTCTTCTAGGGTAACCTGTCCTGGGTTTGAATTGTGAACAACAGAATACAAATTTAAAGCGATAACTAAACCACTAAGAAGCGCACACATTAATGTGCGTTTAAAGTAAGTTGTGGCTTAATTTCGTGCGCGTTTGCGACTGATATTTAAAATTTTGTTGACAAATTTTTAACTACAACTAATTGATGAACACTATTATGGCGCTACAGTCCGGGGTGGACCTGGGCCTCAACCACCACACATCTCCAGTTGGCACGATATTTGGCTAACCGCTTCCGGTCGCGGACTCAAGTTGGTTGAGGACCCCTTCCATTTGTGCACGCCACCTATGGCTAGGTCTTTCTCTACTGCGTTGTCCCTCCGGGTTGGAATCGAAGACTCTTCGCGCCGGAGCGTTGGTGTTCATTCGCTCTACATGTCCTAGCCATCTTAGTCGACTGATACGTACTTTTCTGACAAGGTCGATGTCGCTGTACAGCTCGTAGAGTTCGCTGTTAAATCTCCTTCTCCAAAGCCCGTCAACGCAAACGGGACCGAAAATCACTCGAAGAATTTTGCGTTCGAAGCGACCAAGGAGATCTTCATCCGCTTTTGACAACGTGCATGATTCTGCGCCATAAAGCAGGACTGGGATGATGAGGGTCTTATATGTATGTAGTCTTCTTGGTATTTCTCGACAAGGCCTTAGTAATCAATTGCCTTCTTAGGCCGAAGTAACAGCGGTTGGCAAGTGTAATTCTTCGCTTGATTTCTGATGTGATGTCATTTTCAGAATTAATAGCGGAGCCGAGGTAGACAAGGTCTTGAACTAGGTACCTTAAAGTTATAGCAGTCTTTCATGACTAAACCTCTAAACCAAAAATGTAAAATTTGGAACAGTGATATGCATTGTCCGAACAAAGCACTTAGCCAATTGTGGGCGGGATTTAAAAACGGAACGTGGCACCTTCCATACAACAAAGTTTTTTAAAGCATAATGGAAGCCTTAGCCTTGAAATTTTGTAAACGAACGTATATTACCTGTTGAAAGCATTTTACAAAATGGAGGACTTGAACAGAGGGGCGTGGCACCTCACTCGATGTTCAATCTAACTCTGCTTAATTGAAGTTGCCATTTTTGTAAGTAAGCGGAACTCGACCTCTTTTACGACTAACATACAAATGACAAGAACTTGGAGGAAGGAATTTTTTCAATTATCATAGTTTCGAACGTTATGAAAGCCGGGTAAAGGCTGGTGGTAGGTTAGGTTAGGTTTACAGGTTGGTAGAACAGGGTGAACCCTAACTTGTTCCACAATAAATGATACGTTTTTATTGAATTGGCGAGTAGGAATGAACGCGAGATTTTGTATTCGACTTCGCCAAAATGAACGTTAAAGGACACACTAGGGCACATTAAACTATTTATCGCTCTCAGCGAAATACCTCTAATGACAAGCTCTCTTTCGTTTTCAGCCAATGTAGACAACCAAGTTGGAGCCATTGGCTTCGTACCAGTTTGGGGTGAAAAAATCCACCCAGTCATTCTTATTCGCTGCGATGAGGATACGGGTGAGCCCATTCGGGCGCCCAACGGGCGCTGTATTAAGTGCAAACCCGGCGAGCCTGGTATCTTCGTCGGCAAAGTCAACCCCAAGAGAGCTGTGAACGCCTTCAGTGGATATGCTGACAAAAAAGCCACCGAAAAGAAGCTCATACACGACGTATTCCAAAAGGGCGATCTCTATTTCAATTCAGGCGACATATTGGTCAAAGACATTCTGGGATATTTCTACTTTAAGGACCGCATGGGAGACACATTCCGTTGGAGGGGTGAAAACGTAGCGACCTCAGAAGTCGAAGCGATAATAACAAACGTTGTGGGACTTCAAGACTGCGTGGTCTATGGTGTCGATGTAAGTAGCCTTTGTCGTCGTGGTATCTATATCCTATAATTGATTTGATTTTTAATTTTTCCAGATCCCTCATGTTGAGGGCAAGGCCGGTATGGCGGGCATAGTCGATCCAGATCGAAAGGTCGATTTCCACCAGCTGTCGGCGGGTATTCGTGGAAGTCTACCCGTCTATGCTCAGCCCTTGTTTATTCGACTACTTTCCGAGATGCCAAAGACAGCGACATTTAAGCTGAAAAAACGCGACCTGCAACTGGAGGGTTTCGATATTACCAAAGTCAAAGATCCGATATACTATTTGAACAAGGACGGGATATACCGTGAGCTAAGCCCTAGTCAGTTTGACGATCTGCAAACAGGAAACGCGAGATTGTAAGGCAAACGGCCGAGGAGGAGACAACAAGAGGCTTAGGTTAAGTGTTATGTGCTGTGCCTTTTTAGGTTTTAGTTTTTGAATGAAAGCCGTCGCGCAATGACAGGAAGTTGTTTTGTTTTTCAAATGTTTTACGCAATGTTTTCGTTAAAGTAAAGTAAATGTTAGTGACTATAGTTTCCAAATAAAGTACTGATTAGAAGATTAAGCCTGAGTTTACGAAAATTCTACTGAGCGGCGCAAAAAAAACTCTCTAAACTGTCCATTAGCCATATACCAAATCGGATGTCATGGCACTTTATCGTTTTATGTCCTCGCATCGTCAACACATCCTATACACCCCACACATGAAACACATGGAATACATGAGTGAGTGCTTATTGGGGGTACCAACCAGCGTGTGTATGTTTTAATTCTGAACAAAAACAAGCCCCAGGAGCAGGTATACGTACATACCTTTCCTATTATTGTCACACCATCCCCAGTGCTCAAAGTGATAAAAACTAAAAAAAAAACAAATCAGCACACGAGCGCAGAAGGACGTAAACAGGAAAAAAAAATCGAAAATAATCATAAACAAGCGCAAGGATAACAACAACAGTTCTCTGGAACATGGAAGAGACTATACCTATACCAAGCGAATGGACAGGGCCAGATAGGGGGTGATTTCGAAAAGGACATTCATCCATTTCGCACCGATGGCTTGTGGGTGTTCTATAGCGATTTAATCTCATTGGAAAGCGCCCAACAGCTGCGACTGCAAAGCTTTCGAATTATTGGGAAATTTAATTTTTCCCATGCGTGTTCGAGAACACACTGGGCGACGACGTCAATAGTGGTAGGGCAGCAGCAGCAGTTTTTCTTTTTGTGTTTATTCCTTTTTGCTTGTCCCGTCCCGGTGTGTCGGGAGCAACCAACACATACAATACCGATCTGCTGTTTCCTGTGATATAGTTGTGTAGGGTGTGCTGTTGGTGATTCGTTTTATTTTTTATCCGCCCCACCACCCCACATCCTTTGGGCGAACGTGGACCATTCATTGATCGAGCTCGGGGTGACAAATCGAATGATTAGAGTAGGTACGCCTTGCACGCTTAAAATGTATTTTTTTTGCCTCACTATCCGTCTCTCATTGTTATCATAGCTGAAAATGAAATGCAGGGTTTTATTTATCCGCACCACCCTCAATTCGACCCAAAGTACCGTGGCAGCCTGGCCAGTTGCTAAAAATCCATTTTACAATGTGAAATGAATAGTTCCAGGGAAATGATTCGTGTGAATCGTGCATTTGGGGGCGCACTCCAAAACCATCCGACCAAACAACTTATTATATAGAAGCAACAACAGCCAGCCACCTAGGCGGAGGGCGGACGAGGTAGCGGGCACACTGTTGGAATTGGACAAGGTGCTGTTTTTCCCATTAGTCATTCGGAAAAATATTCCAAAAATGTTTTATTATATTCGCTGCGTTTAAAGTGGAATATAATGTGTGGGGAAATATAATAAATGGTAGTTGGTGGAATTTGTGAGTTTTTATTTTTTCTTACCCATGTCCTTGTTGTAGGGGATTTAATGATGGTCCCTCATTGATTTATATCCGGAGATATAGAACGGATATTTCTTTGGGAAATTCCTGTACTGCGACAAGGTGTGGGATGAGTTCTTGTTTTATTTTGGTCATTTCGGTTCTCTTGAATAGTTGTAGGAAGATAAAACCGCACCGGAAGGAAACACTTGTGAATTTAGCTGCTGTTTGGATTTGCAATTTTTTTTTGTTAGCAATTTTCGGGAATAAGTGGGATCTTATATACGAACGAATAAAAATTAAGGATTTTCTTTGGTATATACCTAAGCGCGGAAACTAAACTGGACCGATTTCAATGAAAGTGTTTTTAAATTATGGTATGTAGTTCATTGCCAATTCCAAATCTGCTATTACCAGATGTTGACCAAAATGTATTTTTTTGTACTACCGCTTTTTTTCATCCATAGCTAATAATTCTTTGTCAATAACCAAAAGAAATACTTAAGGTAGCCAAAGCTTCTCTGAATATTTTAAGCTATCAACCATAATTTCTGTTTTATGAGGCGATTTTTGAGCGTTTTTTGAAGCGTTATTGGTCCGCTCTTTAGGACGTTTTTAGGCCTTTTTTGAGTCTTTTTTTTATCGCGTATTTTGGGGCGTTTTTTTAGTAGTTTCATAAGGAATTTTTTGGCACGTATCTTAGCGCGTTTTTTTTGAGCAATTTTTATGCGCTTTTGGGGCGTTTTTGGTGCGTTTTTATGTAGAGGCGTTATTGGTGGGTTTTTTTTAATCGTTTTTTGGAGCGTTTTTTTAGGGGATTTTTTGGAGAGTAGATGTGCTTTTTGACGAGCGTTTTGTCGCGTACATATTTTAAGGCGAATGTAACAGAGTTTTTGACCAATTTTTGAGGCTTTTTTGGCGCAGTTTTTAATGCGCTGTTTGGGAGTCGATTCTTGGCGGGCTTTTTCGATCGTTTGGCGTTTTTTGAACGTATTTTGACTTTTTTTTAGAGTTTTTGATACGTTTTGTTAATCGTTTTCTGAGACATTTTTTGACGAGTGTTTTGTCGCGCATTTTGAGGCGATGTTAAACACCTTTTTTTATTGCCTTTTGAAAGGTTTTTGCGCATTTTTTGAGGAGTTTTTCGAAGCATTTTTTGGGCATTTTTGTCGCGTATTTTCAGGGTTTTTTATTGCGTTTTTGTAGATTTTTTGAAGTGATTTTAGATCGTTCTTTGAGTGTTTTTTTGGAGTGTTTTTTTGCGGCGTTTTATGGAACGTTTTCTATGGCGTATTTTGGAGCGTTTTTGAGGAGTGTTTAGTCTCGTTTTTTACCCGTTTTTAGAGGCGTTTTTTGACACGAATCTTGGATCATTTTTTGGCATTATGTATTTGGAACATTTTTTGAGGTTTCTTTTGGATAGTTTTTGGAGCATTTCTTGAGGCGTCGTTTGAGTGGTCTTTTGATGCGTTTTCTAGAGGGCTTTTTGTGAGGTGTTTTTACGGCGTTTTCTGGAACTTTTTTGAGGCATTTCTTTGTGAGTTTTTAGAATTTAGTGGGTTTTGGGTTTTCTTACGAGTGTTTTGTTGAGTATTTTAAGGCGACTTTAACCGGCTTCTTTGACCGATTGTTGGCGCATTTTTTGAGGCGTTTGTGGCGCGTTTTTGGGGAACGTATTTTGAGGCGTTTTTTTAGCTTGTTTTAAAGACGTTTTTTGAGTGTCTTTGAAGCATTTTTGAATACGTTTTTTGGAGGGGTTTTAGAGGCGTTAAATAATTTTAGCACGCGTTTTTTTTGGCGTATTTTTGTAGCGTTTTTGAGTCGTATGATGTGGTCTTTTTTGGCGCGTTTTTGAAGGTTATTTTCATGAGTTTGTGGCGTGTTTTTGACGCGTTTTTTTGGAGCGTTCTTTGGCTCGATTTTTGAGACATTTAGCTAGGTTCCAGAAATCGAGTGAATTCGTTTTCAGTGTTCTGCATTTCGAGCTATTCGGAAACTCTGAAATTTTTTCGAAATCACAATTTCACTTTGTCTCAATTCCAAAAATTTTGAAATCGAAATCGAATACAGTGAAATGTAGAACTCAAAAATTAATTTCCGATTTCATTTCGTGTGAAAGTGAAATGTGGAACCTAGCAGTTTTTTTGGGAGGTTTCCAGAGGTCTTTTGATGCCGTTTCCTGCGGTTGTTTTTGGAGCGTTGTTTGATTTTCTGAGGCGTTTTTTGAGACGATTTTTGGAGTCGTTTCTTTTGTGCATTTTTGGGGCATTTTGGAATCTTTTGTGAAGTTTTCTTAGAGCATTTTTGGAGGTTTTTTTGATCGCTTTTGGGTGTTTTGATGCGTTTTTGGGGGTGTTCTTTTGAGGGTTTTGCAGCGTATTTAGCGCAATTTTTAATGGTTCTTTGTCGCGTTTTTTGAAGCGTTTGGGTTGTTTTTGGAGGGTTTTTGCGGCGTATTTTTCCCTTTTTTATGGCGTATTTTGGAGGCCTTTTTTTGGCAGCAATTTTACGGAGAAGGGGTGTGGCCCGTTCCTAATCAGTTGGCTGTCAGACCCTATAAGAGATGTTGTTTTTCTCATGTATATTTAGTTTGGAATGGAGTATACAAACTAACCACCAACGGTCATCATTTCGGTTCGGACCCTTCACCAAAACCCTGCAGAGAACCAGGCGTCTCGAGTGACCAGCATCATACACTAAATACTAAAAAAAATGAGTTCCGTCACGTATTGCTCGACCACGAATAATTCAATTCGGCTCCCCAGTTCTGTACCTATTCCATCCTATGTTCGAAACTGGAATTATTTGGCACTATTCCACAGAACGTTCCTGGCCATATAATTGTTTCGGAATGTTTTAAAACAAATATGAAGTAAAGTTCTACCGCAAACACGACTCATCTCTCATATTAACCTGTCACCCACTATTACCTCACGCATTTCAGGACAAATGAAAGAAAAATTTAATTCGAAAACATCTCCCAGCAACAAGCATTCCTCAATTGATTACCATGACAAAAAAAAACCCAACCGTACATAATCTGAAATCTCACTCTCTCATAAAAAAAAAGGAAAACTCAAAACATCATCACCCAATTTGGAAGTGGTGGTGCCTAAATTCCAGTCATGCTCGTTAATTATCCAAATAAGAGCAATACTCAACTCACGCTCCCATACTCTTCGTCTTCATATCCCGCGCCCCTTCAGGGATAACTGCCTTCCGGCTGTTTAACATTACCTCGATTTGGTGTTTATGAGCCAACAGCAGCATCTTGACTCAATCCCGCCCGTCTCGTCGCCTGTACCGCATACTCAATCCCTAATGGGTGTCGGTGTGTGTGTGTGACATATTTTGCCATCATTAAAATTTTCTACCGTCAATAAATCCAAGTAGTCCCGCACCGGTCGCGCGCATTCCACCAAGCGGAACGCAATTATCACAAAACTTTTATGAGAGCTGCTGCGTTCCTATGCTGGGCGCGCGCAAATGCTTTTAATTCTTCCAAATTTACACGCAAATTTCTGTCGTAATAAGTCTTCGTTAGTCGCCCACTGGAGACCACCGCCGCCGTCACTGGGGACCAACTTAAAAAAATCTGCGTTCGTCCGAAATGAGAATTATGGCAATTTTACGATTCATTTGGATTTGCCCCTTGGGTGTGGTGGGGCCGATGAATCGAAATACCACCCCCACCCCAATATATATCACATCCCAAGTCCCAATCAGGCAGAGACTACGACGACGACCATTACGACGCATTTGGCATTGAACATTGAACTAACTCAAATATTGAATCAAAGGCAGGCTAACCATACCTCTCAGCATAAAACAAAGAAACGATGCAGGACAAAAAAAAAAACGAAAAAAAATCTTTCCAATGGTGGTGGCGATAAATTTGTCATATCGTTCTTAATGCCCTTCGTTTCGGGAAAACGGGAGTAATCCGAATTTATGGTTATAGATTTTTGTAAATGTGCCACACAGAGGGCGCCCCGCACTCTCTCGGGTACTTAGCACAAACGTAACACAACGAAGCTCTCAATGTGCGGATACTTTTGTATCTGAAAGTGTTTGGCGGTTGTCGGTTTTTTTTGTACCTTTCGCACATGTTGTCGCAAAAAGGTTGGGGGTATGGAGCAGCCAGCAGCAGCAGCAGCCGGTGGGAAAGTCAAGTAATTGGTGCGGCAGAGGACACCCACCATTGTACAACAAGGACACATTGTTTACAGGTGTGCGCTCCACCTTCCTTATAATTGCTCCTGCGGATTTGAACTTTTTGAAGTTGCTGCCGGTTGCTGCTGGTCGTTCGATGTGTACTTTGGCAATTTTTTCCATTTTGTTTCGTGTTTTTATCGTTCGGCACTTTTTTATTCGTGCGTACGTATTCGATTGCCAAATGGCACCCCATTTGGTTTTCTTTAATTTGTGCGGGGCCCAGAAGCTCTTTTTCTTTGTGCGGCACTGGTGCAAGTTATGTGGATAAATGACAGAAGTGCTGTTATTTATTGGCTTATTTCAGCTTTTTTTGTTGTTGTTGTTTTACTTTTGCCACCACCATAGAGTATGCCGTGCCGCAATAGACTCGTGACGTTGGGAGCAGGTTTTTTGGATCAGCTCCCAGGCGGAGCAGGGCCGTATTTAGCATCCGCTCACCGCAATGCCAGCAGCCAAGTGCGGAGTTTTGTCATTTTTATTGCTAATCGATTGTGGGAGATTATTAAGCGATTTGGTGTGGGCTCTAGGGTGATGGTGTGGCATGGTGGTGGTTGGTGTGACATTTTCCTGCTGACCCAGAAGAAAATCTGGAAAATGTGGTGTTTTATTGTCTCTTTTAGGGATTTATGCGCGCCGACAGCTACCTACAGCTGTTTCAATTCCGTGTCAGTAGCCAAAACCATTACCGCCAACAAAGCTAGTGTGAGTGTGTGCTTCATTTTTTGAATTTATGGGCAATGTATCGAATTTGGTATAATATTCCTTGGGCTGCTAATATTTGAGGGCAGAGACTTGAAGATGATTGTACAATTTATATGAATTTGTGTCGCATGATAAATGACGGAATGAAATTGGACCGGTCCGGCGGAGTTGGAAACAATAAATTTAACGATGATGCTCTTGCAAAGAGGTGATGAATGGTGATAGATTGACTTGCAGTATGTGTATAGATGGCAAAATGGAAATTGTATTGTAGAAGTTATATACACATGGTGATGACTTACACTTCTAAATGAAACTGTAGGTAACCTTTTTCGTCAAATAGCCATGAAAACACAGCGGAATCTGCAAAAATGGTAGGTATCTATCGAAGATATCTCGTAAAAATTTCTATAGGAAAAGAAGCCTGATAGTTCCTTCGAAGCGGTCGAATTTGAAATTTGATTGAAGAACTCCAAATGGATAATCATTTCTCTGGAACCGTCTAGTTGCAACACATTCCCCGTACAAACATGTAGGTATGCGTTCTTGGCTATCAGTAGAAGAAGATCTAGTGGCTAGATGCTGAGACTTTAAAGAATCTCAACAATAGACTCGTCGAGAAGCTACAGT
The DNA here is from genome assembly GCA_949372485.1 of Cheilosia soror. NCBI lineage: Eukaryota > Metazoa > Arthropoda > Insecta > Diptera > Syrphidae > Cheilosia > Cheilosia soror. The sequence continues at coordinate 82,505,145 of OX443561.1, forward strand.
CGAAACTCCATAAGTAAAATCGTCACGGAACTCAATATTTTGTATTAGAGTTATGAAACAGGGGAATAAAAAAAATTTCATGGAAACTTAGGCTCTAAAACCTTTTTCGATTTCGACGATAATTTTTTTATTTAAATTTAAAAATTTTAATTTGCACGGCGACATTTTTCTGAAGGAAGTGTTAAAAAATTATATATTAGCAAACACAATATTGCGCCTTTCAACTGACTTACGCTTACCATATACTGGGTGCCAAAGGTCACGTGTATTTCTTTTCTTTTGCTTCTTTTTTTATACCCTCCACAGGAAGGTAAGTATATTCACTTTGCCATTACATTTGTAACGCCAAGAAGGAGTCACCGGACACCCCATAAAGTATAATATATTCTGAATCAGGATCACATTCTGAATCGATTTAGCCATGTCCGTCTGTCCGTCTGTTGAAAACACGATAGCGTCCAAAAGAATCGACCAAGGCGAATGAAATTTTGTGGGAGGACTTCTTTTTAACGTCGTTGGTATTGAAAATGGGCTATGTCGGTTAAGTAGTTCTGGTACCTCCATACAAAACCACTATTAGACCCATGTGTCTCTAGGTCTGTTGAAATCACGATAGCGTCCAAACGAATCGACTTAAAATAAATAAATAGGTGGCGCAACAGGCGGAAGACACCCTAGGCCTAGCTTCTCGCAACCATTTGTTTTATGTGAGTTTCTATTTTTGGGACCTATAAAAATAGAAACTCCTACAAGGGACCTATAATTTTATGCCAAGTCCGAACGGCTGAATTGAGAAGCTTTTTCAGAACAGTCATATTTTCGTATGTTTGTCAGACGTTCGCAAGAGGAATCGACTTAGGCAAATAACATTTTGCCAGCGTCTTTTGTCTTTTTTGTATGGTCTTCAGGTTGGAATTAAAAATTGTCTATGTCGGTCAAGTAGTTCTTGTACCTCCCATACAAAACCATAATATTAGCCATATGCATGTATCTGTACAGTACATACAGTGGAGGGTATCAAAGCATCGACACTTTTACTTGTTATATAAATATATAGATGTATTTAACTGACATTGGTATAGAGTTTGTAAGAAATACAAAATGGTTGACATTCCCATTTCAATGGGTTCAATGAGGCCTATGACAGTTTTGCACCGAAAATTGTTAATTTAGCTTTTTATAATTAATAAGTTTAGATGGGACAATATTCTGAATCAACCGAAATTGGGGGAAGTCATAATTTGATAACTAATACCAATTATGAAAGTTTAATAAACCAATCTTGCTACTTTCCATATTTTTTACAAAGTTTTTAAGAGGACATTACGAGTAGGTACACCTACTCGGGCGCTTTTATCTTTTAACTGATTGACCACCAGTTTTTGTTTTTAAGCAATCTGAGATAATTAAGGAAGCCTTTGAGCCTTTGACATTTGTCAGAACTATGCCAAATTATAGTATCGTATCTCACGAGTAAAGTCCTTTTTGTCAAACAAGGAAACGAATATTTAGAATTTAAAAAAATAAAAGCGGGAAGCGTTTTTGACCAATCCTGTACCTGTTCTTTCTACACGAGTGATACAACGCAAGCTGAAGACGCTATCCACGTTCTCTTACATCACTGGAATACTATAAATAAGCTGAAGGTTCGAACAAAATCATCTTCAGTGATAAAACTCATTTTCCTCTTGATGGCTTCGTTATAATCGTCAAAATTGTCGCATTTGGGGTTAAGAAAATCCACGAGTATAGTTGAAAAACAAATGCATCCACAACGCGTGACTGTTTGGTGCGGATTTTGGGCTGGAGACATTATCGGACCATTCTTCTTCGAAAATGCGGCTAGTCAGACAGTAACAATTAATGGTTTTCGTTATCACGATAACCCAGTTTTTAGTACCTAAATTACAAGATATGGATATGACCAACACGTGGTTTCAACAAGGCGGTGGCGGTGCCACATGCCATACAGCCAGAGAAAAATTCAATTACTGCATGAGTCATTTCCTAATCGTATAATCGGCCGTTTATGCGATCAGAATTGACCATTCAGATCTTGCAATCGCCATTGGACTTTTTTCTTTGGGTTTTTTTGAAGTCAAAGCAGGTCTATGCTGCGTTTCAACGCCAACGCCTTGAAAGAGGAAATCACATTTATACGAAACCGTCATAGAAAATTTCAATAAAAGAGGACGTACTTGCCAGCAAAGCTGTGGCGGTCATTTATATAATAAAAATTATTTGTTTCTATGAAAATGTTTGCGTGAATAATCGGACACCCTTTATAAGGAAGCGAAAGCTTAATTTCGGGTGGATTTCGTCAAGATTCATGGCCTTAAGATTTGATTGCTAATAGAGCTTCTGTAGGCGTACCTTATACAGAAATTGAAGAGTGGAGTGCTATTATCATCCGGTGATAAGTCAAGAACAAATGAATTTATTGAATTTGAATTTTCTAATATTAGGAAATCCGAGTTAAGTTGCCTTATTTCGGAGAGAACTAATGGTTAGGTTAGGTTAGGTTGAGTAGGGTGTGACGTGTGAGCTCATCACATTGGACTAGGCACCATATTGGGCCCATCGCTATCCCTGGGGAACCTTAACGGTAAAAAAAAACCTAAACCACTTCGCCCAAACAATTAATTTCCTTACAAAACCTGAGAACTGTTTTAATTTTGTTTTCGAGGCCAACATCCTCCAAATTGTCGAAGAAAAACTTTCCAAGGTAGGTATTTCCTCCTATACAGAACAATAGCTTGACATTCACAGAGGAGATGAGTTATATCCTCTGCGACATGTATGTACCTAAGTCTTCGCAGTACCTGCATGTGTCCGTGTCTGTTAAACCTATTTATTTATTTTATTTTATTTAAAAAACTATAATTTACAAAGATTAATTTATAAATTAATATTGAAAAAGGCATCAGGGTAGCAAGACCATAGATGCCGTTTATTATTTTAAAAATTATTTGTACGTTACGTTACATTACAAATTACAAATTCAAGTAAGGATATATTTTATTAAAAATTGTAGTATATAGGTGTATTTTATATATCTTTAAACTTGTTGTGTAAGGAGGTGACTTCTTTAATTCGCTTAAAAGTTTTAATGTCAGATGGGTTTAGGATGTCGGCAAGCTGCTTCTGCGTCTCTTCAGGGGTGTTTGAGTGTATCACTTGTTTAGAAATCGGGCATTCTGCGAAAATATGCCATATTGAGAGAGCTACCCTACAGATTTCGCATATCTCTGGAGGGTTTTGTGTAAAGTAGTGGCTACTGGTAAATAGAGTTTTCCCTACTCTGATTCGAAAAACCGAAATGCACTCTTCTCTGGTTAGGGATTTGTTGTACGGAATTCTATCATGGGTGGAGTGATGTGATCGAAGAAAATTGTCTTCGTTCTGCCAAGAGCTGTTATATTCTTCTCTTTCATTGGCAGCGAATATTCTCTGGATAAGCTGAGGAATAGTTGGAAGCTCTTTTACCAGCGGGTAGCGTGTTGCTTCTTTAGCGGCAGCATCTGCAATTTCATTACCATTAATGCCGGCATGTCCTGGTATCCATGCTAGATTTATGTTGTTATTGGTATACAGTATGTTTCGCATATAGTTAAAAGTAGGGCAGTTGTTTGGTGCCCTTAGAAGACAGTCTGCCCAGAGAGTAGCCCTATTGCTATTCGTAGCTTTGATCTGTTGAGCTTCAGTTTATTACTCCTCAATCTTAAATTTTTCTTCCAGCTTTTAAAAGCATCGTCAGCGTCACGTTTTTTTATAAGATATACGGACTTGTTGTTTTTGAATATTATACAGGGTGGGCCAAACACAAGTTTCTTTTTAAAAATGCAATAAAATGAAAAAAATTACATTTTTCCATGTATTATGGCTTTATTAGTAAAAACAAACATCCCCATTAATTATGGAAAACAATGTCTTTCAAGTGGCTTCGTAGTAGCGCATTTTGTTATTTAAATTTTCCAAGACCTTGTTTCGGGCTGTATCTCACGGATTACGGTTTCAGTTTGCTTGGATGATATTGGACTAAAGTGCTTGAATCGTTTCCGGATTGTTGGCATAACATCGGTCCTTCACAGTTCCCCACAAAAAAATCAAATCGCAGCTCCGAGGCGGCCAATTGTCATCGCCAAGACGGCTGGTAACACGATTTGGGAATTTGGTGCGCAAAATATCGATTGCATGGCATGGGCTGTGTGGCATGGCGCGCCATTATGCATGACAACAGGTCGTCAAAATCCATGTCTTAAATTTCAGTAAAAAAAAGTCGGTTAACATCGCTCTGTAACGCCCACCGTTAACCGAAACGTTGTTCCTAGCCTCATTTTCGAAGAAAAAATCGTCCAATGATGCCACCCCTCCACAATCCACACCAAACTGTCATCTCTCTGTGGATGCATTTGCACAGTACGACGCACGACGGGAACTATGAGTGTTGTCCACTAGCATATCAGTCTCACGAACTTTTTGCACAAACTTGCGTACAGGTGGGTGCTTCATTTCGGCCAAAAGTTATTTTCAAAAAACGCACTGTTTGGGCTACACAGAACTCAATTTGGAAATAATTTCTCAATATTTCCCAACGTTGCTCAAGAGTAACGCGACTCATTTCGTTTCGCGGAGGTATGATAAGGACTGTCAAGATTTTGAGCGGGGAAACAGCTGTCAGTGTCAAAATAACATAGGATTTAAAAAAAAAAAACACTGTATGTATGGCCCACCCTACATACGAGTATGTATCTTGCATATACAGAAAGAACAGTTTATCCTGACTGATTGACGATTGGTGACCAACGCCCAGAGAAAAAAGGCAAGATCTGGGTAGCTGACATTTTGAAACAAATTTTCTTTTATGTCCAAAGTTAGCACTAAGAAGCTATTTGGGGACTTTCGGACTCCAACCTGTGGAAAAGAGGGGTTAAAGTTTGTAGGTAAGGGAATTCTTATTTTTTATCCGATCAACTTCAAAATCGGTTTGAGTACTCTACCTATATACCTAGTAAAATGGAAAAAAAAACCCTTTCTCCGATTTTGAAAACTTTGCTAGGAGTCCGAGTTATTAGCGACGGGAAAAGGGGGATTCAGTTCTATCGAGGGGATAGCTCCGATAAATGCTAGTTTTGTATATAAGAATAATGAATACAAAATATTGAGAAAATAATCTTTCACAAACAGTGTGAGTGACCTACAAATTAAACAAATAAATAAAAGCAAAAATTAGCTCCTCTCTGGAGGCCAGCCGGCCGGCATTTCTAAACTCATTAAAGTCATGGATGAATATGCATACAATAGGAAAAAAAAACGCAGCCTTATCAAGACGTTCATCATCGTTTAAAGAATAAATAATCATACAATCGACGACTACTAACGTTTATTATTCACTCGAAGATATAGTCATATCATCAACAATATCCGCACGTACGTATCTCGTACGGCAGGCGTTAATTCATCTTTAATTCAGAATTCAAATTAAATTTACCCCAGACAGTACTGCGTGCAAAATGTTTCCTTTGTGAAAAAAAACTGTCCGTTCAAGATCACAATCAAGAGAGACCAACGCTTGTCATAGATAGGTATCTATCTTTCTATTTTTGTTTACATTTCAGTCGGTTGTCAAAAGTACACTAAAACACCCAAGTGTAGGTATATCCATATGAGATCTTAAAATCCAATTTGTATCATGTGGTTGTAGTCATATTGCTGCAGACAAGGGTAATCCGATATCAATATGTATCGAGAGCTCCAGTTTAATGTATTTTTTTTTCCATACAAAAAAGGGCGAGATCGGATATACAGAGTATAGTAACCTCATCGTAGGTAGTTCTGGTTTCTTTGGAGTAAAGTGGGCACACAAAGTACCTACATATCGTTACAGCACAAAAAAAAAATATATGTCCGCAGGTTTCAAAAAATTTGTTGCATGACTGCGTTGTCCCCAGAGAAACGCTTGTAATTGTTTTTTATTATTATTAAAAGATTTCTTTTTTTTTTCGCTCATCCTTTTTGGGAGAGTATAACACGACAATTGCGTTTGCGTGGTGTGGTTACAAGAGAAAAGATATATATTTTATCCCGTAGGAGTGATCTTGTTCTTGTCGTGTATAGCATGCTATATTATATATTCAATGGTATGGTCATCTTTGAGCACAAAACGCTAACTAAACGACGGATCGGATGAGCAGAAAAGGGCATTGCATTACTTTATAATGATCTTCATTTAACGGTTCATTTGGGTTAACGAAATTCTGTATCATTATTCGCAGGATACAGGTTTCACATGTGGGAATGCATAGAGTAGTCGGAAACACTGAAGGCAAAGGCCCCCAACTTAGCACGCTTTTGTGTTGTTCACAAGGCAAACATGCGCTCATGCTTGAGTGGAACAATGAGGGTACACAGATGAATGGTGATCTTTATTTTCCATGCGTTTGAAGGAAGATGATTGCACATGCGTATGTTGAAGGAGATACATTTTTTACAGATTTATATTTCTTTCAAATGAATTTGGCATTTTTAAAAAACGCGATGTCAATGTCGCAAATAATGACATTAATATCGTTCTACGTATATGGGAATTTGTACATTGTATGGACCTGCCGCCAGCGTTACCAGATTTAGCAGTTTCCTGCGATTTTAGCAGGATTTGATCATAAATTTCACATGCAGCAGATTTTTTAGCATTTTTGTAAATATCAGCAGTTTTTAGCAGTTTTAAAAATATTCATATAACATTTTGAAAAAAACACTTTTAGTCAACATTTAGCACCATTTCATACATTGGCTACCTCTATAAAAAAAAATTGATAAAACTCACAATTTCAAGACATGAATGAAGCTTTTTAAAATGCAGCAATGTGTTGTGGAATAGCAGAAATCAGCTCAAATTACATTCGAGGTATCCGTTTTCGGAAAAGGAAAATTTTAATGCGATAACGCAGTGATATGACTTCTCTATCTACGGGTTTTAAAAGGTAAATTTGCAAAGAACTAAAAACCGTAATAGATTTAGTATAATGTAATGTTGCATTAATTTTTCAAGTACTGCAGGCGTTGATGTAAGTTGAAGTTGTTACAACTTTATTCCAACAAATAAAATGTTGCCTTTAATAAATTCGAATGTTCTTTATTCGGAATAATTGAATTTTTTTAACTTTGACTTTTCTGTACATTTAAATGCAGAAAATATAATCTTTTACATGATGACTATAAATATCGTTATCTTTATAACAATAACGTTAATAACAAATGTAGTCGAACTTCCATAAGTCCAACTCTCAAAATGACAAAAAATAAAATCGAGTTATAGAAACTTCGAGTAATGAAGGCCAAAAGTTGAAAACGAAAACGAAAAACATATAGTTTGAGTAATAGAAAAATTCGACTGAAAGAGTTATGGAAGTTTGACGTACACAAATATGAATTTTTTGTAAATGTAAAATAATGCACTAGAATTTACATTAAAAAGTAAAAAATTCAGTTACTATTCGTGGAAAAATCTATCGCAGTTTTTTCAGCATTTATTACGATTTTTTTTAGCAGTTTTTGCAGTTTTCCGCCCCCGCTTTAGCATTTTTGGCAAAAATAATCTGGTAACGCTGCCTGCCGCTGATAGCCAGCCATGTTAATGCCATCCCAAACTGTTCATGGGGTCGATTATGATTCCGAACGTCACACAACTTGCAAATGTTAAACTTTGTTAAATTCTGCATTGTTCAATTTGGGCGCACTGGCTCAGTGGTTAGGTTGTCAGACTATTGAAAAAGGGGTTCCAGTTTAAACTTCTGGAAAAAAACACAACTTACACCATAAGGTTTTTTTTTCAGTTCCCTTCCCGCAAACGTCTGACAGACATCCGGGGATAATTCGCACAAAACAAAACAAAAAATTTGGCATTTCAAATATGACACAAAATATGTCTATTGAATTCGTCTATGCAGACGAATTCTGCTAAGAAGCCAGGTCTAGGGTCCTACATTGTTGCACTCTATTTTTATTTATTTTTTCTTATTTATCAGAAAATAATCCAAAAGCTCTGATCAGAGTTAAAATTAGTAGGATTCAGTACCAGTGTTGACAGTGTTTTGATAATGACATTAATACTTGAACACGATTTTGGGTATCTATGTGGTCCCCACACAAAAGTAACCCCCTTTTCCCGTCGCTATTTTTTATTTTTTAAAGTACATACTCCCAACACACCACACAAGTCTGGGTTTCGGCTTTACTCACGGCGTTCTCTTAAAGGACATACCCGTAATGTAAGCTAATATGCAGGTGTTATTTTACAATCACCCTTATTCCGAGTGCGGCGTTTTATTTTCACGACGTTTGTCATTATTTGAGGCATTTCATTTTACAAGACTTATTCCAAAACGCTAGGATGTCTTTTCGTCTGTCCAAGCCCACTAAGCCAATTTTGTTCCTAAATGTCTATCTCAAGAACTAATTGACTTATAGAAGGCTGAAATTCGAACACAACATAAGATTATACCTGACTGATAATTTAGATTGGCTTTGGAGTAATTAGTAAATTGGTAAAAAGAGTACTTTCCTTCAACCAACCTAGGTCTATCAATCAAACAACAACTGACACACTAACGTTTTCAAGGCAGCAACTCTGGCCAAGTACGGAAATTTTAGTGCGCGAGTTATACTCGCACTTGGACGGTTTTTATAGGATTCACAGGCTTAATAAAATGCGTCAGTATTAACTATACCGACTTCCGCGCACCAACCACAGACCCGATTGAGCTCAAATTTACAGATAATCTTAAATATTGGCAAGAGCTCCTGTGAGGATTGGTCAAAATTTGACAAAAGGGCGTGACAAAAAACATCTTCTATCGGTGAAATTCGATGACGTTTTAACTCATGATTTTTTTTTGTCGTATTGCTGTATTTCAGGTTTTCTCATTTTACAAAAGACCTAAAGAATACAATTCCTAAGCGCGGGCAAAGCTGGGCGTATGTACAGCTAGTATATAAAAAAAATAAATAAATTATTTGCAAAGATGTTGGAGGGGTGGAGATGAAAGATGTTGGCTGGGGTGGAGATATTTACGAAAATGGCAGAACAACGTTTGCCGAGTCGGCTAGCTAGTCATATCAGAACATTGCAGAAATGTTTAATACCTGAAAATATTCTTCCTGGGGGAAGGCATTTTTCCTAAGCCTTGGAAGTATCAAAGAATTGTTCTACTGTCAAAATTAAAGGGGAATCCAAATGAACCATCCTAATGTCGTCCTATTTGTCTGCCCGATACGATTGGTAAATTTTTTGAGTGGATAATTTACCGGATTAAAATGCCTTACTATATATTCGTTGTTGAATAACCATCAGTTGCCTTGCGAATAGATTCCTCCTTTATGAGCCTAATGAGGTAATACGAAGTAGCTGGCGGTGTGCCACAATGCTAGTTCCTAGGTCTCTTGCTGTGGAACGTTATGGCTGCGACTACCGATTCCAAGAGAAGCGTCAATTTTATTGGCTTATAGATGACACTGCCGTAGTAGTTGTGACGAAAACGATAGAGACGCTTTGCAACTCGATGAACTATCACAAAACGGAAGCAGTGCGTATTACGAGTAGGAAAGGTAGTGAAACGATAACGTTTGAAATGAAAGGGGTTGAAGCGGTTTTTTATAGCAGATTTTTAAGTAACCTTGGAGCTATTAGGTACCTATGACGCTTGTCTAAGCCTCATAACATCTAGAGCATTTATGGAAAAAGTGTTAGTACACTTTCAAGGGTGATTTACTCCACAGCATTTAAAAAAACAGTTTCGAAGGCTTTTTGTTTTGTTTTTTTTTTAAGGGGATTCCAAATCCTGGAGCAATCAGACGAATCTCGGTCCATTGTACTACCAAGCAGAAACCCCTTTTTTGGTGTAGTGGTGGAGAAACTCTGATATTATTCGTTACTCTTATGGTCGGTGGCAGAGTATTGCTGTCCCCCGCCGGGGCTCGAACTAACGCCGCTCGGGTCACAAGCAATGACTCTAACCACTACAACACCATGGCCACCGCCGTTTCGGAGGCTTACTTACTTACTTAGGAGGCCTCATCTAACAAGCCTCTCCAGTTAGCCCAGTCCTTAGCTAACTGCCTCCAGCTGCGCACTTCTAGTCGGTTGAGGTCGCCTTCGACTTGCAAATGGGACCGAAAACTCTACGAAGAATCTTACTCTCCAAGCGATTGAGGATATCTTCATTCGCTTTTTGGAGTCCAAGCTTCAGCAGCTTCAGCCATAAAGCAGGACTGGAATGATTAAGGTCTTAAGGTACAGAATCTCCTTAGTTGCGCGGGATAGGGCTACTACTCAATTGCCTTCTTAGCACAAAGAAACAGCAGTTGGCAAGCGTTATTCTTCGTTTAGTTTCTTCTGCGATGTTGTTGTCAGAATTTATAGGAGAGCCGAGGTAGACAAAGTCCCTCATTACCTCAAAGTTATATAGTTATATAGCTGTCGATCGTGACGTTTTGTCCGATTCTTTGATGTTGGGTGTCCCTTCTTGTTGACAGCATTTACTTGGTTTTGCCCTCGTTGACCGCTAGACCTGTTTTAGCCGCTTCCGTTTCTATACTAGCAAACCCACCAGTGACAGCTCACTGTGTTCTACCAATCATGTCAATATCATTGGCGTATGCAAGCAATTGGACGGACTTTTGAAAGATCATGCCTTGTGTGTTGGCCTATGTGTTTTGGACGATTCATTCAAGTATGATGTTGAAAAAGTCGCACGACAGCGTGTCACATACTCACATTGTCTAATCCTCGTTTGACGTCAAATGTTTCGGTGAGGTCGCTATACCGACCTTGATACAGCAGCGAGCTTTCTCCATCCTCATCCTACACAATCGAACGAATTTTGCAGGGAGCTAGACATGGCTCTGTATAGCTCGTCTTTATAGATGCTGTCGTATGCGGCTTTGAAATCGATCAAAAGATGGTGGGTATCGATTTTGACTTTTGGGTTTTTTCAGGATCTGCTTAAGTGTGAAAATTTTATCGACGGTGAACTTTCCTGACCTAAAACCGCACTGATAGGGGCTAAGGGTTTAAGGCGTTCACACAGTAGGTATGGCAGACAGGATTTTGTATGCGATGTTAAGGAGACTGATACCTCTGTAGTTGGCGCTGTTGAAAGGGTCTCCTTTCTTTCGGAGGCTTAAGACAAAATATATGATTTCTTGCAGAAGCTGCCAATTCAAAACTCTTCTACGCAGAAGCAATATGGTCAAGTCAAGTTTCTTTCGGTATGCGGAATTGAATCCTTTTACCGTCACGTGAGCAATCCAGACTGTTTCGACCGATGTTATACTCGTCGTATCTTCAATGATTCAGCTACTTGCTAAAGAAATGGAAATGAACCAAAAATTCCGACACAATACTCAAGTTCCGATTGAGTGTTTACCTAAATAATGGTTGGTGTACAAACTAAGCTAAGAGGAGTCTTTGCTGCTTTTTTTCCATTGACTAGTTTTATTTTAAATAAATTTAAATTTTTAAATGCTGGTTTTGAACTTATGCCAGTAAGCCTGATGGCCACGAAATTTACGTTCCCTTATTTAAAGCTTTGCAAATATGTCGAAAAGGTTTGATTGACTCAGTAGTCTCGATGTAAGAGCACTTTAAGCGATGGAATGTGCTGTCTCCCAGACGCACATACCGATTATATAATATTTTAAAGAAGTGTCCTTTTTAATCATCAATAATTTTCGTGATGATTACAAAATTTAAAAAAAATTATACAAAAGTGCAAACCACCAACAGTTTACCTAGATTTTCCTCATCAATTCACTTCGGCTAACCGCACCCTCATTATTTGCATTCGACTATCGCATCGAACAAAGCCGAATCAATGCCAAACTATTTACAGCCCCAATCTAATTACCTTCCAATCCCTGGCAATCCAAACACAATGTGGGCTGTCATCCGCACACCGGATGCCTGTACATGATGTGAAAATTCGCACAAGCTATATAGCTTAGCTCCCGAATCCCACACCCCACCGGAGATGTGTTTACTGTTCGCTAACAATACACAAACAGCCCTATACCACCACCACCGGGATTCGGGATGTTGTGCTTCTCGAGCCCAGCGTGCAAAATGCGTGCAGTTAATAACAAAACTGTCAAATGCAAAGGCATAACGCTGCTGCTGTGTTGATGGCATCAAACGTCCTAAAATTCGCTCACAAGAATCTACATTTTAATTAATTGCGATAATAATTCAGAGAGCGGGGATATTAGGAGATCGACCTACCTACAGGTGGAGCGTCTCTCATGACAAACGCAAGCAATGCCTGGATGATGATTATATTTTTACATGCAAATTCAATTAACAATTTAAATTTCCCACCGTTCCACCCGCTCCACCCCCCGATGGGGGGTGCGGAAATAAAAGAGTTGCCAATTCAATTGCTAGCATTGAGTGGGATTGGATTTGATTGGGCGCGCACGTAATTAGCGAACGAATGCTTTCGCATTCCAATGGAGATTAGTTTACGAATTCAATTCCCGACCACAAATGACGTTTGCACAAGTGCAACAATTCCCAGCGCGCTCCAACGAGCAAGCAATTTCCTAAAATGCCCGAACAACAACAAAAATCGAGCCACAAAAAAAAACAGCATTTGAACAAATACTCCAGAGGGGGTGAGTATGAAAAAACATCAAATAGACGAAGGATAAAAGCGCATTCACACGCGATCCTATATATTCACCCGCAATCCTATATATTCACCCGCGAGCCCAGTGTGGTACTTCCCACAGTTGTAGTCGACGGATGGGGGGTGTTGGCCGGTCCGCCAGGCGACTGTGCTCGCTGGAATCAGTGAGATACGGGATTTCTTTGCGAATACAAAAGGGATTACCATCATCATCCCAGACAGAGTGAGTGCGCCTGGGATTACCAATTGGCGGGCGGTGGCGTGTGTCAATAGCTGGTCGCGAGATAGAGATACGTTATGTGCACGGGAAGGGTGGTAGTGTATGGAGTGTCCAACAGTTGGGTTGTCGGGCAAAAGTCCGATAAAGTAGCGGATTAATATTTATTTACGAAAGCGATGGGTGATTGCAAATGGTGCGAGCTGGAAATTCATGAATACATCTATGGGATTTGCAAAAAGGATGTTGATTTCAATATTTTAAAGTATAAGCTATTCAATGGTTTGCCGAGGGCGACAGAAGTTTACCAAAAACTTTTATTCAATTCGAAGCTAGACTGGGTAATAGTTTTGATTGTCAGCTCAAAAATTGCTGGAAAGGAGTGGATTGAGGTGGACAACGTGGAACATTTATATGGTCATTTTTGATTCTCATCTGTTTCAATAGCTGGATAGGAGTAAAATGCGGGAAAAGGACTTGCTGGTTCATGGTAAATCACTCGTTAAAAAGAATATGCACTAAAGAAACCTTAAAGCTGAATATTTATAGTTCAGCAATGCAACCTTTATAGGCAGCAATGCTTTCCAGTCTTTTTGTTAACCTAATGACAAATAAAAAGACTTAAGCTTATAGAACATTCTATATAGTAGATGCATTAAACCCAAACAAACAAGAACAAAGGCTTGAACATTTTTTTTACATTATTTAGAAGTAGGTATGTACATACTAGGCATGCACATAATTGTGCACATTTTGTACCGTCAAGCGGGCAAAAAGTTTGACCAGTTTCAAATATATCAAACAGCTGTATCATTTACGTTTTTGGATGAGCGAGGAATAAATGGCATCAGAGTAGGGGCTTGTACTTTCGTATTCCAATCATACACGGATAGTCGACGGCTGCCACAGCCTACTCTGTTCATAACTTTGTGCTGGGACACACATTCCTTCCCATCAAAGTTGTGTCGGGCGAGACGGGTAGGTTTTCAAGTTAGTTGAGAAAAGGAGAGTAGAATACACCGAATTCTCTTTTCTATTGTTAAAACCGATCTGTCTCGCCTGACAAGACTTTCATGGGAAAGCACGTGTGGCCTAGCACTTTAACAGACACCGTACAGACATGCACAGTGGCACACTCCACAAAAGAGCAGAAAAAGAAACCAAGACAAACAGCAGAACAGAGTATGTAAAACTTAAAAAAAGTGCTCCAGTTGTGCTTTGTTAGTCCGTTTAAGAGAGAGCTAAACCCTTTTGCGGTTCAGAAATTGGGTGTCCGCGTCTGGTTATAAAAGATTCCGCTTATGAGAAATATGAATTATGTATTTATTTCCGTTCTTTGAAATCTGTCCGGTTATAAGAGGTGTCCGGTTATGAGAGGTGTCCGTAAGGAGAGAGTACACTGTAGATACGTTTTCGTTTTTTTGCTTCATGTATCTCCAAAAACGAACTGTGATAATGACCTTTAAAGTATGTAATTTCAACTTATACTGCTTCTTAAACGTTTGCAAGAAAAAAAAATGTGCACGACTGGGTCGCACGTAACTTTCTCGTTTATTGCGAATCTCGCAGAATCTTAAAGTCATTTCAGCAATTTTTACGTTTAAAATCATACCCACTCAAGGTGTAATTAATACCTACTTTCAAATTTCACCCCGAACTGGCACTTGAAGGAGGCAAGGAGGCGATGAATTTCAAATTATATTGCTATATGTACTGAAGTTTTGGACTTTACAAAAATATACCGTGTGTGAATAATCGGGATTTGGGTAGTCATTTTTGAGAAATATTCATAAAACGGCAATATTAGAGTTTTCTGAGATAAACTAAGTACGTGGTCATGTTTAGAATGCTTATATTGTCTTAAATATGTATTTTGATCAAAATCGTTAGAGCGGTTTTTTGTAAAATTATTCTAACAAATGTTACAATTTGGATTCGAAAAGCACTGTTATTAAACTGTTTAGCTGAAAACTGAGTACGACATATTCTTCAGGATATCAACATTACTTAGCAGATATATTTTCATCCAAATCGAAAATGACGTTTTCGAGATATGTGTAGTTTTTAAAGTACCGGTTTTAGCGATTGGGAAGGACGCATTCATGGTTCAAAAAACACTGTTTTTCAACTGTTTAGCTCAAAACTGAGCCAGTGGTATTACTATGTATTTAAGCATTACCTGAAAGTAACATTTTTATCATAATCGAAAATGGCGTTTTTGAGATATGAGCAGTTTTTTAAAGTACTTTTATTAGGGATTTGGGTGGATATCAAAGGACGTAGTCTTTTTAGGGAAAAACTGAGTTTGCTATGAAGTTAAGAATGACAATAGTACCTTAAAAATATTTTTTTTTTTTTAATTTTTTTTACCGGTTTCGAGAAAAAGTCAATTTTCAAAACTCCCGTTGTTGGACTTTTTAGCGAAAAACTGGGTATGCAGTCATGTTAAGCATGCCTGCATTAACCCAACGATCAATTTTGGTTCAAATCGTTAGAGCCGTTTTCGAAAAAATCTTAATTGTTTAATATTTCGTAAAACGTTTATAAACACTGTTTAGCAACTGTTTAGCTCAAAACTGAGCCAGTGGTATTACTATGTATTTAAGCATTACCTGAAAGTAACATTTTTATCATAATCGAAAATGGCGTTTTTGAGATATGAGCAGTTTTTTAAAGTACTTTTATTAGGGATTTGGGTAGATATCAAAGGACTCAGTCTTTTTAGGAAAAAACTGAGTTTTCTATCAAGTTAAGAATGACAATAGTACCTTAAAAATAATTTTTTTTAAAAATAGTTTTTACCGTTTTCGAGAAAAATTCAATTTTCAAAACTTTCGTTGCTGGACTTTTTAGCAAAAAACTGGGGCTCCCTGAAATTACGCCAAAAGAAATTACGCCAAAAAAATAAAATGGAAAAAAAGCCCAAAAACCTCCATACAAATTTGTGGCATTTTTTCCTAGGAAAAATCGCCCAAATATTTTGACACAAGTGCCGCTAATTTTGGCATTTTTTCCAAAACTCTTTTGGGCTTTTTTCCATTTAAGAAAATTGAGAAAACGCCAAAAAAACATTTTTGGAAAAAACACCAAAAAACTTTTTGGTATTTTTTCCAAAATTGAAAAGGAAAAAACGCCCAAAAAGTTGTTGTTTTTTTTAATAGAAAAGAAAAAAGCGCCAAAAGGTTGCATTCTTTCACTTTCTCTATGTATGGTTTTTTTTTCGCAAAATAACATAACATTACATGCTTTTACCTAGTTTCAAGAGCATTTTTGAAGCACGTGTGATCACGCGTGATCAGTACAAAAGTGAAGATTTTTCGGATGATAATGACGATGACGAAGTAGGAAACCAGACGAAAAGCGCAGAGTTGGAAACCGTTGTTTTATGTGTAGTTTGTCAAGTGCTACACCCAAACATTATAATGTTGCCATGCAAACATATAAAGGTATGTTCAGAGTGCAACATCAAATTACAAGCCCAGTCAGTGGCTGATGGAGAAGACAATTATAAATGTCCGTGCTGTCGGGAAATTGTCGCAGATACTCTTCAGGTGTACGTCTAATACAGTGATATGTACATATAAATTACATTCATGACTCTAAATAAAAAAAAGTTATTACAATTGGTTTGTTTTAAATGTGTTAGCTGGCTAAACTCTGAAATATAAATGAAATATAAATTGTCCAAAGAAGCGGCGCGACCGCGCGTTGCCCGCGACTACGCGTTGCCCGCGACTAGGCGTTGCCCGCGACTACGCGTTGCCCGCGACTAGGCGTTGACCGCGCTAGCGCGCTGTCCACGACCGCGCGCCGGCCGGTTGGCGGCTACGCGAGCGGCGCGACGGGCCGCGCGCGCTCCCGCCCCCCCCCCTCCCGCATCATTAGTTTTATCTCTAAACAACTCTATCGGAGCGGGTAATTTATTCTACAACGAATTTTGGAGCTAATTTCCATATTAAATTTGGAAATTATCTAAGCCAAAAAAAAATTGTGTTTTGGTTTTATTTCCAAACTAAATTTGGAAATTATGCCAAAAAAAAAACTTTTTGTGGCGTAATTTCCATTTTACTTTTTGGCTATTTTTCCAAAAATATGGCGTAATTTCCTGGCATTCTGGTGAATTTTCTTTTTCATTTTTTGGCGTTTTTGCCAAAACCATTACGCCGCAATTATTTTGGTCTTTTTTCCAAAACACTTTTTGGCGTAATTTCAGGGAGCCAAAACTGGGTATGCAGTCATGTTAAGCATGCCTGCATTAACCCAACGATCAATTTTGGTTCAAATCGTTAGAGCCGTTTTCGAAAAAATCTTAATTATTTAATATTTCGTAAAATGTTTATAAGCACTGTTTTGCAACTGTTTAGCTCAAAACTGAGCCAGTGGTACTACTATGGATTTAAGCATTACCTGAAAGTTACATTTTTATCATTATCGAAAATGGCGTTTTTGAGATATGAGCAGTTTTTTAAAGTACTATTATTAGGGATTTGGGTGGATATCAAAGGACTCAGTCTTTTTAGGGAAAAACTGAGTTTTCTATCAAGTTAAGAATGACAATAGTACCCTAATAATAAGTTTTTTTTAAAATCGTTTTTACCGTTTTCGAGAAAAAGCCAATTTTCAAAACTGGCGTTGCTGTACGAAAACAGTATCTTTCTCTTAGATACTACGTATACGAGAAAGTTAAAAAAAACAAAGGAGTCCTACATCAAAAAACTTAGCATAATTTCTTACGTTTTTGAAAAGCGAAAGCGGTTTTCGTTTCGTTTTTAACAGAACACCATTCCATGATATCCCTATCGAAAGGTGGGTCTCAATTTATGCAGCTCCTAGTCTTAAGTTCTGGAGGTCTTTGGTTTATGGTTTATTCATTTTATTGTATTATCCATTACATACTTTCAGGGGTTACAGTACCTTTATTAGAATGGCACATCCCATTTAATGTCAATGGCTGAATGATTTTCCGGAATGTTAATTTTTTAACCATTGCAGGAGAAGAATGTCTTTTTATTATTTTAAGTAACCAAAGAATATCCTTTGGGAAACTTGAGTAAGACAGAATTGAAGCAGTTGGGCTCCAGAAAAGTCAGCTTTATATTAGACTTAGAAGACAGCAGTTGGACTGCTAACAGCCAAAAGACTTTGGAATAGCTTTTCATGATCCACTTTTCGAGTTTCGAGTTTCGAGTTACACTTACACAATCTATTACCCTATTGTTAAACCATTTCACCTTCAAATGAAGAAAATTTAAACGATACATTGATTTTAGATTGATAAAGGATGTATCATAATATGTGCTAGAAGATCGTTCCAAATAAGTCACAAGTCACGCGACTCAATTGTATTTCTCGGCGAAACGGCTATTGCATGATTCAAGCAAAGATTAAGGTTGACAGTAATAGGCAAATTGTGGTAACCACTAAAAAGGTATTTCCCTAAAATTTGTATTCATTTCAGTTCATGCGAGTTCACTTACACAAAGCTGTGAAACTAAGTAACTACCCGTAGCCGTATAAAGTAAGCCAATAACTCGTTCTTCCTTTCTTACTGGGAACTTTGGAAAGAGTTTTAAATCTGCAGGAGCAGTCTCAATGTAGAAACTTTAAAATACACATTACGACGGACGGCTCTGTACAAATTAAACAACTATCTACACAAATACAACTTAGAAGTCTTCAGACCATAGAATTGATGAAGTGCCTTAATATCAGCATAATAGACTCAGAGGTATTAAGGCAGTCAACTACGCAAGTGACACAGTTATCATTAAAATACTTTCTAATGCTATGAAATCTGCGTTATTAGAGCTATCAATGCAGATGGAGACCAATAACCAAAAACAACAAACCTATTATGAAACTAGGCATCAAACGCTACAAAATTTGAAAGGCCTCAATATTTCAGCTGAAGCCACCTCCAAGTGAAATTGGAAACAGGAAGAGAGAGAGAAGAGAGGAAGAGAATATTAAAGGAAAGTGGGACCCACAACCGAATTGTATGCTGTATATATACGCCATATTAAATTGTTTGGTGGAAGGCGGTTAATACAAAATTATTTCTTTATAATCTGAACATGGTAGAGACATTGCACGGCAACTATACCTGGAAACTCAGTTGAACCTATATTTCTATTTGTTTTCTCTTATAGTGAACAAAATTTGGAAGCCCAGTTCTTTTGAACGAGCTTATTCAACATATTTAATCAGAAGGATTTATGACACTCACTGATGAATTTCCCTCAAGCATGCATAAGACAGCGAAGAGAAGCATCAAAAAGTCCCATCGACTGGCAAGTTGCTGTAGCTCAAACCATCCCACCAACAATTGAAATATCTATTTGGATGGGTAGTCAGCAGCAGCATTTAAAACGACCCACTCCAATCCAATCTATTTAATACAACATGAGTGTAAGTCATAGCAAAAAACCATAAAACAATAGTGCTTGTGCCCTGGTGGGTTCTCGGACATGTCATACTATACTAAGGCAATGAGACACTAGATAGACTAGATTTATTGATGGCGTCACATTAAACTAAACAACAATCGAATAACGCTTGTGGTGATGTCATAATCCATAGCGAGTGACCCGCAATCCATATTAAAAGATTAATAATTCTGGGTATTCGATAAGGTACTAACTGGACTGGACACTATACATTATTGGAAACATGGCTAAAAGTCTATATGAACGGTTTTGGAATGACTTCTCAAGAAGTTGCAGGAGCGAAATAGAATCTGCGCAACATCTATCTAATATCGAGTTTCCCAAAGTGGCATTTGGTGCTCCGCCATAAAAATCCAAGATGGGAAAAAATAAGAAAATTCCATCAGACTAGCGAATTTTGAGCTTCTGAAACTTGGCACTTTGTTCGCAGCAATGAAATTTGTGTACAAAAATGCGTAAAAATAAATCGTGTATCTACTCCAGAACTTCAGAGCTACCAAAATGGAAACGGATCAATGGCGTTGATAGTAAAAAGATTTGGTTTTTCTACGTAGCTTGTTTTCGGGGAAATACAAGTTTCTAAGACGACTGAAAGTTTTGAGAACCGCAAAAAAAAAAAAAGGAGATTGGACGCAAAACTACTCCAACGAAATATTTGCCGGACAATTAGATCCAATTCATTTTTGATGACCATATACAAATTAGGGAGATTGTTGCACCTAAACTCCATCATGAACTCACGGCCTGGAGCTGTATCGTAGAACAAAATCCTCGTGGTTGCATATTTCACAAAAAAACATAGTATTTTAACAAAAACCTAAGGAACAGCTGGAATTTCGAAAGACTCCACTTACAAAAACCATAGCAATTTTGGAAAAAATCTTTTTGGCGTGTCAAATAAAAGTTTAATAAAAATATTTGAATCCGATGAGAAAGTGTATGTAAGGTACACGCTTCAAAAAATAAATCATGGAGCAGAGAAAGAACCAAGAGAAAGCACTGCAGATTCTCTTGGTTCGGTGTTGGTCCATTCTTGTATAAGGGTCGACCCTTGATCAACACGCTTATAAAAGCTTATTAGGGATAACCCTTTTTTATACATGCATAATGATTTCTAACAGCACTACGATCCTTAGCGGAGATCCGCAGAGTGAAGCAATAGCTTGCAGATAATAAAATTAATGTTTTCGAAAGCCAAAAAATCAAGAAATGCTGAAGAGCTTTTCGAGCCCACCATATTAGAATGCCGGATGGGCGCAGTCGCAGTGGCTCGTCAGTGTTCTGGACTACTTACTGCGTGAGTGGTTAGTGTGCTGGACTACTGTTCGAGGGATCGAGGGTTCGATCCCCGGAAAAACACAAATTACATCTTAAGGTTTTTTCCACTGCGCCACGTCTCGCGAACACCCGAGAGTATGACTGTCCTGAAAAAGCTGAATGTTCGGACTCGGCATAAAATTGTAGGTCCCTTCCATTCGTCCCATAAACTCACACAAACGAATGGTTGCCATTGCCACCTATTTATTTTTTTAACTCCCAGAGATCCACAAACAAAATGGACCTTGTCGGGTTTACGAAACTACAAGGCCTTATATGACATGGAATGTGAACATTGAAGCGGTTCCACTAAACAGAAGGAACATTTTCTTTTAGGAGGAAAGAAGTTTTATATTAAATGGTATTGATGGCTATAACTTCATGATTACTGAGACAGCTTTTGGGACCTATTCCAGGGAAGTTCCAGCAAGAAAGCGCGCTTATACACAATTCACATGTGTGATGTGTTAAAGAATGGATTGGCATGTCAGTGTAAACGTTCAGCGCATGTTGACGCAGCGTTAATTTTCCGGTCGTCCGACATCAACCGGGCTAACACTACGGCTAGCCGCACAAATAGAAGAGTATGGGACAACACGAGATGCTGGGTCGGGTCTGGTTGGCTCCGGAGCAGCCGTTTTGGTGAGAATATCGCAGCTGTGACAGAAGAAATAACAGATGACCCCGGAGTTTCGACCATCAGACGACGTGCCGCGAAATTGCCCATCAATTAGCGGTCTTGACAGAGAATTTTGGTGAAAGACCTGTAAGATATTCCCTTACAAAGTGCAGATAGTGCATCAGCTGTTAGCTATTGACAGCGCCAAACACGTGTAATCTATGTCCAAGCAGCCATCCTGAATGTGGCTCAAGAAGGAGACAACTTTTCATCGAAAATCATCATGAGTGACGAGGTACATTTCCATCTCGGATGTATGAATAAATTAAATTCTCGCTTCTGGGCCACCGAAAATCCGCGAATAACCCACGAAGAGCCATTACACCCGCTCAAAGTTACAGCCAAACGACTACCACGAGTGTCGACGCATGCCGAGCGCCACATAGCCGTCATCAACGACTTTCTCCTACCTCAATTGGATGAATTGGGAGTGGAGAACATGTGGTTTAAAAAGGATAGAGTAACGAGCCACAACCGAAATTCTGAGGGCCGCATTTCAGGGTCGCTTAATCTTTCGTTTTGCTCTCACCGGTAGGAACGCCTGATTTACCCCTTCCAGACTTATTTTTGTATGTCAAAAAGCCTCAGATTCTTGAAGCCCTCAAAGAGAATATCCGTCAAGAATGCGAGTACCTATCGCTGGAAGTTCTGACAAAAGTGATGGAAAATGACAAAAATCGGGTCTGAATTGTAATCAGTTCTGGCGGCGGCCACTTAGCCGATATCAATTTCTCGACTTAATGAAAACAAAATTTAATACATCAAATAATCATAACCCGAAAGCAGAACCAACGTATTTCATTCCTAAAAAAATGACAGCCAAAGAACACCCTGTGACAACTTTTGCGTAGGTAAGTATATAAAAAAAAGTCACAATCTTATGAACAAATTTGGTGGTATTAATGTACCTCTCTGTGATCCACATAATACGACAGACGATCAAGATCTAAAACGTAACTCTAGTGTATCTATTGAAATGAACATCACTGTGGTGGCGTCCTAGGTTCATCTGTGAACGATTTATGCTGAATATACCTCCAAATATGTCAAAGTAGTTCACCTACCATGTTGACGATTTACCGTCGATTGGATATAGTAATTTAATTCGCTATAAGTCTTTCTTCTTAGTACGGCTCATGTTAGTCTTTTGATCGACCGGATCTTACTAATCGCTGTTTTGTCATAGAAAGGTTGCAGTTCCCCGCTAAATGGTTTGTACTTCCGCTAAATAGTTATACAAACACAAGGGAAAGCAAACATTTTATCTTTTATACCTACGGTGTTTCTGAAATGACTCCGACCTAAAAATATTTCCACTTTGAAAAAACGTATCTACCTATACGAAATTCTAGTCCTTCACAAACCCTCTTTGAACATACTCGTATGTAGTGTAGTGTTACACAACTATTTCAAAGAATTTCCATTTTAACGACCTCACATATAATAAAAACTGTGTTCGCGTCCACTTTTCACACTCGTAAAATTGAAAACCAGGTCGAATGCATAAAAATACTGCACATCCTACAGAACACATAGTTATCTGCTGCACTCTTCCCTAATTTTGTCTCCCCAATTAAATCTATTTTAACGAGTTTCTTGCGAAACGCACATGCAAAAAATATACATATATACCTCCACGCCCTTTTGGGGCCTCCCCGCATGGGAAACGCATCTATTTTTAAAGTCCTGATGCGTCGCAGTCTCAACTCCCAAAATAAAATTTTCAAAATTCTATGCGTGCAATTTTGTATGTGAGATTATCTCTTTGGAAACTCCTTTAACTCAATATTCTTAATGAACAGCAACTTAACTATACGAAAGGCACTTCATACAAGTGATACCATATACTACTCGATTCGTATCCATGAGATACTCTCTCTCTGAATCATACGTCGTACATGGCATGTCAAAAGGCAACTTCAAAAAGAGGAACATACAAAAAAAAATAACCCAACAAAAGAAAAGAATTTAAATTTGCAGTCATAAAGTGAAAAGTTAAGAGGAAAATAAGAACAAAAGCACACAGGCCTACAAGGAAGAGCCGACAGCTTACCAAGAATACATCGACTAAGACGATGGATCCCCAAAACCAAAACGAAGACGAAGAAGAAGAGGAAGTCATTGCATGTCGACTTTAGTCCAAGTACAAGTAAAGTAGTACTTCACATATAGATACGTACGTTGGTATAGAGATACGGATTGATATACTGTTGAATAACTAAATATGTCCCGCTTGCGTTCGACCCAACCCAACTATAGTATTAGCAGCAGCGCCCCTATCTTCTTTTGCTGGCTGCTGCTTTGTACTTGATACGCGGCGAGGTTCATCATTCCAGAAAGTGACGAGCTGCAGTTCGGTTGTGTGTTCTCCTTGACTGCCCGCGATTAATTTGGATTTTTTTTTAATTTTTTTTATTTCTATCTTTGTTTAGTTAAGTTGTATATATACATCTTTTCGAACATTACATTAAGCGGCTAGACGAACAGACCCCCAGAGCGAGCGAAGAGTGTGCGTGTGCTGCTGCATCATAAGCGTATTATCGATTTAGTAGTGTACATCGCGGTATTAGAAAATAAATTTTCCTTACATTTTATCGGTGCCTTGGAGGAGCCTCAATATCAGAACTCCTCTCAGTCAGTAGCTGATCGTACTTCGAAGTTGCCGTGTGGTTTCATTGCTCCTCTGCTCTTGTTCAAAATAGCGATCTCTCGATCAACGGTTATTCCTAGATAATTGTTCGTGCGATCAATAGTTTGCGTGTTTATTTATTTTATCTTCAAAGATAATTTCAAATTAATAAAAAAAAAAATGAGGGAAATCGTTCACTTGCAAGCCGGTCAGTGTGGCAATCAAATCGGCGCTAAGGTGAGTTTAGATACATTTTCTTATTTTTTTTTTATTTGATTTTCTGATCGCGCCAGCAAATTTATTATTTGTTCTCGATTAAATGGAATTGTGAATGGCAAAGCAGAAATTTAATAGCACAGATACTGGTAGATCATATTGTGGTTTGAGTGTCGCATGCAAAACTGAACCGCAACCGCATCGAACAAAATAAAAATGTCTACAAAATTAAGTATATTTGTAACTGGGTGGTGCTTTTTGTTTTTTTTTTGGAGATAGAAAGATAAAACGTTAATGTGCCGGTTTTTATGAGTTGGTAATGGGTACAGATGGGTGAATAGATAAATATGTATATTCCGAGCAATTATCAGTTTTGTTTGGTTTCTATTAATTGGCGAGAAAGGAATGGTGCAGATGAGTGACTCAGAATTGGGTAATTATTTTTTTATTAAAATTGTAATATGAATTTTGCAAAGTTTTGATATTTTTCAAACGCTACGATTATAGGGGCGGAAATATTACTGAAAATTTGGCATTATCTTTGGCTACAAATTAGAATAGCGAATAAGTTTTGATTTTAAAATGAGCGACTGTGGTCTATGTAACGAAAATTCGACATGTTCTAGTTAAGGTTTTAGTTTTAGGTTTGACAGTTGATTATGGTTTGCAAATTAGCTCAAATGGTTAGTGTTTAAGGTAGTTAGCTGCATACAGACAAAATTGGCACAATTTTTAAGGTCTTCGGATATAGCTACTGAGTTTTTAGTTGAAAGATCTATAGCCATAGTTTTCTTCGACGGATTCTGTGATCACCCTGAATATTTATTTATGCTGATCGTAAAAATCGATATCAATGAAAATTTCACATTAAAACTGACTGTAAGGCATCGAAAACGATGAAATTGGCATTCTTAACAAGGACCATTCCGAGTAAGAAGATATCTTACAGTACTCGATCACAAAAAGTGGAAAAGCCGCTAAAATTAGATCTGTGGATGTACATCGGGAGAGAAAGTGTATCGGTTTAAACCTTTGACAATTATGGTTGGTTGGCTGCCAGCTGGGAAATGCCAACGCACTTAGACCAGCGTAGGTACACTAAGATACCACGAAAAAAACAGATCATATAAGACCTACTTACTATAGTTGAACCATTTTGAGCTCTTTGGAAAGCTCACCCAAGTTTTTGTAATGGAAGGCTCCTAAATGAAGCTTCCTTTTACAGGAGAGAGCTGGACAGAAGCAACGAAGGCGAGGAATAGATTCCTCATTCATACAGCTTCGCAAATGTCGTTTTCGAAAAGGCCTAGCCTTACGGCAGTGTCCAGTAATGACACCTATTGTGTGTGACGATATGCAATCTGTTTTAGGAGAAATCAATTTCTTGGAACATGTCAAATCCAGCTTAGGTTAAATCTATGTGTAGTGCCACTTGTTCACCTAAGAATTGTACTCTCGATAGCATTCTGCTTAAATTTTTGTAGCGATTTGTATGCCCAGGGTACCTTTGTCCGACAGGATGGTTATAGTTGTTCCAATTCTGCGGCCTTACAATTACCTGGAATGTCCCTATTCCCCCAACATCCAAAAAAGGCGAATGTTAAACAGTTCGGCCATCTCCGTAAGAGATGATCGGCAGTTGAGGGCTACTTGAGAAATTTTAGATATCGAATCCAAAGATTTGATAGCTGTTTGACTGTCCGAAAATATGCAGATATCTTTAACGAGTATCACGTTTTCTATAGCTAAGATGAGACTTATTTTATCACCATAATTTCCACTACAATAGTTTGATAGACCGAAGGAGAGCTTAAGATTAAGACTTTCAAAGAAAACGCTTCCACCAACTCCGTCTTTGGTTTTCGACCCGGCAGTGTAGAAGTGAGTTTGCCCAGTTTCTGGCTTAAGCGTCGACAAGTGACTTTAAAAGATTATCCGTTTCGATGACACGATCGTCTGAAAAGTTAGGTGATTAGAAAATTTGGGTCATTCCTAATGCGCTTTAGGGTTTTATATAAACATTCGATTTTGTAGATTGGGCTATGCCAATGCATACAACAGACTACCAGTACAGCATATGACCGCAACGGGAGTTTTCCAAACTTCGATTCCTGTGAGGTGATTTTCGATGATCATTCGTGATATTTTCGGCTATATTGCGGTCATAAATTCACAGATCTTGGCTTTTAAATGATTCAAAATTTAAGAATTGTCTGCACAGACACGATCTTTGGCATGGCCGTACAAAAACAGGTTAATATCAAACGACCGAGCTGTGTAATTCACGTCGCCAAATTTCGTAATTATATGGCCAAGCAAATTTTAGTACAATAGACTAGAGCCGTGTTCCCCAATTCGTGGCACATAGCCCACGTCCTTTTGGAACCACATGTCGCTTGAAATTCAGGTCAAAGATGATTGCTAGAATTGACTATAAAACAAATAGCGGGAGGCGCAACATGTCCAAATGGGCAAGTCTTCTTAAACCCAGGCTTTGTCGTACATAAAATACGACCCTATGTACAGCGTGCATTAAACGGTCATTCAGAATGTATGCAATGACCTTTCAATGATCGCTTTGCATTCTCAGAACCCCAAACCCTACACGCTGTTTCTTTATGTAGCGGTAGCCGCCTTAAGAAATGAAAATTTGGTACGATCTGGTGATAGCTGTTAAATATTAAAGCAGAGAAGTTTGAGTTTAAAATGAGCGACTGTCATTTTTGTAATGAAACATCGACATTATCTGCTTATGAATTTTAGGACTGGCAAATGGTGTGTAACTTAGCTTAAAAAGTTAGTGTGAAAGGTACTTTGAGTGCGTTAAAAACATCTTTGGTAAAAAACAGGTTTTTCGAGGGCAAAAACAGGTCACAGGTTTTTGGTCCAAAAAACAGGAGTCTCCTGCGCAAAACAGGAGAGATGGGATCATTATGCATACAGTCAAACTTTGTAAAAAATGAGCCTCATAATGTTACCTATAGGTAAAGAAGATACTTGTCGAAAATTCGGTCATTGTAATTTTAAGGCTTAAGCGATCCATATTGTGAAATAGATCACTAGGGATGACAGATGGAATTAACAAAAGTCAGATGTCAGTCATGAACAATCCCAACCTTAAATTATTAATTTATTAGAGACATATTAGAGACATTTCAAAAAAATAGATCGTTTAGTGCTCGTAAGGGCAAGACGAGAACTATCTGTCACCAAGAAAGAAAAATGGGATGAACATTTATTTTAGTATTAAGGTAGTACATTTTACTGCCAGTTTTGTATTATTATTTTGTCGATCACTTTGCAATCATTTAACAGGCAATGCTATGCTAGAAATGATCAAATCACATCTGCCTGCAATTATGGTATTTGCAATATCAGACAGAATTTTGAATCAAATTCGATTTTGCGATCACTTATTTGGTACCAAAAAAAAAAACACAATAATATTCCAAATAAATTATGAACTATCTATTCTAAGTAAAAATAATGGCAATCCATTCAAACCTAGGGCAAGATCACTTAAATAAAAACGATCGCACGATATCCTTTTCATGAAAGCTGGTAGACGAAACCGCTGTAGTCGAAAAGATGTCGTTTGAACATTTTAAGTTTACCTGATCTGGTCCCTGTTTTATATAAGACTTTTAAGGTGTCGATCGTCTGAAGATCATTAAAGTTAGTAAGAAACATTACAATCAACTACAAATTGTAGCAGATTCCCTTAGTCATTACTTCCTACGTCTCTTATTGATACGCCCAAGTGTTTGACAAATCTTAATTATATCACCCACAGTTTCACAGTGGATGTTTTAAACTTCAGTTCAAAAAATAATTCGGTTTTACAGATTCGTTTAACCCTTAAACCGAGTTCATTCTATAGCTTTAGTTAAAAGACAATGTCCCTTATTGTGATTGTCGATCAGCGATCGTCACGACAATTATTGACGATTGCGTCGATTGATTTTCTTCCAACAGAAAGCATCGATCAGACATATTTTTAATCGACTACAAGCGACTGTCAAATCGACAAATATCGATCGCAATCGCACAGTTCTCGATCGATCGACAGTTATCGATCAACGATTAACTATCGACACTCACAATAGGGGCAAATATTCTGCGATTTAAACCTCATATCACTTGATACAGTGACATTTCAAGTTCAAAGCTGTCGATTGTCAAAAACACAAATATTTGACGTTCTCTTACGCATTCTTTGAAAGAAAAGGCTAAGAATGATTTTGGAAAAGTCGTATAAGAGCAATGTAGCTACTCTACAATACTGTCAAATTATATTCATTAAATTTAGTTAAACTGAGTTTAATTGAACTTAAGTTCAGATTACATTGTGAAACCGGACGAGTTGAAATTCAAATTTATATACTCAAGTTTAGGTTTAGTTGAACTTTAGTTTAAACTTCTACTGTGAACTAGGAGTCATCAAAAATAAAAAAAAATAAACACATCAGTAAAGCCTCCACAATGATAGTATTTGAATCATCAAACAGGCTTTTGGGTCTATTGTAACCCAATAGTCACCGATCAGTGATCTTGAACTGATCGTGAAAAAGCGAACAAGTTCCATTTTAAAAGATATTACTAATCAAAGCTGAATAGATGTCTGTTTGGTATAAAACTTTTAAACTCTCTATTGTCAGATGATCACTAAACTATGTATCTTTTGGAATCGGCTGAAAAATATAGCACATTCCCTTAAGGATATTTGTCATTATTGCCTGAATCGCTTGTTTCTATTTCTACACACTTAGGTATTGGAAAATTCGATCAGCGATCAGAAAAAGTATCTAAATATATGCAAGTCATAAAATATTGAAAACAGAATGACTACCTAGCCACTTAAGCTTGCACTTTACCTCACAAAGTAGTCGAAATGTTGAAACAAAAAAAAGATCGTTCCGGCGATCACGCAACTCTTCCCCAACAAAGTAGTTTTCTTCTAAACTATCCCAATCTCGATTAAAAAATACAGACTTTGGATAACCATTTCCTTACAAGTATCTTTCATCATTGTATCTACTACCATTTCAAATTTTTATGTTTATCTATTAATCTTTTTTCTTCCATCGCTTCAAAGTTCTTCGGTTTTTTTTTTTCAAGTGGGTAATTATGAAATGCATTCGTGCATGATGAGCTACATCCATCTGATGATGGGTTTTCATTGGCTACTTCCACCGAAGAAGTAGTCGTCATTGTTGAGGCCTACTTAATTATATTTTTTTTTTCCAAGACGAAGAGAAAATGCATTAAATTTGTGTTCTTTTGTATATCCAAAAGCAAAGCGCGCATGCAATTAAAATAAAAATGAAAAAAGAAATCTCAAGCAACTCTTTTTCTGACATGGGTAATTTTCCTCACATCTAATTGCGCCCATAAAACTCATCTAGACTTAGATTTGGGGATATCATCTGTGGCTTATCTTGGAATTTCAGATAAGAATACATTTCTATAATAGGCACATACACCAGGGTATTGTGATTTCACTTAGACGTTCATGCGATAATGGCGAGTGCATTCAAAACAAGTGCATGACAATGGTGATTGATAAGGGTTCTTTGTTTTTCTCTGACAGTGAGTCACCCTTAGAGTGTAAAACCATATGTGCAGTGCACTTCATTATGCAAAGCGTGTATACTGTATATGGCTTCAAGGCAAAAGTAATTCGGATATCCTTTCGAATTGAACACCTTGTTATTCATATACTGACATCATACTTCCTGTAATTTAAGACTACAAAAAGAATTTGATAGGTTTCCGCGGAAGTTCTTAATCAGACAGCAAAAGAGTAGCAACTGCGTGACGAATTTATTAGTTTCTTGAGAAAAAAAAAAAAACACAAACAAACTGAATCAAATCTTGAAGATATGAAAAACAGTCCCATGGAGTGGTTATGAATATAGATGGGAATAAAGATTAGAAAACAGTTCATAAGAAAATTTACACAACAAAATTAGTTGGATATATATTTGTTGGTAGATTTGGAGTCGCAGATACAATTAAAATTAGAGTGAAAATTGATCGTTTCAACTTCATTGCAACCAAAACTGATATCACTTTCCGCATAGATACTTTCATCATGTTCAAAAATATCACACAGGAAAACATGACATTTTCCCTATTTAGATGGATGGACTAATAAATATCACACGTCAAGAGATCGTTGGCTTTTTGAATAAATAGAAATGCTCCTTCCTGCCCTTTTGTCATTTGTCAATATGTTTGCCAGATTAGTTCTCTGGAATTTCGAAAATAGACACGTTCTTTCCAAAATTGTGTATACTGCTGCCTACATCAAAGTGATCCAAGAATTTTGGAAACGCCAAACTCTGGATTTTCGTCACCCTAAATATAGATACTCTTTTCAAGTTCTATATTGTGGGGGGAGGGATTTAATCTATTAAGAAAAGTGACACATGTCACACGCATTTTGACAGCCATGATCCAATAATATAGAAGCAGTTATCTTAACTCGACGCTATAATGCACTTGGTGTGAACTATATTACACTAATTGGTTGGGATTTGTTTTAGAGTGAAAATTAAATTACAATTTAAGAGATACTCAACACTTTAACTCGTAAATTATATTACGTACAAGTTTTTAATGTTTAAATTGGACAGACACGGGATAGATGGAGGCAATTATAAAGTTGTACTTTGCGGTTTGACTAGTTTGCGGTTGATTGAAACAGCTTAGATACATATGTAAACTATTGCGGTAATGTCGGCATTTCTACGCAGATATTTTTATTTTTAATAGCATGCAACGCATGTCGAAAGAAATTTGTATTCATGAGAGACTGAGAAGATTTATGGAAAACAAAGGCAGCATTCGATTTTGTAAAAATAGAAATATATGTACGTTATCACTACTTAACAGTAGACAGTGATTGCAAATTGAAAAATGTTTTTAATTACGTGCACAATTAACACAATTACGCTATCGGTTTGATTACATCGATTTAGAATTATTTGTGAAAATTGATTTGACTAAGATGATCTATTGAGAATTGAGGCGATTGACATTTGACATCCGAAAACAAAATATACTGAGTATCTACAGGGGTTTAGTGAGGATTTACATTTGCTAATAGGAGGAAATTGGTCCGTTTTTCGGTTATAGCTACCTTCCACAGCTTATTGAGTCAGTGATCATCTGAAAGGTAATTATATTGCGTATCTGCCATGGCGGACAATTGTGACCCTCTATAGGGAAAAACATGGTTCTTGACAGATGCGTAG
The DNA here is from genome assembly GCA_949372485.1 of Cheilosia soror. Taxonomy (NCBI): domain Eukaryota; kingdom Metazoa; phylum Arthropoda; class Insecta; order Diptera; family Syrphidae; genus Cheilosia; species Cheilosia soror. The sequence goes on from OX443561.1 coordinate 82,536,591, forward strand.
AACGAAACGAAGATGATTATACTCCGAGCACCCGTTATACAAATACCTTCAACTTGAGCCAACTTAAAGTTGCGCCGTGGGTTGTTAGCGTAGGCATCAACTCTCAGGCATATTCCAGTACTGAATACTGACATGGTACTGATTGTGAAATTCGAGTAAAAATCCTCGATGATCTCATACAAATGGAACTTAGAAGAACCAAGACTAGTGTGATATGACTGAAAATAACATTAACCATGGTAAGATTCATAAGAAAGAGAAGACTTCAAAGACAATAAAAGTTTCGTGCAAGGATTTAAAAAGCTCTCCGAATTTGATTTCTCTCAATAGACTGCCTATCGGCAATAGGTGTCCACTGTCTAATAGGAAAAGCTAGACTAGTTTAGGTTGAATAGGATGTGAGTTCATCGCAGTAGACTAGACGCCATATTGGGCCGATTGCCATCCCTGGGACCCTTAACGGTCAAAAGCCTAAATCAATTCGCCTAAGCAATTAATTTCCATACAAAACCTACAAATTGTTTCAATTTAGTTAGTGAGGCTAACCTCCTTCAAATTGTCGAGGAAGTATATTCCAAGGTGTTTGCGACTGTATCGAGCAATAGCTTTACATTCATAGAAAGAGATGAGCAATATCCCTTGCGACATGGATGTAAGTCTTCGCAATACCTGCATGTGTTCGTATCTGTTACACATAATGTCATAACGTACTTCCTTAGAAGACAGTGCCCGGAGAGTATCCCTATTGCCATTCTGCTGAGCTTAAATAGTTCTACCGATTTTTTCCGATCTAGCCTAGGCCACAGAGACTTTAGGTACCTGTCCATTTGAGTGTAAAAGTGCTGCGAGCAGCTCTCAAGCAGTTCTCGATAGCAAACTCGCAAGTGGACATAGCCGTGAGAGTAGTTCATGGAGAGCTAATTTTTTACTCTCGAGATTCGAGCCTTTTGAAAGTTACTCGCAGTCGCAAGTGGACACATGTTCTGTTCACTATCGAGTAACTTGCAAGATAAGACCCTTCACCAGCAGAATAGTGCTAATATTATTAACGCAGCGGCAACCTTTTGCTTGTAAGAATACATTTTAACTGGTAAGACCCGTTTACACGCACCGATTTTTGTCTTACTACTCGAGAATGTGATGGTAAAGGGGATGAAAAGTGCAGGGGATAGCCGAACACGAATGGCCCGCGAATTCCCATCCGATTCGTGTGTTCTCTTTTCGTTCTCTTTCGTAATTTTCAGCGTTGCTTTATTCTTAAACCGTACTCGGTCGCGCTAGACGTCTGCATTTGCTCTATTTTCGAATTGTGTGCGGCCTGAGCTTCGAAAATGCAGCTACCACCGCGAACGACGAATGAGAAAAAAAGGAAACAAAGACAATTTGACAATCAAGGCACTATCAAGTGGACACGGTTATGAGAATCTACTCTCAAAATGTTATCGCAGAACTCGCGAGATTAAAATCTCGAAATTATTACTCTCAAATGGACAGCCACCCGAGAGTAACTCTCGAGAGTTTACTAGCGAAAGTACTCTCAAATGGACACGCACCTTTTGAGAGCCTGTGACCTTCTATTTCCGACCATCTGCCCTATTTTTAATTCTCTCGAGAATATTTCTCTTGAATATTGGTGGTCTTATAGTTTCTATTTGTGGAAGCTCTGCTCCGTTTTTGGCCAGAACGTCAGCCCTTTCGTTACCCTCAATATTACAGTGTCCGGGTACTCAACTCAATCTGACTTGGTTCTGCACGCATAATGCTCTGAGCAGGCTAGACGACTTTTGCAGAAGCTGTATAGATGAAAAGGAGGTCAATAGACCGCGGCCAATGACACGATCCCCGACATGTGTAATTGTAGCTTAACAGTCTTCTAGATACCTGATGGTCTGGTCAGGTTACGAAGGCATTCTGGGTAATGACAATGGCTTCTCCAACAAAATTATGTGTAGCCACTTAAGTTTTATAGCGTCTAAACTATTCATAGAGGAAGGCATAAATAACGCGAGATCTTTAGAAAACTACAGAAAGGTAATAGGGCTAGAAGTAAAACCTTTTAAAATCTTCAAGCTCTGAAAGAAGATAAGAAACTTTTAGGGAACTATGTCCTAAAATAATGCGTGAATTTGTAAAAAAAAATGTTATTCTGCTCTCTAAATTACGGCCTAATACTATTTGACAAAATAAGGTTGACAATGGGCACATTCACGTATCTAATTGACTTAAGTCGACTAGATTTGTCTGGACTAAGTGTAACCTGAACGCAAAAACTAACTTAATTGGTCGTGAACGTCAGATTTTGACGGGGGGAGCATCTAAAGAGTATTCCACTCCAAAAATCATCACTTTTATTATCATTTTTAGATTTTTTTTTGTTTTTTTTGTTTTGGTTAGGTATATCCACTAGCTTTGCGCTCTCTCAAGGCAAATTTGAAATGTCAAATTCTCCGCCGATGACATATAGAAATGTCAACTTAGTACTCAGTCACGAAATTCGTGACTGGATTCGTCGGCTACCCCTCCATAAACGTCAACAGAGAAAGCTGCTCACGTGACGAATCCCAGCCAATAAGAATTCAGAAACATCAAGTCAGTCAGCTGTCAGACTTACTAAACTAGATACTTGAGCGTCCCCAATATTGTCAAGTTCAAAGCATAGAATCTGAAATATAATTTCAAGAACAGCTTTTATAGGAGGAGCTTTAGAAGAGAAAACTTTATTTTGAGGCCCATTTCACACATTTCAGAAGTAAGTAACCGATACGGGTTATCCGATTGTTAGTAGGTACTATACCTTATGGGAGTGGGCGCAGTAGCGCAGTGGTTAGTGTGTTGGACTACTGTGCGAGGGATCCCAGGTTCGATCCCCGGAAAAACCCTAATTACATCTTAAAGTTTTTTCTACTGCGCCACCTCTCGCGAACGTCTGACAAACATCCGAGAGTATGCCTGTCATGAAAAAGCTTCTCAATTGAGCCGTTCGGACTCGGCATAAAATTGTAGGTCCCTTCCATTCGTCCCAAAAATAGAAACTCACATAAAACGAATGGTTGCGAGAAGCTAGGCCTTGGATGTCACCCGCCTGTTGCGCCACCTATTTATTTTTTTATACCTTATGGAAGCAGAAGGCACCGGAGCTGGGTCTGAGCCTGGGGTAATCAAATCTGCACTTTCTACAAACCAAGAGGGATGCTGAAGATCTTTTTAGTATAACTGGAGAGACCCAGTACTAATTTGGTGATACCTAAAATGTCAGTATAGCTGGGTTGTTCAACCCTATACATTTTATTGGTCCGATATCTGAACAGTTTGGACGCTATCGTAATTTCAACAGACAGAGAGACACATGGTTCTGATATTGGCTTTATACGGGAGGTAACAGAACTACTTGACCGACATAGCCCATTTTCAATACCTGACGACGCGACGGTAAAATGAAGTCCTCTAAATTTCCTTCGACTGTTTTCAACAGACAGACAGACGGATATGGCTAACTCGATTCAGAATAAAAATACTTTATGTTTATGGGGTCTCCTGTGAATCATTTTTGGAGTTACAGATGTTATGGCAAAGTGAATATATCTATACCTTCCTGGTGGAGGGTATAAAAATCACCCTGTGGTCGAATTATGTCATTCGTGAGCGAGCAATACGTCACGTAAATACATATGTCTTATTTTTTGTACTTATATGCAAAATAAAACCAAATTTAATCACTTGTCACTTAGTAGGTGCTCCTTCGGAGGTGCTGTATAATTCGGCACCTGCTTTGAGGACATTCTTTAGAATGTAAGAATATCTAATTATCTACCATGTACATATACATTTTTACTAATTCTTTGAAAAATCATTTTCGAAGTCATATCCTGCGTTACTTAGTTGAAGAATATGGCGAAATGCCAACGAATTTCGCAAAGTGATACAAGTGATATACTTCGTTTCCTTCTCTAAAAGATCTATTTGCGTTTTAGTTGAAGTATCTAGATAATTTAAACTGCGTGGTACATTTATTAGGCGCAGTCTTCTGTAGAAAATGAAAATTGCAAACAAGTTTATTTCTTCGCGTGCAAATAAATTTTAGAAAACACGGAACTTTAGTATTTGTCTGTCACCTATGTTCTTAAAGATTAGAGTGTTTTTTGACGCCTAAAAAATCGCATAATGGTACAAAAATAATAGGAGGCGGCTTTCAAACATTATTATGTATTAATAGAGGCTATAGTTTTTTTTCGTACCGTTTTGAAACGTTTTTTCAAAACAGAATTTTACGAAATATGGACCTGATGAAAGTTGAATTTCCGTAGGTGATTTTTGCGCATGTATATTTTTTTTATCGTGAACAATTAAATTAAAAAAAAAAAAAACATATAGAATTGTGGATTTTAAAAGAAGATTAAAAAAGAAAGTTGGTAGAACAATGCTGGGAATTTCTTAACGAGATTGCGAATAGATGTTCAGTTACCCTGTGTTGGGTTACAGGTCACAGTGACATCCCGGGCAAGTAAAATGTTTGCTTCGCGAGGAAGATAAAACAATAAAACAGTATTAGCACCTATATAGCATTCAGACAAATTTGACCGAAATTAGTCCTCAGAAGAACTAGATAACATATTTGAATATTAACAGAAAAAAAATTAGCTCCCTTAACCGGACACTGTCTGATAGGCAAGCATATGCCCCCAGAATGGGAGTAGGTACTAGGTACCCTACAACGATTTCTGTAGGAGCTGCATGGACTAGGAGGAAGAGGAAACCATCGTTTACCTCTTTTGCTTAGGCGCTTATTTCTTCAAAGACCTGAGCATTGAGCAACCTATCTCGAACCGATATTTTCTGCATCAGCATCAAGTTCGTTAGAAAGCCCAACTGGCTTCACTGATACATCAACACGCAATTACTTATTGAAACAAAATACCTACCAATTCGTCTTTTCCAAAGACAAATTGTCAATCCCTTTCGACGTCAAATTGTAAAGCAGATCTGTACCAGCCACACTCCCTAGAAGCCTATTGTCAGAAGTTACAAGCGGGCGAAGATTAGATTGTTTCGGCCACCCTGCCTTTTTCCCGAAGACAACGCAACCCGGAGGAACTAAGTTAATTGTCAACCTCACCATGACACCTTAATCTGTAACAGCCACCCTCCTTACAAGTCGACTGTCGAGGGTACCACCGAGGGGTTAAACTGATTCGGCCACTCCTTCGCCATCGCCAAAGACTAACCGCCACCTGAAGAAGCTGACTACATCAGTCAAGTTCATTTCGACACTCTAAACATCTTGTTAGAGGCAATAGACGGGGCCTAGACTGTTTCGGTCACCCTTCGTTTTTACTCTTCCTAAACGATGAACTCTAATTTGGACGTTCGGTTTTACCAGTTTTATAAAATTAACTAAACGAGCGGCCCAAGATTTAGAATCGTTGCTAAAAATATATTTTGGCAATTTTTAGATATCGGGTTGTGACTATAACGACCTGACAGAATCGCTAAGCTAAATTGTAGATATATGGATATAGGTACCTAGTACAGCTGCCTGACTTTGGCCGTGACCAGGAATTGTATTTGCCTAAATTAAAAATGTTTCTAATATACAATTTAAGTTGCCATTGTCAAGAAATATCATTTGAAATTTTCTTTTGTAAAAAGCATTTATCTTTAGGTAGACTGTCAAAAACCTTTATCCACCGTCTTTCCTTGTAAATATACAGTACAAAAAGTCGCCTATGTCCTTCTTCAGGTCCCAGGCTAGGTAAGGTTTTTAGGTTAGGCAATTTTAATCCAGAAGCCGTAATGAATCTTCGTAAACCTTGTAGAAATATCGTTCCTAGATCTTCCAAACCGTAAAAAAACCGTGTTCCAAGCGTAGCGACTCTTTTGGAGGACTGGGCAGTGGCGCAGGAAATATTGCACAGATTCTATTACCTCTTCATCCCTAGAACTTTAGTCATTTGTAAAGATACCCAGTATGTTGGCCATGAAGAGTCCGGCTTTTACCTCGACGAGCACTCTGATTCGGTTTCAAAAAGATGTTAAGATCTTTGACCTTTTAGTGTCAATTGCGGACCACAAGCTGCCAGTTATGGTACAACTGGAACTTTTGTACCATCGTTATCTAGCCAGGTTTAATGTGATATTATCATTGACGCCCTTAGCTAGCGTTGAAGGCTGGAGGACTTTACCACTGCGATTAGCAAGAGTGATTTTTCATTTGATCTCTGCGCTGGTGTCATTTTGCGAGGTGATAGTGGAGCCCGCAGGTATAGACAAACTCTTTAACTACTTCAAAGTTGTGTCTGTCCATCGTGACGTTTTGTCCGAGTCGTCGATGCTGAAACTCCTTTCTCCTTGACAGCATAATACTTCGTTTTGTCTTCATTTACAGCTAAACCCATCTTCGCCGCCTCTGTTTCAATACTTGCAAATGCACCACTGACAGCTCGCTCCGATCTTCCGATAATGTCAATATCGTCAGCATATGCAAGCAGTTGAACAGGTTTCTGAAAAATTGTACCTCTGATGTTGGCTTGCAAATTTCGTACAATTGCTTCAAGGGTGATGATATTAAAAAAGCATCGCCTTGTCTCAAACCTTTTTCGACATCAAAGGTGCCGATTTTGACGGAGCAGCGAGATGCTCGTCAGACGAAGGAATTTGGCATGAATGCCGAAACGTGGAATGGCTTTGTATAGCTCGTCCCTATATACGCTATTACAGGCGACTTTAAAGTCGATAAAAAGACGGTGTGTATCGATCTGAAATTCCTGGTTATTTCTAAGATCTTTCGGAGTGTGAACATTTTGTCAATGGTTGACTTTCCTGTCCTAAAATCGCACTGATATGGGTCGATCAGGTACCGCCGACAAGATCTTATTCCTCTGTAGTTGGAACAGTTCAGAGGATCTCCTTCAAATTCAAAGATACAATTTTGCATAAGTTGTTTGAATACAAATTGACCAAACTATCATCATATTCAATGTATAGGCAACCTCAACCATCTAGCTACTAGAAGAGCTGCAAGAGATGCCGACCTATTTGCAGCGAAAAGTGCAAGTCCCTTCAAATAGATGGACTTAAATATCCTCATTTTAAATAGCTAATCCTACTTCGAATTTGATCATGAGTCACTTATCTCACAAAATGACTCTATAACTTTTGACTTCATTTACTATTCGTATCATAAAAAATGTATTTTTAACGACTCGTCTCTCCAAATTAATTATTTTTTTTTTAACCAGTTTTGTACTTCCTTATTGTGGTATCAAGATCTCCCCCTTGACGATACACTACTCAAACCTAATACATATAAAAATATGTATACATGAGGCATTTTGTTAGATACTCTTGTAATTAAAAAGCAATAAAAATTTCTACTTGTACTCTTGCTTTTTTTAATACAATTCCCAGAGTTTCTATTTGGCTTTGTCTTGTGCGCTCTGCTCCTCCCCTTTTTGACGCCTTTCACATGAAACTGTTGAACTCCGATTCTAGGTTAAGTTCAATGTCTGTGTTTGAATGCGGCGGTACCATCGCAAAAAAAAGTGCAAATGACGAAGGGGAATCAAAATGAAACTAATTAAGTCCTCAAATTTGATTAATCACAGTGCGGATGTGCGCTCTAATCAGACAGCCATCTTTTCAAGCACATACTGTACTAAAGTAGACGTTTTGGTTCAATCACTTTGTGCAACTGTTGACTTTTAGATACTTGACATCTCAACTATGCCATTAAAAACGCTGTCACTTAATTACGTGTGAGTGTAATTTACAAAACAAATACCCAAAAAATGTTGACGACAATTGCAGAAGTCTGATGCTACTACAGTACTGTGTGCCGCTATGCACGGCGGCCGTTGCCCCCCTGCCTGAAAGAAAAATAAAACAAAATGAATTAAGAAAAAAATTGGAATTCTATTTCTGGAACAACTTCGCCCAACGCACCACCGAGTTAATAAGTCTGCTGTTACACTGCTGCGCTCAGTTAAATTTAATGCCAAAATAAATTAGAACCACAAAACAAAAAAAAAAAAGAATCAAAAAAGAAAACTCCAACTTTTCTTATATATTTCATTCGAGATACTTTCTGCTCATGGCATTCTAAAATGTAGTCCGTTTGAGTATTTGAGTTGAGTGCATGCAGCAGAGGCCTATATTTAGCCTTGCAATATATGGCGGAAGACGAGGAGAGCAGGAGGCGGAAAAATAACCAACCGAGCGTTTAATCCAAGTTAGAAGAAAATTGGAAGGAAAAAAGTTCGGATAAGGCAACTCTCAAATGGAATGTCATTCAATCAGCAGTACGGTAGATCACCACGATAGGGAAGATCGTTAAACTTAATTGAATGGAAAATCATGTTGATTTACCCACAAAACCAAAACAACGTTTTTTTTCTAATTTTCGACAATCGGAAGTCGTTATAATTAATGAGGTCTGATGAACAAATTCGATGATGTAGACCAGAGAAGTTGGATCAGTGAAGATTTTCTTATGCTTCGTTGAAGATCGTTCTACAGAAAGTAGCCGTCAGGAAAATCCCTTGTATAGACAGAGAGATGTTAGCGAAGGCTCATTTGTTCCTAAATGATTGACTAAAGCTTGCTCTAATTAGTTGAAAGAGATAAAGCCTGAGATAAATAGACGTGTGTCCAGCAATTGGTTCAATTAAGAACGAAATTTAGATTGTATCTATGGCCTATTAGTGGGTGAATGCGCAATAACTTTTCACCATTATCATCATTTTGAAAGTCCCGTCTATCGCCTACAAGGGTCGAGGTATATTGTTGGCAATTGTGATATCTTTCTACTTGTTATCCAAAATTTGTACAGAAGATCAGCATTAGAGAGCTGGTAATTTTCTGAATTGCTATACCCAGAACAGGGCATTGAGGATGATAATAGAGACATTGCCTTAAGCAGGGCGAACAGTACAGTATAGTCCCTTGGTATATAGGAAGTCACATTTGCGATCAAATCGGAAGGCTGTAGTGAATGAAATCTAACCCAAATTGCTCATCAAAGCCCTATAGGTGAAAAGGGAGTTGAATGGCTCGCTCGTGTCATTAAAATGGCATGCAGCCATGTTTTGAATGAAAACGTTCTTTTCGTCTAAAAATTTCTCGAAATTAGAGTTCAGAACATTGCCACTGAGAATGCAGCCCGGTATCCGACCCGACTATTGGGAAATTGGATTGCGCTTAAACTTTGTCAAGAAAGGGATTGCTCGAATTATAGGGGTCTAGGGGATTAGGAGTTCCAAGGTTTTTGAAACGTTTTACGCAGCTGTTGTCCAGTCACAGTTGCGTGACAAGCAGTGCAGTTTACATCCGTGCAGAAGTTCAACCGATCACTTAACTCTCAGTATGGTACTTGAGAAGACTTTGAGGTACTTGGGGTATGCCTCACAGGGTTTACACATGCTTTGTAGACTTGAAGGCATTGGACTGAATCTCTCGAGGTAAACTCTGTACTGCACGAGTACCCATTTCATTGATGACAATTGTCTCCTGAGAGTCATTCAATCCCTTTACACAAGCTCCACAAGCTGTGTTCCGGTAAACGGCGCTAAATCTATTTTAACGTGGCTTTCGGAATTTGTCAGAGGTTTGTATCGCCTCCTCTACTTTTCATTAGTTATATGGATGGTACAGCGCAGCCTTGGCGAAGAACTTACCCATCGCTGTTGACTTGGTCATCCTTTGGATACCTTTGGACTGGACTACAGTGCGCAATCGACAATTTTGTAGCATCAAGCTGGGATGGAAGTAAATATGACCAAATCTGAAGTGACGGTGGTCTTCAGAACGCCTGTTAACTAAATTGTTAGTGGAGTCCTATTAAAACAGGTGGAAAAGTTGAAGTATCTCAGGGTTTTAATCACGAGTGATGAAAGGAGCAATGCAAAGTTTTTTAATGTGTCAATATTGAGGACTGATGAACTTGCTATCAAAGCTAGATTGTAAGTCTTAAGTTCGGTGTTTGTTTCAACTCTTACCTATGGAAGTGACCATGAGATTTGACTAATAATCAAAATAAGATTCCTCCATTTTGACCTACAGAGATCGTATAAAAAACACCAGAATACGTGAGGAACTCAATGTCGAGCAGCTACTTCTTCGAACGGAGCAGTCGATAGTTTAGACATGTTAATCGCATGTCCCCATAACTTGGATACCAAGACGTGCTATGGAATCCGTGCCATCAGGCAGCAGACGTCGCGTCGTCTGCGCAGACCCATGAGACGTTTAGATCAAGTCCATAATCTCTCTTCTACCAGTATGGGGATTGCCCTTGATGATATATAGTCGGTGCATGGTGGAAGATCGATATTTATGGAAGATCCACTCAAGCAATTTATACCGGCGACCCATTTAATGGAGTTTAAAGACTTTCCCGCTACCGAAGCAAGCCACGTACCCAAAATCTTCCATCTCCTACCTTAGTAATTCCTTCGGGGTGAAACACGGTGACGTTATAACTCGATAGCCGCTGGGCCGATTTTCAAGATTCTTTTTTTATTGTCGTATTGGGTATTGCTGTATTTTAGGTTTAAGCAGAAATAAAATTCCAGCAAATCGATTTATTCTCATTTTTTCCCATTTTACGAAAGAACGTATTATCTAAGACATAAGCCATACAATTCCTGTACATGGACAATTTCGGGCGGTTACAGCTAGTTGAGACATATAAATTTAGACATTTCTTTGCGTAGACGTGCCTCGAATGACGGGCGAAGCGATAGCCTCTAGTATTCGCAGCAACTTGCGCATTCAAGCATTCCTAATATCGTTGACTAAAATGTCAAAAAGTTCAAAAATAGAAGAAGAAAAGAGCCTCGTCCCTATAGCGTCTTTCACATAAATAGTTCTTCAAATGATAACAATCGGCAGACGAATGCAAAAAGACGTTTAAAGCGTTTTTCATCAGGGATTATGAAAAGTTGCTTGCAAAAACTGGATATAGTGGAGTAGGTTAGGTATATAAAGATAAATTTTAGGTATATATAAAGATATAACGACTTACCCCAATCACTTTAGAGGCTGGAAATAGAAAAAAAAGAACATTTTAGTTCGGAGATGGTACCTTTGGTATTACATACAATATTCTGTAAATCTTCATTGGAAAATGTTCACAATGTCTGCGATTCTTCAAATCAACTACTATTTGAGATAAAGTTTGCCAAGATAACACCAACACCAACACACTGTTAAACTAAAGACAAATCAATTTTATTTTCTTATGTGAGTACAGACTTTCTTCAATTGAAAATATAATTTATTTTTAATGTCAAAAAGGGGCAGAGATTATTGAAACATTTTTAGGAACAAGTGGAAATTTCACAGTGACACAGAATATTATACGAGAGTAGAGTAGCATGCAGTAGGACTATCTAAATCAAATTACTACGCAGATGGAAAGCTAAGGATGGATAATTTTTATTTATTTTTGAGATAAATGATCGGATGTTTATTTCATAATAAAGAGGAAGGTATGCCGTTAATAATGGAAAACAACATCAGCCAAATGGCCACCACGAGCACGCTTACAGGACCATATCCTTATCATGAAATTTTCCATAACCAAATCGCAAAGTGGCTGTCCTCGATAGCCTCACGAATTTTATCTTTGGGGTCTTGAATCGACGCTGGGCTGTTGGCAACGTTGTTGATGATCGGCCGGCATGAGTTCTTGTGTTAACTGAACTTTATAAACCTTAATACCCAAGTCTTTATGCAAAATACGGTGTAATGACGTTTGTGGAATGCCCAATTCCAAAGAACGACGAGGAATGGACAAACCTGGGTTTTCTTCAACACTTTGGGCTACAGCAGCAATATTCTCAGTTGTTCTTGAGCGACGTGAACGGGTTTTATTCTTCACATCACTAACTTGTCCCAACAGCTCGAATTTTTCCACCAATTTCTGTATTGCGGTCCGACAAGGTGCTTCACGACGAGCAAAAAATTCTTTAGTTTTGCGAACTGTGACTGCAAGATTTTTACCATTTTTGTAGTGAATTTTAATAATTTCACTGCGTTGTTGAAGCGTGTGTCGTTCCATTTTTAGTAATGGCGTAGTTTCTACTTGTCAAATGTCAAAGAATAAAAGCTTCAAAAGTGACAGCTACCGAAATAGCGGGCCATTCACAATAACACCTCTCATTGGAAAACCCTTTATAATTGTAGTATCAAGCTGACACCACTCTAAGGTCCGGCTTGTCCAGAGCTAATTAAATCTGCGGTTTTGTTATCATGATTATATATCTGTGCTAACCATCAAAACGCGTTTGTTCACTTATTTTTCACTTTGGTCATTAAACTACATAATCGTTCCACTTTTCCAGTTTATGTGTCAAAATCGGCTGGTTATCGATTTGCCGCGGATTAACTAACCAAACCATGGATTTTCTAGTTAAAATTTGACCGAACAAACAGATTCTATAATTACTTGCTGGAATATCAGTTGATTAAAGTTAACCTAAGATGAACAAACCGACCCTAAGGGTCTTTGAATAAACACTGATAGTATCTTTGTCTCATCACAGTATACCTATAGTTGTTCCCTGATGGGACTCGCCAGGATCAGGTATAGTAGGTATACCCTATTGCTTTAAGTTAAAACTAATTTACGATTGTTTCTGGTACAAGTACCTGTCTCTCTTCGTCCTTTCATATATTGTTTTAAAAAAATAATGTGAAGACCAATGAAATGGACATTTTATAGCACACTCGTCGAAATACTAGAGAAAAAGGTCCAACTCATAGCGGTTATCTGGGGAGGATTGGGGTAGCTCTTGTAAAATGTTGCCGAAACTAGACTAAAAGTAAACAAAGAGCCTTCTGACACTAAATGCATCCTCTAATCGCATCCGTCATAACTGGTATAATCATGGGACACTGTGCCATGGGAGTCTTGATCTGTAAATGAGGTATAGATACGGTGACCATACTCTTAGGAGTCGAACCCGGGACAACATTTTTGAAAATTGTAACAACAAACAGAAAAAGTTATAGATCGCTTGTATTGGACTAGCTATTCCATTAATTATTATTATTTATTGAAGGGAATTAATTTTTTGTAATAATACCTGTCATTCTTCATATTTTTCAAGAAGCTATCCGATCCGCAATCCAATTACTCCATGTACAAGGACAACAAATTGATTTTCCTTCTGTAAACCTGGTACACTGTCCGCACTAAAATTAAGCCTCTATCCAAAGATGTATGGAAGGATAAAAATAATTGCAAAATGCATTTTTCTTAGCTTAATTTTTACTTCTCAAGAGAAAATATGCGTCGATCTTCACGTCGTGACTTTAAATAAAAACAGGGCACTGGGTTTATAATTAAGTCCTTACTAGCTAACATGATAGTTGCCCTATCAAAAATTGTTTTTAACACTCCATACTATATGCTGACAACGATCGATTCTGTCCTAAAGTTATGTGTAGACAAAATCTCACGTTATATTTACGTCAGCATGTCGAAAATGTACACGATGTTTGGTGGCTAAAGATGTTGCTTACACCATACCTCTGCATCCTTTAATATTTCAGACAGTAGTAGTAGAGTTTCCACTTTAAATTTTACAGACTTCCATTCTTATCTGACCCAAACCAATCGAAACGTGGTTCAGCTGAGCATCGGCTATTGACTGTTCGTCAAAGAGGAAAAAAGGACGGCACTTTGACAGTTTGATTGTAGACCACTTTTCAATCGAAAGTTCGTAACCTCTTTCAAAACATTGCATCATACTTGTTCCGGTCAGTTGAAAATTGTCTTTATTGCCCATTACCCAAAGGAACATCTGGCGATGCTTGGTCCTGGTATGGTTCATCCAACCAATTGAAGCCTGTTTGCTTGCAAAATCCGCTATAGTAACACCTGAAAGACACCAGGTGAGCACATACAAATCCATTGATCATCCAACACCTCAAACAATAACGATACATCATCCTATCCAATGCTATAAAACCGAATTTTTAATGTTTATCGCTCATTGGGCGCCAGTTAACGACGCACTTCTCCCCCAACCACACTCACTTTTCATTATTGAGTTCTCAACTTTTTTTAATTGACATCGAAGAATACACTTTAGACAGTCGGACAACACATCAAACCCACATTCAGACAATTAAAATATCTTCACCTACTTCAAACAAAACTTTTGTCTGTATAGTCGTAACATCTCATCGGTATGTCTGTTCTTCACCACCCAACAATCATTAAGGAAGTTGTTCATCAGAATTAAAGCAAATATTTACTCCTTACACTTGAGACGAAGAGTGGCTGTCCGCTCTGCCCCATCCCCTCTCTGGGGAACAACTAACTTCAAGGAGATTTTTGAATTAGCGTTTTCCGAAAATAGGCTCCAATACCGTCGCCGTCGCAACATGTGCATATGCGAGACAAACCTGTGTATGTTATACCAAAAGATGTCACTTCACAGTCAATTTCCCCCCACCACAGCCACCACCGCACATAATCACAGAGCACATGCCCTGATTTAGGGTGATGATGATATTTTTGAACAGCACTATACTATATACCTTGGAAGATATGTTAGGAACGATCCTCAAGGGAGGATTGGTGTCGTAAATAGATTTAATCGCTCCCCCCTTGGTGATAGATTTCAAAAATAGCTGCGCCACACTGCGTCCTCATGCGTCGTGTCGGTCGTCGCTGGTGCTTGTTATTTACAGTGCTTGGTTCCCAAATTTGGAACGTAGAAGCAGGGTTTTTGGTTTTTAGTTTTTGGTTTATAGTTTTTGCTGTTGAAAAACTCAAGCCATATACCCGATTCGGAGGACATTTGCATCCGTGCGTATGAGCGTGGCTTAATTGCCAGCATGTTACGTGTGCAATCAGGTGCTCCCAATTTCTTTTTAACATTTAATGAATATATTTTGTTGCATTCGTTGCTACCAAATTTGGTGGTGGGCAATCAAGTGATTTTGTGTTGACATGTTGACCGAGGCAACATTGTCGCGCGCGTACAGCAGCATAGGCTTAAAACTAAAAGCGGTTCTCAATGGACGAGACAACTTTGGGGGCTAATTGTTTGGTTAAAGGGGCGCACTAAGTGCGTACAGCGTTTACGCATATGATCAGTAAACCGATCACGTCGCTGGTTGGGAGATTATCTATTTATCTGTTGGTGTTTTTTTTTTTTTTTTGTTTCGGTTTTTCTCGTGCTCATTGGCTATCGTTGTCAGTTCTGAGAAACATTCGAGATATTGTAATGAGAGTAATTGCTATTGACTGCTGTTGCCAATGGGGAGATACAACAAGCATAATTGATTCAACAGACTGGCTGTATACTGTACTCAAGCATCCTCTCGGTTGGTGTGATTAGATACATATTTGCGTTGTCGAGATGGAGACGCATGCAAGTTCAGGGCGAAATGCCAGTCCAACAATTAAGTAGGTTAGATGCGAGATCGCAGTTCGTTTGCATTGCGCTCTAATGATAATGAGAAAAGATGATCAGCTGAGGAAAAAATCTCGTTTAAATTGCTTTTCAATGACTTGAGCGGAATTCGCTCCGTATAGTGAGTTCAATTGGAGAGACAATTTGGCAAATTGTTGGAAAGTTGATCGGGACATTGTGAACTGTAAAGAGAAGATGTTGGATTTTTGTTGTCACGCAACGGGTTATTGTGCTGTATTCTTCGAATTATTAGATACATTTAAACTAATGAATAAAGGATTTCGTATCTACATTTATATGAATTTTTAGTTTATCTGAGTTGTGTTCCCACTCTGAAAAGTATGCAAAACTAAATGTCGGTTTGTGTCCAAACTATTTCTGAGGGAATTGTTATACAGCTCAACCATAAAACAACAAAACTGCAGGCCCGTTCATTCAAAACCTCAATAGGTGTAGGTGAAGGGTGCTATTCGGTCCGAAAATGATTTACCGGATTTAAAAGCCTTTACCTACCCTCCACGGAAATGATACTGGATACAGGAATAGGCTGAAAAATGTTTGAGAGAGTTGGCCTACAGTTCAGTTGTTTGGGAAATGAGTTGTGAGTTGTGAAGGGTAAGCCATATTATGTTGGTTTCTTTTAAAAAGCTATTCCTAACGAATAACAATGTTCAATATATAGTCTCGGTGAAAATCGAGCAAACAGTGCGTCTAGATCAGATGTGGTGGTCGTCTACTGATGAGCCCACTCACCACATCGGGGCGAAACGCATTATTGGAGTCGAGGCCAACACAAATCGTAATGTTCAATAATTTTCACTGATTATTGCTTTATTGAGAAAGATAGTTATTTCGATTAATTACTTCATTTAAATGACTGCCTCTTCTGGTAGACCATCCTGCATGAAAATCTTTCAATACATTTTGGATTGTTGAGTGCCTAAATAAAGTCTGGACCTGTTCGCATAGCATCGATCTTTAAAGGCATCTTAAAAAAAATGTTTAATCAGTACACCATTCTCAAAAACTTTCGTCCACCAGCTGCAGTTTTGCTTTTTTCGGCCGAAATTTCTGCTGACAATTCGCCCTGTTTCGGAAACACAGCATCCACCTTTGAAGTAACTTTGTAATATTTCCCATTGTGCCTCAAACGTAAATCCATAACGTGGTAGGTTACTTAGTTTCTGTAAACTTTTTAACGGATAAGAACTATCAGTGTCAAAATATTATAAATTCAAAAAGAAAGCAACAGATGGCGCACCCTTTATAAAGGTGATCTATACCCGACTAATTTTTCGCAATCATCTGGGATTTATGCTCCTACAACTTAGTCATTCTCACGAAGTTACTGTTCCTATTTTTGTAAGAATTAAGTCATAAGTAAATGAAATGAGAACAAAATCTCCACTGCGGATAAGACCTACGGCGATTTGAATCGAGATGTCTTGACTTATCGCCATACTTTATTTTTATTTATTATATAACCAGTTGCGGTATTTTTGTAAAGGTGCCTGTCCATTTAAGAGTAAAAGTGCTGCGAGCAGCTCTCGAGAGCAAACTCGCAAGTGGACATAGTCCTGAGAGTAGTTCGCGGAGAGTTAACTTTTTACTCTCGAGATTCGAGCCTTTTGAAAGTCACTCGCAAGTGGACACATGTTGTGGTCACTATCGGAGATTAGCTCGCAAAATTCCAACATGGTTCGTATTTTGGGAGCAGCTGTCGAGAGTTGACATGGCAAAACAGTGGGTATCGGAGAAAATAAATCAACTCATAGTATTACCAGTACACACTCACAAGCAATACCAGGGCTTCCCTTAATTTGGTATCCTTTTTAAAAATATTTGGCCTAACAGATTGAATTAATATTGAAATATTATTACTTGTTGTCAAACGGTTAAAATCCCCTGAACTCCTGATGAGCATCTTCAATTTGAAGCTATCTTGCAAGAGCAGACCCTTCACCGAGTTGCCGACGACGATCTACCCATGGTTTAATCCAGCATTTCTTTTTTGCTTCATTCTTTTCGTTAAGAACAGTCCGAATAATCACTAACGCAGCGGCAACCTTTTGCTTGTAAGAATACATTTTAACTGGTAACTATCAGACGAAATATATCAAGTGGACACGGTTATGAGAGTACTCTCAGGGAATCTACCTACTCTCAAAATGTTATCGCAGAACTCGCGAGATTAAAATCTCGAAATTATTACTCTCAAATGGACAGCCACTCGAGAGTTTACTATCCTGTCAAATGGACAGGCACCTTTAATAAGAAACATTTTGTAATAAATACTTCGTAAAACGCAAACCAGGAAGGATATATTCTCCTTGTGGACAGGAACACAGGAAAAAGCTCCACACCAGAATAGTAATGACTGTCATCTGTGGGTCAGTTGATAAACAACATTTATTGAAACTAACTGTAAGTTTTGGCCAATCCTAAGAATCCTAAGAGCTTGCGTCGATACTCCTAGATTGCTTAATTTGTAAAACAAAGCCTTTCTGTCGATAGTCTCGGAAGCTGTCTTAAAATTGACAAATATACAGCTTTTTATCCTTATCCAGGTATGTTCTTGCGATGCTTGTCAGGGAGAATTTGTAATCCACTATTGAGTATTTTTTTCTGAAACCTGCCTGGAGCTCAGTAAATCATTTTCCCCGTACCCAATTTATCAGGCGTTCTATAAGACGATTCCGGTAAATTATTTTCATATCGGTGTTCATTGAAGGAAATAGCTCTATAATTGTTTGGATCATTCGGGTCTCGTTTTTTTAACAATGGAAATATTATGCTTCTTTTAAAACTATTTGGTACCTACCTCGCCCGTGTCGAAAATGTAATTGTATGCGCAGTATGCTATCGTTAGTTTTTCAAGGAAACTTAATATACTCGTAGGGAATGTGGTTGTGGTCTTCTTCTGGTGCTTTATTCAGGTTACAACGATGCAATTCGTTGTAAACTTCTTGCAACTACATGTCGCTGGGTAAAATGCGTCCACTCTTGTGTATGGGAGAGCATAACTTAGCAATTTAGAACTACATGGCGGGTTCAATAATGACTGGAAATGATCGGCAAGTACAGTCGTTTCAACATGGATGTCCCTTGCAAAACCTACACCACTAAAGATCGTGACAAGTTTCGAAAACAAGTAACTATCCTTTGCTTTGTTGCCAGCGGTGGCCATGGTGTAGTGGTTAGAGTCATTGCTTGTGACCCGAGCGGCGTTGTTTCGAGCCCCGACAGGGGACAGCGATACTCTGCCACCGACCATAAAGAGAAACGAATAATATCAGAGTTTCTCCACCACTACACCAAAAATACGGTTTTCTACTTGGTAGTGCAATGGATAGAGATTCGTCTGAGTACTCCAGGATTTGGAATCCCCTTTTCAAAAAAAAAATCCTTTGTTCCCGCAAGTGTTCTTGTCAGCTGTTCCAAGTATTGTGATTCCTTAGCTCTGCAAATGCTTTTGTACGCCTTGTTTGCTTCTTGGTACATCACTTTTGTCATGCTGGTGCTTTCTGCTCGCAACTACACAACTCCCAGTCATACTATTGTTGCTTTCTCTTGTACATTCCAGACAGTTGAAAGTTCCTTGCTTTATCCGATATACAAGAAACGAGAGAGTCCACACCACGATCGGAGCGAATTTCACTGTCATTTATTTCGTTCAGTCGCAAATCAAGTAGATACGTTTTCATTTGAGCTTGGGCAGTAGACCTCTCCGGGGTCGCAGGTCTTAGCGGTAGTCTTAAATGGGACTGTTGAAATCAGTCACATAGGTATATGGTGGAACAGGCAGTGCCTCTTAAAAAAGTTACATTAACATTACCCTTTCTGTCACTTTTAGATCGACCGTTAAGAACTGACAGACCAAAAGATTCGCACATCTCCATGAGTTTTTTTTTTCATTACACACGATTAATTTTCGTATCCGTTGTGTACCTCTGAAAGCTTAAGGATTGCAATAACAGCTGAGGCTCAACCCCTAGTATCTGTGGGTCCCCTTCCCCTACTCTAGCATTGCACTCCCCAATTACCATTACATGTTCATTATAAAATTCCACTAGAAAATCTCTCAAGGTAGTAAAAACATCTATCCATTTGTTACAGTTTATATATAGCTGCTGGGACTTTTTTTTAAATACTTCTCCCGGGAAAGGCGAACCTATAACGCTTCATTAGCGCCCCGAGATGCTTGCAGATGTATGCTAGTTCTGCACTTAAATTGCTGCAAATTGTAGTCTTCTGGAAATATATCCACAGGAAGCGAGTTCCAAAGTTTGCTTGTCCTGTAAAAGAAGGAGTTTGGGAAAATTTATGTCCTCGCGATTGTCAAGTGTACTGCATGGGTCATGATCATGAGCATTAGCTACCTGTGTTATGTGGAGCGCCGAAAAGTTGAATTTCGAGGGATAATGTCTTTGAGTTCCTCGGAACATCTACCATGGAAGTATACCTATAGAACAAGCAAAGGTCAGCGACTTGTCTTCTGTGCACCAACGGTTTTAGATTCGATGTGAGTGTAGGGTCTCTAATAAGTCGAACTGCTCGTCTCTGTATGCTTTCAAGTAGGTTATGTGAATGTTTTGGGGCCAAGGTCCATATATGGGAACAATATTCTAACATTTGCTTTGTAAAGATGAAGTTGCTTGGGGCTAATGTACCTACCTCTTTGATCTAAATAGGTAGCTCAACTTAGCGGACGCCGATCTTGCGATATAGGATATGTGGTCCTGCCATGTGATTCCTGAATTGACTGTGACTTCTAGAGGAACTGTTGATGCATTTTTCCTAGAAAATGTTGTGAGCTGTGCCTTTTTTGCATTAAATACAACCAAATCAACCAAGATGTCAGTGCGATCCGTATTATTTTGGACGAATGTTTCAAACAATACAAATATGTATGTCAAACTGACTTAAATATGTTAAAAAAAAAATAAAATAATTTCTACCAAACATTTTACGAACAACCTGACAAAATAAGACTTACAAATTTAATGTCTGCTTGTCTAGAAAATTACAAGCCGGTAGATGGTCATTACTGCCATCTGTGGGTCAGTTAGTAAAGTAAATTTACTGAAATGTGAGCCAACAATAAAGCTTTGAATAGACGTTATGATAGATATTGATTCTACAAGTTGAACCCTTACTTGCTGAAAATATAAACCAATAGCTAAAACAACCGGAAGGCTTGTTCCCTAGATAAGATACCTACTTCACAGATTCTAGGACGACAAACAACACTAAAAACGCCAGACACCTTTCTCTGGCAAAAACACATCTCCTCGTCTCGCCCGCAGGTGTGGAATCTCACTTAACAAGATCAGTCGCATCGCAGAATCCGTTATAATATACAAACACTATTTCTCCTCCGCCTCTCGTGTAATTAATTTGCAGAACAAATTTATTTCAATTTTTGTTTTCTTTTCGCTTCGTTTCAGTTCTGGGAAATAATTTCCGAGGAGCACGGAATCGACCCAAACGGTATCTACCACGGTGACAGTGACCTGCAACTGGAAAGAATCAGCGTCTACTACAACGAGGCATCAGGTATGTGTTAAGCGTCTTTCAAATCTTCTTATGCCACATATGTAGGTGTACAGAGATACAAACGACCGACGACGACGACGCCCTCCTTGATGGGAATCAAAACGAATGCCTTCACGGCTTCCACTTCATATACGCAAACATATTTGTAGATATTCCCCAAGTGCAAGTGCAACGAAATGTCCATAACTCATTGCGATGGTGGCACAACATTCTAGCCAAGTGATTCATTATGTGAGAGTCATCGTGTGGAATTATTGCCGGAGGAGCAAAAGTATGCAAAGCGCTTGTATACACGCATTGCCCATTTTTGTAGCGGCCGGCGCGGTAGAGGGGTTCCCAGTTTATGGACTTCCTTTCCAAGGCTAGTCAAACGTGCCAGGCATGGTGAATGTATGGTGGATCGTCGCAGTGGGACAGTTAGTCACCTACCTACACCTGTGGCTATCTAATTAAGTTGTTTGCTTGATGAGCGGAATTTTAACCGATTATCTGTATTGATTTCAGCGGTCACACGTTCATCAGGTGGCAAGTATGTTCCACGTGCGATTTTGCTCGACTTGGAGCCCGGCACTATGGAGGCAGTACGATGCGGCGAATATGGTCAACTCTTCCGTCCCGATAACTTTGTTTTCGGACAGTCGGGCGCTGGCAATAACTGGGCCAAGGGTCACTACACCGAAGGTGCCGAACTGGTGGACAATGTGCTGGACGTAGTGCGCAAGGAGTGCGAGAACTGCGATTGTTTGCAGGTAAGTCCTATAACACTTTCCATGCGAAAGAAAACGCATTTTTAATAAATTTCTCATCATTTAGGGCTTCCAACTGACGCACTCATTGGGTGGCGGCACCGGCTCTGGCATGGGCACCCTCCTCATATCGAAAATCCGCGAGGAATACCCCGACAGGATTATGAACACCTACTCCGTAGTGCCATCGCCAAAGGTCTCCGACACCGTTGTGGAGCCATACAACGCCACCCTGTCCATACATCAGTTGGTGGAGAACACAGACGAAACCTATTGCATCGACAACGAAGCACTCTACGACATCTGCTTCCGCACGCTGAAGGTATCGAACCCCAGCTACGGCGATCTGAATCATTTGGTCTCGTTGACAATGTCTGGGGTGACAACTTGCCTGCGATTCCCGGGTCAACTGAATGCCGATCTTCGTAAACTGGCCGTCAATATGGTGCCCTTCCCCCGTTTGCACTTCTTTATGCCTGGCTTCGCGCCACTCACCTCGCGTGGATCACAGCAATACCGTGCCTTGACCGTTCCCGAACTCACCCAACAAATGTTCGATGCCAAGAATATGATGGCCGCCTGCGACCCACGCCACGGTCGCTACCTAACCGTCGCAGCGGTCTTCCGCGGCCGTATGTCAATGAAGGAGATCGACGAACAAATGCTCGCCGTGCAGAACAAAAACAGCAGCTACTTCGTCGAATGGATCCCCAACAATGTGAAGACCGCTGTGTGTGACATCCCTCCCAAGGGTCTGAAAATGTCGTCCACCTTCATCGGAAACACCACCGCCATTCAGGAATTGTTTAAGCGAATTTCCGAACAATTCTCCGCCATGTTCAGGCGCAAGGCTTTCTTGCATTGGTATACCGGCGAGGGCATGGACGAAATGGAGTTCACAGAAGCCGAGAGCAATATGAACGATTTGGTGTCCGAGTACCAGCAATACCAAGAGGCCACCGCAGATGATGAATTCGATCCCGAAATGAACGAGGAGGTCGAAGGGGAATGTGTCTAACATAGCACTTTCTGCATCCCCAGCCCTCTCAAAAGCGTAAAAAGTTCCAAAGTTCGTTAAGGACGCTCACATAATGTCTTTAAAAACTCATTTATTTCATTTTCATCAATAAAAAAATTCTGTCCATCCGTTTCCCCCCTTTTCACTCACTTTTCATTGATCGTTAATACTATAGTTACTTAAGACTTTTACGCCCTTCTGCATGTACCCGCTAAGACTGAAGCAGAGACAAGGGACATCATCAAATCTCGACCTAAATTCCTATCGCGTGAATACGATTGGTGAATATATACAATTTTTAAGACGTGTGTGTTTTGTAGGAACAACTATTTTCATCATCCATATCCTGCTTCATATCATCATTATCCTCAGTCAATGTCACCCAAAGATTTCGAAGAGTTCTTTCATGTTTTCCTTTCGTACACCAATTTCTTTTTTTTTAATTTATGACTTTTATACTCTCTTCGAATTTTTGTTCATTATGTCATTTTGTTAATAAGGAGATTCTTTCATAACAAATAAGTAAAAAAAAAAGAAAACAAATTTTTTGTCAAACTCTTTTTAATACTATTTTTCTCAAATAAAATTAAAACCTAATAATTTACGAGGAAGTTGTTTTATTTATCCAAAGGTTGTTGTTGAAATCAGATCAGACCTTTAGACCATAGAAGTGATGGCACACTAGCAGAGTTCCTGAAAGCAGATCCCGGCACAACAGAATCACCCCTATCGCCAATAATATTTCCCCCACAATGTTTCCCATTCAGCAATTTGCTTTACATTGCTGACATGGGAAATATTTCCACCGGAATTTATTCTCGATACCCCTAAATGTAGGGACTAGAAGGACGGAGTTATTGTTAAGATACCAAAGTAGGGAAACCTTATGAACTGCAATAACTGGCGTAGTATTCCCGATTTCCCAAAAATAATTGCAACGCTTAAGAGGTATCAAGCGAGCTTTGGTAGTGGTCGGTCTTGTGTCGACCACATCAACACCTTACGCATAATTCTCGAACAGTCAACCGAGTTTACGTCACCGCTCTGCCTTATGTTCGCAGACTTTGAGAAGGCCTTAGACCGAGTTAACCGCAAATGGATCTGGAAATATTTGCGTTGCTGTTGTTGCTGGAAGATTTTAGCTGGAAGATTGTTGCTGTTATGAAAGAGTCCTATCACGCAGTGAAATGCTTCGTTCTGCATAACTGACCACTTTCCGACAATTTCAAAATGCCACAGGAACTGAGACTGAGACAAGGGGATATACTGTTGCTGATCCTCGTTTTACTGATGTATTTACTGCCACCGTTTGACAGACTAAGCCACCTAGATTATGCCGACGATATCTGTTTCCTCTGGCAAGTACCAACAGCGCGATGAACGAGATGTGTGAATGGAGAGATGGCTGGTCTTAGGATCAACTGCAACAAGACCAAAATAATGCACACTGGCCGCTCATCACATCAGCGGATTATTCTGAGGCAGACGGCAATTGAGGAAGTCAAA
This sequence comes from Cheilosia soror, assembly GCA_949372485.1. Taxonomy (NCBI): domain Eukaryota; kingdom Metazoa; phylum Arthropoda; class Insecta; order Diptera; family Syrphidae; genus Cheilosia; species Cheilosia soror. The sequence goes on from OX443561.1 coordinate 82,560,842, forward strand.
AAATTTAACTATCTAGACAGTTTTGTATCGTCCGATGAAGGAACGGATCTATGGATGTGGATAGCAGTAAAAGTAAAGTCCTTTGGGCCTTTGGAATGTTGACCTCCACCTCAGTATGGAATTCCAGTCAAATTTCCCTGCACACTAAGTTAAGGCTCTTTAAATCCAAGGGCAAATCCGTACCGCTGTATTCCTTTGAAACCTTGAAAGTCTCTACCTCCATCTTGAGAAGAACGCAGGCATACGTAACCAGCTGCCTGCGATAGATTCATAAGACGCGATGGCTGCAAATTATATCGTGTGCCAGACGTGTGGCATAAAGCAGATCATAAACTGTTGAATGGCAAAATTAGGCAGCGGAATTGGCGCACAAGTTAAAGAGACCAAACGACAACATCGCGAAGCAGTCCTTCAAATGGGATCCTCAAGGTACACGGCCAGTTGGTAGACCAAGAACAGTCTTGGCCGAAGCAGTAAAACAACGCAAACCGTGACCACCGCTGAAGTATCTGGCCGCAGATCAAGAAGGATGAAGAAATCTGTCACCGCCCTATATGCCCCACCAGGTTGAAGGATTCATATATGTATAAAAGTTGTTGTTTAAAAAAAAAAATTTTTTTTTGCGCAACAGGTCGATATCGGACCTCAGGCAAAGCTTCTCAGAACCACTCGTATGAGCGGGTTTTTATTTTTTTTGACATATGGAACTGTTGTTACACACCTTCCAGATAAAAAGGGAACAAATACTGATTGGTAGTAGAAATTTAAAATGTCAATTCTTCTTTGACATTTGTGAAGCAAATAGATATCGCGGACTATCAACCAAACGGCGTGACGTGCCACGCAATTGGGCATTAATCAGCATAGTGTTTACAGAGAATTGACTTCTTTAACATCGTCCTTGAAAGAATAGTGCAAAACTCAAACGCTAATACCAGAGGCACTATCTTTTAAAAGTCCGTCCATCTACTCTCCTACGCCGACGACATCGACATGATGTCACTGGCGCGTTCGTGAGCATTAAGACGGAGGCGGCAAAGATGGGTTTGGCGGTCAATGAGGGCAAGACAAAGTATATGCTGTCATCAAGAAAGGACACCCAACACCGACGTCTTGGACAGAATGTCACTATAGACAGATATAACTTTGAGGTGGTAAAGGACTTTGTCTACCTAGGCTCCCCTATGAACTCAGACAATGACACTAGCGCTGAGATTAAGCGAAGACTAACTCTTGCCAATTGCTGTTTCTTTGGGCTAAGAAAGAAATTGAGTAGCAAAACCCCCTCTCGAACAACTAAAGTGACTCTTTATAAGACCTTAATCATCCCAGTCCTACTTTATGGTGCAGAGGCATGGACTCTATCTAAAGTGGATGAGCTTACTCTTGGTTGCTTCGAAAGGAAGATCTTCGAATCCACACCCGAGGTGGCGCACGCAAGTGGAAAGGGACCTTAACCAACTTAGCGTGCGAAACTGGAGACAGCTGGCCAAAGATCGTGGTGGCTGGAGACGCCTGTTGGTTGCGCCCAGGTCCACCCCGGACTGTAGCGCCACCTTAAGTAAGTAAGTAAGTTTACAGAGAATTTTGATAAAAGACTGTAAGATGTTCCCTTACAAAGTGCAGAGAGTACATTAGTTGTTAGCTGTTGACCACCAAGAGCGAGTAACCTACACTCATGCCATCCTGAATCTCGACCACGCATCAGGGAGACAACTTTTCATCGAATTCTTTTTGTGGTTTTTTAAAGTCAAGAACTTATGTGTACAAGCCTCCGACTCTTCTTAAAGCCCTCAAAGGCAATTTCCATGAAAAATGCGAGGACCTACAGCCGTAAGTTCTGGAAAATGCCATAAATAGGGACCGAATGGTCAACAATTCTGGCGGCGGCCACTTAGCCGATATCATTTTCTGGACTTAAAATTAAGACATAAAATTAACATAATCCAAGAGCAGAACCAAAGTTTTTCTTTCATAAAAAGAAATTACAGCCAAAGAGCATCGGTTGACAACTTTTGAACCACCTTGTATAAAATACTATTCGCGTCCGAAATGTTTTTCCTCGACCAAGACCTCAAGTAAGAACCTACCCAGACTGTCACTCCAAGTTGTTTGGTAGGTGAAGCCTTCATCTTCATGGGTTTAAAAAGGCTCTGGCTGGCTGTCGATGTCGATGTGTTCGCTCTACATGACTAAGCCGCACCAAAGACGCCCAATATATGCATACTTTTTTTTGGACCGTATAGTTCGTCGTTAAATCGTCTCCTGCAAAACCAGCAACAGAAGATGCTGCAAATAAAATGAAGAACACCCGCGAACCCTCTAAAACCTATGGTGTGCCGAAAGCCATTTCTGAATATGGCTGCTTTGGAGTTGAGCTTATCAGGTCGTTCTAAATAGAAATCTTAGCCTGCTTACCGGATACGAGTTTTGTGATGTTGGGTGTCTTCGAGGTATATTGTAAAGCCAAGAAGATGCATGCTTTCTTTGACCTAGATGGGCTGGATTATTAAAGGGGTGGATCTGTCCAACATAGTTCCAAGCTTCAAGAACAAGAAGATAAGATTAATATTGCACATTGATAATATGTATACGTCTTTCGTCTTGAGGGTGTAAATCAATGACATTATGGCGATGATTGTATTCATTGTTCCCGAAACTTAAGCAACCACGATAGAATGTATCTAACCGATATTATCTCAGTAATATACTGACTTTTTCATCTTTGCAAATTGACGAGGCAGTCGTCTTGAATTTAACGTTGATAGGCCCCAGAGCTGCAAAAAGTTAAAAATATGATTCTGTTTCAAATTTAAGTATAGGTGCATATTATGTATTTTCAAGAAGAGGCGAAGAAAACTCGAGAGAACGGTAATAAACAAAAGTATCTCGTAGCAACAAAACGCACAGTGGTTGGTCTGTCTTAAGCAACTTACCATGACAACAATTAATATAGAAAATTTTTCACTTTTTGCTTGCGTTCCCCTAGTTCTGCTTAGCTTTCTATAAAGCAGTCATGAAAACATTATCTCGCATAATTCTTCTTAACCATCAGAATTACCTCCGCAATTTTGAGAATTGTTTCCCAATTCACATAATCTTCCTCTAGATGTTCGCATTTTTGTCTTTTTTTTACAGGTTGCTAGCAATTCTTTAATTGGCATTCGCATCGATACGTCAAGCATTTCACACGATGTAGAAATGTATCCCTTGGGATTATTAGATGAACTAAAAAAAATGTTTTTCGGGGAACTCCAAACGAACAAAATGCGAATTGCCTACTTTACTGAGATGTGAAACTGAGGAATGAAAATGTTGACACAAATGACAAAAAAAAACTCCATTTATACATCTCGCCTTAAATGTCTTATTAAGATGTGAAGGCATATAGAGACCAAATCAAAGGGCACGATAGTGCCCCAGCCAAGTTTTCTAGTAAAGGCACTTACCCTTTTTACAGGAACAAACTCAGGCTATTTTCAACCCCCCTCTAACTTCGGAACCAATTAAGCCAAGAACTTCAAACTTGAAACATTTACCAAATAAATGTTTGCCCATTAAAAAGGTTCACCTCACCAAATTTAATCTCTAGCTTTAGTGGTTTTCAACATACATGACTTCAAAAATCGAAAAAAAAAACCCTAACTGACTGACTGACTCACTTATATGATGATCATCAAAATTATGAAGCACTTTCGGTCATCCTAGAATCGTGAAATTTGGCAGAATGCTAGATCCTGGTGGTGCATACACTGGAAAAAGTCCAAAACTTTAAATTTTCCATTCAGGGGGTAAGGTATACGTCCACTTTTAAAAATCTGTTCTAATTATTTGGGTCACTTTCCATTGCCGTTAGAATGTTGAAATTTGGTGAGCGGTAGGACTTGCAGTGTACAGAAAGAAATAAATCAAAAATTCTCCATGATCTAAATGTACGCCAAGTTCTTAGTTTAAGAAGGTTAAATTTAAAAAAAAATTGGTGGGCAAGTTTTTCATCTATAACTTCATTATATTAGAATTTGAAAACTTGACCAGTGAACCTACAAATTTTTTCAAAACTAAGAACTTGGCGTAAATACATTTTGATCTCATTACTTTTCGTGGCTGACTAGTTGCACACTTATTTATATTTTTTTATAGGTAAAAGAAATTGGCTGTTTCTTTAACATTTATGTTTTTGGTGTGATATCTTAAACAGAAGAATGCATATTATGGTAGATTGAAAAAACATCCAGAAATTGCGGTATTGTTTTTTTTTTTTTTTTTTTTGTTAAGGACGTTTTTTTTTTGGCCTGGACGTGTAGTGGTTTACATACGATTTTAGTCATCAACATCAATCCACTGTTAAAATGGCATTAGAAACATACAAAATGCTGACAATCGCACTCAAAAAATATCGCCTTCAACTTTGTCAAATAAGTTTTCGTGTTAATCTGCTTAAAATTTGGCTCCGCTATAGAGAAAAAATGAATCATTCGGATTCGTACTAACAATTCAACTTTATAACAGAAACCAACTCGGTCCTTCTCTGTTACCCACAAAAAAGATAGAGAACCACGGGTGACTTACGGCCAAGTTCGAATGAAGCGCTCAACGTGATTCTAAATATTCTGCTCCATTGCAGCGTGTGGTGTAGTGAGATTGACAAACAAATCTGTCTAGTGGTTTGCAGGTTCCATGGTCATAGCAACATCCTATATTTTCAGCTTTCCAAAAAAAAGGAAAAAAAAATTTCTCTGTGAGATTACCATCCGCAATGGATGCGCTTTTAAAGCGTTTTTAGCGTGATTTTATGGCGCTTTTGACGCGTTTTTGTGGTGTATTTTTGGGGGCAAGTCAAGTCAAGAGAACTATGCGCATAGTTTACCTCCTATGCTGTGAAAAATGAAAGAATCTAAAAATCTCTGAGAATTCAACAGAAAGATTAAACTGGATCTTAAAAAGAAAAGACGATGCCAAAACATTTCCCTACAAAGGAGTAGGTACTAGGAAGGCCGACATCAGCAACACGCCTGCAGCAATTGGATACTACTACAATTGGGTAAGAATCACATGAAATTTTATGACAATATCTTACACTTATATGTGCTCTAAACTTGTGCATAACAGAAAACTAATCAGAATCTGTACTCTTTAACGTGATTTTTGAGTAGTTGCAGTTTGATTTGCAACTGTCCAGTAAATAATTTTTGAGTGAAGCCCCACTTTTTGCCGAATAATTTGGAGCAAACCCCTAAAATCCAACTGACTATTGCCTTCTTCAGGGTATTTTCTACGTGGATTCCTTCGCATGCTGACATTGGTTTCAACCTTTCCATTTTACATGAGACTCTTATTAGAGCCGCTTCATAACTGTCTCTGATGATGATTATTAGGGGTCATCGGCGTACCCCTGAGTGCAGAGCTCGCAGCTACTTAGGATAGGACATCAAGAATTTTATCAAAACCGATTGTCCACAGGGGGAGAACGCATCCTCCTTGAAGGCTTCAATTGTTGCAGATGTTTGCCGGGTATGTGGCTCTGTGGCTTAGCAACGAACATATCCACCGCTCGCAATTATTATAGCGTGGATGCAAAGTCTATAAAAAACGACAACCACTTTCAAGTACTAAAATTTGAAATTACCGCCAACGGAGATTAAATTTTATTTTCAAAAAAAGAGCCAATTTCAAATGAGCTTTAGTAGTTCTAACTATGCCATACAAGAGGGAGCAACAAACTGTATCCAATGTCGCAACCATCTATGAAATTACCGATTCGTAGATAAACCACTTCTTATCTAATATTCAAACACATCTACGGCAATATTTTAATAAATGCTGCATATCCACTGGGCGAACCAGAAAAAGAGAGATTCCAACAGAGGCTCACAAACCCACTACTGGATTTAACAAAACAATCTGCGGAAGTGATTATTGTCATATTGGTTAAGTTCTCGTTATTTCATATTTATTTAGATGAAATTGCAAGGTGAGGTGGTGAAATGAATCCCAAATCAATGAGGCATCAAGCCCATTGTGATGTTAAAAATAGTTTCACAGCAAGATTACAATTTTTCTTATGATTTGTAAAAGGCTTAATGAAATTATAGTTTTAAAAATTATAGACAATCCGGTGGAATGCACAAAATTCTGCGGAGTCATGGAGGAAGATGACGACGACTTCATGGAATGTGACGAAAAATTACCCCAACCTCCACTGCAACCACAGCAATAGCAACAGCAAAATGCAATGTAACCCGAGGAATCAAAGAGTGCACTGTGATATCCTGATATCGATTGCTGATGGACAGAACAACGACAATGCAATCACGTTCTCGATTCCAACCCCAGCTCTACTCGTTCAGGTAACCAGTGTTGCCACTTTGCTGCAATTGCAGTAGATCTACTGCATTTTTTCAAAATGTCAAATCTACTGACACCAAATTAAATCTAGGTACTGCGTTTTTGTAAAAGCCAAATCCAAAGTAGTAGATTAATACAAACAGAAATACAAGCCAATTTGGGGAACTAAGTATTCCTGGCTTAAATTGTCGAAAGAAACTGTTTCAGCAAAATATGTCTTTGAACAACAACAGGTAAAATTTAGACGTCGATTCTAAATAAATATTTTCTAGCTTGATGGGGTTTTTCGTGCTACAATTTTATATCGAGGCTTGTTAACCGATAAAAAATCGTTTTAATTTTAATGATGAAAGACTAAAACCTCTGAGGTACGTAGATACAAAGTTAGTAGGTACCTATAGTGGAAGTCAGTAGACCCTCGATATTGCCTATTTTAAACTTGTTTCCTTTTTATGATGATGACAAAGAAAAACGTAATAGCCAATGAAGATGAACAATATTCCATGTTCATTAATATTAATGCATTTTTCTGTTTTGTTTAAATACTCGTCTTTACTAATTTTGTACTGTTTATGTTATGTTTTGTAATTTACCTTGGTTTTGTTTGAAAAAAAAAATCGACTGCAAAAGAATTCAATCTACTGCATTTTTTTAGAGAATCTACTCCGAAAAAATAGTCCAACAGTGGCAACGCTGGTCGCAACCAAATTTGCAACGGTGAAAGTAGTTGATATGAGTGGCATAGAGTATAGACGTTGGTCAGTATGTTCTCATCATAACCAATCAGAACGACTCAACGCAAGACTGTTTACAGTAGAAGAGATTCAACAGTAGTAGCAAATTTGGGCTAAACTTTACCACGCAGCAGGGCCAAAAGCTTCATCAACTTACTTACTTAGGTGGCGCTACAGTCCAGGGTGGGGCTCAACCAACACGCCTCTCCAGTTAGCACGATATTTGGCTTACTGCCAGTTGCTCACTCCAGGTTGTTTGAGGTCCCCTTCCACTTGTGCGCGCCACCTAAGGCGAGAACTTTCTCTACTCCATTGTCCCTCCGGGTTGAAACCGAAGATTCTTAGGGCTGAAGCTTTGGTGTCCATTCGCTCTACATGTCCTAGCCATTCTAGTCCCGTGAAACGTACTTTTCTGACAAGGTCGATGTCGCTGTACAGCTAGTAGAGTTCGCTGTTAAATCTCCTCCTCCAAAGCCCGTCAACGCAAACGGGACCGAAAATCACTCGAAGAATTTTGCGATCGAAGCGACCAAGGAGATCTTCATCCGCCTTTGATAACATCCATGATTCTGCGCCATAAAGCAGGACTGGGATGATGAGGGTCTTATATAGAGTCTCCTTGGTGTTTCTCGACAAGGCGTCTCAATTGCCTTCTTAGGCCAAAGTAACTGCAGTTGGCAAGTGTAATTCTTCGCTTGATTTCTGATGTGATGTCATTTTCAGAATTAATAGCGGAGCCGAGGTAGACAAAGTCCGGAACTACCTCAAAGTTATAGCTGTCTATCGTGACGTTCTGTCCGATTCGTCGATGTTGTGTGTCCCTTCTTGTTGACAGCATATATTTCGTTTTGCCCTCATTCACCACTAAACCCATTTTTGCCGCCTCTGTACTGATACTTGCAGACGCACCAGTGACAGCTCGCTGTGTTCTGCCAATGATGTCGATGTCGACCCCTGGTATTGCCAGAATTTTCTTAAGTAGAATGTTAAAAAAGTCACATGACAGCGCATCATCTAAATCCTTTTTTGACATCACAGCAAGTCTCGGTGAGGTTGTTTCCGACCTTTATGGAGCAGCGACCTCATCGTCATCGTCATTCTGCACAATCTGACAAGTTTGGCAAGGATGCCGAAACTAGACATGGCTCTGTATAGCTCGTCTCTATAAATGCTGTCATATCCGGCTTTAAAATCGATAAATAGATGGTGAGTATCAATTTGAACTTCTCGGGTTTTCTCCAGGATCTGCAGTAGTGTGAATATTTGGTCGGTTGTGGACTTACCGGGCCTAAAACCGCATAGAGTCCAATCAATTCGTTGACAATTGGTTTCAGGCGTTCACACGGTACAGCAGATAGGATCTTATATGTGATGATGAGGAGACTGATGCCTCTATAGTTGGCACAGTTTAGTTTCCTATGAATCGGGCAAACGAAGCTATGGCTCCATTCATCAGGCATACTTTCCTCTGACCAAATCTTGGAGACGAGTTGGTGTGTGCTACCCATCAAGTCATCTCCCGCTGCCTTGAAAAGCTCGGCAGTTAAGCCGTTCGGTCCAGCAGCCTTGTTGGACTTCGGCTTGGATTTGGATATTCCTATCCTTACTCTTGGCTTTCATTCTGCAGAAATGGTTTTTCCATGTCCTTAGCACTGACTATGATTCCACTACAAGGTTTCCTTGTTTGTCTCTACAGGACTCTGCTAGGGTCTTGTTGCCATGTCACGATCTTTTTACCTTTTGGTAAAACTTCCGAACATTGTTTCTGAAGTAACACCTCTCTGTTCACTCGATTGCGCGCTTTTCATGCTCTGTCATCAACTATGGGTCATCAAATGTTTAAAGTCTAGCTAGTCTAAAGTCGAGCCAAAAATGAGTTATTAGTAAGGCGGGAAGAGCGAAGAGATTGTCGAAAGTAAATTATCAAACTATCCCTCTATAAAAAACCCAAGTCTAACTTCTAAGAAACTAACTTTGCAATCAACACAAAGTGGCAACACTGCCTCAATAGACCGCAAGATCCCAGAGCCATCATCCAGTGTTAGACCATAAAACAAAAAGAAAATGAAAAACAGCCAAACGCCAAAGCTGAACCTCTTTCAGCCGCCATGGAGCGTTAAGCACGTTACATAACTTTCATAATAATTTTTATGATTTTTTTTTTTTTATTCGTCGTGAAGTTTCACTTTCGTGCCCACAAGTCTATCAAAAGAAACCCATATAGCCATCGACGGTACGGTAGTCGTAGTCGTAGTCTCTTGTCTTGTCGGTCGTCAAGAAAAGTGCAAGAGACGAAGAGGCTATAGCTATCCAAGTCAAATGACTTCGATGGGCATCGTGCATGCATGGTTATTTGCTTTAACTATTTTCCAGCGATCATAGTCGTTGTTTGTTTGTTTGTTAATTTTATTATAGTTATCTCTTGTTTCTTTTCTTCTTCGTCGTCTTCGCGCGTTGTGACTTGGGAGAGAGAAAAGCGCCAAAGCAACACTGATCGATGTGGTGGTGGGGTGGTGGGGTGGTGCTGGTGAAGCAGAAGAAAGGCATTATGTATGCAAAATGTGGGTCAGTGCGATGAAGTGCAGATTTTATAATCATATTATGCGAACTGAAAAAGAAAGAAAAAAAAATAAATCAAACACACACACACAGAGATAGAGAGAACTGGATAGCGCAGCAATAGAAAAAGGAAGGAGTAGGCCTCCTTAAACGGGGTCCACTGAGGCGATAGTGCAAGTTCATAAAAATAGAAACAAATGGCTTGCGGACAACTGCAACCAAGATGACAAAAAAAAAAAAATGCAACTAACGAAGATCAGGAAAAGTATTTTTAAGTTTTTGGATTTTGGGCCTTTGATTGAATTGAAGTTGGAGTCGATAGTTCGTGGGCTGGCTGTCTGTCGAGATGGATGATGACGGCTGGCGATGGCGATGATGATGACGGTACTGATCATGAAGGGACTGGTTTTCAGTTTTTTTTGATTGTCAGGCACTTGGAATTGGAAGTTTATCGCGATTAGAGTTAGAGGGATCATTCAGACAATGAAAATGAGGACAGATTCGAGCGAGATGGATCGAATTCAGCAGACAGTCGAAAAGATCACGCGCAGCTTGATACGAATTACGAAATATGTCGGTGGTTAGAAGGGTTTGTGCTTAGAATGGAATAGGTAGGTATGTGGATGGTGTAGATACAGAAGGAAAGATCGGTGTTTGTACGACCTGTAGAACCTTTCAAATGAGTTCCATGATTCAGTATACACAGTTGCAGTCGTTTCGTAGTTAGTGGGGGCGACTCAAAATGTCCTCCTTTTCGAAGGCTATAGTTTGAATTGGGAACATTTCCTTCAATTGAGTATTATGAGGATGAGTGGGCTACGGATGTCTATTAGGCTGATTTCTGGTAGATAAAGCATTCGATTAGTAAATCACATAACACATTAGTAATGACAAGAAAGTTTGGAACTTTATTGATTGTCGGTTTTGGTCATATCTATATGTGAATGTTAGTAAAATGTAACGTACCCCTGAAGAACTTTTGAACTTCTGTGTTCCAAAAATGAACAACTAACCGAGAATGCTTACCAAATTGTGGATGACATATTTGCAATCGTCAAAGTAGAAGAAATAGACCAGACTTTAGACGTTTTAAATAGCTTCCATTGGAAAATACAGTTTACCGTTGAGGTTAAACCAAATAATAGGCTGTCTTACCTAGACACCGTAGTTTAGAGAGGAAGAAACTTTAAAAATGGACTGGTTTCAAAAACCCACCACATCGGGACGACTAATAAATTTACCATCCCAACACCCTAAACAGACAATTTTCAATACAGCCAACAATTTAATAAATGAGTCCTCTCAATAAGTGACCTCGCATTTCACAAACAAAATAAAGCCAAAATAAAAAAACAGACTTATTAAAAACGGATCCCAGAAAACATTACAAAATCACTTATAAGACAACACGAGAACAGGAAAACTCATCCACCCGAACAGCAAGAAAACAGAATATATAAGTCCTTCACCTAGGATATAAAACAAATTGCGGACCGGTTCAAAAATGTCAAATTAATAGACACGAATACCTTCAAAATTGCAATGAGGTCAACAAATACTGCTTCACAATTATACACCAGACTAAAAACAAAGACAGACAAAATGGAACACTCCGATGTAGTATACCAAATAAGTTGCAAAGGAAAGATCAGCCACAAGTGTGACCAAATATACATAGAGACAACAAAGCTGGACACAAATCAGACTTAAAAAGTAACGCCTCACAAAAAACAGCATTGGCAACACATTGCATCGAAAACGTCAAAGTCAAAGACCAAACGCGAAGAGAATAAGAATAAGAGACTGATAATAGAAACATTACACATCATAAACAGCGTTGCCATTGTTGGACTATTTTTTCGCAGTATATTCTCTAAAAAAATGCAGTAGATTGCATTTTTTTGGAGTAGATTTTTTTTCAAACAAAACCAAGGTAAATTACAAAACATAACATAAACAATTCAAAATTAATAAAGACGATTATTTAAACAAAACAGAAAAATGCATTAATATTAATGAACATGGAATATTGTTCATCTTCATTGGCTATAAAGTTTTTCTTTGTCATCATCATAAAAACGAAACAATTTTAAAATAGGCAATATCGAGGGTACTGATGCCTTCCACTAGGTACTAACTTTGTATTTACGTATCTACCTCAGAGGTTTCAGTCTTTCATCATTAAAATTATAAAACGATTTTTTATTTGTTGACAAGCCTCGATATAAAATTGTAGCACGAAAAACCCCGTCAAGCTAGAAAATATTTGTTCAGAATCGACGTCTGACCTGTTGTTATTCAAAGACATATTTTGCACAGTTTCCTTTGACAATTTAAGCCAGGAAAATTCAGCTTCCCAAATTGGCTTGTATTTCTGTTTGTATTTTATCTACTATTTTGGATTTGGCTTCTTCATTTAAGCTTTTACAAAAATGCAGTAGATTTAGTTTGGTGGCAGTAGATTTAAATTTTGAAAAAAATGCAGTAGATCTACTGCAATTGCAGCAAAGTGGCAACGCTGCATAAACACCGACAAAACCATGAACAGACGCACTGACATGGAGAATGTTAGTCCACACTACAAACATCTTCTAGAGAAGAGAGTGCAGAAAGCTCCCTAAAAATTAAAAATGTCAATAACAACTGTTTCATGTTCCCTTGATCGTGCTGTCTGTCTGTTGCATATACGTGCCAGTCTCGCTTTTTAAGTGGTCGTCTACAATCTTGTGTAAATTCTATGTAAAATATAAATGTAATATTTGTAAGTCTCTATACATGTTACCTTTGTAAGGAATTTGGAAAAATGTTATCTCATCATACAAATATAGATTCACTTCACCTGATGATGTCCATAGACATGGAGAAAACGTCGTGAAAAAAATAAAAAACTGTTTGTATTTTATTTTCAATTGACCTAAAGCCCAATCTAACCTTAAAACTAAATTATTAGTTTTTAAACAATTTCATCGACTATTCTAGTGTCCCACAAGGTAGACACTTTGATCCGCTGTTGTTCCTTTTATTTAGTTCAATGATTTATTCCTCTTGTATACACAAACATTTTATTGTTCGCAGATGACTATTGTAAAGGGTTTTCCAATGAGAGGTGTTATTGTGAATGGCCCGCTATTTCGGTAGCTGTCACTTTTGAAGCTTTTATTCTTTGACATTTGACAAGCAGAAACTACGCCATTACTAAAAATAGAACGATACACGCTTCAACAACGCATTGAAATTATTAAAATTCACTACAAAAATGGTGAAAATCTTGCAGTCACAGTTCGCAAAACTAAAGCATTTGTTGGCAATACAGAAATTGGTGGAAAAATTCGAGCTGTTTGGACAAGTTAGTGATGTGAAAAATAAAACCCGTGCAAGTCGCTCAAGAACAACTGAGAATATTGCTGCTGTAGCCCAAAGTGTTGAAGAAAACCAAGGTTTGTCCATTCCTCGTCGTTCTTTGGAATTGGGCATTCCACAAACGTCATTACACCGTATTTTGCATAAAGACTTGGGTCTTAAGGCTTATAAAATTCAGTTAACACAAGAACTCAAGCCGGCCGATCATCAACAACGTCGCCAACAGCCCAGCGTCGATTCAAGACTTCAAAGATAAAATTCGTGAGGCTATCGAGGACATAGGGCAGCCACTTTGCGATTTGGTTATGGAAAATTTCATGAAAATGATATGGTCCTGTAAGCGTGCTCGTGGTGGCCATTTGGCTGATGTTGTTTTTCATTATTAACGGCATACCTTTCTCTTTATTATGAAATAAACATCCGATCATTTATCTCAAGTTAGCTTGGATTAAACGCTGGGGCTGTGAAGACGGTATAGTCCCCTTTGAGGGCCCATTGCAATTCCTATGGGGAACCATCACTTTATCGACGGATAAATAATGTTTCCCAACAGAATTTAGAAATCTTTATTTGACGGATAAGGCCTATCTCTTCCACGTCACTAAAAAAGTAGCTTTCCATACATTGAATTCCCGTATAGGTAGATGCTATGCTACAGGTTATTAGGTAATCTCCGACAATCTTTTTTGCCATGCTTTCTAAGATAACAGTGGCCAGATAGTACATATTTCTATTACTCATTTACTTATACCTATCGGGCTCCAAGCCCGTAAAGAGTTTCTGCCTGAGACACTGCAGCCTTCCATCCTCTACGATATCCGGCACGCTGCTTCTAGTTGTCGAGTCTTCCTTGTCTTCTTAATGTATTGTCCATTCGCTCGATGTGGCCGAGGGTAATTCTTCGCCGGATCTCCACTACGGTGTCATTCGTTTAGTTCATGTTTACTCCGAGGTAGGTGAACTCCTTAACTACCTCGAAATTGTTCAATAGTGACAGGCGGTGGACAGATACTTGTTTGTTTGATGATAGCATATATCCTCATAGTCTTGTCCTCATTTACGTCAAGGCCAAAGGATTTCGCCTGTTCTTCAATCGAAGTGAGTGTCAACACGGAAGGCATTATCTTCAACAGGTCCGTTCAGATGCTGGAGTATACGGACGATATTGATATCAATGGTCATTCCCAGCGTGCCGTATGATAGAAGCGCGTCCTGCGCACTATCTGCTCAAATACGAACTTGATTCCTTACCGAAATCCGGTGCATGTTTGAAATAGTTCTAAGTGTTCGCTTTTGGTCACAGGGCCTTAGATACACTATATCTATGTACCGACCGATTTTCCATTCACCTGCTGTGATTATGACATGTTCCGTCTAGACCGCTGATGTCAGTCCAAATGACTTGCCTTTAAAATGGTTTGCTTTGTATCAAAAGTCCCTTGTGAAATGTGGTAGTTAGCCCTTTGTCTATCGATAGTAGAAAGAGTATAACTCCCTTCGAAAGAGTCGGAAATTTTTTCGATTGTGCAGAACGAAACCCTTTTTTATGAGACTCCTTTAGTCTTTTCTAATTTAAAAGCAACTACAAATTTTTGAGTGGAGTCCTCTCCTGTGAGGAGAATCCCATATTCTTTCAAGAGTTCCCTATTCAAACCCGTTCTCGAATTCTACGTCCATATGGGATAAAACGGGAACTTCAACTTTGTTGATTTATCAAGAACGATCGACCCATTCTAAGGGCAGCCATTCTAACTCCTAGTTTATCGAGAAATCGAGAAAACTTATGAGATTTGAAAACATTAGCTTTTGTGAGATACTTCAACGCTAACGTCGAAAACGTGGACATCTTCAACGGATAAGTTAGTAAGCGTATAGCAAGAAACTAGAACAGATACCCGCTACGGACTTCCGATTTTTGGTTTTCAGGACTAAGGTTTAACACCACAGCAAACGCTGGCTGTTAAATAACCACTCAAAACAACCGTGTGCTAATGGATACTAGGCACGCATCCAACATAATAAACTAGCAGACAATCCGATACAATATCGGCTTTGATCATTAGATTGAAACGAGAATGAAGCGCCCTAGAAGGGTGGTTTAAAAAAAAGCACGCCTGATGAGTAGTCTGCGTCTAAAGAGAGCGAATGAGTGAGAAACTCTCCAGTAAGTCAGGCAGATCGGCCATAGACAATATTTGCACAGTGGAAAAAATTTAAATTCGAGACCGATTACCATTTCATCGACCAAATGCCGCATAGCGATAGCTATAGTATTCATCGTCAGAGGCTCTAACTCTATGTGGAAATTACCGAAATTGTGATCCCGGCAAAACTGATTCAGATATCTTTCCTGGTGCTGGAAATACACGGTATAAAATTAGGGAATGGGCCATAATTCTGGATTTCAAAATACTGTATCGACAAAATTCTGTATTTTTTTTTTTTGAAAATACTGTATGAACAAAATTCTGTATTTCAGAATTCTGTATTTCAAAATGCTGTATATCCAAAATGCTGTGTATCCAAAATGCTGTATATCCAAAATGCTGTATATTCAAAATACTGTATGTGCAAAATTCTGTTTTCCGAATAGCTGCTTATACCCAATTCTATTTTTTGAAAAAGTGTTTGCATAAGAAAAAGCAAGCTGTAATATAACTTTTTAAATTTATTGGAAAAAAAACAAAAATTGGAAATCATTTAGGAACATAATTTAACAAAAACATAACAGTAAACTTAATACTTCAAAGAAATTTAATAAACAATAAACATAAAAATAACAAATTAGCATAATTTCCACCTGTGCTTTACTAAAAACTAGCTCCTTTTTCAGGTCGCTGATAAGTTTATACAGGCCCGGCTTTTTCCTCCCAACCAAGACTTTTAATCGGCGATGCCATGCCTCAACGCTGTTTTGGGTCCTCGGAAACACTTCTGTTCTTGTTTTTGAACTTTCAAAAACAGACCAAAACATCGGTTTATGTCTTCCCAGTATATAGTTTTTCTCAAACCAGGATGCCAATTTCAAAATATCATCATCTTCAAATGTACTACGCAAAGAAGCGTAGTATTGATTGACCTCCTCGGCAGGAACAAAAGCCATACTCTTGATCATACGGACCTGAAGAGAAGGTTATATTGCAGTAGCAAAATTCTTCGGTATTCTTCGCACTTTGTTTTTATAAATCTATGTAGATATGCAAGGAGACAGTAAAATATAAAAATAAAAGAAGTGGTATGTTAGAATTCTGTATTTAAAAAAAATGGTTTTGATAATGTAAAAAAGTGCGCACTTTTTTACATTATCAAAACCATTTTTTTTAAATACAGAATTTTGATATACAGAATTTTGAAATACAGAGTTTTGTTCATACAGAATTTTGTTCATACAGAATTTTGAAATACAGTATTTTGAAATACAGTATTTTGAAAACAGAATTTTGACCATACAGTATTTCAACCCCAACCCATAAAATTAATTTCGAAAGTAGCCCTTCCCAACCATTCCAAAACCGGGTTCCGGTTCTTATAGGTCTTATAACTCCTTCAATCTCTTTGTGGATGACATAGTGCGTGGGGCAGGTCTCAACACGGAAGGCAATATATTTAACAGATCGCTATTGATACTAGGGAAACGCGAACGTTAAAGAAGACAGACTATAAAGGTGCTAGTACACGGCATGTAGCATGTAGCAGCCACATACGTACGTAGCTCTGACGTCAATAGAGAGTGCACAAAGAGAGCATGTACATATGTAGCATGTATACCCATCGGGACCATTCGCTGACTTAAAAATTACGTCAGCTACATACATATGTGGCTTTCTACATGCAACATGCCGTGTTCTAGCACCTTAAGTACATGCTATTAACAAACAATCAAACATTTGTCCGCGCACAACATAGGACCTCCTTCGAAGTAGCGTTGGAGTTCATCCACGTCGAGAAAAAAATCACCTCAACAAATGAACGGCGACTGCAGATCCGGTAAAGAAAACTGCAGCTACTTTGGTTTAGCAAAACAAATCGATCTTAGAATCCTATCAGACTTCATATACCAAAGAATAGGGCCTAGACCGATCCTTGCGGAACTCATATATGGCCTGAGGTGGTTTTATTTGTTCTGCTGGTGTTTCGGGTTGATACAATTTTTTTCAAGGGCCTCTAGTCCTGGAAGACAGGACTAAAGAAGAGAGGCATGATATATGAAGACATTTTCTGACATAAAGTGACTAAAACCGTTTTTTAAAGACAGTCACTTGCCCGTCATCCTCGATCACATTCCAATAAATATTTTTTCTTGGCATCATCGTTTGCGTCCAACCTTAAGCACAAAGTTATGCGATCGCATTGATGATACTTTAGGAATTTCTGTTTTACACTATCAAAGACGTGCACTCATCGCCATCATCATCAAAAACCAACTCTGCCAGCAGCAAAAACCTAGCTACTGCCATCAGATCGTTATCACATACCAAACAAACATCACATAACATTATGTAACCCATTCTTCGTCTACCAAAGCGTCTACCATAGCAGCACACGCACACAGCGGCGTCGCAAAAGGTAAACCACACAAACAGTCGCTCCAATTGACCATTATGGCATAGAAATAGGTGCTCGATCTTAGGTAACACACAAAATGCGATGCACGCTGCACGATGCGCCCCGCGATGCATTTCCGCTGCTTGAAGAACTAGAGGCAGAACTCGCTAGTCGCCGGGCTGGTTCTGCTGCCTTCTGCGTGCGCAAAGCTCGTTCCGGGATTTTGAATTTGGATTCTTCGCGATGTGCGGCTTTGTATCGGTTTTTCCTTGCAGAATTGCTTCCTCTAGTCTTCGCTGGCTGTTTCCCTCTTCTCTAATACAACAAGTACCTACTGCCGCACTGCTACTGGTATAGTGCCGCCGCAGTCTTTGTTAAGGTGGATGGAAATTTAGGTCAAACATTATTTAAATGGACAAACGAGCGCTGCGCTGGTACGCCGCGCTAGTACGCCGCGCCGTATATACAAAGTCTGTCGGGCGAGAGAGCGCGCGCGCGCGCAGATATATGATATAATCGGCGACGTCTCTCCGCTTAAAGTCAAATGTTGCGCAACATCCACAATAGCGTAGCGGCAGAGCCGAAGAAAGCCATCACCAGGCCGGCTGTAGCTGTACTGCGCTGCGCTGCTAGACAAGAGACGAACTATTTGGTCAATGTGCTGTCCAGTTCTCTTTCTGAAGCACACTCGAGAAGTGGATGGTCTTAGATGGTCTGCGAACGATGGTCCGCATGCCAGCAGCAGTGCCATATCCATCATATATGCATGTGCAGTGCATGTGGTTGCCGCCTGGTTGATGGTAGTTGCATTTGCTGATGCAGCTGCATGAGGAGGAGCATGACAGGTGATGAATGGTCTAATGTTAGGAGGCTTTCGTCTTCTCCTACAATTTTATCTTCTTGTTGGGTGTGGCGGCAAAGTGGTTGCTTTATCTGGAATTTGTTAGCGTTGCCAACTTTTTTTTTGTTTGTCTATTTTTTTGGGGCTGTTGGGAGCATGTTTTGTGACGGTGGCTTGCACTAGCCTGCGGTCAATTTATTAACCACGCTGCATAGATAACTCAGGGAATTATATTCGCAAATAAATGGAAAAAGAAAAAGTCGACACGTTTTTTGGGCCAATTGCTCATCGGAGCGTGGCCGTACACAACTCGCCCGGGTTGCTTTCGGAACCGAAAATGAAACCGAAACCGAAATCTACGAACGGTGGGTGCATATGCATGCATACTTCATCGGTTTGGTGGTGGTTGGTTGGAGCAGGCGCGCACAGACTCTGCACTTTGGTATAGAAGTCTCAACTGGATAGGGTTTCATATTTCTTCCTCTCTCTTACTCGCTCGCTGCGCCGCCGCTGTGGTGGATTGCAAAAGAGTTCCTTTCGGTACTTAAGTCGGATCTAATCCATTCGAGCAAGTGGTGCAAATAGTATTACTGGGTGCTGGTGGTGGAGTGTTTAGTTTATGGGATGCAAAGGAATTTCCATGAAGTGGAAAATTAGATTTGGTTATCTTGGTGGAAATTAATGAAAGTGGCTCTATAGGACTCGAATGGGTGGGCGGAGGGGGCAGGGCGACACCTATAAGTTAATGAAACCGACAAATAGGTAAATCTACCCAAGAAATGCGATAAGAGAGAATGGAAAGGTTGTTTGATTTTGAGAAATTAAGTAAAAGGACCTTTTTTTGTGGACCTTTTATGAAAGCGAATGTTGCGTAAAGTGTAGACACAAGGCGCATTACATGTTGCCTGAAATTGTTTTTCAACGGAAGTGAAATTTTGTTGCAATAACTCGAAAGCTCGAAAATAAGGTTCATCATTACAAACCTTTTTTTCTAATTTGTACAGCTGTCATTTTGGATCACCACCGAGTTACAACAATGATTGGATTTGTGGTCTGAAGTCGAGAATTGTGGACCAGTTTCTATGGATAAAAAATAAATAAATAGGTGGCGCAACAGGCGGGTAGACAGTGAGACATCCTAGGCCTAGCTTCTCGCAACCATTCGTTTTGTGTGATTTTTATGCCGAGTCCGAACGGCTGATTTGACAAGCTTTTTCATGACAGTCATACTCTCGAATGTTTGTCAGACGTTCGCGAGATGTGGCGCAGTAGAAAAAAACCTGAAGTATGTATGATGATGTAATTTGTGTTTTACCGGGGATCGAACCTGGGATTCTTCGCACCAGTAGTCCTTATACATACTATAAAATATGTATGGAAGCATTCTGCTCCCCTGCAACCCCTGCTTGGACTCACACTTGCAAAAAGCTATTGGGAATAAATGGGAATAAATGGGGTCTACAACCTCGAATAACCCACTGGCTCTTAATCTCAGTTATAAGAGCGATACTCACCCCTTGATATATTTAGCAAGCAAATGGCGGCGAGTGCTGCTTTAAATCTATCTCACAATGGCCAAGGAAAGACTTTGGCCACGCCTCTATTCTGAAGAAATTCGAGATCTCAACCAAAAACACTGACTACAGCACGGTCCACCCCATCTCTAAATTTAAAAAAAAACTTTCTCGTCACTATCCCCTCCAGAGCAACCTGGGATGAGGATACTTTCCTGGAAGATGAATCAGTTCACTTCTACACTGACGATTCAAAAACCAAAGACGGAGTTGGTGGAGGTGTTTTCTCCGAAAGTCTTAATCTTAAGCTCTCCTTCCGTCTACCAAATTATACAGTAGCGTGTTCCAGGCGGAAATAATTACGATTAAAGAAGTCTTATCTTGGCTCAAGAAAAACGTCATATCCGTCAAAGATCTGCAATATCTGCATATTTTTCGGACAGCCAAGCAGCCATCAAATCCCTGGATTCGATCTCTATAACTTCTCTTGTAGCCCTCCACTGCCGATCGTCTATTACGGAGATGGCCGAACAGTTCAACATTCGCCTAATTTGGGTGCCGGGGCATAGGGGCATTCCAGGGAATTGTAGGGCCGATGAACTAGGAACAACTCAACCCATTCTGCCAGATAAAGGCACCCTAGGGATACCAATCACTTACAAACAAAAATTGAAGCTTAATGCTTTCGAGAGTGCAAATCTTAGGTGGACAAGTGGCATCACTAGTCTAGCGGCGAAATAAATTTGGCCAAAGTTGGATTTGAAACGCTCTAAGAAATTGATCTCTCTCAACAGATTGCATATCTGCATTACAATTATAGGTGTCATTACTGGACACTGCCAGATAGGAAAGCATGCCGCCAAGGCTAGGCATTTTCGCAAACGACTTTTGCAGAAGATGTATGGATAAGGAAGAGGAGGAAACTATCCCTCACCGTCTGTGTTCCTGCCCCAGCTCTCTCCCGTAGAAGGAAACGACTTGGGCGACCTGACAAAGACAGACATCAGAAGCCTCTTGCGCTTTATAAAGAGCTCAAAATGGTTCAACTAGTAGGGAGATCTTACATGATTCTTTTCGTGATATCACAATGGACCAATGCTGGTCTAAGTGTGAGCGTTTTAAGCTGACATCCACTTTCAACCAACCAACCAAACCCTCTACAAAAAATCGTCATCAATTTTCGGCGGCAAAGTTATCGTAATCTCCCCTATGATTAAAATAATGAAGCCGCTTTCACAAGTTTTAAAATTTTGAAAAAAAAAACCTCGAAAAATAAGCGTTTTGTCTTCTCTCCTTTTCATTACTTATATGGCCTGGATCTTACAGCGCAGTCTTGACGAAGACAGATTCGAATTGAGAGAACTGGGTATAAGTCATTTGATCTTCGCCGAAGACTTGGTCATCTCTGGGTCTTCTCAGACTGAACTTTGACGCGCACTCGATGGGTTTGTAGCCGTTTGTGTTGAAGCTGAAGTGATGGTCATCTCCAGAACGTCTGTTCAATTTACTCTGATATAAGGAGCAATACTGAGATTTCCTGTAGGATTGCCCAGGCTGGGCCAATTTTGAAATAGCTTGCTCGTTTTGTTGTTAGGAGGATTGAACTTGGTGTCAAAGCTAAGTTGTCAGTCTTTAATTCGGTGTTTGTTCCAACTCTTGCCTATATGCAGTGATGCCATTCTGACCGGATTCCGGTCATATCTGACCGAAATCGATTTACTTTGACCGGAGAAAATTTTGAAATCCGGTCTAACCGTTTTTAGGCCGGAACGAAAAATGTTTTTAACCGGAAAACGCTTTTTTGACTGGAAAAATAAAATTGCTCTATTAACTATAAATAAAGATATATTTATATAATTTGAATAAAACTTTGCCTTACATTACGAACACACTCTCATGTTCAAACAGAAACCAATTTATTGCGAATAATGGGATATTTACAACATGACGCATGGAATTCAGCTCCGGGAGCATTATCTTATTGGCTAATTTTTGGACGTTTTCTTTTGCTAGAATATTGAAACTAAACAATGAATTTTAATTAATTAAAGTGTGAAATTCGATAAATCTCAGATTGGAGTTTGGTGAACTACTCCTTTCAAGTTTCAGAAAATTATCCCAGAATACTTATTTGGCCCAATGAATTGACACACTGCCTTAGTGTATGCATATGGCCATACAGGATACACGTCTTCCCACGACTTTCATTTCCATTGATGACTTGGCTACAAACAAAAACGAGGCGTCATTGCAATGCAATAAAATTTGACAGGTAAAAGAATATTGAAATCGGAAACACAAACAAATTTTATAGTAAAGCTTTATAAAGCCGATGCCGACGTCCGTTTTTGACGCCCTCACTCTTTGAATGCAAATATCAAATGCAGATTTATATCGAAAGCACAATGGTACGAAAAAGAACCTTTATGCCCTGCCCAGGCCATGCCAGAATTATTTCTGAAAATGGATTTTCTGTGCTATCTACTTTTCTCCTTTCTACTCACTCAAAATCTACCTACCTCGCTGGACATTGGAAGGCGTTGTATGGTCATGCACTAAAAGTGTATTTCAGGACTTAAAATACGTCATATAAAATGAAAAATTAGTTTCAGTAAATTTTAAACAAACGAAATAAAAAACAAGTTTACAAACTCAAAATTCGCATATTATAAAAACGTTTTCTCAACACGGATAATGTTTATAATGTAAAAAAATGGCTAATGATAGTTAACTTTGTTTTATATTTTTAGTAATACATATTATGTTACCATAATCTATTTTTGACCGGGTTTCAGTTCAAAAACTCTGATTTTGACTTTTGACCGGATTTTTTAACCGGATTTAGAAAATAAAAATCCGGTCATACGGTCAGATTTGACCGGATTCACTTTTTTTTAGTGGCAACACTGCCTATATGGTCATGAGGTTAGGGTAATGACCGAAAGAAAAAGATCGGGGATACAAGCTGCCGATAAGTTACACCAGAATATACGTGAGGAGCTCAATATCGAGCAGTTACTTCTCCGGAAGTAGTTGTCCATGCTTCGGTGGTTCGATCATGTCTACTCGAATGGATATGGGGATTGACTTTGATGATTAAAAGTTTTTGGCGGAGAATAGGGAGTTATGGACAACCTACGACCTACTTAATGGATCGCAGTCGCAATCGCGGCGGTGTGTTTTAACCTTTAACCTTACAGCAGCTTTTGTGTGTCATTTTGAACCAAAGTCAATCGGTCAACTCGCGACATGGGTTTTCGTCTAGTTCGTCTAGTTTTCGTCGAGTTTGAATTGAAGCCATTGACAAAACTCGATCATTTTAAACTGGAAAACGACGGACGGTATCTGGGAATGGTCATAATCAAAGTTTGCCTCTCGGAAATATATCGGAAATAGTGTGCGATTTTGAATGCGGCTTCAAATTGGTCTGCACTTTGTCTATTTGATTTGCAGTTCGATTGTCTGGAGACCACTTGCTTAATTCGTGGATCTGCAGACTGCAGCCTTCAATAATTAGTGCACACTGTATTAAGACCTGTTACAAATTCGATTAGTCAGCAGCCATTATACCTGCTATGGGTGCTGTGCGCCTATACCGACAGGGTTCGTCTAAAATAAATAATAAATAAATAGGCGGCGCAACAGGCGGTAGACACCCTAGGCCTAGCTTCTCGCAACCATTCGTGTGTGTGAGTTTTTATTTTTGGGACGAATGGAAGGGACTTACCTACAATTTTATGCCGAGTCCGAACGGCTAAATTGAGAAGCTTTTTCAGTCATACAGACAGTCATACTCTCGGATGTTTGTCAGACGTTCGCGAGAGCTGGCACAGTAGAAACAACTTAAGATGTAATTTGTGTTTTTCCGGTGATGGAACATGGGATCCCTCGCACAGTTGTAGTAGAGCACACTAACCACTGCGCTACTGCGCCCAGTGTTCGTCTAGGAGCTCATAAGTCGACTACATATTTCATAGGTCGTCAGCCTCTTCGGTAAGAATGTGGGCTTATAACACTAACGCCTTAGACAGTACCTTTGCTGTAGATTACAATAAATGACTTGTTAGCTAAGGTCCATTTAGGAATCCATAGACGGCAGTCAATAGTAAATATTAATTTGCCAACAAGCCACATATAGAAGTAGCAATCACCACTCCATAGAATGACTCGATTTTCTAGCTAAAAACCTCACCAATCTGCTTTCTTAGAAAACTTGTAAAAAAGTCATCATTCCCAACACGGCTGGAGGTTCATTAACCCATCAAATTAAACTGCTCCACACAATTAAAATGCAATCCAACCTCTCACAGAAGCACAAGTCCATTCCATCCATCTTGCAGCTAAATGTGTGGTCTCTCTATAGTTCTCCAGCATCTCATCAAAAATCTTCCCACTGCACTCAAGAATTCGACTTTTCCTCAACCATTCTGATCTGATGCGACCCCCAAAAGCCACCGCCAAGGTTCAAGCCTGGTGTATGTGACAGTTGTATCTGCAGCTTTTTACTGCCTTACCTGTGACATATCCGAACGAATTTAACAAGAAAACCACGCGAACGACAATCCGCGGACCGGTCTACTTAAAAGGTTCTTGCTCTCGTTCAATTGTCCACCACGACCGGCCATATACTGGACATCATTGCCTTGCCGCGGGGCATTGCCCGAAAGGTTTAGTTTTGTCGTTTTATTAGACATATACCATATTCTGAGTTGAACTGTAACGGTGCGATGCCGCTATAAGATAAAAAGCTTCAGAAATCTGGGCACCAGGTCATATCCATAAAAAACGCACGATTAAAAAAAAAACTCCATCAACGTTCGCATACGTGATAAGGACAGGAAGTGCGACAATCAAACAAAATTCATTCAACAAAAAGGTAGGTACACGGTACACCTAGGTTCATGGCGCTACTTCTTCGGATACGAGTTCATTTTGTGTCTCATTGCACTCGTCATGTTCGCCTTCGCATCGCATCAGTCAGCACATCATCAGCCAGGTAGCAGCAGCATCGAATTGCAATGGAAAATTCTTAGGTTTGACAACTCCGGCTTGGGTCGACGATCTGAGAAGCTGCTGCAAACGGATGGCACACGAGATGACGACGACTGCTTTTGTTACGACGACGACGGGCAAAATATTTTCTGGTTTAACTCCGTCAAACATCTATAGTATCTATCGATGTAGATACATATCAGTTTGGCTAGTTTCGGATAGAACTCGATACACAGGCATAGGGAGGCTAAAACGAAACCAAGAGTGGGCAAATCTCCATATCTATGCATCTATATCGATGCCTAGGTTTGCATAGTGCACACCGTCATCGTCGCCGAGTGGTGGAACAAGATTTACTTGCGATGCCTGACTGTGCATCTCGTCGTCGAGGAAACTAGGTCAGTTGTGGAACTGGCATGGAAAAGCTGCCACACAACCACCAGCACCAGTTGCTGTTTTGGTTTGGTGGGCAGCTCTCAGCTGGCTGGCAGGCATGCACACTTCTAGCCGCTGTCGCCGCAGCCGCCGCCGAGAGGACGACCTGTTCAGAGGAATATCTATCTCTATATAGAAACAGAGTTTCTGGAGTCGGCACATTAATAATGCATGCGATTCGGTGTATATTGCCTTCAACAATATTCTTTGTTGTGGCGGGTGCTTGGTGCTAGTGCTGGTGCTAGTAGAGAGGCCAACAGGATGACTACTTGGAGCATAAACCACGATGAGGACGTAAACGATGCTAGAAGTGGCTATGCCGGCAGCGGCAGCGCGCTGCTTTGGGCAGTTGTATGGATTTAATTTTCTATGTCAGACCCAGCGCAGCTGTAGCTGTTGCTGTAGGTAGGTATAGCATGCGATATGCTGATGGTGAAGACTTTTCGGATTTATTATTGTTTTGAGGTCTCTTGGGTGCTGTGACTTGAGTCGCCCACGGAGACAGGGTGAGAAAAACAAAGTTCGAGAGTGCGATTATTCGTGTTGGCTGTGCGGCGGCAGTGTCGTGTTGAGGATGTCAATTGTCAGCTTATAGGTAGTTTTGCTTGGATTAAGGAACTTGCCGCATGGAATGAGGGTAAGACAAAAAAAAAAAAAATACACATGGAATTTGAATTGATTGATAATGTGTAAACTGCAAGGATTAGTGTAGGGCTTTTAGTTAGTCCATTAATTTGGGTATGTCCGTTAATCAGAAGGTCTGTCAATCACTTAGTCAGTTGGCTTGTTAGTCAGAAACTTTACGTTAGATGGCGACATGGAGCTTATTGTCCGGGATGGACCAAGCCCTCAATAGAAAATGATCTCCAGCCAGTTCGGTTGCTGGCTAGCTTACTCTACTTATGCACATACACACCTATAGTTAGTCTCTGCTTTGTGGCTTAGCTGAGGTAAACTCAAAGACTGTTGCACGTCCATATACACTCTATTCACCCCAGTCGTTGTATTTTGAGCTTTTTTAAAAAGCCAGAGCCACTGTATAGCCCGTAAAGTTCACTGTTGCATCTCCTCATACACACTCCATCGATATATAAACTGGACCAAAAATCATCACTCGAAGAATCTTTTCAAGAGGTGTCAAGAGGTTTTCACCCACTTTTGACAGGTTTCATGCTACTGCACCATACAGCAGACCGTGGTGATTAAGGTCTTGTACAACAGTACTCGTATCTCCACGATTCTGTGAGGGAGGGCTTTACTTCTTTGATGCCTTCTTCCGAAGAAGCAGAGATTGGGAAGAGTAATTCTTCGCTTGATCTCTGCACTGATGTCATTTTGTTACGTTTTGCCGAAGTCCCTGATGATGAGGGTCCTTTCTCGATGACAGCATTTCGTTTTTGCCTCATTTGTTTGCAAGTAGTGAAACGGAGGCTACGAAGATGGATGGACGATGGCAAACGCGACACTGACAACTTGATGAGTTCTCCCGAAAATGTCAATATGTAGCTATGCCTATATCTGTTTCATCAGCATTGCCAAGTAGTTTAATGGACTTTTGAAAAATTGTAGGTACCTCTGACTTTGTGAATTTCGTACGATTGCTTCAATAATAATGTTGAAGAAGTTATATGATGACTTCCCACCTTGTCTAAGACCTTTTTGACACTAAAGGGTTCGGTGGTGCTCTTTCCGTCATTGACAAAGCAGCGAGATTTCTCTATCATCACCACTGACGGACCAATTTGGTCCATATTTTGACTTGGTTTTGTATACTTCGTTCCTACATTAGCTATCATTATGTAGGACTCATAGGCAACCTTAAAGTCGATAAAAGTTCGTGGTAGGTATGCGTTTTTTCTCTTTAAGATCTGCCAGAGCGTGAAAATTTGGTCGGCGGTTTACTTCCCTGACCTAAAATCGCACTGATATAGGCTGATCAGGTTGTTAGGAAAAGATTTTTGGCGTTCACACAGTATAGACGACAGGATCTTTTACCAGACATTTGGAGACTTATTCCTCTGTATAATCGGCCCTATCATGGTATCCGTTCGGAGAGTAATTTTCTCCGCAATCCAGTCGGACAATTCGGATACTCGTTCATAGTATCCGTTGTCCGAATGTACATCAACGCATTTTGTTCACTAAAATCTTTCCGCGATGAGCAGATGTCGGAGACTATCGCAGAGAAATTGACGTGTGGCTGTCAAAACCAGGTGCAAGAAACTCAATAAAATGTATACTGCCGGTGTGCGTTACGTTTTGTCGGAGAAATGTTCCGAACAGCTTATCGGAACGATTACCATGAAGCAAAATTCTTCGATTCGTACAAAATCGGAGAATTTTTCTTTTGGAACGGATACCATGATAGGGCCGATTATGTAGTTGGCGCAGTTCAGAGAATTTGGTTCTATTAATGGGGCTGAGGTTCCATTTATCGGGCATACTTTCTTCTAACCAAATTTTGTAGATACATAGGTCGTTGCGCATTCTCCGTACCAAGTCATCTCCGGCTAGTTTGAGCAGACTTGTTGGACTAAGTTTGCGGATATCGTTATTCTCACCTCGTTTTGGTCGGGCGGACGGAAATTTTGACTATACCACCTTAAAGGTTGAAGGTATGGTTAGGTTAAGTTTGGTAAGGGGGCTGTCCTAAAGGAGACAAACTAAGACCATATTATTTGGTCCATTGTAATACCATACGGGTGGGAAGTGGCCAGAAAAAAACTATGTGCCGAGCATAACATTATGGGAACCCTATTGCTCCTTGCGAATTTGAGTGTCTTACCTCGTCAAGATGTTTTGATGGTGACTGAGGCAGTCAGATCTTATGTTGCACCTTCTGGTTGCTGCATAGTCTTCGGATAAGGACGGAGGGTGACCGCAACAGTCTGCCCCCTGCCTATTGCCTCAGACAGACCATCTAAGGAGGGATACTGGTGCGTGGCAGAAGTGGGTGATTGAACCCAGTCCGCTTCGCTGCTTGACCAAAAGTCATACTCTCGGATGTTTGTCAGACGTTCGCGAGAGGTGGCGCAGTATAGAAGAAACTTTAAGATGTCCAGCACACTAACCACTGCGCTACTGCGCCCACCCACTGTAGCTGTCTGCCTCATGTTAATTTCTTTTTGACAATCAGTCCACAGAACAGTGATTGGTGCTGAACAGAATAGCTTGATTGGAGCATCCATCCTACGGTTTGTCTTCGGTGAAAAATCGAGGGGTGACCGTAACAGTCTAACACCCCGTCTATTGCCTCTGACAGGGTCTTCGAATTGTCGAGATTCAGATTAGGTTGATTGATATAGTCAGCTCCTCCAGGTGGCGGTTAGTCTTCGTGGAACGCGAAGGGATAACAGAAGCAGTCTAAACACCCGCTGGTAGTCTCTGACAGTCCGCTAGTATAAGAAGGTGACTGGTAAGGTTGAACGAGGTTGGTGGCTGCTTCCTTTTAACAGTCTGCAGAAGTGGTATATATTTCAAAATCCCTAGCACCGACTACCACCGTATTCCCATGTTCATTTCTGCAGGCTTCTATTGGGGCCCAGTGTATGCCTGGGCTGGGAAGATATTTTTACCCTCTGGTATAACTTCCTAACATTGCCTCTGCAATAGCATTCCTCAATAGATTCAGCTGCCTCGCCGGCGCCACACCTGCTCTCCTGGTCTTTCTTTTTCTTCTAAGAAGAAGAATTTCATCCCTTCTTGTTGTCCATATAGAGGTCGCGGGCACTCCCACTCCTCATCGAATCAGGGGTTTCGTTGTAGTCGCCCAGTAAAACCTAGTACATCGGTGACGGCATACGGTGATATAGTGCTGCCACTGATCCCCTCTGCACTTAATGTTGGTGATGTGTTTGCTAAGATGTTAACGGTGCTGGAGGTATCTTCATCTTGTGATAGTAGCCTTGCGACGTTAAATCTTTAAACAGTCTCCGTTGGCTATTGGATATCTGCACCCGTACTTTAGACACAACACGCTAGTGGTGCGAGTCCATGTTGGCCGCTGGGAACACTCCAACATCCAAAAATCTTAGGTGCCTAGGTATCGCAACTTGATCAATTTATTTGAATGTTTTTGACCGGGAAAGCGCACTGTCCGCTTGTTTGCATTGATGTAAGGTCTAGTTGATTCATTTAGTAAATTACTATCCAGTTGGTCAGTAAGTCTTAAAACTCCTAATCAAAATATAAGTTTACCATAAGTCACCAACCCCACTGCACTCATCGTTACATTGTGCAATTGAGTGGTCAAAACAAATTGCGCCATAAGTTGACTGCCCTCGGGGATTTACCATTCGACTTATGGCCTACTAAGCTACTAATCTCTCCCCCATAAGTTCCGAGAATCTAACAGCAAACCATCATTCGCTGCCTCTAATCGCTACATAACTTTTTAGAAGAAGAACAACTCGTTAAAAACCCTCTGACGGCGACAATTATCATGAAGGACAATATTATATCTACAGCTACGACCAGTAAAAAAAAAGACTTACCAACAGTTTAAAGAAACGGCCAACAACAAGAAGACACATAATAAACAATAATAACAACATTTATACCGCTAACTTCCCATAATTTTACGAGCTGTCAACGTAAGTAGCCGCACGCAAAACGGTACCACATCGGTGCACGTCCGATCCACCAGATACAGATACAGATACACTCATACACACGCACAGAAACAGAAGTTATGTGTTTGTTTTATTATCATATGTGATATATATTTAAATTATCTTTTTTTTTTTGGTTGTGTATCTTATGTTACATAAAGTGAAGATAAAATAATTAAAAAAAAAAAAAAGACAGCGTTTACTCAGTCAGGGGAAACCTGCTGGTCACTGTCGTCGCGTCGTTGCGTTGGTCATACCTAACCTACTCGTACTTTTCAAAGGAGAGATGAAGGCAACCAGTTGACGATTCAGTTTGACCACTCAGTTAGTCAGTTGTGGGTTAAAGGCCGGTAGTTAAACCAAACAAACAAAGTCTTGTCTTTTGGGGCCACAATCCGAGCCAGCAATTTGCGAATTTAAATAAGCAAAGTGATTGCATGTTTTGGCCAAATGTTTATCTCGGCAATTGATCGATGACTATAGTAGAGGTTTCGGGCTGAGATTAAATGTTATTCGGGTTATGATAAGATCCGAAATTTTCCCATGCCTATCGATATTTGATAGAGCAATGCTTTCAATCGAATTCGGTTGAGGCATCGTGAGGTCGTAATTCAACCATTTTACCACATTTGTCACTTTAGACATCAGGACACGACGACAATACAAACACAAACACACATACACACAATGTATCTTCCTAAAGTATTTCAGAAATCTGCAAATATTGGATTCTCGTTGGTGCATTTGTGAAACCATTCGGATGCCATTTGATATAAATGACGGCGGCGGGACGACTCTGCCTGCTTCAAGTACGTTTTGGTTGAGGGGAATCGTATTCGTGACTACCCAATTACCAAAACCGAATATGGTTGCAGATGCACCAATGCGAGATTAGCTTAAGGGAAAGGAACCGTGTGGCGGCCGATGAAGGTAAATATTTGAAGATTGAATTATTGAATTTGAAGCAAACATGAGTTGTTGCATATATAAGAAGTGAAAGTGTACAAGACGATGAGGAAGCAAATTCGTTACTTTGAATATGAAAAGTGCATCGGGCCAAGTGACACGGAGTACCTATAGGTACTTATTGTTCATGTGTTTTTTTTTTCTTCTTTTTTTTAATGTAACGAAATAAAGATTCCCTTTTGTTGATCATATCGTTTGTTGGGTTAGTTATTTAAATATTATTTGGAACAGTTGCAGTTTGTGATTTAGTCAATGACCCCATGTGACGCGTGCGTATAGATGGAGTTTAAGTTAGTACTAATATAGGCTCCCTAGTGACGTATATATGACATTAGATTAGATGGCAAATATCACCGACCAACAAAAAACCAACTGGAGATGAATATCTACTTCAAAAGGAATCGAAACATGAAGACACCAAAAAGAACGAAGTTACAATGCATCGGTAATCAGTACCGCCAGCAGATAGTGCGAAAACAGGCTAAAAGTTTTCCCGATAGAACGACTGCAAGGTTGATTTCGTAATTAGTAAGAAAATAGTTTAGATCATTGGTCAACTCTGGTCAACAATGAAAGTAACTTCGTCTTTTTGATTTTTACCTAGGGACACAAGCACAAAGTGTAAGAAGAATCTGTAACAAAATAATGTTCCAAGTGGACAGAAATTGAACACCAAAAGTCTTCGAAACCAATTTTCTATTTTTTAGCTGTTCTTTTTCCGATTACTGTTGAGCAGATACAAGCTAACAAGATCATTCATCTCAATTCGACAGTTTTCGACCAGTGAAAGTAACGAGAGAAATTTTGAGATATTTAGGACGTTTGGCGCAGCGAACTCGATCTGATTTATCAGGCGTTGTAGATGCTAGCAGTTGAAGTTCAGTGCAACAATGATGACCGGCGGTTTGGATGGACTATGATGCCAAAGTGTGGAGAGCGTCAATATGCAACCAGCGTCATGCTACTCGAAAATTACTTCGACATCCTCCACTAAAATCGATGACTTTCTAGCCAATTCTCCTCGGAACCACTATTCTCCACTGTCTGGTGTTTCTTCTTCAATTACCCTTTTTATGAAAGCTTTATGAAGCTTAAGCATGAGATACACCTTGCTTGCATTCGAACAGACTATTGTTCTCTTTGCATAGGTGCTGTTCTTCCAATCTGACTATAATTGGATAAATGTGTGCACTGTTGACAAATAAATATGAATATTATCATATTATATATCCGGCTCGAAGGACCAAATATACCGACATGTAAAAGGTGTCTCATAGTTCATGCAAAATGTAATTTTGAAAGCCTTAATTTTTTATTGATTCATAGAATATACAGATTGGGGTTATAAATGGAATAGCACATCGGATAAATGTCCGTCACGGCTTTGCTGGTGAGTACCTACGTATCATTTTATTGAAATGTTCTTTGACCGTTTCGCATAAATGTGGCTGAATTTCATGAATACAACTTCCAAATCTCCTCTTCCAAGGCTTCGATAGTCGTGGGCTTGTTTGCATAGACGCTTGACTTCAAAAAACCCCAAAGAAAAAAGTCAAATGGCATTAAATCGCAAGATATGTATGGGCAATTACGATCACAAAAACTGCCGATTACACGATTAGGAAATGACGAATGCAGTAATTGAATTGTTTTTCTGGCTGTGTGGCATGTGGCACCATCTTGTTGAAACCACATGTTGGTCACACCGATATCTTTTAATTTAGGCACTAAAACTGGGTTATCACGATAACGAAAACCATTAATTGTTACTGCCTGATCAACCGCATTTTCGAAGAAGAATGGTCCGATAATGCCTCCGGCCCGAAACCCGAACAAAAAATGTCACGCTTGTGGATTTATCTGTTTCTCAACAATTACTCGTGGGTTTTCTGAACCTCAAATGCGACAATTTTGACGGTTAACGAAGCCATCAAGATAAAAATTAGCTCATCACTGAAGATGATTTTGTTCGAAAATTGCGGACTGTAGCTGACAAACCTTTATTATTTTTAAAATATTACTGAACAATAAAAATGCGTTGTTCTTTCGTACCTATAGCGCTCCGTTTTTACTAACCCCGAACTGTCAGCTGTCACATTGTTATCTTTTTTCCGTTGGGATCACTCATGTAGGTATACTATTCAAATTTTGCGTGAATTATGGGACATCCTTTAGAGGAAACATTCCGGTCTAAGGAAACTGCCCTCTGTACCCTCTTGGATAATACCAGTTTATGACTCGGTGTAAAGGTATTGAAGACTCGTCCAACCATTGGATCAGAGAAAGTCCGCAACAGAACGTGCGACTAGACACTAGAGCCATGTGGGATAGGAGGCGCCTGTATGGCAGAACTTGGGGTCTAAATCCCAGAATGATACACTGGTTGTACATCATGATAGTAAGGCCCATTATTACGTACGCGGTAAATGTCGGGTGGCTGAAAGAACTTGAATGAACAGCGGCTAATAGGCTACAAAAGCTATGTACTGTACAGCATTGCCTGCCTTGGTATTACAAGTGCGATGCGCACCTGCCCTACAACAGCATTAGAAGCTGTAGGGCTTTCACATTTACATATATTTATTAAAAAGGTGGCAGCTAGATGTGCTATTAAGCTGCAGCCAGAATATAAGTTTAAATAAATAAATAAATAAATAAATAAATAGGTGGCGCAACAAGCGGGTACACCCTAGGATTATAGTTTCTCGCAACCATTCATTTTGTGTGAGTTTCTATTTTTTGGAACGAATGGAAGAGACCTACAATTTTATGCCGAGTGCCGAGTCCGAACTGCTGAATTGAGAAGCTTTTTCATGACAGTCATACTCTCGGATGTTTGTCAGACGTCGCGATGTGGCGCAGTAGAAAAAAACCTTAAGATGTAATTTGTGTTTTTCCGGGGTTCGAACCTGGGATCCCTCGCACAGTAGTCCAGCTCACTAACCACTGCGCTACTGCTGATTATAATTGGATACCTGAAAATACTTAACTCAATCCCGCAAACATGGATATGTTCTGTTCAGTTTGGGGAAATTATTTGAGGTAGAAATACTGGACCGTAGAAAATGGGCTAATGGTGTTCCGACACTGGACCCAAAAAGTATGGTTTGGTACATTGACGGATCGAAAATGGAATCTCAAGTTGGTGCTGGTGTCTTTGTACCCAACACCAAAGTCTCGATACCTATGGGAATGTGTCCATTGGTTTTTCAGGAAGAAGTTCATGCCATTGAGATCTGTGCCGTTTTTAAACTTCAAAAAAGGGAATCAAAGGTTCCAAACTACAAATCTTTTCTGATAGTCAAGTGGCCCAGCTTTATCGTCCAATACAATACAATACAAAAATAGTAAAGTGTTGCTATGATGCCTTGCCGGCCCTAACCAACCAAACACAACCGTCAAAATTAGATGGGTACCTGGCCATCAAGGGCTGGGCTGGATCTGAATCTGCAGAGTCAATTGGGCTACTGCTTTAAGTCTGATTAACGATTGGGAACAACTACTTCGTCTAAACCAGCTGGCGGGCTTTCTCACAGGCCATTATAAATGCAGGTTCTGTGTTGAGGTTGAAGAATCCTCCGAGCACATTTTCCATGATTGCTCGGCACTTCATTGGCTAAGAAAATGTATCGTTATATCGGGAATGATCCCCATCGACATTCTTGCCAGCGAGATGCAAAGGATCTACCTTAGGCAAACAGCCAGCCGGCAAGAGGTCACTAATAAAAAGGTCAAAGTAGAAGAGAGGGAAACATCGACGTCATGGTACTATGGCAAGCTAGGTGGGATAACACGGCAAAAGGCAGATGGACCCACAAACTGATCCCCACCAACGAGGTCTGGACAAAAAGAACAAACGGGGACTGCAACTACCACCTTACGCAGTTCTTATCGGGGCACGGCGGCTATCGAAATACCTTCACAGATTTGCTCACGATAGCTCGCCTTTCTGTCTCGAATGCCCAGACGAAGAAGAAGATACGGAGCATGCAATGTTCCATTGTAGGCGCTTTGCAGGGGGAAGAGCGAACTTACCAAACCCCCAAAGTCTAATAAGCCATATGTTAAGGTCAGAAGATGACTGGCTGGAGGTATGCTCCTTTATAACGAGTGTACACGAAGAATTAAGGAGACTTGAAAGACTTAGAACAGCCGAAATGGCAGACCCGGAGGATTTAGCATGAGTTGCTAACCAGCCCCGCGAAGGATAATACCTAACGGCAGTCCCGCGGGTAGAGTGGTTGAAGGAAATAGGGTGTGGATTAGTACGTCAGGCGCACTCCTGGCATCGATTATTCGGGTTTGCGAATCGTGCATGTTGGTAGCACGGGCTACCGCATCTTTAGAAGATTACCACATCCATTGGCGCAACCAAAAAAAAAAAAAATAAAAAATATACCCAACCTTGCACCTACTCCAAATTCAACAGTGACCCCAAGCAGTGGAGTTGCATGGGGCAGCATGTCCCTCATACGTATCTCACCCTTTAACACCATTTTTAGATGTTTTTCAATTGAACTGAATTCCGGATGGAGCCATAATGATCGTTATTAAAGAACGACCATTTTTTTTTTTGCAGAAATGAATGTCTTCAGGATGATATATGTTCCGACCCTTAGAAGCGACAACGACTATATATACTGCCGAACGAAATGAAAGCTTCCTTTCGTCAATAGCCCATGTAGTCGCTCTCCCTTATAGCGAGTAATTTATTAAGTCGGTTAGTTACTTAGAAAATAAGTCAATTGGGTGAATTCCCCGAACGACAACTGGGGGCTTCATTAGAAACTTCCTCGATCTCACTTTCAGCACGCACTCGCACGTCGCACATATCTATAAGTTAGGTTAAACAGGATATGAAGACGATCATACACACTAGGGACCGTGTTGTTCCACAACCCTAACATAGTCCAACCTCTTTGACTACCCAAAACGGCCACGATAAAAAAAAAGATATCCATTCAATCAATTATGCTGACAACGACAACCTGAAAAGTGATTAAGCTTCATAGCATACCCTATACCTCTGAGTATCTATATAGACAACATTTTTCGCGAAGCCATAACTTTTATCACACACACACATACACATAGAAAAATGAAGGGAACTAAAGTTTAACGAACTAATCCAGCCGTTGCATGTGGTTCTACTCCAATAATTCAATCACAAATCGCGCTCTGTCTACCTAACCAAGCAACCGCCATCACCTCAGTCATTCAACCACCAATCTTGGATTTCGAAAGACGCACTCGACTGCAGCCCTCTTCTCCGTCGTCAGTTATGATCTATGAAACAATAGCCACATACGCAAAGGTTGCAGATACAATCAGTATGCAGTCGCAGTGGGGTACATGTACTGAGACTAATTACACCCTTATGCAGGAAGGAAACGGATCCAACTCATGATCGGTGTTGCAACATTCAAGTGGAGATTCCCACCCACTTATTCTCGTCTAATTAATTGCAGAGAATTCTGAAATTTAGGCAATCGCTGCGCTGCTGTTTACATTTTTACATCCCTCGGATGCAGTAATCTGCCACCGAGATGGCCTTTCGTGTAGTGCCGCAAGAAAACGCGATCACCTCAGAGTCATATTTGCTCCACTATATGGAAATTGGCTCAACATATTATGCAAGGAAAATTGTGTTTGCATTAATGTGCAGAGCAGCCAAAGCCAAAGAAGTTGTTAATTAGTCATGAGCGCATATGAGCGCACCACTCGAGATGGGAACACTCTATAGTCAGTTTCAGCGACCGACCGAGTCGAATGTTGTCATATTCCCAATCATAAGCATCACACATGTTCGTGCCTTGCCTGCGGTAAAAGCAACGAATACCCGGCGTATCTATTGTCTTACGACTTTTGGCTAATATACAATCGTGTATCTGCTGCAGTTTAGTCGGAAAAGTCCTTGTGTGGCGCTGGACCGAAACTGGAAGATGAATTGCCCTGATTATTCATATCCCCGAGCGACTTTAGCTCCACCTAACTTCCTTTGGCAACAAATGCATTTATACCATCGCCATCGACATCATCATCATCATCATCATCATCATCAGCATCGTTGTCGGCGAGGCGAGGAGGTTGCGAAATCTCAGCGGCAAAACACAATTCGTTTGGAAAATTATAATCACTCTCGTATTAGGTTGATTGGTTTTGCTTTTTCTCTCTCGATGCAGTTTTTTTTTCGTTAGTACGAGTATCTATTGTAAATTTACCGTGAAAATGCATAACAAAAGCAACATCGGCAGCTGTATCGACAATACAATTCTCGGTTGGCAATTGTCGATGGACAGACAGATAGATGGATGGATGGATGGATATGGATAGATAGATAGAGGTAGGTTCGCTTTGGTTCCTTGTGGTGCATTTGGATGAAGGTGTTAATCTTGTGAATTGGATAAACCATTCGCACATACAATTTGCCACAATTCGCATTCCGGAGGAAATTCATTATTTAATGGACGTACAGACGGTACCACACTCTATAACAGTGTATATACCACCATTAACCGCTGTGCTATGGAAATTGGGAATTGAGCCTCGAAAGAGAATAAACCGCAACACAGTCATTGCAGATTTATCTCTTTGTGTATAAGCTTTTCGTTGTAGTTTTAAGTTTAAGTGCTAATTGTTAATTTTAAATTTCGATTTTAGGAGGTAATTATCTATAAAAGCACTTTAATTGCGCTTAAAATTGGCTAAGAGCTTACAAAATATGCGGCATTAGTCATCAATGGGTGGTAAGTGGTAAGTGTGGTAGGTGCCTCAGATTCAATCACCGGAAAAACACAAATTGCATCTCAAACCTGGTGTTTTGGAGACATGTGTCTCTCTAATCACTGCAGCCTACTCAAAGTTCTTCTTCTTCTTTTCTCATGTGGCAAAGCAGACTTTTGAGCCCCATTATGATTCCAATGTAGAGCGGAAATAGATTTTCTATCCTTCTCCATAAGTCTCTAGGTTTTAGCTTCATCGAATGACAACCATAGTCTTTTTACGGCACAAGTTTTTAAAGTCGGTCCATCCAACGTTCTCATTCTTTTGGCTTTTTCACTACTACTCGAGCTTGATCAAGCATACCTAGATATTCACAGAGGGATGAGCTTGTTCTGAAACAGCTGTCAAACCTCGTGTCGTGTTGCTAATTCGTCCGCTTTCTCATTGCCTTGAATGCCTAATAACGTCCCGGGATCATCAGAGTGATACCTTGTGTTGTTTTCCAAGAACCTTGAATTCTTCGCGACAGCATTTCACATAAACTTATAAATTTTATTTCTGGTACAATTATTCATTTTATAGCTGCCTGGCTACCTTCTGGTGGTATTGTCCTTTCCATTTCACGGACTGCTGTTTACACTGCCAGATCCTCTTTACTACATATCTACCAAACTTATGAACTAAGTCGTCGTTTTTTTCATACAACTCATAATTATTTAAGTTATAAACGCTTAAAAGACTTGGAAGGCATAAACTGTCACAAAGGAATTTATATGGAACTTAAATCTTTATGAGTCGTATCAGCAAACGACCGTAAGTCGCACCGCATATTTGGTGGGACTTAGTTCATTTTGCTTAGTGCGATTTAGTTCCATGTGGGACTTAGTTATCGTAGGGCCTATTTTTGTTGGGCCGCTGAATGACTCGTTTCGTTTCGTCATGACACTATGGCTGGCGAAAATAAATCTTCCGGACGTAGTCTACAACGATTGTGTATTTCGATTAGTCTTTCGAGAGTTTTCAGGACGAATGAGGTGAGACTTACCTATATTGGACTTAATGCATCAACAATCTGGTCTTATGGGCTTGGCGTACCACGATTTATCGCTTTGTCCAAGGCCGTCCACCAGACTACCACAACGTACAGGTCTTATGACCGAGACGTAAAGTTAGTGAGTGATGAGAGATTGTACCCCCATTTGTTTCCTATAGATTTATTGCAAAAGAAAAGTGCCATAGTGGCTTTTTTCAGTCTTTTTTTTCTCTTAAATAATAAATCATAGACTGACAAATTTTGACAAAATTTCCCAACAGAAATTGTCAGGGTCAAATCCAACTAGCGAGTATCATTGTTACTCCTCGCTTCCCCACTCACTTTTTCTTGTATGTTAGGCTTCCAGCTCAACTTTGTATCTAATATGAGATAACAGTATATTTAAGTTCATTTGACAATGTCAAGACAAGCTAACACCATTTATATATGAATGGTCAATGTGTGGAATTTTATATTTTCTGGAGAAGAGGACAAGATCGGTTTGATGTGGGTTTACGTTACGCCCAACCAACAACTGTTTGGTAATATTCTTAGCCTGTTAAGAGGGTATTGCAGGAGCTCTTTTAAAGTGCATATTTATATGTATTTTCCTGACACGGCAATAGCAATGGCATCCGCATAGGCAATCCCATTGCAGCTCTCCGCATACAGGTGTGTCAGCAGTTCATTAACCACAAAGCTCTAGAGAAGGGAAGATATGACATAACCTTATGGGTTCCTCGACTGACAGATATCACGTCCAGACTAGACTTGAGTTGAGACTAGAGCTATTGAGCATCAGATTGATCAGTTCTTCGAGCGAGGTATCTACGTTTAGACCATTAGCGATTGCAGATGAGACGACGTTGTTAAAAGCGCGTCCTATGACTAGGAATGCAACCATTGCATACTACTTATGACAAAGAGAATCCTGGAACGCGTTAACGCATGTATAACCGTTTTCATCGATTTAGCGTGTTGAGCCGTTGACAAAAGTTTCTTGTCAATGCTTAAGCGTAAATGAATTTCAATCAGTCATTCTTAATTATTTAGGAGGAATGATGTAACATGAAAGACTATACTAGGTCTTTGATCTTTTGGGCTTACATGAGAGCATTTCCATGCCCTTGAGTACGAAAACCACTTCAGCTTCTCTCCATACGTAGAGCATCATTTTCCTTAAATACAAATGTAAATACATACCTACTATGTACCTTCATTCGTAAAGTACTATCTACCATGTTAGGTACCTACCAAAAAGGTACTGCCCAAAAAATTAACGAAACGACAGCCCTGCTAGCGATAGTGTATGATAGTGTTGGTGTTGTTTCCAGCAACATGAAAGAAATACATGTAGGAACTTTACTGAACACACCCCGTAGTGAGGGCCACCAACATAACACAAGAAAAAGATGAAACTTAACGAAGACGAAACGACGAAGACAAACGACGCAAAAAAAAGGCGTATTGAAGGGAGAGAAGGATCGAATGGCACATTCTATTCTGTTCTCTGTAATAAAATCTGCAGAAAGAATTGTTGCCAGGGTGTTGTGGGGGACTATATCCCAAGGCATGGTTCCAGCCTGGAAAGTGCGTTTTTAGTAGCTGCTTTAAAGAATCTAAACAGGATTCGGTCCAGTTTCTTTAGGAGTCCTTGAGAAATCCCAGAGATTTTGGTTTTCTGGTTAGAATTTTCACCAGTCTTGCAGACTGGTTTTTTATATATTGAGGCGTATTGCCACGGCCTTATGCTCAAGCAACCATCCAAAACCATTTCTGTCCCAATATACACCACATCAAATTTCAGCCCAACTGATATCCCTTTTTTTGACGATTTTTTTACAACTTTGACGGATCGCTCCCGCCAAAGCGATTGCGACACATTCGACAGAACCACATTTTTACTTTAATTACTTTAAAAACAACAAATTAAACTATGATAAATTTTTATATTTTATATTTATTTAAATAGCCAAAATAAAAAGAATGTGAGCTATGAAAGTTATCTTGTAGATGATCTAAGGAATCTAAAAGATGGAATTGAAATAAGAACGAATGGTGAAACTTTTAAAATCAGATTTGTTTTGGGGCTGGTAGTTGGGGATAACCTGGGAGTAAACAGTATTATGGGATTTGTTCAATCTTTTAGTTGTACAAGATTTTGCAGAATGTGTGTTAGAACTAAATTAGATACAAAAAGAGATCATACTAAATATTTAGAGTACTTGAGAACAGAAGACAACTATACCAGAGATATTCTCGAAAATAAAATTGAAAGTGGAATAAAGTTTCCATGTGCCTTTAATAAAATTCAGAGTTTTTATGCTATTCATAATACTTATTTTGACATAATGCACGATATTGCTGAGGGCGTTTATACTTACGATGTATGCAATATATTATTGGGGCTAATAGGAGAGAATATTATATCACTTAATACTATCAATTGCCGGAAAAGATTGTTTCCTTACGGGGAGACAGAAATCGGAAATGCATCTCCCGATTTATCTTTACACAGACTTAAAGCATTCAACTTAAAAATGACTGCAAGTCAATCAATTACTTTTGTAAAACTTCTTCCTCTGATGATAGGAGACCTAATCCCTCGAAAAAATAAACACTGGTTGTTCTTGTTGATTCTTTTAGATCTTTCTGATGTCATATTTTTACAAAGGTATACCTACGGAAAATGACATAACAAAGCTTCAAAGCTTAGTAAAGGACTACCACACTTTGTACATTATTCATTGTACGGTGACTTAAAACCAAAACACCACTTTTTGGTTCATTATGCAACAGCCATTAAAAATGTTGGTCCTTTAAGGCCTTTGTGGTCAATGCGATTCGAGGCAATACATAAAGTTTATAAGGCCTACCTTAAAAATATAACATCCAGAATCAACCCATCTACATCAGCTAAAGTCAAAAGTTCAATTAGATTTGCTAAGATGTTGAGAAAATATGAAAATGGGATTGAGCCAGATCTTATGGTTCCCCAACACAATTTTGAGGACATTAGCCAAAAAGATTTCGTATTTAAAATTGAAACCATTCCAAGTGATATAAATCTACAAAAATGTAAAACGGCAACAAAAATTATTTACAAGAACACATTGTATAAAATAAATTATGCCTTGGCAATTAAAAATCATGATTTGTGTTCTTTGTTTAAAATTGTATCTTTTATTTTTGGTGAGAACGATGAGCTATATGTCCTTTGTCAAGAATTAAATATTATTAAATATGATAGTCACTATCATTCATTTCAAGTTGGCAGTTTTCTGGAAACATTTTTTTTTTTTGTAAATTAATGAATTTAGTAGCATGCCTATGCATTAATACCCGATAAATAACGGGAATTTATACACTGTATATAAACATTTATAAACCAATTAAAAATATACATAGAAAATATGTTGTTGTTTTTTATGAATTGTAATTTTTATGTTTGAAAAAATAAAATTGTTTAAAAAATTACTATTTTTTGTTTTTTTTTTTTTTTTGTAACATTTCTATAGCAGGCCTAGTTAAAAAAGGTCGGTATTAAGTACGTGCCCCTTCAGTCAATAATGCGTTCTTGTTGATTTAAGCACAGATCGGATAGCGATGAATATGAGTTTGAAATTGATTAATTTAAGCGTGTTTTTGCTTACTACTACATTTTTCTCTCGGTGTAGACGGTAACTGAAATGAGTCGGAAAAATATTCACCACTTTGTGAAAAGTTGAGAGAAAAATACAGATTCGAAATGATGTGAAAAGAGAAAAACATTTTCGGGCAAGTACTTTACTTTGTGCTGAATGTACTGTTCACTTTGTGGATTCCACGATATCAAAATATTCTTTTCCGTGAATAATTCCCACCGGCGGATTCCACTACAGTTGGAATTGGGTGGTAATTGAGCTTTTTCTCTCCTTTGAATTTGCCCTTGATGATCGTCGCTTGAATCACATTCTTTATCAGTTTCTTGACGGACACCGCGTCAAATTGCGCACAGCCTATGTCAGCGTATAACGCCATCTATCGGGTTGTGGCATTGATCGCAGCACAGCGCCATCTATTATTTATCTCGTTAACTTCTCCACCCAAAACGTCTTCTATCACAATGAATTTCACAATTATCCGACATTTTCCAAGCTTCACAACGAATTTTCCACTTTTCCATAGTCCAAAATCATCAAATGTAAAAATGCAAAATTTCGTCAAAAAAAAAAAAACAAATTCAGATTATATGGAATATGTTCGCTTCAAAGAAACCAACGCACATGGATTTAACTTTTTCCGGAGGTGGACCACAACATCATAGATTCTGTGCTTTTCAGCATAAGCCTTTCTACTTGCTCTTCCAGAAGCTTGTTGTGACCTACCGGACCGCCCAACCTTTGCTGAAGTCTTGCTTTATATTGCTGACAGCTCAGCATAAAGCAGTTGGAAGCTAGATTTCGAGACAAGTTCTTTTGCGAGATCCCTATTTCTTTCTTCCAGAATCTCCTTCAGGTCGTCAATGGTGATGCCAGTTATAGTTTGCGATATCATAAAATTAACTGGTGAAATTTCTTGAAGGGTACACGTCAAGTTTTGGTAATTTAGCGAGGTTAACTAACTGGTGCTTTTGGACTTTAGTTTTGCGCTTAGAATTCTGTGATATAATCAGATTTACGTTGATGTGGCTCTTATTATTAAATTGCGCCTAAAACCAAAATTGTTCAATTGTTTACACTTTTCCCTGTTTTATTTAAATGTGTTCTCGGACAACTTTACTAACTATGCCAGAAGAGTGTTGCCAAGTTCTAATTACCATTTTTACAACTCAGGGCGTCTGATGCTACGCGAAAAGATCACATCCCAGTCACGCTATTGCTACAAGAAAAAAACAATAAACTAAAAAATAGAACAAAAAAAAAATAATGATCGCATTAGAAGAGACCTCGGTCAACCACTTAACA
Source organism: Cheilosia soror (assembly GCA_949372485.1). Lineage (NCBI taxonomy): Eukaryota > Metazoa > Arthropoda > Insecta > Diptera > Syrphidae > Cheilosia > Cheilosia soror. The sequence continues at coordinate 82,604,445 of OX443561.1, forward strand.
GAGTTAAGTAAACATTTGCTAATAACGATTCATAATAACTCAGCCAACAACATTATTGAAATTCTTCAACACTACGACCAGAATACCTACAATTCTACAGCCATTTTTATTAGAATCCAAATCCAAAACCAAGTCCAAGTAGCCTATAACATCGAAACAAAGAAATCCAAATTCAGCGAATTGACCTTCCCCAAACCGAATTCGCCGTCCAGTACACAAAAGCACTTTAAGATCGCGCGGCACAAACGAAAAGTTGTAATTATTTTGCTCAATTAAATTGCATTCGATGCAAATTGCAGTCACCGGGTTCAATGGCTTATTGTTATTATTTTATTTTATTTTTTATTTTTCCTCCTTCTGTAATTACTTTACTACTTTGTTTGGTTTTTTTTTTTTTTTGTAGTGCAGTGCATGTTTCACAGTCACATTTGCCTCGAGAGCAAAGCCAAGTGACAGAGGTCTTTGAGTGTGGCTTTTGAAGTCATCCGAGAAAAAATAAGAAACAACTATTCCACTGCACAGTCCACATCCTGATCACTATCGTGAGCAGCCATCATCGTTTAGAATTCTCCTCCTCGTCGTCGTCGTCGTTAAAAAACGTTGAGGTGAGTATAAACAGACGAAAAAAAAAGATCTTGTATCTTCTACAACAATTATGCAATGGTTTTCCATTTCCATTCTATTCGTGCGAAAAGAGTAAAATTCAGGGGAAGAGGAGGAGGAAAATCCGACTTGCACTCATCAAACTGAAACGGTGGACCGCCGCGCCGCCGGTCGTCGCACCACATTCATTTTCGTCGTCTTCCAAGCATACCACCCCAGAAGAGTGTGTGAAGTTGGAATACAGTGGGGATAGCGAGTGTGCCCTACGGTAATTTTGGACAACCCAGAAAAATGAAAACGATTTTTTTCTCAATATATCAATATTTTTAGACAGCTTGTTTTAGTCCCAGCTATAAATTTTGAGGTTAATTTTGAACATGGGACAGCAACCCCAAACAACATTTGATGAATTCCACATGATACTTCAAATGACGATCCACTTTTTACATCGAGAGACAACCTCCGAAGCTCCGCATCCTGGAAAGAAGATTTATCATAAAAGCTGCAGAACTAGGTACATATTTGAGATGTGATCCTGATCAATCCAACAAGAATATCATCACATAGACTGATAGTCCGACTGCTTTAAAGGCACTATAGTTCTACGTCAACAAATCTGAGCTAGTCAGGAGCTGCCGCGCAATATACTCGTAGACCCACGTCGAATTGTATTGGTGACACTGTGATATTAGGGTCTTTGAAAAGGCCGGCTAAGAGAATTATTATCGATAAAATCAACGAAACGGTCACATTTGGAAAGGTACAGGGTTTAAAAGGTCTCCTGGCCGATTTACTAGAAATTCGCACCCTGGATGCGAATTTTCGCACCCTTTAAAAGAAAGTATTGTCGGATATTCGCACTCTTCTTTCCAGGATGCGGAGCTTCGGAGGTTGTCTCTCGATATAAAAAGTGGATGCGTTCGAGTTGGCTTGACCATAGACCAATTAGACCCGTTTTACACGCCCCAATTTTTGTCTTAAGACTCGAGAATGTGATGTTAAAGGGGATGAAAAGTGCAGGGCATAGCCGAACACGAATGGGCCGCGAATTCTCATCCGATTCTTGTGTTACATCCGATTCGCACCGGTGCGAATTTCCGGTAAACCCTCCTGGCCCGAGTTAGATTGGAGAAAATCTGAATAATTGATGAAACTCAGCAGATCAATGTCAGTGACATGAAATTGGGCTTAACGAATATACGGTTACATATGCAGGTATTAATGCTAATGTCAGGCCATTGGCAGTAGTAGAAAAAAGCACCTGGAAAGGTATTCTCAAATTTGATTTCTCAAATAAAATTAAGACCATCTTTCTGTATGGAAATTAAGTGTAGGTATGAGCGAATTGGTTTAGGCTCTGATTAAAAAGGTTTCCTTGCACAACCTAAACTTACCTAAGATTAAAAGGAAGAGAACAGATGTTAAGATCGTGGGCGCAAACTATCAAAAGATACTTGAGAGATTTTAGACTTGTCTTTTGGGTAAGCAAAATTAAAAATATAGAACTATAAGTGACGCCGCATTCAGCTATATTGGAGGTACGTGCGCTCAGCGCAGTCAAGCGCACGTACCTCTAAGGAAGTCCCAGGTTCAAATCAGAAAAATTAAAATGACACTGGAATGTGTTTTTTACTGCCCTACCTCTTTTGAACTTCTCAATTTAGCCTTGTTATATAGGTACATAATTATATTGCAAAATGTATTGCCATCCCACGCGTCACACCGCACTTGATGTGTTCTAGGTGCCTTTGCCTTATGACTTGTGGGGATCTTGCCGTTAGTCCCATCCTCAGCAGTTTAATTAATCCCGACCTTCTTAAAGTCTATAAAGAAGCGGTACGTCTTGTCCTTTGCTCACCCAGATTTGCAGTGCATTAAATAGGTTGAAGATGTTGATGATGTGAAGATCCACTGTACTGTACCCTTCTCTGAATCTTTGCTTGATATTAATTTAAGATGTTGACCTTTTACAAGCTCTGAGATCGTTTAATTATCTCACCCGTAAAATTCTTTGCCTCCAGAAAAGAAATTCCTCGATAATGTTCTGCAAAAATTGGGTCCCCCTTTTTGGGAAGATGAGTACCTAGTTTTTAGAACTACAATGTGGTAGTCACCCGTTCTTTTGGCCGTAGTTTTTTTCTCCTGAATGAAGAATGGTGGTTCTAATTTTGAAAGGAGAAAGTCGTTGAGCATGGCTCTGTAGAGCTCGCCCGTGACAGTAGTCGTTGGGCCATAAGGTTTTCAAAAAAATAAACGCCAATAATGTGTATTCAGCATACCATGCAGTAACTCTGAGGTGTTCACAAAAATCTCAAAGTAAAACTGACATTTTCCGCCATTTGCAAAAATTATAGTATCTTCCGATTGGCTAATGACTTTTGTGACACCTTGTACTTAACTCAACACTGCCGTTTTCATGTAGATATACACTGTTTTGAAACTTCTCAGCCCCACTGTAGCTCATTTTAAAAGAAACTCGAAACTCGCTACAATAACAACTTACAGCACAGTATAAGAAGTTAGATGCCAGCCAACAAACACCAGCAGCTGACAAATGCAACAACACCGCACCAACGATAGTACTGTGTGTAGTCTACAAAACGAGCAACAACAAAAGCAAAATAAAGAAGAAGAAAAAAAAAACTCAAGACTCCGACAACTTCAGAGCGTAAACTGGGTCACCGTGTCGATTTGGTTGGTTTTTATAGAAAGTGAAAACACAACATAACACACAACACGAATCACAATTCACAAGAAGGTGAGGAGACGCCAAAGACGAAGACCACGAGGAAAGGAAGAAACAACAACAAAAACCGACGAAAAAAATAAAGCTAATTTTAATACAACTCCATGCCGTCTTACGAATACAAATATGTAGAGAACGTTTATAGTGGAAGCAGCGTCGCGGTCGTCACAAAGGGGTGGTTGGGGGGGGGGGGGTAGCTCACAAATTCACACTCTTTGGGAGGCTTTAAAGTCGTAAGTTGAGTCTTGAGAATTGAGATGGTTGTAGCGCCTTCGATTTTGATGGGATACCCACTGTGCGGTTTCAGTTGCACTGCAACTACAGCGCGCATGTGGGCTTTGGAATGAAAATCCCGCGCTTTTTCAATCGTTCGGTTCGGATGATGTTGTTGATGCAGTCAGCTGATCGTGGTGTACCTACCTATGTGTTGGTTGGAATAGATTTTTGTGACGTATTGAGAAGAGTGGCAGTGGAGATGGAGATAAGTGCCGGATCTTGAAGTTGATCGGCGGCAGCTGCGGAAATACAATTAAAATTATATGTACCTACTCTATGTTACGTGTGTATGTGTGGTGGGCTTTAGATTGGTAGATTATATCCTTTCTTGGATTAAAGTGCTGGCTAAACGCGGGCTTACTGTGTGTGGATAGGGTTGGGAGGGTCAAATTCCTTCAACTGTGACATGAATTTCGAAGGAAACGGAGTTCAATTGAGGAAATCAGTTTTGAAATCACGATAAAATCACTTAAAAGCCGAGTTTTCTGATTGTGGTAGAACAAAAAATTGTTTACACTTTTAAAGGATATTACAGCCTTTCTATAAATGAGACACTTTAGCCCTTAAGGTATTAATTGGACGTAAGGAAATAGAGTTTGGTCCCAATTCCTACACTGGTTTTTTTTCTGGTTAGGTACTTTCAAACTAATCGTTTCGTTAGTGAATAGGGTCTCCAACTGCAACCATCGTGATGGTCTCAGAAACATGAAATCAACATCAGCATAGGTATTGTAGGTCATAAAAGAAGTATCTTCTATCTGTGAGATCGCAAAACTTAGCCTGGGCACTAAAAATGATAATTACAGAATACGGCGCATAGGCTTGGGCAGCGACACAATTTTTGAGGTGTATCCTCGCATAAGCCTCATCATCGCCACGCCCTCTTGTAAATATTGACATTGCTGAGTTTAAATTGCATTGTGTAAATATTATGGCCACTGAGTCCACCTATACCAGCATTGAACTGCGATTTCCTGCCATCGTGGCCAGAGCTTCCTTACCTTTACAGGTATAGTAATCGATTTCCATCTATAATTGTTGGCTCTCATTAGGACCTTACATTCGATTCACTACCTAACGTTGAAGAGTGGAGGCTTGAGCAATTAAAGTACAGTCAAAATCGGTTATAACGACCTTCAAGGGACTGACGGATTTGGTCGTTATAAGCGATAGGTCGCTGTAACCGATATCAAGGTGCATACATAAATTAATCTGTTTTAAATTTTTTATTTATTTTTATAGTTTTTATTTGTACCAGACAGATATATGTACATACATACGAGATAACTTTATGCAAACCGAATAAAATCAAAACTCTTCGACCACTCGTCACACAGAAAAATTTGCACTAATTAATTTCCCCACCTACTATTGAACAAACTCAAAACCAATACTAAGCGCAAAAATAAAGAATAATAATATCTCAACAAACGGTGAGCTGTAACATGTCTAGACAGATACATCGCATGTACAGACCCATAAATAGTTTACCGTTTCAGAAAAAATGCAGTCGCACAAACAGCTGCGTCGATCTTAGTCGTTATAACCAATATTTTATTTCAAAACAAGGAAAAAATCGGTCGTTGTAAGCGATATGTCGTTGTAAGCGATGTCGTTGTAAACGATTTGTTATTCAATGGGTTTATAATGGAGCTCAGCCGGGACCTAAGAATTTGGTCGTTATAACCGATACGTCGTTATAACCGATGTCGTTGTAAGCGATTTTGACTGTACTTGATTTGGTTTATACAAAAAATGTAACACTTGGCTCCACAGGTCCATATAGCCACCTTAGGCCTAGCATCTTACAACCAGTCGTTTGTATGAGTTTTTACTTTGAAAGGGACCTACAATTTTATGCCAAGTCCGAACGGCTACCTACATTATAAGAAGCTTTATCAGAAGGCGGCGCAGTAGAAAATAATACTTTGTGTTTTTTCGGGGAAATAACTTGTGGGCGCAGTAGCGCAGTGGTTAGTGTGCTGGACTACTGTGCGAGGGATCCCATCAGGTGCGATCCCCGGAAAAACACAAATTACATCTTAAAGTTTTTTTTACTGCGCCACCTCTCGCGAACGTCTGACAAACATTCGAGAGTATGACTGTCCTGAAAAAGCTTCTCAATTCAGCCGTTCGGCTCGGCATAAAATTGTAGATCCCTTCCATTCGTCCAAAAAATGGAAAATCACACGAACGAATGGTTGCGAGAAGCTAGGCCTAGGGTGTCTACCGCCTGTTGCGCCGTCTATTTATTTATTTTTTAACTTGAGATCCCTCTCTCAGTAGTCCAGCACACTACTGACTGAGCTTCTGCGCAATGGATTTTGGTACATTGCAGACCCATTTCCTGCAAGATCATCAGCTACATCAGTCCCGGTTATGTCCGTGTGACTCAACAGAGACTTATACATATATTGTGCGCTGTAAGCTAAGATTTTAAAAGTTATTTGCGATAGCGTCGGACTAGCTTGGACTTAATTTCTGTAGCAGAACTTGTTCTAATGGCCCACTGGCTGTTAATAGCAATAGTGACACCGTTGTATTGCCATCATTGATATCAATCAAACTGGCTGCCTGTACAGGAGGATGGTTTTCTTAAAGCCGAGGTATGGTCATGGTGACGTTTAGTCGCTGTTTACGTCTTCGCGTACGAGGTTCCTTGAGGTTTGCGTTAAAGCCTTTCAAAAGGCTGATAATCAGGGCACTTCTGAATGTATATGTATCTACATTTTATGGTAGCATATGCTAAGACTTGTTTTGATGGCGCTAATTGTGACTATAAATGCCATAATCTGTATTTAAGTTATTGTCTTTTTCTGCAGCTCGCCACCAGTTTACGTTTCCATACGTAAGTGTTGGCCTTACAAAAAAGCTATTTACATCCACAGAATGATCATGTGGTTTGGTCCCCACCTTTTTCCGAACTTTCGAAGATTTGGATGTAAATGTAGAACGCAATCGCTGCCTTTTTGACTCTTAAATTAAAATTAAGCTTCCAGCTAAGTTTCCTGTCTAGTATGACCCCTAGGCCTCTTGCACTATCACATATTCATTGGAGGAGTATTCCCTCAATAGCTGAATAAATGATGGTATCAGTTCATTTATTAGTGAATCAAAGAATTGTATAAGTCCGATGAATAAAGGCACATTGGGCATACCAATAATGGCTACTTGCAAACAAAAGTTAAAGCTGGACCCGGATAAGCCTTTGTGCAAACTACTTATGCAAAAGCTATATGGCTAAAGAAGAGGTGAAAAGTATTCCCAACCTCCTTTGTTCCTGCCCAAGACTTCTCATTTAAAAGAAAGCTTCACTTAGGAGCCTTCCTTTACAACGACTTAGGTGATCTAACAAACGCAAATAACAAAAGCCTCTTATGGTTTATAAAAAGATAAAAATGCAGCCAATCTGTTTAAAAAAAACGACCGTTTTTGGTGGTATCATGTTGGACCTATACTGGTCTAAGTGTGTTGGCGTTTCCTAGCTGGCATCCATAACCTTCAAACAACCATGTGCCAATGACCTTTTAGATGGCTGTCACTCAGTTTGACACTCCTTTGGTTGACCAGACTCACGATTACACTGATGAATGTTTAATCAATTTTGTTATTTTCAAGCTAAAGGATTTTGCAACTTTATTAAGCCTTTTAGATGACAGGGAAAAGTGCACACAAATTATTGTATCTCATCAAATATGGTGGTAAGTGATATAAAAATGTATCTATCGCATAGGATGAAAGAAAATGGCAGCAGATGAAAGAGACTGAAGAGACTGACATGAGGCTAAGAATAATTCTAACAAAATTGGTTCCTGTTCTTAAAATGTGTACCTAATATTTCAGTGAGACTAATGATACTTTATGAAATAATAAATCATCTTACAAATCACAATCGCATGATAAAAAAAATAGCCATAAGAAAACGCATGATATACGACAAATTTAGTACTTTTTCTATAGCAGAATAAAATGCACAAAAGTCGTCGCTTTTTTATAATAGAATTAAATTCGGTGATAAAACTGTGCCCAATATTGATCACAAATAAAATTTAAACGGCATATATATATATATATATCGCATGAGATAAGATAAATTTGTGAAGAATTAAACATGATTGGAATTAAATAAATGTTTCTGAAAAGCTTGATACTTCTGTGAAGACAATGAAAAGGTACGATACAAAAGAATGCTTAACAAACCATAGATCGCATGATAGAAAAATAGCAACAAAATGTAATATACCTTCTATTCAGAAGAAAAAAATTCACGAAAGTCATCGCATTTATATAATGAGATAAAATTTTCCCTCAAAACTATATCAACTGATGATCGTCTACCCATTCAAGATGTAGATAGCTACGTATCGCATGGGATAAAACAGATTGGCTGCAGCTAGCAGAGACGATGCTGCGAACATTTTGATTTCAGAAAGTTGGCTTTCATACTGATGTTCTTTCTGGAAATTGTGATATTTCTTAAATGGCTGATGAGAACTTCTGAGAAGACAGAATTCTTGGCAGATCACATATAGCATGATAGAAAAATGTGGGGAAAAGGAAAATTTATTTGTATGTATGATGACAAACAAAAACTGTTGTATAGCAGCGCAAAATGCCAAAAATATCACAGACAGAAAATATACCTACACCATGTTTATACGACCACAAAATATATAAATCGCATGAGATAAAACACACAAGTACTCAACTCAAACTGAGCAACATTTATTTCACAAAATTGTATACACAGAGTGGGGACTATAATCTCATCGACTGTTACATATTTCTATAGTCCCAATGTCCCATTCATGCATCTAACTCTATATCGCATGATATATATCTTAAGACAGAAAAACTGCCAAACTTAACAGATAAGATTCATCAGGACAGATGGAGCCAGAGAATATCACGACTCCCTCCTTAATCTTTGACACCACAACACATTTTGTCACGACTTCAGAAATGACTGACCATTATCCCCACCTTTAACCCGGAACTACATGCCACCTTATACGTATACATAACATGACACATAACACATTGTTTACCCACATGATTCAAACACCCATTAATAACAGCCAAATGGGGCCCCCCTAAAAACTTGTCTTAGTTTTAATCAAAACCGAGACCCAAATTTGGTATCGTCGATGGCATCTTAAGAAAACCACAATAAAATTGGGACGTGTCCACTGCCATTCGTGAACTACCGAAAATTTTCTCTGCAAGCCAATTAAAATGCCTTATTCATCCCACACCGAATGGCGCACAAAAACAGCAACAACAACAACAGCAGTCGCATGCAGCCAACATTACAGCCCATTTGTAGTTCGAACATGCATTGGGGACGATAAAGTCTATAAGCCTGCGATCATATCACCGCACTCTGCCATGGTTTAATTGACATAGCACGACTCACTAAATGAAGCCTACTGTTTGCCATAATTCCAAATACCCCTCCGCCAGTAGCCAACCCCCGCCCGGGCAAAACAAGCAACAAGAAGTCAATTTGCCTAGTCACGTATGAGCGGCCACACTGTGGCATTGTTATTAATGATTCAGGTAGCAAAGCCTGATCTCAATCCAAAGCGTAATCGAAAAGCGAAAGTGTGACATCTTTTCACTTTCAAGGCCGATTGAATTGAAAATCAAAGTGAAGAAGAAGAATACAAAAATCCACCAGCGAAGAAAAACAGATTTAAAGGTATTAGAGGTTGGCCCTCTTTTCACTTTCAATATGGTGTGAGCTGAACAATCGAATATCAGACAGTTGAGGCAAAATGTATGTCACGAAGGAATTAGCATTTGGCTCGTTTTATTTTTTTTTTGTGTCAAATTGATCCCTTTCCCTTTTTATTACTAAGCGTTAGCAAGAAGATGAGATGCCCTTTATGTCACGTAAGCCATCAAAAGGCAGAAGAAACTACATCTGTCAGATCGTGATCTGCTATCTGTCAAATGTATGCCAGTGTTATGCTATCGATTCACTTCCATCCTATCGACCTTGGACTTTAACTTTTACTTTCGATGGCGTCTTGTGGCATGCCCACACTCACTTTCGATCTAACAGCGGTTGTTACTACTGCAAAAGAAGTGAAAAGAAAAGAAAACAAATTCGCAAGAGAAAGAAAAGACAAACAACGGGTTTGAGTTTGAGTGTGCGCTTGCGCCTGCGCATTCATGGCGCTATGATTGATATTGGCGAATGCGTTTTGAATGGTTGTTTGCTTTAGCGCGGGAATTGAGCCAAAATGTCAAGCCAATGACTGGTTGGCCTAATTGTCATTTTACTACACGACATTTGATCTGATTTGTTCAAGAATTTACATATACTCGTTTTTAATAGACGTTCCCAATTGATGTCATTAAATTGTCAACTAAATCTCATTCGAAAATTGCGTGATAGATCTCATGAAAGAAGTCCATAAGTGTGTCTGGTATGGTGAAAATTTTAAGAGCTTATTCATTTCTTGGAGCTGACATTTGTATCGCATCGCATAGCAAGTTTTTTAGATCTTTCTCAAAATCGCTCATGGTTCATGCGTATAATTTACCAGCAATTTGTAGTAGACACAACTTATCGCTACTTTACATTGACAAAAAGCTTCAGACCGGCGTTTGCCAATAACGCCCAAGGAAATAGCGCCCAAATCGATTTGGAAATAACGCCAAAAAAAAATCGTACCTACAATTTATTGGTATGCAAAATGTTTCGTCAGTTATTTCCTTTCCAGGGTTCGTTTTTTTTTTTTTTGACAAGCAGTAAAGCCCAAAATAGTAAGTGGATAAACAGTGGAATAACTATGGGGGCCATCCTGCAAATTATTTTTGGGCTTTATTTCCATCTTGTTGCTTTTTTTTGGGCGCTATGCATTTTTTTGGTCGTTATTTCCAAATCGATTTGGACGCTATTTCCTTGGGCGTTATTGCTAATGCATCTGCAAATCACATGACAGAAAACGGCAAGTAGTTTTTTGGAAAATTCGAAACTTATCAGATTTTGAAGAAGTCATTTATTTTCCAGAAACTTTTTAAAATCTGAAAAATTGAAAATAAAAAAAACTGCCAATCGCATGAGAGATCGCATGACCGATAATGGAAAAGCTACATAGCTGGAAATATTTTGACGCATTTGTTGTTAATTCAATGATTAGATTAGATTGGGTGTTCTGACTGTCACCTTGAAACCAGTTGTTAGCGTGCTAGACTACTAAGGGCGTGGTCTTAGGTTCGAGCCCCGAAAAAGTGTAACTGACATCTTAGGAATTTAAAAACGTCTTGCAAGCATCCGAAAGCATTCTGAGAAATGTCTTAATATTCTCCAGTCGTCCCAAAGCTAGGATGCCTTGTCTACCCTTTGGGCCAACCATTTTTTTTATACCCTCCACATGAAAGTATTCACTTTGTCATTACCACAAACCAGTAAGAATAGACCGTCGACTCCTCCCACATAACGGACTTTGCCTACAAGCTGCCGGCGGGCCCAGGATTTTTCATGTATTGGTGCTGTACAAAATCAAAGGAGCGCCATTAACGCACGCATACTTGAAAAATCCTATAAGCCCAAGGTATAGCATGGAAAATCATTGCCGCCATTAATTTTGACATTTACACGTATTCACAGACAGGGTAATTTTTTCCGGGGAGAATCTGGTTTGTGGTCATTACATTTGTAACGCCAAGAAGGATTTGAATCAGGATCACATTCTGTATTGATTTAGCCATTTCCGTCTGTCTGTCTATCTGTTGAAAGCACGACAGCGTCCAAACGAATCGACTAAAATTTTGTGAGAGGTCTTATTTTTACCGTCGCGTGGTCAAGTTGGTATTGAAAATTGTCTATGTCGGTCAAGTAGTTTTAGTACCTCCCATACAAAACCAATTTTAAACACATGCGTGTACTACGTACGTGCACGGTACATACTAACATTTTGCATGACTTTTATGTGGTGGAAAGTATCAAAGCATCGGCCTGGCCGAGGATAACGCTTTTACTTGTTTTAACTTGTTTTTGTGTCAGTAGGTACCAAACACAATAAAAAATGACACCACCCTAGACTTCTTAGAGCGAAATAATTCTGTGACACTAGTCAGGGCTTTATTCGGGCCTCAACCAATACGCTTCTCCAATTAGCGCGGTTTTTGACCCAGTTGCACACTCCAAGATAGTTGAGAGGACCTTTCCCTTGTCGACTAAGTCGAGGTCTTCTTTTGCAGCGTTGTCGCTCAGAATTAGAATTAAATATTCTTCAGACCGAAATGTTAGACCCTTTTAACGTGATTATACCAAAAAGCTACGGTCTCAACGCCGCGTTAGACGACGTCATACAGATATCTATCATCAAATTCTCTCAACATGTCAAGCAGCTCTGATGACGAATTATAGATTTTATTTGCCGTGCTACGAAATTTTCGAAAAAGTAAAAAGAATGTGGGTTGGCGAACAACGACATAAATAAAAAGAGAGAAGAAATCCGAGAATACCGTTCTCATTTAATTCCATTGCAATTCTCCCCCATACCCTTAAAACAATGTTTTTTTACATTTCATCAACCATATCGTAAAAAACATGGCTAATTTCTGTCAAATTGTATTAATATTTTTATTTGATACTACAAAAATTACTCTCACCGCTCCGCGTCTGCAATTTTTCGCAAGAGAGCGTTTCACCGCCGCGGTGAGCTCAACGCGACTCTGACAACGCGCTTTGTGTGACAGAGGGGATATGTATTGCAGTATATTACAACGCGACAGTGGAACGCGACAGTGAATCGCGGCGTTAAAACGCGCTCTGTTTGACGGAGCCCTTAGTGTCCATTCGCGCTGAGACAACTGATTCGGACATTTTTGACCAAGTCGACGCCACTGTACATCTGGTAGAGTTCGCTGTAAAGTCTCCTTTCCAATTTCCATCATCACAAAATTGGACCAAAATTCACTCGAAGAATCTTCCGTTCAAAACGACCGACGGAGGATATTTTTATTCGTCTTATTTAGAACTATAGTTGAATATAATTTCAGACTCATCATAGGTACAACATTTCATCACCTCACCGTTTAAAGTATGTACATATATGAATCAGAAGTTTAGGTCAATGTCTTATCGATGAACAAGCAATATTGTAGATATGGGCCTGACTTTGTTTTTTTTTCCTAGGTTTGTAATATCGACACAATTAGGGAAAACGCTTTAAAAACGCCTCCAACGCTCTCTGATGCTTGTGGTTATATGTTGGGCTTAAGGGCATCGGTCGATTGTGGTTTATTCGCATTCGCTGTAACTTTAGGCAACCCCATAAGAAATGTGGGGTTAAATCGCACGATCTTGATGGCCAATTCACGTCACCTCTGCTAGCGATAACTATACTTTCAAATCGTTCATGCAGAATATCCATCGTGGCGTCTGCTGTGTGACACGGCTTGAACCACATGTCGTCTACCTCCATATCGTTCAATTTGGGCAAACAAAAAATAGTGAGCATCGTTCTGTACCAACGTCATTTTCAAGCAAAAGCCTCAGGGCGTCGCGACGCACATTTAGGGAACCTCTGATGCTGTGAGATGTTGTGCTAAAGCTGTCTTGTCTTGTAGGGCTTTCAAATATCAAGGAAACATATTTTTAAGCTCCTCTCGGCATATCAACCACAGAATAGGCATGGCCATAGACAACTACAGTCTTTTGTGCAGAATTGGTTGTAATTGATTCGATATGTTAGTAGTTATAGAATCTGCTTTAGTCAAACAGCATACTGAGCCATATGCTGTCAAGTATATTAAGTGAATGTTTTGGGACCGAGCTCCAATTAGGTTGCTTGAGATTAACACCGAATATCCCTTTATTATACAGAGCTGGTTTTATTTCTCATGTTAATCCTCCAGTCTTTGTGAGTCCGGTATATGGATTCCTTGCGATTAAGAGGGGTAGTTGTCCACTTCGATTTGTGGTATACAGTTGTTTCATTTCTCTTAGAAAACAGTTGAGGTCCTACTTCTTTGCATTGAAAATAACCAAGAGTTATTTTTCCCACTCCAAAAATGTGTCCAGATCTTCATTAAGTGAACTCATTCGCTCGTATCTCTGACTGTATGATGTAGTTACACTTGGCGTATTTTTTTGGGAAGTGAGTATAACAAAACCAAAAGTGAGTATAAAAGTTTTGCATGTAAAAGTAAAAGTGAGCTAGCTATAGATTCTCAAAAAAATACGCCTACTCATAGGAACACTTTTCGACAAGAAAGTTTTAAGTTTGCTCATCAGCAAGTCTTTAAATATATAGGTATTCGTCAACCTAAGAAACCAATGATATGGAGAAGAAATATGTATCCAGCCTTTATCTGCACCGTTACAGAAGTAGATAGTATGCTTAGCTATACACACTCAATAGGATGAAAAAACTGAATCTCCCTTAACTTGGGCTACAAGTAAAATTTCCAAAATCACGAAACCGATTTTATTTATTTCTTATAGAGAGTAGGTACATAAACCGAGTTTGAAAAATAAGAATTTTCCTATACAAACTTTAACCCCCCTTAGCCCCCTTTTGGAGTTTAAATTTCCCCAAATCGCTTCACTTTGGCCGTAAAATTAAATTTGTTTCAAAATATCAGTTTCCTAGGTATTACCGTTTGACCCGGCATTCATCCGGCATTCATCACGAATAAGTCAGGACAAACTGTTTTATATATGAGAAGATCACCACCAGTCCAAAAATGATCTGCATTGTCCTACAATATAAAAAGGGAAAACCATTTGCCCCCAGAAATACCTTAACCCCATGACTATTCCAAACTGGCGTTGTTGCGGTGTTTAACCTTATGCGGGTAATGCAAAAATTCCTACCATCCATCAAGGTACAAAAAACCTCCATTAAGTACCCTTCACTTGCACCCATATATACCTTCCAAGACTAACTGCAATCTGCAAAAAAATTCCAATAACCATTCAACTTCCATAAAGATCTAAGCTTCGATTATAATGGCAGCATTTTATGTTCTCTATTCTTTAGCGTCCGCCTCCTATAGAGGGAACAAATTGTTGCGCAATATTCATATCCATCGGTCTCTGTAGTAGCTAAGGAAACCCTCTCATTTTGCCACAGAGCTAACGAACCATAAGAACATGTCTACTGTCACGCGGAACACAAAGGATGAATAACACCACCACCAGCAGCAGCCAGCCGGCATCAGAAACCCTCATTATACGAGTAGAGTACTCCAACTCGTATTCGTACTCGAGCAAGTCGTCTATGGTTTTCCAGAAAATCCCACATCTGAATGAAAAATAATAACAATACCTCATCTGTTGCCGATAGACAGAGACACGAATAAGAAAAAACAATACCTACCTACAACTACAGCACCCAAATGATCAATCGGGAGAGAACAACAAAAAAAAAAAAAAAGGAAACCCTCTCCACAACGTTCTCCACACTTAGATGCTAATAAAGCTGCGACCTAGTTTCCCAAGACACGTACCGCCGACTGAGGTTTACCCGTAGATACCGTGTCGTCTGTCTATGGTTTCTCGAGCTCCTCTAGACACGATCGTCAGAGTCAGAGACACAAAAATAGAAGAAAACAAGACACTTTGATTTGGCGATGAAGAAGAGTACCCCTGTATCTGCATCTGTATCTATTGGCTGTATCTGGTGTCTGACGATGACTCGATGTTGGGAATGAAATCGAAAGTGACTTTACAATTCTTTCTTTCGACTTGTTCGTTCCGGCTTTACAATCGATGACGATGGTTCTTTTAATTTCCCACAAAACCCGTTTGTATACAAAGATGCCTCAAGCTCAAGCTACAACCAGAGAAAAGGAGTTGGATTTGCTGTCGTGATACATTTTTTTTTTTTTTGATGGCTGCCTTCGTTAATTTACATTGAAGACGCGAAGACGGTTCACACGTCACGTCATTAAAATGCCATTCATTCCAGGTGTTATACAACCAACTAACTCCAATTCGAACCTCAGCTATGATAATCGATCGTCACCTTCGGAAGTTCAATTATTATGCAGATCTGAAAGCGGGATTAGCCAAGGAGGTGAAACGGGCCATGTTATCAATGGACCGCTGAGGTTTCTCACCTACTTTTATTGTCAGTGGCAATTTGGTTGCAGTTACACGATCGCTGCAGGGATTCCGGACCTTTGGAGAAATCTCGAGAGTTTAATGGCAAAGGTTTGGGACTGGGAGTCGATTTGTTGTCGACTAAAGAATGCGACCGAAAATCATGAAAGGCTATCTGGGTTAAAAGTGTGATTAGGTAATGAACAAACGACTACTTAGGACTTTGGAAATATATAGTTTGTCAGCTTGTTAAGCCTTTTAGGGTATACAAAGCAGTTTCATATATGGGACCATATATTTTGGTCAATGATCTGAGGGGAGACAGTTGTTATACAAAAAATTCAATCCACCCGAGGGTGAAAATAAAAATTTTGAAGGTAATGACATTTACAAGTGAAATCAGTGGACAAAGGGCATGACTTTGAGATAGGAATTATGTATAGGTGTCGAGGAAAATAGTCTGTCACGCAAAAACTATACAATACTAC
This sequence comes from Cheilosia soror, assembly GCA_949372485.1. Classification (NCBI taxonomy): domain Eukaryota; kingdom Metazoa; phylum Arthropoda; class Insecta; order Diptera; family Syrphidae; genus Cheilosia; species Cheilosia soror. Next base: position 82,620,625 of record OX443561.1, read on the forward strand.
AAAATACTGTAGGGCATTAACTGTGGCTAGTTTTTTTCAAGACAGGTTTCCTTACAGTATTTAAATTAAAATAGTTAGCGTAACAGGTTTGTGGGAACTATAATTTTGAAAGGCATTTCCAGGACAGTTATACCTACTCCTGGATGTTTGTCAGACGTTTGCGAAAGGTGGAGCAGTGAAGAAAAACTTCAGATATAATTTTTGTGTTTTTGCGGAGATCGAACTTGAGAGCACTGAGCCACAGCATTTGTATGCCTTGGTTGGTTGGCTGTTTTCCGGCTTTCTACTTGAACGTCGTTTTGAGACCACAACTCACGAGACCTCTGAATACGAATGAAAAGGAGACTACCCGAAGTTAAGCTCAAATCCAGCCAACGGAGATGAGGAAATTAATGATGTTACTGAGGATCATGCGTGCTATTTCAGAGAAGTCTGGTGTCTGGTTTTAGTTGCGGCCAGTCACCCGCTAATCTAGCAACGTCTGCACTCTTTGGCTGAGAGGTGTTTTGTCTGAAAGCACTGTCGTTACTCGCAAGTTGGCTAAATCTTTCTTGAAATTAGTAAAATTCGTCCACTTACCATTACTACCTAGCGTATCCCAGCGGATGAAAAACTTCTTCCAGTTAAGGTTAGGGTCGACAATGACTTCTAAGTAATTGGCACTGATGGTTAATAAGTTAATCGCTGACCTATGTCTTTTTCATAGCTGCGGATTGCTTTCACTCCTTGGCAACATACTCCTCTTAGTTATTGTTGGTACATCAGGGTATTCTTTAGTCGATCAATACTATATGTCGTCGTGCAATTTAAGCAGCAGTTCCAAGTTGAACAGTCGCTATTCTAAGTCGATGATATCGCTCCATCCTCGTTATTTTTCGATAAAATGTTAATATCGATGGTGTTGGGCGAATTTGTATTGAATTGGAATTGTTAATAACGTATTGATTGAGAAAAGAGAGGAGGGAGTGACAAGGTTGAGTTGCGATTGGCGAAACAAAAAATGTCAAATGAAAATGTAAGTCGATTTTTAAATGTGGCAACGCTATGATTCAGCCGATGAGGCGTGTTTTCCTGAGTTTATTTGCCGACCGACGTGCACGAATGGGGGTTAAAATTCGATGTTATATTGGCCCTACGAACTAAAGCTACGATTACACGGCCATTTTTTCGAGTCATTTAACTGGCGCTGTGACGTCAGGAAAAACTGTCGCATTAGAGCGATATTGAAGCTACGATTCGTCATTGAAAAAATGGCGATCACACGAAATGACTACCATAGTCAGTTTTGTCCCAAAATCAAATGACGGACACTGCGAGTCATTTAGAATTTTTCGTTGGGATGCCATTTAAATGATGAGTGAAAAATGGCGATCACACGGTACTGACTTGCCTCATCAAAATGGCAAATGGCACCTTTCCTATTATTTCGATTTCGCGTCTGTTATCTGTTTTGTGATCAGACGGCAATGACCTATGAGAAAAATATAGATACTGTCATTTAGAGTTTTTCTCTCGGCCACGGCCCACGACGCATACGTGCGAATTTTTTAATTAAATTAAATAGGAAAAAAAATTATTATCATAAATAAAAAATGTCAAAAATAACTTTTGGGATGATAGTGGAAATTGCGGAGACGGCGTATTTAGCAGCGTGTGTGCTGGAAGAAGACGATCTTGATTACGAGCCAACGCGACGAAAGCGGAGGATTAGACAGGGGGCAGACTGTTACGGTCGCCCTCCGCCTTGACCCAAAGAGTAAACCTACCCCGACCTTTCCCTAATATAATAATATAATATGGCTTCCAAAAAACCTCTCTATCATCATCCCTCCAAGGTAAGAGTCTGGTATAGAGACTCCAAGATGGATACAGGGACTGGAAATGGCATTTATGGAGAATCGCCTCAAGCGAACTTTTCAGTCAGCCTATAGGCAAATACTCGTCCATATTCCCCACATGTAGACTATGTCTGGTGAGCGACGAAACCTCTCTTCACATTCTCACGGAATGTCCGGCTTTCTTTTGCCTTAGAAAGAATGTCCTTGGCGAAGAACTCGTTAACTCAGCAAATCTTGCTGGAATACCCCCAGAGAAGATACATATACTTTTCTTCAAGACTGTCTCCGGAGTAAAAAGATTGCCCTAGGAACCTACCAGGGAAGGCACAATATGGCCCTTTAGAGAGGCCGCAGTGCCAGAGCCCAATAAAGGCTCTCCCGACTTAATATCTAATCTAATCTAATCTACACGTTTCGCGACGAGTCAAAAATCCAAATGCAGCACAGATATCGTATTAAATGCTTTGTCATTTGCCATTTGCGTAGAAAATGGCATAGCATGAATTTCGAGCCTTGCCATTTTTTGGAGGCTGACATTTAAATGGCGCAACAGCCAAAAAGTTTAGTCATTTATCCTAGGCGTCATTGAAGAGCGATCACACGGCCATGACTGCTATGTGACGCGATTTTTACGTCAGAGCGTCAGTTAAATGACTCGAAAAAATGGCCGTGTAATCGTAGCTTAAGTCCCAACTTGAACTAACTTCCACTAGCCAAATGAACTAAGTCCCACCAAATATGCAGAGGGAATTAGTTCATAGCTTTGTTTGAGAGATAGTTCATTTATTTTGAACAGAAGGGTGGCAGGGGTGGCAGAATGCCCCTTATACATATTCCACTCTGTGCCTAATGGGAGATCAAATGGGAGATCAATTTTCGTATAGGCACAGTGGTACCTATATGTATGGGGGGCATGGTGCCCCCTTAAGTACTAACGTTCAAACTCCCCCGCGTTAACAACCAATTTCTATTACTATAGAAAGCCAAGGCGCAATAGGCCCCTTTAAAGAGGCCGCAGTGCCAGGGCCGGTGAAGGCTGCTTGCGGGTCACTGTTGGATTTGGAGGTTGGGAGTAAGTTCATTTGGGATTTAGTTCATAAAGAACAATTTTAATTCATCCTTATATTGGGACATTGTTCATTCTTAGTTGAGTCTTAGTTCCTGAAAATCATATGAACTAACTCCCAAATTTTCTGGGATATAGTTCGTTTTGCCTAGTGGGAGTTAATTCCAGTTGGGACTTAGTTCGTAGGGCATCCGTATGCTTTGTCCGCAGGACACAATAGATTTATATTCTTACGACCATTCGTTTAATGGAATGAAAGGAGTTTATTGGGAGAATTTTAGACTCGCTGGCGGAGGCGATATCTAATCCCACATAGACATTGTCATTCATTGTACATATGCTCAGATGTTTCGCCTTTAAGACATATCAGAGACTAGGTAAGGTAGATATATTATGTAGGTTTGGCGGTTTGAAGAAAACCCAAGTAGCACTAAGTGCCGTTTTGTTACCACAAAAGATAAGTTTTATCGGGGTGGAGAGTTTAGATCCAGCCTGTGGAAAAGGTTATTAGTTCTTTGATGCTACTCTTCGAGACTTCCACGAGAGATGCAAAAAAGGATTCTTCCAAAGAGAGCTGTCTAGTCCTGACTAGTGCCGGACAAGCGCATAGGTAGTGCGTAAGGGTTTCTTTTTTGGTTGTGTCTATTACCTATTATGTGAGGCCTATAATAGGCCAGTGGCCTGTGGTGATTGCTGTTATTTTGGCTATATCTTTTCGGGTTTTATTTAGAAGGTGGGTTGTTTTTTCCCCCTGTAAGTTGGCTACATCCTTCTGGATATAGCAGAGACTACTTTCATTTTATTTATGCACGGACACACGATTATGGGCATGACTATCATTCTTATGAAAGACTTGACTTGACACACAAAAAAGGCGTCATTGGATTGAAAGGCATTGATTGAAAAAAGCAACAAATTCTATGGCGGGCGGCCATGTTTTAAGTCCACTACTTGACTTGAGGTGGCGCAGTGAAAAAAACCTCATGTATAATGTAATAATTTTCGTTTTCCGGGGATCGAATTAAGACCATCGAATAATAATCCAACACCTAACCACTGAACGCTCCTCTATCATTGTTGAAAAGTGAGCACAGTTTTTGTTTATTTTTTGTCATTGCTGGTCATTATTTTTGTTTGTAATAAATCCTTTGAAGGGGTCAAAAATTGTAACAGCTCTAGCGTGAGACCTCGATTTAAGCAAAATACTAAACTACATATTTAGGGATCTTTCAGCAGTATCAGACATTATAAAAGGTGTGCAAACGTTTTAGTTAACGAAAGCCAGGGCATCCTGAACGTGTGATTGTTTGCTGTGCTTTTTGGAATGGCGCATCCTTGGCCCATTTTTCTTCCAAGGCGACAAGAAAAGACACATTGCAGTCGATAAAGAACGCTACCGAGACATAATACCAGATTTGTTTTATGGCCTTCGTTCTTCTTTCCTACTTAGGCAATTTAATTCTCCACCACTACGACTGTGACGCCTAGCTTTTTGTAAGAAGTCTCCTTTTCGTCTTCTGATGTTGGAACCACTTAGCTTCTATGCAAAAGTCGCCCGGTCTCGAGCTCCAAACCACAAACTTTATTGTTGGTTCAAGTCAATTTTTAAGCAGCCTGTAATTCTGATAATAGATATAGAAAAATCGCCTTCACTGCACCAACACAACACCCCTTTAACCTTTCCACATGCTGACTGCAATCTATAAATCTATTCAGAGATGCAAAATGCAATTAACAAGCGCGCCAGTGTCCGCTCTGGTACGATTTATTCACAAAAATTCGATCAGTATACCCAGAGTGCGCCAAAATAAATCCACTTAACGAAGAAAAAAAAAAAAAACCAAAAACGATCCTCCTCAGCCGGTAATCACTTCGGGAAATGAAGGTAATTACGTGTAATTGTCGTGCGCTAAATGACTTTGCGATATTCGCATAAATTAAACGCCAAACGAGCGCGCACAGCTCCCCAATTCGATCTGAATATGATCGAGCACTCTCGATACCTTCCTACATGTAAATTATCGCATCAAGCACGATGCCAAAAAGTCTACTACTAAATGTTACACGACATTCGAGTCGAGCAGTACCGCGCGCCGCTCGCCGCGCGCCGAGCCATCGCCGTCCCGATGCGCGGTATTTTTAGCGCCCATAGGCGTTGTCGGAACATCGATCATGGCTGCTGGTCCTTTGTTATTTTGCGTCCACTCTGAAGTGCAGATGATTTATTTGTTTATTTATTGCGAATGTAATTAAAATGTGGTTCGTCGCGCCGCACAGTGCGGCATCGCATCAGCACGCCTAACAAGACGATCGACGAAGCGCAATGCGAGCTTCAACTCGTAATAGAATCGTTTGATATGACTAAAGGGTTTCGGTTCTGGCTTCGCAGGCGGGTTTGCATGTTTGTTTCGATCTGATCTGATTATATAAATTAAGCGCCAGAATTTGTTTTAGTCGCAATTAATGCGGTGACAGTGAACATTGCTGCGATCGCCAAAAATTCTCATTTTATCTTGTTGCAGATCGTGAAGGCTGCGCCGCGCTATGTAAGACGAACGGATACGTGATAGGGATTCGATGGCGGCCGGCGGTGACAAGAACTCAGAACTCGAGAGGGACGGATTTGTTGAGCTGCTTCGACAGGGTGCCAAATTTAATTATAGCAGATGCTTTCTCTCCTCTTTTAACATTTAATAAATTTAATTATTTTTAATGTTTGTTTTGGTTGATTCTTCTGGTTTGGGTTTGGGTTTGAGTGGCGCGCGATTTTTATCAATTGCAATGCGCACTGACTACGACGTCAGAGTTTACTGCAGATATACAGAGATATATACCTACCCTTGACATTGAGGTGTTGCCATCAAATGTTCGTCGTCTATGTTGCGGTCAATTCTGCGGGCGATTGTTTTTTATTTTGTTTTGAAAATAAATACATTGACGCAAGTGTTGCACGTCTATCGATGTCAATCTGGGCCAAGTGAGGTAAGCAATTGTTCGATGACGAAGTTAGATAGATACCTACCTATATACTATCTATGTAATAATTTTTGTTTATTCTGATTGAACCGTGATTTTGTCAAATAGAGTCATTGGCTTTGGGAAGGTATGCATTTGCACTCGCTTCTTGGATCTTGTTGAAATATCAGAGACTCTAGAAAAATTCATCATTCCTGGCAGATTTTCACTGATGCAAACCTTATCTCCGATTATTATGTCGAAAGTCTTAAAGCTGACTCCATTCAAATTTCTGCTTACACCATTGACATCATCGGTAGCGCCAGAACTAGCATCGAATTAGAAGCGGCTAAAATGAGACTGGTTGCTGATATCGAGACAAATTCATCAATAAATTTCATTGACTTGTCACTGGTCAAAGACCGGATACAGCAATTTCGCAATCCTTGCCACCAGACTTCCATGACGAAATGGCGAGTGTCGTAGCAAGCTTGACAAACAGTCAATCCATAGGTCAGTTTATATAACTTAATGGTTCTGATTGAGCAATAGGCACAAACTAAAAGGATCGGCTTTAGGCGTACAATTAAATGCGGCCAACATCGAAGTTGAAATAATTCTGGACGCTAGACCATTGGGGTTACAAATGTAGAACGAACTTTAATAGAGGCCAATCAAATGAAGCTATACTTGCGGACTGAGAGATCTACAAAGAGAGCTTGACCCTGTTTAAAACAAAAGTAAGGAAAGTACAGCGTTGAACTTGGCACAACTACTGGCAGAGCATTGACGGAACTTGTCAAGCTGGTAGGCTACGCAAATATGTACTTTCAAAAAAAAACCTTGCTTATCGAGCGCTCTATAATATATCCACAATCCATCAGATGGATCGTAGGCTGAATCTAAGAAGCAATCGCTCATCGCGATCTTATGGATGCTCAATTGCCTGGCTGCAAAGCATGTTAGTTATGTTCAAACTTTGAAGACCTTCCATACAGCGGTCATTGCACCACTGACTGCTGTGAAATGTAGTGGTGGCAGATTATAACCGCGGAAACGCCCGGAAGTAGATGGGATTTTTTCTTCCCCACCTGCAGATGGCGTTCAGCATTATAAGATGGAACCTTTTCTGTGTTCTGAAAAATTTCCTTGCTATAGCACAATACCTTGCGCCTGGTCTAAGGTGAAACAGGCAAAACTACGTTCTCTCAAGTCCCAAAGATGTAAGACTGATCAGTCTAACATATTTTCTGCTCAACACTGTAGAGAAAATTATGGATTTATTTAGTCAAAGCTCACTGGATAGGAAGATTTGCTATTCAAGTCACAAAAGCAAATCTGTTGGGGGAGATTTTTATTCAAACATACGCTATATATAGAGACGTCCAAGTGGTCTTGTTGCTTCGTGGCCTCGATTGCGCGTATACAAGTGGAAGGGGACTTCAACAAACTTGGAGTGAGCAACTGGAGGCAGTTAGCTAAAGACTGATTTAACTGAAAAGGCGTATTGATTGAGGACCAGATCCGCCCCGGAATGTAGCGCCACCTAAGTAAGTATGAAAGTGGCCTACCTGGACCATACCTACGGACCATTCAACAACGTTCATACCAATTCGATTATCAATGCTTCATCAAAAAACAAGCACACTCCATATAGAGAGTGGTGTTCTCTGCTTTACTCTGGAATCTGATTTTTAACAAACTCCTCCTGACACCAAGTGCAGATAAATACCCGTAAACTCTAGTGAAGGTCCTACAGTTTGCATTGAACAAATTGGACAGATACCTGTGGTCTTAGGCCCTTATTGTGATTGTCGATCAGCGATCGTCACGACAATTGTCGATTACGTCGATTGATTTTAGCTATTTGTACGCACAAAATTTGTTCACTTCCAAGAGAAAACATCGATCAGACATTTGTAATCGACTACAAGCGACTGTCAAATCTACAAATAACGATCGCAATCGACAATCACAGTTCTCGATCGATCGACAGTTGTCGATCAACAATTTAACTATCGACATACTCCCAATAGGGGCGTTAGCGTTAACCCGATCTTGACCTCATCCTTTTCGCAAGGAAATACAAAATTCCAAGCTTCTCGGCTACCCACACTAAGGGTTTAAAATTGGATCGCAGTGTCAAGAAAGCCATGGTCAGTGTTGTTATGGACTTTTTCTGAAAATCGTGTTTTTGGGGTTGTGAAAATCGTAATTATCGTATTTTGTAAAAATGTGTATAAGTTAATATAGGGTAGGGTACTTATAAGGGTACTTAGAAAGATGTACTGGCTCTTTACCATTACTTGGGTGCGAACCGTTTAAAGTATACAGTATTCTTATAAATTTCAACAACAGTAGTGGTACTGAGGCAACTACACTTGCCCTAAATGTTCACACTTAGTCCCAAAATTGCAAAATTAATATTTTTTGATATCGAATTCGAAAAAGTCATCAGCGTCACTGCACGATGGCTAATAACTCTGATAAACATGAAAAACGCTTGTAAATTGGTCAATTGGTAATGCATTATAGGTATGCTGCTTCTTTCGATTAAAAATAACGGATAACGCACTGGTTTCCGTAAAATAGTAAATATAGCTACTCTTTGAATAAAGTCTTCTTACAGAATAGAATTTTCGAATAAAATTCTGTAATGTATTGAAAACGCTAAAAGATAAAGAAGTAGAACACCAATTGTAGCAACTTGCAACATAACGTTCATAACTATGACGTTTATTGTCGGAGGGCTTAAAATGTAGTCCAACGTATGTTGTGTATATGTACATTTTGATACTGGTCTAAATTTGAAAATAGAAGACATACCCAAACAAATACAGAAAACCAAAACAAAATATGAGCAATATCGAAAGTCAATTCGTTATAGCGACAGTAAGTTGATTAAGAATAATTAATTAAAAAAGGGATTCCAATTCCTGGAGCGCTCACACTCAAATTCCATTCCATTATCCTATAAAGCAGAAACCAGTTTTTTTGTTGGTAAAATGGTAAAAATGCCAACGAAAATTGAACAAAACTTTAAAAAAAATGTAATCATTCTCATAACAGTTATCTATAATAACGAATAACTCAGCAATTAATGGTAGATATAATATACATATTCTTTACAGGGAATATTTTTTTAAGATAATAATCTAGCACTAAACCACGGGAGCCGGCCAAAGTAGGGACCATTGGGACATAATTCAAGACTTTAACCTTTCTGTAGGCATATATTCTGAGGAACTTAGTTATTCCTCGACATGCGACATATGTATTTTAAGACATTGTAACATATGAGACAACTAATGCACTTCTCCTGAAACATTGACAATCGCGAGGAAAGCATAAAACAAGCAAACTTTGTAACTAGCAACCTGAAAACATTTTTCCAGAAGACTACACCTTACAACATATTAAGTGCAAAACTAATGCTTATCAGATTCTGTTCGCCTTTCTTGTTTCGATTTTTTCTTGATTTGCACATTTCATTTGGACTTAAAGTTGTTTGATTTGTTTGTACGTAGTTTCAAAATTTGGTAGGAAGTAGTTGTTCTTACACCAAGGTTTGTAATTTGTAAAAGTCGTATTTGACTGCTTCTAAAATCGTAAATATCGGAACTAAAAATCAGCAAATCGTAGAAATCAGGCCAAATCGAGCAAAAATCGGAGCGTCGTATTTGCTTTCCAAAATCGTCACAAATACGATATTTACGACCGTATAACAACGCTGGCCATGGTTACCCTCGCCCTGTTCTAATGCGGTAGTCATCCCCAGGAACGGATAATAGAATATTAGGTGGGTATGCATTGGTTGTACTGAAGATTGAAGACTGAACCTCTTGTATGGAACAATGGCTTGGGTGACCGGACTATAGGGGAATTCCAACTTAAAACTTGAAAAAAATTACCGGGCTACAACTGAGAGGCTCTTGACAACTAAAATAATTGAGCATTCTAAAATATTTATGATCTTCCCAATATGACAGATCAACTGATGGCAACCGAAATCAATTTATTTAAATATTGGCTTCAAGGACTGCATACCGAATACCGATGTCCCATACAAAGTGCCGCTGCCAAGGTTTACCGACGGGTCAAAAACACAGATTGAAGTCGGTGCTGGTGGTTTTTCAAAAGACCTGGACACACACCTTTGTTTCGACATTCTTATTTGCATTTTATTTCAGCGTTTATCAGACCGAGTGGGCGCAGTAGCGCAATGGTTAGTGTGCTGGACTACTGTGCGAGGGATCCCATGTTCGATCTCCGGAAAACACAAATTCCATTTTAAGGATTTTTCTACTGCGCCACCTCTCGCGAACGTCTGACAAACATCCGAGAGTATGACTGTCCAGAAAAAGCTTCTCAATTCAGCCGTTCGGACTCGGCATAAAATTGTCGGTCCCTTCCATTCGTCCCAAAAATAGAAACTCACACAAACGAATGGTTGCGAGAAACTAGGCCTAGGGTGTCTACCCGCCTGTTGCGCCACCTACATATTTATTTATTTATCAGGCCGAAGTCACCACCATGCGACAAGGCGCTGACTGGTTGGCTGTAATCTAACCCCCGTATTCCAAATAGATATCTTTATATATATCGACAGTCAGGTGGCTATAAAGTCGAAGGCAATGCCAGATAGCCGCACTTCTCTTAAACAGATTGTCAAACAGTTTAATTTCACCCTTCGCTGGGTTCCATTTAGTCACGATGTCTCTCTCAGGCAATTTCGAAGCTTATGATTTGGCTAAACGAACCCAGCCCTTCAGCGATAATGTCCCTAGCAAAATAAATTAGCACACTCCACAAAAAACATAGAAAGGCAAACCTTAAATGAACCCGCCTAACTCAGACTGAACTTTTAGGGCACAAGAGACGCAACTATAACAAACGTCTTAACCGGCTACGGTAGGCATGTCCAAAGGTTTTGGTTATCATCACGATTTGTGTTGGCCTCGACTCCAGTAATGCGTTTCGCCCCAATATGGTTTTGGTTATCACTTACAACGATTTATGAAGGAACTGCAGAACGGATCATACCCTATTATGGCTTTACCAGGGCAAATATTCTTGGACTCCTAGCTGACGAAATGCTCCGAAAATAACGAAAATATCACCGAGGTAGTACCGAGGCTCAAGGCCCTGATTTTCATCCTAGCGCCACATTAAGTTATTTTAAAAGAGGTTATTACAGCTCTAAATCTTCAGCTTTAATGTGGACTGAATGTGGGCTCACTGCCTAAACAGGTTTCAACTTTTCTATGGACACTGCAGATCTTCGGAGGCTACTATAGATGACAGATTGTATACTGCAATATAATTACATAGTTCTCGTATATCTGTCGTATATTGTGGAATCCACTTTAGTAGGCATGGGTAGTGCCAGGGACTAATAATCGTAGCTCTACAGTTTTCTGATTTTTCTAAGTAAATCTGTATGTGAGCCGATGTTAAATGCGTATTTCAAAGCTGTAGGTATGCTCTTCCAACATATCTTCTATAACTAACCTTGTATACCTACCTATATCTGTTGTCCACGACTAGAACTGGCTCTTCCTTTATAGTCAACTAAACAGCTTTCTGTTTCTGTTAGATAAGCCCTCCCAGTACGAGTAAACTAAAAAAAACTCTTCTTCCCTACCTACGACAACATTTTCAACTCGCCTGCCTTCTAGTTATACCCGACATAACTATCAGAGCTTTCTTCGCACACTCCCGCCCTCGGTTGGCATTCCACTACACATATATCTGAGAAATTAATCATAATCAAAACGCATTTTCAATTAATCACTCTTTTCCACGTTCGAAATTCCCTTTTATTTGTTAGTTCCATCACGTATCTAAGCCACCTGCCAAGACTATCAGTAACGGTGGCTTACTATACATTTATGTATATAGCTACGACCTGTTCGAAGCCCTACCATAACACAAGACTCCATCGCGCTATCAATTCGAATCCAAAAATAGTAAATCGCCTCGAGGCAACACTACATGGACTACACCAACGCGGAAAGGTGTGCGCCATCAAAAGCCATCGATCGATTCCGTTGTCGTCGCGCCGCCACAGAGTATAACCTTCAAGACTTGGCTGGCGAACACACAAACACAGCTGCATGCCTACCGTCGGATGAATGCTAATGAGATACCAAAATGCACGACTCATCATCATTACAATCGTTGAAAGTGAAACCGATTTCCCGTTTTGGGCCGTAGAACCATACCATATCCAGACTCAGATCCACTCTTGCTTTCGATCGCTTCTTCTAGTCGTATAGTCGATGACAAATCCAACCTTCGCATTAGTAGAAGCCAGCTCAACATTGGGCGTCGGATGTTCTGGGTGCGCGCTCATTCACGGCATAAAATTCAAACGGGGGAGTCAGGTTCTAAAATGCATTTGTCATTCTCGAAGACTCTGCCGTCTTATCAGGCGCGAAACTATCGGTTGTTTGTTCTGTTCTGTTTCCGATACAAGATACTAGATACTTGACGTTCAATTGGAAAGAAAAGGGCTCAGGAACCTCCACAGGGCTGGGGGTGGTGCGTTATACTTGATAAAATTCGATAATGAAGCCAAAACGTTATGTAAGGGGCTTGAGATAACATCTAACAAGAGGCTATTAACTGATGTAATAATAGAGTTGTATAGGCGGCCCAGTTGGGGAGGTTTTTCAAAAAGGCTATTTTAAGAAGAAATAAGTTATTAAAACGATTTAATTAACTGCGACTCATTGAAGCCAACGATTGCGAGTGTGTGAGAAAGGAGAAAGAGAGGGAAAGGTCAGCGCTGGGCTGCTGGGCAACAATTAAAAGCAGAAAGTAAAAGTTCAGCTGAGTTAACATTATGTAAGCGCGCTGCAAGAGTGCGACTATGTAGATATGTATGTATAAACTTTCATTGGAAGGCAAAGGTTTAACTAAGATTTTTTTTTCTTTTACATTTTTACATTTTTTTTTAAAATGGGGTCAGTTGGTGGTTTGGCCGTTAAGAGGCTACTGCATTAGATTTCCGAAAAATGTTATGCTACATCCATTATGTCAGTTGCATGGTGAATGGTTTGAAGATACACACACATAAGTCATTTTAATGCACTGATTGACGTGATGTAGGAAGTGACTAACGTAAGCAAGAGATTTATATAAACACTTTTGACAGTCTGAAAAGGGTTTGATATAATTTATATGGCTTCTTTAATGGCGTCTTTTATAGCTGAGTTTAATATGCAAAGATACATTTCCGGATATTTAATAGAGATTGTGTGAGACATGAACCTGTAGGGAAGATCCCACATTAGTAATGTCTGAATTTCCCTTAATAAATGTCGAAATGGCACACAAAGCCTAACAAATGAATACCTCCTACTCAGAGTTCGCGTGGGTGGATTCAAAAATACAAAATTGTTCTGACAACCCATCACAAACTGTCAGTGTCGCTGACGAGTTTTGAAGGAGGAGATTTAACATCAAAAACTACGAGCTGTGCAGCGACATCGACCTAGTCAGAAGTATGCGTATCAATCGACTAAGATGGCTAGAACATACTTACTGACTTAAGGTGGCGCTACAGTCCGGGGTGGACCTGGGCCTCAACCAACAAGCGTCTCCAGCCAGCTAGATCTTTGGGCAGCTGCCTCCAGTTTCGCACGCTAAGTTGGTTAAGGTCCCCTTCCACTTGCGTGCGCCACCTGAGTCGCGGTCTTCCTCTACTGCGCCGTCCCTCGGGTGTGGATTCGAAGATCTTCCGGGCCGGAGCATTCACGTCCATTCGTTCTACATGACCCAGCCACCGCAGTCGTTGGACCTTCACTCTTCTGGCTAGGTCAATGTCGCTGTACTTGCGTACAGTTCGTCGTTGTATCTCCTCCTCCATTCACCGTCTATGCAGACGGGACCGAAAATTACTCGAAGAATTTTCTTCTCGAAGCAACCAAGAGTAAGCTCATCCGCTTTTGATAGAGTCCATGCCTCTGCACCATAAAGTAGGACTGGGATGATTAAGGTCTTATAAAGGGTCACTTTAGTTGTTCGAGAGAGGGCTTTGCTACTCAATTGCTTTCTTAGCCCAAAGAAACAGCGATTGGCAAGAGTTATTCTTCGCTTAATCTCAGCGCTGGTGTCATTGTCTGAGTTCATAGCGGAGCCTAGGTAGACAAAGTCCTTTACCACCTCAAAATTATATCTGTCTATAGTGACATTCTGTCCAAGACGTCGGTGTTGGGTGTCCTTTCTCGATGACAGCATCTTGCCCTCATTGACCGCCAAACCCATCTTTGCCGCCTCCGTCTCAATGCTCACGAACGCGCCAGTGACATCACGCTGCGTTCTCCCGATTATGTCTATATCGTCGGCGTAGGCGAGTAGATGGACGGACTTTTGAAAGATAGTGCCTCTGGTGTTAGCGTTTGAGTTTTGCACTATTCTTTCAAAAACGATGTTGAAGAAGTCACATGACAGCGCATCGCCTTGTCTAAATCCTTTTTTAACATCGAAGGTATCGGTGAGTTCTTTACCGACCTTAATGGAGCAGCGTGCATTCTCCATTGCCATCCTGCATAAACGGACGAGTTTGGCAGGGACGCCAAAACTAGACATTGCTCTGTATAGCTCGTCTCTATAAATGCTGTCATAGGCGGCCTTAAAATCGATGAAAAGGTGGTGGGTATCGATTTTAACTTCCTGGGTTTTCTCCAAGATCTGCCGCAGTGTGAATATTTGGTCGATGGTAGACTTTCCTGGCCTGAAGCCACACTGATAGGGGCCAATCAGGTTGTTGACGAAAGGCTTCAGGCGTTCACACAGCACAGCAGATAAGATCTTGTAGGCGATGTTAAGAAGACTAATACCTCTGTAGTTGGCGCAGTTCAGAGGGTCTCCTTTCTTGAGGATCGGGCAAACAATGCTGAGGTTCCTTTCATCGGGCATACTTTCCTCCGACCATATTTTACAGATAAGTTGGTGCATGCTCCTAACCAAGTCATCGCCTGCCGCTTTGAATAGCTCAGCGGTTAGGCCATCTGCCCCAGCGGCTTTGCTGGACTTAAGCTTAGATATCGCTATCTTCACTTCGTCCAGGTCGGGTGGACGGAATTGTTGGTCTTCATCGTCCAGGTTGAATGGTTCATTCTGCCTGACAGCGGGATTTAGTTCGTCATCGCCGTTAAACAGTCTGCAGAAGTAGTTCTTCCATATCCTCAGCATCGACTGCGATTCTACTACGATGTTCCCTTGTTCGTCCTTGCAGGCTTCGGTTCGGGCTCTGTAGTCTTGGCAGGTTTGGTAAAACCCTTTGGTAAAACTTCCGTACCTCATTTCTGCTGTAGCATTCATCTATTTCCTCGATCGCGCGCTTCTCGTGCTCTTTCTTTTTCCTCCTGAGAAGCCGGTGTTCGTCTCTTCTTTTCTGCGCGTAGAGCTCACGAGCAGCTCTAGTCCTTCTTTGCAGCGCCGCTTTGTATGTCTCTTGTTTCGCTGCATGTGCTTGCCGGCACTCGTCGTCGAACCAGGGGTTTCGTTGTGGTGGTCGAGTGAAACTAAGCACATCAGAGGCGGCGTCTCTGATGGCTTTTTGGCAATGTTGCCACTGGTCTTCAATACTTGATGCTGGCTGCATAGAACCTCTTGAGAGATTGAGAGAAACTGTCTAGAACATGCAGAGCGTAAATTAACAACAATGCTCCGCCCCGAAGAGTCTTCGATTTCAATTCGGAGGGACAACGCAGTAGAAAAATACATCGCCATAAGTGGAGCGCTCAAGTGAAAGTGGTTCTCAACCAACTTGGAGTTTATTTTATAGGGAGTTCCCACTCAGTAGAATAATCGGTAGAATACTATAGCCGCGCTAGTAGGTAGATATACTCATAGTGCAACGAAGTCTTCCCAAACTTACAGAAACCAAACACTGTACGATGGGTATACTATACAGTCTATACACATTTCAAAATACCTATGGCCAAATAGTTTCCCGTATAATAATTTTCTTAAGGGTTGGGAGCATTTTACAATATATAGGTGGAATTGAACAAAGGGGCGTGGCAGATTTAAAAGGTTATATGTTGCAGTTAAAGTTGATGGATGGTCATAGAAAAGCCAATGCATCCTGAATGATGACCAGTTTTTGTAGGGTTTTTGGAGTGGTGTGCTTTATTCCTTCCAAGAGGACAGTGAAAAAACCGTTAAGGTCAATGGAGAACACTACCGAGGTATGATAACTGATATTGTAATGACCACAAATTGAGTATTGTGACTTTGACGAGCTAAGGTTCCAACAAGACGAAGCTTCGTGCCACAAAAGCCGCCCAACAATCGATTTATATTACACAACTAGCAAACCCCTGCACACCTCGTAGTGCAAAATAGAAAAATAAAAAAATCAGTTTCAAATTCAATAAATCAGTTTTAAATCAGTTTTAAACAGTTTTTATTGTAACGCTCCGTGCCTACATATTTTTGGTTTTTGCAGGAATCGTATTGCGTAGAAAGTATTCTTGTCTATCAGGACAATGCGTAGCTATCAATGTTACAAATTTTACAAACTAACTTTGGCTCCCATGACTGTCGAAAAATAGCGCCACATCCCCTTAATATACCTAAGATTATTTGTCAATTTGAGCTCAATCGTTTCAGTGGTTTTGAAATATACGATTTTGAATGTTTTTCTGTATGGGCAGTGCCACGCCCCTTTGTCCAATTTTGACAAATCTTCAGAAGAGCACTCCAGGGCCACTAATTAAGATTATCTATAAGTTTAAGTTCAATCGATTTGCTGGTTTTCGAGATATAAGATTTTGAATTTTTTTTTTTTTATGGGAGGTGCCACGCCCCTTTGTCCAATTTTGACCAATCTTCACGGGAATACTCCTGGGCCGAAACCTAAGATTGTATGTAAATTTGAATTCAATCGATTCAGTGGTTTTCGAGGAATAAGATTTTGAATGCATTTTTTGTATGGGAGCTGCCACGCCCCTATAACTCATGAACCAATACACCTACAAAGACCATATGAACTTATAAACCATGGTATCACATCATTATCGACAAACACAATTGACCATGATTTTTATATTACACAATAAACTTAATAATATAGTTTAATCAGTCCTTTCAGTTATATTTCTTCGCGATTTGACGCCGTTGGACCTTTTTCGCCATTATGGCATTAAAGATTGATGACGGATTCAGGCACTCAAGAACTATATTGGTTCAGCTACTCGTGAATTAGGGTTCGAAACTATCGAAAATGTAGATAATGCAAAAATTTAGTTGATGCATCAGACTACTGCAAAACAAGCCTACACTGTCATAGGTATGAATAAAACAATAGATATTCCATAATTCATCGAAAAGTTTACTCTTTTCAATAAAGCGACAATATTTGAAAAATATTGAACAGCCCCGCCAGCTTCGCCAAGCCTTTTGTTGCTTTTTTATTTTTTATTTTATTTTATTTATTTTCGGGCGACAATGCTTTAATTTTTTTGTATTGGAGGTGCCACGCCCCTTTGTTCAATTTTGACCAATCTTTACAGGAACACTCCACGGCCAATACGCAAGATTATCTGTAAATTTGATCTCAATCGATTCGGTGGTTTTCGAAATATACGATTTTGAGTGTTTTTTATGGGCGGTGCCACGCCCCTTTGTCCGATTTTGACCAATCTTCACAGGAGCACTCCACGGCCAATACCTAAGATTATCTGTAAGTTTGATCTCAATCGCTTCCGTGGTTTTTGAAATACACAATTTTGAATGTTTTTTTTATGTGCGGTGCCACGCCCCTTTGTCCAATTTTGACCAATCTTCACAGGAGCACTCCACGGCCAATACCTAAGATTATCTGTAAGTTTGAGCTCAATCGATTCTGTAGTTTTCGAGATATAAGATTTTGAATGTTTTTTTTATGAGCGGTGCCACGTCCCTTTGTCCGATTTTGACCAATCTTCACAGGAGCACTCCACGGCCAATACCTAATTTCAAATTTCGCACATAGGTACCTACTCCAAATCTGACAGTAACCCCAAGTAGGGGGTTTCGTATTAAACTGCAAATTATTTTGAGGCTTTTTTCCATCTTGTTGTTTATTTTTGGTGGCTATGCATTTTTTTAGGCGTTATTTCCAAATCGATTTGGGTGCTAGCAACACAACAATATTTTTTTTTTATTATTTTCATTAAATTTGAAGTTTGAAGTAATTTTTTTAAAAAACTATTAACAGATATAAATTGATTTAAAAACAATATCAAAGAACGGATTTCTGGCCTTCAAAAATCCTAAAGTCCTTTATTGTAAGTGTTGCCATTGTTTTTCAATTTTTATTTATTTTTTAATTTTAAGTAGGTACTTACTTAATTTTTAAATAACCCCTCCCGCCTAAATGAAGCCTCAAATAGTTAAAAAAAATGCTTGTATTTAACCCCCTCTACTAAATACCGTTATCAATGCCGACGAATTTTCTAAATTTTTAAAGTTCTCATAATTTGGGTCCTGTCCTGTCAGAAACACCATCACTGACACTGACCATCACTGGTCTCGTCGGCAAAAAGTAGTCCGTTGACTATGCTTATAATAAGTGCGAGTGAAAGGGTTCAACATAGTAAGTGCGTAGTAAGTGTGAGTGAAATGACATTAGAGTGGAAAAGAAATTCACATCAACAAGCAAGCGCGCACTGAACGTTAAAGGACCAAAAAACGAACGACTCGGCAGCCGACGAGATCACCTTATACTTATTGCTTTTGCATCATGTACGCGACCACAATAAGTTACAATATATCAAAACAATCTACTAATAATCATTTTTAGTGGTCACTTTTACGAAGTCACAATGGCGAACATTTCCATTATGACCGTCAAAATATTTACGTTGAAGATTAAAAATAATTTTTGGTAAGGCCCAATGAATTCAACAGCTCATCACAAACTTCCTCTGGTCCCTTTTAAAGTGCGCATACTTATAACCGGCCTCCTTCGGTCAAACTTTCCTTTCAAATTTGTACATTTGACCAATCAAACCACATCATGCCGCACCGACAACCGCAATGTCGATTTCCCTTCGGTTTTTTTTTTTGTATCAAGAGTGCACTTAGAAAGCCATAGATGCATAGAACAAAAGCCTCTGCACAGTTGATTGATATCGTTAAAATATATTTGACAATTAAAAATCCACCCATGATCCATTGGCTTGGTCAAAACCATTCCCCAGACGAATAAGCGTCTGATCGGACGTCAACTTTCTCGGATTTATCTCCCGCTTGAACCATGATTGATGAAAGCTAATTGCCTTCCACCCAAAATGAAATATCCACTCTCTGGCAAGAAACATCAAAATTAGAAAACCAATTTCAAAGATTGAAATGTACATTTAGTTGCCATCGCCATATTCCCAGTGGGAGTAGGTATAGTAGGGACAGTTCTTATGCGGTCCAACATCACATATATCTCATTTGGCTGACACAACACGCACCGGAGGGAAGCACAAAAATGCATTTGATTCGGGTGCGTCAATCCAAATGAGAAAAAATGTACGGATCCAAATCAATCACTTGTGGTGTCGGTTGAGACTTGAGCGATACCCAGCCAAAGGTACACATATCAAAGAAAAAAGAATTGGGCCCAATCTAACACATTTCGACCATATCCGGCTCAACAATGACCTCACTCCTCTTCTTATACACAGTCGCACTGATGGTCTTCTTAAAGCTGTGACTTCCCTCCCGCCCCGACATCAGAAGTAAAGAAAAAAGTGAAAGTTTGCGTCATCATAAGATCGCTTGTCGTTGGCGCCCTATGCTCCAGGTGGGAAATGTGTGTTTGTTTGGCATTTCTTTATCAGATAGGTATATGGCCCGATGGCCGCCAACCAACCGACACAATGCGCGTACATTCTTCTGGAGAGGCAGTGTATGCATCTCTTTGTTTTTTTTTTTTTTTTGGATGCAGTAGTGCGGGCGGGTTTCGAATTGGGATGTGGGCGTGTGTGATGCTGTCATATGTGCATCTGGGAGAGGTTTATGGTTTTCCACTTTCTGTTGGTTGTTTTCAATTTTGCGCGACTGATCCCTATTTATGGGTCCCTTGAGGCATTCTCCGTCGCCGTATGTGGGCCGCCATCTGAGAATGTGATCATGATTTTTATTGAATATTTATTTGGGGATTTCGATTTCATTTCGTACGCAGTCTCATCTTTTCCGGAAGCGAAGAACAAAAGGGAAAGTTAGCCCGACAGCGCTATTTTCATACGTATACGGAAATGGTGCACGCATAGTTATACCGAATTTGGATTTCTTTCATGATGGTTGTATCTCAGTATTTGGGGAAAGAATTCTTCGCTGACCTAGGCTTAGATGCGTTGCAGTTGTACACCCAGCCAGTGTGTCTACACACAGCCACAAAGGCGATAGTAATCCATATCAGTTGAGTTGGTTAATCGCACTATTCCAATCAGTTTTAACCACTCATTTAATAATTATCAGGGTCACTGCGATACAATATACAAACACTTGACAATTTGATTCATAACTTGTGGAATTTTAAGTAGTTTCTACTACCACCCAGATCAGTCTCCCACTCTCCCACTCTCTCTCACTCCATTCATGTATGTACTAGACTATCAATATTCAACTGTCAGAAATCTTATAATTAATAGCTCTTCGAGGGGGCACCACTTCTTGAGCCCCTATGGCCATAACCGCAGCATCTTAATTAGGTACCTCCAATTTATATTAAATTGTTGATCTTTTAAATTTTAGCTGCGACTCTCTCAAGTGACAGCCGTGTAAACAGTCTCCACTTTCAGATACATTTTTTATTTCTTTTTGTTTTTTGTTAATATTTATTCTTTACTCTTATCGGCGCATGTATTTGCGATTGTCTTCTTGTTTGACTTGGCTATCTTCATTGCACTTTCCCAAAAGACAACAGACAAAAAAAAAAAGATCGGCTCAAGCCCTTTTGGTTGATAAAAAAAAATGAAAACAGTTTAGTTAGTCTCTTCCCACATCTACCCTCTCTCTTCTCATCTGAGTACAAGGCACTTTGCCCAATAAAAAAAATAAAAAAAAAAATGTTTAATAATAAAAATGTTGACCCAATTAGATGTGATATTCGTTTCGGTTTTTTTTTTGTTGATTAAACAAGCTCTGTCGTTGGCTGTAGTAAATTAATTTATTGTCACAAAAAGGTACTGAATGCATTCAGCAGCAGACCTACACTTGGATACTTGGGGCTGATTGAATGTTTACACTTTGACGGATCATTTCTGGATTGTATTTGCTTGATCAGTATGCGTTATCGATGTCAAGTGTTTTTTTTATTTTATGGTCCTCGTTGGTTTTTGTATTTTAAGTATAAGCAGCAGCTGCAACTACATATCTTATACGTAAGGGCTTAACTACATTTTGGACGGCGGGGACCAGAGACTACAACCATGGGTATAGCCCAATGCGAAAAGCTGCATAAACCTTATAAAATTATAAAACACAAACAGAAACATTTTGTATGCACTTTTCACTAAATTTTCAAACTCTCATTCTGCTTGATTGCATTTCAGCCAACTATAAATTTTAACAATTTTTTTTTTTAATTGGGGTTATCGCAGTCAACCCAATTTTTTGAGTAATAAATAGCGGTAAGTGTCTATTGGTATCAATATAATTTTTATTTTTTGAATTGGTCAAAATTGACGGGTTTTTGTTTCTTTTAATGGTCGATGGGAACTCGAGCTTCATTGAGAAACTCGAAGGCTTCCCTTTGTTTATCCGCCATGAGGGACTTCTTGCAGATTCATTTCGATGTTATAGTTCCATGAAGAAGCTTAGTAATCTGTGTCTCGCGTTGTATACACAAATTGGCTTTAGAAAGATGAGATTTCTTATAAAAAAACGTCTCTGATAGTTTTCTTTTCCGTCGACCCTTTGAGCGCGCGTTAAACATGGACACCAGCAAAGAGAAAATACGCCATATTTTACAGTTTTTCTTCGATAAAGGCTATAGCGCAAGTTAGGCGGCTAAAAATGTGAATAGTGTTTATAGTCCAGATACTGTAACAGCGAATCATACGCAGTTTTGGTTTCATAGATTCAGTTCTCCAGGAATTTCGATGTCAAAGATGCACCACCCTCTGGAAAGCCAACTGCCGAAAATGTCGATAAAAATCATATGGAAATCTTCGAGTCTGATCGAGTCATTTAAGCACTGTTTCGACTGCCCTGCCAGCTAAACATAAATTAAAATATTTTTCGCTAATCGGCCAAAGGGATAACAACATTGAAAAGGTTAGGAACCAGCGTTGGTGCCAAATTAAAATAAAGCGGGCCACTTTTTTCCGAGTAGCGTGCCCTTAGCGTGTCCAAGTGAAGGTCTCTTCAAAAAATGTTTTGAGTTAAATAATAATTTAAATAATGAAAAAAATAAGAAATTTTTAAAAAATACTACATTAAATAAATAAATTAAATAATTAAATTATTTGGAGGTAAAAAAGTTTGACAATTATTTGGCTTAGGTAATTATTTCATTCTATGACATACATAATTGAAGAGCCAAAAATATTAAAAGCATTTCAAGATGAAGTGTCTTTTGATTTCTTGCGAAACTTTTTTAAAAAATGTTCGACAGTTCCGAACTATTTCGTCAGTGCTCAAATCAAATTGGAATTCAATTCCCACAAAAAATTAAATATTGACTTAGAATTTTGGGTTTTTAATTAACACAAATTCTTCTATAAAAAACAATTTTTATTATGTATTATTATTTTTAGTATTATTTTGGGGAAAACATAGGTATACTAGCGTAGCCCGTGCACACTTCGTAGTGCAAAATAGTTAAATAGAAGAACTGTTTTTATTGTAATGCTCTATAGTTCTTACACAACATTTTTTGTTTTTTTTTTTTTTCAGAAATTGTATTGCCTAGACAATATTATTGACTTTCATTATTTATATCGATGTTACAAATTTTAAAAACTTTGGCTTCCAATTCCAAGACTATCGAAAAGCTGTACCCGCCCGGCTTTGCCCGTGCACAGGAATTGTATTGCTTAGGTCTTAGGTAATAATGTTCTTTCGTAAAATGCGAGAAATGATAATAAATCGACTTGGTGGAATTTTTTTTCTGCCTAAACTTGAAACACAGCAATACGAACAAAACAAAAAAAAAGAATAATGAAAATCGGACCAGCAGCGGTTATGGAGATATAACGTCATCGAGTTTCACTCCATAGAAGATGTTTTTTGTATAGGAGGTATAAGATTTTGAATATTTTTTTGTATGTGAAGTGCCGCTCCCCTTTGAACAAATTTGATTAATCTTCACAGGAGCACTCTAGGGCCAATAATTAAGATTATCTGTAAGTTCGAGCTCAATCAATTTGGTGGTTTTAGAGATATGTATAAGATTTTGAATGGACCACTTCCGGGACAATAACTAAGATCTTCTGTAAGTTTGAGCTCAATCGATTTGGTGGTTTTCGAGATATACGGTTTTGAATGTTTTTTTTGTATGGGTGGTGCCACGCCCCTTTGTCCATTTTTGACCAAACTTCACAGGATTCATGTATGGACCAATACCAAAGATGTGCGAAAGTTTGGTTAAGAACGGTAAGTGCGTTAAAGCGTGAATCGGCGACAAACATTTTAAGGCTCAATTTTTATATATATAGATCTGAAACTAATAAATTAATTTTTGGGCTTTTTGTAAGAATGTAATCCAAAAATGTATAATATGTTTTTATATTTCATTCATTGAGTAGGTCAAACAGCTTTTTTGCCTGTTCGTCTTTTTTCCTCTGTTACAGCAATTAAAAAGAATTTAACAAACATTTCACAAATGCCTCAAAAACAGCCAACGAGTGAGAATAATTTTTTTTAGTTTGTTTTGCTTTATTTGAAAATTTTTTGAAAACTTCCATTTAATTTTGTCGTTTTTTAGAAAGCTAGTTCTTGCAATTCCTCTGGGAGGGTTGAACAAGCGTTCGATATGCTTATTTGCAACGAATATGCACGTTACCAGAGCTGTAAAAGACTGCAATACTTCAGTATATTGCATTCGCTGCATAGTCGCAGTCATTTGATTGCTTATTGTTAGTTATTACTATTTCAGCAAAATACATACATCACTTAAGTTATTTGACTTCAAAATCTAAATCCCAGTATTTTTTGAAGTCTTAAATAATGGAATCACCTGAAGCAGTCAAAAGACTTGAAGTCAAAAAACTGCAATATGTACCTACTTTTTGATTGCTTGAATTTTTTTAAGTCTTTTTTATTCTTTGCATTCTTTTAGTCATTTGAATGCATTCAATGTTTTGAAGTCTTTTGACTGCTTGAAGTATTTTTATTGATTTTAAATATTTTTGTTTTAAGAAATTAAGTATTCGATTGAATTTGTGAGATCCACATTTCAGATATAAGTTTATATAAGTTTGAGTAAGGTTAGAGAAATAAAGATAGCGTGTCATTTGCCACAAATAAATTTGCGGCAACGCTGCTAGGAACCAATGCACTATAGGGAAAAGTCTGGCAAAGCTCCATGCCGTTAAACATTAAAGAATGCACAAACCTTATCTACAATTCAGTTATTAAAGGCGTTTACATTATGCACTGTACTGCTTTAATACCCTCCAAGCACTTAGTATACTCAGTAATAGTTTTATTTATGGTGGGTTCCCCGTTCCCCGGCTATGAGGGAATTAAAGGAATTAAAAAAGCTGATGAACTAACTAGCTCGGAAACCCCTTTTCTAGGACCGGGACCTTTCTGTGTAATCCCCAAATCAGCTTATTATTTTGGCTATAAACAGCTGCGAAAGCAACAAGTTTATTTCATATTGGGAGGACTTTATACAGGTCTCAGAAAGGCCAACGATGCAAAAAAGATACTCAATCCATGCAGGCACGATATGAAAAATGAGTAGGCTAACAGGTCACCATGGTTTGCGAAATCACCTTAATAAAATGCATTTAGTCGACTCACTGGCGCGCAGACTATGTTAACCCCCAGAAAGCTGAGCTTGTCCTGTTCACAGACAAAATAATAATACCACTATTCGAGCCACCAACTCCTGAAGGAATACCTCTAAAGGTGACGAATAGGGGGAAATATTTATAAATGATTCTAGATATGGAAAACTTAATAGGAAGCCGAATGTCAATGAAAGAGTAAAAAAAGCAGCTAATGCTTTCTACGCATGTAACCGCATTTTAGGAGGGAATGGGGACCAAACCACAAAACAATTCTGTGGAGGTATACACGGCGGCCTATACTCACATATGGCAATTTAGTCTGGTGGCAAGCCGCGGACAACGACCAATCCAAAATCAATGGCAGAAATACAAAGACTACCATGTATAGGAACAACCAGTGTGATGAAAACACCGCCTACGACTAGACTAGAGGCAATTCTCAATCTAACTCCTCTAGGCTTATACATGGACGAATCTGCTACCAAAAGTGCCTTAAGGACTAGCGAACTAGTACTTGGAACCCGTGCAATTTTGGTCAGCCACAGATTCTATGGAAATACATTGGGAACGTTGTCACTTCTGACTATGTGATTCCACATCTAAACTTTGACAGACCATTCTCCTGTTCGTTTCCGAGTAGAGATGAATGGAAGACAAATGAACACACGAAAAGGAAATCGATATCCATCTACACAGATGTATCGAAGATGGACTGTGGAACCGGTGCCGGTATATTCTCGGAGGAATTTAATATAAACTGCTCAATCAGGCTTCCTGATAGCAGCAGATGTTCTGGCAATTGCGGAGGCGGCCCTAAGGTGTCGTTGTCGGCAAAACCAAGAAATTATATTACTGCTCGCAGCACTCCACGGTCCTCTGCTAGGTCCATGGATAAGTGACAAAGGCGGCAATGAGAGGGCCGTCGAATTGGCGAGAAATGGGTATGCTGTATGCAATTGACCATGATCGAGCACTGCAGTCGATCAAGCCACCACTCTGTAATCTCAGAGAGCGAGTGAAAAAGATTCGCATGAAAACCAACAACAGGTGGAAGGGACTAAATACCTGTGAAGTATCAAGTATCAAACTTCTACAGTTCGACAGGTCATCGCTGTCTAAATTGGTAGGGGTTCGAACGGGTCATTACTTCCTAAAAAATCATACAATGAAACTAAATCTCAAAGATGACGATATATGTAGATGTAGAGGCTGCGGAAACGAGGAGATTCATGAGGACACACCTCATTTCCTCTGTCACTGCCCGAGTCTCTGTCACTTGAGGAACAGAACACTTGGAAGTCATTACTTCCATGACCTACAAGAACTGTCTGGATGTCTCACTTTCTGATCTGTACAGGATTTTTGAGGTTATCAGGATAGCTGGACGGCGTCGAGTAATCACTAGAAGAAAGGACATGAGGCTAACCATTCCAACATCAAGGGGTAACCCCCATTTAAAAGGGCATCACAATGGGTCCACAAGGATCTAAGTGTGACACAACAGGATGTACCCTGCTATGTCAACCCGTAAACCTAACCTCACCTAATAAGTGGTCGGCCATTTGTTGTATTTGGTTGGTTGATTGGTAATAATGCGGGTTTTATATTTTAAAATTAATTCGCCCAAATGCCGACCAGTTAGTTGCACAATGCACACACTGTTGGAAGCTGGTCATCGTTTTTCGCGCCACCCGCTGCACTATGCTTGGCTGGATGTCGTGAATTTCACGTCGGATATTTTCTTTCAACTCCATGACAGACTGCGGATTATTAAGATAGACTTTACACTAGAGGTAAACCCATAAAAAAAATCCCTGGGGATTAAGTCCGGTGACCTAGTGCCCACGGGACATCCACAAACCGGCTGATAAGCTTTCGTGGGAAATGTTCACGGAGCAAATTCATACGAGTAATATGGATATGCTCGCAAAATTTGGCAAGAAAAAACCGGTGATCATGCCCATGCGTCCATAATTTTCACTGTCGCCTGGAATTTAAAAAAAAATAGAACCCGATGATTCCGTTCGTCGACAAAGGGCACCAAACAGTAGGTAACTCTTGACCAATGTATAGGGGTCGTTAGTGTTTCAATCGCGGATTACGTGTTCGTGGAGCCCAGTAGCGACAATTTTGCTTATTTACGTGGCCACTTAGGTGGAAGAGAGCCTCGTCGCTCCAAAATTAATTAACAATTAACAGTGCGAAATCTCTTCATCATTGTTTTACACACGTTTTTGCGTAAATTAAAGTAATTTTCTTGAAGTTCTTGCACTAATTGAACCTTAAAAGGATGAAATTACAATTTTTCTTTAGAATTTCGTGAACAATACTTTTTGGGAGTGCTAAAGCGGCCGCCCTCTTCCGTACTGATTGACTTAGGTTTTCACCCAGTCCGTGATTGAAACAATAATCACGCCCCTGAATGTTTTTACTGGTCCTAGATGTTCTGCTGGGCCCTGGCTGAGAAGTGGTTAGAGCTTAAGAAGTTCGGCGGCATCCACGACCGTATCAACGTCCATTTAGTCCATATCGCTTAGCAGTTTTGCCACTAACCCTAGTCACTTCATGCTGGTGCTGGGCTTGTTCTTAAGGGAGATACGGACGGCGTATACTTTGGCTAAGTAGTTGAGTCTAGAGTTCAATCAGACTTCCTGACTATACAACATCGTGTTTCAAGTTGAAGGACTGGCAGTAACAACAGTTGCCAAAAGCTAGGTTAACAATGATGACAATCACTCATTTTATATATGTAACTCCTTTTGTTGACAGCCAAGCGGAAGGAAGCTTGTAAATCGCGAGGAACTACGCACAGCACAGAGCTTTGCAACATCTTCAGAAAAAGAGTCCTTATGGAAGCGAAATAAGAAAAACTTTCCGACGGGTCCATAAATCCAATACTTAAATACATATCTGTTGCAAATGTATCGGGATGGATTGCTAACCTAAGACAAAAGCCACGTACCGAGTGACAAAGCGACTGAGCGATGAGCGCTATTCGTAAATCAAATTTTTCATCGCTCACTGTGTGGATTTGGCCTAAGAGGCCCTCATAAGACCCAACGCACTGATGTGATGGGTTTCATATTAGGCGAGCACAACAGAAAAATCTAAAACCAGAGCTGCTGGAAGTTTCCCGCGAGCTCTGCCGGTAAAAAATGGAAGTAACATCGACTCTTCAAAAGTAAAAAGAAAGAACGCGAAAGTGGACAGTCGAATGTATTGAGGGTTGAACTATCTTCCGTCCATCCCACTAGACTAAAGTCCAACAAAACTACCGGAATGCAACTTTTCAAAGAAGCCGAATATTTATGACTTCGTAAGGTGCACAAAAAGAAATAGTTGGCTCAATCAGGCACGTATAGGCACCCTAGGCCTAGCTCCTCACAAGTCACAACCAGTCGATAGGGGTTTTTTTTTTTTATTTTTGGAACGAAGGGTATGGACATACATTTTCATCCCGAGTCCAAACTGCTGAATTGAGAAGCTTTTTCAGTTATACTCTCGGATGTTTGTCAGACATTCGCTAGAGGTAGCGCAGTGGAAACAATCTTCAGATGTAATTTGTGTTTTTCTGGAGAACGAAAGGAGTTTGCATCAACTTGCAGAATTTGGTCAAATGTAACCTCAGAACTGAGCCAAATAGGTACATCGTTGTAAGTCTATTAAATGTCGCACATAAGGTCTTGTAAACGATTATGTAAAAAAATGTTAAGTTCCCGGCTATAACCTACAACTCGATATTGAACTCTTCAACGAAGACTGAAATGCCTTCAGTTTGGTACTTGAATGAGACACAATTCTCTGTAGCTCATTCATACATCTAAACCAGCATAAAATGGTTGCAAAATCGTAAAATCAAAATCCACTTCATTATGACTCCCGAGAATGCAACGAGTAATAGATTTTTCTCTCAAATTAGTAACCACAATCGACTAATGACGCCCACTCCACGCATCTGGGAACGCTAATCTCTTTCCCATTAGGCGTGCAATTAGGACATGCGAAACGCAGAGTTCTCCCCGTCGTCGATGATACGGCCTGTCTTCGGCTGTAGTACTTAACATCAAAAACATTTCCCCTGGTCTTAGCAACAAGTGAATTTAATTTTTTTTTATTATCTCCTTGTTCTACTACCACCACTTTAACCACATTTCACCCATTGCCCTAAATTCCTAAAAACAAAAAAAAAAATCCCTTAAAAGATTAACCACAGAAAATCTAACAATCCAGCAGATACAAACAAAATATTTGCATTCTAAAAATACATACAGTATGTGAGTCTGAGTATACAGACGCGCCTACCCCCCTCCCCCCACTCCTTCAAAACATAGGGGCAAAGGGCTAATTGGAGTAAAAAAAAAATAAAAACAAATAAAATTTCCCAAAAACGAAAACAATTAAGATCACCACCACTACACATTCTTGATGTATAGCAAAACTGTAATATAACTACCCGCCGCCGCGTATTTGTGAATATTTTTTTTTTCTTTATCTCAACTCAAATTAGCCCTTTTGTGCGACTGCGAGCTGTTATTTTGTGCTGCACAACGAATCGAACGAATCCGAACCGACCGACTACTCCACTATCAAAAGGGCACACAGCACTAAATCATTCACTCGCTACACACACTCACACTTGCAGATATCCAAAAACAAAATCTATATCAACAGCATTCGTTTATATAAAGTTGACCCAATTTCGACTCCCAAAATGTGTGCTTTCTGGCAGAGCCCTAAAAAACAATTTAGACAACAATTTTTCTAGTTTCTTCGCTTGATCGACAGAGTTTTCTTCTCGGGGTTGCCCTACAAAAATGAATGAAAAAAAAAAAAAAATAATAATAAAAGAAACAACAAAACTAACCTAAACACATATGCAGGCGAACATACACACACACAGAGACAGTCGCTGATCGTGGCGGGAGTCATAAAAATTGAAAGTGAAACTAGGCCACGACGCATCCAACACAAGACGTTGTGTAGATACTTTTTTTTCGGATTTGTTGCTGCCTTTGCCTTCTGGCTTTTTGGAACGAAAATGTGTGTGATAACGAATTTATCACACATGAGAATAAGAGAGGAAAAGAGCCCTTCGTTGGGACGTAGAGGGGGGACGGTGGTGGCACGGAAGCGGGGCTTAACATAATGCCCTAGAAAAAGCTATACGAAAGAAAAAGATGCAAACACATTTGGCCGGAGACAACCACCATCAATCCTGAATAGGAGGCTGTGCGTACATTGGAAAATTATAAAACAGAGCCCGCAGCTTGTTGGTTTTGTCGCCCCCGTTCTCCAGATGCTCGGCTACCCCTCTCGATCTAGAAGAGTGAAAGTGGAAAAAAAAGAACCCTAGTCCATCTGACAGAAGAAATGCGGGCGAAGAATTATTGTAGCTTTTTGTCAATTTTTTCCTTCAAAATAAATTGCCTTCAGGTACACCGTATATACACGCATGGGATGCTGAAAACGAAACTATGTCAGTGCGGCCAACTGTTAAGCCTGCCCAATGCAGATCAATTGAGGAAAGATGCGTGAAGTCAATTGCTGGATGGTGGCGGTATTTAGGGGTTCTGGTTAATTATTTTCCCAATAGCGAGTGTGATTTATCGCCGATGGGAATGATTAGAACGTTAATTGGACCAAATGCATGGGAACTTTGGATTAACATACGAGTACACATAAATTTGGGTTCGAGTTGACATTATAGAGGCACTGGGTAAAACAACAGAGAATGAGTTGGTACCTTGAGGTGGATTTGGGCCCTACTCCAAATGCCATTCAACGTTTAATTGGATTTTGTTTAATGATCACTTATCAACAGCAATTTGAAGTGTAAACAATTTTGAGTCTTATCACAGCACACAGATACGAAAGGTATTTATCATGTTGAGGCCCTTCAAATAATAGGAACCGTGTCTTCGTGGGAATAATGGATTTCATACTATACTCGTACAATGACAACGTTAACTCAAGGCAGTTTAAATGGCAAGTGGATTGATACGATCACTTACGGACAGGGATTTCATAGGAAGTCCGGTTGGTGACCAAACGCATGAAAGAATGGACCGTCATATTTGGAGTCGACCAGCTATCGACTGTGGAGAGTTGAGCACCACACGTTCTCTAGTATTCCTCTCACGATCTCTTGAGTGCAGAAATCTCAAAACTATTTGCAATGCAATCAATACCCAATTAAGAGCGATAGTTTCGACGCCAAATTCGGTCTTGATGACAGATTTAACCAGCTGTCTCAAAGTCAAATCATCTCGATCAATGCTACAGAAAAACTCAGAAATGCTTCTTCTGTGAATAAGACACCGAGACCGAGATACTTGAACTTATTTTCGATGGGTTCGGAGGTGACCATCACATCCAGTGGTACATTTCACCATTCAATTTTTAACTTATTCCCATAAAGCTTTTCGGCAAATTATAAGTAAACTACCGGCAAGTCAGTCAACCATCAATGAATCGCTTGGCGTCAAATTGCAAGATCTTGGAGGCCATTTTACTGAAATCACCTTCTCACCAAACATCACATCTAGCACCGCCATACTACAAAAGATGTCACTTTGGCTGTAATTTTTTTTATGAATGAAAATCTTTGGTTCTGCTTTTTGGATTATGTTTCTTCATTGATTTGAATTTGTTTCCATTAAGTGAACAAAATGATATCGGCTAAGTGGCCGCAGCCAGAATTGGTGAACATTCGGACCCGATTTGTGACATTTTCCATTAATCTTGCCAGACTATTCTTCTCGCATTCTTGGACGGATAATTCCTTTGAAGGGCTTCAAGAGTCTGCGGTTTGGTTAACATAGACTCGTGACTTAAAAAAAAAACAGCACAAAAAAAGGTGCCATGAAATAAAGTCTTATGCAAAAAGGTCCAAAACGTAATTTTGGACTTTTTGGGACTTTATTGCACTTTTGAAATTGCAATAAAATCCAAAACGAGTTTTGGACTTTATTTCATTTTTGGAAGTGCAATAAAGCCATTGGACGTTATTGCACTCAGCTATTTAAAAGAAAGACGAGCGGGGGGGTTGCATATCCATACATATTGTACTGTTTATGCATTGTGGATTTTATTTCCACTTTGATTTGGACTTTACTGCATTTTTGAAAATTCCATATCAAGCCAAAAATTAAGCCTTGTAGTTGGACAAAATTTAACAGGGATTCTTGCCCTATTTAGGGACACAGTTTAAAAATCTGACTTAGAAAATCTTGAAATATGACAAGTTAAAACTATACTTTACAACATTATGGTAAAATATTTTCATTGATGAAGGCCGTCATATTACTATTGGGCCAAAAATGTCTACATTACCATTTAGTTTAGAGGATGTCACTGTTCGGGATTTGAGCCCTAAAAAATTAGTTTGAGGAAGAAAGCCAAATCAGTTTAGACTGTATAGAGATTTCTTCCAAAAGGTTTGAAAACTAAAGCGCGCGCTATCACCAGTATACGAAATCCGCATGCTATAAGTATAAATGTCATGGAATTATGTTGATTTAATATGTGAATTCTGACAAGTAGTACTCGTTTAATGACGCGGTACTTTGGGCCCATAACAGAACAATCTGAATAAGCATGGAAACCGACTTGGCCTTACAGAAATCTCGGTATACGGAAAGAGAAGGTGGAAGAAGGTATAGAACACATCTTCACATTTTGGTGGTCAGAAATATATATACATATATAACCTCTGTTCCTTTACCTATCTATATGATGAGTTAAATATTTATAAATGACTAATGACCTTTAGGTTAATTGTAGTGACATGGTTGCCGGCCAACATAGAAAGCTGCGAATTACTGTAGTCTGGTGTGAAGGCTCTTGAGGCTAAGAATAAAGTCATCAGCTTAGGCAGTGGTTCTGACGCACATTGCTGCTGTTTCTAAGCAGGAGAAGCATGCTTCACTTTGAATAATGACCGAAAGCAGTGGGGAGTTAACCCCGCTCTGACGAGTTTCTCTTCAGGCAAGCCTATCACCCCTATCGTGGAATCCGCCGGGGGGAATTATTCTTTGTTTCCTTTTTTTCTCATTCGTCGTTCGCGGTGGTAGCTGCATTTTCGAAGCTCAGGCCGCAGACAATTCTAAAATAGAGCAAATGCAGACGTCTAGCGCGACCGAGTACGGTTTAAGAATAGATAAAGCAACGCTGAAAATTACGAAAGAGAGCGAAAAGAGAACACAACAATCGGATGGGAATTCGAGGCCCATCCGTGTTCGGCTATCCTATGCACTTTTCATCCCCTTTACCTTCACATTCTCGAGTCGTACGACAAAAATCGGTGCATGTAAATCGGGTTTTACCAGTTAAAGCAAGCATTCTTACAAGCAAAAGGTTGCCGCTGCGTTAATAATTATTAGCACTGGTCTTAAAACAAATAATAAAGCAAAAAAGAAATGCTGGTGAAGGGTCTGATCTTGCAAGAGGGCTTTAAATTGAAGAAGCTCATCAGGAGTTTAGGGATTTTAGCCGTTTGACAACAAGTGAAATAGAACATTTATAATTATTCAATCTGTTGGGCCAAATATTTTTAAAAAGGATACCAAATTAAGGGAAGCCCTGGTATTGCTTGTGAGTGTGTACTGGGAATACTATTTTCTCCGATACCCATTGTTTTGCCATGTCAACTTTCAAAAGGCTCGAATCTCGGGAGTAAAAGATTAGCTCTCCAGGAACTACTCTCAAGGCTATGTCCAGTCCACTTGCGAGTTTGCCCTCGAGAGCTGCTTGAGAGCCGCTCGCAGCACTTTTACTCTCAAATGGACAGGCACCTTAACCGTGCCCGTGCGTCGCGACTTAATTCCCATGAAAGTTGGGAAATAAATTCCTAAAACTCTGAGTGGTTTTATTTTCCTTTCAATATACCCAATTTCGCACAAAATGGAAATCTGACAGTAAACCCAAGCAGGGGGGTTGCATACGTATTAAGCTGTTGAATGTGTACCAAGATCCCATAAGAAAGTGGACTTAGTTCCAACCTTACATGGGAAGTAGGTCCACTTCACGAAAGTGGTTTTATTTCCCACTATGTGGGAACTAAGTCCCTCAGTGGACTTAGTTCCCGGGGACTTATTTCTCTGCATCCGTCGCGACGCCCTGGGGCGTCGTGGTTCTATGCTAAGGGCGTCGCGAGTTTTATTTTTTTACTGCTGTTAGACTCCGATCCGAACAAAGGAAAAGCATTACGTTTCTCTTTATGAAAACCAAGGGCAAGGTAAGCGAAATCCAATAGTTGCATTGCAGTCGAAGATTAAGCGCGTTTGTGTTTTCAGTTTCCCGCATTTCCAGTCAGACTTGCATCGTGGCTGCCACTCGCATTTTTGCCTGGCAATAAAAATTAAATAAATTTAAGTTTTTTCAATTGGACGGGGTCGCCAGCCAGATTCGTCGGGAGTATTGCCGCGGTCCAATAGAGTGTAAAGGAGAACCCGAGGCCGTCAATTCCTCGCCGTGCACAAGAAATCGACCTTTTTCAGATTCCAAAACTTGGCGAATTTTGCTTCGGATCATGGGCTTACGCCCGTACAAGATCCAACTAATCCAAGAGTTAATTAACATAGACAAAGCCGTTTGTTCGCTGTCTGTCTTGGCTTCGGAGCGTTTGAAAGAGGACTCCAATTTTGGCCGAAAAATCACCTTTAACGAGGCGCATTTTTAGATTAATGCGGGTATGTTAACAAGCAAAATTACCATAAATATGGCACGACGATATTTCAACGTCGACCCGTCCTTATTGAAAAACAATTTAGTGAATCTTCAGAATCATGGTTCCCGGTAACTGGACACAATGGGCCCAAATGACGCCACAAGATTAACTAACTACCATAGCCCAATATGTAAAATTTGACAGATTTTATACCTACCCCTTAGGAACTCCACCCCCTCCAAATGCTGCATTACATGACACACATAATTAGTTACTATAGTCTAGTTTAACTTAATTATAAAACACAAATGCCCATTACCCATGCCCACTAAAAATTCCAAACATTCACACAAACGAGTTGCCAACTGTATGCTATATGCACTCGCCTCTAATCATCTCGTGTTTTATCGCTGCGCTGTGCTACTTCTATCTTTATCTTGATTTTGAAGACATAATTTTTATGTTCGAATTATTTCCATTTATCTGGCCAAAAGATATTATAACAATGAGTTTATGCGCTCTCGGTTACTTAATCGACTTTATAGTGGTTATATACCGCAAATTATGCGATCAGTATAGTTACATACCTATAGATGTATTCGTCTATATAATTTTCTTTTACATTTTTGTTTTCAGTGACTGTCTCTCTCTCTTTCTCGCTATCTGCTACTGCAACTTCTTTTATTTTTCTTGGTACCACTCTTTTTGTTTAAATAGTTATTATGTAAGAGTTGCTCTCTGGGTAAAATGATGAATAGAAAAATATACAAGAAAATTGTGTTAAACTAAATAAAAAAAAAAAAAAGTACGGATCTGGCGCATATTATGCGCTTGATATAATCCAACAGAAGGAAAGAAGACGCACATAAAAAAAAAAATACTAACTCAAGTCTGACCTATTATAACTTTCGCCGGTGTGTCGCGAAGATGGATTTAATTATACATGCTAATGTTTATTTTTGTTGTTGTTGCATGTAACTTATATTGTTGACGGGGGGGAAAAATGTTTGCATATTTAGCATACATTAACAATTAAAGTTATGAGGTAACTCTGTGGATGGTGTCGATATTGTTTTTCACTTAATTAATTGATTTACTCTAAAGAGGTGGCGGGAAGATTAGATTCAAATTTTAACGAATCTCGGATGCGACGTAACGTCAAGTGTGCACAGCTGTGGAATGGTGATTTCTGATTTTTTTTTCGCATGGGAAACAGTGACATTATGTCAAACGAAAGTGAATTTGCGCTTAGTGCATCGGCATCCTCTTCTGCTAATGACAACAAACTATGCAGAACGTTCTCTGGATAGACTTAACGATCGTCTTACTCTTACACAATGTGGTCAGTAAGTGAATCATAAAATAAAACTCACTTTTGCAGACGACCTAATTTTCCAAGTGAAAGTTTTCAAAAAAAGGTGAATAATTCTACGCAAGTGACGACGGCTGTATTTCACCATATGACATAAAACTTATTTCCGGCAATGACACAGTCGAAAGACGGCCTATTATCCGATTAGAAGGATTGGGTTGGGGTATTAGCGAAACGACTTGCCAATATAAAACGTACATAACTTTTTCGGATGTGAATCAAAGAAAATGTCAATTGGCAACTCTGTGACTATAATTTCTACTCAGTATATGTTTTGCAATTTTACCATGACTTTAGATAGAACAACGGTTGCTTCCAAATTGTCCATTCGAGTCAGTTATTGGAAGAACCGGGTACAGTGGCTATAATACGCATTGACAGAGAAGGCCAGTACGTTGGGGGTACCAAATGAAACAATTCGCTATCGTGCACAGCAAATTGGAGCTCAATGGAAGATTTCGAAGAAATATGTTGGCTAATGTGCTTAGAAGATCCGAAGATGGGCCGAAAATAAGGCTCTTGATTCTCATTTTGTTCAGCGCGAGGCCAATTTCAGGTTGAAGGGCTACATCAGTAAGCATCAGAGAATCTGGCATCGCCGGACGATGCAACCACTAAAAGTCATTATTTAATGGTGATTTAACGATAATGCATGCCAGAATGTTTAGTCAATGAAGAGCGCTATAGAGCTATGATTGCGTCAGTTGAATGACGTTGATGTGGAGGAACTTTCATTTTGGTTCATCGACGCAGGACTATCATTTTATTGGGAAACATTCGATGAGCGGATATGCTAAGTCGCTAGTCTACACCAATAAACGTTTGTCGATTGTACAGAGACAGCTGATCCACAATCGAGTGGTCCAAAATTTTACTTTCAAATTACACTCAGCTGCAAATACGTTTTTGAGCCCTTCGCCCAGTTTCTTGGATCTCATCACATACTGATATTATGATGAACATATTGCTGATCTTGCTGATCACATGTATTTTGCACCAGAGACTGAATGCAGGACTGATGCTATTCATTGGGCGATTCCAAGGAAATGGAAGCCATTCAAGTGGCTGCAACTCGAGCTGAATTGTACATCGCTGTTCTAGTTCGATACGCCACTTGATTAATTCTTGGTTGGTTGTATCTCTGAGCAGGATTTGAATGAAACACCGAAAAAAATCTTACAAAAGGCAAACGAATCGACCTAGGCGAATGCAATGTTGTGAGAAGACCATAAATCGTCATGTGTTGAAAATGGTCTATGTCGGTCAAGTAGTTCTGGTGCGTCCCATACAAAACCAATATTAGACCCATGACTTGTATGCGGTGGAGGGTATAAAATCATCGGCTAGGCCGATATAATAACACTTGTTTTTGTCTAGTTTAGGCAAAAAATTTACAAGAGGTAGCACAATCCTCAATTCCGCAGAATCCCCCATCGAAAGCCAATCTCAGATGGAGGAGGCTAACAAATTGTGTCATATCGAGAAGGATGTGGCCAAATTATAGCAGGGAAAAAACAACCCACCTCTTGAGTAAAACACGTAAAGATATAGCCAGGGTAATAGCGATTACCACAGGCCACTGGCCTATAGGGGACCATGCAGTCAGATTAGGCATCCCACATAATACACACTGTCGCAGTTGTAATGACGCAACCGAAAAAGAAACTCTTTGCTAGGACTAGACAGCGAGCTCTGGCTAAACTCTTCTTCACATCCCTCGAGGAAGTCTCAAAGAATAGCATCAAAGAACTTATAACCTTTTTGAATTCCACAGTCTGGATCAAAACTCTCCACTTCGATAAACTTTAACAACCAGGTCAAATGAGTTGTGGTAACAAAACAGCACATAGTACTACTACTTGGGTTTTCTAATAAACCGCCAGACCTACCTACCTACCTAGCACAATCCTCCCTAGATAACCGCGATGAATTAAAAAATTAAATAAATAGGTGGCGCAACAGGCGGGTGACACCCAAGGCCTAGCTTCTCGCAACCATTCGTTTTGTGTGAGTTTCTATTTTTGGGACGAATGGAAGGGACCTACAATTTTATGCCGAGTCCGAATGGTCATACTCTCGGATGTTTGTTAGACGATCGCGAGAGGTGGCGCAGTAAAAAAAACTTTAAGATGTAATTTGCGTCTTTCCGGGTATCGAACCTTGGATCCCTCGCACGTAGTAGTCCAGCACACTAATCACAGCGCTACTGCGTCCACCGCGATGAGTTGGCTATAAAATTTCCGATCGGTGGCTGTGTGAATGTGTCCGGTTCACTGGCCTTGCTCATTTTTCCAATCTGTCTGGAATGCCTTCATGTCCATCAGGGACTCAGCAGAGCGATACATTCGTAATTTGACAAAACCTTTAGCCCCCTCCCGACAACATTTCAAAAGTATTTATCTCTTATTTTAGTTAATGATTTCATATAGGTAGCTGCTTGAATTTCGATAAAGATGGTACAACCCTCTGGTGGTATTGCCGCTACTGCAGATTCACGGGCTGGTCTCCGCACTGCTAGGTGTGGGATGTATACTGATTTTAATATGCCCAGCTATTTGGAGTAGCCTACACCCCGATGTCCATTTTTGAACTATCTGTGGATTCAGGAATCCTTTGTGCGTTGGGTATAAGTTTTTATAAGTCCCTTTTTCATTATTCCCTGATGGTATCTATACACTCGACAAACGTCTTGTGAATTCTAAGGACGTCGTGATTTATTTCGTGAAAGGTACATGTCCGTCCGAAGTATTTCTGTAAGATTTAGGAAAGAAAATGACAAGTTTCGTTAAGTTTTTAATTTTTTGATACTTCAGTAATTTTCACGCTTTGAGGTAACAGAGAAAATTCGTATACAGTTTTATATGTAATTTTATATAGGTAGGTATATAGATGAAAATGAAGAAAATTTATACATATAATAAAACTGTAGGAATTTTCTTTGGCCGTTAAAAACTCGAAAACTACTGGACAAATTTCGATTAAACTTTTTTTTTAAATGTTCCTTAAGACTGTGAGACTGCTATAGGCTATGCCGTTTATAGCCACGTCCTTAGGAACAGTTTTTAGCCAAAATATATTTGTACCTTGTTAATGGATGTTTATACTTTTGCGATCGTGCGACAGGACAAACAAAAGCAAAACAAGACTAGCATACGTAGGAGAGGGAGGAATTTTCTTTTTCTCCTAAGAGCGCGAAAACTTTCAAAGAAACACTCAAAGTGTCATTTTAAATGAACCAAATATAATTTAGTGCGAGCGGGCAAGGCGAGCACGGGCCCAGCTGGTTTGAAATAAGAGCCTTTTCAAATAAAATTATGTCGTCGTAATAAAAAACTGTTATTAAAAAAAATCCTAGATAGATTTCCCGGCGAATGTCTGAGCACCTTTCTTCCCTTCATCAGAAAATTCGTCAACACTTATTCTGTGTTATAAAGAACTCGAAGGCGCTTATTCTTACATATTGTGCAGTTGCGCACATTATTAAGTAGCGGCGAATATGACAATTTGTCTACTGTTCAGAATATCCGCACGATGCGTTCTGTGGTCTACTCTTAAAGCTTCAGCCAAAGTCATTCATTATCACATAAAAAAATCTTAACTTAACTTAAACCTTGTTAAAGTTGTACCTACCACAACAGTGTAGTGATCATGACGCACCTCAAAACAATAATTCTTCCACCTCGACCCCATACCTAACTCCAGCCTAAGTTCATGTCACGTAGATATACCTATACCTCCACATCAAGCAAACTGCGAAAATATCTCTCCGCCACTCTATGATAGTGATAAACAAGTCAAGCGCTAACTTTGCTGTCATATCTCACGGTACACTGTACACGCTTTCGGGATAATAGCACCCATCTACACGCGCAGTTGATTATCGCCCTCAGCGTATACGGGTGGCATTAGTGCATACCTCTAGCTTCAACTTTAAGTTTCTTCCTTTCACTTTCTAGATTCAAAGCCGAAAAGTACGTCAAGCGTGACTGCGCCGCGCCGATTTCAATTCCAACGAAACGGAAATCAGGACAGAAATTCTATGCCCACTTTATTTTGCGATCAAAGGGGGGGTGGACAACACACTGATCATGTAAATCAGCTAAAATGTCCTTGCTTAACAAAAGGAATGTATCTTTATCTAGATATAAATATTACGGTGTGTATAGTGCACCTGTATCATCATGGGGCATTTTTATAGACCTTATAGACAACAACGACGCCGGCCGATCCTAAATCAAACAGAATTCGCCATAAATCCGTTCAATTTGTCCATTTTTCATTTTGGTGCCAACAACACAGCCACCAATGGGACACTTTAATTATTTTGGTGTTAATTACTAATTTCATTATTTATTGCACTTATACGATGTATGTATCGCGAGCGGATGGGGTATCCAAAAATACTTGGCTCGGTACACGGTGTAGTATTCTTGTGATACTCGACTATTTGTCTCTTCGGTTTACACAGTAAGATAGATTCCCATCCCTGAAGGTTCCTGTGCTGGCTGCTCGTCTTTCGTCTCATCTTTCGTTTCGATCGTCTGTATGCTCTCTATACCTACCTTCGAGGGGAATAGTATAATTAAATAATTTTGTGTTGTTTTCGATTTAATTGTGAATGTAAGGAGAATGTCACTTGATGTTGTTAGTTTGTTTGTTTATATTAATCACGTTGACAAATTTGCATTCGGATTTGAAGAATGCACTTTGGGTGAGATTCTGACAGGGGGGCGACACTAGAATTTATGTTGAGTATGTAGGTACCTAAACTAGGTATGCTAGATTGTAAGAGCCATGTCAAAAAATTTAAGAACAAAGAAGGTCTGGGTTACCTACTTGATTTGAGGAATTCGCATGTACCCAGATATTGAAGGGAGAACAATGATAGGAAGTAATTCAGCAAAAACGTCATAATCACAATAGTGTAAGTGACACTTGACACATTTTAAGTGCAATACAGAGCTCTGTAGAATTTGTTTCTTATTTGACACAGAATAGTCGAACTATCTATATGATTGACCATTGACAAGGGCATGCCCGAAAACTCTTAGGCGGCCCTAAGATCGAGCCAACAAGCAAATAGCAACATTTTTCATTCGAGCGATATTTAGTTGCTTTTATGTGAGACCTATGAGGGAGTAAGGGGGGCCTCGCGAACAGTTAGTCGTATGAACTTGAAAGTTTATAGGTTGATTTAAAACTCAAAATTATTACATTCCTCATTCTTCGTTTTCCAAAATTGGTCCTACAAGGGTTGAAAAAAGGGGGTGAGAACATTTATATTTCGACCTTACTACGCTTAACTTGCCATTAAACTCATAAATCTATGTTGGTCAATTCAAGAAATGCTTTTAATTGTTGGGCAATACTTCACCGAGTATTTTGAGCTAAGACTTATCTTTCGCTGGTCCATCCAGAGGGTGAGATATAATAAATTGAAAATATTTCTAATTTGGCCAAGTGCGAAAAAATTGTTTTCTCGATTGCCGTTGTGCTTAGGGGTAGTTTTATATTGCATTCCAAAAATAGAATATTATTACTCCCACGACGGGCATTCAGAATGCACATTGCACGAAGTACGTTGTACGTGCTCATGTATGGCGTAAATTGGTGACAGTGGAGTGGTAAAAGGATGATAGGGACTAACTAGGGAACTACCAAATAAATTTTAATTTTATTTAAAAGAAAATAAACCGGCGGGCAGAGCCGCGGGCATTGCTAGTAATAGATAAAACTTAATACGCTGCTCGAGCTAAATTTGAGTTCCGTAAAAAATTCTCTCCAAAATTTACCTGAGCTAAATTTAAGCGAATACATTTTGCCGAACCGTATGTTGCTTCATAAAAAAAAATCTAATTTGAGACTGTATATCTATATAAAGGGTGTTTTGTTTCTAGACGAACTTTGAAATGGAATAGAATAAAGATGATTTTTTTAAATTGACATGAAATTTACTCTATTCGAAAGATAATCTTCTGGCATTATAAACTAAATATGATTTCGGGCATATGACCGCCACGGCTGGCTCAAACGTAGTCTAATCTGGAGGTCCAATTTTCAATGACTTTTTCCAACATTTGTGGCCGTATATCGGCATAACATGGCGAATGTTGTCCTCCAATTGATCAATCGTTTAGGGACTAGACTTCACATATCTCCACAGAAAATAGTGAAGCGGCGTTAAATCGCACGATCTTGGAGGCCAATTCACGGGTCCGCAACATGAAACTATGTGGTTACCAAACGTTTCCTTCAATGAATCAATAATTGTGGCACGAGCTGTGTGACATGTTGCGCCGCGCCGGCCGTCTCTTGTTGAAACCACAGCTCCTGCACATCATGATTGTTTAATTGATGAACGAAAAAGTCGGTATCCATTCAACCAAAAGTGAGACGATTACTCGCGATACGTATTTCGAGCAGAACAATGAATTTCAAAATAAATTTGCACAGTTTGAAAGCATTGTTCAGGCGTCAGTCTATTCATGTTGAAATGCCAAACCGAACTAAAAATAAATCACTTGACAGCTGACAAAATGGCCGCCAGTTAAAATAGTATTGCCAACTTCAAGTTCTATACCTCTCAAAAAAAACACCCTTTATGTAATGTATTTCTTAAAATCGAAAGTTCTCTACGCAAGTATATCAGATGTAACAAAAGGAAACACTTAGTCTATTTGTTGAATATCTGTTGTCAAAAAGGCAATTGCATGACAAACCAGACAGTCGGGGCTATAAACAATGTAGGTCCGGCAAATCATAGAATATTCATTTGACAGCCTCCCTATTGTGGTATCACAATAGACCAAATAATACGGTCTAAGTGTGTAACTTTTGCTTTAGTACAGGCACCTTACCTAACCTAACCCACCGCAGTCATTTTTTTTTGGGAAGTGAGTATAACAAAACCAAAAGTGAGTATACAAGTTTTGCATGTAAAAGTAAAAGTTAGCTAGCTATAGATTTTCAAAAAAATACGCCTATAGCCGATTCTAATGGCGAAACATTTTGATCACGTTTCTCTATATAGGAACATGAGAGATACTGGCAGATTGACGTGGTCTGCCGCTATGACAAACATTGTTTTCTGTCACTCGCTATAGGCAATGGGCCTTTTTTTACCTTTTAACTTAAATATTTTGAAGGTCTGATTTTGTCAAAGTTAGCCTGGACACCAAAAATCAGTCGCACCAATTTCAGTTGCTATTTGGATGTAATGTAGTTGATTGGTTTAATATGGTCCTCGATCTTGCACTTAAACCAAAATAGGTACCTACTTTTTGCTGCCATTGGGAAGAACTTAAACATTTTTTTAAATGAAACTTTATAAACGTTGTTAAGAAAGTAATAGAGGTGCTGGCCTAGTGTGGCTACCTGCACACTCGCGAGAGCATAACCTCAGAAACTCCTGATGAAATCGTTTTAATGAATACTTAGCCTTTGTGCATGCCTTCCAATTGCACTGTGTCACTTCTCTTCTAGCTTGAAAGTCCAGTGGACATATTCTGGGGTGATCACAGAATCCGTCGTATTCGGAATTTTGCTACGAACCCCGAAAGAACTATCACAGAATCCGTTGTAATTAATTTAATTCGTAGCAAAAATTTCCACTACGACGGATGAAATTCGTAACAAAAATGTGCACTACGACGGATTCTGTGATAGTTCTTTCGGGGTTCGTAGCAATACGACGGATTCTGTGATCACCCAGATTATGGTCTAAGTTAGTCCATATTAGCCTAGAGGTTTTGTAGTTAATCAAACGGGTCCACTTAAGGTTTGTCTTTCTTATCCCAACGGCTGAATTTTTTTTTTAATATGATTTTAGTCAGACTCCGATGTAGAAGCCAGTCTTTCATTAGTTCGGCACACCAGCTGCTGCATCTCTGTTGTATCTAAATGCATTTAAACAAAAGAAAGTGATTTTTTTAGCTTTAGCATACCACTTTTGAAAGGATGTCTTTTGTTAAGTAGGTTTATAGCCGGAATTAAACTTATCAAGATAAGCGTACTTGCTATGATTTCCAGCTTGAATTTCTGCAAGTTTGGCTTCACTTTTTCCAATACAATAAAATGCATTCAAAACTTCTTTTAGACACCATTAGGTATACCTACCTAGAAAAAAAACAACTTCCCAAATTGCAGCCAAGTTTGTAAAAAAAAGCCTGAAAACCAAAACTAATTGAAAAGCAAGTTCATTTTTTTTTATTTAAATTAAATTTTATTTATTGCATCATTACGGCGAAAAAAAATAACGCCATTCTCACGATTGAAAAAAAAAAATAACAATTTTCACTAAACAAAAGTTAAATACATTTACAGAGTTCGATAGAAAAAATATACACATTTAGTTTTTTTTTTTTTTGCTTTTACACGTTATACAAAAAAAAATTCTCAAAATTTACTCTAACATTTTGCTGCTAATTAAAAAAATAATAATTTCTGTGAAATTTGCTAACTTAACATATTTTTGTATATATACTTTATATATTTACATAAAAAAAATAATTAAACTAAACAAAGTTTATTTGCACATTTTTTGTATGTTTTTTATATTTTTTTACATAATTTTTCTATTTAAAATTATTTCTTTGGCTTATCTTACAATCTTTTTATTTTTTTTTAATAAAATATACAGTTTGATGCGTTGTTTTGTTTTTGTTTACATTTAAGTACAAAAATTAATGAATGTTGACCTGATATATAATAATAATAATAATAATATTAATTAATGAAGATATAATTTATGTAAAAAAAAAAAGTATTTACAAATAATTTTAAAATTTTGTTTAAGACTGTCACCATGGGAATTTATAGATATTTTTTTTACTGTAAACAATTAAGGAAATGAGGAT
Source organism: Cheilosia soror (assembly GCA_949372485.1). NCBI lineage: Eukaryota > Metazoa > Arthropoda > Insecta > Diptera > Syrphidae > Cheilosia > Cheilosia soror. Next base: position 82,665,331 of record OX443561.1, read on the forward strand.
TTGATATAAATGTAGATGAGGAAGGATTTATCCTGAGACCAGTGCAGTTAACCTATAGACATCCCTTGCTGTGGGTCATTCTAAAGTCCATGATCGCTCATGTTGAGGAAACTTCTGCATATCCGACTGACTTCGGGATTGGCATGGTTCATGAGTTGCATGTAAATTTGTTTGTGCAATTGAATTTCATTGGTCATCTCTTCGAGGCGTCGCAGGAGGGCGTCTTTCTCTTTGAGTAGAGTCTTGACACGTTCCTCGACTTCGCGCGAACGCACTTTGGCCTTTTCCCGACTCTTGCGAACGGCGATGTTGTTCCGCTCGCGACGGCGTCTGTATTCGTCGGTGCCCTTGTCGATGTTCTTAGTGGACTGCTTTCGCTGGGGCATCATTTGTTTGTTGTTCGGGAGGTGATGTGATTTGAGGAGGTGTGCTCCAGCGGCTAAGTGCGGCAGATTCGAGTGATGCAGGACATTGGCAGGGGTGAGCGTTGTAAATGAATTGTTGGCATTTGCGCCGCCACCGCCATTAGTCGCCTGATAGGGAAGATTGCCGTTTCCCGCTGTCAGGTTGTAGAGGCCGTTCGTTGTACCGTTGGCGGCGCCAATAAATGCTGCTGCGGCTGCATTGCCATCTTGTAGCTGTCGGCGGTACTCTTGGGGGTCGATGGGCTCTTCTTTGATCGTCGAGGCTTCAGAGCCGACCGAACTGTTTTCGTCGCCACTGGAGTTATTGCTGTAGGTCGCTCCCGAGTGGACTGCCTGTGGCATGTACGCTAGGGCATTTCGACTGTATCCATGGTTTTGCGCTGATCGTAGAGTTTGCTGTTGCAGTTGATGCTGCTGGAGGACCTTCGCTGCGGCACTCACCACTCCGTTTGTGTTTAGTCCTCCGCCACCAAATCCACCAGGACTGGCGACCATATCACTGAAAATGCCCAGGGCTTCTTGTTCGCGAAACTGATCGTCTATGAGGTGCTGCAGATCGAGTGTTATCTCCTGAGTGGTCAGCTCGTCCAGGTCACTTTGGGAGTACTGTTGCATCATTTGCTTCTGCAACATACTGGTCGCTGCGGAATTGTTCTGCTGCTGCTGCTGCTGGGCGTTGTTGTTATTCACGGTGTTGTTGTTGTTGTTATTGTTGACCGCCGCTGCCTGTTGCATATGATGTACCGAATGTTTGTTGACCACTAAGCCGTTGTTGTGATTGTTATTCGCATCCGAGGATCCATTGCCGCCGCCGTTGGCCATGGCTGTCAAAGTTATCTGACCGATAATGGCCTGGGCGGGTTGTTTTTTCAGATCCAATTGTGACAGTGTTTGCACGTTGTCGTACATTTGGGGTGATTCCATGTTAAGCATTACAAGGAGTTTTTTATTTGTTCACTGTTCTTTGGAAAATATATATTTTTTTTTAATTTTTTGCGTTTTTGTTTTTCAAGTCAAAAACATTTTTTTTTTCTAATTTTATTATTCACTGAGAAAGCCTTGAGAAGTAATCCAAAAAATGTAGGCTTGGGTTTAAGCTGCACTGTTCACTAGGCACTGTTCTTTTTTTTTCATAAATCACTGTTCTTTTTAAAAAAAAATTATTTAAAATCCGAAACGAGATCACTTCCGTTTAAAGTTTTTTTTTTTATTTAATTTCGAATCGGGCCGTATCCAAGTTAAATGCCGAAGAACCGTTAACCGTTTTTCATCTAAGTATAGCTTCACTCAACAATCTTTAATCGACTGAAGTGCTCCGACAGTGATGCAACTGATTATATATTTTCTCCAATTTTTTTTTTACAAGAAGCTCTCATCTATTACGATACGGACGGGAACACGGGGAGGTATATTAGCCCCTGTACGTATGAGGCACCACTGACTGACTGTTGACGGTTTTTAAATATACACGGACCGTTGAGAGAGAGAGAGACTATTTGAGATACAAAAGGTTATCTCAGGAAGTAGATGGCTAGAGAAGAAGCTTTGCTTCCTTCCAAAATCAATTGGCTGGTGGTTTCTTAGATACTAAAAAAAAAATCCGATTAACCCGCGTATTCCGATTACGTCCGCTCAAGGCAGTTGGTAGATGGTAACTGAAGCTTCCAAAAAAGAAATTTTTCTGATTCGTCGTCGCCGTCGTCGTCGTCTTTTGGTTGCCGCAGCCGCATAATATCCACGCAGTGCACTCGCGCGCAGATACTTTTTTTGATTTACACATACACTCGCTTGTGGATAAACTGGCAAGCACTCTAGAGCGCTCTTTTACCATCAGCTCTACAGGTAGTATCTATCAGTATGGCATAAGAGCGTATATGGCATATGGGCTTACGCCGAAAATTGTCGTTGTTGGTGTAGCATGGCAGTGGCGACGGCGTTGCCTTGCCGATGTAACGAAACGAGACGCTTTACAAGAAAACTTCAGAATCAGTAAAACCGAAAAAATAAATAAAAAACGCGAAGAGAGCAAGAATGAGCCACACTATCAATCCAATTACGGAAACACGACGACGAAGAAATGAATACGAATATGAATACGATAGAAACACTTTTACTCTTGGTCTCGGAATGCATTTTCATGCGGCGCGAGAGCTTTTCGTGACTTTCCAAGATGTTTAGATAGATATTTTGTTTGAGTTTAGGCAAGCCAAAGCTAACCGGTCGAGAGGGAAGCTTTTTCTTAGATGTTGCGTTTTGTTTTGGGTTAACATCCGCAACTTATGAAGTGATGACCGAGAGCAGTGTACGTTACTTCCTCCAGTTGCGATTTTGATGATTAATCGTGACGTCACATAACTTAACGGCACTTTGGCGGTGACGACGAGCTAACACAATTTAGTGTGGTTATGTGTTTGTGAGTTTGGCTCTCTTGTTGAGTACAGCAGGCGCGCTTATTCTTCTCTTTTATTCGTGGTCACTTTTTGAAGATATCTGTGTATCTTGTGGGTGAACAAAAAAAAAAAAGCTGTGCCTTCGATTTGTAAACAAAACAGTGATATGCTTATGAATCAGCTTGATTGGGGTGGTTGGGCTGATAACAGTGTTTTCGCGAAAAGATATGCAGATCGGAGAAGTATCCCTGAAATCGCCAATGAAGTATAGACTGTTTGGGAAAGAAAGACCATTTAGTCACCAAATGTTGTTGTTCATATGTCAAAAATGGCAGATTGTGGTGACTTGATTTGACTTTAGATTTTGCTTTATTTGTAATTCTTATGCTGGCAGGTTCCGTCCTTTTTGGAAACGCTTACATATTTAGGTGTGCCTTCTAGTAGTCTGGTACCTGCGTTCCAATGATAGCTAGACGTCTAGTAATTATGTACTAGAAGGAACGCGGGTATAAAAATTACATTAGGTTTGTAATCATAGCGGGTGGTCCCAAAAACACTCACTCGGTGTTGTATCTTAAAAATGAAACGAAATAATTTCTCTTTAAGCTTTTTTTGGACCAAAGAAGGCCCATTGTGCGATACCACTGAATCGAATGATCTCACAACTATCTACCAGTTGAAACAATAGGGGCTTAGAATAAGGCATTGAAGGCAGCTGGTGCATATATTGGCGACTTCGCCGAGATTGTCGAAGAAATATTCTCCGATATGTAGTTTTCTACGAGGTGAGAGGGCTAAGCTCATGTATGGTTCTAGTCTTATCGGACATTGTCTTTGACAGTTTTCAGAGTCTGCCTAACAGGCGCGTGACTTCAAAAAATCCTCAAAGAATGAAGCCTGAAGCGATCAAATCGGACGATCTTGCCGGCCAGTGTAAATCACCGAGATATTATAGGTCACCCGGGATTGAATTCTACAATTGTCCGAGCTGTGTGTGCGGTTGCAACGCATCCTGTTGGAGACACACATGATAAAATTCGACCGAAAATCTTCCACTGCCTCGATGAAGTTCAGTAGAGCGTGAGCGTAGTTCAGGCGTGATTGGCGGTCTAAGCATATGCAGTGGCTAATGGGCTGAGACAAACGTGTAGTGGTCATAATTGCATGGAAAGTCATCTGGTTGACATTGACGACTTATCCGCAACATTTTGAGTTACAGGGGCGATGTTCTATACGAGACTCTTCTTCGAAATGAAAGGGAAAACACGTGTGCTTGGCTTAAGATGGGCCGGGAAACTAGCTACCCAATTACTACGAAAAAAAAATGGATCAAGGAAGGTAGCATTCCATGGCTTCTTCATTTGTTTCGTTCACAAATATAAAAAATAAAACTGACAGTTGCCGCCATTTGCAACTGTTTTCTTTTTTTTTGTGTTTATGTAGCATCTTCCGATAAAGTGATACATTTTGAACCACCCTGTACAAAGAGAATATTTCGAACTTTATCGGCAAATTTCAAGTTAATTTTTATAATTTTTATATTTAACATAACCTAACCTAGTTTTCGAATTACACTGACAGCTCGACCTATAGGTCTACTTTATTTTATTTTAGGGCCATGGGACAATAATTACTTACCTACATATCGAGCTTCCGCCCCTGAAAAGTCTACGATTCCGAGCACGCTGCTTCAAATTTTCCAGATAAAGCGCTCTAGCATCCGCGACGGCGTCTTCTTTAAAACGGAGGTTTGGTCTTCCTTGTCTGCTCGAACTTGGGGACTGGGATTCGAAGATCCTCTTACGTGGAACATATTATTGTCCATTCACTCGATGTGGCCGAGCCAATGTAGTCGATATGTTTTGGTTCTTTGGACTACATCCACATCTTGGTGCAGATTATATAATAATAAATAAATAATTATCTTCGTCTAATTTTCTGACACTATCGGGGTGGAAAGCGAATTTTTCAGCAGTCAAAAAATTACCCTGCTATCCGGGAGCAAGATACAAAATTTACCTAGAGGTTGATTAAAAAAAATATCTGTTTTTATATTACTTTGGTGAACTACTCTTTTCAAAACTCGCATATATGTGTAACAAATTTATCCGAGGATAATTATTATTTAGCGCAATTGATGCACACGGCCTTAGTTTAAGAAATGTTCATTTCAGGAAATATGGAATTGGATCCGAGAATTTCCATGCATAGTGGAACTTTAACAGGTTATAGATGTTTTTAAGAGCTCAACAGAGATATAAATATTGCCTGAAACAGGTCGATTAGGATCTTATAGAATAGGAGCAAGCTTTTTAGGTTATGGCATTAATATATAAACCAACGCAGCGCTGCTAGAAATATATTTTCGTGGTCAGTAGTCACCACGCACTAAGCTCACAAAGTTACAGACTTACAGCCTTGCTAAAATGACTTGAGAAAAAACGTTGCTAGCTCTTAGTCTGTTATGCGTTATGCATACGGTCTCGCTCAACCTATTGAGCAATAATAGTTGTTTAGTTTTTTTAAGCTATTCATAGTATACTGCGCCGGTGGTGCTATTTTTTTTTTTAAATGCGTCCTTTGACAATGAAGACTTTTTCGGAACGAAGAACTTCATAGGTATTTGATTTTCTTTTTAAATACATATAAAAAAATGTTTTTTTTTTGGTTAAACAGACAAAAAATTGAACAAAATTTTTTCAGTTTCAAAAACTGTATTTTTGGCGAATTTATACCTACTGGTAAATCACTTTACATGTCAGCACCCACTTCTACTGTCATTATAAGTCACCTATTATAAGAATTCCATTTAATCAATTCGCCATTAATTTCTAGATCCAAATAAATACCGAATTAAGGCATAGTTCTCAAAGTCACTATGAAGCATTTAAACTCGAATTATAATACATAATACCTATCTAATTATAAGACCTTGTTTCATATACAAATGTGGTTATGGTAGATCACTATTAATTTGCCATTTTCTAATTATTGTAGATACTCGAGTTTAGTTTCTGTCAATTTAACACATCACTGTTCTCGTAGTATGTACACTAGGGAGCACAAGAACAGAATACAAAATGGAACTACTCCTGTCGGAGCAGTAGAAGCAGACATGGACCAGCTGATGATCCAATGATCCCATATACCCTCGTAGGTAAAGGTAGCATTGGTGAAACATCATGAACTGTTGGCAACTCACGTATGATAAAGGAGCTATCTATAGAGACTGTATAGAGCTATCTATTTTTAGTAAGTATTTCTAGCAATTATCGTCAGATTTTGTTATAGGTCCAGTGGTTAGGGTCCAGATTGGCTGATAGGTAACTAGCCACCCATAAAACGTACGCCAAACACCAAATAACAAAATTTGCTTTATATTTACAAATTTAAACGAAATCGTAAAAAACAGACAAACTTAAAAAATGCTCTTAAAATTAGGTATGGTTCCTTATAGGGTGGATCTATTTTCTAGGTCCCATGTATAGAATTTTATAAAAATCGTTAAAGCCGTTTTCAACATTTAGAAAATAAGTTGCTAGAAAAATTAATACATACGAAGGTGCTGAATGATTTTATCTTCCAACTTCGGATTGAACAACAAGCTGATGGGAATATTAAGTTAAACCACGTAACCATTAAGCATTAAGTTAAAAAGACCGTCATTGGTAAGTTTTAATGTTTCGAGTTCCGAAGAGTTCCGGTACTGCAAATCTTTTGAGAGGCTTTGACAGCTTTCGATGTGGTATGGTATTATCGCTCTTTGTACGGGTACCTATTGCAGATCTTTTAAGAGGTTCTAACTATGTACTCTGTATATGGGTACAAAAGCTAACTATGGGTGTACTGATATATTATCTGGTTGGTGGCTCCCGTAGCTGCTTAACATGATGTAACTATATACTGCCGGTATCGTAGCTGTCGTTTGGTTAAAACAGTCGCAAAATTAGCAGTTAATGTACGCGCATAATAAAGTGCTGGCGCTGGCGCACTTGCTATAGGACTATCGTATAGCTCAACAGTTTTCTGAGTGCCATAGTCCTATTAGGGGGCTGCTATTGATGCATTCTGAAATGTACTTCACATACACCTACTCAACATTAAACTCTTCGCATTATGTTTATAAAAACATTGTATAGTCTGCTGAACTTTAAGCAACTCTTAAAACTCAAAAATTTGCATTTAGAAGTTGCGTATAAAAACGGATAAATCCGAAAACAAAGCTTCCCGCCTTTAGCCATAAAAGAAAAGAAACAAAGAAAAAAGACATTCATCGGATTTTTGTAATATTTTATCAAATATTCGTACTTAAGCGGCCCATAGACAACTTTCCGAATTTTTGAGGCGAATGGAAGGGACCTACAATTGTATGCCGAGCCCGAACGGCTGAATTGAGAAAGATTTTTCGGACGTTCGTGAGAGCAGTGGAAAAAACCTTAAAATGGGATCCCTCGCACAGTAGTCCAGCAATACTTACCACAAATAGTACAAACAACTTTCTTACATTTAAACTGCGCTTTGCTTAGCTTTGTCTTTGGGGACATTTTGGTAGTGAAGGCTTTATTTTAACACGAACGGCGAAACAGGTAAATACTAACCTGAAGTGAAACTGAATTTTCGCTACCTCTTCAATTTTTATCTCTATACGTTACCTAACTGCAGTTTTAGCAAAATTTTAAATACAAGGTAGCGTTTCGGATAAGGTATCACTGAAGGCTGATCTTCTTTAAAAATTGCCTTCTTTTTTCTCGTGAGTTCTACACTGTTGTTCTTCAGAAATTCCTCGAATTTTGAGTAAGAAATTGCTTCCAAAAAACAACCAATAGAACAATACGATCTGTAAAAATGTTCGCGGGGGGAAAGTATGATAACTTAGGCTCCAAAAATTGATAACGGTATTTTATAGAGACGTTAAATACAAGTAATTTTTATAATTGAAGGAGGTGTCTATCTCCTTTCGTTTAGGCGGGAGGGGTAATTTAAAAAAAAATACATTAAAAAACAATGGCAACACTTACAATAAATGATTTTGACTTTTTTGAAAGCCAGGGAATCTGTTCTTTCATATTAATTTTTAAATAAAGTTATTTGTTTGATAGTGTTTGAAAAAACAATTTCAAACTGTTATAAATTTGGCGCCTAAGTTATCGTACTCGTGCCGTCCACGGTCGAGGGATGTAGCTGGGAAAGAAGTTCAGAGGAGAATATAATAGCTGTAGCCAATTTATAGCTAATTTCATATTGCTGATGCAATATGAACTCCAGAATGCCTCTGGAGCCATATTGAATACATTCAAAAGTATATAGACGTCTTAAGTCTACTTTAATCTGAACGCACATATTAGATCAGACCTTAACGTCACTTTTACTACGTGAATCAAATCGAAATGTCAACTGTCAGGGAATTCCTTGACTAGATTTGTCGACTTAGCTCCATACATGTCAACGCCAACCGCTCGGCAAAAAAGTCTGGCTTATATTTAGCTTTACTAAATTTGTATGCGAATTTAGTATGGTAGCTAAAATTAAGCTCGAACTGTATAATACTACCCTTAAATGCTTTGCTTAATTTTATCTTTTTAGGATTCAGTTTAAGCGCGATCATCTTTTTACCTGTCATATAGCTGTCAAAAACTACCTTTAATCCCGCAATATTAATACCTACGTATACTTGCGTATTTCATCCCAAACTTCAAACCAAAATGAGAGTGAATAATACCCCATTGTGAATGACACCTTTCAAATTACACAAGAAACTCAAGAACTCCCAAGCAGCTGATTCTCAAAATGTTGTTCCGATTATTCATACCAACAAGTTCAGCAACCTCTTGTCAAAATCTCTTTCGAGTCACATTCAATTGATCCTTCAAAGAACCAACAAAATTCTGCAAATAAAATTAGATCCCAGCCACCTAAATGCAAGTCCATTGGCATTAGTATGGCTGACATTTCCCGGAACAACTTATTCATCAATCTAGATTCAAAACTATACCAACATCATCATCAGTTGAACTTTGTCAACTTCAACCGAAAATCAATTTCACTCGAACTGCGCTACCTGGCCGCAGTCGTCCGGACAATGTCTGGTCACACAGTTAACGTGCTGCATGCAGCAGAGCTCCAAAAGAATGCTTGCTCATGCACTTTGGCTGCACTGCACACCTCGATAAGTGTAAATTGTCATTTTGCAATTTGCGCTCCTATTATCGTTGATTCTACTTTTGTTTGTCAATTCTGACAACTGACCAATGTATAGTTGAGAATGCTATTGTCAAGCTGGTGGTTCCGATCCAAGCAATTAACAGAAAAATCCTCCATGCAGAGGTCGTGCTTAAATGGCTTTTCGGGGAGGTGGTATTAATGGACGTATTTTTTATTGATTGCCTAAGCGTAAAAATATCTTTCAGGTGGCCCTTTAAATGCGCCGATGGCATAGATACAAATTTTTGGATGAATTCGCTTTACTCAGCGTTGTCGGTACGACTATACGATTATAATTGCAATTGAACTTTGCTTTATTATTGTTCAAGTTGTTTTTTTTTTTGTGTAGTGCTGAATATCGGAAATGCACGTGGGAAGAAAACCGTGTGTCGGCTCTTAATGGGGGTATGCGAACGAGTCATCTTTCTAGAAAGGGGGCTTGCGAAAAAGTGGGTGTCATATTGTCAATCGTTTTATACTTGCTATACGACTATTTGGGCGTAGTTCATATGGATATTAGTACATTTTCTAAAAGTCATATCACATGAGAGATGGAGACATCCAAGTTAGTTCCACCCCCAGTTTAAGTTCTGTAATTTATTTTAGTCGTAAATATAACATGCTTGCACTTTTTTGCAAACATCACGTGTGTCGGTTGTCGGATCGATGTGAGATAAAAGGAAATCGGCTATACCTATGTAATAAAGGTAAGATTAGATGGTTTGACAATGTGGTCAAATGTTTGATACAAATATTTTGACACTAGTTCGATACATCAACGAAACCCGATCGGAGTCCTACAAAGTCTTTACACGTTCTCATTCAAAATGAGAGAAAAGAAGGAAGCTCGCAGAGATTTCTCCGACAGGTGCTAAAGCTGATAAATATGACAAATATAATAAGCCGATAAATGGACAACAAAATAGACGCATTTCCAAGAGTTAAAGGTTATAAAAGAGTTCTTCATCTCACCGTCATTGCAGATGTTAATCGCAGATCCTAAGCAGACAAAGTCTTTCACTTTCACATCCCCAAGATTGCATCTATTCATTGTGACGTTCTTCTCAAGGCGTCGACCGTGAATGTCCTTTCTTGTGGACAACATTATATATTTTGTTTTGCTTTCATTCCCCAATTTTCGCCACTTCTCCCTTTGCATTTTCTAATGCACCCCGACAGCTCGCCGAGCTCTTCCAATTAATTGCATTTTTTTTCCAAATATGATATCAAAAAAATTACATAATTGCGCCTTACCCTATCATAGGCCTTTTTTGACATTACGCGCCGACATACTCATTAAATTTCACTTGTATAGTTATGTTGGGCCGTCATATAGTAAATTTTGTAGGTATTCGTTGATAGCGGTTTTATTGCATATACCTAGAATTCCAACGCCTTTTATCACAAATTTTGCACGAATAATTTTCTAGTGTCAGGCTGTCAAAACGCAATAAACACTTTCAAAGACTTTTAAAAATACATATCACTTTGCATTTGCAGCCGATTACTTTGCGTATCTACTTATAGGTTGCGTACGGTGTGGACCATACGCCTCTCCAGATAGCCTCTCCATCAAAAATTGCGTCGAACGGGATCGTGAAAAATGCTCGACAAGTATAGGCTGATCAGACGTCCTCTTTTAAGAAGACATGTCCTCTTTTTAAATAAAAATTAAATAAAATGTCCGGTATCTTTTTAGAAAAATATGCAATTTGTCCTCTTTTTGAGATTTCTCAATTTACGAATTTTTCGACACCACCAAACTAAAACAAAACTTTTTTCAACACTAATTCAGACTTTTCTCCATCCTGGTATGAACACGACGTACAATTTGTAGTGTGGAAATGAAAATGATGCCTTACGCCCAGTATCCTGCAAAATTTGTTCTCCCATACAAAAACGTCTACAGAGATAAAATTTAGCGAGCCAGTTTAGCAAATCAGTCTCCCGTACGCTAAATTCTTCACATAGATGAAACACACTGTCATAATGTCAGTCGGGTTTAACAACATAGTGTGTTAAACGTACTTGCATTAAATCGGCGCAAAATTTTGACATTTCTGGAACAAAACAAATTTTGAATTGACTATTTCGTGGAACACTTGACAATCGATGTAAAGGACCATTCACATGAGAGCGAACGAACGAATTGATGAAATGTGAACACCACTTTTTATGCATTTATAAACAAAAAATTGCACGTTTTATTATTCCAAGAGGAGGATAATTAATTATCTCATCAAAATGTACTAAGAAAACAAATTTATAAACAGTTTAAATAATGAAATTTCGAATTTCAAACTTTTTGGCGCGAACGAAAACAGCCTTGGCGCGAACTGTCAAAGTTTATTCGCAATCCACATCATTTAATTCGTGTTCCACAAACTAGCGAATAAAGCATTCGTTCGAACTTAACCTCAAACTAGACATTGCGGGTAGAAACTGATGGCTGAAATTCGCGAACTGACGCGACCTAGAAAAGTGTTCATGTGAACGGACTGTCAAAACTTGCGAATATTCGTTCGTTCGTAGGTAGTTAGTCACTCTCATGTGAATGGTCCTTAAGTGAGTAGGACAAATGGGAAAAAATAGCACAAATCAAAATACATGTGGCAATAACATATGGGTGCGTGTCCCATCTATACATTATCCTTATACGCATTGAGCGAGCTATCTGTGCGTTCGTTAAAATTTAGCGCGAGCAGGATAGGTACTGGGCCTTAAACGTGGAAAAAATGTATTAGAGGTTTATTCATGGCGCTTAAAATATCTTCAGAGATGGGCCGAGTGCCCGAGTCTCTGGCTGAGTATGATTGTTTTACACTGATAGATTTAAACAAAATTCCCAACTGGAGCGATATCGAAGATTCGTTGCTTTATTTGCGAAACAAAGGTGTCAAATTACACGAAAATAAATTGTTTGACCAATTTTGTAACCTAAAAATATTTGCAGAGCAAGAACAAAAAAAAGAATAATTTTTTAAATGCATGCACCTACCAATGTACTAAAAATGGGTATACAACACTTTTAAAAAATTATATTGTTATTTTGGTTATTGTTTTTTGTTCTTTAATTTTTTATTTGACATTTATGAGGGTGTCCTCTTTTTGGTGGGCATGGATCTGGTCACCCTAGACAAGTACGACTATCAAACTGCTTCATTATGGAAGGAGTTAGTTATTTGTCGTTTTGTCAAACAATCTAGTCGTAACTTAAGGCCGTCTGTCAATTGATATAAGGGGATGGAAAAGATAAAGTGTGTAAAGATTGTATGAGACTAAGAAATACATAAATAGTTTACATCTCTTTTTAGTTACCCGTGGATTGGAAAAGTGCGCAAAGAAATTATTTCGGCTTTAATTAGTGTAGAGCTGCTGCCAACTCAGTTCCACTTCCGAGACCTTTCATTTCCAGACCCGACCCAAAAACTTATTTCTTTTACTTTCCCTCAAGTACATATTGATGAAATGATAATGAAATAATTAACTAAAGTACTCCCAGAAATGTTGCCGGTACTAAAAAGATTTAAAAATTACAAAACCTCAAGGATAGACGGTATTCCAGCCGACTTTTTCGTTGTCTTGTAGGTATACATTTTAGAACTTTTCAATATGTACAACTTTTCGTGATGGAGCTGTCCCAATATATTTTAAAACCTCTAACATGTGCGCCATTCTCTTAATGTAGTTCCTGAAATGTTTTTTGCTATAACACCACAGAAGGGTTCAAGTCCGATGAGTGGAATTGTTGCGCCGACTTTAGGCAGTGAGTCAGCTGTTTCTTTGCCAGCAGACTTAAATCCAGTGAAAAATGACTATGTTTTGCTTAGCAAGTTCCTATAGGCCATGCATGTTTATGGCAGAAGCTTTGGGAGCTGCTGGGCTGCCTGAGAAGATGGAGTTTTACCACCTGTAAAAGAACCTACATTTATTCTAGGCCTCCAGAGCAAGGTATTCAGCTTTTGAGTGAATAGCTTGCTTTAGGCGACTCTCCATAAATGTCAGATCCAGTCCCTGAATCCATCTTAGAATCGTCTGGTGTACCAAACCAACAGGCAAATTCGTTATAAAATGGGTTTGTATTTTTCCTATAGTACTCCCTAGGAGAGTCGCTGATAGTGAAGTTTTTATGGAAATCGTATTCCAGTAGCATGTCGTCTAGGAACATGCTGAATGGGCTTTCAGGCTCCATAACGAAGCAAAGACGCAGACGACCTCCATGGCAGGAACAAGAGTCAATTCTGTTCGAATGGAACAGACGATGAATGCTCAATCTCACTCTAAACGTCGGTTTAGGTCTCCTTCTACTTCGTTGTCCCTCCTCATTAGACGTGAAGACTCTATACAGGCATTTGTGTCCATCCGCTTTACATGGCCTAGCCACCTTAGACGACTGATGGGCAATTTGTTGACCCAGGTCGATGTTGCTGTATATGATGGCTGCCCGTTTAGTTCGCCGTTGAATCTTTTCCTCCAAAGCCCGTAAACGGAGACGAGGATATATCTTCAGCGCCATAAAGAATGGACTGAGACGATCAAGGTCTTATACAGAATCTCCTTAGTCGTTCAGGATAGAACTCAGTTGACTTCTCAGCCCAAATAAGCAAGCTTTCTCCATCGTCATCCTAGATAAACGAACGAGTTTTGCAGGGATGCCGAAACTAGACATGGCTCCATGCAGCTTATCTCTATAGATGCTGTGGCTGTCATATATACGCGACTTTGAAATCGACGAAAAGGTGGTGAGTATCGATTTGGACTTCTTGAGTTTTTTTCCAGGATCTCTCTCTCTAAGTGTGAAAATTTGATTGACGGTGGACTTTCCTGGTATAAAACTGTAAAACTTCAGTGATAGGAACCAAGGTTATTTACGAGTGGTTTAAGGCGTTTGGACAATTCGTCAGCTACCTCTGTAGTTGGCGCAGCTTAAAGGGTATTCTTTCTTGTGGACCGGACGAACAAAGGTAAGATTCAATTTATCAGACATACATTCATCTGACTAAAAAGTTGACTAAAATGAATGCTTTCATTTCATTGTGCTTGAGGGCTGTTTAGAAGAATTCTAGTATAATTTGAAAATTTTGCTTTGGCAATATATAACAAATAAACCTCTCGCTTTTGTCAAAAGAAATTTCTCAATCATACACATCAGGGCATTTGTAAAAATCCCCCTGATTGACCAATCCTTTAGCAATACTCGGATGTGCAATCCAGGCTTTATCTTTGTAAATTACCTCACATCATCATACATGGTCTTCTCTTCCTATAACTGCATACTATATGCAATTGTATGACCAATTCAATCATCGTATGTTTCACAAAAAGGTTCATCGACTCATCGACTAGGCTTGGCCGGTACTTCGCAATTTTTAATAAGGACAATTGCGATGCATTATATTATCGGGCAAACTGCTTACAAATCGCATTAACAACAGCGATAACACGCGAACAAAAATAATAATAATAATTTCGATATCCTATACGATATCGAAAGGTGTGTATTGATTGGGTTACTCGAGGTCATATTGCGTTATGGGTTTTAAACGCTAAAAATTTAGTCATAGTCTAATGAGGAAGTGTACCTACCTACTACCAAATCAGAGACTAATTTGACCGATAAGCATTTTAGATCGACCTGTTCGCCAAAAAATGCATGCGATAACAATGAGTTTAGTCTGTCGGTTCAATAAACGCTATTTTCAGTTCAAATAATATTCGGGTAGGTAATCTTATGATAAATAACCACTCCAGACGACGCACGGTGATGATAAGGTCATGCGAATCGTCTTATCGGTTGTTCTGATAAACTGCGAATTTGATATTAAGCGAAAGCTTCCTAGTGCATTGACTCTAAAGGTAGGCCACTGATTGAACTGATTTGAATCGAATGAGTAGCCATCAACAGTTATTGACCATTTACAAAACAAACACAGCCAATTTGAAAGCAATGCATTTTTTTGGTAGTAATCCTTTTTAACTTGAGGCTTAGAGTTGACTCGTATCGGTAGACGAAACAAAAATGTTTTACTTAACTGGTTATACCCGTCTGGGACACTTCGTCATCCTCCAGACAATAAATTGCTGGATCAATTAAGCGGAAACTCATCGCACCTCAAAGTAATTAAATTATCTACAAAAAAATGCGTCGTAGACTGATCGGATCGGAAATCGCACATTGCCATTCGAAGATTGTACCTACACGTTGTTAATGTCTACTTAATTAATGGACCTATACTGTTTTATTATTTGATTGTATCTCTGGCAGTAAGAACTCGGGAAATTCCCAGTCGCTAGGTACCTTGTACTCATGTATCTATCAGAACCAAAACTGGAGCAATATGCTGATTTCTCTATGAAAAGAAATCGTAACCACCCTCAATGGATTATTATGACAGCCAAAATGATTTTCACAAAATATTATGAAGTATAATTAGCTACGAGATTAGATTGTCAAGACAGACGGGTAGCTGGGGGACTCGAATTTAACAATCTTAATCTACAACGACACAGTGGACGGCGGAATAGGGGCAGGTATATTTTGTGAACAATCTAAACATATCAAAATCCTATCAGGTGGTAGACTAGGACATTTCACCTTGTCATCCGGTGAGACGACATCGCTATAGGCTCCGTCAAATATAGGATTAGATTAGATTAGATGATAGGTCGGGAGAGCCTTCACCAGCGGCCTATCTAAAGGAGCCTGTTGTGCCTTCCCTGGTCAGGTCCTAGAACCATATTTTGACTCCGGAGACAGTCAGGAAGATAAGAATCTTCTCGGGGGTAGGTCAGCAAGTTTTGCTGTAGTGGCGATTTCTTCGCCAAGGACTTTCTTTCTGAGACAGAAGAGAGCCGGACATTCCATGAGAATACGAAGAAAAGATTCCTCACTCTCGAGGCACAGTCTACATGTGGGGTCCGGTGAGATTCCAATTCGGTGAATATGTTTTTTCATAAGACTATGGCAAGTAATTATGCCTGTCAGGATTCTTAGGTTGTTTTTATCCAAATTAGTTAGAAAATACAATTTTTTGGGGGAGAATTTTGGAAAGAACTGTTTGGTGCAATTCTGCCCGGGTGTTTTAAGCCAGAGTTAATTATATTCGATTTTAGCTAAGCTCCTAATGTATTCCCTATAGCATCCCTTGCTGACCCCGCAGAAGGCTTCAGGTCCGACGAGTGGCGTTGTCGCGCCGACTTTGGCCAGTGAGTCAGCCGTTTCGTTTCCAGTAAAGCCTCTGTGGGCTGGAATCCAAAGTTGGATGACTAGGTTTTTCTTTGCTAGTTCGTAGATGGTCATGTTAGTTTCTAGGACCAGCTTCGATTTTATGACAGATGAGTCGAGAGCTTTATGAGCAGCTTGACTGTCTGAGGCGAATCTCCAAAAATGCCAGATCCAGTCCCTGAGTCCATCTTGGAACCGTCTGTGTACCAGACTAGGTCAAGTCGCGATGGATTGGGTTTGTATTTTTCCCATTCTTCCCTTGGCGGGATGTTGATAGAGAAGTTTTTATGAAAGCCATTATCCGGTAACATATCCATAGTGTCAATCAGAGACAGATGACCTCCGTGGTAAGAATAGGGGTCGATATTATTCGAATGGAATAGACGATGAATGCTTAGTCTTGCTTCCATTTGAATGTGTACTTGAATAGGTAATAAACCTAGGATGACATTCAGTGCAGTGGTCGGTGTGGAGCGTTGACAGCCCGTCATGCAGTTTGCGGCTATACGTTGAATCCGTTCTAGCTTTTTGACTGTAGTGACTTCGTCAGTCTTTGTCCACCAGACCACGGCAGCGTAGGTGATCGCTGGTCTTACCACAAGCGAATATAGCCAGTAGGTACATCATCCGGGGTCTTATACCCCAATTGTTACCGCAGACTCGACGACTCGAGATCTGGTGGCGTTGTATTTGTGGATTCCATGATAGTTTACTGTCAAGGATGATTCCCATGTAAATATTTGGCTTCGCGTGAAAATTCAATTCAGTGAAATATAATCTCGACCACGTTTCGGAGTTCGGCAGATTATAGCGGATACAATGTAAATGAAATAGAAAAGTTAAGGCGCAACTTCCTGTGATAAAGAATTTCGAAAGGTAAACAAGTCTCCCGCATTCGGTATCGGGAGGGACTACATATATGTATCAAGCGGTGACACAAAGCACCAAGCAAGACGGAAGAAAACAGATTCACAGATATAACACAGAGCTTACAACAGAAGCAATTTAACAGCTGACTTTTGTCATTCGGGGACTTAAGATCCGACAATGTCAATTCGTCAACTGCGTACACTAATATCTACCAACTTCCTAGTCCTTACCGGGACACAGATAAATCCATCAATTGACTCCACATACTCTGTATCCTGATTGTTCCGAATATGAACTGCATCTTCATTTTCGATTCAATGGTGAGGGATTTGCCAGAGAATATTTATCGTGTCAAAGAATATTTGAGATGGGACCTAAACGATCCGATTATGTGCTGCCTTTACCGCTCCCCCAGATCACTTACTTACTTAAGGTCTCCCAATACCTATACGAGGTGGACCTGGGCCTGTGGATTCAAAGATCTTCCGGGCGGGAAAATGTGCGTCCATTTGATCTGCATGACCCAGCCAACACAGTTGTTTGACATTCAATCTTGTGACTAGGTCGATGTCGCTGTACAGACCATACAGTAGGCCGTTTAATCTCCTACCTCATTCACCGGTGTATGCAGCCGGGACCGAAAATAACTCGAAGAATATTCCTCTCAAAACAACCAAAGGTAACTTCATATGCTTTTGATAGAGTGTCTATGCCACTGCGCCATATAGAGCAGGACTGGGACGATTAGAATCTTATAAAGGGTCACTTTAGTTGTTCGAGAGAGGGCTTTGCTACACTGTTGTTTTTTAGGCCAAAGAAAAATCGATTGGCTAGAGTTATTATTCGTTTTATCTCAGCGGGATGATTCCATAATTTCTTTGATAGAGTTGGCTTCTAATGTAACAGACGAGGCAAGGAAAAAAAATTAAAATTTCGCAGTTTGCTGCATTCTTACTAAGCTTGTAGATGAGCCTACGAGGTTTCTGAACTGTCAAACAAATTTTGGGAACACTCTCGATCATTTTTCCGCAACAGGGCCAGATAATTAAGAAATAAAAGTCACCACTCCCTTAGGGAATTCGGACCATGCTCTTATATTAACCACATATCCACTCTGTGCCAATACCAATAAGAGACAGCCAGGATAGCCATCGTCGAATTTGGAATTGCAGATAGAACACAGTTTCGACTATCCTACAGATTAAAATGGACTACTAGCCCATCCATCCCAAGGAATCAAAATGCAAATTCTTGGAGTCACTGTCAATTTAAGAACAACATGGTAGAACCACATCCAATACCTATGACAAAATCCTCGAAGTTAAGTTAGCTATTTAGAGCAAAGACGTACTTCAGCCTGAAACAACTCCTCCATCTCTATAAGCACAAGCTGAACCTAGACTTCGGATATCCCGACATATTATATCGATCTCGGCCTCAAAAAATTTACTCTATTTGACAGCATATAGACACGAGTATTTGGACAAATAGAAGATACTACACTAAAGTAAGATCTATAGCTGACTAGTCGCTGATCTATGCCTATTCCATTAGGCAGTTGTTTAGAGGAACTGAATGAATCTGGGACTGACCTACAAGACCGACAACGACTATACATCACCTATCGGTACACGTAACAACCGCGAGGACAATAAACTTTGGAACTTCCTGGGCCCTATTTCATAAACATTGACAGGTGAAAGGTTATAAAATATTGAGAGGTTAAATACAACGACAAATTTGTCATATTTTGACAATTTTGTCATAGTTATGCATATTTTGACAAATTTGTCTCGGGTATTTTGCCTTCATCCGTCTTCGTCTTTCGTATTTCATCAGAAAAATGCTCCATCACGAAAAATATCTTATCGATGCGATGGTGAATCTCAATCGTTCCAATAGTCTAAAAAGACTAAAGAGAGATCCTCTATAAGCACATCAGTATAAGTATTAGTACGTAACACTTCATCATTGGTGGGCATGCGGGTTGGAGCTCCCTGTAAATGATTTCTGCAGAAGCTGTAGAAGTTGCCAATGAACAAAATTGACTTTTACAATGGTCAGCAATTTTCTTTCTATTTATTTTAACGACGCACGTTAATTTTCAATGTCCAGCTTATCCATTAAGTGGGTCGCGGGTGTCGTGTAGGTTGCTCAAGTGGACCCTCCATAACTCATAACTCCGATTCTTCGCGATCGACTCTAAATCATCAAAGGCAATCCCCATATGGATAGAGGAGAGATTATATGGACTAACATCTCATCCTTGGTCTGCCTGGTTAGGCCAAGGATGAGATGGGTTTAACAATGCCAAACCACCGACGTTTATGTCAATAATTAAAATAAAGTAGGTAGAAGATGATGAAAGAGAACATCGGAAAATGACAGCTGTTCGAATAATTTCTCTTATCACATTTTTCAAGAATTGATATACAAACCGGACTCATATCAATTCAAAATAAAAATGCGATAGATAACGTTTACCTTCGTCGCACAGCAAGATATATCGTATTTATATCGTAAGAACATTTAGACACGAACCTCATGAAAACACTGTAACTATATAGACAACAACCGCATCAAATGTGGTTTGGATATTTTCTAAGCGCGTAGCTTTATTCGGAAGAGCATGTTGTTCTTCAGAATGTGAATTCATGCTGTCGCAATGGAGATTTGTCGAATCTCACTTTACATTCAATCAAATACAAAAAAACTAAACATGTTTTTAATTTCGTTCAATGAAACATAATTCGTCGTACTAAAATGTAAGATCAATGATAAATCAAATCAGTTAAAAATGTACACTTAATTCGAATCTAAAAAAAAAAGTTTGGCACTCCAACCAATACCGTAAGCTTTTAAAAGGTTTCCGAAAAACAGCACTGCCAACTGTAATGCTGAAATTAAATATTAAATATTAATTCAATATTCAGACCAAATCGTGTCGCGTGAAATAGAAAAATGATTAATGAAAATGATGACATGACTAAAGTCATAATGACTAAAGTCACTATTTAAGAAAAAACATTAAGTAGAAACATGAAATTAAGAAAAAATATTTAAAAAAAATTTAATTTGTATAGCTAAATATGAACGAATTTCAGCACACCAGAAACAAGACGTTTGCCTATGCGAATGTTTTGGAAGATGAGGTGTTCTAGGTCTTAACAGTAAGATTTGAAAACTCCCCAATTGTTTCTTTACACTTTAGTATATTTTATTATTTTCTATTCCAGGATGAGAGAGCCACTTTGTGTGCAATTAAGGGCAAGATAACCACCATTCTTGTTGATTTTAAGCCAGCAAATTACAACAGGAAACAGTTGCGGAGACAACTTCAGTTGAGGTTCCATTCATGGAATGAATTGAGGAGGTTTTTGGAGATAATCCGCCCGTCATTGTAGCAGAAATTACTTTACCGTGCCCCATTCTTCGTTGAAGATAGCAGTTCAGCTAGTGATTTTCTAAAGATTTCATTACAACTTCTTCAAACACCAAAGTCTAAAAAACCAACAAAAAGGATTGTAGGGAGGAAGATTTCATGGAAGAAAATGTTACAACAGTCAAACCGGGAGCAGAAAGAAGCTTGTTTTCAAAAACGCAGAAAACTCTTGAGTATAATTTCAAGGTAGGTACAGCAGGAAATATTAGAATGCAAAAGACAAAAATTAACTTACTCCAATTTTTTTTTTAAATAAGAGAAAAATTTTCCTTACATTATTAGTATGTATGCATGTAACTATTAAATTAAATTTGCCAAATTCAAGAATCTGGCCATCGTAAGTCGGCTTTTATTGTCTGGACTCAAATTTACCTGAACGCGAAAACTAACTTCAATTATCGGTGTAATTTTACAATTATTGTATTTTTTTCTCCTGTGCTGAGTTTCGGATTGGTGCTCCACACGACGACAATCGAAATGTCAAAACTGCGTCCTCTCATGTTCTTCGATGCAATTTTGTTAAAAAATTGGTTTGGCTATTTAAATTAAAAAAATCTCAAATATGGATACCGACGATCTACTCGATTTTTCAATTCTTGCACTCCTCGGATATTTTGGCTACGAAACATTTAAAGCCAGTAGGAGACGGTCAGAAAACCAGCGATGGTCCAGTAATGACAATGCATACCAATTGAAAGGATTTTATGACCCTCTAATTAGGGTCATTGCCTGGTATTAATTAAGGACGCGAACATTTTTTTGCTATATTTCCGAACAGATCTTAGGTGTATTGCTCAGACATTTTTTTTATGTTCCTATGTATGGACTTCAAAACCTTTCAGCCGATTGAGTTTAAATTTAGAGGTAATCTTCAATATAGGCCGGAGAATTCCCGTGAAGTTGGGTCAAACTCGGGCAAAGGTGCGCATATTCATGTACATTGTCCCGATAGACAATAAAAAGTATATCAAAGCAATGCAGTTCATTGGTACAAGCAAACTTGGGCGGGTACACCAAGTAATAAATTAATACCTATACCTATCATTTGCAGATCGCAGGAAATTAGATTTTCCCTCGGCTAGAAAAAGAAAATATTCTAAACAAAAATGTTTATTTCGTTTATAAATTATATAAAGCATAGAGTAGTATACATATTTTGTTTGTCAAAAATCTAAAGAAATCCCTAGTAACATTACAGCAAAAATAACATTAGTCATTTCCACACAGTAAAATAAATAATTTGTATTGAAAAAACTTCATATTCTACTAAAAACGAGTAAGAGTGAACGGCATAATGCTCTATCACTTTAAATATTATCAAATCGAAAAAACCAAACCGAAAATGAAATGTCAAAGCCGCCCAACGCCCCAGAAAGTAGAAAGTTACTCTACTTGGGCGCCGCGTTGAACTTTACGATATTTACAATCTAAAGTCGATCCGAAGCCTGAAGCCGCATTTTGGCTTGTACTATATGAAAGCAGTGGTTCTACTCTATTTGTCAACGCACGCACGCCGCAAAGCGGCATTGTGAATTGGCTATAATTCTCTACCACCCCGGGTCGGCGCCACGGGTAAAGACGTCCTATCAATTCAGTATTTGCTCTCACACACACTTATTTAGCCCCGGGTGGTACCAATGTAAAGATGATGGCACATACCTTGGACTTTTCCCACCCTACCTAGGGCACTTTTCTACTTCTTAGTGACCCCATGCACAGCGATGCCAACTCAAAAATGTGATTTAGATCCAGAAATGTGATTTCAGGGCTAGTTCAGGGCCAGACCAAACGACTTTAGCACATATCTACACTTTTTTGACGTTTTTGACGTACAAAATACTGAAACAAAATTTTAGTTTTAAATAATTAACTAAATTTTCATAGGAAAACAGTTTTACAGCAATTATTAAATGTGTAATGCTTGAAAATATAAATTTAACACAGTGCTAAAAGGTCAATTTACAGTGCTAGATGGAATGAAACAGTGCTAGAATTTCACAATTGGGCTAGGTTTGGCATCGCTGCCCATGCACAACTTATATGCAATTTCCCTATACGAAATATGCCTCTCACAAAAGATCCGCCTCCAATCAATCTGTAATTCTTTTTTCCTCAAGAACCACCGCTACCGCGTCATTCCATTCATATCCAACATCAAATCTCCCCATGCAAACCAGCAATGCATAATGCATAGAGAGCGATAATCACATAAGCCACACCTCTTTCGGAGTAATTCTCTTGTTTGCTTGCATGACATGATCGCAAACCACGTGTGAAATGTCAAAATCAATGGCTGCAATGATTTTCCATGCTATAACATAGCCTAGGATTTTTCAAGTATGCGTGCGTTAATGGCGCTTCTTCGATTTTGTGCAGTACCAATGCATGAAAAAATCCTGGGCCCGCATGCAGATTGTTGGCAAAGTCCGTTATGTGGGAGGAGTCGACGGTATATTCTATGTTGTTTGTGGTCATGATGATGAAGATGGTGTGTGTATGGCATAGGGTTAAAATATAGCACTTTTTATAATGTCCAGAAAAATCGTATAATTTTGTTGTCTCGCGAAGAAAAATAAAAATAAAAGATGTTATTTTCTTTCAATATGAATGGTGACATATTTACTGACCATTACTTTTCACTGTATTGGACATCTGTCTGTCCAATAAAACAGCCCTATAAGTAGTCAAAAATAAATAGTTACCCAAGTACCTACCTAAAAAATAAAGAAATGTGTGGCGCAACAGGCGGGTGACACCCAAGGCCTAGCTTCTCGCAACCATACGTTTTGTGTGAGTTTCTATTTTTGGGACGAATGGAAGGGACCTACAATTTTATGCCGAGTCCGATCGGCTGAATTGAGAAGCTTTTTCATGACAGTCATACTCTCGGATGTTTGTCAGACGTTGGCGAGAGGTGGCGCAGTAGAAAAAAACCTTAAGATGAAATTTGTGCTTTTCCGGGGATCGAACCTGGGATCCCTCGCACAGTAGTCCAGTACAATAACCACTGCGCTACTGCGCCCACCAAGTACCTACCTACCTACATACTTTTAAAACACAGTCTAAAAAAAAAACTAAATCCTTCATTGCTTTACTTTTCAAACAATTAATTTATTGTATTAAAATTTGTGAAACATTTGAAATTCGTTTACCTACATTTTTGTTTTGTTTAGTTTGTTGTTAACGTCTTTGCAATTTAAATGCCTCATACCACCCCTGCCATTGTTCTCATCACTACCGCCAGTCGTTTTTTGTTGGGCGATGCAAAATCCGTTAAACCGCCGAGGACGACAACCATGTTTAAGTTTCTATGGAAATTTCCCATCCGTTTCGAAAAAAAAACTGCAGCAATGAAGTTTGCAGCAGTCTCATTAAATCAAGCAGCAAATTCCAATTTGTTCTTTCTCGTAGGCGATCGTTTGAAGCCGGGTAAATTGTTGCATTTTAAAATCAACAATAATCGCATTAACTAGTAAGTTTCAACCTTTAAATTAGTGTTAATGTAAAAAGTGTTGCTTACTGCTATTGTGCTATCAGAAATTTTTGTGTTTTTTTTTAATATTCTGTTCAAATTTCGCAGCCGCTGTGATGGTGAGATGGTTTTCTGTGATTTTTTGAATATTGGCTGTAACTGGCGATATCTTGAAAATGTTAAGCCTCGTGATAACCATCATTTCCGAATCCGTATCCGATTGATCTGAGACGTTTAGTTTGTTGTATTGCTACAGGGTAAAACATTTTTTTACCACCCGTAAAAACAAACCCGTGTTTTGCACGGGTGGTAAAAATGGCATAGTTTTCCAGTAATCGGTGGTTTCGCGATTTGGATTTCATGTATTTGGGTGAAACATTGCGAGTGCGTATTGCAAATGTGGTACCAGAGACATTTTGTTCGCAATCGGATATGTAAATTGAAACGGAAAAGCGCGTGTGTGAAAAAAATTAAAATCTTTATCCTAATTACCGGAAGAGGTACCCATGGATATGGCCATAGATCAAGAAGCTGGAAAAACGTGAGAATATAAGAAGCAGGTGAGTTTTATTTACATTTTTTGTTGAATTTTTCTTGGACTTATTATTTCGTTAGTACCTAACAAATTTGAAACGTTTGCACGATAAGCACGGTGAATAGGTACCTACTCGTATCTTATTTAGATTTTGAAATATCGGAAGAGCCTTTAAACTCCTATGACTGAAACATATCTACTCAATTCAGTCATTCGCGCTTTTGAAAATTTGTTTAGAAAACTTTGAAAACCGCTACTAAAAGAGGTTGTTTAATTTTTTCAGGTTTCTTATTTGTTACTAGCTGTACCCGCCCGGCTTTGCCCATGCACGGAAGTTGTATCGCTTATCGCAGAACACTGCTCATTTCGTTCTTCCTCTTATGCTTCCAAAAATAGTGCTATCGTATACATTTATTACACAATAAACACTATTTTTTATTTAAATCACTTTGAAACAAAGGTATATAACCTCCGACGAATGCAGCTAGATATTTGTATTTACAAATAAAGTTAGCCGTTTGACAGTGAAACTACCTTTCCCAAAAACGTGTCGATAAGGACACGGACGGAATCCGACGGATTCCACGATAGCAGTAGAAGGTGAAAGGGAATCGAATAGGTGAAGTGAAACTCAATTCCAACGGATTCCACGATACGGGTGAATGTTCTTTCGTAAAATGCGAAAAATGAGAAAAAAACATTTTTTTGGAATTTTCTTTCTGCCCAATCGGCCCAGCTGTTATCGAGTTATAATGTCATCGAGTTTCACCATATAGAAGATGGTTTTTGTATGGGCGGTGCCATGCCCCTTTGTCCAATTTTAACCAACCTTCACAGGAACACTCTTTGGGCCAATGCATAGGATTGTTTGTAAGTTTCAACTCAATTGATTCGGTGGTTTTCGAGATATAAGACTTTGAATGTTTTTTTCATATGGGCGGTGATACTCCCTTTGTCCGATTTTGACCAAATAAAGCCTATTATACTCACAATATTAAATCCTACCTATTCCAAAAAGACCATACCAATCCCGGTTAGTAGTTCTTACGTAATAGTGCGGAACAAAAAAAAAATTTGCAATTTTATTTAAGAGTGCTGGGGCTGGCCAAAAGTAAAATACGCTTCAGGACACGTGAAAAGTCTCTGCCTGAGATACTGCAGCTCTCCCTTCCTGCTTATCGTCGAGCATTTGGTGCCATACAGCTTAACTGGTAGGACAAGTGTTTTTATAACATGCATTTCGTCCTTTTAATTCGGAATTTTGAGCCCAATTGTGTTGCCAGACCGAAGTGGCTGCGGTTTCCCAGGGTAATTCTTAGTTGGATCTCCAATAGGGTGTCACTCGTGGAGTTCACATTTAATCTGAATAGGTGTTGATATTAATATAGTGACGTTTCTGGTTTTTTGGCCATTTTGCTTGTTTATGGGAGTGGGAGGTGGGAGGTACTTAGTTTTGTCTTCGTTGACCGCTAAACCCATATTAGAATGCGTGTTCTACTAATTATGTCAATGGACTTTTGAAAGATCGTGCCTTGTGTGTTGGCCTGTGAGTTGCGGACAATTCTTCCATGTATGATGTTGAAGAAATCGTATTTTACATTGCGTCACCTTTAACTAAGTCGGTTCTCACATTGAGGCAACAATCAATAAGCAACTACAGTTGCTGTACCAACTGCCAATAAGCAATCACAATCAGTAACATTTTTCGTTCGAGCGATATTGAGTTGCTTTGATGTGAAGTAAAATAATTGTGAGCGATAATTTTGCGTGTTTCCTATTGCCAGTTGCCTATTGATTGTTGCCTCAATGTGAGAGCCGACTTAATCTTCTTTTGACATCAAAGGTTTCGGTAATTGGTACCTTGATATACAACAACAAGCTTTCTCCATCGTTATCCTCCTCAGACGAATGAATTTTGCAGGAATGTCAAAACTAGACTATGGCTCTGTAGTGTTGTATATCTTGTATCTATAGATGCTGCCATATGCGGCTTTGAAGTCGATGAAAAGTTGATGAGTATTGATTTCGACTTCTTAGGTTTCTTGCATCTGCCTAAGAGTGAAAATTGTAGATAGACTTTCCTGGCCCAAAACCGCACTGATAGGAAAGGACCAATCAGGCTATTTACGAAGGGTTTAAGGCGTATGTGAACCTCTGTAGCTGGCCCAGCAGAAGGGGTTCCATTTCTTGTGGACCGTGCAAAAGATTCTGAAATTCCATTCATCTGACCAAATTTCAGAAATGAATTGGTACATGATCTCTACCAAATCATATCAGCTACTCTAAAAAGCTCGCCAGGTAAACCGTCCGGCATAGTATTTGTTAGTCTTTAGCTTGGATGTTGCCATCCTTTCTTCGGTTTAGTGGACAAAAAATTCGTCTAGCAGCGAGATTCTGATCTTCGTCGCAGAGTCTGCAGAAATAATGCCTTCACATTCTAAGAAACGACTGTAATTTTACTGCCTACAAGGTTTTCTTCGTTATCTCTACGGGATTTTCTGGCCTGGCGCGTTCCTTTTACATTTTCTTAAACCTTACGTACATTTTGGTAATATTCGGTAAAAATATACCACTTTGTTAGCTTTAAATGGTCGCTGTAGAAACTTTAAAGAAAATTTTATTATTTCTATCCTTAGCTGAAATAGCAGCTCCTTAACGAATTTCTGAAGATTCGTAAAGCCAAAATTTGTCAGTATCACTTGAAAATGCTAATAAATTTCATAAAAAAAACAAATGCAACTACTCGTACAACAATCAAATTGTTTCTTTATTAATAATAATATCTTCAAATTAAAATCAAAACAACCAAAAATAACTAATAATTTCTTTGAGAATTTGTATATAGGTACACAAAGCACAACATTTAAATTTTTAAAACTAAATTGTTTACATAATTACATAAAAGGTATATTTGCTTTGCTCTCACTCTTACTCGATCAACAAATAATATCGAATATTGACAACAATTTTATTCTAACAATTATTTTTCATAAAATCTAATTAAATTTATTTTCATATATTTGTTTTTTTTTCTATTTATACACAAGTAGTTATACAAATATAAATTATTTAAAACTTTTATCACATTTGCAAAGTATTATTGCATCCTGAAAGGTTATTATTTCCTAATCACTGGAAATTTAAGCTGGTACGGTTACGTCACACGCACTCATCCGTCTGTTGTTTTCTCACTCGTTTTTATAGTGTTGTCAAAAATAGCTGTCAAAAATTAGTTAATATTTATTTTTTTAATTTGTATAACTTAAATTAGTTATGGCAGTTGACTGTTTTCAATGGTATGTTATAGTTCATCTGTTCGCTCTCTTTGGATGCCATTCGAAGGATATATTAAAGTTGTTTCTTAGCCAAGATTCATGACGTATTTCGGAAGACTAGTTATGGACGTAATGACATTTAAGCTGTTGAAATCATAATGTAAAATAAAAACGAGTTCATTATAGTTTTGGGTATTTTAGGTGAAATTTTATTTTTATATTTACAGAAATATTTACAAATTGTGCTGGAAGATTTGAATTTTTTGTTTTTAGTTTCCTCTTAGTTTTATTTAGACCGGTACTGAGCTTTTAAGGCATCTTGTGTTGATTAGTGTAACGTTTGCAAATAAATTCTTACCGAAACCTTATTTCCAATATGTACAAGTGTATACTCTTTCGCCTGCATGCTGTTTCCGAGTTTTGGTAGTCCTAAGTTTTAATCACTTAAAGAGCGGCTCATATATAATTGTAATGGTTCCAAGAGGGTTGGTTGATTATTTTTAGCGCTATTTGAAAATCGTGGAACAAAGTGGCAAAGACTCATGAATTTGAACTTCGAAAATGCCTTTCTTTCTACTGATACTCAGGATCTCTTGATCACTTCTAGACCCGGAAGCTTCTTATCTCAAGTTCTTTTTTAAAGTTGCATTTATAAAATCGATATCAATAGGTTAAACAAAAAATCTTGGAATAGAACAAAGTTTCAACTATAATGTGGCGAAAATGTCATCAAATGTCAATTATATTTTCGGCAAGACCTAAATCGCTATACTATACCAAACTATATCACTATATGTATTTATACTATCAAAAAATAAATAAATAAATAGGTGGCGCAACAGGCGTGTAGACACCCTAGGCCTAACTTCTCGCAACCATTCGTCTGTGTGAGTTTCTATTTTTGGGACGAATGGAAGGGACCTACAGTTTTATGCCGACTCCGAACGGCTGAATTTAGAAGCTTTCTCAGGACAGTCATACTCTCGGATGTTTGTCAGACGTTCGCGAGAGGTGGCGCAGTAGAAAAAACCTTAAGATGTAATTTGTGTTTTTCCGGCGATCGAACCTGGGATCCCTCGCACAGTAGTCCATCGCACTATACTATACCTACTATAAAAATTCGTCGGTCGTGCTATAGTGCAGCGTAAATTTCGGTGCAGATTTCCCGGTCGTCGGACACCAACTAGTGAAATACGACATTTAGCCGTTCACCTATAGAATATTATGGGAGAACAAGAAATGCTGACACTGACAGGCCTGGGTGGCCCCGGAGAAACCGTTCTGTTGAGGAGAATATCGCAGCTGTGGCAGAGGACCCCAGAGTATCGACCAGATGTGATAAGCAATTGGGCATTAATTGACGGTTTTTATATAGAATTTTGGTGAAATCCTGAAAGATTGCGACTGGAGAACATGTAGTTCCAACAGGACTAAGCAACAGAGCATACTCCACGAGCCACAACGGAAATTCTAAGGCTTGCATTTCCAGGTTGCCTAATCTTTCAAGATTCAAGCAAGATCGGCTGATTTAACCGTTCCAGACTTATTTTTGTGGGATTTTTTGAAGTCACAAATATTTGTCAGTAAGCCTCAGACTTTAAGAGTCTCCAAGAGAATATTCGTCAAGATCGCGAGAACCTATCGCCGGAAGTTCTGGCAAGAGTGATGGAAAATGCCGTAAATCGGGGCGGAATGATCATCAATTCCGAAAAAAATGTAAGACATTAAATAGACATAATCCAAAAGAAGAACAAGTTTTTTATTCATAAAAAAAAATTGCCAAAGAACATCGGTTGACAACTTGTGTGCCATCTTGTACCAGTCTTCTCGATCGAGTTTAAAACCATGCGATCTATCGAATTGATTATGTTCCTATTGTGTGGCGGTTGAGAAAAAGCCAAGTAGCACTATGTGCCGTTTTGTAACCATAAGCTCATTTGACCTGTTGTAAGTTTGTCGAAGGTTGGTTTAGATCCATCCTGTGGAATTCAGAAAGGTTATTAGTTCTTTAAGGCTACTCTTCGATACTTCCTCAAGAGCGTCGAAAAATAGTTTTCTTAGAGATCGCTGTCTGGTCCTGGCTAGTGCCGGATGGGCGCATAGGTAGTGAGTGAGAGTTTTTTTTTTCGGCTGCGTCCTTGCAACTGCGACAGTGTGTGTTATGCGGGATGTCTATGTCTAATAGGCCAGTGGCTTGTGGTGATTGCTGGAGATATCTTTTCGTGTTTTACTTAGAAGGTAGGGTTGTTTTTTCCGAACTGTAAGTTGGCCACATTCTTCTTCTTCTTCTGGATATGTTGCATTTCGGTAGTTCCCTCCATCTATGGTTGGCCTTCGATAAGAATTTTGAGGAAATTTTAGTTTTTACTGCTCGGAGCGAAATGTGGACTGATTCCGCAAGTCAATGGCGGACAGCTGAACCTTGCCTAAAAGTTGCTATGACCTCGAACCCAGATCAGGGTAACCCTGTACCGATCAAGCGAGGCCAGCTCGTCTGGACTTTCTAAAGCGATAGTCTTGATGCCAGCTTGACTGTCGATGAATAATGTCTATCTTTTGCCTCTGACAAATGTTTGTGTGTAGTTTAATTCGGCGGCCGGCCTCGCGGATGGCAGGATAGGATTTTGAGATGTTCAGAGACTCAGAAAATACCCCCGCACCTATCCCACAGTCCATTTTTGAACCGTCCGTGTAGATTGCTAAATTCGAGTCCCTGTTCAATCGCTCGTCTTGCTAATCTGCTAATCTGCCAATCTGATCTTAAAGGAAATTCCACTTTAACATATTTTGTAAGAAGTATTTTGGGAGTAATGTAATCCGTTGAGGGTGGTACTAGCTCTCTTGACAGAGAGGACTGTGATCTGTGAGAGCGTCTGACAGCGTTGACCGCAGAGCGCCTATAGTGTCTATACTGTTCCTTGGACTTTGTTGAGTTTGGTTATTTTGTAGACTTTTCTAATAGCCGGTTACCAAAAACTTTACCATAGCTGTGTACATCCAAAGCGTTAGTTTTGGTTGCAGGCCCTATCTTCTGCCAACTGTTCTATTCCTAAAGATTTTTTCTAACATATATTGTTTCAAACTTGTTGGGTCCAATTATCTTCTATTGGGTTAAAACTGATTCAACTGATCTTCGGATATGAAGATCAGTTGAATAGATCAATTTTGCAGGCTTGACTTGTGTCAGCTGACGGTAGGGAAAACACTTTGAAAAGTTCACTCTTTGGTAAATGCAATGTCTGAAACATCTGCCCTATTCAACCATTAATCGAGATTGAATAAAAGAAATACGCGATCATTCTGATCTTGTTCATTCACATATAATTTTTCAAAACAGCTTTTTTGGCAAATGTGATGCACGGTAACCGGTTGGATACATTTGCTTGTTTCTCTACTATTTTCAGCCTTCATTGTTAATCGAGAAAAAAATGTAAAATCATTCAAGATTGAAAAACCGAGCGGTCGATCATTTTAATCGACACGATCATACCAACTCTACTTGATCAAGCAACTAGCTGAGTGCCACATTTGAAGATCAGTTTATACCTACTCATCAGAGTTGCAGGCTTCACTTGCGTCATCTGATGGTAGACTTCAAAATGGCCGATATGCGACCTTCAAAAAATCTGACACAATATTAACTGATCGTACTAGAAATTCCGACATGTAAGATCAAAATTCTCGTGTTGCTAAACTTTAGTTCTCTAGGGTATGTTTGATCCCTCCTTAGCTCGTCGATGGGCGTAGGACTTGACCCTTTTAGCCTAGCACAAACAAATTGCATACCAGACTTGCATCGAGGTGTTTATGGACGCTGCGAGAAAATTGTTCTTTACCTTCCCTACCTTTGACTATACCACTCTCGCCTAAGTACTCTGATCTTAAGCGCCTTTATGGCAAATTGATTGTATGTGGCTTTTGCTGTAACTAAATTCTCATTCAAAGTTTTTCTAAATTTGTAATTGGATTCTTAAAACTTGTTATAATTCGCCTTGAAACACTCCACCGTTTGTTTTAGTTATTATTTATTTTTTTGTTGTTTACTAAACTCAATCACACCAATAAACCACTTAAAGTTAAACATTATCCTTAAAAATTGTTACATACAAATATTTTGTGTTGTTTAAAGCAGTTCTTTACCATCGACCGACGGCTTACCAACTATAGCTAACCCTTTAAAAATTTAATTTCAAAACTATACATCTACCCACAACATTCGCCTCTTTAAGGTATCGTCCTTTTTTTTTTTGCATTTGCTTAATGCCCACCACCATCACCGACATAAATAACTTCTGGAATTCTTTCAGTTGTTCCAATAATAATCTGATTTGCTTCAGTCGAGCTGTCGTCCTTGTTGCTTGTAAGTAAGTTATGTTCCACGGCTTCCTCCTCTTCGGAGCTGGGACGTGTGATTGTGTGCAAGTTGTTAAAATAAAAAGAAAAATGTATTTTTTTTCCACCATAACCATCACCAGAAGCAGAAAAAAACAAAAAGGAAATGAAAATTAGTCATGATGATAATCCATATAAATGGAGAACAAATAACACTACGATGAGGACGCGTAAACAGATAGGTGAAACAGAAAAAAATGCACTATGCTAAAATATTGATAACATACGATGCCGAAAATCCTTTAAAGATCCAGTCTTTCCAACTCTTCGATGTACCATCGTCAACCTTTGCCTCGACATCTTGACAAAAGTGCTTGCGATCGTGACTTCGTCCGCTCTTGCAGTCGCAGAGTATCCGTTTTCGGCATTCGTGGTCACACGCCGGTTTTACTGGTGAGTTTTTCCAGTAGTTTCTAGAAAAATTAGAAGTCATTATAGTACTGTGTTAAAAAATTAATAAGTTGAGTTCACTACTCTAAATCTATAAAAAAAAGTAATTTCTAAAAACATTTGTAGGGTTTTCCGTATTTAAAGAGATTTTTTCCTGCTTTTATAGGTCGTTGAGTATTTTTTTTTAAATACCGAAAAGCCGAACTTATATAAAGCTGAAAAATGAGATTCTTCCACGCTCTAGCCCTCTGAAAATGTGTTGCCTGGCTCCCGAAATCGTCGCCCTCGCCACTATCCTGAGCGACTTTTTGAAGATTCCTTTTGGCGGTGGCTTCCTAATGTCACCGCGTTGCGGCATTTATAGTTTTTTTTTTTTATAAGAGACAGTCTTACTAGATTACTACTTCCAAGGATTGTTGTACCTCACTTATACTCAGTATAAACGGCAAGCCTTTCATCAAAAATCTATCCAAGCCAACCCCGGTCTGACATTTGTAGGTTTTTTTTTACACTTACTTGTAATACAAGTCAAACAATTCCTGATTGTTCGCCATCTCGTCGATAAGGTTGTCCCAATCCTTAGGCCTTAGAGCCGTCATACTATATGCCGCCCTTGTCGAATACAGCTTGTACCAAATGGGGTAGTCATATAGGTTAGCTTCCTTCAAATTCATAATCCACGATTCATGGTCAATAACCAAACGTGTCGTCTGATCGTGATCCCCATCGATGTAGTAGATCCGGTAGCCAGGATTCAAGTCGTAGTACGGAGATACTGACGGTCCAATATACCCAATGCTGGTTGTGTGACCTAAAATACAAAAGAAGATCAGTACCGAACTGGCGGTCAAGAGAAAGGAATTCCTCTCCTCCCCTTACTCAAATCGGTGGGATCATAGAAAACTTCGAACTCGTCATAGTGTGTATGACCGTAGAACTGTGCCACTATCGTGCTCTCGTATCGGGCAATAATTCTGTAGAAATTCCTCGACCAGACTTTTAGGCAGTCCGAGTGTCCCGGTGGAATGTGTCCGATTACGTGAACCTTTTCGTTTGAAAATTCAGCACTCTGCAGCTCATAGATGAACCATTGAAGCTCGGTTGCCGGATCTGTTGAGTTTAGGAGAAGCCACCTGCGGGGAATAGGATTAGTATCGGTTTGCATGTACGAATAAGTCCTTACCAATTTTTGTTGTTACAATAGTTCATATTTAGCGAAATGATTCTAAAGCCAGGTCTCACGAGAACCGAGTAGAAAGCACCCCTGCGGACTGTATGCGAGACACTCGCGGGCAACCACCGCCGCCATTGTACATCGAGTTCGTCGTAAAGCCAAGAGATGGAGTTGTCCTCGTGATTCACGTACGGTGGTGGAAAACTGTTCACCGGAGCGCTCTCATGATTTCCGAGGGCGGGAAAGATTGGGATACCCGGAAACTTCTCCGTCATTTGCTTCACAGTCTCTTTGATGATCTCGAGGTTCTCCCGCTTTGTCTGATTCCAGACATCATGTGGCGGCAAGTCGCCCGTCCAAAGAATGTAGTCGATATCCTGATGTGTATCGGCGATATGTGACAGCAGGTTATCCACAGTCCTCTTGGGAGTGTCACACTTTCGGTAGTCGCCCCATTTTCCCGCTGCGGCATTCGGATTCGACGGTCGACCGCTGCTTAGCCGACAGCACAGAGGCTCATTGCACTCGGCGTTTGAACCTTCGACATAATGGGGATCGTAGTGGGTGTCGGAGATCTGCAGAACTTTGAAGAATGGCGCCCCCTCCTTTGGAATAGGTAAATCCAAGACTGGCGGCTTAGGAACCGGTGGGAAGGCAACCTCCCACTCGTGGTATGGATTGAAGACATCACCGCACGCATCACCGATCACAAAACTGCAGATTTCATCCGGGCCCAGGTTGGTTCGCTTCAATACGTACACCACTTCGCCCTATAAAATAAGACAGAGATGTGAAATGACTTTGAAGGATCGTTGCACTCACCCCAAACAACTGGCTGACACCCTCGCAAACTCGCTGACTTTGAATCTGCAGATTCACACAGAACTCGTAGATCATTCTGATGATTTCGGATTCACTCTTTCCCGTGCGAATGTAGTGCTGCAAAAGTCCCGCACCTACATACAAACTGGAATTAGGATCGCTTTTTCTTATATCCCAACGTCAAACTTACCCGCTTTACAGGCAGTGCACGAGACCTTCGACATTACACTGTTCTCCACCTCGAACGCCACCTGCTTTAGATTGAGGAGCTTCAAAGCTTTATCCACAAATGGCAAATAGGTCAAGCCATCCGACGGTGTGTCATACCACAGCATCCTCGATGTACTGTTCTTCTTGAGCTCCCTCAGCCGGTTCAGAAACTCCTCATCACTGTCTGAAGGAGAGGGATTTGTCCGATTTGGATACATTTTCAGCTCCACATGGGGGACGATACTCCTCGGCACCGATTGAATGTCCCATTTGTCCTCTGGTTCGATCCATTTAACCACAGCTCCTCCCCCATTCGTAAAGATAAAAGGCAGACCTGCAAATTGGAAATGTCTGTGCTCAACACCCCAAAAACTCTGTCATCAATAACTTACCATCTGCGCCAATTATGACCCAACAGCAGACAACGGCCAATACGACCAATGACTTGGTCATACTCATCATTCGACTACAATCCTCCTGGCAACGGTATAATGATGCGGTACCTGCAACGAAGGCAAATAAGAACGTTTTCAAATCGATCTGAAGTGACCTCTTAGGTGCATCATAAATGATTTAGATACAGAGCAACTCTCCGTTGCATAACCTAGTGCTCGATGAGCGTCGAGTGCGCACATGAAAGAAAGTGCAACGTCATTGTGTACAACGCCACAACTCTATCCGTCGCAGCACTCAAAATGATA
The DNA here is from genome assembly GCA_949372485.1 of Cheilosia soror. Lineage (NCBI taxonomy): Eukaryota > Metazoa > Arthropoda > Insecta > Diptera > Syrphidae > Cheilosia > Cheilosia soror. Next base: position 82,700,855 of record OX443561.1, read on the forward strand.
AATGATGAGCATTCTATAATTGGATGGCTCTCAAGCCGCAGTCCCACATCGATTCGTAACGGAGTTCGTTTCGGATTCTCTCCATATGCGAGTATATGGATTCAATCAGAAGTCCATTGAACCACGACAAAGTACCAAGAGATGTGCGGTGCGTACATCAACTTTGCATTGTGTTGTGTGTTTTGTTTAGTGCAGTGGGTAACTGGGAGAAATTCCAAAGAACACTACTGACCTTGTTTGGCTCTGGAGCACGTGTATTGGATTACACGACAGAAAAAAAAAAACACCTCAAAAGCCGCAAACTTTTATTCGAGTTATCGCACTGCAGGTGATTTTATTGTCGAACTAGAGTTATGGGCAAAACGTTGACGAAATTGTGTCAGTGGATGTATTCTACTTGAGCAGGAGCATATAGCAGACTTGTGGTTTTGTAACATCCAAAATAAATCAAATTGAAATCAATAAACGGATTTAATGATCGAATGCATTGAATCAATGAACGAACCTATTTAAGTACTAGCTGAATGTTTGAGAAAACTGCTTGATCTGCAACTGAGCCCCTCGGTATGAAAGACGAACTAACTAAATGTACCTTGCCAAGGTTAGGTTAGGTTGTAAAGAGTGTGAGTTCAATACAGTGGACAAGGGACCACATTGGACCCATCGCCATCTCTGGGAAAACTAAACCTCAACCACTTATTTTATACAAAACCTAAAAATTGTTTTAAATTTATTTGCAAGGCCAACCTTCTCGAAATTGTCGAAGAAATACAAGATGGTCCCTCTATTCCGAGCAATAGCTCGACATTCACAGAGAAGATGAGTATATCCTCTGCGACATGTAGGTCCTCGCAATAACTCCACTTTCTAAGAAGGCAGTGCCCAGAGAGTATCGCTATTCGTAGCTTTGAACTGCTAAATTTTAACAATTCCATAGAATTTTCGCAGTGGCTCAGTGGTTAGTTTGCTGGACTACTTGCTAGGGCTCCCAGGTTCGACCCCTGTATAAAACACAAATTATGTACTTCTTAAGTTTTTTGCGCCACCTCTCGCGAACGTCTGACAAACATCCGAGAGTTTAACTGTCCTGAAAAAGGTTCTCAGTTGAGCCGTTTAAACGCGGTGTAAAATTGTAGGTCCCTTTCATTCGTCCCAAAAATAAAAACTCACACAAACGAATGTTTGTGAGAAGTCTAGGGCTAGGGTGTCTACACGCCTGTTGCGCCAACTATTTATTTTATTGTAGATTTTTCCCAATCTAGCTAAAAACCTTTTGATACTTTGTGGCCTTCTTTATGTGACCATCTTAGGTCTGCCCTATTTTTGGTTTTCCCGAGAATAATTCTCTTGGCCACGGATATTGGTGGTCCTACCTATGCACTCAAATGTTAAATTTTGTAGAAGCTGTGCTCCGTTTTTGGCCACAACGTCGGCACTTTCGTTATCCTCATTAATGACACGTGTAGGTCAATATCACTAGAATTTATGTGTATACCTGTCTAGTCCATGAATCCTCCTTAGTTTTGGAACCATCCGTACCTTGACACACATGATCTAGTACAATTGTGACATTTTTAATAGTAATCGGCTAAAATCATTTGCTAAATTCATATTCGTGCGTGACAAATACCAGGCTTTTAATAAATTTGACGGGTAAAATGTGTTTTTCGAAAATGATAATGGGCGTCCATAAATTGCTTAGTCACTTTTCTTGGAATCATTTTACGGACAAGGGCTTAAGTAATATAGACCGATATTGCACAGCTAAAACCTTGGTAATGATTTGGCCGCTTCCCCTGAGGCATCCATTCTTAATAAATTCAAATTGTTTTTCTCTGCGTATACCACTTCATAGTTGGTTCGATCAGCCTTTATAAATTATAGCTGATGGTTGGCCCAAACATTGTTTCTGCGAACCTATTTGCATTTCTAAAGCTTTCTAACAAAATGCACTTTTCAAATTAATTTTTACAATTTTCTGCTTGATTACCATCGAGATGTCAGTTTGACAGGACTGTACGATTCTTTAAATTGTCAGGTAATTTTGTTCATATAGCACTCATATCGATCAGTTTGTAGCTTGTGTACTCTTGTCTTATTCAAGTCAGTCAATGTGATGTATTAAGATGGAACCATTATAGAATTGCATTGCAGTAATGTAGCTTCAGCTAGTGTACGATTACTTTGGAATTTCAAGCCGATCGCAGTAGATTTTGGTCTATTTTTGGCACTAGCTTCCCCCCCCCCCCCCCATTTCACCCTTTTGGAGTTAGAATTTTCCCAAATCGCTTCTAAGGGTTCACTTTGGCCTTAAAAGGGAATTTGTTTCAAAATATCAGCTTCCTAACCCTTACCGTTTGGGCTGGGCCAATCACAGGACAAACTGTTTTAAATATGAGATTAAGCAAGGATATCCCTCGATAGTTTTTGTAAGACAAAGGCTTATCTTTTGGAACCAGTAGTCCAATTATCGGGTCATTATTCCGCCCATGATGACTTTGCTCATGTATCCTTTCGAAACATTCCCTCCGTATTTGTAGAGCTCTGCTGACCATCAGCGCCGGCGTTCTTAACCTTGCTTAGGCGAGATCTTTTTATGCTGATTCATTAGAACACCAGTTGGACACCACGACTGAGGCGGCTGGGGCATGTAGAGCGAATGGAAGCGAATGCGTCTTCTGGCCCAGAAGATCTCCGAATTCACGCCCGTTAAACGGCGCATTAGAGGAAGGTCGCGACTCAGGTGGCGCACGCAAGTGAAAGGGCCCTTTAACCAACTTAGCGTGCAAAACTGGAGACAGCTGGCCAGCTCGCTTGTTAGCTGAGGCCTAAGTCCACCCCGGACTGTAGCGCCACCTTAAGTAAGTAAGTAAGCTTTCAAGCCACCATGGTGTTGGCTAACTCTTCGATGGAATCGCGCAGCTATGGCCACCGGACTGCAGGAGGTGAATGGACTCAAGCGAAATCTACATAGACCTCTGGGTAACGCAGGTATGCTAAGGTGACCAACGTCGATTTTTTTTATCTTTTGGGCGGTTCTCAGCTTCGCTTTATTCGATATAGTCGAGTTTTGAATCAGGGAATACAAGATAATGTTTAGGGTAGACATTTGCCCACGAGAATGTGTGCAAGTTACATGCCTCGTATTGATCGAGTTGGTTTATTCGCGGTTCAAGCCATCAGGTTGCTATGTGAACTTTGGAAGCCTTGTGGAACTTATCGCCGTATTATAATATTTTTCCTAGAAGAGGTCGTAAGCTTTGTCATCGTTGCATTAAGTTGTGTAACCAACAATTTTTTCTTTCATCTCTGACTTTATAGTTGCATTCACAGGCATACTATGTTTGGGAAGGAAGATTCAAGAGTGCTTTCATCAGTAAATCTATTTCTATTACATGCGTTGACATAAGCATAGGTAATAAAGGACATGCCAGTTAAATAGGTTGCTGAAAGTACATATATAGACTTTTCGGGCGCTCCTCCAGCAAATTAAGCCTATGATACACCATCTACTACAACTTGAATCAAACTACCTAAAAAAAACAATTTACACTTAACCTTAGAGCTGCTGTTGCAATCCACAAGAACCTAACTTGCATAGAGTGTATCTGTGCCAATGAATCCCTGAAGATTCGAAGTTGCTTCATGATTTATGCCAAACTTCGAAACTTTTTGAGAGCATTCAGCCTAATGTGCTGGTATCCCAAAGGGTCAGTTGGGTCAGTATCTTCCAACCTTCCTCTTTGCTCCAAAAGACTAACAAATACATGTTCTTTTACTGATTCGCTGCATGCGTTCATTAACTCGCCCAGTAAAAGCTAAATTATTCGGAAACTTTCAACTCCCACTTTCACCTTCAAACGCAAACCTCGCGTACACACGCCCGACGCTCACTTCTTTTATACCAAAAACATTATTGAAAAGAAAACCTAATAAACTAAATGCAAAATACCACAAATCAAATGTAACTCCTGCGCCCGCCCGCCAGTCGATTTGTATTCAAGTGAAACATATTTTACGATCTCGCACATTTGGCTCTAATTAAGACGTCGACAGAAAAAAAAACACAGGCTCTCCGTTACGCCATAAAATAAAAATATGCTGTTCGCGCGAATTGTTGTGCATAAATAAATAAAGCTCTGCCCAAAATTAGGATTATGTGTGTATTTTCCTGCGTACAGAGTAACATCTCGAGGGCAGGCGGGTGGATTCACTCCACCAAGCATCGCCGCACTTTTACACATTTCGTATGCTGAACGCGGGCGTTTCTGTCCCTCCCCCATTTGCCAAACTGATTATTATGCGTTGAATATAATGGCAAAGAATTTCCGGAAGACATTCACAGTACATAAATTAATTCAGTTCACTGTGCTAATTGAATTGCTCTTGGCTATAGATACTCTCGCCGAGTATGGAAGACTAAATAACAGTCTTAACTAAACCCGACAACAATTACCATTGAAAAAAAAAGTCAAACTGAGTGATTTCAATCCAATCAATGGCAAGTCCAACATATGTAGGTACTCGTTCGTATCTATTCACGGGTATCGACCTGGACATGTGTCACGAGAAAACAAAATTGCATAAAAGAACTATCGTATCCGTGTGTGCACGTGAATTCCTGTACGAGTATCTATGGATTGTTTGGGATGGATTTTTGTTCTCTCTGTCGAATTAAATGAAGTCGTCAGCAGTTCATTTGTTGTTTAACATGTTTGTTTTGGACTATCTCACATGAATGCTGTAGATACACAGGCTTCGAGCTCGAGGCATATCACATTTTATTCAAATAGAGAGAGTCCACTGGGCAGACATTGTCGGTCGGCATCATCATTCGCATTCGAATTTCGAATCAATATCAATAAAATTTTGCAAAGTTTACATTTTTGAATATATTTTTGTTCGGATATGTGTTTTTTTTTGTTTCTGTTTGTTTGCTTTTTGTTGATTAGATTTGCAGACTCTATGTGTATGTAGGCGTGTGTGTGCGTGATTGGACATTTTAATAGGATGGAGTAAAACTGAATTTATTACGGTACCGTATATGTAAATGTAAATGCATTTGGTATGCTAATCAGACAGATAAACGTTGTGCCACAACAATGTCTCTGAAAAAATGGTCGATGGGTAGTATAGTCAGCCTTGAAGAAAGCATAATACTATTTAATTTCGGGTGTTGCAATGAGCAAGTACGCTTATTGGTTTGACTAACAAGCTGGTTGTACTGTCATTGTACATCAGTTTTGGGCTTGACCACAAAATAACAATTAAACATATTGCGATTCGAAATGGAAATTTTGTGACTGGTGTTGGACTAATTTTGTTGAAAAGAAAAATGTCTGATAGGTTTGTTTAGTCTGTTGTATTTATTTCCCTCTAAAAACTTGTCCACGTTTAGTTACAGTCCACCATAAGAACCTTTTTTACCACCTGTCTTTCATGCCTAGTCTGAAATTCGCTTCATCAAATTCGGTAAAATGATGGAATGTATCTACAGATGGATCAGAGCTATGAACGAAGGAAATAAAAAATTAGGACATGATATGAGAGTCATAAAAACTGTGCATGACGTTGCCTTGTATTGATGAATCCGTCACTAGTATGCTTCTTTTTGTCATACTCTACACAGATACGTCACAATGTAAATAACTCATATATACGTAAACCAGTTTGTCCTGACTGAATTGTGATCAACATCCAGCCCAAACTCCAAAAGGGGAAAAAGTGGGGCCAAAGTTTGTATGGGAACATTTTTATTTTCCATCCGATCACTTCGAATCAATTTCTCCGATTTTGAAAATTTTGCTTGGGTCGACTTATGCTCGGAAACAGACTAAATATAAAGGGTGATTTTTTTGCTGTTTGCTTTTTCAGTCTGATTTTTTGACGCGTGATTCGTGATACGTATCAAAGTAAAAAGATGTTCAGTTAGAATTTTTGCCCAAAATGGAAGAGCTGTCGACATGTGGTTTCAACAGGACGGCGTGACATGCTGCGCAGCTCGCGAATCCATGGACATATTGCAAGGCGAATTTGACGAGCATTTCATCTCACGTTTTGGACCTTGTGGGCGTAGTAGCGCAGTGGTTAGTGTGCTGGACTACTGTGCGAGGGATCCCAGATTCGATCCCCGGAAAAACACAAATTACATCTTAAAGTTTTTTCTACTGCGCCACCTCTCGCGAACGTCTGACAAACATCCGAGAGTATGACTGTCATGAAAAAGCTTCTCAATTCAGCCGTTCGGACTCGGCATAAAATTGTAGGCCCCTTTCATTCGTCGCAAAAATAGAAACTCGCACAAACGAATGGTTGCGAGAAGCTACACCTAGGGTGTCTACCGCCTGTTGCCTATTTATTTATTTTTGGACCTGTGAATTGGCCGTCTAGATCGGCGATTTGACGCCTGGACTATTTTTTGTGGGGAAATGTAAAGTCTCCCGTCTATATGGATAAACCAGCAACTATTGCCGCCTTTGAAGACAACATAACTCGTGTTATTGGTGAGATACCAGTCGGTATGTTGGAAAAGTATGCCAAAATTGGACAGTAGGGATGGACCACTTGAAACGTAGTCGCGGTCAACATTTACGCAAAATAATAGCCTTATTGTGATTGTCGATCAGCGATCGTCGCGTCGTCGTGTCGATTGCGTCGATTAATTTTGGCTTTTCGTACGCACAACATTTTTTCACTTCCAAGTCCAAGAGAAAGCATCCACCAGACATTTGTAATCGGCTGTCATATCGACAAATATCAATCGTAATCGACAATCGCACTCACAATATTAAAATTTATAATAGACGATCGGCAGTTGTTGCTCAACGATCAATTATCGACACTCACAATATGTATTCAAAAAGTAAATGACAAGAATTGATTTATCGACCCTAAATAAAAATTTCACTCAATTTTGCAAATTTTAATTTTTATTTTAAAAACAAAAGGTTTAAAAAATCACCCATTACAAGGAGCTGCAGAAGTAGAAAATGTCAACCGATGTTCTTTGACTTTAATTATTTTTTTTTTGTAAATACAGAACTTTTGTTCTGCTCTTGGATTATGTTTTTTTGATGTCTGAAATTTTCAATTAAATCGAGAAGATTATATCGGCTAAGTGACCGCCTAAATAATTAATGACCATTCGGGCCGGTTTATGGCATTTTCCATCACTCTTGCCAGAACTTTCGGCAATAGGTGCTCGCAATCTTGACGGATATCCTCTTTGAGGGCTGCAAGAGTCTGAGGCTTGTTGCGTATTTTCTGACAGCCTTGGATTTGATCTCTGTAACTTCTCTACTGCCGATCATGTCTTACGGAGATGGCCGAAAAGTTCAACGTTCACATTTTTTGGGTGCCAGATATTCCAGGAAATTGTAAGGCCGATGAAGTCGACAGAATTGAAACAACTTTACCCATACAGTAATTTGTCCGGTACCCTAGGCATATACCAATCGCTATCTGAATGCTATCGAGAGTATACAAATCTTAGGTGGACAAGTGGCACTACTTCTCTAGCGACAATATAAATTTGGCCTCAGCTGAACTTGAAACGCTGCTCTAGGAAATTGATTTCCCTCAACAGATCGCATATCGACGCCATGATTGGGCACTGCTTGATATGAAAGCATGCCGTAAGGCTAAGATTTTTTACAAACGACATTTACAGAAGCTGTATGAATGAAGAAGAGTAGGAAAATATTCCTCACCTCAAGGAAGCTTCACTTTGGAGCCTTCCATTGCAACGACTTGGGTGATCTTTTTTTTTTTTTTTTTTGAAATACTTCTCCCAGGAAAGGCAAACCTATAACGCTTCATCAGCTCCCCGAGATGTTTGCTATGCTATGTATGTTAGTTCTGCACTTAAATTGCTGCAAATTGTAGTCTTCTGGAATCCCCAGGAAGCGAGTTCCAAAGTTTGCTTGTCCTGTAACAGAAGGAGTTTTGGAAAGATGATGTCCTCGCGGTTGTCAAGTGTACTGTATGGTCATGACTCATGAACCATGAGCATTAGCAGCCTGTCTTGTGGGGCGCCTAAAAGTTGCATTTCGAGGGATAATACTCTTGAGTTCCTCGGAACATCTACCATGGAAGTACCTATAGAACAAGCATAGATCAGCGACTTGTCTTCTGTGCACCAACGGTTGCAGATTCGATGTGAGTTTAGGGTCTCCAATAAGTCGAACTGCTCGTCTCTGTATGCTGTCAAGAAGGTTAAGTGAATGTTTTGGGGCCAAGCTCCATATATGGGAGCAATATTCCAGGCCTGATGGTCTAACCTGTGCTTTGTAGAGAAGGAGAAGTTGCTTGGGGCTAAAGTACCTCTTTGCTCTAAATAGGTAGCTCAACTTAGCGGACGCCGATCTTGCGATATAGGATATGTGGTCCTGATCTGATAAACACAGACTTCAGAAGCATCTTACGTTATAAAGAGCTCAAAATGGTTCAATTGGTAGGGAGATCTTATATTAATAAACCTATGCTGGTCTAAGTGTTTTGCCGTTTCCGAACTGGCAGCCACTTTCCACCAAGCAACCAACCAAAAAAATCCCAATGCCGGCCAGATCTGTCAGCATCTCGCGTAGTCGTGTTGTCCCATACCCTTTTAGTCGAACGGCTAAACGTCGAAGTGTATGCCCAGTTGGTGTCAGACGACCAGGAAATCTGCGTCGAAATTCCCACTGCGCCAAAACGAACGGTGAGTTATCTGTCAGCAAACCATCAAAGATACCTCCGCAGAACACTCAAGGTCATCACAATGTCGCACAAAGTTCACTTTCAGTACAATCGGCTATGAGAAGAACTATCACTCCTGGAGGACGATTTTAATCCGGACTTCTGTGAAGCGATGGTTATCTGACGACAAAAATATGTCTTTGAAAGCCTTTGAAATGAGTCAAAACAATGCCAAGTCGACAGGCAAAACTTAGAAGATAGAAGCAATTGAAGAAGAAATTAACACCCTGCGGGTTGCCATGCGACCAAGAGGCGTCAGGTCTATCTCCATGTTAATATGGCGACGCGAACATTTAAGACAAAGAGACTTGCCGTCTTTAGAAGACAGAATATATAGTCAAAAATATGGGCAATGCTAATCACCCAATAATTATCGTCCTCATGTAAACCTATACGATACCTTACATACGAAGCTTCTTTAAATTTTAGGAGAAGTTCGTTAAAAATGGTGACAGCGAGTCGTCGTCATAGCATAGATGTTGTTCGTCTTTTCTCATGGAGGGGTACTTACACATATTGTTTATCGTTTCAAGATTTTGATTTATTTATTTTTGAATCCTTTCACTCTCGAGACAATAAAGTCTTAAAAAACATTGACACAATTTTGAGACAAGCTACAGAATAAACTATTTCAGAGGCTAACAGTAGGCTTTCCAGCAAACGTCACTTACCGCTACACCATGGCCATCGCCTAAGCTTTCAAAACTCTCACTAATTTAACTAGTTTCCACCACTAGCTACCAACGAAGCTATTTTCATAACGCCAATTAACTACAACGAACCTTCTTTCTACAAACACACTTAGTTAGTTAGTTAATCGCTTTTCAAAAGCAGTGCACATATCAGCCTTGGCCCATATAAGCCGTCAGTTTGAGTACATAATTCAACAAGCGTTTCACTTTTTCCAAACAATTCCATGCAAATGTTTAGTTAAAAAAAATTTCCCTATTGTAGACAGTTGCCTGTTAATTTACTTTTGCAATAGCCGCTTATTAAAAGTAACACGCATAGGAGGTTCATTAAACTGAACGCGCCGCGCGTTACCGCCGCGCCGGCCGACACCAACATACAAAACGTCTTCGTTTGGATCATTTCAATTGGGCTTGAGTGAAATTTCCTCTCAAAGAAAGATGACTTCAGGGGGGGTAAAAAACCTCGCATCATAAGTCATAACTTTCGATTCCCTCCAGTCACGATATCGATTTTCGGATTTTACACTGTAATCCGTAAGTTAGCATTGACACAATGCCCTTTGGGGGGTCATTTGGGGCGCCGACCTATCGCTGCCGGCAAATCACTTTCAATCTATGACAAACTTTTTTGTGCTCACGTCTCGTTTCGAGTTCGTTAAGTCACCTAGGCCTAAGAAGTTGGTTCATGACCGCAACACCAGACGCGTGCAGGTGTAAAGCTAGTGAAATTGTGTTCATGAATTATACAACACGCTCGCAATTAGTTTATGAGTTGTTTGATCGAAATTGAAATTATTTGCAGTAATTGAGAAAGGCGTCAAATTGTTGCTGTGTGGATGCAGACAATTATTGCAATTTTTTTAGTTCAACTGAGAGATCAACGCGCATTCAGTTGATTGCGATTGAGATGGTTTATTGTTCGGCAAAATGGGTTCGTCGTCTTTATGTTTGAATACAGTACTGCTGAAAAGTTTTTATTCACTTTTTTTTTTAAAAAATTAATTGCCTTGAGACACGAGACAAGGTATTGAGTCAGATGAAGAATTTGACATCCACCGAGAAGATAATATACGATGCTACCAAGTTTTATTTAAAATATATTCTATTACATATTAATATGACTTAAATTTTGTAATTTTTTCAAAGTAATTTCAACATTTTAAGGGCTGTGGTTATGTCCATAAAAAGCACAGAACAACAACAATTTTTGTCATAGTTTTTTGTAAAATGCAAGACCAGACCAAAACCCAAAATATAAACAACTAATAAATTTAAGTTAGTTAGTAGAATATGTCGGAATTTTCACCTTTTCGAAAACTTTAAGGCGGCTCTCAGATTGAGGCAACGAGTTGTTGACTACGTATTTTATTTGAAAACAAAATGTCAGGGGAAAAATGTCAATACAAATATTTGGTGTGGTTACGGATGGTGCCCCAGCTACGATCGGTATAAAAAACAGGGGCTTGTAAAAATAATAGAAGACGATGTCATTGCTGTCGAAATTTTCGTTTTTTATGCAAAAAGGCTTTAAAAATGGATCAAGTTATGCAAGTCGTCGTCAAGACTGTTAATTTTATAAGAGCCCGGTCAATGTCAAAATGTATGCCTAATGAAATCCAATCTTTGCCAGAACTTGACGATGATATAACTTTTGAGATATATTCGAATCAGAGCACCATTGTTGGGTCTCTTTTCGTCTTCCTACCACTATAAACCCTACCCAGACAGACTCTCTGGACGTCTCCAGAGTTCTTCCCTGAGTTCGATTCCTAATGTTAACGCTAGCATCTGTTTATATGAGATCTGTTTCATCCAATGGGTCTCGACCCAATGTTTTCCCAAGATCCTCATTCTTCTGCAAAGCCGGACATTGACACAATATATGTGCCGCTGTCTCAGATTCCTCCCAGGCATAGCTTACAAGTATCATCTTCTCTAAGACCCATCTTCCTTAAATGATACCCGAAATTACCATGACCTGTAGTTAACGCCACCACCCATTTCAATGTTCCTCGACTCATGCTTAGAACCTTTCTCTGAGTGGAGCAGGTCGGCCATTGTATTGCCATTTTAGCTTGTCTATATTGTTCCACGGTTGACCACCTTCTCAGGTGTTCTGCCGTGATCCATTTGTGAATCAGCTGTTCTACCATTCATTTACCACTTGGAGAGAATGGTTCTGGTCCCAGCAACTTTTCAGTTGACCCCTGTTTTGCAGGGGAGTCCGAGCTTACAGATTCAGCATTTTTGGTAGATTTACTGCGCATTTAAAGGGCTTAAACAAGCTTCTTCAAGTCAAAAACCAACTCAACTGTACGACGTTTTACTTAATAAACGCTTTCCAGCTAAAACTAAAATTATTGCAGGCCCATCTTAATGTAAACAGCTTTTGGAATTTTAGCACGTTGTCCAAATGTCCATAATGCAGGCTTAACTTTCACTTTAATACAAGAATTCAAAAATAAATTCCACGATTTTTGGGCAAATAGTCAAATTTTTTGTATTTTTTCAACTACAAGGTGGTGCAACAGTAATCCTCCTATCAGAAAATGCTATAAATTTTGCGATTGGCCCCTAATGTCAGTTCTGTTTTGACATTTGTGTAGTAAACACATGCGAAATATACGTTAATAAACAATGTTACGCTACACTGCTCCAGAACGCGGAATATTGGTGACTATTTATTTGAGCAATAATCGGTCGGTGACTTTGGCACAACGTGAATTTCGTCGCAGATTTCCTAGCCGTCCAACGCCTACTGGTGAAACACTGCGACGTTTAGCCGCTCGCCTCGAAGAGACTGGAACAACACGAGATGCTGCCAGGCGTAGCAGACCCCGGAGTAGCCGTTCTGCGGATAATATTGCTGCTGTAGCCGAAGATGTCATGGACATGAAGACGTCGCGGGCCAAACGGTTACTATGAATGGTGAGCGCTACAGAGCAATGATCAACGAGTTCTTTTTGCCGCAACTTGATGAATTGGGATTGGAAAACAAGTGGTTCCAACAGGACGGTGCAACGGCACACACTGCACGTGCCACAACCGATATGCTGAAGGATGCATTTCCCGGGCGCCTAATTTCCCGTTTTGGCGATTTGCACTGGCCAGCAAGATCGCCTGATTTGACCGCTCCAGACTTCTTTTTGTGGGGCTTTTTGAAGTCGCGGGTTTATGTCAACAAGCCTCAGACTCTTGCAGCTCTTAAAGACCATATCCGCCAAGAATGTGAGGACCTATCGCCGGAAGTTTTGGGCAAAGTGATGGAAAATGCCATAAAAAGGGCTCAAATGACAATCAACTGTGGCGGCGGCCATTTACATGACATCATATTCTCGACTTGATGTAAAAAAAATTAAAAGACCAAATAAAAATAATCCACAAGAAGAATCAAAGTTTTTCATTTTTTTTTTTAAATTACAGCCAAAAAACATCGGAAGGTTATTTTTGCGCCACCTTGTATTTACAACTCGATATAGCTACACTGCAACCAAATTTTCAAATGGAATGCATACAATCTAACTTGAAAAGAAATTTGATCACGTCTCTTTGTTGGAGTTTTATAAATCATACCTCAGGCGTCATGCGTTCTTCATGTCATCATTGTTTAAAAGCACGTACATTATGTGAACAACTATTTCCAACGGTGAAACATACTAATGTCGTTTTCGGTTGGTCGTCCAGAACCGTCCGGAAGCAATCCGAACGCTTCTGAAAGCGTTCGATTGGCACTCAACTGACAGTTCTTCTAATGAAAAGAAGAGACATTTGCTTCTGGATTTGAATTCAGAATTGCGGAGAGTTCTTCCAGACGGTTCTGGATGACCAACCGAAAACGACATAAGTGTAAAAATGGTGCCATGAAATAAAGCCTTATGTAAAAAGGTCCAAAATGTAACTTTGGACTTCATTGCGCTTCTGAAATTGTCCAAAACGATTTTTGGACTTTATTTCATTTCCAAAACTGCTATAAAGACCAAATCAAAGTGGAAATAAAATTCAAACAACAAATATATGGGGAGAATTGAAAAAAAGGATGAAGTTCCGAATTTTACATACTAAAAACCTCGCACCTACTCCAAATTCTACAGGAGTGGACCAAGGACTTTATTGCACTTTCAAAAATGAAATAAAGTCCAAAACTCGTTTTGCAATTCCAAAAGTGCAATAAAGTCCAACAAAGTCCAAAATTACGTTTTGGACTTTTTTGCATAAGACTTTATTTCATGGCACCGTAAAAATATTAGAACCATCATGTCGGAACACCTTGGGGACTATAGGGATTATTATGTTATCGGCCAAGCCCAATTTTAGGCCAAACTATAGTTTGTAGTTTATGCTCGTTAGCTATGTATATGGTAATGTAATTGTGGCCCCAAAACACGATTTCTTCTTCCAATGTGTCCTAGATAAACAAAAAAGTTGGACACCTTTGCTTTAGAGGTTGGTTTGTCATTTTACCGACATTTTTCTGCATTTATTTCTTAGTCTTTCTTATAAAAAGTTTAATTTGTTCGTTTTTATAACCACAAAGTGTCAAAGTCATATTGTCGCAGTAAATAAAAAAACAGGATCATGATCAATGATTAACTTTCCAGGAACGACAAAGTGGAACATTCCAATTGTCTGAATAATTTATTGGGCAAAAGTGCAAATGAAGATAACTTAATCAGTTAAATTTCACTGCCCATCATATCATAACCATAAACAAAGAAGCTTCATTAAGCGACTACTTAAATAAAATGTCACGACAGATGACTCAGCATCCTCATTACCTCAGTTTGTACAGTACAGCATTATTTTCACTCGAATTTTAAAATGAATAAAAATAAATAAATAAATAAATAAACAAATATGTAGATGGCGCAACAGGTCATAGGACCTAGGCCTAGCTCCTTACAACCATTCGTTTGTGTGAGTTTTTATTTTTGGGACGAATGGAAGGGACCTACAATTTTATGCCGATTCCGAACGGCTTAATTGAGAAGCTTTTTTTATGACAATTATACTCTGGGATGTTTGTCAGGCGTTCCCGAGAGGTGGCGCAGTGGAAAAAAACTTTCAGATGTAATTTGTGTGTTTTCCGGTGATCGAACCTTGGTCCAGCACACTAACCACTGAGCCACTAAGTCCATTCGAATTTTATGCCAATTAAAAATTTGGCTTGGCGAATACCTTTGAGCCCTAGTGTAAGTTCACTTTCCCAATCGCATTGGCACTATACCAAGTGTTGGTAATTTGTCGTCATTTTATTATCTAGCAATTATAGCCAACTATTGCTGCTGCCACTGGAATTTTATATATCTTTGCTCCATAACAGCACACGTGACCTCCATTTAATGGTTAATCCTCGTACAATGTGAGAACTTGTATAGTCTTTGTCACAAATTGTGAGATACTTGCAAGCAATTTGAATGAGTAACTCGTTTCGTCTTTGTGTGTATGTTAATTTGAAGAATATATTTTTTGTTCTTTTCGCCAGGCGTACATTAACCCAGTTTATATGTAAGCCATTTGACGGTTAAGAAGAGGTAGACAAATGCCTTCTTTGTTTTGCGTTCCTCTTTGGCACATCACACATATGAGCCTCTCAAATGAATTATTATTGAATTCAAATTGTCATTGTTTTGCTTCTGACAGGTGGAAATAAAATAAATTGATAAAGGCGACAGCAAACGTTATGCGGTCTCGAGATAATCTTTTATTTCTATAAGGAAGTCAGTTGCAATGTATGAGATTTGCTGTGCATGACATGTTCGAAATGTTTGCACGGAATTGAGTAACAGATTTGATTTCACACGAGATTTCCGGGCTGGAAATTAAAAATGTTTTTCGTCTGTTTTATTTTGTATCTTTTATACAACGAAACATGTTAGCTTTAATTAGCTCGACGAGTTGTGACCAACAGAGTGTAGAGAGTCATACGTTATGTAATGACAGTCATGGCAAACACTGTAAGTATGGGTCATTGTGCATCGAACTTTCTGACCGGTTGACTGCCTTTAAATGCGTTGGGTATATAGCCAGATGTTTCTCTATTAGAACTACCAACTGAATGTGGTTTAATGTATTTCCAATATGTGATTCACAAAGCGTTGTTCGATTACACCTTAGGTTAGCCTCATTTAGGCCAGAGAAGGACCATTGTGATACCACATAATCGAATGATCTCACAACTATTCGTTGAACCAACAGGGGCTAAGAATAAAGCGTTAGAGACAAAGACAACTGATGCGTGTATAGAATTTCGTTAAGCAAAAATACAGACTTCTACAGAATTTCATCTACAGGGCGCAGTGGTTCAGTGGTTAGTATGTTGAACAAATGTTGTCACTTGGGATTTCAAAAATGTGGTAGATTGGAAGGAAACAAGAGTGGTAGATTTAAGAAATGGGTGGTAGATTTGAAGTTTATATGCACCATTTCAACTAGTCACAGAAAAATCAGCAAATACATATAGGTAATGTGCGATCCCAGCAATCACTGGTCGGATATGTTCTCCTAGAACTCTCATTAGCTGGTACATATTAATATAATCATCTGTCCTATTCTTGTGGACTCTTTCCGAGTAAGTGGAAAACAACTCCAGCGCGTCCCTAACAAAGGCGGTTCTTCTTCTCCCACCAATTACCGACCCATACCACTTACGTCCGTTCTTTTCTAAAGCCATAGAAACGCTCACAATTCGTCAGCTTATGAAATATCTTGAATCACGGAAACTTCTCAATGACCGTCAGTACGGTTTTCGTGGAAACAGATCCACTGATGATTTGATGACTTATCTCACCGGAAAGCGGGAACAATCTTTTCACTACTCTGGTGAAATAAAGATTGTTACGCTTGATATTTTAAAAGCATTTGACAGAGTTTGACACCAAGCTCTTTTGTCAAAAATGCGTGCTTATGGGATCGATGCGACTTTTATTCAATGGATTAGAAACTACATTTCTGGCCGCTCAATTCAAGTTGTTTTGAATGGTTTCACTTCTGAAACTCACCATATAAATGCTGGTGTTCCCCAAGGCTCTGTTTTGTCTCCGACTCTCTTTCTCATTTTCATAAATGATCTCTTGTCTGCAACTTCTTAATCCAATTTTTTCCTTCGCTGATGACAGCAGACTTCCCAACTAACATTTCAGCTTCGATAAGCTTCAATAGAGGATTACTTTTAGTTTCCAAAAGAATCCTATAAAACTTCGGTAAGGTCCGAAAGGCGAACACTTATCGAAAGCATTTTATTTATAAAGCCTCTAAAACGATTTCTATTAGGACTCTAATAGCTCAATAATCGAAGCTTTACCGAAACTACGAATTTGTAAAAAAAAAAGATGTTTCATTTCCATTCATTTTATTTATTTTTTCATTTTTTTGGTAATTATAGTAAAGTAGTATTAACTAACTATGACTATGAATGAATGTTGGTTGTTGTTATTCTGTATTGTTTTATTTATTCTCTCTCTTTGGGATTCTTTTAGGCCTGGAATGAAACATGAAAACAAATTTATAGAACGAAAGAAAAAAACCCGAACTACCGCGGGATTCGAACCCAGACTTCTAAGTATCAGAAGTATCTTACTCATCATATGCGCTACCTGTAATACGCATTTTACAAACTTAAAACTTAACCAGTTCAAACTTTTCTCTATTATCAAAACAAGCTTTGTTAAGAGTTCCATTCGGATTACATATTTACCTTCGGAAGCATTACATATTTATCTTCGGACCTTTAACCAAACTGAAGAAATGTTTGCCTACGATGTTTTATTCTTCCTCCCATCATATCTATAAAGCTTCGCTAGTAAAATAATGCAATCCACAAAGAAGTCTTCCGTAAAGTTTCGATTAATGACTCTTGGAAGTTTTATACAAGTTTACTTATAGAAGCTTGTGTAATAATATTTAATCGAAGCTTTATAGAAACTGTAAGTTCCTCTTCTTTCGATAACTACAATAAACGAAGCTATGAGTTTAATTGCTCTTGAAAGCTTCATCTTATTTTTCTAAAAGGCCTTAATGAAGTTGTTATAGAAGTCAAGACTTCGGTAAAGAGTTTGCTTCTGCTAGAAGCTTTACAGAAGCTCTAAAGAAGCCTTGACCTGTCGGATCTGAAACATTTGTGTCTTAAGGAAGTTGAAATGTTAGTTGGGTTACCTTCTCATATTTATTCCGAGACTCAAGTACTTGCTCTTCGGCCATAAAAGAGGAACGGCAACATATGTTAAGCTCATTAATTTCTGACCTTGGTAGCATTATAAAAAAGGTCTAGCCAATAGGGTGGAGTTTAATGCTTCCAAAACGCAATGCTGTTTGCTATCCCTAAAGCAAAAACCAAACCTTTAGCCATTATCAATGAATGTCCATTATATTTTCGAAACCGAACGACTTTCCATTTTCGGTATGTGTGTCCATGAAACACGTCGTTAGAACGACCATATACACGAAGTCTTCAAGAACGCTGCGAAATGTCTATAGGTTTCCTCAAACGGTGCAAGAAATATTTTACCCCTTTCGATCTAGCTAGAGCTACAATATATAAGGCGTTCATTCGCCCCAAACGTGAGTACGCTTCTCATTATCTGGTCGGGTGCGCCGAAAACTATACATTGCACTATTGCACCTACTGGAAAGGATACAAAAACTGAAAACTAATTGGAGACACGAACATAGGGCGTCAATGTCCAGGTCGTTAAATGTCAATCTATCGCTCGAAATTCTTAATCGAACTCACTAGAGAACAAAATCTTCTTAGCGAACGAAATGGAAATTGCCTGTTTTGCTGGGATATGAAACTGTAGACTGAAGATGTTAATTACGACACGAATGATAGAAATATCCATTAAAAGTGCGCCTCGCTTTCATTTTCTTATCGATATGAAAGCATAGAGGACTATAAAATATTTAACACTGGAATAACAAAATGAGTAGTTGTGGTAGATTGAAAAAATATTAAGAAATTGTGGTAGATCTACCACATTGTGGTAGAAGTGACAACACTGCGGTTGAACTACTGTGCGAGGAGTCCCAGGTTCGATTCCCGGAAAAACATACAAATTAGCTTGTCTACAAGCCTGTTGCGTCACCTATTTATATTTTTTTATCTACAGACTTTTGAAAATTCGGGTTGGCATCACTGCAGATGTAATAGCGAGATTGATGAGGGGCACGTACAAGTACATAGGAGATAGGATGCGAAGTTTGGTTTCTTTCTTCTCCTCGTTCATGCAGCTTCTACAGAAATCGTTGGTAGGAATGCCCAACACGAGAGCAAGCGTGTCAATAATGCAGTGTCCCTAAAACTATATCTATAAAACTTATAGCTTTTATGTGAACTATTTAAATTTAAAAATGGTTCAGTTTCAGTATAGAGCTGACTGCGACTCTCATTGAATTGCTTAGGAGGAATAATTCCAAATGTTGCTAATCTCTGACAATCTTCAAAAATGTATCTGCCTTCAAAAGCTTTTTAGTTGAGTTTATGCTTCTGACTTATAACAGGTTCTTTAAAATGTAGAACCGTCTATAATAGCCCCAAAACTTGTCAACACCGCACATATTGGAATATATATTTTAAATACATATAAACTTGGATTGGTACGAGTTTGGTTTACACACTTATTAGCATTTTTGCGGTCTACCATTCTAGCTTGATTCTCTCACTTTCGAGATGTGTGAAGTGTGACATTGCCATGATCACGCAGCATGGTAATAAAATGAAACCTTTATTCGGAGCTTTGGTTGAACGCTCCACCAATAAACATCTGCAAGGTAAGATGCCGACCGGTCGCTCGCAAGTGATTGTTGACCTTGTTCTAACGAAACTGCTAATAGCTAATTGTTTGAAATAATTTCCATCGTTTGCTATGGAGATGGAATGCGGCAAATGTAATTGAATATTTTTATTTTTTTTATTTCTCAATGGCGCTACTGTCCGAACTGGAAATGACCAAGCAATTTCCTATTTCAGTGGTATACACTGAGGTATACATTAGATAGGTAAACAATTTCGATAATAATTATAGCCAAATTTGAAGCGACTTTCAGACAAAGATTAGATACTGGGACAGAGCATGGCTATAGTAAAGACACATATTAACCAATTAGCGTGATGTTGATTATGTGTATAATTTATTGTGGGCATTTAAAGTTATCTGTTTTATCAATGTTATCTGGCATTTAAGATGAAAGATCCTTAGTGGAAAATAGCCCCACGGTAGAGGAAATCAATCGCTAGAAGCTGGCAAATCTGCCGGAGTGGATGAAATCCGGCCAGAAATACTCGTGGCTCTCTCGTGTCATTAAAGTGGCAATGCGGAGAAACTTCAAACGATTGGCAGATTGAGGTGATTGTGGCTCTTGTCAAGAAAGGGAATAAAAGGAATTGCTCCAATTACAGGGGCATATCACTTTCATCACCCCGGAAAAGTTTTTTCCAAGGTGCTAGAAACGCGTTGCAGAGCTGTGGTCGAGGCACGATTAGGAGATGAGCAGAGCGGCTTTCGTCCCGGCAGAAGCACAACCGACCAGTTATTCACTCTCAGAATGATACTTGAGAAGGCTTGGGAGTATGCTACACATGTTTACAATTATTGCTTCGCAGATTTGGAAAAAGCATATGACCGAGTCCCTCGAGGTAAACTCTGGAGTGTATTACAGGAGTACGGAGTTGACGGTTCTCTCTTGAGAGCCATTCAATCTCTTTACACAAACTGTAAAAGCTGTGTTCGGATAAACGGCGTTAAATCAATAAATTTCAGCGTGGGCGTTGGACTTCATCAGGGGTCCGTCTTGTCTCCTCTCCTTTTCATTAATTATATGGACTGGATGTTACAGCGCAGTCTTGGCGAGGAACGTTTCGAATTGGGAGATCTGAGGATAAGTCATTTGCTTTTCGCTGATGACTTGGTCATCCTTGGGTCGTCTCAGATTGAACTTCAGCGCGCACTCGATTGGTTTGTGGCCGTTTGTATTGAAGCTGAAATGAAAAATCTGAAGCGATGGTCTTCTCCAGAACGCCTGTTCAATGCACTCTGCATGTTAGTGGAGTCGCATTGAAACAGGTGGAGAAGTTTAAGTATCTCGGGGTCTTATTCACGAGTGATGGAAGGAGCAATGCCGAGTTTTCCTGTAGGATTGGTCAGGCTGGGTCAATTTTGAGACAGCTTGGTCATTCTGTTATTAGGAGGACTGAACTTGGTGTCAAAGCTAAGTTGTCAGTCTTTAATTTGGTGTTTGTTTCAACTCTTACCTATGGTCATGAGGTTTGGGTAATGACGAAAAGAATAAGATCGCGAAATGAGATTCCTCCATTGAATTACTGGTGTGACCTGTAGACATCGCATTAGAAATACCAAAATACATGTTCCATTCCCCCTTTGCAGAAACTGACCTTAACGTTGGCTTCACGCAGACGAAAATGAACGCAGGGATGTCCTATACAATAGATCCCTGTCAATATTCATCTGAAGGTAGACATTCATTTATTCTTTGACCTTTCGTAATATTCAGGACTCAGACCTTACTTTCACCATATTAGAATTCATAAAATGCAGGCTACCTTATTAAGAACTCCCACATTGTTCTGGGCGGTTAGTGTGCTAGGCTATACTGAGCGAAAGGGTTAGGTCCCCAGAAAACCATAAATTATATAAAGGGTCCGCCATCTAACGTTTTTTTTTCAACTAGTGCTTATTTCGCGAATGGTAACACTTAGCTCATGTCTGATTTGACAGATAATTAGTTTTATCCTTCCGCTGAACGAATATGGTTGTGTATACGCTTGAACAACGCTGGGAAATATTGCGACATTACTTTGAAAATCATGGTAATGTGGGCCTGCGATCGACTTAGAGAAGATGACGATTTTGCCAAAAAAATCATCTTTTCAGATGAAGCTCATTTTGATCTTGGCGGTTATGTAAACAAGCAAAATTGTCGCATTTGGAGCACAGAAAACCCGCACGCATACATTGAAAAGCCGATATACCCAAAACGAGTCACTGTTTGGTGCGGATTTTGGTCCAGAGGCATAATTAGGCCATTTTGTTTCGAAAATGAGCAAGGAGTGGCCGTTACAGTCAATGGCGATCGTTATCAGGCCATGTTGAACGAATTTTTGTTCACAAAAATTGAAGAGGAGGATATTGGCAACATTTGGTTTCAAAAGGACGGCGCTACGTGCCACACAGCCGAAGCTACACTCGATGTTTTGCGCCCTGTTTTTGAAGATCGTATATTATCAGCCGCAGAGCTGATGTCGTTTGGCCACCGCGGAGCTGCGATTTGACACCGTTGGACTATTATTTGTGGGGTGCCGTAAAAGATAAGTGATACGCCAACATGCCAGAGACAATTGACGCTTTAAAGGACAATATTCTTGAAGCCATTGGTGAAATACAGCTGCATACAATCGATAATGTGCTTAAAACTTGGACCGATCGTGTAGGCTACTGCATGGCCAGCCGAAGCAGCCATTTGAATGAAATTATGTTCCATTATTAAGCGGAAGGATTGTACTTTCAAATAAAAAAAGAAATTTGAGAAAATATTCAGTAGTTTTTTTTTATAGCATTTTCAAATGCATCTTAATGTTATTTATTTTTTAACGTCTGACAAACATCCGAGAGTATAGAACTGAGAAAACTTCTATTCAGCCAATCGGCGACTCGGCATAAAATTGTATGTCTATTCCTTTCGTCGCAAATATAGAAACGAGAAGCTGGGCTTGGGCGCATGCAAGCTTGCTAAGCTTATATGACCAAAACTAGACCTAAAAAGGTCAAACTGATTTTTAGAATATATAGAGCGATACCCATGCCATTCTAACCAAGAACGTCATAACCAAACACTTGTGCCATAGGTAGGCATACCCAAATGTCATTCGTATAATTGGAAATTATTTCCATATTTCTTTCAGTGAAGACTGGATATAGGGAATCATTTGCAATTTGCAATATTGAGGTCTGGGGTTGGTTGGCAAACGGCTATAACCACTATTCAGCTGGTACGCAACTTTTTAAAAGCCTCCTCTTTTGTTCTATGTATTTCTAGTCACTCCCTTTTCCAGATACCCTGAGGTTAGCCGTCAATTGACCAAGTGCCTGCCAATTAAGCACTAGGCTATCAATTATTGAATAGAACAGAGAGGAAGACAACAAAAATTAATTTTCTTGTTTTATACAATTTTTTTCGGACTCCTAAGTTTCGGTGATATCTCTTCAGTCTCATGTGTTGGGTGGGAATAATATTTATAGCTGCAAGGCCGTATATTTTCTAAATGAGATCTGACAACTTTACTCGCTGAAATTAAGGCAGCCAAACATGTGAAGTTAAAAGTTTTTAGTGCGAATCCACTTAACTGCACCACTGCTCTGGCCGACGCCCTTAAATGAAATGAATTTTTTAACAACAAGTTAAAATCAACGAGCCTTTAATAATAATTTCCTCGTCATACCTTTTCTGGGTAACAGTAGCAGTTTTCTCCTGAGAATTCTTAGCTCTCCCTTACGTTAAAAGATCTGAAACTTTCTTCCTTCCACGCAAGAAAAAAAAATAAATAAAAGATACTCCATTAAAATACCGGCCCTACCTCATCTCAACCATCAACAGTATTCATGTGCGGGTACTGATTATTTTAACAGAGTTGCTTCCACAAACCGGCAACGTATGAACATCTTTTAAAAGTGTATCCACCAACATTAATAATTTACCATTAAAGCACTTTCTCTTTTCATTCACACAACACCAGAAAAGTGCTAAAAAAATTGGACAACAAAACTCTTATTTTTGCGGCTCGCATTGTTACTTCTTGCACAAAGAACAGGTGTGCGGAGAAATCCTCTTCTTGCTTCCGTACACTTTGATCCGAATTTAAATATGCTAAATCGATATTGAATTGATGTTCAATTGATGGGTTCAACCTTCACCCCGCAACAAAGGACTATCCTGATGGGTTTAGGTGCACACGATGATCTTTACCTTCGGGTTGAACTTAGACCCCAGAATGATGATATATGCAAACTCTGACCACAGAGGGACACATCTTCTATGGTTGTCGGTTGAACATGATAAATGAATGCAGTGCAGATGCAACAAGACCAGAAGTATAGCTTTTTTGATGTGGTACCATTACCTACCTATATGTATGGTGAATGGTGAACTGGTCTGCAGCTGGGATATCGATATTGGATTTGGATGTATCTTTCAGCCATCTGTTGCTTCTGTTGTATCTGCATTCCAATTCATTTCACAAACCGTTGTATCTTGTGTCAATATTTGCATTTGCACATGAAATTCAATTTCAATAGAGAGTCAGAGATACACAGGATATATGGTGCCATTTGCACTCGTGCTATCACTGCATCATTCAGTTTGCCTGAATAAAAAGTATTCAGCTCGATGAATTGTTTTCACTTTTCCTCTATACTGGAATAGTATAACCACAAAAGATACGGATACCTAATCCCCGCACTCGCACACCATGTGGTTCTTATCAATTCTAGTTAACTTCAGGGCACATGTGCCGTACATTGTTTTCCATTCCAATTTGTGTATCTTTTCCTCCATATAGATAACGAAGAGAAACTTTATACATTCCGAATGGTCGGGGATGGGGCCGCGGCGAGGTGTACTACCTCTTTTATTTCGGGACCTTTTTTATATGTCGTATCGCCACTAACCGACATTAGGACAGACAACATAATAACAACAGACCCAACAAATGGCGGTTTATAACTTTCATTTTATATAATGAAGAGAAGCGGAAGAGAACAAAAGAATTAGGGAATTGTGTCAGTGCGGACTGCGGACAGAGTAGACAGTATAAATACTCTCATTTGACAGTGACAGTGACAATGTTGTTGTTATGTTGTAAGAAGTTATGCGAGAAAGTTGCGCTTAATAATATTCTGTATAGGCGACAATTGATTTACATATGTTGGTCTATGAATTATGAGCGTGTTCTTGTGTTACCCAATTGGAGTGCATTCGAAGGTTTCCCTTTTTTCACTATCGCGCTGTCATTGTGGCTGTCATTATTCAAATGTCGCAGCGAAAGAGAAACTGATTTCTGTTTGTTTCTTTCATTATAAAAACTGTGATGGATACGAAGTGAGAGAATTGTGCTGTAAAAATACATATAACGGAAGAAAGTGAAAACGAAAATAAAGTAATAGATTTAGTAATCCATTTAGTTTGTAGTGTGGAACTTTTATAGTTGCATTTGCATAACTCCAGCTAGAGGAGGGTGCTGGCGCAGTCGTTGACGCTGGCGTGTGAACGAAATGACGTGAGTTAGGTTAAGTATACGCCAGAGTGTAGAGCGGCTATAAAATTTCGTTTGCAGATGGAAAAACTTGAAAGTGAAGGTCGAAAAGGGTATAAATTTTCTTGTTAGTGAGCGATATGCTGTTTGAAGAAAGCTGCAAGTTTATACTGTCTGATGTCTGATCTATTTGTTTATCCAACCAAATTCATGCATGTGAAGGCAGTTATATTGCGTCGACTTATTTGTCATTTATCCTTCAATTTGTGCGACAGTTAATGCATTTGTAACCCCGCGCAATATTGGCATTTGACATTTGGAAAGCCTATTTGCCTTCGTTGTAGTAAACATCTTTTTATGGATGCTTTCAAAGAGTGAGTAATTTTTTCCAGGTCCGCATTTGTTGGTAAAATATGTGCCCGAGCCTATGTGCTTAACCACACCTCTGTACTCTTCTACAAGTCTCCCGAAGGGCTGGATGTTAGGTATATTACATCGCCGGGCCGTACTATTTGGTAAATAATTCTAAGACATTTGCGCCTATCACTTCGACTCTTTTTGGAATTTCTACTTTCTTAGCACGTTCTGTAAGCTTGTTAAGAAGGCGCATATAATATTCAACCAATCTTGTTCTGACTTAAACATATGGTTTTAAAAGCCGTGGGCTTGGTAAACTCGCCAACTGTCTTGAACTACTGTATAAATTGTCAGAAGTTTTGTCTTTGCGAACATTATATAAAATGATAGATTGAATAAAGCAAAACTGATTTTTTACGAGACTGCTGAACCAAAAGGGGTGTCCTTCATTCAGGATACAACACACGCAAAGCGCTGAGTGTGTAACGTTGTGTGCTTTGAATCTTACTCTTCTTCTGGGCGTTCGGGGCAGAAAGACGTGCTATTGTGTCTAAATCTGTGGAGACATCTTCGGTAGCCGCCGTACCCGTAAGGTGGTTTTTACAGACCTCGATGCTTGGACCTATTTTGTGATCAACCTACCTTTTCCCGTGTTATTCCATCTAGTTTCCATAGTTGCTACAGGTGTGGGCCTTGCACTGCTAATATTTTTGCAAGAAGTCTAGCTGACGTAAAAGTAAACATGCCTTAAAATGCTTGCCAGCTTAACACCCATCACAGGCAAACGGAATGGTCGAAAGATGGCAAAGGTCACTAAAGGCGGCTATAATGTGTTATCCAAATCACCCATGGTCGAAAAGCCTTCCCTGTAACTAACCTCAAGCGGCATTTCGACGAGCTGCGACCAGTTTCGCCTTTTACCAATGCGATGCAAAAGCCATTCATGTTTAAAGATTAAGCCTCTACCGAGTACGTTTTTCTACGAAACGACTAGGTTCGTGCGTCTCTGCAGCAGCCCTACG
Organism: Cheilosia soror; assembly: GCA_949372485.1. Lineage (NCBI taxonomy): Eukaryota > Metazoa > Arthropoda > Insecta > Diptera > Syrphidae > Cheilosia > Cheilosia soror. The sequence goes on from OX443561.1 coordinate 82,726,921, forward strand.
ACGGGCCCTTCAAGGTTTTCGGGCGGGACCAAAAACACTTTAAGATTTTAATCAAAGACAAGGCGATCGAAATCAGTATCGACGGGTTTCACGGAGAACCCACATAATGAATACAGTCAGCCGTTGTTGGCTCCATTGGAACAGCGCGCGGCCATGTCATCGAATAGAGTAGCCTTCGGTGCAGACGCTGGACGTAAGAAGAAGGCATTGATAGTCACCACAGACAGTGTTCAAGCTAAACACTCGTCGGTAACTACCCGATCTTGTAGGGCTATCGTGCCGCATCTCAGGTATCGTGCCCCGTAAGCCGTTCACTTAGGAGGGGGTACTGTGCGTCCGAATTTCCCATCGATTGAACCAGTCCGATGTAGGTCAACACAAACGAACTAACTTATTGAACTCAATCGATATCATCGTTCATCTACAATTTCTCCCAAGGACTTACCTTGTGGATGTTTAATGCCAAAAGAGACAGTTGTTGAATAATGCAAAAAATGCGCGCCAGCTGTACGCAAGTTTGCGCAAAAAGTTCGTGTAACTGGTATGCTAGTGGAGAAACACCGCACAGACGAAAATGTGGGTGCAGATTGTAGGCATCATTGGACAATTTTTCTTCGAAAATGAGGCTGTGGACAATGTTAACCAACTTTTTTTTACTGAAATTGAAGACATGGATTTGGACTATCATGCAGGATGGCGCGCCATGCCACACAGCTTTTGATCTTTTGCGCACCAAATTCCCAAATCGTGTTATCAGCCATCTTGGCAATGTCAATCGGCCGCTTCGGAGCTGCGATTTGACCCCTTTGGACTTTTTTTTTGTGGGGAACCGTGAAGAACCGATATTATTCCAACAATCCGGAAGAGATTCAAGCACTTAATGCCAATATCATCCAAACAATCCATGAGCTACAGCCCCAAAACCATCAGCAAGGTCTTGGAAAATTGGAGTGACAGAATGCGCTACTGCGAAGTCAGCAGAGGAAGCCACTTGAACGACGTTGTATTTTATAATTAATGGGAATATTTTCTCTTACTAATAAAGCCATAATACATGGAACAAAATTAAGTTTGTTCATTTTATTGCATTTTTAAAAAGAAACCTGTATTTGGCCCACCCTTAGACTAAGCTGCATGCCGCCCTCAAATTCTTTAGAACTCAGTTCTTCGCTCTGAAGATCGATCATATTTCGACAACAATCGTCCGATAAGTTGCAGGATTAGCCAACTGAATAGAATCCTAAAAGCTAAAACCAGTAGACCGCCCCAGTCAGTGACCAAATTGGCTGTTAAATTGTAAATTTCTTACGGTTTTTTATTATATTTAGAATTTGCATTCCAATTAAGCTGCTTAAGTAGGATCAGGTTTAAAAGGCCGATTAACGATGTCGCTACGCTTTGTGTACCTCTAGTTTTGACAATCTAAATGTATCCTTGTTTACCTAACTGCGGTCAACTGGGAGCAACACTCTTCTTGATTCATCTGATATCTGCCTCCAGTTGGGCACTTTATGATGATTGAGGTGAGGTACCTCCTCGCCCCTCTGAAGTACTAAGAGTTGAAGATTCTTCAAGTCAAAGCATTGATGGCCATTCCCTCTATCTCCTAGCCAACTTATTCGATTAATTCGTACCTTCTTGACAAGGCCATGTCGCTGCATTAAAGGGCGTTTTTTTTGCAACGTTCGCTTTCGAATTGGTAACAATTTTCGCAGCGACAAGCTAGTTAAAAGCTGACACCTGATTTGTAAGTATTTTTTTAAAAAAATTAATTATTCGATTGAATTTTTGAGATCCACATTTCAGATATAAGTTTAAAAATGTGTAGGTATATGTACTCGAAACGGCTATAAAACCAAGATACACTTCAAATCAATAAAAATACTTCAAGCAGTCAAAAGACTTCAAAACATTGAATGCATTCAAATGTCTAAAAGAATTCAAAGAATAAAAAAGACTTCAAAGAATTCAAGCAATCAAAAAGTATTGCATTCTTTTGATTTCAAGTCTTTTGACTTTCTTCAGGTGATTGCATTACTTAAGACTTCAAAAAATACTGGGACTTAGATTTTGAAGTCAAATAACTTAAGTGAAGTATTTTGCTGAAATAGTAATATAATAAGCAATTAAATGACTGCGATTTCAGCGAATGCAATACTAAAGTATTGCAGTCTTTTACAGCTTTGCTCCTCAGTAACAATTTGCAAAATCACTCCTCTGTCAACTTGGCCATATTATCAACTCAAAAGTGTCATAATTGTCCCAAAGATCCTCTAATTGAAGACATCTCTCATTTACACTAGATTTTATAAGCAACCACAATCCAATACTCGGGGAAGAACACGTTTAATATTTTATTTTACACCATTGCATGTTGCCATCACGACAGTCTCTTATCATCAATAAATTGGCAGTTTCCAATCATAAAAATGAAAACCAAATGACCATTCCCATCCCATACCAACACCGACCGCAATCAGTTTTAATAAAAACAATATACGTCTAAAAAAAAAAACAACAAAAATCACGGAATAGGTCAAAAGGTAAAACTTGATAATATAGCGAGCTTGGATGAACAAGAATTACAGCAGTAGACAACGAGAGCGTCAGAAATGAAAATTCAATTGTAAAATCCAATCAAATTGTTGTCGACCAGAAAACAAAAAAAAAAAAACAAAAAAAAAAAACTCAATGAAAAGAAAAACTTTCAATGATTTCTGCATCCTGCTGCATATTTTGTAGTTTATTTTTATTGATGTGTGGAGACATTGCTCTGTGCATAGCGTGTGAGTTACACGATGTGGTTTTTTGTAACGAAGAGATGGATGGTGGGACCTTGATGTACCAAATTTCTTTCAATTGGGGAAAATGGTCACACAATTGTTTCCAAACCGTTCTAACTTAATACAGACTAAAATTGAATCAAATTTAACGCTAATTGAACTTTTGCTAAACAAAAATTTTAACTTGAAAATGGAATTTTAGGCAAAAACAGATGGACAGAATTATGAGGGCATCTTTTTTGAGTTGAATTGAGCTATCAAAATTGATTTAGGCGGCTCTCAGATTGAGGCAACAAGCAATAAGCAACTATTGTTACTATAGCAACTGCCAATAAACAATAAGCAACATTTTTCGTTCGAGCGATATTTAGTTGCTTTGATGTGAGACGTCTAATTTAATTCAAAGTAAAATAATTGTGAGCGATAATTTTGCGTGTTTCCTATTGTCAGTAGCCATTTTTCTGACTCAGTTGCTGAACAATTAAATATTCGGTTCCTAATTCTGTTTTTGTTGCAAATGTATAAGATTCAGTTTCTTCTCCTGTATCTGTTGTTTGTCACTTGGTGCCTCTATACCTCGCGCTTGAAATTTTGACAGAAATCAGAAATTATAATATATACATAATATAAATAATTATTTTTGACCTTAACTAAATTGGTCCTTACCCTTTTTATATGAACATTTTCACCATTGTACACTAAAAATGATTTATTAATACCGCGGATTGTAATGCTCAAAACACATGTGCAGAAATTCTGAACGCTTTACTGCAAAGCAGTACTGCAGATAAAACAAATGTGCAGAATTCGATTTGCATCGGTTGCTGTCAATGCGGGGAAAAATACGAGAGTGCAATGCAACACAGACGACAAATAATTCCCGTCTCTCTTTTCCTCGTATTCATCAGTAGCTGAATTTAAAAATTCGATGCTGCCAAATATATTTAATTTAATTAACTGCGTTGCTGTGCAGTGGATTTAGAAATAGAGACATGTTGCAGTGCTGCGGTGGGTGCAGAATTTACATTTGTATTACCACATAAGAACATGTGTATTCTAATCTTGCTGCACGTGTGCTTTGAGAATAAGTCACAATTACGAGCTTGTAAAATTTACGTGGAAATAATACAACTATTATTTGTACGAGAAAGTTTAAAAATGTGAGCGCTAAAAACCAAAGAATAATTATGGTAAAATCGCGTTTGAATACGATTTGCTAAAAAAAAAAAATATTAATCGGAAGTCACCACTATCTTTTCAATATTTGACTCACGAAGATTTTTACTGAAAGAACAAATTATAATTAAAATGTTTGCCTGCAGTTTTAAAAGCTACGCTGCAAATAGTGAGGACACATTTTTTCAGCGACCCTAAACTTTGTTCCACTGGGACTTCGAAAAGAATTTTTTTCTTGGTGAGTGGCGTTTTCAATAAATTTTGACACATGCAGGCATTTATCTGACATACTAGTAGGTATATACGAAGCAAGGTTTTTGACGAGTTTCTACTATTCATACAAACGTCTGGCTAGCTCTAGAAATATGTTGCCCATAACGGGTTTATTAAAACAAAATCGTATGGTCGAGTGTCAAAATTTTGTTACATACTTTGTTTGAAAACCGTTTTCAGAATTAATTTTTACTATTATGACATTTACTACTCAGAGACATTCAAAAAGTTTTTTATAAAATAATAAAATTGTAGCCCAAACTGCTTCAAATTAAATTTGGGGTTGTGGTTAATCTTCAAGTATAAAGGACAGTGGACTCAGTGTTTATTGTGCTGGACTACTGTGGGAGGGGTCCCAAGACACAAATTAAAACATAAGGTTTTTTCCACTGCTCCACCTCTCGCAAACGTCTGACAAACATCCAAAAGTATAACTGTCATGGAAAAGCTTTTCAGTCCCGAAACACACACAAACGAATAGTTGTGAGAAGCTAGGTCTAGGGTGCCTTTAAACGGACCTGTTGCGACAACAATTTATTTATGAATTACTGTTTGTTAAAGAATCGATAGAACACTGAGAGATACGTAACAGCTCTATGATGTTCAAGTAATCTTATAGAATTCACGACATTCGTGCATCCGATTAGTTTTAACACACGATTTTGCATCTTATCATGTGGTTTTCGACGGACCAGACCAGATAAATGAAAATTGCACTTAAGTTTGGGGCGTATAACCACGCTCCGTATATAAATTGTAGCCAGAAGGGGTAAAATATTTCTTGCACCACCGTTTGAGGAAACCCATAGACATTTGGCATCATTTTTGCGACTTCGTATACACCTATATGTTCATTCCAAAGAAGGTTATCATGAACACACATATACCGAGAATGGAAAGTCATTTGGTTTCGATGATGCATTGGATAATGGCTGAAAGTATTATTAAGCAAGTTCTACTATATTGGTTGAACCCTATTTTATGCTGTTAAGGTCGGAATTGAACGAACTTAAAGCCGGCCGCGATACAACGTCCCAAGCCCGCAGGCATGCAAAGTCAACTCGAATATGGTAGTTCGCAACTAAGCTAAGTAACTCCGTGGTTATGAATCTTGGTGTTCCTCAGGGTTCTGTTCTTAAACATATCCTGTTTCTCATAAATATTAACTCTTTGTTTACGCAACCATTTGTGGGAAAAGTTAGAGCCTTTGCTGATAATATAGGGATCGCATACAATTCCGTCAATCCCCTAAATCTAGTGGCTGAAATAAATAATGATGTTGAACTACTGAGAAATTGGTTTGCTGAACATAAGCTTCTAATGAGCGACAAAATAAAACTAATGTTTTTCAATCTCATTAACCAAGATCATCCAGATACCGAAATCATATTCCATTCTTCTAAATGTTTAAGGTACTCCTTGTGTCATTATTGGTCTTCCGTTCAATACTTCAAACTGTCTTTCGATGCAAGTGTTTCCTGCCATGACAATTGCTTCAAAATTGAAAATGTAGACCATTTGATATATTTAGGTGTTATAATTGATCGGAACTTGAGTTGGTCTAATCAAATTCTAAATTTAAAGCAATCCAATCGTTCTTTCCACCGTCTACAGAAGTTTTGTCCTTTTAATACTCTAAAGACAATTTACTATGGGATTTTTCATTCGAAATTGCAGTACGGTATAAGCTTTTGGGGAAGTGCTTTTCTAAATAAAATTCAACCTCTGATTGTTCTACAAAAATGCGTTATAAGGAAGATTTGCAATTCTCCTCGTTTGTGTCACATTCAATGGAATTATTCAGAAAAATACATATCTTGCCAGTTAGTCACCTTTTCTATTATAAGGTCCTAAAGGTATTTTATGTGAGGAGTGCTTACTTGCAGAGCCCGATCTCTGACGCCTATAGCTTGCGAAGCCATCAGCAGCCCCTTGTTACCATTCCCACGTTTCGTAGCACTTGCAATAGAAATTCATATTCAATTTTATCCTGGAAATTATTTAATAGCCTCCCTGTAGATATACGTTTCATTGACAATTTACTTGCTTTTATGAAAAAAGTTAAACTATGGCTTTTGGGCTTTGATCACGATGAAATCGAAATTTTGCTCCACTGCACATCATGATGTTAAATTAAAATTATAATACATTTAATTTTTGTAATTTGTTTTCGTAGATGTAATGATTAATGAATTTATTTAATTTTGCCTTGTACCTATATCAATGTTGTTACTATTATTTTTATTTCTTATTTTAAATTGTTCACCCCACAGTAAATATTTTTTTATGTGACATTTGCCTCTATACTAATTAATACAAAATGTCAACTAACTATTCTCGCCATTTTAGCTGCAATTTATATTGTTATGAAGTTTTTTTTTTGGTAAATTGCAAAAAGAGGATAAGGAATAAATAAAAACAAATTGTCAATCACAAACCAAACAGAGTAACACTATGACAGCTTGCCTACATGTTTTATGTTCGATTTTGTTATCGAACAGAAGCGCAAATGGCAAGGAAATGCGAATTGAAAAGTGAGAGAGGTTGATAGTTGATTGGTCTGGTACTGGGTACTAGTTGGTTAGTTATACAAATACACTACTGGTTGTGGTTTTGTTGTTCCCCTCCCAATAAAGAGGACCATTGTATGCATGCTGTGTGAACGGACAGGACAGGTACTACTAATCCACAAACACGCTTCGTTGCACTCACTTTTCCTGAATGAGTCTCGAATTTCCACTCAGCTGCTGGGACGACGACTGATGATATTGTTGATGTTTTGTTGTTTCGATGCCACTGCAGAGTTACACAAAAACGAGAAACCCACTTGTCTGCATTTGACAGATAAATTGGAACGCTTCTCTAATTGGAAATTCGCTCACATCAAAATCACAATAGCAATAAATTAAAAAAAAAAAAAAAAATTTATCTAAATATCTCACATGTGTCACGAAATTTCACTATAAACAACGAGCAGAGAAAAACTCTCTAAGCAAATGAAAACTACTTTTTTTTCTGTTGTTGTGTTTTCTGTGCGCGACGATCAATTGATACACAATAACGGTGAAAAAGTTTAACTATATATGACAACGATCCACAAGGTGAATACCAAATAAATTAACCGTTTCACGTACGCGAGCGAGTATCTGTGCTCTTTCTTTGACAGAGGCGCGCAGATTTATTCGAAATGAAAAGAAACCACTGTTGGCCAAATGCGCGCGCGCGCACGAGCAAGTGAAATGACTTTGATTTTTTTATTTATTTTCATTTAAATTGTGTGGGGAGTGAAAATATATATATTTTGTTTTTTTATTTACACTTTGTGAGGCGACTATTTTCACTACGATCCCGACGACAACGACCAACCGATCAAGACGAGCGACGACTTTGCACTGATCTGCGGTTGCGTTGCGGTACCACCATTCGCCGAAAGTTGATGGAGATGGAGACGGAGACCACTCTCGATCTGAATTAGAAATGGATGGCGATGGATGCATAGCATATGCGGACTGCAGAGATCTTGGCTAAGCTGAGCTTTTGTTATAATTTGGAGCAGCTTGAAATGTCAAGCTGAATCCCCAAAGAAAGAGAGTGGAGGCTACAGAAACAGATGGCCGTGGGGGGGATAGATAGTGTGCTCTCTTTGGTTAAGGGAAGCTTGCACTATCAAACTGATTTGGCGGTATAGTCGCCATTTGCTTTGTTGGCGAATCGTTAGTCGTTACATTTTTGAATTTTCTATTGCGGAATTAAAATTTTGACGAGTGACTGTGTAGTAAACAAGTCAGATGACGCAAATTCATTCGGCCTATATTTCAAGATGATAACGATGAGGTCGTAGTCATAGATAGTAGAGGGATCAGTGGAAATTGTTTATGTTTCGCACAGTGTAGCGCCATAAATCTGCTGTACCACAAACCACAAGATTTATTAGAAGATTAGCCCTTCAAAAATATCAATTTTTGACATTATCAGCGCCAATTGATCGGCCCAAATGGGTCTCAGAAGAGCGTCTTCAACTAGGTGATCGTAGATCATTCTCAAAGTCAGGTACGAACAAAAAATACAAAAAAAATGTCGAAAATGTAGATCATCTATATGAGTTTCACGGATCGACTTTAATTATGAGCTCCTATCCTATTTTAAAATGTGATACAAATTATCTACAATGAATTTTTTTTACATGATCTCTACTGTAGATTTTCTTACATGATCACCACCAATTGATCATTTCATGGGTTGATGAATGAGAAGATCGCGAACGAGATGGTAGTTAATTGTTCGCAAAAACCTGATTTTGACTACACAAAATGTACAGTCTCTCGAAAATATAGAACATCAATATGAGCCTTAGCCTTACTGATCGACTAAAAAGGTCGATCTTTTGATAAAAATCATTGAAAATTATCTTTACTGTTGGATCGATCTATGGTTGTATTTGATGGACACGATAAATGGAGCTACCCAGACCCGCCAACTTTCATATCAAAACTATTATTAAAATCGTCCAAAAAGAACATAGTTTAAAATAAAAATACATAATACCAATATGAACCCATATGAACTTTCTTGATCGACACAGCCGGCGTTGTAATGGTCGACAAATTAAGAGTTTCTCCATCGTGCGAATGTGTTATAGCTATTTTAGTCAACAATAGTGCTTTATTCCGTAATTTTGACAGCTCTCAAACTTGAAAGTCATCCAGCTTGTGATTTGTTCAGTTTAAGATATGTCGTCTTTTAACAATATGGATCGATTAACCACCGAACAACGTGTTAATAAATAATAGGCGCAACAGGTCCGTATGGGATCTTGCCCTGGGCCTATCTTCTCACAGCCATTTGTTTCAGTTTTATTGTTTGGAATGGAAGGAACCTAGAGTTTTATGTCGAGTACGCCTGAATTGAGAAGCTTACTCAGGAAAGGTGGCGCTGTTTTTTATTTTTACTTAACGCTCTAAATAGCTCGCGCCAAGTCACATGATTTTTTTTTCTGCAACTTATGTCCAATGCACTGCACATGGAACAACTGGAAAAAAATGATCAGCGATGCGAATTGGCAACTATAGTTTGCTTTGAGTCATACGACCCTGTGTAATCAAATGGGACGACGCACACGGACACGACACTACTCGTTGAAAACTCGTTTGCGATTCACAAAAAAAAAAACAGTTTGCAACCAGTCGTCTGTTGATTTGCATGTCGGGTTGCCTATTGATTTCAGTTTCTAGTTTGTCAAAGATGAGCGAACAACAGACCAACCTGTTGCTGGTGTGGGAGGTTGAAAAACATGACAACACTTAACGAACTAGAATTTTGAATGGTGATGCGTTTTCTCGTATGTGGAGTCAAGTCACCGATGAGTCCGTAACTGGTCTGTAACCCGAGTTGCCAACCTGTTTATTTTTTTTTTTTTTAGTTGCTCTGTGAGCATTGGGCCTTACGGTGGAATATCTTGCCTGTTCCGACATACGTTTGGTAGTGTCCTATTCTTACATTCTTACCTCCATTTTTTTTCCCCTCATGTAAGGGCTTTGCTTACAAAAATACGTGCTTACATTGTTCGCTCTAGACGTCCAAGATTATAGTGAATATTCGCACCGCTGCTGCGTTAAAATTGTAAATTTTTTTCATTGTGAACGCCTGACAAATCCCGCCAAAAATGGCGGTGAAAAAAATAATAAAATATGCGCCAAAAATGTGGAAAAATTTCGCAAAAAACGCGCCAAAATACATCTCCAAAGTACGCGCCAAAATTATGCAAAAAATGCGCCAAAAACGCCCGACAAATCTCGGCAAAATACGCGCCAAAAATCGGGGAGAAAAAATAACAAAATATGTGCCAAAAATCGCGCTGAAAAAATAACAAAATATGCGCCAAAAAAAAATGAAAAAAAAAATCCCGCCAAAAATGTAGAAAAATTTCGCGAAAAAATGCCCCAAAATCCGCGTCAAAAACCCTCCAAAATGCGCGCCACAAACGCCTGACAAATCCCGCCAAAAATCGCCGTGAAAAAAATAATAAAATATGTGCCAAAAATGTGGAAAAATTTCGCAAAAAACGCGCCAAAATACATCTCCAAAGTACGCGCCAAAATTATGCAAAAAATGCGCCAAAAACGCCCGACAAATCTCGGCAAAATACGCGCCAAAAAATAACAAAATATGTGCCAAAAATCGCGCTGAAAAAATAACAAAATATGCGCCAAAAAAAAAAAATGAAAAAAAAATCCCGCCAAAAATGTAGAAAAATTTCGCGAAAAAATGCCCCAAAATCCGCGTCAAAAACCCTCCAAAATGCGCGCCACAAACGCCTGACAAATCCCGCCAAAAATCGCGGTGAAAAAAATAATAAAATATGCGCCAAAAATGTGGAAAAATTTCGCAAAAAACGCGCCAAAATACATCTCCAAAGTACGCGCCAAAACTATGCAAAAAAATGCGCCAAAAACGCCCGACAAATCTCGACAAAATACGCGCCAAAAAATCCCGCAAAAAATTTGGAAAAATTTCACGAAAAAAGCGCCAAAAAAACATCTCAAAATACGCGCCAAAACTATGCAAAAAATTCGACAAAACGCCCATCAAATCGCGCCAAAATACGCGATGAAAAAATAACAAAATATGCGCCAAAAAAGCAGAAAAAATGCGCCAAAATAGACGCCAAAAAATCCACCATACTGCGCGTCAAAAAATTGCGCCAAAGTATGTGTCAAAAAACGAGCGAAAAAGCGCACCAAATAGATGTGATCAGCTTCACATCTCACAATCGACTGCCTCCAAAATTTCAGAACAAGCCCTTTTATAGAGAGGCAAAGCCGTTTGTTTAGGGTTTTTTTTACTCAAAACATCTCTGAACGGACTGGATCCATTAGACAGCCGTCAATCGCATTTCGATCGCTTTCTTTGCAATGGATGCATTCAGAGTGAGATACGAAATCATTTTAATGTTTTTTGTCCCCTCCCCCTCCCCACCCCCCTTCTCCCAGCTTGTTGTCAAATGACTGAAAAACGCTAAAAATTTAAAATACACCATCAGGTAAGTCTTACCTACCACGATGGGAAGGAAAGATAGAAAGTATTTGCGAGTCCGTCTTTCAATGCAATACCACACCTACTTGCAAGTGCGAAGAGCTAGTTATGTGGGCAGACGTTATGAAGAAGGTATGATGTCAGATTCAGTGCGTCCTTGCCAATTTTTGACAATTTTTTACAGTCGCTTAGCAAATTTCCCATCTTATAGGCTTTGGCCTCATTCAAGAATCTAGTCATCGTAAGTCGACTTGAATTATCTGGATTCAAATTTACCTTAACGCGAAAATTAACTTGAATTGTCGGTATGTCACTTATAGACAATTGGCTTTTTTTTCTCCTGGGTATTTTTGTACATTTTTTTGTTTGTTCAAAAATCAATCAAAAAAAGTTAAATTATTGTCTTGAATTATTTCCTTTGTGAAATAGAAATTGATTGAGTATTCTAAACAATAAAAATATTTTTTTTAATAAAAATGAATAGAAAACTCAGGAAAATTTTAAGTTTGCATATAAACGATATTATCAATACTATCGATTTTTTTGGGTAGATTTTTTTTTTGCATCGATATTTTCATCTTGATAATAAAATATCGATGTATCGATGCAGGTTTGGATTATCGCGCAACACTAGTGCTGGACTACTGTGCGAGGGATTCCAGATTCGATCCCCGGAAAAACACAAATTACATCTTAAAGGTTTTTCTACTGCGCCACCTCTCGCAAACGTCTGACAAACATCCGAGAGTATGACTGTCATGAAAGAGCTTCTCAATTCAGCCGTTCGGACTCGGCATAAAATTGTAGGTCCCTTCCATTCGTCCCAAAATAGAAACTCACACAAAACGAATGGTTGCGAGAAGCTAGGCCTTGGGTGTCACCCGCCTGTTGCGCCACCTATTTTTTTTTTTTTTTTTTAGTGGTTGACAAAGTCCCTAACCACCTCAAAGTTGTAGCTGTCTATCGTGACGTTTTGTCCGATTCGTCAATATTGTGTATCCCTTCTTGTTGACAGCATGTACATATTTTGTTTTGCCCTCATTCATCAATAAACCCATTTTTGCCTCTTCTGTGCTAATACTTGCAAACGTCTTAACCTATAGTCCCGAAGCTTAACTGCTGAGGTGGCTAGATTACGTAGAGTGTGTATGGTTAACAACACATCAGGCTGTCGAGTCTCTGAGTCCATATTTTAGGTACAACTAGCGTATCCCGTGCGCACTTCGTAGTGCAAAATATAGTTAAATAGAAAAACAATTTTTATTGTAATGCTCTGTGGTTCTTACACAACATTTTTTGTTTTTTTTTTTTCAGAAATTGTATTGCCTAGCCTAGACAATATTATTGACTTTCATTATTTATATCAATGTTACAAATTTTAAAAACTTTGGCTTCCAATTCCAAGACTATCGAAAAGCTCTACCCGTCTTTGCTCGTGCACAGGAATTGTATTGCTTAGGTCTTAGGTAATAATGTTCTTTCGTAAAATGCGAGAAATGATAATAAATCGACTTGGTGGAATTTTCTTTCTGCCTAAACCTGAAACACAGCAATACGAACAAAACAAAAAAGGAATAATGAAAATCGGCCCAGCGGTTATGGAAATAATAACGTCATCGAATTTCACTCCATAGAAGATGTTTTTTGTAGGAGGTATAAGATTTTTGTATGTGAAGTGCCGCTCTCCTTTGACCAAATTTGACCAATCTTCAGAGGAGCACTCCAGGGCCAATAATTAAGATTATCTTCAAGTTCGAGCTCAATCAATTTAATGGTTTTCGAGATATGTATAAGATTTTAAATGTTTTTTTTGTATGGGAGGTGCCACGCCCTTTGTCCAGTTTTGACCGAACTTCACAGGACCACTCCAGGGCCAATAACTAAGATCTTCCGTAAGTTTGAGCTCAATCGATTTGGTGGTTTTCGAGATATTCGATTGTGAAAGTTTTTTGGTATGGGCGCGGCGGTGTCACGCCCCTTTTTCCAATTTTGACCAAACTTCACAGAAATCGTATATGGACCAATTCCAATGATGTGTGAACATTTGGTTAAAATCGGTAAATGCGTTTAGGCCCTGGGGCGTCGTAGCGCTATTTTAAGGGCGTCGCAAGTTTTATTTTTTCACTGCTGTAAGACTCCGAACAGAGGAAAAGCATTGCGTTTCCCTTTACGTATACTAAGAGCAAGGTCGAAGCGATAGCTAGTCGAAGATTAAGCCCCTTCCCAAATTAGTCCCGTAGGTACGAAAGGCATTCGGACAATGAAAGAATGTTCCGCTTATTCCAGAAAATATATCGTAAAATTCTGGTAGCGATGTTTTTATATTGGGATTTAAAGAGATATTCTCTGAATCAGCCATGCGAGCTTGTCTTTACTAAGTAAAGTATAAAAAAAATTAGAATCGTGGTGATTCCAAACAATCCATACATTTATAACTCGTATGAGGCTTTGCCTCCAGCTATGAGTTGCCAGCTGACAATAGCTAGCCACAGACATATAGTGACCGTCAAAAGTGAGTTTAGAAACTATTTTTTTTTTTTTAATATCATTAAAGTATTTTATCCTGTCGAAATGAAATAGGTTCTGTTATTTTTATTTCGTTATCAAACTTTTTACAGATTGCCAGTTTTTAAGAACTTTTTCAAGACCCTAAAGAAAATTTAAAAGATCATTGGTGTTTACTCACTTTTGACGCTTGCTGTACATGTAGTAGCAACTCCCTCTTTCTAGTGCAGTACAACTTCTTCTGGCGTGGACTGCAAAGCCGAGGATTGACACTTCCCCTGGAAACATCAGTCGCCAGATTCTGTCACACATAACGTTGCAGGTATAGTAGAAGACATAGGATTGAACATTTTTGTACATCGCCAGCAACGTGCGTCGTACGCCTTATTCCCTCGCCAACATTATAGTGATATCTATTCGCAAAGTTTATTATTTAGAAAGTAGCTCGTTATTTTTTTTATGGAGATATTCCGTTATTTTTTTGGATCGCGATCTCTCCCTCTCTCTTTCTCGTACCCTAACTTAGTCCAATATTTACATCCAATAAAGAAAGCTCTGACAGTTTGCGTCCAATTCGCCGAATAAGAAGCAACATTTATGTCCAGGGTTATAATATGGTTCAGTATTTTATTGGTGTTTCGTTTCCACCCTGCCCTTAACAGTGCCTGATGTTTACAGCGACTGTTGTTTATAGCGCACTGTGTATAGCTCCTTACCTTAGTCGGCTCTTAGGCGGCTCTCAGATTGAGTCAACAAGCGATAAGCAACTGTTGGTGCTATAGCAACTGTCAATAAACAATCAGCAACATTTTTCATACGAGCGATATTTAGCTGCTTTGATGTGAGACCTCTAATTTAATGCAAAGTAAAATAATTGTGAGCCATAATATTGCGTGCTTCCTATTGCCAGTTGCTTTTTGCTTTTTGCCTCAATCTGAGAGCCGCCCAAGACTCATGTTACTGCCCCGTTGATTGGGTTTCCCGCAGATCTTGACTTACAAAATTCGCATTGTTGTTCTCAGAGGTCCCTTGCTAGCTGAAATCAAACTATCCGCTGAAAGATAGGACAATAAAAGGCCATTTCGTTTGCATTCCCCATTCCTTTTGCCAATTACAGGTAGGTACGCTAGAGCTTTCTTGGAAAAAATATTCCTCTCAACTTTATGGAGGCTCCAATTAAAACGCCTCAAACTTTAAGAACCGCCTGATGCATATACGCGATTTTTACACCTACAAAAAGAAAACGAGCTCAGATTGCTGGATCTGGCTGTCAATTTTGTAATTTAAACGGGCGGAGAATTTTTCTTGCAACAGAGGACCTATATTATTATGACAAGTATCCCTATTCTATTGGAAACAAATTTCTTTCACATCCAATGTCTTAAATTTAAACCGTCAGATTAGGATGAAAGGTTACATGAAGTTGGTTGCCAATTGTTCGCCAATATAGCCAAATTTGTATATATCATACTATCCTCCTCGTATTGGAACCACAGTCCAACAAAAGTTTACCCCTATCACAGAGAAATTATAGTAAAAGTGACATATTTGCCATTTAAAAAAATAAAGGGTCCGCCAAATAACTTTTTTTTTTTAAAATGCTATAAAAAAAACTACTGAATATTTTCTCAAATTTATTTTTTTATTTGAAAGTACAATCCCTCCGGTTAATAATGGAAAATAATTTCATTCAAATGACTGCCTCGGCTGGCCATGCAGTAGCCTACACGATCGGTCCAATTTTAAGCACATTATCGATTGTGTGCAGCTGTATTTCACTAATGGCTTCACGAATATTGTCCTTTAAGGCGTCAATTGTGTCTGGCATGTCGGCGTAACAGTTATCTTTTACGGCACCCAACAAATAATAGTCCAACGGTGTCAAATTGCAGCTCCGCGGTGGCCAAACGACATAATATACGATCTTCAAAAACAGGGCGCAAAACATCGAGTGTAGCTTCGGCTGTGTGGTACGTAGCACCGTCCTGTTGAAACCAAATGTTGCCAATATCCTCCTCTTCAAAAATGGCCCAATTATGCCCCTGGACTTTGGTCCGCACCAAACAGTGACTCGTTTTGGGTATATCGGCTTTTCAATGTATGCGTGCGGGTTTTCTGTGCCCCAAATGCAACAATTTTGCTTGTTTACATACCCGCTAAGATCAAAATGAGCTTCATCTGAAAAGATGATTTTTTTGGCAAAATCGGCATCTTCTCTAAGTCGATCGCAGGCCCACTTAGCGAAGCGAAAACGCATTGGATGGTCAGTTGGCTTCAATTCCTGAACCATTTGGACTTTGTATGGCGTCATACCAAGGTCTTTATGCAAAATTCGTCTCAATGATGTCTCCGAAATGTTCAATTGTTGAAAACGACGGTGAATTGATGTTGATGGCGCTTCGCGCACACTTTCTGCCACAGCAGCAATTTTCTCGGGTGTACGCACTATTTTTGGCTTTTCACGCTTTGGTTTATCGATGAGGACGCCAGTTTCTTTCACTTTTTTCACAAGATAACGAACATACGGAGCTGACGGTGCTTCTCTTCTTCCAAAATCCGTACGCAAGTTTCGCACACATTCTCAGAAGTCAGAACACTAAATTTTGCAATTCTTTTGCAGTTCTGACTATCGAAACTCTGCTAAAAATATACGGAAATAATAAATCTTTTGACTCTTTCATATTATCAATCACATTTTAAAATGATCAACGAGAAAAATTAAACGTTTGATAAATTGATCAATCACGAGTAGCAAATTTGTCAGCCTGATTAATACGGTTGCAGTTGATCATTAAATTTGAAAACCAATAGTTTGGAATAGATCACTTTGTATAATGCTGTTTAAACACATCGACCTTATCTCAGGGAAAGATCATTTAAGTCTCAGTTGATCATTATATTGATCAAGAAAAATTAAACCTTTGATCAAATGATTGATTGATTACCAGTTTCAAAATGTAGGTACATACGAGTATTAGTCAAGTTGATAAATATGTTTGGCGCCCAATCATTCAGAAATTGATCACTTTAACGAAAAATAGAAAAAGATCATCGTGGATGAATTTGGATTCAAGTTTGATCAATAAATTTCCAAGATTGCTTGCAGAAGATGTTTGTTTTCAAGATTTTGTGCAATGTACATATTTCTAACTTGATTGTTTAACATGTTGCCTAAAACACAACCCTACAAGTCCTAAGACTGACTTAGGCATTTCACTGGTAGTACGATCAGCAGGGTCAGACTTGTAACGCTACGTTACAGAAATGTGTATAACACTTGTCAAAATTCACTTATACAATAAGATAGATCTCTTGCTTGCTGCTTTTCATCTGTCCAAAAATAAACTTTCTAAAACAAGATAATCTCGAAACATCCTATCACCACAGAGACTGTCATTATTGTCGCTAATGGGCAATTAACAGATTGGTCATCAACATCGTCTAAGCACAAATAACTGTAGCTGCGATAACAACGGCCGGCCAATAGATGCTCAGCAGATATTTTTTGCTAATTGAAACAGTACTCGCATTTTTAATTATGTTGGTATGCATGTCGATAACCTCGGCCAATGTACTTAAATGAGTCGATCGCCTGCTACCTCTCTGCTTGACTACAATTCGTCGCATCAGATTAATTTACTTGCTCTGATAGATAGATAGATTCAACAGCGTCAATCCCACTGAAAAGTTCTTCAATGTTCACCATTTCGATGAAATACTTCACAGGGAGTAACGATCCGCATGGCATTTGATAAGATTCTATTTCCGTGGTGCTTTTGTTTGTTCTCGCTACTATGTTTCTCTTTACATTCATTTATTACAATAACCGATAAGTAAAGTGCGTAGTCATTAAAGAGGCAAACTCACTGGCTGTGCATATTTGCCAATGTTATCCGCAAGTTATCTGTTATTCGCAAATAACTTGGGAAGTCAGCAGTCACCTATTAAGAGCGACCACTCATGCTTGTCCTTTGAAAATCAGGAATTTACCACATCCGCCTTCATGCTAAATTATCCATTTCAATTTATTCCAAGAAAGAAAAACTTTTTCCCGCACCATATGCATGTGTGCACAAACTTCTTACAAAAGTATCCCACTTTCGTTTTCCACTTCAATTAAAACTTTTGCCTTAAGTCCTCTTGTTATGGAATCCTTCTCTCGCCGCAAAACATTAATTTTCTATCTGGGTTGTCAAGCTCTACACAAATCGAATCCCTTGCATTCACTGTACACCACAAAAGGACACAGAAATTCAATCGATCTCAGAAATCCGCTTCAATAGCTACTAGCATACTATCGGCAAAAGCCTCCTCCGCACTTTGAGCAATATCCATTTTGGAAGCCGTTCGTGAGGTTGGTTAGGTATGCATGCGCATTCGAAGTAATAACCTCGAGTCAAAACTCGATGGTGCAAAGTTTCATATAGTTGCCTAACACACCCTCTGCTACTTGTATTGTCGCACCTTTCCCTTTGGCATACTGTCTGTCTTAAATTATTTTCAAATGGAACTACGGGGAAACTTATTTAATTCCTAGAAGTATCCTTTTCGGGAGAGTGTCATTCAGCAGTTGACAATTCCTGGTTCTGTATTTTGATTCTTATACAGTTACAGTGGTGACAAGAAGATTAAAGATGAATGCAATCACCGTCCGTGTTGTCGGATGGCGTATAGTTGCCGTGTCTTTGATTTCGTGAAAGTTTTCGTTATTGTCGCGCAAAGCAATTGAGCGCTGGAATTGGGAACGTAAGCAGGAAATACGTGAATGGTGGATACACGTGCTGATTATTGGGAACGTCACTCGTCAACTGACTCAATTATAGAACTGACTGTATTGAAAAGAAAATTGAGATAAATGCATTGACATTGAATCCAGGAGAATTTAATCAAAGGAATCCTTGAGGAGGGTGCGTTTTTGTAATTGAAAATGTTACACTGACAATTATACGCCTGTGTGCGGTATATAAATGTAGGTAGATTCAACAGACGGATTGAGGGCCACTTGTAATGGAAGTTTCTGGCCATTGACCAGAGTTGATGCCGAATATCATAAAAACTACTTCTAACGAACGTCAAGGTATCGGTGCTGAAAATATTGAAAAATCCATATAAGACTGTAAGACGTCGACTAATGATAGCCAATACGAATAGGTTCTTCCGTTCATCCGATAAAAACAAACTGATGAGCGTAGCCAAACAAGCTAAACCCTAACAGACCCCTATACCTGTCAGTCTGCCTGTCGGTTTTTTTAGGCGACTATATGCTGTGTTACTTCTATGTACATCGGGTCTATATTAACGCCACAAAGACGGATTTTGAGGATAGCAATACAAGTGGGCGCAGTAGCGCAGTGGTTAGTGTGTTGGACTACCTACTGTGCGAGGGATCCCAGGTTCGATCCCCGAAAAAACACAAAGTACATCTTAAAAAAAAAATGTTTTCTACTGCGCCACCTCTCGCCAATGTCTGACAAACATCCGAGAGTATGACTGTCATGAAAAAGCTTCTCAATTCAGCCGTTCAGACTTGGCATAAAATTGTAGGTCCCTTCCATTCGTCCCAAAAATAGAAACTAACACAAAACGAATGGTTGCGAGAAGCTAGGCCTTGGGTGTCACCCGATTGTTGCGCCACCTATGTATTATTTTTTTTTTTTCTGAACTTAAAGACCAATAAATATCTCAAATCAAACCCTACAGCTTTTTTAAGGCAGCTGGAGATGACTTAGGTAGATGCACTGATTCATTTTTAAGATTTGGTCAGATGAATGTATTGTATATGCCTAATGAATGGAACTACAGTATCGCTTAATTCGCAAGAAGTAAGACCTCCTTAGCTGCAATAGTTTAGTAATAAGTCTCCTCGACATGGCGTTTAAGATGTGAAATAAAGTGTGAATATCTGCAAACTTTTACTAAAAACCTAGTTATTCTTAGAAGTAGGGTTTCAGCTTTCAGGACAAGAAAGTCGACTGTCGAGTGTCGGTCGATCAAATTTCCACTCTTAAGCTATGTTGATGTCTTGCCAAACGTCAACTCACGTTGAATGTCTCAGAATTACTTACCCAGATCCTGTAAAACATCCAATAAGTCCAAATCGATACTGACCGTATTTTTGTCGAATTCAAAGCCACCTATGACAGCATCTATAAAGAGCTACATATACAGTAGAATCTCAGAAAGATGAACACATAAAAAACAGAGCCGTTCATTTTTCGAATATTGGTTATCCTTGGATTCTCTCAGACTGAACTTCAGCGCGCACTCGATCGGTTTGTAGCCGTTTGTGTTGAAGCTGAGATAAAAGTAAACGTGAACAAATCTGAAGTCGTCTCCAGAACGCCTGTTCAATGCACTCTGTATGTTAGTGGAGTTGAAACAGGTGGAGAAGTTTAAGTATCTCGGGGTCTTATTTACGAGTGATGGAAGGAGCAATGCCGAGTTTTCCTGTAGGATTGCTCAGGCTGGGTCAATTTTGAGACATTCTGTTATTAGGAGGACTGAACTTGGTGTCAAAGCTAAGCTGCCAGTCTTTAATTCAGTGTTTGTTCCAACTCTCACCTATGGTCATGACCGAAAGAATAAGATCGCGGATACAAGCTGCCGAAATGAGATTTCTCCGTAGTATTGCTGGTGTGACCCGTCGAAATCGCATCAGAAATACCAGAATACGTATGAGGAACTCAATGTCGAGCAGCTACTGCTACGGACGGAGCGATCCATGCTTCGGTGATTTGGTCATGTTAAACGCATGTCCCCGACCAGGATTCCACGACGTGCTATGGAATCCATATCATCGGGTAGGCGTCCTAGGTAGACCAAGGATGAGATGGTTAGATCAAGTCCATAATCTCTCCTATACCCGTATTGGGATTGCCCTTGATGATTTAGAGTCGATGGCGGAGGATCGAGAGTTATGGAGGGTCCACTTGAGCAACCTACACCCGCGACCCACTTAATGGACAAGCGGACCATTGAAAATGATTAAAAATATGGGTCAACTTTTAAAATATTCAAAAGCTTTTTTTTTTGTAACTGAGGCCTAAAAGAAATTTGTTCCAATTTCAAACTTCTTAAATTTAAAACATGTAGAGAAATTGGTCTCACATTATCTACTCTGTGTATTCACAGGGTGTCTATTAAGCTAAGTTTTTCTCCGAACCTAAAAAAAACGAACCCTAAATTTGGCAACATCTTTAATCCATCCATCGATCGCGTTGAATGAATTTGTCTCCTTAAAAGTAGGGTGCAATTTTTTAGACTTGTTTTTCAACACAATATCACGTTCCTGCGTAGCTTCAAGAACCATCGATACAAAGAGGCTTTCATTTTCGGCATTTCTCGTTTAGGCAATGTCTTGTGTTTCTCTGGTTTTGAGATCGAAGATGTATAGACTCGGGAAGTGATTTCTTTACTCCTCAGTGCCATAATTCCATTTTAAAATTGTACCCTTTTGTTGTAAATTTAAAACTTACTCTTTAGTTGGTGGCATATACCGTCTAAAAAAATGCACATCATAATGCAAAATTTACATAACAAGTTCAAAGAATCCCGAAAGTACTGGGTCACAAGGCACTCTATAGCTATAGTAACAGAAGCAGTTGCACAAGCTTTAAGACTGAGTAAGCAAAGGGTTCGCGTTGAAGTAAGTGGTCTGAGAGCTACTGACGCAGGTACTATCAAACTAGCAGATCCAACATTCAACAGTTCTGGAGAAATCGACCTAATCACAGGAGCTGGTATTTATGGAGATGTACCTAATTCTTGACGTTTTGAAAAAAGGAACTGAAAATTCTCTGACAGCCCAGAATTCCGAACTATGATGGCTTATTTCCGGCCGAACATTAACTCAAAGAAAATTTCAATGGTCTTGTCGTTCAAACGTCATCGTCATTAGAAAAACAACTTGAAAAATGTTGGGAGATTGAAGAAGTTTCTCGACGAAGCCACCAGAAGACAAGTGATCAAGAATGCGAAGAGTTTTATCAGGAATCGCATTTTCCTCATAAAGATGGCAGGTATGTTTGTCGTCTAAATTCCGTTCAAAAGCTGGGAGAATCCAAGAAAAAAAACAAATGTAAAGATTAACCTTATACCCCTTACCTCGGGTGGGGGGGAATTCTAAATAATAATTCGTTGGCTCATTCTTTACGAAATTCACAGTTTGATTTTGTTGAAACATGGAAATTTCGTGTTACCTGTTTTATGTCGTCTCCGGCTTTAAAACGTCTTTGCCTTGTCCACGCTAATACATCCAACGCCTGATATATTCGTGTTAAAAAAATCGTATAGCGTTTGAACCGAGGGCATCTTATTTGGTTGTTCTAGACTTTGCTCGATAAGCGTTCTATTACCGTTCACAAAAGTGAATAACGATGCATGAACATAATGCAAGGAGCTAAAGACATAAAAGGAAAACAAAAATTTAGTCTGGACTAAATCGTTGATCTTTTCGAATACCAAAATTTCAACCGGTTCATATTTTGGAAAATATTTCGTTCATCTTTCCGAATTGTTCATCTTATAGGACCCTTCATCTTTTCGAGACTCTACTGTATATAGTTTTTTTTTAGCCTCTCCCAAACAAGCTCGTCGTCCGACTTTTTAAGATAACTATGGAGAAGCTTGCTGCCACATAAAGGTCGGTAACAACCTAGCCTGGACCCTTGACGTTAATAAAGAATTTAGACAAGACGAGAGGTTGGTGACTCCTTTGACATTGTTCTTGAAATACTTTTTCGAAACTCACAAACCAGTTGACGAGGTACGATCTTCTCTAGAGTTACTTGCATGCGGCGACGGTTTTGAAATAACTTTGTTAGACTAGACTGAGCTGTGAAAAACATAAGTGACTAAAGTGTGTTTAGTAGCAAAATCAATTTTATCCTCTCAACATCAAAGAATCGGATAGAAAATCAGCACTTCGTCTACCTTTACTCTGATATCATATCTGCCGAAACACGGCATCTGTTCAGAAGAAGAACAACTTTGAACCAATCCCGCGGAATTAAGACGACATTGCAAATAAGACCTTAATAATCCAGTACTGCTCAACAGCTTTATAAAGCTTTGAAAAGTGGAAACTATCTATTCGCGATATATTCGGTCTAACCCGCGTTGTAGATTCGACAACAAACTGTACATCAACATTGACCTATAGTTAAAACAAAACTGTGCGTATGAAATTTGAGCGAATATGGAGCTCGTTCTCACAGAGTTTTTGATTCTAAGACCCAGACCTCAATCGAATTAAAGAATGCAGACCCCAGCGGCTATTTCCAATAAGCTGAAGGTATATATTGGCTGAGGGCCAGGTTTAACACGAACTGAACCGTCACTAAAGCAGAAGAGGAAGCCCGCAAGTGAATGAGAGAATGTCAAAAAAGCGTCGGAGAGAGCAGAGAACCCTGTGGGATACCAGTGTTTACTTAGAAGTAGGTGCATCTGTCAATTAAAACCGACAGTATTGACCGAATATTCTTATACCTGTGAGGAATATTAAGTTAAGGTTCAGCTAGAGTTGGAAGCTACAGCCATGTGAGTGAGCGACGGGCTACTGACCGATTAAACGACGAGCAATTGACTTACCAAAACCGCTCAACACTCAGCGACTGCAACCATTTTATTTCATGTCTTAATTTTTTTAATCGCTCGCTGCTGCGTCGCTCACTGCGTAGCTATGGCCTAGTAGAATACATAGAACAAGGGGCTTAAAAACGGGTTTAGTAAAGGTTACAAAATCCAATGGGGATCGATTCCTTTGACCTTTGACCATGACTTAGGCTTCATGTCAATTGATCAAATGCCGATCATTTCCAACGGTTTTCGCAGGAACATATTGTCATATCTTATTATGATCTAGAAATCGTATCCCCACTCATGATCACGCAGATTTCGACAACATGGCAAGTAGTAATGACCATATGGACGTAATGACCATATAATGCTGTCATTTTTAATAAATCATTCAATAGTCCTTCTTCGAGCTGTGCAATTGTGTATGTTTATTTGTCCAATTTGTATGATGGTCTTTTGGTCATATGACATATAACGGGGTAATAACCAGTTTTTCATTTGTTTACCTTAACTGGCCTGTTAATAATTTTATTATTTCATTCTAGAATGCCAGAGCAATTATAGCGATTATTAAAAGCGCTAATGAGTCCGCCTTTTATATGGTTTTATGGACAATTGAATAGTTACCTACCTACCGTGCTTTCCGCTCGTTTCGTACATGAGTCCTTAAGCTAATGGTAATCAAATCACTCATCAAATGGGCCAAACTTTTGCGCCAAACTGTGCGTTTTACAAGTCTTACAAGTTACAACTACAAACATTTCTTATACATTTACTTCAAGTCATTCCATTTATTTATTGTTATTACAACATAGCTAACCCTGCCCTGTTACATGTCCTCTCTCAGATTCAGGGTAATGGTGTAAGCGACAGAGTCATCATCACTTTTCCTTGAAGTATTTTTGGCGCCGTCATTACTTTTGCCGTCGTCGTTGTCGTCATCGTCGTTGCACTTGTCGTTGTCGCCTTCGTTGTAGTCATTTTGACTAGCATTTTGATTCTGAATCTGGTCGTGACTCATTTTCTCGTTGTCCTTGTCATCGTTGAAGCTGTGACACCACAGGCAACATGCTCCAGCTCCAGCACCAAAGTAACGCCTAAGACCGCAAAGTTTCGCTTTCAGAAAGATGGCATATTGAATTGTCTCAGCCAGAAATGTGTACAGCAACGGATTCAGAACGCAGCTGGCCAGGGTGAGAATTCCGAAGGAGAAATGCAGAATCCAGTGGACCGGACGAGTGTAGGTCCCGTACATTCGCATAATCAGATATATCCAAGCAGGCAATCGAAAGAATATGAACACACCCATCAGGATCAGGACGATGGTGAACATTCGCAGGTGGCGTGCTTCGCGGCTACTAATATGTTTCGCACTGTTGCCTTCACTTTTACCACCACCACCTCCACCACCACCACCACCACCACCATCGTTACCATTAATAGCTACTGGTGAACTGGGTTTTAGATTGTTTTCCAGCAACGACGATTTGGTCCTTGTAGCCGTTGTTGTCGCGGCCAGGCTTGTTGGCACCGTCAGTGTAGCTGTAGAGGATGGACAAATCTTATTGTCCCACTGGCAATGGCATGTCGGGAGGGGGCTTCGCTGTTGAATCATTTCCATTTGTTTCGCCTCGGGTTTTCTGAAGGGCACAATCGAAGACAATGCCGCCGTTGTTGTTGGCGGTGATGGTGCAGCACCAACAGAGTGCCTTCGGATCCACAGTTTATTGGCAATAATTGAGTTTAGCCAAACGAAAGCAACCAGAGTCGGAACAAAAATGATGGCCAACACCACGATGTAATAGTATGCATTCGATTCCTGTGCAGATGCAGAAGATAAAAGGCAAAAGTTAGTAAAAAGCAGCACAACTGGTGTGGAGGTTCATTCAATGCTTATGGAATATGAATAAATTTGTCGAGACTTCAAAAGCACTGCCTAATTAAATTCATTTGATAAATTCTGTTGCGGGGCTCAATTAAGCTGAATCCCTGTTGCCTATCAGGGTATGGCGTGCAGATGGCTTTATCGAAAAGTCAATATGTTAATTTAAAGATAATCACAAAGTAATTAATTAAGTGAATTGAGTGGCAAAGGGGCAAAGGGTGCAAATTGTCACGCACTTATTCGCGAATGGTTGTATAGGTAATAATCGTGATGGTAATCGCACGCATGGGGGCCAAGTAATGGACAGCCAGCTTGTCAATTAATGTTGGTGATGGCAATCTTATTGTTTTAAATGTAAATCTGGTCATTGTGTTAATTGAAAGACTTTAGACTTCTTTATTGCAAAGATTACAAAATAAGTTTTTTTTTAACAATTTGAAATAAACTTAAAATAAAGACGTAGGAGATCTTTCGCCATGAAAGTTTGGGACTCAAGGCTTATTTGACTATTTGACTTAAATTGTATCAGAAAATTCACCTATGTAGGTATATGATGCGTGTTAACCTCCAAAATTACTCTCAAAAACAAATTCAGAGATACTCGTAGTATGCATTCTGAAAACAACATTGCCAACATGGTCCACCCCAATAAATTTAAATAAATTTAATTGACTGTTCCTGGGTCTTCTTAATCGTCATGCAGAAGCGTGGTTTAATGGGGAACTGCAAATTAAAAAAGGCAGATCCATTGGTATCATTGGAATTCTAGGATATTGTTGTCCTGTTCCATATATATTATAATATTGTTGTCCTGTTCCATATATTTGACGTGTCAACCATCCCCAATCATTTTTGATAATATTTAAATCCTGTGAGTAGTTTGTCTCTCTATTTACGTTTTAACAAACCCGACTGTATTGACATATTGATAAATCCACCGCAGAAGTCCAAAAAGGTTATGAAAGTATGGAAATAGGCCTCTTTCAATATTCAATTCAACGCATTTACTTTCAAATATAGAAAAATGTACTGGTTACTTGGAAAACATTCCCAGCTGAGTACCGAGAACAAACTGCTTTTATATATACTACCATGTGCTAAAGCTGGTGTGGACATACGGTATACAACTTTGGGGTTGCACCAAGAAAACAATTACAAATATAATAAAAAATTTTCAAAATAAAGAGCTACGAGAAATAATTGTCCAATCACCGTGGTAAGTATATTCGAAATGACGATATCCACAGGAATCTCGGAATAATTATAATCGATGCTGAAACTAGAAGCTTTGCGCGAAAGCATAAAAAACCTTCTAATCAAACACACCATCAATAGAGTCCTGCTACAAACTTTGGATGAGAGCAAATTACCGACTACAAAGAACAAAACCTTTCGACTTGGCAATATAAGGATCGTTGGATCATTGAAGAGTAACCGGCCAAAAGTTTTCATTTCGTGATAGAAATATTGCTTGATAAGTTGTTTCTTAGATGAAGTATCTACAATTTATCGAAGGCCCGAAGGGTATGGTATTTTTAGTCATTTTATTTTTATTTTATTTCTCAGAGTATATATGCAAGATTTTCACCTACCCTCGGAAAAACATTCGTGTTCTATTTCCACGAATGCTGTAATTTTCTAGAACTTGCAATGTGTCATAGAGAAAGAAGAAGGTCCAATGCACAGGGAGCAACTAGAAAAAAACTAAACCGGTTGGTAACTCGGGTTAAGCTACGATTACACGGCCATTTTTTCGAGTCATTTAACTGACGCTCTGACGTAAAAATCGCGTCACATAGCAGTCATTCAAATGGCGTTCCGTGTGATCGCCATTTTTGGGATACCATTTTCAGCGTCATTTAAATGACTAGGAAACTGGCGGAGCAAATGACATGAATTTTGTGCCATTTAAATGGCGGAAAAAAATTGCCGTGTGATCGCTCTTCAATGACGCCTAGGACAAATGACTAAACTTTTTGGCTGTTGCGCCATTTAAATGTCAGCCTCCAAAAAATGGCAAGGCTCGAAATTCATGGTATGCCATTTTTCTACGCAAATGGCAAATGACAAAGCATTTAATACGATATCTGTGCTGCATTTGGATTTTTGACTCGTGGCGAAACGTGTAGATTAGATTAGATTAGATATTAAGTCGGGAGAGCCTTTATTGGGCTCTGGCACTGCGGCCTCTCTAAAGGTTCCTAGAGTTCCTTCCCTGGTATAGGTTCCTAGAGCAATCTTTTTACTCCGGAGACAGTCAGGAAGAAAAGTATGTATCTTCTCTGGGGGTATTCCAGCAAGATTTGCTGAGTTAACGAGTTCTTCGCCAATGACATTCTTTCTAAGGCAAAAGAGAGCCGGACATTCCGTGAGAATGTGAAGAAAGGTTTCGTCGCTCACCAGACATAGTCTACATGTGGGGAATATGGACGAGTATTTGCCTAGGCTGACTGAAAAGTTCGCTTGAGGCGATTCTCCATAAATGCCAGATCCAGTCCCTGTATCCATCTTGGACCCGTCTGTATACCAGACTCTTACCTTGGAGGGATGATGATAGAGGGGTTTTTTGGAAGCCATATTATATTATTATATTAGGGAAAGGTGACCTCCGGTGGTAGAAATGGGGGGTCGATTATTTACGAATGGAATAGAGGATGGATACTCAGTCTTAATTCCATTTGAATGTGTACTTGAATACGTAATAGGCTAATAGGCCTAGGATGACATTTAGTGCAGTGGTCGGGGTAGGTTTACTCTTCGGGTCAAGGCGGAGGGCGACCGTAACAGTCTACCCCCTGTCTATTGCCTCTGACGCGGCCATCACTAAGTAGGGAGACTGGTGCGTGGCAGAGGTGGGTAATTGAACCTGTCTGCTTTGCTGCTTGATCAAAAGTCGGTGAATGGATTGTCAGTTGGGAAAAAGGATGGGGACATAACAGGAATCGACAGGCAGCTTCATCTGCATCAACCGAGGTAGCGCAGCGTGATTGCCAGTCGTGCTTCCGCTGAAACACTCTCTCGCATATTGGTGTTCTGTTTTTCGATGTGTGGCTTCACCAACCTCAACAAATAAGCGAATTGATTGGCTGACATACGAAGGACATTGCGATATAGTTCAGGTTCTTCTTCGCGCAATTCGAGTAGTAATCCAGCGCAAAATCCAATCTTCTCGCGACGGCTCAACGACTTCTTTTGCCAAATACTCCGCTTTCGTCGCGTTGGCTCGCAATCAAGATCGTCTTCTTCCAGCACACACGCTGCTAAATACGCCGTCTCCGCAATTTCCACCATCATCCCAAAAGTTCTTTTTGACATTTTTTATTTATGATAATATTTCTTTTTTTCTATTTAATTTAATTAAAAAATTCGCACGTATGCGTCGTGGGCCGTGGCCGAGAGAAAAACTCTAAATGACAGTATCTATATTTTTCTCATAGGTCATTGCCGTCTGATCACAAAACAGATAACTGACGCCAAATCGAAATAATAGGAAAGGTGTCATTTGACATTTTGATGAGGTAAGTCAGTACCGTGTGATCGCCATTTTTCGCTTGTCATTTAAATGGCATCCCAACGAAAAATTCTAAATGACTCGCAGTGTCCGTCATTTGATTTTGGGACAAAACTGACGATGATAGTCATTTCGTGTGATCGCCATTTTTTCAATGACGAATCGTAGCTTCAGTGTCGCTCTAATGCGACAGTTTATCCTGACGTCACAGCGCCAGTTAAATGACTCGAAAAAATGGCCGTGTAATCGTAGCTTTACAGACCAGTTACGGACTCAGCGGTGACTTGACACACGAGAAAACTCATCACCTATCAAAATCTCTAGTGCGCTCAGTATCGTCATGTTTTTCAACCTCCCCCACCATCAGCAACAGGTTGGTCTGTTGGACATACTAGAAACTGAAATCAATAGGCAATCCGACATGTAAATCAACAGATGATTGGTTACTAACTGTTTTTTGTGAATCGCAAACGAGTTTTCAACCAGTAGCGTCGTGTGCGTCGTCGCATTTAATTACACAGGCTATATGAATGACTCAAAGGAAACTAGTTGCCAATTCGCATCGCTGCAGTTTTTTCCCAGTTGTTCCGTGTGCATTGGGCGTGGGCCGAAGAGTTGCACAAAAATAACGTTCACAAAGACCATTTTCAAAAATTGCCTTTTCGAGATATGAGCAATTGCAAAGAATGTGTGGGTACTGTGTAGGTACAAGTTGCTCACTTGGCTGAATAAGTTAGTGATAGTGAACAAGTAAAATTGCGGTTTTTAGAGTGCGACAAATCCACAAAAGACTCATGAGTTTAAATTATGTAGGTATACCCACAAAGGAGCAAAATTTTATGTGGGCTTTATTCTGGTAGTACCAATCTTGTCTTGATCATCGGTCCATTTTTAAAAATGGCTGGATATGCATTTTAGATACATATTTGTACAAGGAAACGAAAAATGAGAAAATTATATTTGAAACTTCTGTTTGAAAATCTTAGGCGCAAAAATTTGCTTCAAATATCATTTTTAAAATAAATGTTTTTCGTTTAACTATGATTTCGAAAATATTGCTATGGGAAAATTGTGTTAGTTTAAACCATATGTCCATATACAGGATAGCAAAAACAACGCAAGTGACATAACTCTGTCTACAATCTATTGTTAAAACCATTTTACTCTGATGACAATTAGTTCACAGAAAGCTGAGTCATTGCAAACACCACCAAATACATCGCCACTTGTAGAATTTTAGTTTCCTATTATGTATGTCCCCATACTCATTCACAATATTTAAAAAAATCGATAATACTACATTGAATGCCATAATAAGCATTGCGTCTGCTTAAAAAATATCACTCACCTTTTCAGAAACGCACAACTCCACCATACGGACCGCAACCGCGTCCACCTTCTCCTTGCTGTTTATTCCCGAAGTGCCCGTAATCACGTAGACTTCAAAAACCGAATAGGCCGAATACATCGGACTGGCGATTGCAAACGACAGTGCCCACACACCGATGGAATAAAACAAGCAAAATATCTTGTTCGGATTCCAGCATCCCAAAACTTTACCCATAACCGCGAAATATCTATCCATCGCTATTCCCACCAATGTAAAGCTGCTCACAAGTATCGCACCTGTCGTCACAAACGGAATTAGCTTGCAGAGCACTCCTCCCATACACTGGAAATATAAATTACAAAATAATTTCACTCATATAGATTTCATGAACTCACCCAAATTTGAACAGATGGTTCCTTGAACTGTGCTAAATAGCCAATTGAAATGAATACAGCAGTTACGAGGTCACTTAGAGCCAGCGAAATCAAACAGGTGCGGAAAAACACTCGCAACTTTCGTCTCTTGGTAGCGTAGAGTGCTCCAAGATTTCCACAAATCGAAAGGATACACAGAATCAAAACGATGATCGCGAGCGTTATACGTTGTTCATCGGTAAGGACTGTCAGATCGTCGTATGAGATACTTGGAATCTCGTCCTCTTCACTTTTCGATATGTCCTCACGACTCTCTAAATGGAATTTATCTAAGCCAGTCGTATCGAAGGCCATTGCTATGAAAAAAAATTTTGTATTTCCGTCTCCAGCCTAAGCGTATGCAATGGAACGTAACTCAGTAGCGACTAATCGGCTTTGCCTTTGCCCACCCAAACAGGTAGCATAGGTAGTTGTATAGTATCTTATCACTCCATTGGGGGATTTGTGCGTTTCCCCTATCTGTGCGGCTAATTAATATATATATTTCATCCACTTACAGCAGAATTACGTAGTCAGTGGGGCTTATTTGGCTTTTTCGATTCATTAAACATCGATTAAGGAGATAAATATGACTGCAGGTGAACTGCGTTATCGACGCGGCAATTGATAAGACACATTTACATGTGCTTAGTCTAGTGCATATGTTTATGTGTTGATTGAATTGATTATGGTTGTCAGCAAATTGTTTTCAGATAGGATAGCAACTTTTATGGTTTGCCATCTATAAAACTGTGTTGATCAATATTAACGTGGCTATCGTTTGGAATTGATTTATTAGGTTATTGGCTTGGAAACACGAGAAGACGCACCCCACGAGTAATCTGCGAATGGAAGGTCAGTTTTGATTGTGGAAACATTTTGTGTAGCAACAAAATTCCCATTTACTTATCGGCCAATTCAAGATATCCGCGGGTTGAAGGGCCAGCGTTCCAAAGCTGACAGCTGCAAAAGATGGCTACAAGAATGATTTCAAGGCTTATGACAGCTTCAACAAATATTTCTATAGTCCCAAAACGCTCGCGCAAGATCACATTAGCATCTAATGACGGCGACGAATTACACCCTGATGTTGTTATTAGAAGATCTAAGTCTAAGGATTCATCTGTGCACCGCAACAACAAAACGAACCAATTCAACAAGCAAGTGGAAACAATCAGTAGATCATAGACCTCCAAACTATGTGTAGGAGTAGATATGCTGTGAAAAGTGTTCTGACATCTGGTACCGAAATTGTTGATGGGAAGACACAATACGCGACTCTCTGAGGTTATATGAAGAAGGATCGACAAAGGTTAAAAGATCGCATTGTGGCCATTTCGAGCAGCGAGCTAGATAAGAGTCCTTAAAACGCATAAAGATTAGAGATGTACATCGTAATGTGTGATGTGACAAGCGGAGCTACGTATAAATGTGCTTTATGCGGCAGCATCGAACAAGTGCGACAAAAGACCCTTTCACAGAATCTAGAGAGCTGACAGACCCCGTGAACAACTTAAACAGCTCGTTGTTTATGTGAAATGAGGATCAGCTCAAATGATGGAAGAAGCATTTTTCTACGGTACAAAGCGGGTATTCACCGGTGTGATATGCATCCACATCAGACTGAGCTACTCGAGGTCTCAAAAAAACCTAAATTATACAGCACGGCCTTTAATAAAGATGAGATCGCTATACGACAGAGCTGGATGAAGAAGACTGGGAGAGAGGTCTTTCTTTGATGATTGGCAAGGGAAATGGTGAATGAATGTGAAGCTTTTTAAAAACGAATCTGGAATGAGTTGGAAAACAATTCACCTAAAAGATACACTTCACGCCGAAGAAAAAATGTTGACTTGGATTTTTCTACATCCTGAACGTCTTGCAGCTCATTTATTGAATATCCGGAAGATCGAATGCCAATCACGTCCTCACACTCTCTTCATTGGTTATGAAAAGGCATTTCACGGCGTTGCTTTTTTTTAATGACTCTCTTGGCAACATATAACGCTTAAACTGCTTCCTCAGATTCATTGTCTATCCTGTATGGCGCTGATTATGTCCCATTTCGAGGAATAATTTAGTTAGGTTCCCCCGAACATCTGCCATGGTAGTACTAAGTATAGGTTGGCATAGGTTTAGTCTTCTTCTCTGACGATGTTTACTAATTTCACATCGGATAATGGACCTTCAATGGCCCACAATATAGAAGCTGAGCCTTTGGCACTTCCAAAAAAGATCGAGAAAAATGCAAACTTTCTTTACTTAGGAAGAGTGGTGAGTGGCGCCGAATTGGTTGTGTGTAGAAGAATTGGGAAGGCTAAAGCTGCGTTCGGAATGCTATCCAAAATCTGGAATAACAATTTTTTCAGCTTAAGAACAAACTGCGACTGTTTCGCTCCAACGTATAAAATAAGTACTCCTGGGTGGACATCATCTGTAGTACTTGGAAGGTGGACATCATTTCCTTAAACCTTGAGGATTTTTTTTGGCACAATCGTATCTAATGCACAGATCTATCAGAGAACGTTCCAAGAACCTATAGGCATACATGGCGCAGAACAGTCGAGGAGGAATCGAACTCTTTAGAAATGAGTTGTGCCGCGCTGTCGGAATTTGTAAAAAAAAAACTTTGCATTAATCGTATCATCAACATTACACATTTTGGTGATGTTCCTTAAGTGCGATTTGATGTCGTTGGAATTTGTGCTAAAAACAGTTGAAGACCGACGCACGTTATGCCGGACTATCCCGAAAGAATTCGGCCAAGTGGAAAGTGTACTTGCTGCAGTAATAAAACTATCAGGCAAGCGTCTTTTAGGTAGACCCAGGATTAGATGATTAGATCAAGTCCATAATATCTCCTCAATGGTCGATGGCGGAGAATCAAAAGTTATGGAGGGTCCACTTGGGCAACCTACATATGCGATTCACTTAATGGATAAACAAAATTTTAACGGAATACTATTTTTTTTTTTTCGAAAGCTCCTATTATATGGACCATTTGAAATTATTGATTTCTGTCATATGTCTACCTATTCTTGACAATTGCTGTTCTACGAATCGTATTTTGGACATCAAATTTTGGATAATTTTGCGAGCACTGCTGGCCTTATGTCACAAATAGTACAAACAGTGTTGGACTCCGAGACATCAGTTGTATATGGTTTATCAGCATTAGGCGGCGGTTATTATAGCAACAAATTGAAATGAATTTTATTTTCATTGCGGTTATGTAACAACTTTTTACCTGTGCTTGTAAAAGTAATTGCAATTCAACCCACTGCAGAAAATGCACGCGCTTGCACCGCCGCATAAGCCAGTAATGTCATCAGCTAGCTCCACGGGATAAAAACCCAGAATCGTCAAATCAGATAAAACCAATTGGCGGTTTCATTTCTCTAATTTATCTCCTTTCCATTCTGATCTTAATCCGCTGGCGATGTAGGTACATCCTAAAAATCATAAAATGTCGAGGCTACATTTTAAGAGCTTACATTGGCGAAAATGTCCATTTCAAATTGTCTATTGTGACCGTCAAAATGGCGTTAGGCAATAACGCCCAAGGAAATAGCTTTCAAATCGATTTGGAAATATAATTTGCAGTTTAATACGTATGGGGGGCATGCTGTCCCACTGTAACCCCCCTGCTTGGGGTTTCTGTCAGATTTGGAGTATGTGTGAAATTGGATATATTAAAGGTTTTTTTTTGCATTACAAACTCCCCCCTACTCCAAAATCCAACAGAAAACTAAAGCAGGGGGTTGCAGGGAGGCAGAATGCCCCCCATACTTACTCCACTGTCTGTGCATTTCTACTTACTAATTTGGGCTTTACTGCTTGTCAAAAAAACGAACCATATGAAAAGGAAATAACACCTAAAACGACGAAAAATTTTGCAACAACAAATTGCACGATTTTTTTTTTTTGCGTTATTTCCGAATCGATTTGGGCATTATTGCCTAACGCCCGTCAAAATATTTAATTTGAAGGCTAAAAATGATTATAGAAAGAGCATATATCTCTATGCTGGCAGTCCCCATAAGGCATGTAGTATCACCTTGTTGAAACCTTTTTGAAACGTCTCTTTCCAATAATATACCGCATACCGCAACAAATAATGCTTTCTTCTAAATAGAGTCTTTATTATATCTTTTTCTCATTTTCCATTACGTTAGGCTAAGCTATGTCAGGTTAGGTTAAAAAAGGGGTATAGAGGGAAGATATAATTTTGCACTAGGATCCCTTAGCAGTAAAATACAATGGAACATACTAAACACTTGCCCTTGTTAAACATTCAATTTCACTACAGAAACCTATTGCCTCGCATTTGCACAGTTTATTGTTATATCTTTCCCCGGCTTGCATCTCATTGCAGAAACTACAGGTGCTCGTGTATGCCAGTCTGAGCCTCCTGACATGTTTTTAAAGAAGATAGTGTCCTGATAATACTCCGACCAGCGTACTGAGCTATCCGCAGCCTAGTTTGAGAATTTCCCGGATCTTTTCCAATTGAATTGAGGCCAAAGTGTGTCGGTTTGTCCAGTCGGCTTCCTTTCTTATTTTTTTCTAATACATAGTGCCCTTTATGATGCATGAAGATGGGTTTATATCCAACTCATCCCTTTCTATTAATTCCCCGACTCTTCTAGCAAGCGCGTTAGTTTGCCCGTTTCCAACTACACAGTATAGTCTCACCCGTTTCTGACTACATAATACCTTAAGTATTGTGCGACAGCTCCTCACTATTTCAGAGATTATGTTCGGAGATTTAGATTCTAGTGCCTTTAGTTCAGCTATACGTATAAGGTATACCCCTTCAGATATATATCTCATCTGCATTAGCTCTGCCGCCTACTGATTGGAAGACACTGCTGGTATCAGATAGTCGTATAGACATACTTTCAGGTTTGGATCTACGGAAAAAAATGTCAGCTGCAGTGCCTTTCGTTGTTTTTAACTCTTCTTTGTCGCCTTCCACCACACAAGAGCACCATATATGAGTATAAGTCTCACCAACCACCACCACTATCTAAAGGGTGGTTAAATCTTAAGGGCCGATGTTGAATGTGAACCACACCTAAACGTCAAGTTTTTTTTCTGCATTTCATTTGACATTTCTCAATTTCAGGCTAACTCAATTTGAACCATGGAAAGATACACAATCGAGCAACGCGTTAAAGTTTTTCAGGCTTATTATGAAAATGGGCGTTCAAATCAAAATGCATATCGTGCGCTTCGTGATTTTTTCGGTCAATTTAATCGTCCAAATGTGCGTACAATCGGAAAAATCGTGCAAAATCGTCCGGGTCTGTAGGAGATGTGAAAACACCAGTGCATGCTCGTACTGCAGAAAATATTGCTGCTGTTCGCGATAGTGTGGCTGAAGAGCCGTCCACCTCAACTCGTCGTCGTGCCCAACAATTCCACCTCTCACGCTCGTCGTCGTTGTACATTATGCATAAAGACGCTGTTCGTGTGAAAACGCATCACTAAAAAACACATTGCAGTAGAATATTTACATCCAAACAATGTATCTTTAATTTTTTGTAAGAGGTCGCTTTACCGACTTTCAGTCAAACGCCATATTTTGTATCTCCTATTTCCTCTAATACTAACCGAAAATCGTTTTCTGGTATTAACACCCAACGAGGTAAGACCTATCCGATTGTATAAAGTACAGAACCCTAACGCTGACTTTTTTTCTTTACCTCAAATCGAAACGAGTTCAAAACCAGCGGCAAGGAATTCCCCTTCCTCATCCTAACAGACGCATTTACGCGCTTACAAGGTGCAATTGACTCAAGAACTAAACCCTCTTGCCCATTTCAAGCGTCGTCAATGGTCAGAATGGTGGCAAGAAATGGCAACAGTGGATGATCAATTTTTAAAGAATATCATCTTCAGTGATGAGGCACATTTTCACCTCAGTAGATTCGTCAATAATCAGAATTGCCGCATTCGGGCGAATGATAATCCAAGAGTGATTGTCGAAAAACCAATGCACCCACAAAGAGTGACTGTTTGGTGCGATTTAACTGCTTAGAACCTCAATTATGCGGCCTCAGCGTCATCGAAAATTAAGACCATCGGATATAGGTGTGCCGCCGAGATCGCGGCGGCCATTTGGCCGATATTTTGTTCCATACATAATACCAATATTATCATAATAAAAAGAAATGACAATAATTTCCTAAATAATTTGTGTTTTATTCAAAATCAACATCGGCCCTTAAAACTTAACCCCCCTTTATATAGCCATAGCCTTATTTATAAACTTTATACACTCTTTATAATAGCTCTAAACGCAAAAATATATATTAGATTTTTTGGTTTTGAGTTATTATAAAGAGTGTATAAAGTTTATAAATAAGGCGGCCAGTCTTTCAAGTTTTCTCAAAAATAAAAAGAGCGATATTCCCTTTTCTAGTCATTTTCCTTACACTGAAATTTCAGTTTAATTTATTAATTTACTTTCACTTTTGGGGCGCTTACAGTCCGGGGTGGACCACGGCCTCAACCAACAAGCCCCTCCAGACAGCTCGGTCCTTGGCTATAGCTGCCTCCAGTTATACAAATTGTGGGTGGCGTCTTCCTCTGCTTCGTCGACGACTCGTCGGGCTGGTGCGTTGTTGTCCATACGCTCCACGTGACCCAACCATCTTAGTCGCTGTATTTTCACATTTTTGACTAGGTCAACGTCGCTATATAGCCCGTAAAGTTCATCATTGAATCTTCTTATCCACACTCCGTCGATAGAAAGTGGAAAATCACTCGAATAATCTTTCTCTCGAGGGTTTTCATCAGCTTTCGATAAGGCGATACGCTATCAGAAGCGACTTTAAAATCTATAAGAATGTGGTGTGTAAAAAAAAAAAATAATAATAAATATGCGGCGCAACAGGCGGTAGACACCCAAGGCCTAGCTTCTCGCAACCATTCGTTTGTGTGAGTTTCTATTTTTGGGACGAATGGAAGGGACCTACAATTTTGTGCCGAGTCCGAACGTGTATCGATCTAAAATTCTTCGTTTTTTTCTAAGATCTGTCGGAGTGTGAAAATTTGGTCGATGGCAGGGGCCTAACTCTGTAATTCGATTCTAAACTTAAATCATTCGAATTCGGAAAATTTTTACTGTGTTATTCGAAAATCGGACATTTAAATACGAATTTAATTTGTCTAGATACTTTTCGCTTTTCGCTGCTAAATACATTCGAATTTCTGAAATTTCATTCGATATCTATTTACCATTTTTAAAGATTTAAAGATTTTCTTTTATTTTAAAGGGAATATTAATACAAAACAAAATCAATTTGAAATTCTTATTGATTTTATGTGTTCCCATCCGGATTTATACGAGTTGATTTGTCTCCCTTTTGGAAGTTGTTATCAAGGTATTACCGCTGATTAGAAAGATTCCAAACATATGAGTAGTGAGATGCTCCACCGTAACAGCTCGGATAATCATCCGGTGATCACATTTCTTCAAGAAACAAAGCTCCATACATTAAAAAAAAATCAAGAACTAGACTTCAAACTTACCATTTATGCTGTGCTTCAGTTTCCGATTAAAAAATAAATGTTCATTGTTGTTCGGTCTAATAATTTGAATGTGTGTCCCATTCACGACTGCAACAATTCCCGGTATTCCAGATTTTAAATGGAAATATTTTTTTGATTCTGCCTTTTCCTCATTCGTCATATTAAAATGTATCCGCGGTGCTAATAATCATTTTTAGTGTCTAAGACTAAGTTGTACGGCACAATGGCGAAAATTTCCATATAAAACTATCCATTGTGACCGTCAAAATATTTAAGTTGAAGATTAAAAATGATTATTGGTAAGGCCCTATGTGTTGGACACAGCTGTTGTTCGATAGCTTTACAGAACTCAGAAATAACCGTGGAAACCGTCTGCTGCGCCAGCCCAGTGAATCGATCTTGACCTATTTGGTGCTGGTATCCACCTTGTGCAATAAATTTAAGCGTTGCAGCTAGTTTTATGATTGCGATGATCTTTTTCTTTCTCTCAGATCATCACTTATGCTGTTCAAAACATACATAAATGCATCTTTTGAAAGACGATCATTTTTTTTTACAAAAGTGGAAAAATTTTTAGTATAAATCATTGTGCCATTAAACTTTCCGCGGTATTAATAATCATTATTAGTGTCCAGGCTAACTTTTACGAAGTCACAATGGCGAAAATTTCCATATAAATTAATCCACTGTGACCGTCAAAATATTTAAGCTGAAGATTAAAAATGATTAAGGCCAATGTGTTTTATCACATTACTTTTTACTTGATAAACCTATAATGTTAGAATTGTCTCTTATTGTCTTTCTTTCAATTTCTTCAGCACAAATTTCTTCATCAAACCACAATGCAACTGAATCCATATCCATAGTGAAATTCAATTATGGACGAATAAGCTTATATACCTAATCAAAAACTAATTATTTGACTTTTTGTTGAATTGAAAATGTAATTTTTGACAAAAAACAGATCTAGTCTCGGAAAATTTATTCGAAAGATGCAAGGTTTCTTTGCAACATTTCCTTTCGATTCGAAAGTTATACAGGGGGCCAACTATGTAATTCGATTCTACTTTCGATTCTATTCGAAAGTTGGTTCCGATTCTACTTTCAAACGGAACTATGTATGAAATTAGAATCGAAATGTAAGTAATGCCAACTTTTTCCCAAACAATAGCCGACCTTCGAACGAGTCTCGCATTGTGTTTGACAGACTTTTGAATAAAACGAAATAATCATTTGTTTTGATTCGTGAATATGTGCTAAATCAACATGGACAGTGTCGCAATTTGATTTTTTACCGAAGAAAATGAGGATTGCAACGATCAAATTGAGCCAAGGCGAATTTGGGATAAATCCTTTAGATAAGTCGAGATGCATTGTCATGTATTGAACAAGAATCTCAAATTGAGATGTCTTTGTGTTTGCACAACTATAGATGATTCCCCATGCATAAAGTATATTTTATACTCTTAATAATATTTAATAAGTTATGAACAAATTTCTTACTCACATTTTTTGAGATTTCTGCAATCTACACAGCCTGTTCGCAAACACATTTGCATTAGAATGATTATTTGCGAATTCGAATGGTTTTGGCATTTACTTTAGGATTAGGTAGTACCAAAAAAAATAGACAATTCGAGGTCCGTTCGATTTTCGAATATGAGCGCTGGCTATAGAGTTACAGAGTACGAAATCTAATCTAATAAAGGTTAGATCCAATTCAGAATTCCAATTCAGAATCTTCCGAATTCGAACATTTTGATTGTAGAATCGAATTACATAGTTGGCCCCCAGAGTAACATTTGAAATTAGAATCGGAAACAACTTTCGAACAGTTTTTACTTTCGAATCGAATTACAGAGTTAGG
The DNA here is from genome assembly GCA_949372485.1 of Cheilosia soror. Classification (NCBI taxonomy): domain Eukaryota; kingdom Metazoa; phylum Arthropoda; class Insecta; order Diptera; family Syrphidae; genus Cheilosia; species Cheilosia soror. Next base: position 82,766,811 of record OX443561.1, read on the forward strand.
CCCCAGGCTTTCCTGGCCTAAAACAGCACTCATATGGGCCGATCAGGTTGTTGGCGAAAGGTTTTAGATGTTCACACAGTACCCCCCTGAGAAGCTAAAAATCATGAAGCATTATAATTAGTGATAATAGGTGACTGAATTGCAAAGGCTATTCACAATGACCCTCTAGAGTCTAGACTATAACATAGATATCTAAAGGCGAACTCATTATGTGACGGTTTCTTTAACAATTAACCCTTTTAAAAGTTTTACCCAAACAAAAAGAGCTCATTTACTAAATGGAATTTTGTATAGCTTTTTTTAAAGAAAATCCCCAGACCTAACAACAATACCACGCTTTATATTCGAAAATGATTTCATTGCGACGTCAACATCAGCTCAATATTTTAGTGCTTGCTTTAAGGGTCATGTTTCTTCAACTTATCGCGCCTAGATTCGAGCAATGAAAATTTGTCCATGGCCCATGCGCGAAGTACCTCTACCTACCTCGCTTTGACGCTTACGAACTATCAAATCCGACTCCAAATGATGAGGAAAGACAATGAGTGTTCTGTCTGCGGGAAAAGGGGAGTTAGATTTATGTTACACCTAGTACATATACTGAATTAAAGCCTGATTCATGAGCTTACTGCCTGCCATTCGACAAATCGATAATAGGTACCCTCTATGTGGGGTAGAGAAAGAAAGACTAAAAAATTAAAAATACTAATAATTATCAGCGGATTAATCCTAAAATGGATTACTCGGCTCAAAGTGACTGATCCTCTATAATGTCGCCGCAAATAGTCCTCGACCGCATAACAACGCATTGCTCGCCTTTACATGGCCTGCGAGCGCTCATTTGTTGGGCGCGATTTGTAATCCCAAATAAATTGCAATTAGCCCATTCCCCTCAGCTAAGTGCTCATGCATTTTTTAATTGCACTTGCTAGTACTACCGCACCATTCCCAGCAAAAGCCTTTTAATTGATTCCATAAAAAATAGGGGATATCGCACAGCATTAGCAGCAGCCGAACATCATGCGAAATCGATTACTCATACGCCACCGAATCCCCAACTAAAATTCGCCCTAAAAGTGTGCGCTTCATTTTAAATGCATGCAATATGTAGGCACTGCACTCGGCAATGTCTAAGCTCAGAAATTAATTGAATTCCATCGATTGTGTGATTGATTGGAAATTAATACAATAATTCCCCCGCAAGCACGTTCTCTCGGTTCAGGGGCCCATTGTGTGCGCAAATATTGCTTCACAGTACGCACGAAACATGTTTCCTGCGGTATTTGCTTGCCAAATGGAATATTATGTATATGTGCGTGCACATGAATCCTACATTAATCCTGGCCGGCTACAAGTTGATCGAATATTGCCACATACATGGGCACAGGACAGGCACAGCCAGAGGCACACCTACGGCTTTGCGCGCTGCAATGACTGCCAGAATGTCAGCAGCAATTTGCCGTCTCATTTAGCATTCGCATAACGATGACAGGCTAAATATCCTTAATATCCTCATTTTATGTATTTTTTTTGTTTGTTTGTCTCTGCTGTGCGCGTCGTCGATTCTTAATGCAGCAATTTTGTGAATAATCAGCATTTGGCACGCGTTCGTTTTCACTGGCACCATCCGTAATTCCATTTCCGACTGTTTAGTGCTCAGTGCTCATTTGGCGATGTAATTAATTTCGCATTCAGCATTGTGTTTAGGAGATTAGCATTTTAAAAGGATAATCGAATGAATATGGAACTTTCACATCCGTTGTTCGGTTTTATTTATTTCCTCGAGGTGGCTTTAGTGTCATTGATGCAGTAATTAAGTTGACTTCAATTAAGCCAGGGGTTGAGAGATGGCGGCTACAATGGAAGCCGACCGACCGACAGGACGTGTGCAGACAGCAGTTACGAGCAAGGACTGTCAAGTTAAACATCGCATTGTCTGTGAGTAATATTTTTTATTCGCACCCCTGGGTAATGCGATGTGATTGATGGGTGTTGAGAGTTTAAGATCGGATCTTTAAAAGGGATTTTGAAACACAGCACAGCGGAGGGAGGGTAAGTGCTTAGCGAGGATTTTGTAGATTTGTCAGTTTAATTTTTATCTGTGTGCTTGAGTGATGTTTTTTTTTTAATTCAAATATTTCATTGGAATAAGGAAAAGCCTTAAGAATGGTTTTGCCTTGTTTAAGAGGGAGTTCGGCCAGATTTGTAGAAAAATGTCTCGTGTTTATATTAGGGATTATCTCGGTAACTGGTCGAAGATTTGTGAGTGTAGGTTGGGAACGTGGCGACTAGATTCAGTTTTCGCAGTGAAAATGTTGTGCCTATTGACAGGTGACAAATACTGTGCATCTCTTTTTACTTCTAGTTGTAATAGTTGTGAAACAGGACAATCAAAGGTGTCGATGAGATTGTTTTCGACCTTTATGAAGCATTGATCATTCTACGGTACTAGTTTTGTAGAGAAGAGGATATCTAAACTGGACATTGCTGCGTGTAGTGCATCTTTATACTTTCTGTCTGAAGTCTAGTTCAACTTTCTTCCTTGTGCGTAGCTCCGGGCGCTTTGCTTGAAGGTGGTGGTATATGGTAGTAATTTCCGTTTGCATAGACGGTGAATGGGGGAGGAGATACAACGACGAACTGTACGGGCTGTAGAGCCACATTGACCTAGCCAGAAAAGTGAAGGTCCAACGACTGCGGTGGCTGGGTCATGTAGAGCGAATGGACGTGAATGCTCCGGCCCGGAATATCTTCGAATCCACACCCGAGGGATGGCGCAGTAAAGGAAGACCGCGACTCAGGTGGCGCACGCAAGTGGAAGGGGACCTTAACCAACTTAGCGTGCGAAACTGGATACAGCTGGCTAAAGATCGTGCTGGCTGGAGACGCTTGTTGGTTGGGGCCCAGGTCCACCCCGGACTATCGCGCCACCTTAAGTAAGTAAGTATAAGTATATGGTAGAATGAAATAGATCACAACATTTTCGGCGTTTCTGACGACTTCTTGGCAAAGATGTTACTGATGGTGTTCGGCACTTGCTGCGGGATGTATAGAACGGAAACGGCCAAAATTCTGATATTTTTGTGATTGGAAAGTCATAAGACGTCCTCACTCACATGTCGAAGGCTCTCAAGACTTCTGCGGCTCTATAACAAAATCACAGCCAAATAGACGCTGCGTCAGTAAATGTCACAATTTTGTCTTCTCCCCCTAACCGCTGGTCCATCCTACTGTACGTCTTGAATGGCCTTGATATCTCCGTTTTAAGACTTTAAGAGTCGAAGGGCCTCTATAAATTTCTAATTGCACGTGCGGTTTTTCCGGATCCGTGCAGCTCCGAAAGTAGTCATCCTTTTCATAGGTTTCAGTCGTCGTTTTGTTTACGTAGCAAAAGGCCCCTATTGTGAGTGTCGATAGTTAATCTTTGATCGACAACTGCCAATCGATCGAGAACTGTGATTGTCGATTGCGATCGATATTTGTCGATTTGACAGTCGCTTGTAGTCGATTACAAATGTCTGATCGATGCTTTCTCTTGGAAGTCAAACAATTTTGTGCGTACGAATAGCTAAAAACAATCGACCCAATATTTGTCGTGATGATCGCAATAAGGGCCAAAGTAGATTCTACCGCAGTTCTCTCAACGCCGTATGCACAACCCTGGAGAGTTAGGCCATTTCTTTGACCCTAAATGCATTTTGCTGTGGCAATAACTTATATCGCGTATGTACATTGTACAAGCTCCCGGTTGGACCCATAAAAGGGGGTTTATCCGCCACCGCTTCTTTGTTTAACATACTGACCTCAGCTCAAAATATGTCAAAGTAGTTTCCGTAAGGTACCATTTTGACACAAATCAAAAATTTGTCGTATGTTTTGATGGAGGGCTAGTATTCTATTTTTTTTTTTGCTTTTCGTACTTTACTGCTGGAGTAATTCTGAACTTACAAAATTCCTCCATTAGGGCTTTTTTGAATGTAGTTTGTTACGAGCCTTAATAGAAATTTGAGGTTTGAACCTCATCGGTCTTAAAAAGAACATCTCTATTCAAAGAGAGAGTTTCTTCGAGGACAAGACCATAAGCACAGACATTCCCACTACGTTTAGCTGCTTTTTAATCAAGACATAGAACTGATTTGAAAGAGTGTTCACCATACAGTGTGAGTGTTCTAAAAGAAGCAAGATATTTCAAATTATTATCATGTCTTCTATTTCTCTTGTGTTGCACAGTGAACATAATTCAAGTTCAAAAGTTCTCCTCTCAATCACTGCACCATCTATATTTTCAATGCCCTTTGTTTAGAGCAGGAGTTCCCTAACTGTGCGTCGCGACGCGACGCCCTGGGGCGTCGTGGGGCTATCCTAGGGACGTCGCAAGATGATACGACGTTCCATCAGTTTGAGCTCGATTTAAAAAAAAAATGTCGGGTCGGGTTCGTTCGATGTTGGCCATTGTGTTTTGCCGTGCACGAGGTATACGAATTTTGCCGACTTCAACTTGGCGAAACTTGGGCCTATACCCGTTCAAGTTTCAACTGAACCAGGAGCTCAAAGTTAATGGCAATGTAATGAATGACCATAGAAAAATCAGCTTTAGCGACGGGCCACACTTTTGGATGAATGGCCAAATTGCCATATATGGGATAACGCCAACCAACATGAGGTGGCAATGCATCCATAAAAAGCTTTTTGGTGCGCATTTTAGACCGGCGGTAGCGTCATTGCTCCGTACTTTTTCATGACGTTGGTAAGGCCAATACCATCAACGGCGAGTACTACAGAACGATGCTGCTAACATGTGGTTACAGCAAGAGGTGGCTATGTGTCACTCAGCTGCAGGGTATGGTTATCTGATCTTTATCAGAGGTGACGCGAATTGCCCACCAAAATCGTGCGATTTACCATAACCAATGCCATCGCTCAAATTAAGCCGGATCTATGCGACAGATTAGACCACTCGGATCCGTGATAACGTGAGAAGCTGCGGCGGACATTTGGGCCTGGTGTTATATTCCATACAATAATATGGCATACATATGGGATTCGTTAATACCTTGCACACAGCTTGTTTTATTCTATTTCAATGTTGACCAATCCTCATTGAAAACCCCTTTAGTGAATTTTCAGTAAGCTCAGCTTATATTCACATATCTGTGCTTTATTTTGTTGTGTGCTTTTAGAAGGGCCGGGCGTCGGAAAAATATTATAACCTGTATAGGGAGTCGCAGTATGGAAAAGTTTGGGAACCCCTGGGTTAGAGAATATAAGTTTTTGTTGCTCGTAATTTAGGCTTTCATAAATCAAGCGGGTGTTTGATGCTCTAGCTTGGGTAATACAATCTTGTATATTTCAAGTCATTTATAAATTGCTGTGTGTAATTGCCTCCGCAAGATTAATTTCCAAAAGTGGGCAAACGTAAATTTTCTCTTCGTTGCTCCGTTTTCCCATAAAACCATAAAAGTTCCATTTTGTCCTAACAGCTTTTAATGCCAACATTTTTATAAGTCGCATATCAAAATGTTCAAAGTATCTAATATACATATCTATACTATACATAATTATATACAACTATTGTTGATCAACGCCCAGTCCAAACAGTAAGACCTAGGAAACTGACATTTTGAAACCAAAACCTTTTATGACCAAGGTGAGCACTAACGATTTGGAGAAATTCGAACTCCAAATAGGAGAAAAAGGGAGGTCAAATTTTGTATTCGAAAATTTTTATTGTTCATCCGATCGAATGTTAGCAATTTTTCTACAGATTTACTTTGCCCGTAGCAGCTCACGGATCACAATCTCAGAAATTTAATAATTTTCTTAGCAATTAAAATAATAAAATAAATAGGTGGCGCAACAGTCGGTAGATACCCTAGACCTGGATTCTCGCAACCATTCGTTTGTGTGAGTTTCTAATTTTTGGGACGAATGGAAGGGACCTACAATTTTATGCCGAGTCCGAACGGCAGAATTGAGAAGCCTTTTCAGGATAGTCATAGTCTCGGATGCTTGACGTTCGCGAGAGGTGGCGCAGTTGAAAAAACCTATTAAGATGTAATTTGTGTTTTTCCGGGGATCGAACCTGGGATCCCTCGCACAGTTGTCCAGCACACTGCGCAGCAATTTGACATTTTAATATTGGAAAAATGGTTTTTCTACGTCCGTATAACAAAAATAAAAAATTGTTTTAGAGAGGTCAGCCCAAAGATGTAAATCCACAGTGGGGTAGTGGAACTTTTCTAAATGCAACCTGAAATTGAAAATGAACAGGGACACTTGTGTAGAGAAACATCTAGTTCTAGGCAGGAGCCAAAAATGTGAAACATGAATGAACGAATGCAACCCTCCTGCTTGGGGTCACAGTTGGATTTGGAGTAGGTGCGAAGTTGGATGCGTATGGATTTTAAGAAACTTTGCATTTACCCAGAGTTTGGAACTAGTTTGACCATATCATGCTAAATTCCACTTGTTCTTGTTCTGGCTGTTAGCGTTTAGAATCGACAATGATTGGAAATTTCTTAGTCAAAAGGAAATAGCTTATTTTTTTTTGCAATTATGACTTTAAAAATTGATAGTCGAGGTTAGATTATGAACAGTGCTCACCGAAAATCCGAAATTCCATTTCAAACACATGAGTGTTAAGTGTTAACTCGTTCTCCAAAGTACACTCAAAGTCGATATTCCATTCAATAAACCGTGACCTTTCAAGGGCTTTCTCATTCTTCTTTATTAAGCTCACTGGAATTTGTTGGGAAAATCATACAAAAAAATAGTACATTTCTAGTGGGGAAAGTTCGGTAATGATTCGGGAGGCATTTTGCTCTGCAGGAACATTACAAATCGCGTGGTTACTAAGAAATTTTAACTCTTCTTTTTACATTGATGTGCTCGATCTCAATGTTAGTGAGCATGTTCGAAGAGTTGCTTCCAGAAAATTTCGTATTCCAACAGAATACGCGCCACTCCACAACGCAAGGTCCGTTAAAGAGTATTTTTCACAAAACAACGGCTCGGTAGGTGAGATCTAAACCTCATAACAAATTTGTAGGCGATTCTTGCACGTAATTTTTACTTACATTGCAAACAATTAAAGGAATTGGTCGTCAATGAGTATAAGACACTTACCATATCAATATCAAACCTCCTTAAAGATGTGTTTGGAAAAAGTGGAGCCCCACTTGTTATAGGGCCCATACACGATACAGACACGTGCGTCGCTTCAGACCAATACGTTTTGTCGTTGTGCACATGTCCGCGCAGGCCGTCTGTGTCGTGTGTATCCATGTCGACTGTTTGCAGCGACCGTCTGCGTTAATTCAAAATTTTTTGAATTTTTCTTGGTCTGCAAAGACATGTCTGTGTCGTGTATGGGCCCTATTAAGGTCTGCAACGACGTGTCTGTGTCATGTATGGGCCCTATTATTAAAAATAAAAAAATTCCTTGCATATTTAAAAATGCGTGTGTTCATAATCGAATTTCCAAAATTTTTCATCGATTTGGAATTTTCTGCTCCTGTGGCCCTTCCTCTATTTCGTTCCGAAAGTCAATCCTATTGGAAATTGCTTTTCGTTCAGCTTTTGAACTCGTACTCTGTAAAACTTTCGATTTTCCGTATATCAAAAGCTTTTGAGTTTTTGTCATTTAAAGATTTCGATATTCGGTAAATATTCAAAAAAAATATTTGTTATTCATAATAAAATGTCCACCGCAGTATTTCCAGTTCTAAATTCGTCGTGAAAAGCCATAAAGGTGACCATTGGCAGGGCCTCTTTGCGAAATTAAAACAAAATTCTCCAACTTGACTTTTCAATTTGTAATTTTCTTCTCTTTTTTTTATTTTTAAATTTAAACATGAAATTTAGCTGATTTTTTCTTTAAATTTATTGTCATACGTAATTGTGGTTATTTTTTATTGTTACTATACATGAAAAAAAAAAAAATTATTACTATTTACTACTTGCGACACGGTACAAAAAACCTATAAAAAAAACTCCTTAAATTAAATAGTAATCAAATTTTGTTTACAAAAAAAAAAAAACCTCAAACACGCATCTACATGTCACACGGATAGTAAGTAAGTTTATTAAAGCTCGCACAATAATAATAATTATTATTATTTAACAAAAAAACGCATACATATCAACGTTACTATTACTATCTAAAAATTAAAAAAAAAATAATCTAAATAATATAAAAAATAATTTAACTTTTATAATAAGATCTCTGCATTGCATACGATAAAAATTCCATAAGGCTAAAAGTTTAATTACACTTAAAAGAAACTAATAATTACAGAAAAAAAAGCTCTTTAAACTTAAATCTAAAGTTATACATTTTGTTTCAGTTTTATTTTTAGATATTTTATAATTTTTTATAATCAAGTCTTTTGTCGCTTTAATTTTAAAATACATAGACGGCATTATATATTTTTTTTCGTGTTGTTAGGGAGTAGTAATCAAGTAATCAGTTTATATAGTTTTTTTCTTTTTTTGGAATATATTTTTTTTATTCTATATGCATCTATATTATAAAGATATAAGTGTTAGTGTAGTATGTATAAATGGCTCGTAAGGTTACAATTTCTGGTGGCATTTTGTGGCGGTAAGACGCTGGTCTCATTTGGCTTCATTTAAGTACTAGTCTCTTGCTATTTTTGCTATTAGTAATAAGATCCTGCTTCTCGGGAATCATACAGTTCATTATGGCACTGATGACTGATTCGCACCTTGAGACTCTGGTAGGGTAGGGGTTTGCCATCGGTGAGGTTTATAGTGACGTAAATAAGATAGGCCTCGCCAGGGTATAGATTTCGGATGGTTCGAACTACAAGTGGTTCTTGGCTGTGAATGAAATGTCAAAAAAAAAATTTATAAATTTTCTGTACAAGTCACAGAGATGTATGAGCGTGGCAAGCAAGTCGATGTACCTATGATGTACCAAATTTAATGATTGCAAGTAGGTATGTCGAGCCGTAAGACACATTTTTTCGTTACTGGCGCTTGAATGACAGAATTTACTCGAGATTCTTGTTATTACCTAGCATTACCTATTTATTACTACTTAATGAGCGTGATAAGTGAGAGGTAATTTTGCTAAAATCGAACCTATTTCTGTCGCAACTTACGACGCAATTATATCTACTTACTGCTAAGAAATTTGTTTTAATTACTTATTGCAATTATTGTGCATTACTAAGTAAAAATAGCAGACTCTCTGCTGACGACTCTCAATCTTCCTGAAACCTATACACAAGCCTACGCGGACGATGTCGCCGTTCTGTCTGTCGGTACAGACCTTGGGAATTTCTGCTCTCTGGCGCAGAGATCCTTGGGTTTGATCGATGATTGGTGCACAATGAATGGGCTTTCAGTGAATCCTCTTAAAACTACGGTTGTTCTCTTCACGAGAAGGAGGAATATCGCTGGTCTGTCTCAACTTGTGCTAAAAGGTGTCACTATTTCGATTTCTGATGAAGTCAAATATCTGGGAGTAATCCTCGATAGAAAACTTCTTTGGTCCAAGCATGTTGAATCGAAAACCGATAAAGCGCTTTCGACTTTCTGGCAGTGCAAAGGCGCTTTTGGTATTGATATTTTTATCATGGGGTGTACGCTGAAAACCATCTCCCGGTTAAAGAGAGGTGGCTTTTGGTACCACGCGCATTGGAATTTTGATGAACTTGTGCGAGAATTATCCTTTGACCCCTGTCTTATGGATATGCAGTCTGACGCAATGACACCAGAAATCCTACTGCGACAAAACTACCACGTCAACTTTCCTCAGGCAACTGAATGGCTTTTGCCAGACTCGGAGCCAGGGAAGGAATGCCATCGTGTATTCACGGATGGCTCAAAAACCGGACAGGGGTCTGGTTCTGGAGTCTTCGTGGAAAGCGAGAACATTAGACTACACTACCCCTTGGGTAACCATGCGACTGTCTTCCAGGCGGAGATTTTCGCTATCCTTATGGCTATGCGCTATATTGTGACAAACAGGTGGAGGGCTAGAAGCATATGAGTTTGCAGTGATAGTCAAGCTGCATTAAAACCGCTGCTTAACCCTCTTTCCTCGTCCAAGTTAGTGCTCGAACTCAAGCTTTCTCTGAACTTGGCCGGTAGGCTAAACATGGTCAAACTTGTTTGGGTCCCAGGTCACACTGGTATCCAGGGAAACGAGATCGCTGATGAGCTTGCCAGGTTGGGTTCAGAAGAAGATTTTTTAGGACCTGAACCTGCGTTGGGTTTGCCTGCATCTGTGGTTAGGTCATCCATTGACACTTGGGTTTCTCGTGAACACGAGTGTCGTTGGCTTGACTGTGTTGGGTGTAGACAGACCAAACGACTACTTCCGGACATCTGCAACAGGTCGGCGTCTTTCCTTCTGTCTCTCAGGAATCGACTGCAGACTTCTTGTGGGCGTTCTCTCGGGCCACCAAGCTTTTGCCAAACACTTAAATGTGTTGGGCTTGTGCAACACCACCATCTGTCCTGCTTGTGGAGAGGATGACGATACAGCGGAGCACTTCCTCTGTAGTTGTCCTGCCTTTGCTCGCATCAGGTGGCGGATCTTTGGGGCTGACGTGGTGAGTGCCGAACATCTAAGCTCTTCATCACTGAAGCTCCTTTTCATCTTTCTTCGAAAGACGGGAAAACTATGTACAGCAATGTAAGGTGTCTGTTTGGCAGTACAATGGACCAGTAGTTTTGTCTGAGTGCTCCATCGGATAGTAACAACCTCCGACAAAAGTAAAAAAAAAAAGTAAAAATATGGCAAGGCTCGCACTAAAGTAGTGTGGTAAAAATTTGGCGTGACGAAGTCGTGTGAAAGTGGAGTGGCAAACAATGTACAAGGTGGTCCAAAAGAAGTCATCCGATGTTGTTTGGCTCGCATTTTTTTTCTAAATGAAAAACTTCGATTCTGTTTTTTGATTATGTTTATTTGAACCTTTAGAATTTTATTCAGGCCAAGTCGAGTCGGTTGTGGCTCGCGCAGTGTGTGCCGTTGCTCCGTCTTGTTGGAACCACATGTCCTAATTCGTTCATTTGCGGCAGAAAAAACTGGGTTAACATGGCCCTATAGCGCACACCGTCCACTGTTGTCGTTTGACCAGTGGCGTTCTCGAAAAAAAAAAAATGGCCCAATGTGTGACTTTGAGCGGGTGTAATGGCTTCTCGTGCATTACTCGTGAATTTTCGGTGCCCCAGAAGCGATAGTTTTGCTTGTTGGGCATAGGTTACCCGCGTTTGGCGGTCGGCAGGCAGCAGCTGATGCACGGACTGGACTTTGTTGCGCAAGTCTTCCACCAAAATTCGCCTTAGGGACGACCGGCTGATGGCTAATTGCGAGGCACGGCGTCTGGTCGATGTTTCCGGCGACAGCTCGACATCCTCGGCAACAGCGGCGATATTCTCGGCACAACGCTCGCTCCGGGGCCGGCCACTCTTGGCAACGTCTCGTGTGGTCCCCGTCCCATACTCTTCAAGGTTGGTGGCCAAACGGCGGAGTGTTTACGCAGTCGGTGTCGGACGGGCGCGGAATCGGCGACGGAATTCGCGCTGCACCAACACTACAGACGAATTGTTACGCAAAAAATAGACACGATTATTCCGCGTTCTTGGGGAGTGTATCGCTCCATGGCTTGTTCACTTGTATTCTACATCTGTCTAGTCCACAAATGTCAAAACAGATTTGACATTGGCGGCCAATACCACGTCTCCCCACTATCCGCTTTGGTGGACTCGTTTTCATTTGTTTACATTATTCTTAAGCGACACTTGGTCACCGAGCCACGTCACTTGCTGACCTAATATTCACTGCCATAATTGGTAATGGATAGTAATGATATGTAATGTGAAGAAATTCCCACAAATTCTGAAGCTACGATTTAACACACATCCCATGAGTCGTGTCATTCCGTGACGTGTTGGTGTCGCTATAATGTTCGAATTTGTCGTAAAGTGGTCATTCTGTGTGAAAGCATTTAATGTGGAGTGTCACTGCATTTCCCAAATTGACGACGTAACACGCGTGACACTGCACAATTTCCACAGTGTCATATACCTGCCGCGATTTACAATTTTTTTTTCTTGTTGTTGTTGTTGATGTTTGTGCGAATGACCGCTCTTTCGATTGTACAATGGCACGGAGCAGAAATGTCCTGCAAATTGAGTGCAGTTAAAAAAAAAGTTTCTTTTTCGAGAGTCTTGAAAGACAGAAGTTGATGGTCGTCTCCCGAACCCATTTTCAATGTACTCTGCATGTTATTGGAGCCCCATTGAAACAGGTGGAAAGGTTTAAGTATCTCGGGGTCTAATTCACGAATAATGGAAGGAGCAATTTTGAGTTTCCCTGTAGGATTGGTCAGGCTGCGTCAGTTTTGAGACAGATAGGTCATTCTGTTATTATAAAGACTGAACTTGGTGTCGAAGCTAAGTTGTCAGTCTTTAATTTGGTGTCTGTTCCAACTGTCTGTTCGGTGTGTAATGACCGAAAGAACAAGATCGCCGATACAAGCTGCCAAAATGAGACTCTTTCCTTGCATTGCTGGTGTGACCCGCAGGGATCGTATAAGGAAAACCATCAGAATAGGTGAGGAACCCAATGTTGAGCACCTACTTCTTCGGATGGAGCGGTCCATGCTTCGATGGTTTGGTCATGTTAAAGGCATGCCTCCAGTCAGACTCCCAAGACGTGCTATGACATTCGTATTATCTGGCAGGCGTCCTCTATGCAGACCCAAGATAAGATCGTTATAATATGTTCATAATCTCATACACCCGCGACCCACTTATTGGATAAGCTAGTCATTGAAAATGAATGAATGAATCATTACTGGCAACAAAAGACCAGTAACCCAACGAGCGATGGGGCTATAAGGCAACCTGCGATCAACTTCAGTGCAAACGTACAGCACGTCACCAGCAGGACCTATAAAGTACAATCGCGTCAATTGAGTCACCGAGTCACGCTGTGTAAACGCCTGTCATGCGCAATTCAGACGCTCCGTCATTCATCTTTGTCACTGCATGACAAAGCGAGCATATTATGGATTATGAAACCCAGTGACACGCGAGCGAATGACGTGTGGTCGCGAGTGACAAATGTCAATCGTCATTGACACGCACACGAATGACACGCACATGATGAGTACATTTTTATGACGTCAACATACAACATGTCATTACATTAAATGTTGAATCGTAGCTTTAAAATGAATTCCATTTCAATCGATCGTTGCGACTACTCGAGACCTTGAATAATCCTCAACTCGACAAGTTCATGAAAGTGTTATTCACGGTATTATTCACTAGTGTACGCGCTCACTTGAGAATGAGACGACGCATCCACAGTTTTTTTTTCCGACCACTCATGCAGTGTAAGGAGCAAAACGAAGTATTCGTACTTCGCCCTACCATTGCGGGTCACCCAGTCGCGGGATTTGTTCCTTTTTTTCAGTTTCAGCTTCTACCCTGACCTAACTAAGCTTATCGACGAGTCCACTGCACTACGTAGGTATATACAGCTCAGCTCTGTGAATTTGCGAAAATTCGTAAAAGCTCAATTTACTTTCGCAACAACATACATACGATACGTATGTAAATTTCCTTTGTCAATTATGTTGCTCAGCGCGCTTCAGTGCATCCACACAGCGAGGGAGTGAGAACCCTCCAGTGGGTGTGGAACGCACCGCTCTCCAACAATCCTCTTTTATTCAAGGACTATCGCTAATTAGGTTAAACGAACCTAAAGCCCCGTGGTTTATACAGTAGTGGGAGATGTGGTTTGCTACAAAACCAACACGTGCTGTGGGTTGTTGTTTTTTTTTTTTAGTTTGTATATATGGTATGTTGCATGCAGTGGTAAATTTACTTACGCCTTGCTCCGCTCCGAGCACTGAATCGCATAGAACTGCGGATGCTGCATGATACGCTTACCAAAATCCATGCAGTAATTAGTTGAATCGACGGAGCTGCGATTTCGGTTCGGCAGATTGAACACAATGATGCAGTAGCTGTGTGTAGTACATATACGTGTGCATGAAAGAGGGAAATGTTTAAAATGGCCTCAAACTGACCTGAATCTGACTTACCCGATCGTCCTGGTTTCTGGTGAAGAATACCACGCTATTGTTGTCGATTTGCAATTCTTTCGAGACACCACCTCGTACACTGTGATATTTTCGGGCAGCTCGGGGAAGTTTGCGAACGAACGACCTGTCGTTACAGCCAACTATGGCGGATGGAATAGAAAATCCAAAATAAGCTTAATCTATAGCACGACTCCCAACAGAGAATCGATATACTTACTCCAACCTTGTTGGCGCGTAGGATCTCGTCCTCGTTGCTGGGGTTAATGCGAATAATATACCTGTCACCCGGTAGGGCATTATTCATGTTAATGTATGTTGGCTTGTAGATTCCATCGACCTGACCCACTATCTGTCGTTGTTTTAGAATTTTCGCATCGACTTCGCTGCCACCGCAGGGTAGGATGAGATAACGCAATTGCGAGGAAGCCATTGCATCAGAAGGAACCTGATTGAGTTGGGATATTCAAACAATTTGATTATAAAAAAAAAAAATGTTAGGTACCTTAAAGCTAAACACGGATACACTGGTCATTCCTGAGATTTTTTGAACACTCAGGGCGTTTTCGCGCAACGACAAGGGGTGGGTGCGGTTGAATTTCACCGTAGTGCTAGCGATGTGGTAGGTGAGGTTTTGTCGTCTCGTATGTACGCCAAAAATATCCACGTAGTAGGTGGTGTTTGGTGTCAAGCCTTTGAGGACTTGTTGAGTGCGTGAGCCGGTGCAAATGACGTTTGTTATGCGGGGATCTGAAATTGAAAATTAAATTACAGTTATGGGCGGCTTCCGGCCTATGAGGCACAATTCTGACCACATAATTGGAAATGTGGTTGGATTTTAATGGCAGTCGGCCGGCGGGTCTTTTGGGCGCGGGATTTCGTATGAAATATGAAAGCTATTGTCGAAGTAGAAGGTTGTCAGTTATTGCAAAATACATGTGACAGTAGGGCTGTGTTGAACTCGAAGTTTATTCCTTTCGTTTTTTGCTGTCAACAATTATTAAAGGTGATTCTATACATGAAACGGATGGCTCTCTAAAGTCTTATAAGCTCTGATGGGGTGGTGTCTTTTTTTAAGCGATTCAGTCGTCTCTGCCCAGGTGAACATAATGTGTTGTTGTTAAAGCGTTAAAATGATATCTGAATCCTAGCTACAAAATGCAGGTCTTAAATGACGAACGTTCTTTTAAAGAAAAGCTAAACAATTGCGGAGAGAATGATGAGGAGAGATAAAGAGGTGCTTTCCGGGAAAAACTAAATACCACGAGAATCACGCAATCTCAAGTAGAAAGGTGATACTCCAGGAGCGATGTCCGAAAACTTTACAAAAGGTTCAACGAACGTATCAAGGCAACAAGACTCAAACAGGGACCTGCATATAAATAAGCAAGGAAACCTTGTAGTACAAGGCGGCACAGAAGTCATCACCTTATCGGAAGATGCTATCATTTTTTCCAGTGGCACCAAATGTCAATTCTACTTTGACATTTGTAAAGTAAACAGATACAGAATATACGTCAACAAGACATGAATCATTTACTTCTAAAGAACGCGGAATAATTGTTTTGATTTTTTTGCGGAATAATTCCTCAGTAAGTGGTGCTGGCACAGCGTTAATTTCGGCGCAGATTTCTCGGTTGTCCGACACCAAATGGGCAAACACTACAACATTTAACCCCTCGCCTATAGAAGTTTATCAGACAACACGAGATGCTGACAAGTCCGGCTATACCCAGAGCTGGTGAGAGTATCGAAGCTCTGGCTGAAGATGCCGGAGTACATATTGATCATCCATCGGCTTTCCTTACGGAGAATGTTGGTGAAAGATTGTAAAATGTTCCCCTACAAAGCGAAGAGAGTGGATAAGATGTTAGCTGTTGAGCGCCAAGCGGGTGTAACTTACTAATCCTCGGCAACCAATAAAGCCACTTACCTAAAAGCGTTAATGATGGTTCGAAGACTAGCGTGCATCGGCACCACCAGTGCGATGAGGACAACTCCTCAACCTGTGTCCGCTAGACATTCACATACAACTATCGGCCGCAATTAGTGCAATGAGAATCAGCCAATCGGTATTATGGAATTTGTACGAATCGGGTCATTCTATGATCCTACAGAAATATTTCGGTCATGTACCTGCCGGACTACATTACGCCTTATACCTAGAGTTTAAAAGACCCTTCTCTAGCGCCAATCCCAGCAAGGAAGACGGACTCGTACCTAGCACACCAACCACAGCCGTATTCACAGACGGATCGAAAATGAACTCTGGGGTAGGGTCAGGTGTCTTCTCTGAATGGCTAGGTATATCAAAATCGATACCATACGAGACGACGATAGCAGCATTTTCCAAGTCCTGGCAGTGACAACAGCAGCCCGTGAGTCTGTGGTAAGGGCAATACCACCTGAAGGTATTACCTTCTTTATCGACAGCCAGGCAGCAATAAAAGCCATAAATGCACCAGAAATAAAATCGAAGCTTGTGAAGTGCTGTCGCGAAGAACTTAAGGCTCTTGGTACACAGCACAGGGTATCACTCTGCTGGGTTCCGGGACATGAAGGCATTCCAGGCAATGAGAAAGCAGACGAATTTCCAAGACCGAACCTTGACAGCTGTTTCAGAACAAGCTGATCCCTCTGTGGACATCCCGCCTTGCACACTCAAGCTTGACGCAAGGAGAAAAGCCACAAGAGAGGCGAACGCAAGATGGGCCACCTTAAACACTTGTAATACCACAAGAAAGCTATGGCTTTCCAGTTCATCAATCACAAACCAGTAAGAATAGACCGTCGACTCCTCCCACATAACGGACTTTGCCTACAAGCTGCATGCGGCCCCGAAACTTTTCATGTATTGGTGCTATACAAAATCAAAGGAGCGCCATTAACGCACGCATACTTGAAAAATCCTATCTCCATGGTATAGCATGGAAAATCATTGCCGCCATTAATTTTGACATGTACACGTATTCACAGACCGGGTCATTTTTTCCGTGGAGAATCGGGTAGGAGCACGAGAAGTCGACGGTCTAGTTCTTACTGGTTTGTGTCATCCAGACAAGATAATGAACTTCGTCAAATCAACAAGATGGTTTGTATGTAGCAGCACAGTAAGTTATTTGAATACAGGGTTTTATAATGGGTAAGGGACACCCTTTTTCCCCCTACGGGCATCACAATGGGTCAGTATTGACCTGAGTGTGGCACGGAGAAATCCTCAGCAGCCCACAAACCTAACCTAACCTACTAATTCTCATAAGCGACAAGGCCGTCTCAGATTTATTTTTGTCAAGAATCCTCAGACTCTCGAAGCCCTCAAAGATAATATCCGCCAAAAATGCGAGGACATATCGCCGGAGGTTCCAGCAAGAGTGGTGGAAAATACCAAAAATCGGGCTCAAATGGTTATCAATTGTTACGGCGGCCACTTAGCCGATATGATTTCCTCGACTTTATGAAAAAAAATGTAAGAAATTAAATAAACATAATCCAAAGGCAGAATTAATGTTTTTCATTCATAAAAAAAGTTATAGCCAAACAATATCGGGTGACATTGCGGCACCTTGTATAGTAGACTCACAGTCGGTGTTGAGGATGTGGAAAACCACTTTTACAGACTGTTAAACGACCTAAATTCCGCTGCCAAGCAGAACGAACCATTCAATCTGAACGATGAAAGCCAAGATGTCCGTCCACCCGACCAAAATGAAGTGTGGATAGCAATATCTAAACACAAGTCCAACAAGATTGATGGACTAGATGGCTTTCCAGCCAAACTATTTAAGGCAGCGAGAGACAACTTGATGGAGAGCATACAACAACTTATGTCCAAGATTTGGTGTCATTATTGTTTGTCCGGTCCACAAGAAAGGAGACGGGATTTGGAGTAGAAGATTTAACAGCGAACTCTGCAAGATGTACAGCGACATCGATGTGGTCAGAAAAGTGTGAATTTGTCGTGTAGGATAGCTAGGACATGTAGAGCGAATGTGCAACAGCATTCCGGCCTGAAGAAACTTCGAATCCAATCCAAAGTTTCAAGGAAGTAGAAGAAAACCTCATCAAATTGGAGTGCACAACTGAAGGCAGTAAGCCCTAGACTGAGCTAACCAGACTGCACCACCTTAGTAACTAACCAAGAACATTGGCTACGGCTGAACAATTTGGAAGGATTCATCGCCAGTTTATAGTCAGAGCAAAACAACCTGCCTGGGTACTTAAGAGCACCCTCTCAATAGGCACATGCATTCCATATAGCCCTATCCAGCAATGAATCCAATTGAACTCATAAGACCATACCCCGGAACCTAATTAAATAATATTATAAGCTCATACACCAACTAATAGCTGCTCAAATGAGACAAAGGGAACCACTGCTTATATTAACCATTCTGGTAATTGGCTGTACCACCAAACCATACGCACTATTCAATTAGCCATTAATGCGCAATACCATACCGCCCGTCTGTACTTACCAATTTTCTTCACCCTTTCAGGTGGTTTCTGCCAAACATAATCCACCGTAGTGCCCAAGAGGCAATTTCCCTTCCTAGTGCTGGCCACCACAAAGTCATTTACAGCCGCACAGAAATTCATCTGTGGCTGCTTCGCATTAATCACCAAACAGTAGTGCACAGCATGAATGTCGGCCTTGCTACAATCAAAAGCCAGGAGAGAACAAAAAGTTAAAAATTAAAAGACGTGAAAAACCATAGTAGAGACGTGGCGAATCCATCGCATCCCCGTCAAGCGGACGCTATAACGTCGGCCGACGTCGCCTCCTGGACATCAAGCTCTCGCTCACCTCTTGCTCCACTTGATTATCATCTGGCGTTTCCGCATTCGATTCTCACTGCGTATGTTAATCTGGTTCGTTCGGTTCAACAGTGCCCAATTGGATTGGGGATGTTGGGCGTGAGCCTCCAATTTTATCGAGCCACGTTGTCTGGCCTGGACGAACAGGTCGTATTTGCCACTCAATGCACAAAGCAGAAAGATTGCTCGTAAATCCGATTTTAAGTTTCTCGACAAATTGGCTGGAAAGAAACAGTTTTTTTTTATTTTTACCATTTTCAATAACACGACGAACTTTGGAAAAGTTTTGCGAATTTTTCGCGGGGCAGTATAGTTGGAGTAGCAGTACTTACTTGTTTGATTGAAGTACAATTTACGGTAGACTTTCTGTGAAAAGGTTATATAGAGTGGCGTAGATGAATTGAGATCGAGAATGAATCTGGAAAAAAAAGAAAAGAGAACACGAATGAATGGAGTTTAGTTGGCTACTCGTAAAATTGAATAAAATAGAAATAAATTATAATTAGATATCCAATGAATAGAACTGCTTCAAAAGCTTTATATACTTTACACAGCGGGGTATAGCAACATGAAACATGTATAAGGTACTTGTATAGAAGCTTAACACTAAAATATTTTTTTTATACCGCTTGGGAATACAAGAGTGAAAAGCAAACAGGAGAATGAATTATTTTTAAATAACAGATGGAAAACATTGGACCATCCTCGGCGGTCTTTGGAGGACATAGTCCATGCAAATGGTCCATGAGTTCCATTCGAGAAGCTTTGCCACTATAACTCTAAACAGATATTCTCTATGAGGGATTTTCACTGTTTAGCACACGAATTTGTGGACGTTCCTAGCGAAGGTTAGCTTTAGAACGGCATTTAGTACGGCTGCAGGAAATAAGGCCCCAATACTACGGAGAAATCTCATTTCGGCAGCTTGTATCCGCGATCTTATTCTTTCGGTCATTACCCAATCCTCATGACCATAGGTGAGAGTTGGAACAAACACCGAATTAAAGACTGACAACTTAGCTTTGACACCAAGTTCAGTCCTCCTAATAACAGAATGACCAAGCTGTCTCAAAATTGACCCAGCCTGACCAATCCTACAGGAAAACTCGGCGTTGCTCCTTCCATTACTCGTGAATAAGACCCCGAGATACTTAAACTTCTCCACCTGTTTCAATGGGACTCCACTAACATGCAGAGTGCATTGAACAGGCGTTCTGGAGACGACCATCACTTCAGATTAGTTCACGTTTACCTTCATCTCAGCTTCAACACAAACGGTTACAAACCGATCGAGTGCGCGCTGAAGTTCAGTCTGAGAGGATCCAAGGATGACCAAGTCATCAGCGAAGAGCAAATGACTTATCCTCAGATCTCCCAATTCGAAACGTTCCTCGCCAAGACTGCGCTGTAACATCCAGTCCATATAAGTAATAAAAAGGAGAGGAGACAAGACGCACCCCTGACGAAGTCCAACGCCCACGGTGAAAGGTATTGATTTAACGCCGTTTACCCGAACACAGCTTTTACAGTTTGTGTAAAGAGATTGAATGGCTCTCAAGAGAGAACCATCAATTCCATACTCCTGTAATACACTCCAGAGTTTCCCTCGAGGGACTCGGTCATATGCTTTCTCCAAATCTACGAAGCAAGCGTAAACAGGTGTAGCATACTCCCAAGCCTTCTCAAGTACCATTGAGAGTGAATAACTGGTCGGTTGTGCTTCTGCCGGGACGAAAGCCGCACTGCTCATCTCCTAATCGTGCCTCGACCACAGCTCTGCAACGCGTTTCCAGCACCTTGGCAAAGACTTTTCCGGGGAGACTTAAAAGTGATATACCCCTGTAATTGGAGCAATCCCTTCTATCCCCCTTCTTGAAAAGGGGCACAATCACCCCAATCTGCCAATCGCTGGGAGTTTCGCCGCATTCCCAGGCCACTTTAATGACACGAGAGAGCCATTTGACTCCCTCTTCACCTAAGGCCTTTAGCATTTCTGGCCGGATTTCATCCACTCCGGCAGATTTGCCAGCTTTTAGCGATTTGATCGCAAAAGTGACTTCCTCTACCGTGGGACTATTTTCCGCCCTGCTTAAGGCGATGAATGTGTCATCCTCAATGCCCTGGATTGGATTGAGCAATTCGGAAAAGTGCTCGCTCCATCTGCGCAAGATGTCCTCCTCATTAGAAAGAAGTGTACCATCTTTGGATTTGACTCCTTCGATAATGTTCCACTTCCTTCCTCTAAGACGGCGGATGGTCTGCCAGAACACCTTGCTTGCAGATCTGTGATCACGGTCCAATTATGTATTTATGGATATCTTTATGTGGAAAGAAAGTGTTCATAATGGACATTCCATTTGAACAACAAAAGTCCAACAAGTTCTCTCCGTTCGCGTTCTGATCGGGGTCACCGTGTTTTCCAATCGCGCTGCCCCATGTCGAGAAATCCGAACCTACGTGAGCATTGAAATCACCCATCAGGATATAAGAATCCATATCTGCAACCTTTTCAAGGGCTGCATCAACTTCATCTAAGAAAGCTGCGTACCCCGACTCCAGATTCGGTGCATACACCTGCACTAGAGCCAGAGTTGATCTTTCAAGCTTAAGCTTTAAGATCGCAACTCTCCCTTTCGGGTTAAACCCGGCTGACTGCCGAGCGTGACAAGCCGACCATCAGACGCTCGCAAACTGCCACCCTTCAGGCCTGGCTCCAAAGGGCACCCTATTTTGACAGGCTTGGCAATATCCGAGGCTCGCTTTCGTTGCTTTGTCATCATTGGGTGTGTGCTTCGTTAGCCATGTCTAGGTGAACCTAGACATGTTGCCCGCCCCCCACCACGGGGAGGTCAGCTACATGAGGGGGCTAAAATACCTCTTTGCTCTAAATAAGTAGCTCAACTTAGCGGACGCCGATCTTGCAAAAACTCTGTAATAACAGACAGATCTCATAAATTACTATAGAAATCTCCATTAAGGTCTGCTCAAACCAAACCAACGCGAAAATGCGAAAGCAGGAGCGAATTTCGCGCGGGAAACGATGGGATATACACCGTTCTCGCTTTCGCGTTGGTTTAAGAATGCCTTTACCTACTGTATCGAAAATTGTCGGCCTTGATATTTTGAAGACATTTTTCCAACCTTTTTCCACTGAATTCAAGTTATTTGTTAGACTTTCAACTATAAAGTTTATTTAAGCTGCTTTAAGTCAGCAAAACATGCTACTTACATGTTTTTTTTTCTTTTCAGTCCATAACCTACACTATTTGAAACTCACCACCATAAAACGGGCTTTGAGTATTTCCACAAAAACTACACTCAGCGTGTACTAATCCAATATAGGATTTGCAAAGCCCTTAACATTTCCACATTGACAGTTAAGCCTATACAATATAAATATTCCAGAAAATGTATATTTCTCACCAATTTCAATTGAACCCCCTTGTAAATAAAAAAAAATAAATTACCAAATCCTGGACAGTTATTGGAAATAATAATAAATCCGGAATTAATAGGAAAATAGGAAAATTGGAAAATATTCTCACTTCACTCCCTACATCTACACGGGAATGATATCCATTCGTTACTCTGCACAAAATAAAAATCCAAGAGGAAAAAAATCACTTCTCCATTTTTTTTTTGCGTTAAATTTTTCGTAATTTCATCCTGATTTTCCGTTTTATATTATTTTCTTCTTATATCAACCACGAGGGGGAATACTTTTTCGGGGTTTTTCCTTCTCTCCATTCGATCTAGAAAATTCAATGAAGACATTCAGTTTGGTTTCGTTTACACCCCACACACAAGTCTTCATGGTTCTAAAAGAGGAAAAGGCAAATATATGCGTTGAAAATCCTTCGAATCAAAAGTTTTAAAACACAAATAACAATAAATGATTCTCAGTGAGGCAAAATAAGGATATCGAAGCAAATAAAATATATTCACATACTAATCAGCCCATATCCTTAGAGTTAGATCCTACATTGGTTTTTGTGGCTGAATGGCAAATAATGCACACACATATCCGATATCCTTTTTGATTTCATTCACCCAAGGACGATGCGATGCGATGGAGAGAAATCTCGGTGAAACCCCATGTGACAGTTGTTGACAGAGTATCACATAAATTATATCGACGAAAATTCACACTGAAATGGTATCCCCTTTTTCCAGTGTGTTGGGTTGGGATATCCTTTATTTTTTATTTGCCAGATGATTTGTTTGTTATTTATGTTGTGAAGAGGTGTATACGCGTGTGTGTTTTGGGATATATTTTTGGAAATAAATTGGCTGAAGTAATTTGTATATAAGAATGCGTAGAAATAAATTCTTTTTGTGCTTGTACCCAATTAAGTGTGTGAGAGCTGCTGCTCAACAAGAATGGGCTTATTAGCAACGTATACACACTGATATAAAAGGAAGATCGATGGATGTGCTCTGAGCCTTGTGGAGTCTTTTCAAAAACAGGAAAGAATAAGCCGCCCCAAAGAAAATTTCTTTGTTTGTGGTCGTTTTAATCATTTTCTGGGTCATAAGTTCCCTTTGTGTTTGTACCTACAGTAACGGCCAGAAAAATAGCACACTTTGATATTATGTTTTATGAAAGCAGTTTGATTGGGAAATACTGTGACCCCGAAGCGAACGGGAAAAGTTTGCTGGACTTTTTCCTTTCCATTATGAACACTTTTTTTTACACGTGAAATCGCTGAAAGATTTCTTTGTGGTACCGTCGTCTATTAAACTGATGGTTTGTAATGTTCTTGTGTTAAGAGGGGCTGAACTGTCAACTGGTGTTTGCAGAGTTGCAGAGTGAAGCGATAAATAGGTGGCGCAACAGGCGTGCAGACAGCGTGACCACAGATCTGCAAGCAAGGTGTTCTGGCAGACCATCCGCCGTCTTAGAGGAAGGAAGTGGAACATTATTGAAGGAGTCAAATCCAAAGATGGTACACTTCTTTCCAATGAGGAGGACATCTTGCGCAGATGGAGCGAGCACTTTTCCGAATTGCTCAATCCAATTCAGGGCATTGAGGATGACACATCCATCGCCTTTAAGCAGGGCGGAAAATAGTCCCACGGTAGAGGAAGTCACTTTTGCGATCAAATCGCTAAAAGCTGGCAAATCTGCCGGAGTGGATGAAATCCGGCCAGAAATGCTCAAGGCCTTATGTGAAGAGGGAGTCAAATGGCTTTCTCGTGTCATTAAAGTTGCCTGGTAATGCGGCGAAACTCCCAGCGAGTATGGAATTGACGGTTAGCTCCTGAGAGTCATTCAATCTCTTTACTCAAACTGTAAAAGCTGTGTTCGGGTAAACGGCGTTAAATCAATACCTCACACCGTGGACGTTGGACTTCACCCGGGAGTGCGTCTTGTCTCCTCTTCTTTTTATTACTTATATGGACTGGATGTTACATCGCAGTCTTGGCGAAGAACGTTTCGAATTGGGAGATCTGAGGATAAGTCATTTGTGACGGAACGGACCAAGCTTCGGTGGTTTGGTCATGTTAAACGCATGTTGACCAGGATCTCACGACGTACTATGGAATCCGTACCATCGGGCAGGCGTCCTCTAGGTAGACCCAGGATGAGATGGTTAGATAAAGTCCCCAATCTCTCCTCTACCCGTGTGGGGATTGCCCTTGATGATTTAGAGTCGATGGCGGAGAATCGAGAGCTATAGAGGGTCCATTTGAGCCAGAGTATATCCATTAATGAGTAGGGACACTCTCTCTACATATGCATTTCCTACTACCACAAAGCAAAATGCAGAAAAAATCGTACAATAAGTGGAAGCAGGTCGAAAGGATACTTTTTACCTGCATACAACGACTGCTTGAGAAAAAAAGGGTACACAACACATTTTGCCTGTACCACTACATGGGGCTTGCTGCGTACGACAAACGATTGTGGGTTTTTTCATAAAGCATTTTTAAAGGCGAGCTGAAGTGATGTCAGTATATTAGTATTTTCTCTCAACCATTCAGGTTGATCAGGTAACCAGCTTTGCTTTCGTAGAATTGCTAATAAAAAAACAAATTTTGTAGTTTTTCCCATTGGTTATTGATTAAATGGTCTTTGTTATGGACATGAAAAAGAAATGTTTCATTCTCTATCACGAAATTCAACCCTTTTGCCTTGCTACGACTTCGTTAATTACCATATTTTACGATTTTAAGTTTTATTGCCAGCACTTTTTAGGTAATATAATTCACAGCAGATGGTCATACTAATTACTTAGGTTGGTTGTAGAGGGGATTGTTTACATTTTTTTCGCACGTATTTTTAAAGGCGACCTGGAGTTGGATTGTTATCAGTCGTTCATTACCATCAATTGACGAAGTAAAGGGTGTTCAGTGTCAGTGCGTGTGGCAAACAATTAAAAATAGTGAAAATTAAAAGTTGAAGTGCAAGTTTGCATAGTTTAAGAACTTTAAATAAAATAATGGGAAAACATTATGTTAAATGTTTGGCGTGTGGGCGAGAGCAGAAAGAAAATTTTGGAGTTAAATATTTCAAAATACCGGATAATAATCATAGAAATAAAAGAAGACGGTATTAAGTTTCTTTTAACAAGAAATCTTAATCAAGATTGCTTGGAAAACACTTTTGCTGTTTTACGTAACCGAGGGGGAAATAACAAGTTGCTGACTCCATTTCAATTCATCTGTTCATTTAAAAGATCTTTTTCGGCAAAGTATATGGAAGATATTACACGTGGAAACTGTGAGCCAACTGCTTAACTGGAACTTCCAGACATTGAAGTGCAGATGGAACCACAAAAACAAAATAAGGACAATTTGGTTTACGCTTTCAAAACTGAACCTGACTATAAAACTGTGGACTTTGGTATTGATAATGCATTTTACTATTTCGCAGGTTATATTTTAAAAAAATACCGCCTAAACCACAAGTGTGAGTTAAAATTGAGTCCGCAACTTAACGTTTCCTCCCTTTTTACAGATTTTAAAGAATATGAAGATGCGAAATTGACACGGCCCAATCAAGAATTTTTAGACTCGTTAGAGAATCTTGAACAAAAATTTATTTCTTGTTTTCCAAATATGTACTACCTAAATAATTTTGAGGGGAATATTTTTAACTTTTTGAAAAATGAATTTCATTACAACTGTTGCAAAAATCAAAATAAGGAATTTCTTATCAAATTTTACGTCCGAGTACGGGTTTACTTTATTCTAAAACAGTTCAATAAAAATAACGAAAAATGTACCAACAAACAAAAATATTTAAGTGTAGCACACATGTGAATATAATATATTAGATATAAAATGTTCAATAAGAAATATTACAAATTGATGTTGCTTTTTTTTACGTCACACCCTGTACCACATTTTGAAATAGTTCGACTACTCTTCCATCCCTCTTTTACTAGAGCACTTTTAGTGCCGTCTATTTCTCGTGTATGTGTACTGCAAATTGTAAACTGATAAGAAACACGTGGAGAGTGTCCCTACTCATTAATGGATATACTCTGATTTGAGCAACCTATACCCCTATAAACTATTTTTCGTATATCTCATGCATGAGTAATCCGATTGCAATGAAATAAAGCCTATATGTTGCTCAATGGTGGCCAGCATAAAACTTATACTCTAACATCTACACTACAACTAGGCGTACACAAATTTCTGAACTTACAATCCATCGAGCTATGCACTAAGTTCGTGTCAGTCAAGGCTGCTCTCAGACAAAAATACCATACAATTTGGGCTCCCCAATCGTTCGGTCACCAGCGCATAATTATTGACATCTTTAATTAGGGCGGTCTTATGGCACTCACGGATTATAAGCAACCAAGGTATGACAAGAAATTTAAAGCTGCTCACCGGACGGGCAGAACTGTCTCTCTCTCAGTACTGTCATAAAAGGTATAGAATTTGCTCAGACACGAAGAATGGAACGGGAGCAAGAGTCTTCTCAGAAGAACTAAGTAACAGCCAGTCATATCGACAGACTATAGTGGAGCGTTTTTCAGCAAGAGATCTACGCGGTTAAAAAAGCGGCTCCAACTGTATTTTTTTTAGAATATAAAATAATATAAGGCCACCCGTCAATTCAATTACTAGTCGAATAACATGCTAAGAAAATGCGGCATAGTGCATAGAACATCATGCTTCCTTCACCGTGCCTTACAGTCTTTAAGTTGTACTTGGAGTTAAGGCTGGCCTTTCGGCCGACGAACAAGTGAGTTTCCTTCTGTTCCACCACAACTAGTCTTGGATGAGTCTTGTCAGCGTCAATATCAACCTCGCTTTTATATATTTTTTTTTTTCTGTTGACATGTCCACAGAGATATCATCGTTGAGCCTAAGTCTGCCTAAGATGTGAATACCATACCTAATCCTTATTAATTCCGGCCGTATTGATGCATGAAGACTTAAAAACTTTCTCACCATGGACTGTCAAGGCGTATTAAAGTTTTGCGAGGGGTCATTCATCGGTCATTAAAAATGACGTAAAATTAGTTTCCATTAATTTTTTAAAAATATTTGTACTATTTTTTTGTCCTCTACTGAATATAGAACATACTAAAGCTACGATTACACGGCCGTTTTTTTGAGTCATTTAAATGGCGCTGTGACGTCAGGAAAAAATGTCGCATTAGAGCGACATTTAAGCTACGATTCGTCATTGGAAAAATGGCGATCACACGAAATGACTATATCATCGTCATTGGTGTCCCAAAATCAAATGACGGACACTGCGAATTTTCCATTGGGGTGCTATTTAAATGACGAGCGAAAAAATGGCGATCACATGGCAATGACTTGCCTCATCAAAATGGCAAATGTCACCTTTCCTCTTAATTCGATTTTCCGTCATTTATCTGTTTTGCGATCAGAGGGCCTATGAGAAAAATATAGCTACTGTCATTTAGTCTCGGCAAAGACGCATATGTGCATTTAGTTAAATTAAATTGGAAATAGCAGTTAAAAGAAAAAATTATTATAATAAATAAAAAATGTCGAAAAGAACTTTTGGGATGATGGTGGAAATTGCGGAGACGGCGTATTTAGCGGCGTGTGTGCTGGAAGAAGACGATCTTGATTACGAGGCAACGCGACGAAAGCGGAGTATTTTGCGAAAGAAGTGGTTGAGCCGTCGCGAGAAGAGTGGATTTTGTGCTGGATTACTACTCGAATTGCGCGAAGAAGAACCTGAACTATCGCAATGTCCTTCGTATGTCAGCCAATCAATTCGATTATTTGTTTAACTTGACCCGAAGACTAAGCCGCAACCAGGTGATGTAAACATATATAAGATTTGACTGCCACAGTCACCACCAAAAACCTCTCAACGAGGTAGGACAGCCAAATTTGCAAGCAGCAATAGAATTCTCAAGGCAATGGCCGGCACAAAGAATGGCCAAGAAATCGTTAACTCAGCAAATTTTGCTGAAATACCCCCAGAAAAGATACATATACTTGTCTTCCTGACTGTAAAAAGATTGCTCTAGGACCCAGAAATCCATAATAGGTCCCTTTAGAGAGACCGCAGTGCCAGAGCCCAATGAAGGCTCTCCCGACTTAATATCTAATCTAATCTAATCTAACACGTCCTTTCGCCACGAGACAAAAATCAAAATGAAAGCACAGATATCGTATAAAATGGCATGGCAAGAATTTCGAGCTTTGCCATTTTTTGGAAGCTGCCATTTAAATGACGCAATAGCCAAAAAGTAATTTGTCATAGGCGTCATCGAAGAGCGATCACACCACACGGCCATTTTTTTCCGCCATTTTCGTAGTAATTTAAATGACACCAAAAATGTAAACGCACAAATGGTGATCACATAGAAAGACATTTAAATGACTGCTTTGTGACGCGATTTTTACGTCAGAGCGTCATTTAAATGACTGGAAAAAATGGCCGTGGAGCTTAAGTAATGAAAAATACTGACGAAGACCACGTTATTTAAATTTCCAAATGTAGCTTTAGATAAAATTTGACTTGCAAGGCTCTCATAGATCCCGGATATTTGGTTTAAATCTCAAAATACCATTACTAAGTCAACATCACAAACATGACTGCACAATTTGACTATAATAAATCAGCTTAATCTGTTTAAATGGAGCAGACAAAATCGAATATCATTAACCAGGCTATCATAGTACAAGAAATGAAAATGGTCTTGTTGACGACTTCCGTTTAAATTTTAAATAAAATCATCTCGATAAATAATGCCCGCCCCCATCGCAGTCAGCGTGTCCTTGAAGATGAAAGTGCTCCCTAATGCCTGCTACAAGGAGATTCTAATTCCTTAAATTGCCTAAAAGATAAATCGCCCCAATAAATTTCCCCAATCGGATTTCAAAATCATTTAAGGAATAAAATTGGATTAAGGAAAACTAACACCCTACCTTCCTACCTATCTACCTGGCCAAGTATACCTCTATACCAATACCCAACCAGCAGTAGCATCCTAACGACACACAAAGCTGCACATTGCATTCATTCACTTATCCCCATAGCATCATGCTTGCTAATGATTTCAGAGACAGCAAGTGCAATAAAATACCTCCAACTCCGGTACCTTCATCACCTTATCCCTTATCTCGTCCTTCTTCCATAACCATTACCCATCCGCACGTAGTTTCTATATCTTCCACCATAGTTCCATGCGCCATGTCGTAGTATAGAAACTGTAGAGTGCCACTGCAGCTCTATAGTACATCTCGTAGCTGATGAAACTTTTTAGATTAACTCCCGGCTAGATTCTTGTTTTTTGTATGCGGGGCTCTTGTAAGAGTTGAGTTTCGTCTGCAGCTCAAGAAGGAGAGCGGAGGTGACAGGTTAAATGAGCGCAACACATCTGTTCCAGTCGTTACGCCGTTTATAGTCTTCCTTTCTGTTCGTCCTTTGATTGCAATTCTTCGTTCTCCTGCGAGCTATTCAATTAGATTAATTAAATTCGTTTGAGGTGCAGAAAGGAGCACGGATAAAACAAAAAACAGGATACAACTGAATGTATACTATGTAATTGTGCGCAATGATTACTTTACGCTTTGATTTGTCGCTTCCCATAAACATCCTCTATCTGGCTAAAGTGTTTGTGATCCTTCGCTTTGCTGTACCGAATTCACTTGAAAATTCCAATCTCATGCGTTTGCTCGGGCGGAAAATTGTCATTCGCTCGTTAAGGACGTGCGACCGTTTCCGCAAATTTCTTTCGTTTTACGATTGCTTGTCGTCGTCGGTCGTTGCGAAAAGGATGTACTTGTACGTCTCTCTCTCTAAGGGAAAAGAAGGACTTTCTGGCCTATGTCAAGGTAATGGTGGCAGCAGCCGGATAGTAAGTCCATCGAAAGTAATTTATGATCCGAAGGACACTTTCTGCGCATCTGTGATGAGGGTTCTAAATCCCTTAATATACGCGTACTGATCACAGGCATCGCTCTCCCAATGGAAAACACTTGTCGTCGTCACCGTCGGTCGGTGGGTTTCCTGTTGGTAGTCTTGCTTATTTTTATTCATTTGCAATTATGAAGAGATTTCCTCTCGGGAAGGTCCCTTCTTTTCGGTGTCTTTGTTTCAACAACTTGGATGCTCTTTGAATTAATTGCTGAGACGTGGACGCAACGCAAACCGCTCGCAAGGGACGAATAGGAATAACGCCAGGACGAAATTAAAAATCACAGTTAATGTAATATAATGAAATTCTCTTTATGCTTTGGTGGATGTGTCCCGGAGAGAAGTGGGTCGAAAGGAGAAGCAGGAGTTTTTTTTTTTTTTGGTCCTGTTTCATTGTTATTAAAATCAACTGTGTCCCTTAGTCGGTCCTATTCAGTCGGCAATTTTACTTTTAAATTGTTTTGTTGGGGCCACCGGGAGTGACCTTGAGTTTTGTGCGAGCTTTGTTTTGGTGATTTCTTCTTTTGCTTGAAGGTTTTTGTTTTGTATGTTTTGGTATTTCTTTCTTTCTTTAGAGAGATGGACGAATTTACATTTGGTAATTGTGGAATTAATTGTCTGGCAGCCCATGGGGAATATGCCGAATGGGCAGTTTGTGTTTTGAAAGACCGTCGTTGTCGTCGTGTCTACGGGGGATTTGTTTTTATTGGCATCAATCGAAAGAAATGCCAAGGGCCTGACATTTGTTACAATATTTTTTGTTCAGTGTCTTTTGGTTTGTATTAGTGCAGATTTTTGTTTAATCACCTTTATCAAGGCGACAAATCGTCGCTGGCAATAATATTACCCTATTTACAAGAAACATTTGGGAAAAAAATCAAATGGTCGGCCTACGAAAGCTAGAGAAGAGAAGTGAATCTTTATGAAGCTCAATAAATATAAGAATCTCCCAATTGTCGTATAGGTAGTACTGCTCAGTGCTCATTCCACGCGTTACCCCCTTTTTTGGATCCCTACTTTGAGCCCCCCTCCAGTTTCATGTCGCTTTTTCGTTTAATCGGATTTTTGACTTGTCCCTTTTTCGGACTAAAAATTGCTCTCAATTTGACGTACTGTATTTTATGACATATTTTGTGCTCATGTGGTTTGTGTACTCGGTTAACATTTCATTTGATGCACAAACCAATTTTATCACATCCGTGGGTTTTGTTTTCGAAAAGTCATGACACCTGGATTAAGGCCACGTCTACACTTCCATCCGCAAAGAAAAGCAGCAGATCTTCGGTGGCAAGTTGATCTTTCCAACGCTGGCTATCATTGAGTGGGGCAGCGAGGAGTAACAACGATTCTCGCTTGTTTGGGATTGACCCTGACAATTTCTGTTGGGAAATTTTGTCGAATTCCAGTCTCTCAATTATTGTTTGAGAGCATTACATTAACAACAACTCGTAGACACAGTCACTTTGGTAGGAAGTGGTAGTCACTTGGTCAATTGAGAAAAATCGAGGTGCAAATGGAAATGTCTTCCCAAGTGGCTATCATTATTGGTAAGGGGGAGAACTTTATGCTCCTAGTTCAAATTTGACGACTCCCGCTAAAGATCTCAGATGATCGGCGGATTTAGGATTCATCGCAACTCGCATCAAGTCCATGCCGCCTACGACTTTCCGTTCCCCTACAATCAGTTTCTTATTCAACATACCCACCAGTTTAAGTATGGTTGTACATCCAGTACCGGTGGAGGTATCCACTATCCATACGCCAGTGTTCGAAGAGGTGGGACTTTTTGCTAAAGCAATGCACCGCGTTAGAAAGTCAAAAGACTCTCTGTTGCCACATACTACAACCTTAACGCCTTTGCTCCCACCCGCTCCGTCAAAGTCGCAGATATCTCCTTTGCCTTTAACCATGGCTTTTAGTATCTCGGCCTCCACTCTAAGCCGGCGATGATAACTAGAGTCTTCTTCTCAACAGTCTTAAGAGTCGACTTTATTTTCTTACCCACATTACCGCTTACTTCGTCAGCTGAGCGTATTCTTTTTGGAGCCGACCGTGTTGCCAAGTCTTTAGGCTTGGTGATTGATTTCTTAGGAAGGGTGCCTGGCTTACTTGGTGGTGGTAGTTTGGAACTTGACGCCTTAAACGTTGAGGGGGGTTTACCTTCTCGACACTTTTTGCTTCACCTTCGCAGCTAGGCCGTCAATGGTTCAGAATGTGCCATTTTGCCATAAACGTTCTCGTACTGCTTATCCTTCTTGGTAGAGCCCTGCCTCTGTAGAAGGGCTTAGCAACATCTTTGGTGTTAATTTTCTTTAGAAACCTGAACGAGCATATGAACCCGTCTTTGGTTTTCTGCTCTGAGGTTGTTGGAGTCTTTTTTTGGTCTCTGAAAACGAGAGCGTTCTCTAAGAGTATGCTCTCTCTCGTAGTCTATGGATTGAAAGGGAGCAGAGCATTGTCATTCGCTCGTTGAGAACGTGCGACCGTTTCCGCAAATTTCTTTCGT
Organism: Cheilosia soror; assembly: GCA_949372485.1. Taxonomy (NCBI): domain Eukaryota; kingdom Metazoa; phylum Arthropoda; class Insecta; order Diptera; family Syrphidae; genus Cheilosia; species Cheilosia soror. The sequence goes on from OX443561.1 coordinate 82,799,590, forward strand.
TTTACGATTGCCTCTCTCCAAGTATACAGTCATGTCCGGTCAAGGTCTCTCCGACAGAGTTATAACTTCAGGAGTGTTACTGATTTCCTCCTGCCGAATTAATTTTGGTCAGTCTAGTAGCGAGCTGCCTTCACACCCTTGACTATAACAGTGCAATCTTCCATGAAAGTAGGACCCTCCAAACTCCGTAGTCCTATCGCCTCTAAATCTTTTTGTTATTGTCCTTGCATGTTTGGGTTTCTTCGCGTTAGTAAGTTCAGCTAAATTTTAGCATGTATTGTCCGGTCGCTACCTCTTGGAGGTAAAACTAACACTTGAGAGTGACTCGATAAAAATCGCCATATCCAAGGCTCCTCCAATCACACGCCAACAACCAAAACAACAACTCACTTACATAGGTGGCGCTACAGTCTTAGGTAGACTGGCACTTACGGACTTATAGGTTCAGGCAATAAGCCTTCTCGGTAAGCACGGTCTTGGTCTAAATGTCCTCCCACTAGTGCATGCAACCTTAAAGCAAGGTAGCCGTTGCAACAAATAAAAATAATTTTTGTAATTGGTGAGCAATTTATTCGATCCCCAAACCAGAGCACTGTCTTTCGCTGAAAAGAAGCAGGCTTTGCAGATGAAAAGGGGAAGGGGTTAGAGTTAGATAATAATAATAATTTAATTAGTAGACGCAACGGGTCCGTATAGGAACCTAGCTAAAGCTCCTGTAGTAGTTTTATTTTGGAGGTGAATGGAAGGAACCAACATCTGACTGAACCTTTCTCAGGACAGTTACGCTCGGATGTCTCTAGGATGTTCGCGAGAGGTGGGACAGTGTGAAAACCTCATCATAGAAATTTTCAAAAGTCCTGTGGACCTTAATTAGACCTCGATCTTAGATTAGAGGCAATCGGCATATACGGGTAGAGGAGAGAGCTCTGACTTGATCCATGTCACTCTCAGCCTGATGACAAAGGATTCCATAATAAATCTTGGAAACAGACTGTGGAGCACCGAATCATTGATCGCTCGACATTGAGTATCTCAAATCGTCTGCTGTTCCTTCTACGATCTTGTGAAGACGTCACTCACAAAAAATGTGCCTCACTCAAACTGATCTCAATAAACACACCTGTATACCCTGCCACCATGGTCCTTCCCATCTTTTGTCATTTGCTTGAAGATAAAAAAACATTTTTCCTTAAATGAAGTCACTCGTATCTTTCGACTAAAGGATGCGCTAAATGCATTCCACATCCACCCAAGGGATATTTATAACAATAATACCCAAATTTAGGACACTCTGATGTGAGAATGCATCCTTGTTCTAAATTCAAACTGAACTCATTTGGTGGCCGCATTGTTTCGGTTGCACTGCACATCCATGCAATCAATTAAATTCCAGACAATGCCTTATCCTGATATTAGATATGAATGCATCGCATACCCTTAAAGCAAGGTAGCCGTTGCAACAAATAAAAATAATTTTTGTAATTGGTGAGCAATTTATTCGATCCCCAAACCAGAGCACTGTCTTTCGCTGAAAAGAAGCAGGCTTTGCAGATGAAAAGGGGAAGGGGTTAGAGTTAGATAATAATAATAATTTAATTAGTAGACGCAACGGGTCCGTATAGGAACCTAGCTAAAGCTCCTGTAGTAGTTTTATTTTGGAGGTGAATGGAAGGAACCAACATCTGACTGAACCTTTCTCAGGACAGTTACGCTCGGATGTCTCTAGGATGTTCGCGAGAGGTGGGACAGTGTGAAAACCTCATCATAGAAATTTTCAAAAGTCCTGTGGACCTTAATTAGACCTCGATCTTAGATTAGAGGCAATCGGCATATACGGGTAGAGGAGAGAGCTCTGACTTGATCCATGTCACTCTCAGCCTGATGACAAAGGATTCCATAATAAATCTTGGAAACAGACTGTGGAGCACCGAATCATTGATCGCTCGACATTGAGTATCTCAAATCGTCTGCTGTTCCTTCTACGATCTTGTGAAGACGTCACTCACAAAAAATGTGCCTCACTCAAACTGATCTCAATAAACACACCTGTATACCCTGCCACCATGGTCCTTCCCATCTTTTGTCATTTGCTTGAAGATAAAAAAACATTTTTCCTTAAATGAAGTCACTCGTATCTTTCGACTAAAGGATGCGCTAAATGCATTCCACATCCACCCAAGGGATATTTATAACAATAATACCCAAATTTAGGACACTCTGATGTGAGAATGCATCCTTGTTCTAAATTCAAACTGAACTCATTTGGTGGCCGCATTGTTTCGGTTGCACTGCACATCCATGCAATCAATTAAATTCCAGACAATGCCTTATCCTGATATTAGATATGAATGCATCGCATACCCTCACACATGCATGAACAAAAATTCATTATCTTGATGCCATATAGTTGAACTCCTACCACCATCCTCTAAATTCCCATTTTCATCTTCATAACTTGGAGAGATAGTTGGCATTTGATTTATGAATGCAATTAGTTTTTGGGGGTGGGTGTCTTTGCGATGGAATAACTTTCCCAAGACGGCAGGCAATTTTCCTTTGGCTATAGAGGCGATAAATTACCAAAAGACCTATTGTTGTCCCCACGCATATGTAGAGTCGTCGCGCCGCCAGAAAAACGTCTCCACCAAAATGCAAATAATTCTGATCCTTGGCTACGCATTATCTAAAGCCCACCATCATCAAGGACCATATTTTGTACATATGGGGAAGAAGCAAAAACTAAGGATAGCAAAAGAACTCATCTCCAAAGGATGTGTTTGTGTAATGTGTATATATAGCGCATCTTGTAATTAAATTTAATTTACGAGCCTTTTTAATGTCCACTCATTTGATAGGTCCCTCGGGTAGAAGGATGGGACACTATATACCCCTCTGTATGTCCTTTTTATTGCAGATTGTATCCTAGGGATTTTTTTTTCATATTTTAGATGTTTTTATGTTGGTCTCCACCTTTTCCCTTCTTGAAATAAAAACCATTGCCGTCGTCGTCTGCAGCGTAGAGGGTGGGGCGAGTTGGGGGTCTGTGATTTTATTTGATTTTCAATGTACACTCGGGCACATCCTTCCGAATGACAACAACAACCAACAAAAAAAAAATATGCCAAAAGTGTTTGGGAGTACATAAAAATAGTTTTTACTAGCCCCGCGACGATAATGGCGCGTGAACGGCAAAGTCCTTTCGGTTTAGTGTGTAAATAATATTAAACATCACACTTCGTTATCGTCCTCGGCGGCTAGTGGTGGGGTGTGTGTCTGGTGTCACCATGTTGTAGCTTTATGGGTTCTTGACGTTTAAAAGTGTCCAATTGAAAGAATTATTGTTTATCTTTGCCCCCGCTTGCGTTTACTTGACATTAATTCCTCTTTCTTCGGTGCTGTTGTTTCTAGGGTCTGTGTGTGCGCTTTTTTTTTGTGTGTGCTCTTTGTTTATGTGGCTAGACAGTCTGGTGTGCCAGATAGTATGGATGGGGTGAGATTGACTCGAGAGGACATTAAAAAATCATTTAAGTCATTTGAGGAGCATTAGGGAAGTTTTTAAGTGCAAAATCTCGTCCCTTTTGCTTCGTCATTGATATCGGTTTGCGGTAGGGGAAGGGTGGATGTTAAAAGTTTCTGCGGGCAAATTGAATTGGGAAGTTGAACTGTAGACAAGGAACTTTTTTTTTCCTCTTTCATTATATGACATGACGTCGTCGCTTTTCACAAAAGTAATCTGAAGTAATGCCTTTACGTACGATTTCATCTTGAACTTTTTATTGGATCAAAGCAGGATAGGTACAATGAGAGGAGCATGTGTCCATCTTCACTTTGTTGACAAAAATAAATTAATTGACAATATGTTTATGAAAAGCGGTATTTTCAATGTCCCATGAGTATAGAACGACAGTCACAAAAACGACTGTAGAGGATATCGTTAGTTATATTAGGGAGGCTTTAGATCTACGTAAACCAGGTAAACAAGCATTATTCAATTCTCTCAAAATCATGCAACTTACATTTTCTTCCTTTATTTTTGAGTTGGTCTATGAATGAAATCAACTTTTGCATCGTATGAGCCGGACTATTTCCGTCAGTGGTACATGGAAGTCGACGACTTGTTTTACTCGTTTGGGATTATTCACTGAGTAGATTTTCAACGGGCTTTGTTCCTTCCACACCTCGTCAGCTCCCATAGTAGTCTGCTGAGTTATGCTACCTAGACCCATGGCTATTGTCACAAAAACGGCACAAAGGAGCCCTCTCAGTACACACGCCGTACCCGTGAACGGACTAGTTCTCCCTGTCCTACCAAAGTCAATGTGCTTAAGAGTCCAGCATGTATCTTTTTCATACAGTTAGGACTATTTTTACAGCACCTATGACTACCTCGGTTTTAATTTCAACGTCCAGTGTTTTGATCGCTGCTTGACTGTCTAAGAAGATTGTTATCGTAGATGAGACAAGTTTTTATGGGGAGTAAGTAGTTACTGCTATTTTAATGGCGCAGTGGTTACCAGTCTTACGTATGTGACGTTACAGTTCAAAGTGGATCTGGGTCTCTACCAATACGCCTCTTCAGTTAACTTGATATTTAGCTAACTACAACCAACTGCAAGTTGCTTGTGGTCCTCTTCCACTTATGTATGGCCACCTAGGTAAAAGTCTTTCTCTACTGATGCGTTTTCCCTCCGGGTTTAAATCGATGACTCTTGGAGCTGGCGTCCATTCGCTCTTAAAGTCCTAGCCATCTTAGTCGACTGATACTTAAGCTACGATTACACGGCCATTTTTTCGAGTCATTTAAATGGCGCTCTGATGTAAAAATCGCGTCACAAAGCAGCCATTTAAATGTCGTTCTGTGTGATCGCCATTTTTGGGATAACATTTTCGGCGTCATTTAAATGACTAGGAAAATGTCCGACGAAATGACATGTATTTAGTGCCATTTATATGGCGGGAAAAAATGGCCGTGTGATCACTCTTCAATGACGCCTAAGACAAATGACTAAACTTTTTGGCTGTCATTTAAATGGCAGCCTCCAAAAAATGGCAAGGCTCGAAATTCTTGCCATGCCATTTTATACGATATCTGTGCTTTCATTTTGATGTTTGTCTTGTGGCGAAAGGACGTGTTAGATTAGATTAGATATTCACCCCTATTCCCGTTGGCGTTTGTCGTAAACGCCTAATATTTCATTTCGGTTTTAAGTCAGAGTTTGTAACTTTTTTGAGACAAGCGATTTGAAAATACAGTGAACACATAGAAAAAGAAGCAAAATCGTTAACAAAAGTTTGAAAAAAAGCTGAATATCGTTTTTATAACGTCACGACAAAAGAGTCGTATATGACAAACGCCAACGGGAATAAGGGTGATTAAGTCAGGAGAGCCTTCATTGGGCTCTGCTCTGGCACTGCGGAAACTCTCACCAGTGGCCAGGTAGCGCAGCGTGATTGCCAGTCGTGCTTCATCTGAAACGCTCTCTCGCATATTTGTCTTCTATTTTCCGATGTGTGGCTTCACCAACCTCAACAAATAATCGAATTGATTTGGCTGACATATACGAAGGACATTGCGATATAGTTCAGGTTCTTCTACGCGCAATTCGAGTAGGACGAGTAGTAATCCAGCACAAAATCCACTCTTCTCGCGACGGCTCAACCACTTCTTTCGCAAATACTCCGCTTTCGTCGCGTGCTTTGGCTCATAATCCAGATCGTCTTCTTCCAGCACACACGCCGCTAAATACAATTTCCACCACCACCCCAAAACTTATTTTTGACATTTTAATTTATTATAATACGCGTACGTATGCGTCTTCGCCGAGAGAAAAACACACATCACAGTAGCTATATTTTTCTCATAGGACATTACCGTCTGATCGCAAAACAGATAAATGGCGGGAAATCGAAATAATATGAAAGGTGACATTTGCCATTTTGATGAGGCAAGTCATTGCCGTGTGATCGCCATTTTTCGCTCGCCATTTAAATGGCATCCCAACGGAAAATTGTAAATGACTCGCAGTGTCCGTCATTTGATTTTGGGACTCAAATGACGATGATAGTCATTTCGTGTGATCGCCATTTTTCCAATGACGAATCGTACCGCTCTAATGCGACATTTTTCTGACGTCACAGCGCCATTTAAATGACTCCAAAAAATTTCCGTGTAATCGTAGCTTTACTTTTCTGAACAGAGGTCTATGTCACTGTAGAGTTCGGTGTTAAATTTCCTCCTCAAAGCAAACGGGACCGAAAATCACTCGAAGAATTTTGCGTTCGAAACGACAAAGAAGATCTTGATCCGCCTTTGTTACCGTCCATACTTCTCCGCCCGTAGAGCAGGACTTGAATGATGAGGATCTTCTTAGTGTTTCTTGACAAGGCCTTACTACGCAATTGCCTTTTTATTCGAAATAAAGAGCGCTTGACAAGTGTAACTCTTCGCTTCTGAGGTGATGTCATTTTCAAAGTTTGTAGCGGAGCCGAGATAGATAAAGTCCCTTACTATCTCAAAGTTATAGCTGTCACAGAGTTCGACAGACAGGATCTTGTAGCCGATGTTAAAGAGACTGATGGCTCTATAGTCGGCACAGTCCCCCTTTTTGTGGACCGGATAAACGACGATGAAGTTCTATTCATCAGGCAAACCTTTTTAAAACGAAATCTTAAAAATGAGTTGATAGATGCCCTCCACCATGTCGTCTCCCGCTGGCTTTAAAGAGTTCGGCCGGGAGGCGATTTCGTCCAGCAGCTTTGTTGGACTTCAGTTTAGATATTGCTATTCTCACTTCATTTTGGTTAGGTGGCCGAACATCTTGGCTTTCATTGTCCAGATTGAATAGTTCGTTCTGCTTGACAGCGGAATTCGGGTCGTAATCGCCGTTTAACAGTCTGCAGCAGTGGTTTTTCCATATCCTCAACACTGACAGTGTGTTCCATCGCAAATGAATAAAAACCACAGCCAGCTCTGGCTTTCGTGTCTATTTTGTATAGATTATAATTTCTTGTACAATTTTGTAACTGTCAGCGGGTTTATGTCTGTGAGAAAAAAACTGAGAAACATCAAAAATTGATACGAAATCTCTCCCTTTGATTTGTGCAGACCCGAGCTAATGAATCCCCCTCTATACTATCACTATTCGCCTGACGTAAGTCAAAGAAACGCCACATTTTAATTTTGCTGCCTATTAACATCAACATAATATACGTATGTATATAGCACAGCCTCGAACCATATATCGATACCAATAAAGATTTTCAGATAAAATATGAGTTTAAGGAGCTACTTAAAAACGTAGCTGCCTCTGGTCCCAAGTGACTCATTTCCAGAAACGTATCAAAGGGAAAAACCAATATATAATTCTATAAGTGTGATCCAGCTTAAGCCAATGTACGAGTCAAGCAGCTATCAAATCCTTGGATTCCTACTCCAACAATTCGAAAGTAGCCCAAGAATGCCGCTCGTCTCTTGTAGAGATGGCAGAGCAGTTCAATATTCACCTGTTCTGGGTGCCGGGGCATAGAGATATTCCAGGGAATTGTAGAGCCGATGAACTCGCCAGACGTGGAACAACATTACCTTTGCTACCTGACAAAGTTAACTTAGGAATACCAATTGCTACATGTAAACATAAATTAAAGCTAGACGCCTTTGAGAAAACAAATCTTAGATGGACAAACGTTACAACATGTCTAGCGACAAAGCAGATTTGGCCAAGGCTGGATCTGAAACGCTCTAAGTGTTTGATATCTCTAGAAAGACGTCACACTAGCGCTATGATAGGTGTCATCACAGGACACTGTCTGATAGGTAGACACGCAACCAGACTTGGTGCTCCCTCAAATGATTTTTGCAGAAGCTGTAGAGATGAGGAGGAGGAGGAGGAAACTGTACCCCACCTTCTCTGCTCCTGACCGGCTCTTTCTCGGAATAGAAGAATCCACTTAGGAGCTTCATTCTTCAACGATCCTGGAGATCTCATCAAAAATGATATCAGGAGTCTATTACGCTTCATTAAAAGCTCAAAATGGTTCTATCAAAGGCGTGGAGTAATACATGATCCGGATGGTATCACAATGGACCTAAATTGGTCTAAGTGTGCTGTCGTATGCTAATAGCTACTTCAACCTTACCTAACACATAATCTAGCTTTTAGAACTTGTTTACTAGATATAGGTAACTGTCATCCAGAAGCTTATACCTAATTATTACGAATCAAAACAATTTGCAAAAATTGCTCAAGTTTTCATTTAAGCTCAGACATAAACCAATAAATCGCTATCTCCCTGACTGTCGCACTATTCACTAACATACATTCAACCAAGCGTTACGTTACGTCTAGGCACATCAATAAGGATGTTCCATTATGCTTACTTTTCTTGTATATTTGCAAATTGCTTTTACTGATCACACTTCGTACCTTATTCATGCAATTTAATTCATATATTACAGCGCATAGTCCATACCAGCCTCGAGTCTCAAGTCGCAACCCTCTCCCTAAGCGCCCTCTGACACTTGCCGTCGCACCACACAAAGTGACACAAATCACATTCTTCAGAGCGGCTGTTGTAGTTGTTTGTAGTGTGAGCAAAAAGCCAAAACACCTTGTGAATGAATTTAAATTGAATTCCCTGCGACAATTTCCATAAGTTGTGACTTTGTTCATATAGAGTCGTCTTCCTCTGTTTTCTTTTCTTTTTTTTGTCGGTCGTCATTGAGGAGGGTGTCGGTCGGGGGTGGCTTGTGGTATACGGGCACATACATACTCATTTAAATGGTGTTCAGTCGGCCGGCCCCCCGACACGATGACACTTTTGATCGAAAAAATGTCACTCGACAGACAGTTGAGTGCACTGATTATGATGCGACGCATATAAATTGTGTGTGTTTGCCCACAAGAAGGAGGCCCATCATAGTTGATTGTGTCGCTGACGACTGAGCCGAGTTGGCATCGTATGTCACTGGGCGAAGAAGTCAAGCATAATTGCGTCGCGTAATGAGACAAATGCATGTCAGAAAAGTGTGACAGCATGGAGATTGAAAAATGACGCCGAGATTGGAGTGCGGGCGAATATGTGGGACAAATGGACAACAAATTTGCGAAATGGGATTTCTTTTGATCTGTGTGAGTGTGTGTGTTTCTCTCTTGGTGGTTTCGAGGAAATAGACTAGTTTCAGTTTGTTTTGTTTGTTTGTTAGTTTATATAATGGTTTAGTTGATGAGCAGAGCAAACTATTGGTAATTGTGTAGAAATAGTCATCATAAGTCTATGGGCAAAAGATGCCTGAAGATGAGTGGTGATATAGAATAATGGTAAAGACGTTGTATCGTATAGTATTTTTTTTTTTAACTTTAGAAGCAGAGTATTTGGCAGCACAATCTGTCTAATTTAGTGATGCGCGATATATATCGAATCACTCGATTCATCGATATTGTCGTAAAAAAATATCGATTATTTCACTCGATGTTTTATCCCGATTTGTTTGCACTCAAAGACCACTGTCTCAGTTATAACAACACGCCTCGTTACGATTCAAGAACCTTAAACCATTTTCTTATTCTTATCGGCTTAATGTAGGTACATAATATTTTTACAATATAGTATTTCAAATAAGCTATTTCTTTACATACTATGCATAGTAACTAGGCAAAATCTGTGCGTGTTCCACTTTCTACGTAGATTACTTTCTAATAGTTTTCAGCAAGTCAGAATTTCGTAGTGAATGAGAGTGACTTACGTTTGGGACTGTTTTTAGTATCGCCAAATTGGATGTCAATACTGAAGCAAGATGAAGCATAAAATGCTCGATACAGTAGCCCAAAATTGGGCCCCATGCATGCGCTTCTTCAAAACTACCGAGGACGCACAGTGAATTTATTTCAACTTACATTTCACTAAAGCCTATCAGCACAAAGTTAGGTTAGGTTAGGTTGTGAGGAGAACGATCACAAGGCACCTTGGTGGGCCCATCGCTTCTTTTATTATACTACTTTTGATAATTTCCTTGGAGGTACTGGACGCACAGTGAATTTATTTCAACTTACATTTCACTAAAGCCTATCAGCACAAAGTTAGGTTAGGTTAGGTTGTGAGGAGAACGATCACAAGGCACCTTGGTGGGCCCATCGCTTCTTTTATTATACTACTTTTGATAATTTCCTTGGAGGTACTGGTAGATTGACGTCAACTTGTTTTATTTCCCGTCATTTCAAAACGAAAAATCCTGGCAAAAAGGTGGATGCGAAAAAACGCACCATAATACACCTCAAAATACGTGCCAAAAACTGTGCAAAAAATGCACCAAAAAGGCACAACAAATACGGCCAAAATACGCGTGAAAAATCGTGATGAAAAACAAAATAAATCTGCCAAAACCAACAAAAAAAAAATCCCAAAAAAATTTAGCGATAAAAAACTGTGCAAAAACGTGCAACAAATCCCGCCAAATACCCATCAAAAATTGCGATGAAAAAATAGCAAAATTTGCGCCAAAAATGCGCGTGAAAAACCGCGATGAAAAAATAATAAAAGAGGCGGCAAAAAAGCGAGATGAAAAAATAACAAACTACGCGCCAAAAGAAAATGAAAATTTTCGCGAAAAAACGCGCCAAAAACTGTGGAAAAATTTCGCCAAAAACACCCAACAATTACCGCCAAAATACGCGTGAAAAATCGCGATGGAAAAATAACAAAATACGCGCCAAAAAAGCGAGATGAAAATATAAGAAAATATGCGCCAAAAAAAAATATGAAAAAAAATCCCGCCAAAAATGTAGTCAAATTTCGCGAAAAAATGCCCCAAAATCTGCGTTAAAAACCCTCCAAAATGCGCGCCAAAATAGAGCCAAAAATATGCGCCACAAACGCCTGACAAATCCCGCCAAAAATCGCGGTGAAAAAAATAATAAAATATGCGCCAAAAAAATAAAATAAAATCCCGCCAAAAATGTGGAAAAAATTTCGCCAAAAAAACGCGCTAAAATACATCTCAAGATACGCGCCAAAAACACCCATCAAATCGCGCCAAAATACGCAATGAAAAAATAAAATATGCGCCAAAATGGTGACAAAAAATCCCTCCAAAAATGTGAAAAAAATTTTGCGAAAAAAACGCGCCAAAATCCATCTCAAAATAGGTGCCAAAACTATTCAAAAAAATGCGTCAAAACCGCCCATCAAATGGCGCCAAAATATGCGTAAAAAATCGCGGTGAAAAAATAACAAAATATGTGCAAAAAAAGTGACAAAAAATCCCGCCAAAAATGTGGAAAAATTTCGCGAAAAAAAGCGCCAAAATACATCTCCAAAGTACGCGCCAAAACTATGCAAAAAAAATGCGCCAAAAACACCCGACAAATCTCAGAAAAATGCGCGCCAAAAATCGCGGAGAAAAAATAACAAAATATGCGCTGAAAAAATATGCGTCAAAAAATGTGGAAAAATTTCGCGAAAAAAAGCGACAAAATTGCGCCAAAGTATGTGTCAAAAAACGAGCGAAAAAGCGCACCAAATAGATGTGATCAGCTTCACATCTCACAATCGACTGCCTCCAAAATTTCAGATTAAGCCCTTTTATAGAGAGGCAAAGCCGTTTGTTTAGGGTTTTTTTACTCAAAACATCCCTGAACGGACTGGATCCATTAGACAGCCCTCAATCGCATTTCGATCGCTTTCTTTGCAATGGATGCATTCAGAGTGAGATGCGAAATCATTTTAATGTTTTTTGTCTCCTCCCCCTCCCCACCCCCCTTCTCCCCACTTGTTGTCAAATGACTGAAAAAACGCTATATTTAGGCTGTCATCGAGCCAAATATTTGGAATTTAAAATACACCATCAGGTAAGGCTTATCTACCACGATGGGAATGAAAGAAAGAAAGTATTTGCGAGTCCGTCTTTCAATGCAATACCACACCTACTTGCAAGTGCGAAGAGCTAGTTATGTGGGCAGACGTTATGAAGAAGGTATATGGTGTCAGATTCAGTGCGTCCTAACAAATTTAACTCAAATCGTTTTCTGTTTTTGTAAATATATTTCTTGCCAATTTTTGACAGTCGCTTAGCAAATTTCCCATCTTGAAATATAGACTTTGGCCTCATTCTAGAATCTAGTCATCGTAAGTCGACTTCAATTATCTGGATTCAAATTTACCTTAACGCGAAAATTAACTTCAATTGTCGGTATGTCACTTATTGACAACTAGCTTTTGCCCGCGGCTTCGCTCGCGCAGTCCTCAGGATTTGGCACACAGAAATTCCTTCACAGTATTTTTTATAAATATAACGCGCAGGAAACCTACCTAAGAAAGTACCTAAGGAGCAGTCTTAAAATTATATAAAATTCACCTATTGGTGAAAACGCTTCAAAAATATAGATACATATGATCAATAAGTTTGTGAAGCACGGGAATCTCAACAAAGATCACACTATGCTATAGTATATATATATATAGACTGAGCCACTATCTATGGAACACATTTCTTAGTTAGCCAATCCTTAATTACATTCTACACTGCCCAGATCTTCCTACTGTGCAACATATACAACCGGAAAGATCGTGAGAATGTGTACCACTCTATAGCAGTATAACCCCATTCTTACAGAATTCCGGTTGAATATCTTTGGAGTACGTACGATGGAGTTAGATAAAGCGATCAGCATATTCAACAGCTATGAAGTTTGGACGCATTACAGTGTTTAAAATCGATACGACGAACGGTTCGTAAATTAAGAAAAGGCCCCCCTTTAAAAGGGGTCATCGCCAATAACTCGGACCTCAAGCGTTGAATTAAAAAAATCGGAGAAAATGGTTTTCTTTATTTCTCATAGAGAGTACACAAACCGAGTTTGAGGTCAATCCGATGAAAAATAAAAATCTTCCCATAAAAAAGCCAAGAAGGCCTCGCCGGAGACCCTGTAAAGTATATAATATTCTGAATCAGGATCACATTCTGAATCGATTTAGCCATGTCCGTCTGTCCGTCTGTTGAAAGCACAATAGCGTCCAAACGAATTGACCTAGGCGAATGAAATTTTGTGAAACGACTTCTTTTTACCGTCGCCAGGTTGGTATTAAAAATGATCCATGTCGGTCGAGTAGTTCTATTACCTCCCATACAAAGCCAATATTTAACACTTGCGTGTACCTGTACCAGTACATACAGTGGAGGGTATCAAAGCATCGGCCAGGCAGATTGTAACACTTTCACTTGTTTATATTTTGTCTTCTTTTTAAGCTTACAAAATACTTGATCGCTATGCGTTTTCATAAACTATACCTATAATGTTATTGATTTAATGGGCGCAAGTAGCTATAAACAAATTACGCCTACAACTCATGAGCTCACACGTGAACGTTCAATATATAGCTGTCCATGCGAAAGGAGTGGCTGTCAGAGGTCAACTCTGGCAATGGCCGCGTAGTTCCGAAGATTGCCCCTATACCCCCGTTTCCCCTTCTCCCATCCACACCCTAACTAACCTATACTGATCCGGAGGATGTAGCCGGTGCAATCTTGAAAGAATTTTTAAAATCGGCCAAATAGTTCCGGAGTTAGTCCCTACCACCCCTTTACCCCCTCCCCCTTCTCCAGCTTAGTCCTTACGTAACCTGTACTTATCCGAAAGTCCTAAGTCAATGGACATAAGATTTCACATAAATAAAAACTCGCCACAGTTATGATCTAATTATTTATACTACGCGATCATATCGTTACACTTTCCATAGCTACAGATCTCAAATACATATATCATTGTATATAGACACTATAGTACTATCACTTCGCATTTATGCACTAGCGCCACCAACCACCTCTGAGACCAACTACTCACATCGTACATGGTAGTTGTATTGGATTATTTGAAACGAAATTAAATGATGCCTTCTTCTTTTCTTATTCGTCTCATTGACAACATGCAGATGAAAGAGAAAGAACAATTAGTATTTTTGTTGTCTTTTATTCTCCAGCGATTGCATTGTAAGGAGTGGAAGTGGAAAGAAATGAATGATCGGGTACCTTTCGCATATACGATATATACCTATACTCGTAGGTAGTTAGTAGTGGTGGTGTGTAGGTTAGGCGAAGTGTACTTTTAGCATTTATGAGAATAACAATATGGTGATGAGTGTGGTGCTGTTGAGTGATGATGATGACGATTGGAATTGATATTTAAGAGGATAACAATGTGGAAAGGAGAAATATGAAATCATAGATCGGAGTTTTAACAATACGTATTTTGTATTTCTTGGATTTATGGGTAGCATTGGTGTCATGATCGTGGCTTTTGGACTTAGGTATCAAGGGTAGGTTATGATGATTTAAAAATTATTATGGGGTGGGTGAGGATGTAAGGTGCACTAGTGGGGAAGTTTGGTTGGATCTTAGCAAATAAAATCGCGTACCCAGATCGATCTAAATTTTCAATATTGTAGGTATGTAGTGTGAGAATGATATTGTTTTAAGTACAAATTTTTAGATCAACTAATTATGATAGGTATTAAGATGATAGTAGGTACAGCTTAAAAACTGAGTCTCGCAATTCTGTCTGTCTGTTTGTCTGCGTGGTGGTAGGTAGCTGTATTCTTAACGACAGGACGGATTCTTTTGTACCTCTAGTAGTTTGTTTCAAACTGTGCATAAGTAGGTAGGTATGTGATTTCACATGATAGTGAGGGAAAATGAAAATCAAAAAGAAATAAAAATATGTAGGAGAATTTGTTAATGGTAACGAGCGAATAGCTCACAATTATCTTCAGACCAGAAATAACAGCATCAGGCGGGTAACCCCAAATAACACAAGCAAGACCATCACGGGACTGCTAGTAATCTATTTTTGATATTTGGTTTATAACTCGAGTTTGGCTACACCGAATTTGATGATTCTTTTTTTTCTATAAAGGAATTCTTCTGTAGCAGGTTTGTATGTAAAAAAAATTGGACAAAGGGGCGTGGCACCGTCCATAAAAAAATCGTGGTATATGAACTCATATTTTGATAAAATGATAAAATCTTTGTACGAATGCTATTCTGTGAAGTTTGGTCAAAATTGGACAAAGGGATGTGGCGCTTTTCTTCGACAATCACGGGAGCCAAAGTTTGCAAAATTTGTAAAATTGGTATGCATTGTCCTGATAGACAAGAATCTATGCAATACGATTCATGAAAAACCCAAAAATGTGTACCATGGAGCATTACAATAAAAGCATTTACTTATTTAAATGAATTTGAAACTGATATTTTTATTTTTCTATTTTGCTCTACGAAGTGCATGATAATCAAACTTAGAACTTCTTCTAAATACATGGTAGTGCCTACATTGTTAGAAAAACATACTCTTATTTAAATAGTTCCGCATAAATCCCCCGAATATGTACCTATGTACATATGTATCTACTCTTTAGATTTATTAGTTTTATCGAAATGATTATGTATTAGTGGTTATGGGAAAGGAACAATAATAATAATAATAATACTACATAACATATAAAGATAACCGGCTTTGCGCGTGCCTAGGAATTGTATCTATACTATTGCACAGATATATTTTTGTCCATCAGCACAATGCATATCAATGTTCCAAATTTTAAAAACTGTTGAGGAATAATTTTTTATTTAATTTATTTTAATAATTTAATTTTTTTGTTTGTATTGTCTAATTTTCCACACTTCACAGAAATAGGTACCTACCTTTGGGTTTGGTTCTGTGGTTTTCGAGTTTTGCGATCATTAGTGGTGTAGTGTAGGTACTTATATTCTCATACAAAATGGAAATTCAGATTTTTTGCAATTTTTCGGCTTTTCATTTGGGGGTTTCCGAATTCTCTTTTTTTTGCCAAACCCTGATTCAAGACGAACAAAACAAAAAAGAATCATCCAAATCGGTCTAGCATCTATCCTTTCTCGAGTTTTGCAAACAATTGATTTTTATATAGAGAGAGATGTAGACTCCTATAATAGTTAGCTGCTCGTTTTACTGACATAAAATGCTTCTACATTATAAACCTCATAAAGTAGACACATGCCTATAATATTTTAGAATCAATTAAAAAAAGAATCACTTAAATCGATGCATATTTGACAAAAATATAGGCAAAATAGTGAGAGTCTAGCATACATTATTTTATGCCCAATCCTCAAATCTTCTGCAACGACAGAAAGGAAGCCAAATTCAGTTTTTATTCAATTTGTCTTTCCCAACTGATCACCCCTTGCATCGTGCACCCCTCTCCAAACACACAAATCCTTCACCACCACCATCCTATCCTACACCACCATGCTGTTGAATTATATTTGGTCTTGCTCATAATATTGCACTTGCACATGTACCTCCTTTCCTCTATTCTCCTCTCCTCGCACTAAGAAAAACCAAACCAGTTGCAGTTCTCTACCCTACCCTGTTACATCACATCAGAAATAATTTTATACCCACTGATGATGATGGATGGAAATGGCGATATGAATGAAGAAAGAGAAGAGGCATACCAGTTTGACTTTGTTTTGTTTATTTTGGTTTTCTCTATACACATTTCCCCAATGGTCGGAGATGGCTGGCAGTGTACAAACTAAATCAACTGAAGCGCCACCTGGATCGTCGAAGACGCGTAATTCAATGCGATGGGATGAGAGTACTATAGTGTCTATATACAATGCATATATGTAGATATGTATCTATCGCTTACGCACCACAAACCTCTTATATGTACGTACGACGTAAATTGTTTTATGCATATCCATTGCCTACATCAAATTCAACTACGCCATACATGAGTATGTACGTACAATGTGCCTTCTGAATGCCAGTCGAGCGTGTAATCATCTTCTATTTTGGGAACGCAATATAAAACTACCCCTAAGCAGATGCAGAACTGCAATCGAGAAATCATTTTTTTCGCACTTGACCAAATAAGATCTATTTTCAATTTATTATATCTCACACTTTGGATGGACCAGAACGATGAATTTTAGATCAAAATACTCAATGAAGTATTGGTTAACAAATAAGAGTATTTCTTTAAATGACATACGTAGATTTATGAGTATAATGGCAAGTTGAGCGCAGTAAGGTCGAAATAGAAAAGTGGGGTGCCAACGTTTTTCAACCCTTATAGGACGAATTTTGAAAAACGATGAATGAGGCATTTAATTATTTTGATTTATTTATCAACACGCAAACTTTCAAGTTCATACGGCTAAGGGTTCGCAAGACCCCCCTTATTCCCTGCGACCCCTTTACTCCTGAGCAATTCTCACCCACCCTACGGACTAAGTTGGCCACACATCTATAAATCAGAAAAAGAATCATGAAAATCGGACGAATGGTTCTCGAGTTATGGAGAAACGAACAGACGGACGTTGCATTTTATAAGTAGTATGGATTGGTTTTTTTTTTTCTCCTGGGTATTCTTGTAAATTTTTTTTTTTTGTTCAAAAATCAATGAAAGAAAGTTAAATTATTGTCTTGAATTATTTCCTTTGTGAAATAGAAATTGATTGAGTATTCTAAACAATAAAAATATTTTTTTTAATAAAAATGAATAGAAAACTCAGGAAAATTTTAAGTCTGCATATAAACCGATATTCAAATTTGCATTAAATTTTCAGAACGCAGTTTCTAAAAATTTGTCTAAAGGAATCGTCAAAATTGGTGCAAAATCACAAAAGGAAATTAGCCTTCTGTTGGGAATTTTGGGAGTAACCTGGGATTATCCATTGTTTGTCTCGACCTAACAATTGTTTGACAACATAAATTACTCCCCTATGCATTATAAACAATGCTGACAGCTTGAGTAGCAGATCGATGAAACTAAAACTCACTAGCTCGTCTTGCGCCGCTCGCCTTTAGTAGACAAACAAACTTACGCATATTTGGTCCATTTAAGATTAAAGATTACACTTTGAGTGTTTCATTGAAATCTGTCTAGTAGGTTTCGCGCTTTTAGGAGACAAAGAAAATTCCTACAGTTTTATTAGAAGTATAGATATCGATCTAATGTGCACCCTCTGCATCGCCCTTCCTCTCTATGATCTTGCTACTCCATTTCCTTTCCTTTGTTTCCCACTTCCTATGGAATCCAAGCCATACCACATATCGAATGAAATTCTGAAATGAAATCTGTTTTGTATTATTCGTCTCTTCTCTTATGAAGATTATTAATATATACCCCATGCCATATTGGGAAAACAAATCAACCCTTTTCGAATGCGAGGTATACGTATGCAAGCGTGGTTTTGTTTTTGTTTTTCGTGTCGCGCTATCGCAAAAGTATAAACATCCATTTGTAGTAAGATATAAGTGTATGTATATATTTTCACTTCTGAAAAATACATTTTGGCTAAAAACTGTTCCTAAGGACGTGGCTATAAACGACATAGTTTCATCGAAATCTGTCCAGTAGTTTTCGAGTTGTTAACGGCCAAAGAAAATTCCCACAGTTTTAGTATATGTATGTGAGAGAGAACATGTTTTCTTTTTTTGGTCTGATCTTTTTCACGGGTTGGTGATGAAATCTCCTTTTCTAAAATCCCTTTTCCAAAATCTCCATTCCAAAATCCCCTGTGCTGAAATCCCTTACTCCAAAAGACCCAAATCCCCATTTTTAGATTTGGCCTTATTAATTCTGTCGCCGCGACACCTAAAAATTGAGTTAAAAAGTGAGATACTTATGGGGAGGGGCATGCTGCCCCCATGCAACCCCTCTGCTTGGGGTCACTGTAGGATTTGGAGTAGGTGCAAAGTTGGGTATACGCAAAGTTTATATTTTTATCTCCCGGGAGATTTTGGAAAAAGAGATAAAAAAAGAGATTATGTCCAATAAGGGATTTTGGAAAAGGGGGTAGGGATCTTTTTTAAATGGTATCGAAAATCGTTTGTATTTGGAAAAGAGCTCGAAGAGTTTTTTGATGAAACTTAAAAGCCATAGAACACAAATTTGAATACACAACGAGTCCGAGTCCCGGCATACAACTGTAAAGGACAGTTTCAAGACTAGCTAATAAAGTCTTGGATAGCCTATTCGGAATTTATATGCCAGATAAACTTCAACTTTCGGTTTCAAAGGTTTCGGATAGTGATATTTGACATATAAAGTCTCGGATGGTCTATCAGGCGGTTGAAGTGCCTGTTAAAGCCTCTATCCGGAAGATAAACAAAATATTTATTTGAAGTCGCTGGAAAAAATATAGTTTCAGAGTCAGAGTCATCCAGTGTCCTATCATGGATTTATTGGAAATCTTAGACGACGAATTTGATGAATATTACAACCAAATTACACGGACCCGTAGGTAGGAACAGAGTATTTTAAATTATTTTGAGAAATCCTCGACGATGAAGATTTCTGAATTTTCACTATTTCGTTGAACTTTATCCATGCTCAGTGAATAAATTTCACCCTGGGCGTTGGAATTTACCAGGGGAGCATTTTGTCTAATCTACTTTTCATTAATGACCGAAAGAATAAGATCGCGGATACAAGCTGCAAGCTACATATGAAATTCCTCCGTTGTATTGCTGGTGTGACCCATTATACGAATTGGAAACACCAGAATACGTGAGGAACTCAATGTCGAGCAGCTACTTCTCTGTCCGGATCAATCCATGCTTCGGTGGTTAATGTTAAACGCACGTCCCAAGACGTTCCAAGACTTACTGTACCGAGGCCACAACTTGCAGCCCAGGTGCTTACCTTGTCTAGAGCGGCGCCCATAATTTTTCCCTTATCACGGTGGGAAACTTCCCTGACACTAGTATCACCACGTCGGTCGTCCGCGTACGCGACAGGCTAGTGTATAATGTAGGGATATTTCGATTGTCCGCACTACCTCACGGAGAGCCGTTTCCGTGGATCTACCCTTGAGGTAGGCAAAGATTCTTCTAGAAAACTTCGCATATGGATGTCTAGAACACGCTCTAGGGTTTTAAGTACAAAGGAGGTTAAACTAAACGGATTAAGGTAGCGCCACATATCTGGTGGTGTACCAGTCCCAGCTATCCTATCGAACATATTACTTACCTAAAAGAAGGGATCCCAAATAAGGCAAACATCGGGCTTGAGAGCGCGCAGAGCATTAGAAAACAGGAGCAGCCACAAAAAAGAGAGTCGAATTTCAAATCACGAGAATTAGCTAAAAGAAGTCGAAAAACTCAAAAGAATATTCTATAGTAGCTGTCCCCACCCGGCTTTGCTCGTGATCAGGAATTGTATTGTAATCCTTAAGTCTTTTTGCCTATCAGGACAATTAGGCAATCATGAGTGTCGAGAAATAGCGTTTGCAATGTTTTCGTTTTGTATGCGAGGTGCCACGCTCCATCGTTTGATTTTGACCAAACTTCACAGGAACACATAAGCTCATACCGAGGATGGTCTGAAATTGTGGTTGTGTTGCTTCAAATGCTGCCTCAAGGTAGACTAATAACATGTGATTAGCGTTTTAACATGACTTACCTTAAATAAGCACCGCGTTTGATGTTTGACCCAATTTTAGGTAAATTTAGTCTTTAAATTGTAACCAACATAGAAGTGTATATCACTGGTCAGGCAAGTTGGTTTAACGCCCTCTACACTTCCATGTACCATCGAATGTAAATTACCATAAATTGGCTAGTATAAACAGCTACGATACCGTTCTTGTTGACAACTCCCCTTCAATTTTGGCACACATCTAACTGCAGCAAAACTCTCTTGCATCACAGAGCACTTGCACTTGCACTTGCACCATCACTGCGACACAGTACACACAATCATGGCACGCCACTCTCCTCTTGATTGCATGTGCCATTCGCAAAGCAAATATTTGCCCTTCATGTTAGCCCTTATTTAATCTTCAATTTCGTTGCAGGAACATAACTAACAAACAAAGCTTCCGTGACGGAGGTTCAATTAAAAGCGCACCCCACGGTTCTTTATAAATTTTCGTCAGTGCTCTCCGAACATTCATTGCAGAGTATGACCGCGACAGGGTACCACAATGAATACCATACTCTCGGTGATACTTTTGGGACAGATTGCAAACGCAATTAGCACTACCGGCCGCCAATCGGATGCAATCTATATGCGAAAGCCCAACGACCGCGGTCCTACCACCTGGCAGTCGGGATTAAAGTGTCTTCAAACCATCGGCGCGTACTATCTGACGACACCAATTGACCAATTCAAGCTTAGCTATCGGTCCAAGAACATGGTCGTCACGAACTCGAACAAAATGTCAACTCCAGCTGCCCAGATCCAGGACGCCTACTTGAACATGAAGAACGAGGCGCTCAGCGAAAAGACCCAGCAGAAGGGTCAACGGCAACGGCAACAGACGGTATTTCTCACGCAGATTGTGTCGGACGCTATCCCCCTGACGAAGCAGAAGTTCAACTCGGAATTCATCATCTCCACAGATGCGTATGTGATTATCGTAGACGCCGTGGACCGTTTACCGAAATTATTTGCCGAGTATATTAGCAGGATGCAGTCCTGGAATCCAGGGGCAAGGTTCCTCATTCTCTACAATCACGTGGACGACCGGAACCGCAGTTTGGCCGTTGCCACCGAGATCTTCGACATTCTAATGAAGCAATTTTACGTGCACACCGTTTCCCTGCTGTATGCCGTCAACAACACGGGCTATGACTACTACATACTGGACAACTTCAACGCACTGGCATGTCGTAAGGTGAGAGCGGAGAAGGTGGCCTCTTGCGACATGGGTGCGATTCCCAGCGAGTGGAAATTGAGGAGCAATATTGACCGACTCCTGCGAAAGTCAAACCTAAAGCAATGCACCTTCTACATGTGTGCTGCCGTCGCGGCACCGTTCGTCGAGAGCGATTGCACTAGAGGACTTGAGATGCTGCTCATCGAAGTGATTCGAGGGAAACTGGACTTCAAGCTGAACATCACCTGCGGGGAGTACACCCGCGGAGTTCGCAATCCCGAAAACGACAAATGGTCAGATCTGCTGGGACGTATTGATGACCGCATATGTGACTTCATTATAGGCGGCTTCTATTCGGACGACGAAGTTCGTGAGGACTTTTGGGCCACCGACTCGTACCTCTTCAACACCCATACATGGTTCATTGCGGTGGCACCACCACGTCCCCCATGGAAGGCACTCTTCACCATCTTCCAGGCGAACATGTGGCGGTGCATATCCGTCGTCCTCCTAATCACATGGTTCTTCTGGCTGACATTCGGTTGGATCCTGCCCGAAATGGAGGCGCATAAATCTCCCACCCTGACAGCTATTAATTCCTGGGGTGTGACATTAGGCGCCTCGGTGAACGAACGGCCCGAGTGTCAAACATCCCGGATTTTCTTCATCGGCTTATGCCTCTACAGCATGAACGTGACGAGCGTCTATACATCGAAACTGATTGCTGTATTTGCAAATCCTGGCTACGAGCATCAGATTTCCACCATCGAAGAGGTTATCCGCCAGGGCATTCCATTCGGTGAGTGGCGGAAAATGTGCCCTGCCGCGTCTGGTGTGTGGTTCGCCGCACACCAACTGTGTGCGTGTCAAATTTCATCCCTGTTTGTCCTTTATTTCGTTTTTTTTTTAAGGTGGACCTGCAGAAAATCGTGACTGGTTCGATAACGCCGATGACAAGCAAATCTACACTGGCTATAATGACAGCGATAATTTTCTACCGCGGACGCGTAATTTGCGCTCGGTGTTGACAGGCGAACGTGTCATATTGGCGAATCGTATGTACATGTTGCGCAACCGGAACGCGGATCAATTGTATGGATTTCCGGGCAGTGTGCTCTCAGCTCCGGTAGAAATTATTGCAAAACGTGGATTTCCGTTTGTGGACCGTTTCAATACACTGATCCGGCGAATGAAGGATGGCGGACTGTTCAGTAAGATTGATAAGGATTTTCGGTATCATTACACGGTGTTGGTGAAAATGAGGGAACGTCGGCATGACTATCAAGGTGGTGGTTTGTAGGGGGAGGCAGATTTTCTGTAATTTTTTTTTTACTCTTCTTCCAGAGGCAGTAATTGTATTGACCATTCACCACTTGGAAGGTGCCTTTGCGTTTCTTATTTTCGGAATTTTACTGAGCACCGTGGCGTTCGTTGGTGAGCAAATCAATTACAGATACTTTCATCCATGGCTGTGCAGAAAATTTATCGAAGAGGAAGGAACAGCGCCTCACAAGAAGGGCGAACGGAAGAGGAGGCAAAATCTGGTTGAAGGCAGTGGCAGACCCGTCATCAATGCTCAAATGGAACAGATTTGATTCACCCCATTGAGGAGGAGAAATATTCAATTGAAGTAAAGCGCGTGGCCTCGGGCACATGAGAAAATTGCAAAATATGTTTGCAGGAGAGACGACTACGAACGACTCACCATCAGATGATGAGGACGATGACGATGAGAGAAGTGGAACGAAATTAAATGCCTTCTGCTTGGATTGTGTGAAAATAGGCATACAGCAAAAAAAAAATATATGACGTGTATCTCTGCTCTGTCCTGTCTGTATATACATTTATAAATTAAAGAGAACAATTTTCAAAATGTTCGACGGTTTAAATTTGTTTCATTAAAAGGGAAATCCTGAACCTGAACTTACCTTTTTTGGTGGTTGGGCTTTGTGTAAATTGGTGCGGACTCTGATTGGCATCGACTTGGTGGTAGCCGCCGGATATTGGGGGGTTATTCCCAAATGCGCGGCGGGTCGTATTGAAAGCGATACCTCAATTTTGACCGTCTTCGCTTTTGGTTATTCTCAAATGCGAAAATGATATTTTCAGTGATTTCCAGTTTTTTTCCATTCTGACTTCCAATTTCCATTAATTTTTCCAAAAGTTTGACAGCTTTTGACAGCAATAAGTCACCTTAACAGCTATCGCTTTTGGAAATACAAAAATATAAACTTTGGGAATACCTATAAGCCCAGAATGGTCTTGCACATTCGGTCTCGATTTACTTAACTTATTACGAGTGCGACAGTTGAACGCGAAGCAAATAGAAACACTATATAAGTGGACTGAACCAGTATCAGAAGTCTAACATGAGCGCATCAAGGTGAGGACCTACGGCGGATGAATCCACCAGAGTAAGTTAACGGTGACGTTAGCAGTCAATGTGACAGGTATCTTCTACTACGACCCATTTGGACCTTAGGTCGGTGAGTATTTTTCAGGACTAGTCAGGTTGCTAAAACAACAGTCAGGCTCACATTCTCACATGCCGGAATGGGTTACTGACACTTGAATATCCGGCCTACTGACCTAGAGTCAAACAAGGGTCTGGCCCTCCAAGTTGAGGGTTGTACTTCGGGGAAACTTTCCTAAAACGGAAAACAAGATTTTGGAATTTCATGAAACAACGACGAGGCTCGGATATACATGATCCAAATAATGAGGGTTATGTCAATAAAGACAGCATAATGGAAAACGTATGCGAACGTTAAATTTTCGGACCTTAAAAAAGCCGATGTTACACCCAACCATTAACCCAAGAAAGGTGAAAAACTATGTACAACTGCGACTGCTGCAAGAAGCAAGGTTATCGTTTGAAAGCGGATTTGTGTCTAGAGGAAGATTTAGGCAAGAATTCTTGGGCTCCCATAATGCAAACTCTCGCCTGGTCACAGACCGCATTACGCTGATATTGCACACGTCCCCATAGAAGAAAGATGGATCAACCAAAGAAGCTCTGTACAATCTTCTACAGAAGATGTACGATACGTACGAGTACGAAGTGCCCTATAAGTAATACGTCAAGATCAAGATTGTTCTTTGCGACTTTAGAGCCAAAATCGGAAAGGGGGGCATTTTTGGCTCTGCGCACGAGAACACATACGGTGACGGACTCTCTGACCTATCGATTTCGCTGTGGGGCTTCGTTATCATCAGATGATTTCAACACCGAAATAAACACAAGTGAACTTGGCGTTCTCCAAATCATACAACCGTCGCGTCAGCCAAATTGATCACGTTACGTTCGACACGCCCGATATGACTCCACAGTGATTTGAATGTTCGTTCCTAGCGGAAAATATAGACCCCCACCACTATCATTGGCTTGTACCACGAAACAACAAGTATTGTGGAATGGGAGCATTTTAACATATTGCTCCGATAAATTGCTACTGTTTAGTGTTTAACAATACTTGTTGTTTCGTGGTACTGGCCCTGGTAGCCAGAGTATACGGATGTGGACTTCCTTTATACGCAACAACACCCAACGACGACTGTAAGAAAATTTGACGTGCTTCGCCGGGCTACTATTGCAGGAGACCGCCAGACTGACCGCGTCTCCCTTAACCTCTCAGCAACCACATCACTAGCATCAAGTGCAGACGATAGGTGTCAACAATGCACCATTATAGAAGTACCGCCACTGATGTGCTGGGCTTGATTAGATGGCCGCAACGAAACCGGCTAGCGCATTCAGCTACCTATCAGGCAGAACTACTGCGAGAGCTGCCTGCGAACTCAACTGAGAAAAAGGAAGGCAGGAACATCGACTTCTTAGTCAAAAAGAAATAGCCCGTATCGTTTGCTGATACGACTCATAGTGA
The DNA here is from genome assembly GCA_949372485.1 of Cheilosia soror. Classification (NCBI taxonomy): domain Eukaryota; kingdom Metazoa; phylum Arthropoda; class Insecta; order Diptera; family Syrphidae; genus Cheilosia; species Cheilosia soror. The sequence continues at coordinate 82,825,117 of OX443561.1, forward strand.
CTTAAGTTCCACATAAACTCTTACGTGACAGTTTATGCCATACAAAAAGTACCCCATAAGAATTTAAGTAGATCTTTAATCGTTATGAGTCGTATCAGCAAACGGCCCTGAGAATGTATTAAGGGGTGCAAATGCTGGATACACTGTTCAAAAGTTCTACCAGAAGGTACGGAGATTTTCCCAAGGATACAAGGCCCGAACAGAAGTCTCCAGAAATGTACATGGGAATACTGGGGTAGATTCACAGTCGGATGCTGAGAATTTGAAAAGCACAATTCTGCAGACTGTTAAACGGCGGAGACAGCTCACAACCCGCTGTCAGGCAGTATGATCCGTTTAACCTAGAGGATAATTGTCAAAATTAATGTCCACCCCAATATAAATCAGAACACCAGCATTTCAGATCAATATACAACACCTCGTTATCGACTTTAAGGTCAGCATAGGGTATGAAGGGACGAATTAACCATTTCAAATTTCGGCATCCCTGCCAAACTCGTCCGTCTGCGCAGGATGAGGATGTAGAAATCTTGCACCTTAGTCAAAGTCGGAAAGAATACTACCGAACCCTTTAACATCGAAAAATGTTTAAGACATGGGCGCATGAAACTTCTTTAACATAATTCTTGAAGCAATTGTACGAAAGTCAGAAGCCAATAGGCACAATTTTTTAAAAATTCTTTCAATTTTAGATTTAGGTTTAGGTAGCTATACTTGCAATTAAAATAAAAAATGTTATCTATTAAAAATATGCAAAGACAACTGGAAAAGTTTATGTAAAAATTAAAAAAAAAAAAACATTTTTATTTTTAAAAGTAGGTAAATAAAAGCTTATCGGTATCGTAATAACAATGCGAACGATGTTGACATCGGCAGAACGTCAGTGGTGCGTTTGCATGTATTGAAACGGAGGTGGCGAAGATGGGATATATCTATCAATGAAAACAATGAGAAGTACAATATCGTCATCGAAAAATGACTATCTACATCGATAACTCGTGCAAAGCGTCAGATATAACTTTGAAGAAGGTTAAGACTTCGTCTACCTAGACTCTTCAATAAGATTGCAAAATCAAAATGGCATCTGCCGATCTGCGCCAAGATCAAGTGAATAATCACTTTTGCCAATCACTGTTTCCTTGACATATTAAGGCAATTGAGTAATAAGGTATTGTTAAGAAACGCTAAGAAGACGCTTTGTAAAACAAAAAAAAATTGTTGGCGCAACAGGCGTGTAGACAACTGTAAGCCTAGCTTCACGCAACCATTCGTTTGTGTGAGTTTTAATTTTTGGGACGAATGGAAGGGACCTAAAATTTTATGCCGAGTCCGGACGGCTGAATTGAGACGCTTTTTAAGGACAGTCATACTCTCGGATGTTTCTCAAACGTTCGCGAGAGGTAGCGCAGTGGAAAAAACCTTAATATGTAATTTGTGTTTTTCCGATGACCGAACCTGGGAACCTGGCACAGTAGTCCAGAACATTAACCACTAAGGCACTGCGCCTACCTCTTTGTAAAACGCAAGGCTATAAATCACCGCTAATGTTTTTAGTCGCAGTTGCATGATAGAGAAGGAAAAACCTTATTTTTATCCCCGAAAAGGAACCATACTCTAGGAGTGTACTTCTTCGACGAAACGTGCAATCGATTGTGGTGTCAACCAAATATTTTTGACAATTCGTTCAAAAATTTAAAATGACGAACTGAACCTAATTTGGATCACTCCGAATGTATCAGATATTTTTTCAACTTACCTAAGACGCTTAGCAATCCTGTTCTCTGGCGCAGAAGCATAAACGGTATCAAATGTGACTAAGACCACATTGAGCACAAAACTGTTCCGTCCGGTTTGCATTTACGGACTTTGGTAAAGCAAATTTAACAGCAAACTTTATGAGCTCTATATACAGTACAGAAACTTTGATCAGCTTAGATTTGCTCAGTGTGCATCCTTAAATTTATGTATAGTTCACCAACTAAGTCAAAAGAATTATAAAATTGTTCAGAAGTGCACACTCTTTTAGCTCAATTAGCGGTCTAGCTCATGTCGTTTGGTGTTGCCAGGGGCTCAAAAAGGCTTCAACTAAATGAACGAATTAGTTCACCAAATAGAACTAAATTAAACGTATGCATTTATTTGAACTGAAGTGAACTAGCCTTCGCATTAGTCGTCGAAGATGAAGATAAATGTTCCGACAGTTGGTCAAAAACTATATGCTCAATGCAAAGGCATTTGGGTTAAGCTGCGGACTGTAGCGATCGATTTAAGGGATACACTCATTGATGTCAGAAAAAATGCATTCCGTCGCTAGTAAAAGATAGGTAGGTACCGTAGAAAATTAAAAATCTGATACATTTGTGAAAGAAAGCCTCGGTTAACATCTTATGTAAGAGGTCGTCCCCTGTACCTAGTTGTCACTCACTTTCGCCAAAGAATTCTGGTCCCTAGATTGATCGCCAGTGGGGCTCATCACATCAAACAACTATCGGTTGCGCCAATAAATAGATGTACTTTTCCATTTTTGGAGATAGTTTCAAACACTAACGAGTTAAGGGCCGCTCATATGGTCTAAGAAAACTCATTATAGGATTCAGAAGTTCTGATTTAAAGAAACCTACGATATTAAAACAGCAAATCATAGCTGTTGTAAGAGGCGTCTGCAATTCGCCCAAGTAAGTATACTCAATGATTCTATGACCGATTCTGTCTGGAGCTTAATAGGTCACCCTCCGAAGTAAAATCTCGGTAGTATGGAGTATATAACGCACAATGCGCAGTTCTTTGGTTTCCATCTAAACCAAAGGCGTCAGCAGTACAAGTAATCTAGAGACGGTTAACGAAATAAATACGGGGAGACTGAGGCATGGGTCTGTAGCCTAAGTTAGGAAGTGGACAAGAAGCACAAACAAGGTGGCACAAAAGTTGTCACCCTATGTTCCTTGGATGTCATTTTTTTATGAATGGAAAACTTTTGAATTATGTTTATTTGATGTCCTAAATTTGTTTCCATTAAGTCGAGAAAATGATATCGGCTAAGAAGAGCGCCGTCAGAATTGATGACCATTTTGACCCGATTTATGGTGTTTTCACTCTTGCTAGAACTTCCGGCAACAGGCCCGCATTCTTGGCGGATATTCGGTGAGAGCTTCAAGAGTCTGACGCGACTCATGATTGTGACTTTAAAAAACCCTACAAAAAGAAGACTGGAACGTTTAAATCAGGCGCCAAAACGAAATATTAAGCGAGCGGGAAGTACAACCCTCAGAATTTCAATAGTGGCTTAAGGCCCTGCTTGTTTTTACTGTCATATTTGGAGTAGGTGCGCTGAAATGGTCTTAGGTCTTATTTAATTGATCTATATTATTTCCATTTTTTTATATTTTTTTTTTTTTGGAAATAATGCACACATTTTTGTAATTCGACAGTATTTCCAATCGAAATGGAAATAAACACGATTCTACCTTATTTCCTTCGACTTTATTTCACGGCACCGTGGCTTAACAGCTAACAGCAGATGCACTTTCTAAAGATTGTCCTACAGTATTTTACCAACAATTTCTGTAAAGGCACGTCATCTGGTCGATACTCCGGGGCCTCTGCGACATCTTCAGCCACAGCTGCGATCAGAACGTTTGCTCCGCGCTGGCTAGACCTGGCAGCATCTTATGCTGTCCCATACTATTCTGGGCGAGCTTCTATAAACTTCATAGTGTTTGCCTAGTTGGTGACATTAGCAAAAATTCTAGCATCTTCCAATAGGGTGATGACTTTTTCGTCACCTTGTATATATACAGGCTTTTTCAATAGGGACGCTACAAAAGTAGAGCGACAGGGACAGCAAACGACGCCGAATTTCTTGCCGCTCTTTTGACATTTCTCTTCAGTAAGGTTTGCCATTTCATGATCGAAAGATTATACGAGCCAACAACGAGTCGAAATTATTAAAATTTACTACCGAAATTAGGAGTCAGTGGCCTCAACGTTAAGAGCGTTACGTCCAATTTATGGTCGTCATAATCGTCCTAGCAGATCAACAATTGAGCGTCTAATGGACAATTTTGAATCCACAGGCACAGTACAAAATGTTCTCGTGCCAGTGAGACAAAGAAGTGTCCGTAGTGTCGAGAATATTGCTGCCGCTGAGGCTTCAGTTGAAGAAAGCCCAAATGATGACCTTCGTACGAATATCGAACGTGAAATTGCAGCAGTATCGGCCGATTTATGCTTGAAAACCGTCGAAAATTGGGTTCAGCGTCTGGACTTCTGCAAGCGTGCCCGTGTTGGCCATGCAAAAGAAATCGAGTTCCATACATAATGGCATCGAACGTACTTTCACATGAATAAAGAATTTCATTGATATCCAAAACCGTTTTTATTTAAAATTTTATTTATTTATTTTATTTAGTTTATTTAAAAAAAACTTTTGTAGCGCTCTTATTGAAAAACCCTGTACATATTTTTGTATAAGTGTTGTCGAACAAGATTTTTTAAAACTTTGCGGGTGACTGTATGATTCCGTGGGAGTAATCCAGCTTAAGACAATGTAAAATTGTAAGTCGTAACAATACATATGATGAGTTTCCAATTCTATCCTATGACTGAACTGAAGTGCATTTTTGACAAAATGGTCCCTTTAGACCAACAATTGAAGCTGACAGAATGATGTAAGATATTTTCTCTTCACATTCGATTAGTGTAGAAAGGCGCCATCTCCAAAAACTATATTTTGTGTCCTTCTGCAACTCTTTAGTTTGTAGATCAAATAACACATAATTTGTAATTGACAACAATAAACCACAACATCAGTTTAACCCCGTCCAGACCGCAGGAAATCATTCCAGTCAGCCAAAGTGTTCTCTTGGCGGCGTGGCGGCCGTCGTCGGCGGCGCGATGGTCAACATATTTCCTCATTATACAGTTTTCGTTGAAAAGGCACGTTTCTCACATTGGGTCATCCCATAAAAATAAGTTTCATTGAATCTTCGATCGTTTGCGACCCCATGTTCCAAGCTACCAAAGTGTGAATCCCCCCCATCGGACTGTGTTAACCAAAACAAAGACTATAAGCGCACTGTGAACAGCATTTTTATGACTCTGACTCTACTCTGTCGCTGTTGTTGTTGTTGAATGGCTTAATCTTTGTAACTGAGTTGTGGTGGGAGTTAAAGTCCTATTAATGCATCCGAAGCATGTTTGTTTTTGTGTTTTGGTTTTGCGTATCAACATATACACAGCGAGATGAAATGATGGCCATTCGGTGGGGGGGAAAACAATTTAACGCCAACAAAGTCGTGTATATATGGATCTGGATCGCATCTGTTCTAGGTCATTAAATGGCCCAATTCGGATGTACCCAGAGCGCTTTAGTTTAATTTATTCATGACCATCGTAAAAAGAAAATATGCGATACCATTTGGTGGGTTCTTAAGTGGCGCCACTCAGCAAATGAGTACGATGCCGTTGCAACATTTGGGGTAGTGTAGTGTACAGCCAAGTGCAGCACTTGCTGCGCACAGTGGTGGCAGTTGGAGCACTTGAAATGCAATTAATTACATCGGTGCAATGATGTATTTATTGGCTTCATGTAGTATGTGTGGGATAGATAGGCTCATTGTTTGATGTGCCATTAACATTCGCAACTCCATTGAGATTTATTACCGAAAATCGAATGAAGATGATGAGTTGTTTATTATGCTGAGGTCTGGATCATTTTAAAAGTTGGTGGTCGATGGAGCCACGAGGGTCATGCATCTTGACTATGGCACTGTGACATCATCCACCGTATTGACAGACGTGGTTTGACAAAAACTTTTTATGTGGGGTCTCTAAAGTGTTAAGAGGCACATCTGATAGGCTAAGCTAAAGAAATTTTTCATTTAAAATTGTACAAATCTTTGAAAAGCGTAACGAAAAATGAAACGCTATAGAGCAACTTCACTTTTGTTTGCCGGAGAATGAGAGTGTAACGAATATTGAAACGCCAAAGTGACTCCACTTTTGGGTTACTGCGCGATTAGCGAGGGCGTTTAATCGCATTTAAATTTTCGATGCGCTCCGATCTTACATCACGCCAATTTCAGGAGTTTAAAAAGGTTTCGGTGTTTTTTTGGCTGCGATCATTGAACCAGAAGTTCATCGTACTATGCTATGAATCCAACAAGATATTTGGCCAAGTTTTCGTAAATGTATTCGATTTTACATTCTCAGCTAAGTGATTGATGGCGTTTCATTTTTCGTTACGCTTTTCAATATTGGTTTAACCGGCAAACTATTGGCGCTGCTCGTTTGTTTTATTTTTAGTTTCGTGTTGTAAAACCAAATTTAAAATCAATTTTTCGTTATTTCAGATATCCAATCGTGAATCAACATATTATTATACATGTAAGTCCAACTCCATTTTGTTTACTTATTGATGACAATTGTCAAGATTTTTTATTTGTGTAGACAGTCTAATACTTAACTGACAGATAAGAATTGTATGTACATTTTTAACCAATAAACGGGTGATTCCTTTTTTTGTAAAATAGCCTGACACTTAACTGTCAGATAATAACTATTTCCACATTATTAACAGTGCTACAGCAAATATTGTTGAAACTTTGATTTACTTGTCAAATAGATTAGACATGAACTGAGTGTTCAATATAATCTGTCGCTTAACTGCTAGATAAAAATAATGTTCAAAAGAATTGCAGGCATTTTTTTTCTATTTCAAGTCTAACTCCATTACAAACTGTTGTGAGCTCAAGTTCCACCCAAGTGTGTGAATGTGAACTGCGGACAGTTCTGCCGAATTTAAAATTGAGGAACCTCTATTGACATGTATTGACGGTTGCCGCTTATTTTAAATTTATTTTAATTTTTCTGCGCTCATATTGCTCTAATCAGTGATTTGTGTGCTGAACTACTCAGCGATGGGTCTCACGTTTAACCCTTAGAAATTTCCTAATAATTACATCTTAAGGTTTTTTCCACTCAGCCGCCTATCGCGAAGGTCTCCTGCTTAAAATAAGGGACGAGCTCGTTTGTTTACGGATTGGGATGCTCGTGCCATGAACAATATATTCAGGGTGAATGACGTTAAGACACCAAAGACTGTCTCTAGGGCTATTAATAAGGACGCTAGTGATTGGAGTAGCAGGCTAGGACTTACAAAATTGGTCTTTGTTGTTGCGTTAAAATTTAGCGCAACAAGGTCTGTTCTCTTTCCCTATCTTCCTTACCCTTGGTCCCTCTTTTACTTTGGCTGAGCATCTAAGGTCCGGGGAAGTGGACGGGCATCCGAGGCTCCCATCAGCCTCCGGACCACCTCCTTGGAGCCTTAAGGGTGCCACCACACAGGTCGTCGAGTGTGACAGGTCGGTCACAAGCCACCAGACGGACGGTCTGAGTGGCACTGTAAGGAGAATCCGGTTACGTAGCCCTTCGGACGGAAGGGAGACTCGTAACCGTCGATAAACACCGAGGTACAGTCGGGTGGTGAGCCTAACAGGCCGTCAGGAGAATCCCACCGACACTATCAATACCGACAGGCGGTCGGAAGCTGCAAAGAGTGGGGGGAGGACGATCCCCTTAGGTTAGGTTAGGTTAGTGGGTAGGCAGGACAGTAGAAACCTGTACGTGCCACACTTAGATCAATGTAGATCCGTTGTGATGCCCTAGGGGTTTATGACCCCCATACTCTGGAAACCTATGAAAAACCTACGGCTTGGTGAACCAACCCGTTTTATTTACAAATTTAAGTAGGTCGTTAATGGACCTGTCTGAAAGTTCTTCTAAATCCTCGAAGAAGTAACTGCCAAGGACTTTGTTTCGTATGTGGCAGAGCGCAGGGCAGTGACAAAGGAAGTGTGGGGTATCCTCATGCACCTCCTCGTCTCCGCATCCTCTGCACAGGTCGTCTGTACTAATTCCCATTTTCTTGGTATGGTATTTTAGCATGTTGTGTCCGGTGATAATACCTACAATCGAGGACAATGATTTCTTGTTCAGTTGTAAGATATTTTCAGTTTTCTGTTTGTTGTAGGTTGGCCACATTTTCCTGGTTATGCCGCAGGAGTCGAGCCTGTTCCATCTATCGTTTGCTTCCATTAGTATTTTGTTCCCAATCTTCTGTCTGAGATTACAGGGGGGAATCATTACTGTGGTGTCAGCCTGGTTTAGTTCAAGGGAGGACCCTTTTCTTGCCAGCTCATCTGCCTTTTCATTTCCAGGTACACCTCTGTGTCCGGGAACCCAGCATAGTCTTACTTTGTGCTGCGCGCCAAGAACCCGTAGCTCTTCGCGACAGCGACTTACAAGCTTTGATTTTAACTCAACGGCAGAGATCGCTTTTATTGCCGCTTGACTGTCAATGAAAAAGGTAATATCCGCATGAGGTATTGCCATCATTGCAACCTGTTTAGCAGCTGTTGTCACTGCCAGTACCTCAGCTTGGAATACACTGCTGTAGTCAGGAAGCCTTATTGAACTGGATAGTCCGAGACGTTCCGAGTAGAAACCCGCGCCAACGCCAATTTCCATCTTTGATCCATCCGTGTATATAGGTATGGTTGATCCAATGGATGCTGGTTGATCTTCATACCAATCGTCCCTGCTGGGAAAACACGTGGTAAATGGCCGTGTAAAATCTAGCCGGGGAGTAGTGTAGTCCGTGCATACATTATTGTCCGTGTATTTCTTCAGAATTTGTGCATGACCCGTCAGGCTGTGTTTCCAGTTTTTGGTCTGGCTTAACCGGAGGGCATTATTTGCAGCTGATTCCTGTACAAAGAGGTCTAGCGGTTTAAGATTGAGTATGGCCTCTAATCCTGCAGTAGGGCTGGTTCTCATTGCCCCCGTGGTGCCGATGCAGGCCATTCTTTGAATCTTTGTCATGGTTTTAAGATTGTTAGCCTTTAACAGCGCTTGCCACCAGAATAAACTACCATATGTTAGTATCGGTCTTACAACCGCCGTGTACAGCCACATGACTATTTTAGGGCTAGGACCCCATGTTCTTCCGAATATTCTATTACAGGCATAGAATGCTATCATCGCCTTATTGGTTCTTTCTTTAATGTTAAGGTTCCAGTTTAATTTTCGATCTAGGATAACTCCCAGGTATTTGGCACTTTCAGAAATTTTAAGCGGAATCCCTTCAATTGTTGGCAGGCTAAATTCAGGAATTGTTCTTTTGTTGGTAAAGAGAACTAATTCCGTTTTATGTGGGTTTACTGCCAGTCCACATTTTTTTGTCCATGTGTTGACCATGGATAGAGCTTTGTTTAATTGTTCGCTGATAGTGGATAGGAATTTTCCAGTCGCGAGCAGTGCTAGGTCGTCGGCATATGCAACTGCTCTAACTCCACTAAATTCTAGTTTAATCAGGATCTCGTTTACCACAAGAACCCAGAGTAGGGGTGATAGTACTCCACCTTGAGGAGTGCCTCTTGATGCAGATACCTTCGTTTGTACACCTCCTAGTTCTGAGATGATTATTCTGTTTCTGAGCATACACATTATCCATTTGATAATAGTGGTATTCACTTTAAGGTTTATAAGAACTCTTTGTACGGCGTCTGTTTCGACATTGTTGAATGCTCCTTCAATGTCCAGAAAGGCTGCCAGAGTGTATTCTTTAACTCTTAATGTTTTTTCCACCGTGCTGACTACACTATGGAGTGCTGTTTCAACACTTTTGCCCTTTGTATAGGCGTGTTGAGCCGGGGATATAGCATCCGGGTTCATTTTAGTCCGGATATGTAGATCTATGAGCCTTTCAAATGTTTTTAGAACAAATGAGGTTAGGCTTATGGGTCTAAAGTCTTTGGCAGTAGTGTGGCTGGGTTTGCCAGCTTTGGGTATAAAGACCACTTTAACTTCTCGCCATGATTTTGGAACGTATCCCAGCTTTAGGCTGCTTAGGAATATGTTTTTCAGATGTGAGGTTATATGTTTCTCGCATTTTTGTAGCATCATAGGAAAGATGCCATCGATTCCGGGAGATTTGTATGGTGAGAAAGAGTTGATTGCCCAACTTATCTTTTCCACCGTCACAATTTCCATTGGAGCATCGCTATCCGTACAATACTCTAAGTCCAGGTCATTATTCCCATTGGGGTTACATCCTGGGAAGTGAGTGTGAAGAAGGAGTTCGAGTGTTTCTTGACACGATTCTGTCCATCGGTCATTAGGGTCTTTAAGTGAGCCCAAGGCGATGGGTTCTTTAGCAAGGATTTTCCTGAGCCTAGCTGATTCTGTAGTTGTCTCTACTTCGTTACAGTAGGCTTTCCAGGTACATCGTTTTGCTCGTTGTGTCTCCGCCTTGAATCTTCTTTGACTGGATTTGTAAGTTTCCCAGTCACTGTCTGTTTTTGTGCGTTTAGCAGCGTTGAGAAGTTTTCTTGTTTCTTTTCTTATGCTGCTTAGCTCTTTTGTCCACCATGGTGGGAGTTTCTTTCCCTTCCTCCCTGCTCTTAACGGACATGCCTTTTCAAGAGCTTTCCCAAGAATTTTAGCAAGATCATCAGTTGCCTTGTTCAAATTCTCCGGTGCAAGTATTGCATTGGATTGGAGTGTTCTTATACTATCACCGACTTCCATATTAAAGATATCCCAGTTAGTTTTCCTGTGATTTCTATATGGTTTTGGGTTATTGTTAGTATGTAGTATTAGGAATTCAATGATTTTATGATCAGAGAATGATTCTTCTTTTAATACTTTCCATTGGTCTATTATTGCTGTATTTGAATTACTTACCAGAGTAACGTCAATAACTTCTTGCCTATTCTTAACAACAAAAGTCGGCTCTGAGCCTCTATTCGCTACTAGAATATTGTTTTCAATAAGGAATTCAAAAAGTGACTCACCTCTTGTGTTGATGTTTGAACTACCCCATTGTATATGATGAGAGTTAGCATCACATCCCATCACCAAATCCCATTTTTCGTCTTTTACACGGTTAACCAGTTGGTTAGTGAGTGTAGATGGTGGTCCTTCTGTTGCATCGTATGGCATATAGCACGATGTTAAGATCAACGTTGGGAGCCCCTCTCTCTCGTACCTGACTGTTGTGTGGTCTTTATCACTGTAATTAGATAGAAGAAAGAGATTGAACCGTTTCCTCGCCACTATACAAGTTCTGATCTTACTCTGTGTGTCTACATGTTTTGTTTTATACAGTAGAAATCCTTTAGAGCCAAGGCCTCTAATATTGCCACCTGCTACCCAGGGTTCTTGTATTAGAGCCACGTCGATTTGTCTAGCCTCCATGAGGTAGACAAGGTTGGCGCTCGCCGCCTTACTGTGATGGAGGTTGACTTGCATTACCTTCATCACAGTTTTTAACCGCCGCCTCTACCTTTTTGTTTTTTTGAGCCGTGTTGGCTATCAGCCTAAGCTTGCATCGGTTAATACCGACACGAACTTTAAACCCTATTTTTCTCAGCAACGGGATGGATTTGTGGCTTAACAACACTACTACATCCGTACCAGCCTCGTTGTATTCCCCCATTTCGATAACTTCCCAAGCTTCGCTCAGTTGGTCTCTATTGAGGGATCTGAGATATCTCTCAATCCGATCTCTCGGAATGTATGGTCCTCGTACAGAAAGTCTGGCTTTTGGCCTAGTCAACTGTACTATTTCTTTCCTGTCTATTACGCGCAGGTCCGCATTAGGCCAGGGAGCTGTAGTTCTCGCGACAAAGTCTTTTAGCCATGTGAGAGTGTAACCGTCTTCACATGTCATGACTTTGAATCCCTGAATGGTGTTGAGGGTACCGAAAAATGGGAGAGGTTCCTTATTCTTGATAATGGCCTCATTAACCTCATCCAGGATTCGAAGTTCAATTAGTCGCCATTGGTCGTTTGACAATTTCCGTGTAGGATTGCCGTGGTCAATGATCGCGACTTGCTGACCAGCTACGGTCACCATCGAGGTTCTGGCCTTTTTCCGAGCGTTTGGAGTTGGTGGGGAGATGGTGTCGTTTTGCCTGGCCCTTTTTGACGTGCTTGCAATCGGTTCGAGGTTGGATTGTGAGTCCACCCTCGAGTCTATTGCAGGTCTCCTAAGTCTATCCGCGATCGGGGTGAAGGGCAAGTGGCCCTTCCTCCCCTTCCCGGTCAAACTCTTGGACGCCGTTTTGGGGCTGGCTGGTTCCCTATTGTCCAAGTCAGTCGGAAATGTTTTTAGTCGGTTCTTGGCTTTGTCTAATGCCTTCCTTTCCTTGTCCGTTAAGGTGTTAGGGTTGCGTTTACTTAGACGACGCACGAACCGTATTGCGTTTCGTCTTTGTCTACGCAGGATCTCGTCTTTTTGCAGGGGTATTTTGGTCTTGCGACTGGCGGTGGCTGTTTGTCCATGTCCTTGTGAGGTGCTGGGTAGGACCTCAATTGTCGTCGAGTCGCTTTTTAGAGTCGTGTCCAGTGAATTGTCTAGGCCTATGTCACCCGGTTGAAGAGAACTGCTCGCTTCCGGATTGCATTTGAGGCTAAGGCCCTGAATGTTCTCCGAATGCTTGCCTTTCTCATCTTCCTTTCCGCGAGTTACTTTCTCACTTCCCAGGCCCGTACAGGCAGGTGACCCGATGCAACGCTTGGTCGGTGAGTGCAGTAGTTCTTGGGTGGGCTCCATTGACCGGTCTGTCTTCGGGAGAGAGGACATCGTCTCCGGCTTGCCAGATTGATGTTGGTCAGTCTGTTTACCCGTTGACGTTGTCTTCTTTTTCCCAGAGAGCGTCTGCTCCCCCGCCGGACCCGTATGGGCAAGTGGCCCGATGCAACGTACGGTGTGAGGTTTAGACGTGTCTCCAGTGTCCCTTGTCACACATGGTGATGAGGTCGGCCTTTTCCTTGGATGGTCCTTGCCAATCTTTGGAGCAGGTGGCCTCATCAACGCTTCTGCATACGTGCCCCCTGCAGGAGCAACTTCCGCCGGTGTACGAGCTAGTGGCTCATTCTCCCTTGGCAGCTGTTCCTGCAGGTAGGCACGTGCATTGTGTAGTCGTTTACGTTCCGCCTCGTTGAGTTCGTCCCAGCTCTTAGTGCCTAGTCGTTTGATTGTCTTCCTGCTGTTGTTTATTCTGCTACGTCTTGAGCAGTTTGACAATCTGGATAGGGTCGAGCTAGCGTTTGAGCAGGTGTCACTGACATCGAGAGCCATGTTCTCTTCGCCAGTGCCAGATGCGACGCTTTCTCTGTCCCATACTCCAAGATTGGCGAAAGGGTTGAGTAGAAGATTTTCTTCTTCCTCAGTCAGTTGGTCCGTCTGGGGATCGATGTTAATAGAGTCTATAGTGCTCGATCCTTGCACAGTAGTCTCTTCCGTTTTGTTTGTTGTTGTTGTTTTTATTTTATTTGTATTGTTTGTTTTGTTCATTTTTTTTGTTCCCACGAGTAAGGGGGTAGGAAGGTCGATCTGTACTCACCCCCTGTATACAGAAAAGGGGAATTGGAATTAAAACTAGAGGTCCCCAGGTATCTAGAGTTCACCGTTAGAAGACACATAACATGGTGCCATACATCCCATGGGCACGGTTGTTCACCCGGGATTACGGGTTTTATCGAGTTATTCCCCTCTAGATCCGTTATATTTCGTTTAAAGCAGTGGCACCTCGTGCAGGGTGTGGCTCTTCACCACGTATAACGATCTTAGACTATCTGTTTTGTCGATAGCCTCTGGTCTCTAGCCTGAGACCTCGCCACCCTTAGGCAACACTCCAACGTGGGATGAATAGACATACAAAATACCATGTCTATGCGAAGAGTGTAGGCGGACGGCCGAGCAAAAAGACACTCGTCAACATTAAACTCAAAATCCGAACTACCACCATAACGGTAGTGAGTCAAGATCGATGGGCATAGGGAAGACGATCCCTACATCAAAGCCCCGACGTTGGAGCAACGAAGGAGCAACAGGGGAGTGTGGGCGGACGGCCAAGTAATAACACCCCCCCCCCCCCCCCCAAAAAAAAACAACCCGCGCGGAAGAGTGCGTGACAATAACACAAATCACCCACACCAAACGTGCGTGAACACTAAGGACGAGCACAATAAAACACGAAACACCAAAACACAATCTTCGACGATCGCAGCATCATCATATCCAAAAGGGCACAATACCCAAAAATACAACAAGATGAATCCAAAGGCGACACTAGACAAGCAACAAAAGTAAACAAAACGATCTGCACTACAACCAAACACAAGACAACCAAAATGCTGCGATCACTCTTCATGGCTGCGAGCCCACCCTAAATCAATAAAATTTGTAAGGATTGGCCTGCTATCTGCAAGTCCCAACCCCCAAATCTGCGCGAGAGTCCACCGAAACAGATTAACTATTCGCGAACAACAAAAAAAAACGTAAACACACAACAGCTGTGGATTCCTTCCTAATCCACACAAATAGTTTGGGGTTTATCACGTACCAGCAAGGGTACTGGTCTAAGGGTAGAGTTATCTTCATCCACAATTAACTTTTCCTTCTTTCTATTCATTTTCATAAACAAATTTTCATTTTAGCTTGCGTGGGGAAAATTGCCGCCGCAACATGTCCTCCACGAACTATTTTCGTTGTGGATAAATGTCAAAAATTATACATAATGAGAGTGATTACTCTGTACATAGATCATATTCGAAGTCGGCCGGTTAATTCCAAAATACTGGAAGGATCCCCCACGGGCGAATTCCAGTACACTGGAAGGTGTGCTTGAGAGAGTGAGAGAATTAGTGGGTGACGGCAGCGCATTTGTGTAACATAACACGGTGTCGCAACAAAGGACCGTTCAACCCACTAACCTGGATGAATGTGGTGGTATACGGATGCGGGGGCATATCAAGCACTAGATTGCTGAATGCCAACTAAAACCCGCCGTTGGGCCAAATACCAGCGAATGAATGAGAGTGTGTAAGTGAGGAAGCTGAGCGACTTCGAATGATGGCAAAAACCTGGACGTCACTTCTTGGCGAACCAGCTTTTGAGTAGGTGTTTTGAGAAGTTTTTTTTGTCTTTTGATTTGATATTGCGAACAGCAATCTGAAATTTTTGGAAAAACGCAAGTAGATCGTGGAGTAATATTAGAAAAGTAATCAGTAAAGTAAAGTAGTAGAGTAGAGTGGAATAAGTCAGAAAATAGCAGAAGTGAGGAAAGAAAGAAGGAAGGGATAAGAGGAAAAAAAGGAAGTGGACAGAAGACTGAGAAGGAGAAAGTGTCAGAAAGGACACCGCACAAAAAGGGAAGGAATCCGACAGGTGTTGGACACAAGAACAGATAAGTACAGTGTAAATCAGAAAATTTCGTTTGGTTAGTTTTTTTGCAAATTGAGTTTCGGTAGGCTCTCGTTCCGTAAAGCGGGACACGCGACCCGTTAGATATTATATACACAACGTTTCAGACGACGCGATAGCCGGCCATTTCAAACGGTCCAACCGTCAAATCCACCGCTGTAAAGCAGTTTTAACAAGAAATCTTGTCGCCAAACATATTTACATAAATTAACAACAATACTTTCGTTTGGGAATATTCCCACAAGTAAATAAAGGACCGCGCTCCAACGGAGCTTTATAACGTGTTGAAATATTTCGTTTTATTTGGAGTCATTTTCAGGGTATTTTTTTTAGATCTACGGTAATCCGCTCTCCAACTTATTTTGGTTTCAGAATTCCAGGAGAAAAATTCTGTGGCGCCCATCTTGATCAAGTGAGTTTTCCAACGCTTTGACCCAAACCCAGAATAACCCAACCCCTCAGCTGACTAGCCATTGGAAGCATCCAAAGTGCTACCGGTTGCACATAATTAATACTCTGTGGCTAATTGACAGCCGCAAGTTAGTCGTTTCGCTTAGGTGCAGTGGTGGCTGCAATTCGTCAAATTCCATTTCGGGAATTTAGTGTTCATTAAATCCACCAAATCTAATTTCTTTCGCGGTAAATATTTGTGCAACATTGTCTGTATGAGGTCTTTGTGTTTATGAGGCTTTTTCAAGCGGAAAAAGCCGCTATTATCTGAAAAAAATTTAAGAGCATGATTAAAGTTCAGCAGAGACCACAGAAATTAGACGATAGAAGACTGTAAGAGAGTCATACTTCATACAGTGTAACGAGATTAAGAACAATCGCTACCAGTCAGATGGCAAAGAATACTTCTGACACAGACATAAGAGTTCTTAATCACAAGCAGTGAAACAAGTTCGAGATAGCCTAATTGTTTGGGGTGTTGTACTTGGTGTTGTACATGTTGGACCTCTGTTTAATATCGGTGCGGTATAATGAGAAAAGAAGATTTTATTCAAATATTCCAGAGAAATTATGGGAACTTCGTTGAGTCAAACCCCAATCAACTTTTTTAAAATTGTAATTACCCCTACAAAGTCTCGATTTGTATCCGATAGAAAACTTATCTGCCATTGATAGACCGTAACTTCAGAGTTATCCACCCACAAACCTAAACGAGCTTTGGGCTAGGATTCAGATAGAATGGAGGAAGATTGCTGCAAAAACTGTTCAAAAATTGGTAGGTACAATCCATGACGCGACGGGCAAAAAATGTAAGAAAAAATATGCCAAGAAAAAAAATACTAGGAGCTATTTTCAACCAGTTTTATTTTTAAAACGCTTCAAAGTGAATAATTTTGAGTTTGTAATTTTTTTATTTGTTATTTTTATTTAATTCAAAATAAATAAAATAAATCGAAGTTAAAGATTGTAGAATAACTTTGGTTTTCCATTTTTGGTATTCAGTTCTGCTCGCCTCCATAAATTCAAAGCTAAAGCTGTCAAAAATTTCAGGATATGTTGTTGTAAATGACTTTCATATGTATTAGGGAGGTGCCACGCCCCATTCTTCAATCTCGCTGATATTTTGCAAAGCGCTTTGAACTGGCAATATGCATCAATATATCAAATTTTATAAATTTAGCTCCCAAGAGTGCCGAGAAATAGTCTTCTAAATATATATATTTTTTTTTATATAACAGATGTAACGCCTCATTGTGCAGTACCACCCACATTTTGCCAACAGGGTCGCATAGACAATATACCTTGATGTATCAAATTAGGCTTTTTTTCTACCAAAATTAGCGTCTTATATGCGTTGTATAGAATTTGCCACGCCCCCCGATCCGACACCCTTCGTGTAGTGTTAGAAACACGCTCAAAACATCCACGATCGGATACAAATTCTGGGAAAGTATGGAAGTCGGCCAGACAGACACATGTGTTGCATTCACTTGTAGATTCTTTTGACAGTTTTGTTGCCAAAATTAATCACTTCGATGACAAAATGGGTTTCGATAACACGACTTCTGTTCTCATAGGTATGTCAAATAAAGGTGTTGGTATCTGTATAAGGTAGCTGGAATAAAATAGGGATTAGTCTAAGAGATAAATAAATAAATGGTTGCTGCAGCAAATCTGTATAGTAGCTACCCTAAGCCTGGTTTCTTTCAGCCACTCGATTGGGTATATTTTTGAGACAAATGACGGGGACTTTTAATTTTATGCCGATTCCGAACGGCTGAATTGAGAAGTCCTAAACCGAGTTTATACTTTCGGATGTTTATCAGATAAAGCCGCAGTGGAAAAAGATGTAAATTCTGTTTTCGCTAAACCAAACTTCAGACACCTCCCTCAATAGTCCAGAACACTAACGAACTAATTCCCACACGAGTACGACACAAACTTTCACTAGCCAAAAGTCCCAGCAAATATGCAGTGGGATTTAGTTCATCAGTTTCTAAAATAGTTCATTTGGGATGTAGTTCATTATGAACTAATTAAAAATTAAGTAAGTTTACAATGCCAATAGCCATGGACAAGAGAATTATTCTCGAGAATATTAAAAATAGGGCAGATCAGATATGGTTGGATATAGTAGGTCACAGGGTCTCAAAGACTCGTTCCTAACACTACACTCACAGAGTCTCAAAGACTCTGTGGCCTAAGCTAGATCGGAAAAAATCTGTAGAATTACAAAGCTACGAACAGTAATAGGGATACACTCTGGGCACTGTCTTCTAAGGAAGCACGCTAAGAGATTAGGTTTAACAGATACGGACACATGCAGGTACTGCGAAGACTTACATACATGTCGCAGAGGATATAACTCATCTCCTCTGTAAATGTCAAGCTATTGCTCGGTATAGGAGGAAATACCTTGGAAGGTACTTCTTCGACAATTTGGTCGAAGGTTAAGGTTTTATAGGGAAATTAATTGTTTGGACGAAGTGGTTTAGGTTTTTTGTCTGTTAAGGTTTCCCAGGGATGGCGATGAGCCCAATATGGTGCCTATTCCAATGTGATGAACTCACACCCTACTCAACCTACAATGCATGAACAGTGATTTTTGTATGTGCAACCCCCCTGATAGAGGTCACTGCGAAACTTTGCATATACCTAATTTTCATATTGGGACTTAGTTCGTTCTAAGTGTTCTAAGTGTTCTTAGTTCCTGCAAATCGTGACAAACGTCTGACTCACTGGCCAAAGTCGGCGTGAAAACAATACTCGCCACTTCTGCGATGTCAGTAACGGATGCTTCAGGGAATACATTAGGAGCTTAGCTCAAATCGAATCTAATGAACTCTGGCTTAAAACACTTGAGCAGAACTGCACCAAACAGTTTTTCCCAAAATTCTAGCCCAGAAAATCATATTTTCTTACTTATTTGGACCAAAACAACTTAAAAATTCTGACAGGTATTATTACTGACCATGGTTTATGAAAAAACATCTTCTTGGAATCTCACCGGACCCCACATTTAGACTGTTACTGGAGAGTGATGAATACTCTCTTCATATTCTCATGGAATGTCCAGCTCTCTTCCGTCTCAGAAAGAAAGTCCTTGGCGAAGAAATCGTTACTACAGCAAAACTTGCTGACTTACCCCCAGAGAAGATTCTTATCTTCCTGACTGTCTCCGTAGTCAAAAGATGGCTCTAAGATCTCACCTGGGAGGGCACAATAAGCTCCTTTAGAGAGGCCGCCCTATACTCTAATCTAATCTAATGGCTTAAGGCCTTAAGCCACTTCAGCCTATTTTGATCAATGTTTTTGTCACACTTTAAGACCCTCCAGTGATTTGGTATTTCTTCTAAAAATTCCCCAAACTATTTTCCTTATATATAACAATAAATGATGCGAGCAATTGTTCAAAACTCAGTCTTCAACTAAGAACCATCTGCGCACAAACAATTGCGTATGACTCGTAAAACTCAATAATTTTTCCCCATCCCAATGCCGTGAATTTTTCATAACAAACAAGCTGCTTTGGCTAATAAATGAACAAATTTTATGCGCCACTAAATGAGTCGTAACTCTCCGTCGCATCCTATATATCTCTGCAGTGCCACTTACGGATCACTATGAAATGGAAATGAATGTGGTGGCGGGTGGCGTTTGGCAGCACCGAAGCGAGAGTCCTATAAGTGTGGGAGGAATGTAAACAACTTTATTACACCATCAATGCTAGTTTGAATCTGAAAATGTTACACGACTTTAACGATTCAATTTACAGGAACAACCATACAACTATACAACCGGACGAAGGTCAGTGCTCAGCTCAGTGTTTTCTATTGAAAATAACTATCTACCGCAGTAGACTGATAGGCGCGTGCGAGTATGAGTAATTGGCAAGGAAATTGGCTATCCCTCCGAATTAAAGACACACAGTCCAAAGATAAAAGATACCAAAAATGCGACTTTCTGCGCTAAAAATACGTTCGCCCTTTTGTGTGTTGGATTCCCTCTGAGAATAGAATTCTTCTCGTATCCATATGGTCGCCTTGTGGCGATGAGGATGATGATAGTGAGTCCAATTAAGACTGTGGTGCAAAAAAAAAAAAAACAACACTAACAAAAAAAAAACCATGCCCGATGAATGAATCGAATTGCGGGAATACTCCAACACGCTCTGCCCTCGAAAAGTATCTATGAATGGTTTTGCACAGTGCAATGGTATAGTTTGGTTGTGGCAGCACGATGTTTATCGGTTTCATTGGCAAATAACATACTCGCGCCCGAGAGGACCGTCTGTCTGTCTGCTCTGCTCATGTATCAGGTCGGATTACTATACTCCATCGAGTAGGTACCTACCCAGGGAGCATGATAGTATAGTGCAGCTCGGGGGTATATTCTCTTTGGTTGTAGTGTCACATCTGACAATGTCATCTAGATGCAATATTTATGGAAATTTCAGTTCTGCTGTTGTTCCTCTTGGTTTAGAGTTTTTTTTTCAGATTTATTGTTTTCCATTTTTTTTTTGCTGAGAGACAGGTTTCAACGCGATTTGGGTGCCAGAATAAAAGACAGTGTGTGTTGGAGTTAGGCCAAGTTGTGATAAGATATATCAAACACCACCAAAAGAAGTCTTGAATACTGTAATCAGCTGGAGGATTTGAAATTGTTTGCTTCTTTTTGTCGGCCTCAATTAGAGGTGCACCCAGAGGTTCTAACCTAAGTAGGTACCCAAGTCTGCGTAGGCTCTTCGTCAAGAATATCATCAACCAGCAAACTACCATTACCACTTTTACATATTTCGTTCAGGACTCTCTGGCAGTTTCTGACTTGTCTTTGACTTAAAAGT
Organism: Cheilosia soror; assembly: GCA_949372485.1. Lineage (NCBI taxonomy): Eukaryota > Metazoa > Arthropoda > Insecta > Diptera > Syrphidae > Cheilosia > Cheilosia soror. The sequence continues at coordinate 82,845,681 of OX443561.1, forward strand.
AACGCTTTAATCGCAACTTGACTGTTTACGAAGATTGTAGGGGTTAGGAATCTCCGCGGATATGATTCTCGATGCCTTATCAATGGCGACTGTTTGGGCTTAGAAGACCCTTCACTCATTGCAGTTTGTTTACAAGTCGTTTATGCATAAGGACTTGCATAATACTCAGGCTCCGTGAGGGTAAATTTGGAGTTTTCGTACACTTGCGTGTCTTTCTGTGAGGTATAGAGGCAGAGACGTTTTTTTACGAAGTTCTGGCTCGGAATCATGTAGTCCGTCTCTGGCCAGATCAGTGCTGAGGTATTTGTGAATTATGGAACCGTGTCCATAGGAGCTGTGAATTCAGGTTTTTTTATGCCTGGGACGAAGGACTTCACTGTCTGCCATATGCTTTGGATGTATTCGTCTAGAGGGTAAGTTAAGAAAACACTTCAAGCCCGTCTTGAAGAATATCTTGCCTCTAAGTCCGCATAGTGCTGGACATTCGTATATTATGTGTTTGCTTTTTAGCTATTTCGTCTTCTTCAAGAAATAGCCAGCACTCTGGAGAGTCTGATAGGTTCAGGTGGTATCGGAAACCTGATATCGTGCCTGCTCAGATTTAAGAAGTAGCTCGTTTGACCTGTCTCCCAATATGAGATGCATTTCGTATGTTGCCAGCTTTTTGTGGCTGAATTCATAGCCGAGTTTGATCGATGATTTTTCTTGGAAGTGAACAAATTTAGCTAAAATCAATCGACGCAATCGACAATTATTGTGACGATCGCTGATCGACAAGGGCCATTATGCGGTGTCGTACTTGAATACCAGCTCCCACATCCGATCCCATTTTGGAAACATCCCTACCCTATCACTTTTGGACGTTTTGGCATTTTTATGGGCTATTGCTGGTCTATGCTTTTCTATTGACGATCTACACAGAGAACCGTTTTGTCGAAACATAAGGTTTTAAGGAGGTAATCTGAAACTCAGAGAACAATGTGCAGAACATTAGTTCTGGGAGGTCACACTGCGTATTACCACTTATATAATTACTAGCTCTTGCCCGCGCCTTCGCTTGTGTAGCCTTCAGGATTTGCTATACAGAGATTCCCTCACAGTAATTTCCTCTTTTATATTTATATAGCTGGTACAATGCACATTATAGTCCCAAGTTTTACAACTTTAACTCCCATAAATGTTGAGAAATAGCTTTAGCAAATTTTGTTGTTTTATGGTAGGTGCCACGCCGCGCCGCCATGTCCAATTTTCACCAAACTTTACAATCACCCTCTTGGGCCTATACCAACGATTGTCTAAAAATGTGAGCTCAATCGGTTTGGTGGTTTTCGAGATATACGATTTTGAACGTTTTTTTTTGTATGGGAGGTGTTACGCCCCTTTGTCCTATTTTAAACAAAATTCACACAAACTCTTTCGGGCTGGTATACCCACGATTGACTGGAAATTTTAGCTCAATTGGTGCAGAACTTTTCGAGTTTTTGAAGCGTACACAAACCAACTTAACATTTTTTAGGAGATTATATATAAATAGTCTTCCGTAGCAGCTGTATGTCAGGTTTGCAAGGCTCCGAAGTCCAAATAGACGAAGGCATGTCAGACGTTGTATGCACTCTTAAGCTTTATAATGGCAGTCAGGAAAACTATATGCCGGACATTACAGTGGGAACTTTGCGACTTGCGCGAAATTCTTCTAAAAGAAACGTCGTTGAGTGTCTTACCTCGTTAAAAGTTTTTAATGGTAACTGAAGCAGTCAAATCTTATCAATTTTTTTTACCTCATAGTTGCGGTAAGTCTTCGGATAAGAACGGAAAGTGACCGTAGTAGTCTGTCCCTGCCTGTTTCCTCTGACCGACCATCACTAAGGAGACAGACTGGTGAGTGGAATGTCTGAATCAGTTCGCTTTGCTGCTTAACTAAAAATCAAGTGTTGGAAAATGGCTGAGCAGTAACCGTAGCACTTAGCACTCTTCCTCCCGCTTATTTTCTTTTTTTTTCAGTCAGTAACTCAGTACACAGGACAGAGACTGGTGCTGAGCAGAATAGCATGATTGAAGCACTACGTCCTATTGCTTGGTATTGAAAAGAGAGGTCGTGGTTTGTCTTCGGTGAAAAGTGGAGGCGTGACCGAAAAAGTCTAACTCCCCGTGCAGAGTCTTAGAAGTGTCGAGATGAGGTTGATTGACTACTAGTTAAGCATCCTCTGATTTGAATGCTAATTATTCTTTTCATTCAGTATAGGTTTGTTGCCTGGTTCGGGGATAGATAATAATACAACGTTGACCTCCCTCCAAGTTCGTCGTATGTAACCTCAGTTAAAACCGAACCCAAATGAAGCATTCATGGCGGGATACATGTAATCATCTATCTCTTCTTCTCTTTATTACAAAGACACTTTAAATTTTGTGACTTTGGCTGTTAGGTACCTACTTTATTCCGATTGGCAGTGTTTTGACCAAAATTTTAATTTATGACATTTATTCATCTTGTTTAACCAGCAAACAACAATTTCGTACGAAGTTCAGAAATTTCGCATAAAATCAAGATTGCTTTATGTAGATGTTCGAAATTTGGATGCAGCTTTTTCACAATTTTAATAAGCTGGGAGCAACTGTTTGAAGTCAAATTTCGTAAAATTTTCGACGACATAAAACTTGGGAAAAATTCCCACCAATTTAGGTTTATAGAGCCGCAACCGCAAGTCATACCTACAATTTTTGGAAAAAGTTGACGAAAAATCGTAATTTAACTTTCTTCACGTAGTCAGTTCCACATATTTAGTTGGTGAAATGATTGAAAATGTTTCTTATACGAAATTAAGTAATTGTTTGACATTTGAATTGGTCATTCACAAACAGAAGTAGGTACTCAATCGAAATGTGAATGATTTATTACTTCTTTGTCCTAACCACTCATCTATACTAAACATCAGCCTATGTGGCTCTCTCAAATGTCAAACAGTAATCCCTCACATAACTGTGAAAATGATTGAATAATTCCCTCCGTTTCCTGTTACACGGCCGCCCCATAAAGCTTCATCCTAAAAGCCCGAATACATAACGTATAAGCGGAACCCATAACGTTTATGCTAAACAGATATCTGAAGATAAAACTCCCTTCAACGTGCGTGATAATACTCCCAAGGCGGCGCCAACGTAAAAAAAGAGTCCTTTTAATACAAGGATTCATCTTGAATAAACAAAACAACAACTGACGCATTTATTTTGTTCAATTCACTCTCACTTTAACCCTGAAATCGTCGAGGGAAATATATACAATAACGCCGACAAAACACACGTGTTGTCCTCCCCCCCATTGAACCAGAGATCACAGGTATAAACGACACACTGACATTGTGCATGCAGCTTCATATTATCCTCACCCACGCATTCGCATCCTTACCGTCAAATGTTACACAATATGGCATTTTTTTGCTCTGTAGCCTGATTGCTAGTCCGTAATACAGATGGCGGTGCTCCCGCTTTTGTTGTTATATTAGTCCCCTCATGTTTCCATTGATGATGATGACGATGAGGATGCCCATCCAGCACAAAAGTGTGGCACGCACTCATCATGGGGTATGGCCCCATCTACACCATAATGACCCAATTTCCGAAAATAATCATAAATCCCATCCAATTTTGTCTTGTTTTCCTCCTGTTTTTGGGCATCTTTTTAGTATGATTTTTATTCGTTGTTGTTGTTGTTCGTCTCCCAGTTTCTTTTGTGATGCTTCTGGTATTGAAACGCGGACATATGCCTCTTAAAGTACTTGTGCTTAATAAATCACTAAATCACGGTCCACAAGCAACAGATTAACATTTTCGACAGCGACTCTCAAAAACCAATTTGCAATTCGAAAGCAAAAATAAATACACAAGAAAATCAAAGAAAACAAGAGAGAAAAACAATTCCAATTTGTCCAAATGGGAATGAGGGATGTGTCACCACCCCTTTTGCCGTCATTCGTTGTGAGAACAAATCGAATCCCATCGAGGTCATGCATATATGGTGTGGAACATATTGGACATGCGACATCATACCCTACCCCATCTAAAGCAAAAGAAAAAAAAAGAAAAACTGAAAACAGGTCACCTCCTCAAACACAATGGAACATGTGTACACATCTTTCAAAAATACGAACGAACGAGTGTTGCTCAGAAATATGAAGGACAAATCCAGGCTGAAATCGCAGATCATAAAAGCCATACGTCGACCGATGCGGTCCGTATGGATTGTGGATTGGCATAACAATGGGTTGGATTAGGGCGAGGTGTATGTGAAGTAAAAACTAGGGCGCTACTGGTAGTTTAGTATCTGCATAGTTAGTGAAGGTTTACCTTACTCACGACTGTAGCGCAATCTACACAAGTACCTAAGTGGGTAATCAGCGTCCAAAAATTATGCGAATTTAGCTTCAATTATGGATTTGCTTCTCTGTGAAAAGTCAGCTTTTTGTCCGAAAACCGTTGAAAATTCTAACCTTCGAGATGACTCGGTTCACACTTTTTTGTGTTGTTAATAATACAACTAAGGGCAACTTTTTCTTAGCCTCTTTTAAGTCTTAAGCTTTTAGGAAATTATTTTTCGTATTTTAGGTCAGAAACTACATAATGGTTGAGTTGGTTCGTGGATCATGGTTCTATTGGATAAGCCCGTCATATGCCTACCGTTTTCCAGAGTTTTTCCACAAAACTATAAATTCAGTCAACTTGTATTCCAGTTACTAAGATCAACTAGTACATTTTCAAGAGTTGTTGCGAGCAGTTGCCAGCAGGTTATTGTTTTAATTAGCATGTGTGAAATGTGCCTCAACTGGCAACTACTGGCAACCACTGGCTGGCGAGGTTTCATAAAAACGGAACTTTTGCTTATCATTTATCAATAAGTAAGTCTGTACGAAATTTGACGCCAATCGGTAAACCGAATCTTGAGCAATTCAACATCCCAGACGACTCCTAAAACACATTTCAAAAATATTACCTACTTTTTTGTGCCCAATTTCATTACATCATGGCCCATCTGTTACAGAACCATCCCTGTGCATGGATAAGTCATAAGGGTTTCATTACAAAAAAGAATGGGTAAATGCGTGCCTGATAAGCCTTAATATGACTAACAATTTACAAACGCCCCCAAAAAGTGGCCCGGTGAAGAAAAACCTCGTGTTGTCGAATTTTACATATTTTGAAAAGAACACAACCTTTATTTCTATCTATAAAATATTTTTACAAAATGGGTGAGTATATCGTTAGGCAGATTTGGAAAATTTACAAAACATTCTTGCCAACAAAAAGTTTCTTCCTCGCATGACACTGTCGAAAAATTACGGCTTGTGTTAAGAAAAGACAAATTTGGTAGAATATCCGAGAGACTGACAAAACTTTGTAAGCAACAGGAAAAAGCATTATGGTTGTCAACCTCTCTCTTATATTCAATAATCTGTGGTCTAGTTTTCAATGCTGAATTGCCGCAGGTGGTACAAAGTAGCTTGGACTAGGGTTGCCAGAAATAATTTGAAGAAAGTAGTTATCCAGCATGAAAATTCCGGACTTTCCCGGACAAAATAGGATCTAAAAATGAGAACAAAACTAGGACCAAAATGCGCGTACTATTGCGGTAGCTTAGGTAGTTTATGTTTTAAGCCCATGTGTAATTTGCGCTGAGTAATTTTTCTCAAATGACTAGACTCAAATCTAAAAATTAAGATATTTCCATAGCCCGATACTCCATATTTTTTCAACTTCCAATTCCAATTGCTGGGAAAGGGGAAGAGGTAAATAAAATCAATTTCTGGTATTTTGGAAATTTAGCTTGAGACCCGAGTTATTGGCGACAAAATATGTTTCGCATTTTACAAACAAAAAGATTGCCGCATCAAACAACCCAAAACAAAAAAAAAACAATAAATTTTCGGTGGATTTTTGACGTCTTCGAAATATTATTTTAGGGTTTCTAACATAAGCAAAAATCGTTCCACTGCCGGGTGAAGAGAATGCCATCACCTCTTTGAATGGTATAAAAGTGTCTGGTATTCTATATTCATTGTCGAGCAATTCAGCATACTGATTGCATACTGTGGTGGACATGGACATACAACACTAGTAATTTTTTCATTCATTGTTTTCGAACCTTTTCTTTTGTCGATTACCAAAGTTGGTAAATATTCCAATAATATTTTTCAGATTTCACTTGACAAAGTGTAAATTCGAAATTTTGTTTTCTCTTGACGATGAAAAAAATGAAAAACCCGGACATTCTAGAAAAACTATCCCGGACGTTCCCCGCATAGGCGAAAAAGAGTACATGCCCGGGAAAATCCGGACACCTGGCAAAGCTAGCTTGGACAATTGACGCGGAATCGAACTGTGGGTTCACTTTCTCACTGGTGAAAATAGTAAAATGTCTTCCCAAAACAAAATGTCAATTTGAAAAATCAGTAAATGATAAACTACTCGAAACGCCCCCAAACAAGTGGGCTTTTAAAACGTTGTATGGGCAAAATGTTAAAAGGACATTGCTTCCATTTTTTTTATTGAAAATTATTTTCATTTTGACCGATCGAATATTGTTTTAAAGGTTCCATTCCCATAGGGACAAAAGCTGAAATTTGCATACAACATCAGGTTTAAGTACAATCCCTAGCAATACATTGACTGGTTTTGGAGAAATTAGTGTAATTTAGTAAAAAAAAAAAATAATTTCCTTCATACCTACAAAAAACTGTTTAATTTTAACTTAAGTCTATCAAATCAAGAACAACCGACACACTTATGTTTTCAAGACACCAACTCTGGCCAATTACGAAACCTTGGGTGTGCGAGTGATACTCGCACTTGGCCGGCTTTTTTTTAAGCGGCCCTTGAGTGAATTTAAATAAATTCTTGGCTGACTAGGCAGCTCTCAGATTGAGGCAACAACCATTCAAGCAATAAGCAACTAGCAACTGCCAAAAAGCAGTCAGCAACATTTTTCGTTCGAGCGATATTTAGTTGCTTTGATGTGAGGCCAGCGTTACCATAAGTGCTGATTTGTCTGCATTTTGCAGATATTCACCCCAGCTGCAGACTTTAAAAATGCAAAAATCTGGGTGGCAGATTTTGTCTGCATATATTTAGTTTATTTAGTGATTTTAAACTACATAGAAGAGAAGAGAAAAGAAAGAAAAAGAGGTTTTTACCTTCCATGAGTAAAAATGTTGTCTAAAACGGGATCCACTTCTGATTTTATGAGGCTGTACAATGTGTTTAGCACTAACCTGTCAAAATTAAATTTTTTGATATCGCAATATTTATGAATCAAAATTTTTTTCCATAGAAATCCGCATTGCAGATTTTTTTTTCTTAATAATTGCAGATTTTTCGAAATGTTTTCATGGCAACACTAGTGAGGCCTCTAATTTAATTCAAAGTAAAATAATTATGAGCGTAATTATTATAATATTGCGTGTTTCCTATTGCCAGTTGCTTATTGAATGTTGCATCAATGTGAGAGCCGACTAAGTGGACAAGTTGCGTCCAATATTTATTTTTTTATTATTTGAATGTTAAACAAGTAAAAGTGTTATCATCGGCCTGGCCGATGCTTTGATACCCTCCACTGAAGAAAAGTCCTGCAAAATGTTTTCCACGCGAGTTAGTATGTGTCTAACATTAGTTTTGTATGGGAGGTAGCAGCACTACTTTACCGACATAGACAATTTTCAATACCAACCTGACGACGGTTAAAAAAAGTCCTTTCATAAAATTTCATTCACCTAAGTCGATTCGTTTGGACGCTAAGGTGTTTTCAACAGACAGAGAGATACATGAGTCGAATATTGGCTTTGTATGGGAGGTAGCAGAACTACTTGACCGACATGGATCATTTTTAATACCAACCTGACAACCGTAAAAATAAGACCTGTCACTCAATTTCAGTCGCCTAGGTCGATTCGTTTAGCCGCTATCGTGATTTCAACAGGCGGAGAGACACATGGGTCTACTAATGGTTTTGTATGGGAGGTACCAGAACTACTTGACCGACATAGCCCATTTTCAATACCAACCTGACGACGGTAAAAAGAAGTCCTCTCACCAAATTTCAATCGCCCAGGTCAATTCGTTTGGACGCTATCGTGCTTTCAACAGACAGACAGACAGACAGACGGACAGACAGACAGACAGACAGACAGATAGACAGACAGACAGACAGACAGACAGACAGACAGACGGACATGGCTAAATCGATTCAGAATGTGATCCTGATTCAGAATATATATACTTTATAGGGTCTCCGGTGAATCCTTCTTGGCGTTACAAACGTAATGACAAAGTGAATATACCTTCCTGTGGAGGGTATAAAAATGTAATAGCGGTACCTACATCTTTGTCTACTCAATGATTAGTCTACAATTTATCTACTCAATGAGTAAGTACGATGGTCATACCATACCGAATAGTTACATCAAAATTAGATTGCTTGTCTGCCAAGCTTAATGTCTTTTTTTTTTTAAATATGTACTTCTCCCGGGAAAGGCGAACCTATATTGAACGATTTAATCTCCATCGGAATTTATTTACCCCAACATTTTTCGAAAATATGTTCAAATGCATTGATAGCTGTCAATTGTTATCTATTCAGTTGTCAAAATAAAAAAACTGCAGGACAGAGATAAAAAATAAGGGACTGTCCTTTTAAATAAATGACGGATGGTCAGCGTACTTATGACAAGTACGTTGCGATTGAGATAAATCTCACCAAAAATCTGTCCTTGGTTTGCGGTGACCATTTGACAATTTAATTTGTGAATAGACTTCTTAAGAAGGGTATAGCGATCAGAGTGATTAAAGCTATAAGGGGCGAACAAAAACCAATTACATACTTGAAGAAACTCCACTAATTATTATAAAAACATTTTTGGTATAAACTCCACTAATATTTTTTGGAATATTTTCTTTTTAATTTGCCTAGCCCAAGAGTTAATTTGGTCTCTTTCTCAAATATTTCCGACAGGTCCTTTTCCTATAATTGTGTGCCTGTTTAAAAATAGTTTATTTCTCTTCATTCAATTAAATCTTACTCAAGTGCTCTGGAAACTGGAAAGGATGATGTTTCAAAGTCCTTTCCAGAATTGCTAATATTTACAATGATTATTCGAAGAAGTCATTTTTTTAAGCTCATGGAAAATTGCATAAAGTAGATAGTTCCTCTTCAAAAAAGACAGGATGTAATGACCTGTTATATAGACATATTTGCATTCTACCATTTCTTTCGACGGGGTTAGAAAAACGTGTGTTTAATCCGGTTTCCGAATTCGTTGCGGGTTTCACAATCACCTTTGTCACCTTTGCATTTGGGAGAAATACAGTTTCATTTCTGCTGTTTTAAAAGTGTACGATAACATTCGGATTTAAATGATTGCGGACAAAGTAGGTATCAGACTTAAACTTGATTTTTCTAATGCTTTTGGGTCCGTCAAACACTCGGGCGCATTCGTGCGCCCTTAAACTAATTCAGAATTGTTTGACTAACCAAAGACAAGCTATTTCCTTAGGTTTTGTAGTCTTTGAATTCGTAGATCTTAAAATAGATGTCCCACAAAAGTCATTGTTAGGGCCCCTACTTTTATGCACGTTCATTAATGACCTAGTTCTCTTTATGCTGATGATTGTAGGCACTGTCTAGTTTCTGTAATATAAATGAAGATTTAAATACCTACGGGCTCCGCACAGCACATGCATTTAAACGTAACGTAGCATGGCAAAAGAACATTTCATTCAGCGAATAGAGGTTATTCCATTCGACACCGCCCCATGTATGGATACGTGTAAAATATGAAAGACAGAGACAGATCTGATTCTCTCTTTTCATTTCTGTCTCACATAAAGTTCGATAAAATATTATTTTAGCTATTTTGCAAATATGTATGTAATATTTTTAAATCATTTTTTTCGACACATCTATGAATTATAAGCTTCAATTTGTTAAAAGAAAGGATAAAATTCATTATAACATTAAGTTAAGTAAGTTGAGTAAATATGTACCACAAGAAATAGCGTCGGATAGTAATATATTTTAATAAATGAGTGGTCCCTTTATATAGTTGGGTGGACTTAATAGGATAAACTGAAATTAAGTACAGCTTTCAACTCTTGCGTTCATTTCGAACATTCATTAAGAAGGTTTGACCATCTATCCAATTGTATCTTCGGTGTTTTTTTAGTATGTACAAACAAAAACTACCTTCGCCCCACATACATATAGGCATCAAATGTTATACAACTCCGCCCCTGTACTGACGTTAGCTATGCTCATTCTTAAAAGTGAAGACACCATCCGCATAAGTAAAATTTTACTCTCAAGCAAAACGTTGCCTAGCGTTCATCGTTTCACCCTTTCCAACTCTACGCTACACCTCATCCATAAGTGCCGATATAAATTGTTATCCTTCGAACAGAATTCCGATCGAAAAGATAGCACACGTCCGAGAGATACTCCGAGCGAGATGAAAATACCGGAAAATTTCGTGCCAAGATTTTTCATAATGAGAAAAGTATCCCTTTCTACAATTTCTTTCAACGTTCGTTCCCTTTCCATCGAAAGGATCCTTTTTGTGCTGGCCGATATCATTGTGGAAAAATGTTGAAAAACTTTAAAGTTTAGCTGAGGCCTGGCTGTTGAAGTAAAAAAAAAAATATATATATATACATATATTAAGAGCGAAGTGGAACAACAAACAAAGCCACACAGTAGTAGATGACGAAGAAGATGTGCGGAACGAACTTTGAGATCAAACATGGTCCCGCAATAGGGAGGGCATTATAAATCCTGACGCCTCGAATAAATACTTGTGCGGTGTTGGTGGAATTTATTGATAGGTATTTGCCATAGTGTCCTGGATAGGAGGTTTTCTGTTTTTCTTTTTTTTTTTCTCCCTCTCTGTTGGAACACAATGTGGGTTGGTCACAGCGTTGGACAGAGGTTAGTGCAGGCAAAGAATATTGTTGTCGAAATGACAAATTGCTAGACAGGCATAGAGGCAATTGGTAAAGTTTTTCGTTTTACGGAAGTTTACATCTTGTGCGGTACGAGGGGGTGTCACGGATAGAGTTTCTGGGTCAAATTGATGGCATCAGATTTGTTATGAAAGCAGGCTAAGTGACGAATCTAATTTCGGGGATATCGAATGGGAAAGCGAAAATTTGGAAGTGGAACACACGAAAAGTGTTCAGAAAATAATAAATTACATCTCTGAGCTGGTTTTCTTTTTACAAGGAGGAAAGTTTTGCAGCGTTGGCGGTGTCGAGTCAACACACAAACTGATTCCTAAAATGTTGATGATGATATTTGTTTTCTGGATTTGAGTAGATGGAGATAATGATGTCATTTTTGTGACAGCACTATTGAGAATGAGAAGCGTTTTCATAAATTTGCGTACTTATCAATTAGGTTTGGCATTGACCAAGGAGATAAATAAAGAGATGAGAAATTTAAGGCAGATTTTTTTAATATTTGGTGAAAGCAAATGTCATGGAAGTGCTCATCATAAAATTGTAGGTCCCTTTCATTCGACCCAAAAAATAAAAACTCACACAGAGCTAGGTTGAGGGTTACTCTGCCCACCTGTTGCGCCATCTGTTTGCTTATTAATTACTATAACGTCGCTGCTATGTATCACGTACACGACTTGCAAAAGTTGGAGGTCTCAAAATACTTCAAAGTTCAGAACGAATATCGACTTCTACCAGTATGTAGTATTTGTTATCGCAAACCCTTGGGTCCTATATGGACCTTGTAACGTCAACAGTAGGTATACAATGAACGCTGTGCAGTACTAATAATGATTTTTGGTGTTCATATAGCTTTCATTTTACTTACTTACTTAGATGGCGCTAAAGTCCGGGGTGGACCTGGGCCTCAACAACATGCCCGATCTTTGGCTAGCCGCCTCCAGCTGTGCACTCCAAGTTGGTTGAGGTCCCCTTCCACTTGTGCGCGCCACCTAAGGGGATGTCTTCCTCTACTGCGTTGTCTCTCCGGGTTGGAATCAAAGACTCTTCGGGCCGGAGCGTTTGTATCCATTCGCACTATACGTCGCCTAGCCATCTTAGTCGCATGATACGTACTTCTGACTTCTGTTGATGTCCTGAACAGCTCGTAAAGTTCGTTGTTAAATCCTCTCCTCCAAAGCCCGTCAACGCAAACGGGACCGAAAATGACTCGAAGAATTTTGCGTTTGAAACGACCAAGATCTATACGTCGCCTAGCCATCTTAGTCGCATGATACGTACTTCTGACCAAGTTGATGTCCTGAACAGCTCGTAAAGTTCGTTGTTAAATCCTCTCCTCCAAAGCCCGTCAACGCAAACGTGACCGAAAATCACTCGAAGAATTTTGCGTTTGAAACGACCAAGGTCTTCATCCGCCTTTGTTAACGTCCATGCTTCTGCGCCATAGATCATAACAGGGATGATGAGGGGGTTATATAGAGTCTGCTTAGTGTTTCTTGACAAGGCCTTTCATTTTACGAATTAACAATTGCGTTTTCAATTTCACTTTGCATCGACAGACATGTACCTACTTTTCTAAAAAATTCTATCAGGGCAATGCACATCAATGTAATCTTACAAGTTTAGTTTCCATGAGTATAGAGAGCCACGCCCACATGCCGGGAACTGCGGGAGCAATACCTGTGAATGTTTCAATTTTTTTAACTTGAACTCTCACTAGTGTAGAGGAAAGCGTTTGTTGTATTTGTTTGGCCAGGAGGTGCCACGCCCATTTGTCCAATTTCTCCCACATTTTGTAAACTACATACTTCCAACAGACAATAATATCGACGTACAAACTTTCAAGGCTAAAGCTTCCGGAAAAAACGCCCTGTTTTCCAATCTCGCCCACACTTCAGAGTCACCTAAGTCCTTCTTGACATCCTACACCACAAACCACTATTATATGTAGTCGTCGACTCCTCCCACAAAACGGACTTTGCCTACAAGCTGCCTGCGGGTGCGGGCGCAGGATTTTTCATGTATTGGTGCTGCACAAAATCAAAGGAGCGCTATTAACGCCACGCATATCTGGATAATCCTAGGCGCATGGTATATTATGGCATAATGATTGCCGCCATTTTGACATTTCACACGAATTCACAGACAAGGGAATTATTCCGGGGGGAATCGGGTAGGTGCACGGAAGTTGGCGGTCTAGTTCTATGTGGTTTGTGTCCTAGACTATATCTCTGCCAAATTACATTACGATTGGTTTAGACTTTGGAGGTTTAGTCATGAAAAGGTAACAGTCAGACTTTCGAATTTATAATATTAAAGCGTGTCCCACAATTTACGCAAACAATTTTGCGCCATTTAATAGTACAGTAAGGCCAACGGAAAATAAGATAACAATGTGACAGCTGACAGTTCGGGTTTAGTAAAAGTGGAGCGCTATACGAAAGAACAACGCATTTTCATTGTTGAGCAATATTTTAAGAATGATGAAGGTTTGTCAGCTACAGTCCGCAATTTTCGAACAAAGATATGAAGCTCATCGTCAAAATTGTTACACTTGGGGCTCAGAAACTTACTTTACTTACTTATCTGAGACACTGCAACCTTCCAATCCTCTACGATCCCGGGCACGCTGCTTTCAGATGTCCAAACCAAACGCTCTGGCATCCGCGATGGTTTGGTCTTTGAAACGTAGGTTCGGTCTTCCTTGTCTTCTCAAACCTGGGGGCTGGGCTGGGATTCGAAGATCCTCTTAGCTGGAGAATTATTGTCCATTCGCTCGATGTGGCCGAGCAAATGTAGTCGACGTGTTTTGGACTACATCCACATCTTGGAACAGCTCATTGAGTTCTTCTCCTCCATCCGCCCTCCTCGCACTTACTTAGATGGCGCTACAGTCCGGGGTGGACCTGGGCCTCAACCAACACGCCTCTCCAGTTAGCACGATCTTTGGCTAACTGCCTCCAGTTGCGCACTCCAAGTTGGTTGAGGTCCCCTTTCACTTGTGCGCGCCACCTAAGGCGAGGTCTTCCTCTACTGCGTTGTCCCTCCGGGTTGGAATCGAAGACTCTTCGGGCCGGAGCGTTGGTGTTCATTCGCTCTACATGTCCTAGCCATCTTAGTCGACTGATACGTACTTTTCTGACAAGGTCGATGTCGCTGTACAGCTCGTAGAGTTCGCTGTTAAATCTCCTCCTCCAAAGCCCGTCAACGCAAACGGGACCGAAAATCACTCGAAGAATTTTGCGTTCGAAGCGACCAAGGAGATCTTCATCCGCTTTTGACAACGTCCATGATTCTGCGCCATAAAGCAGGACTGGGATGATGAGGGTCTTATATAGAGTCTCCTTGGTGTTTCTCGACAAGGCCTTACTAATCAATTGCCTTCTTAGGCCAAAGTAACAGCGGTTGGCAAGTGTAATTCTTCGCTTGATTTCTGATGTGATGTCATTTTCAGAATTAATAGCGGAGCCGAGGTAGACAAAGTCCCGAACTACCTCAAAGTTATAGCTGTCTATCGTGACGTTCTGTCCGATTCGTCGATGTTGTGTGTCCCTTCTCGTTGACAGCATATATTTTGTTTTGCCCTCATTCACCACTAAACCCATTTTTGCCGCCTCTGTACTGATACTTGCAAACGCACCAGTGACAGCTCGCTGTGTTCTGCCAATGATGTCGATGTCGTCAGCGTATGCAAGTAGTTGCACAGACTTTTGGAAAATTGTGCCCCTGGTGTTGGCTTGCGAGTTTCGCACAATTTTCTCAAGAATGATGTTGAAAAAGTCACATGACAGCGCATCACCTTGTCTAAATCCTTTTTTGACATCAAAGGTCTCGGTGAGACTGTTTCCGACCTTTACGGAGCAGCGAGCGTTCTCCATCGTCATTCTGCACAATCTGACAAGTTTGGCAGGGATGCCAAAACTAGACATGGCTCTGTATAGCTCGTCTCTATAAATGCTGTCATATGCGGCTTTAAAATTTATAAATAGGTGATGAGTATCGATTTGGACTTCTTGGGTTTTCTCCAGGATCTGCCGTAGTGTGAATATTTGGTCGGTTGTGGACTTACCGGGCCTAAAACCGCACTGATAGGGTCCAATCAGTTCGTTGACAAATGGTTTCAGGCGTTCACACAGTACGGAAGACAGGATTTTGTAAGCGATGTTAAGGAGACTGATGCCTCTATAGTTGGCGCAGTTTAGAGGGTCTCCTTTCTTATGGATCGGGCAAACAATGCTGAGGCTCCATTCTTCAGGCATACTTTCCTCTGACCAAATTTTAGAAACGAGTTGGTGTATGCTCTCTACCAAGTCATCCCCCGCTGCCTTAAAAAGCTCGGCCGATAAACCGTCCGGTCCTGCAGCTTTGTTGGACTTTAGCTTGGATATTGCTATCCGTACCTCATTTTGGTCAGGTGGACGGAAGTCTTGGCTTTCATCGCCCAGGTTGAATGGTTCATTCTGCCTGACAGCGGAATTTGTGTCGTCTTCGCCGTTTAACAGTCTACAGAAATGGTTTTTCCATGTCCTCAGCACCGACTGTGACTCTACCACAAGGTTTCCTTGTTCGTCTCTACAGGTCTCTGTTCGGGTCTTGTTCCCGTGACACGTTCTTTTTACCTTTTGGTAAAACTTCCGAACATTGTTCCTGGAGTAGCACCTCTCTATTTCCTCGATCGCGCGCTTCTCATGCTCTTTCTTTTTCCTCCGGAGAAGCCGGTGTTCTTCCCTCCTTTTTTTCTCGTAGAGCTCACGAGCTGCTCTCGTCCTTCTCTGCAGCGCCGCTTTGTATGCCAGTTGCTTTGCTGCATGTGCTTGCCGGCACTCTTCATCAAACCAGGGGTTTCGCGGTGGTGGTCGGGTGAAACCTAGCACATCAGTTGCGGCTTTTCTGATGGCTTCTTGGCATCGATGCCACTGGTCTTCAGCACTTGATGCTGGCTGTACAGGAATTCTCGAGAGGTTGAGGGAGACGCAATCGGCAAAAGTTCTGGCGGTTTGTTGCGTTTGTAGCCGTTCAACGTTAAATCTCCTCACAGTATTTCCTCGTTGTTGTGGTGTCTGGGATATCCGCATACGTACCTTGGCTACAACAAGGTAGTGATCCGAGTCTATGTTGGCCGCTCGGAAAGTTCGGACATCTATAATACTGGAGGAGTGCCTTGCGTCGATCGCAACATGGTCAATTTGATTGACCGTTTGATGGTCTGGTGACCGCCATGTTCCTTTGTGAATGTTGAGGTGTGGAAACCGTGTGCTTGCTATAGTAACATTACGTCCCGCAGCAAAGTCAATTAGCCTAAGTCCGTTTCCAGACGTGGTGTCGTGTAGGCTGTGCTTTCCGATTGTGCTACCAAAGATGTCCTCCTTTCCTATTTTGGCGTTAAAATCACCTAAGACAATTTTAACGTCGTATTTAGGACATTGCTCATATGTTTTGTCGAGGAGCTCATAGAAACATTCTTTGGTAGCGTCGTCTTTATCTTCTGTGGGGGCGTGAGCGCATATCAGGCTGATGTTGGCGAATTTAGCCTTGATGCGGATAGTTGCAAGGCGCTCACTTACGTGTCGAAAGCTCAAGACTTCTTGCCTAAGTCTGCCGCTTACAACGAATCCGCATCCAAATAGACGCTGCTTCTGCTCTCTGTAGCAATCACCGTAGTAGATGTCACAGGTTTTCATCCTTCTTTTGCCTGGCCCATCCCACCGCACCTCCTGAATGGCGGTGATATCTGCCTTGTAACAGTCTAGGGCCTCCGCTAATTGTTCGGCTGCACGCGGTCTTTTCAGGGTTCGAACATTCCACGTGCAGATCCGAAAGTCATTGTCCTTTTTTCGTTTTGCAGGGTCGTCAACAGTGAATCCATCCGTATCCGAGGCTCTTGGTTGCTTCGTAACCATTATTTTTTTTCCGTGGTTGGGTAGTTAGCCCCACGCACAACCCCCAACCTGGAGGACCAGGCCCTAAGATAACCCTAGGACAGCGGGTCGGATACTCCGTTGTCAGTAACCCACTTCGGGGATATGAGTGCTGCCGTTGGCCCATAAAGGGTTCATCCGCCACCATCTCTATTTCAGCACCCTGACTAGTGCTGAAAATCCTTACAGACCTTTGCTCCAAATATGTCAGAGAAGCTCACGCAAGGTATCTGCCATCTCGACTGTTGACAACACCGTTGATTCAATCTTGTGTATTCATCCGCTGTATGTCCTCTTTCTGAGGGGCTCATGTAAGACCTCTGAGACTCGTTCAGTCAGTCATTCCGACAGAGCATTATAGTGTTGCTATTTTCTTCGTGTTCAACACTCGCGCTTATAAGTTTAGCAAGCCAAGCCCGGTTGAGCGAGACCAGTACCCGGTGGTTACCACGCGGAGGTAAAATAAGCACAATTGATGTGTATGAAAAAGTTGCAACAGCTGGGCACCGCCAAGTTGATGCCAATCAGCGCCTACCCGATTCATACACACCCAACCACCAGCCCTCCTCGCACACAGGACCAAAAATCCACCGAAGTATTTTTCTTTCGAATGTGCTTATTGTCCAGCACCCACAAAGCAGAACTGGCAGGATAAAGGTTTTGTAGATCACACATTTCGTCCTTCGAGTTAGGAGTTTTGAACCCAATTGTTTGGCCAAACCGAAGTAGCAACGGTTTATAAGGGAAATTTCCCGCCGGATCTCCACTAGGGTGTCATTTGTGGAGTTCATGTTTACTCCGAGGTAAGTGAACTCTTTAACTACCTCGAAAACCCACGAGTAATTGTTGAGAAACAAATGCATCCACAACGCGTGACTGTTTGGTGCGGATTTTTTGCTGGAGGTATTATCGGACCATTCTTCTTCAAAAATGCGGCTGGTCAGGCAGAATGGTGTTTGTATCGGGATAACCCTGTTTTTAGTGCCTAAATTAAAAGATATGCACGTGACCAACGTGTGGTTTCAACAAGACGGTGTCACTTGCCTGTATGTGTGTATAGAGAAACAATACAATTACTGAATGAGTCATTTCATCGTGTAGTCGGCCGTTTTTGCGATCAGAATTGGCCATTCAGATCTTGCGATTTAACGCCTTTTGACTTTTTTCATTGGGGTTTTTTTGAAGTAAAAGGTCTATGCAAACAAGCCCACGACCACCAAACGCAACGCCTTAAAAGAGGAAATTTGGAGGTGTAGTAATGAAATTCAGCCACATTTATGCGAAATTTCAATAAAAGAGTACGTAATTGCCAGCAAAGCCGTGGCAGCCATTTATGCGATGTGCTCTCTGAATCAATCAAAAATTTAAGCTTTCTAATTAAAAATCTGTATTTTCTATCAAAATTACATTTTGCGTCAATTATTGGACACCCTTTAGTATGAATTAATTTACCCATTGTGACCTAAAATATACAATTTCAAGGTCAAGATTAAAAATTGTTATTAGTAAGGCCCGTGATATTCAAAGGTTAAAGCGGTTCTTATAAAAGCTGATAATTTAGGAAGTCACAATGGCGCAATATTTTCCATACAATGTTTTCTACTGTGACCTAAGTCTTCAGCAATAAATGTAATTTGTAGATTATCAATGGGCCTTACCAATAATCATTTTTAATCTTCAACTTAAATATTTCAACGGTCACAATGGATAATTTTATATGGAAATTTTTCGCAATTGTGACTTCGTAAAAGTTATACTGAACACTAAAACTGATTATTAGTACCGCGGAATGAATGGAGGTAGGCTCTATAAAAATATCTTTTTGTGTGTCCAGGCAAAATTTTACGAACTCACAATGGTATACATTTTCATACAAATTGACCTATTGTGACCTACAATATATTTAAGGCGAAGATTAAAAATGATTCTATCTAAGCTCCAAAACCCAACACACACTAAAAATAGTTTCCATAATCTCACCAGCAGATAGCTCTGCTAATCAACTATTTTGAGGCAGCAAACCTTGCATTTGATGTTTTGTCATTTTCAGTTACAAAAGCTTTAAGTTTCGCGTCAAAAAAAATAAATATTTTAAAAATTTTAACCAAAAAATAATGGAATCGGAATTGGACGATGTTGATGATGTTCATGTTTGTACTCCAACAACATATATTTGGAAAGGTTTGTAGATCATTTATAAAATAAAAAAGAGAGTATTCTACAATTCAAATAATTTTCTGTGCTTAGATAATGATGACGAGCATTTAATTAGCAATGTATATGCGAAAAACTTGTCTGCATCATACTGCCTAATCTCTTGGACCAAGTTGTCAAAGTCTACTTGACCTTTTCGGTTCTGATTAAATGGATGAACCCACCATCTGCACCGAATTTTAGTCGCACTATCAACGACATCAACTATTTTAGACATTTTTAAAATGCTCTCTGCCATTCTTTGTAAATTCTTCAATTCGTCTACCTAGCACACAGACATTTTTTTATTTTTCATATTTACGATATTACAATAACTTACAGTTTTAGAGTTTGGATTAGAAAACATTTTAGAAAACAGATTTTCACGTACTTTCAACGAAATTATTTGAAACTTATTTACAGAAAAAATGAGGCCTGTCATATTCCTCGACATCTTGCAAGTGTCAAGAAACAGCTTTTAGGGAAAACTCTGTCGCATAGATGTCGCGTGTGTTTTTTGTATTTTTGTCCACTTTTCTAACTTTTTTAATATTTTCCTGAATGTGAGTGTGCCTTAAGTCGCATGACATTCAGAGATTAGGCAATTCTCAAATACTAGCTGACAGTTTACAAAGTCGGAATGGCGCACTATTTTCCATACAAAACTTATTTTCTACTGTGACCTACCTACAATAATTTTAATTGAAAGACTAAAAATTAATGTTGGCAGGTTCAAAAAATCACTTTAAGTGTCCAATCTAAATTTTACGAACTCACAATTTTCATAAAATTACCTATTGTGACTTAGAAAATGTTTTAGGTGAAGACTACACGTCATTTTAACAAATCGACAACAACAAAATGCCCGCCAATATTGTGAATATGGTGGAAAAATGCTATACTTCTTTCATCACTTGTGTAGGTAACAATTTTTTTTTCTAATAATATAAATCAAAACTTTCACAACATAATTTGCACTTACCTCTTCTTCTGCTTTGTATCAAAGGCAATATTGACGGGTACGCCAATTTTTAAATAATCGACATCATCAATCGAGTTCAACATGTCCGTGTACTTTCTCGCCGAACACCGACTATTGTTTGGTTCAGTGACCACATTAGTTGTACTGCTGCAAATGACTATCATCACCAGCCAAATCCAAACGGACATGTATGTCCTCCGCATGCTAATCATAATTAGCTTTTTTTTTTTAGTCGATTTTCAAACCGTTTAAATGTTGATGTCGTGAACTTGTTTCCACTACTGTGTGTCGGATCGATTTTAATTCCGATTCGCTATAACGATTCTGTTTCTGTGTGCAAATGCAAAATTAATTGTCAAATCGTTGTGATCCAGTGATGCGCGCTGCAGTTTTAGTTGATGCCGCCTTTAATTGTTATTAATTGGTTGGAGTGGTTCTGGCTAAAGCCTCGTTTGGGGATTGGTTCTAAGAAATATCGAAATTTCAATTGGTGAAGAAATTTGCAAAATGCATAACCACCGCCCAGCTGCAGAGCAGTTCTAAGTTAATCAATCGTTGGATGACTAGAATTCGGTTTGGAGTTCTAAGAAAATTGTGCAATTTTATTGAAGATTGATACGTTAAGTAGGGCTTCGAGTTATACAAATTTTGACAGTTAATTGATTTGTGCGAGGCTTAAATGAAGATGTTCGTCGACCACCATATTGCATTGGGAGATAATCATAATGATTGACGGGATTAATGGAATAAAAGTGTAAGGGGTCAGTCGTCGGAAACTGGTTTGACAATTTCACAAATAAATACTAAAAGAAACTTTTAAATAGAACCAGAGGTCAGCACAGCATTTGGCGGTTCGTGCTGGATTTAAATGTGCCCTTGTTCTCTTGGATTAATTAGATACTTAAACGACCCGATTTATATGAAGTAAAACTTTTCGTGTTTGAAATGCACTTATGATTTGCATGAATGCTGATTTGGGTTCGAAACACGAGGAGACAGACAGCTGGTTTTCAAATGCAAATTTTATTTGTCACATACGAAAATTAACATATTTTTAAAAAATAGAGAGGTGTTCTAAATCAAGAACAGAATAGCACAATGACATAGGTACTCGTATAGTTGTACAATAAGTGCTACAGAGTTCATCTTTTGAAACGCTGTTGGTTACGCTGTATGGGCTTATTGTGAAAGTCCCATAGTAATTGAACGACTTTAATCGGTCTCCGGATTTATAAGATCATCGTTTGTCTTTTAAAAATATGGGAAGAATGCCCTAACAATAATAAATAGCCAATAGAAAAAAATGTGCCTCTGTATCTAAAAAGTAAATCAAACGTCACCAACCAGATTGAGTTGGTCTCAAGTGCACTTTGTGTTTTTAATATAGAAAAGGAACAGATGTTGCAATGCATTTGGAACTGATTTGGACAAAATCCCTCTCCAACTAATAACTTTTATGTTGAATCCAATTACACCTGGAACACAGACATTTTTAAGTAGACGCAAACTTGTTGGTGTCTAATCTATTTCGTATCCCAATAGTGGCCATGTGAAGATACATCCCAATCCCAGACTCTTTACGTCTGAGCAAATTAAAATAACTTCTGGAGTATCTAAAGGGAGCCATTTTGGGGCAGTTATCTTCGTTCATACAATCGACGATAATTGCGCATTTTGGGCTGAATCGCGTTATTCGTAAAAGACTTTGTCTACATAGGCTCCACGATTACTTCGCAAAACGTAGAAATCAAACGAAGAATCACTCTTGCCAATTCTGTTTCTTCGGGCTAAGAATGCATCTAAGAAGTAAAGCCCTCTCTCGCAGAACCAAGGAAATATTCTGCAAGACCTTAATCATCCCAGTCCTGCTGTATGGTGCAGAAGCATTAATGAAAACCTATTGGCACGCTTTGAGAGAAAGATTCTTCGAGTGATTTTCGATCCAGTTTGTACCGACGGAGCGTGGAGGAGGAGATTCAACTTTACGGGCTATACAGCGACCTAGTCAAAAAGGTGAAAATACAGCGACTGAGATGGCTGGGTTACGTGGAGCGTATGGACAACAACGCACCAGCCCGACGAGTCTTTGAAGCCACCCCTGAGGGACAACGAAGCAGAGGAAGACCCCACCTCACGTGGCGCGTATAATTGGAGAACGACCTCAACTAACTTGGTCTGGAGGGGCTTGCTGGTTGAGGCCGTGGTCCACCCCGGACTGTGAGCGCCATCTAAAATAAATTTAGCTCATTTAAGGTAACGGCAATGCGGCTCCAGATCTTTCTACTTTCGCTGATGAATTTGCAAGCTGATTAGAGTAAGATATTCTTCTGCGTAAGCAAAACCTTTTTCGAGCTTAGGAATGTTTAGCAAATGTCAGGCTATAACTTCTGGAAGAGCTACAATAGGACGGCCATGGGAGAATTCTTGCCAAGCAAATTTGGGAGTATGTACTTTCAAGTTGTGTGTGGATGAATAGGGTTACTGAGACATTTTAATGGTATTTTGAATTTTGGTAGAGTTTTTATAAATTTTAACACTAGCTTCAACATCAGCCGATCAGGATTAGTATACAAACCTTCGGCCCAAAACAAAAAAAAAAAAACCTAATTATTGTGGGAAGCTAAGGCCCTTATTGTGATTGTCGATCAGCGATCGTCACGACAATTGTCGATTGCGTCGATTGATTTTAGCTATTCGTGCGCACAACATTTTTTTACTTCCAAGAGCATCGATCAGACATTTGTAATCGACTACAAGCGACTATCAAATCGACAAATATCGATCGCAATCGGCAATTACAGTTCTCGATCGATCGACAGTTGTCGATCAACGATTACCTATTGACAGTCACAATAGGGGCCTAAGCCTATAGTCCCATATGAACCTGTTGCGACAACTATCTAACTATTTATATGTCAACACCAACCAAGTTTTGTGATATTGGGTTTATCTGTGAAAGAGATCTGAACTTTAATACCCATATCAGCTTAACAGAGCCTATTGTCGATAGCAATTCCAAAGAATTCTCGAACCCAAAAGATCTAAATTTTATTTATGTTGCATCTGTGCGCCATGGCATTGATTATATGCCAGCCAAGTATGAACGTCTTATGAACTAATCAACATCCAAAGAATTAAGGCAGTTTTTTTTCTTCGATTAGTCCTGCGTGTTTTTTATTGGATAAATCCCTCTATCTTACTTCCTTAGGACCATAGACAAGTTATGTATTTGATATACAGCCTTAAAACGACATAAAGTAGCTTACGCACTCAATTCCCCCAAATGTATGTTCCCTTGACTTGGGTCCTAACTCATCCCACCGTTTATGGCCATTGTGAACCAAGAGAAGAAATCTGTCTCATCGCCAAACAAAACACTTTATTTTTTAGATTCAAGGCTAAAAACTGTTTTCATCTGGCAACAGACTTTCTCGCCAAAATTCCTATAAGTCGAAGTCGTAGAGCACCGCTATACCCACTATTGTTACAACTTTAAGAATTACCTACTTTAACATGGATATTCTAGGTTTGGTTTAGAAGGCCGTAGGACTCTTTATCAGCAACACTTTTGCTAAATGCTATCTTATCGTGGAAAATTGAAGTCTAAAGTGGTGTACCACAAGGAGATTTATTTTCTTCGTTGCACAGATAAAATCAATGACTCTGTTATGAGGAACACAATTGGCATAAAAATAATAAGAATAACCAATTTAAATTTAAGGAGTTCACAATGGCTATATTTTACATAAGAATTTCGCAATTTTGATCTTCCGTAAATTTAAAGTCGGGACTTAGAATTTGTAGTTAGTAAGTCAGAGTAGTTTGCCACATCTCAAACGGAGTTTTGATTAAAGTGCAAAAGTATTGTTTTGTAAAATGTATTAGTTTATAAAAAAGAAGGAACCTACTGACTGCTCCACTCGCAAATTGACGATCATTACCGAAATAAAAATAAATAGTTGCCTACTTTTACCGAGAAAGTTTATTTGACAAATAAAATGGAACTTTGCGCATTAGTAATTATCGAGGAAGAAATAAAACTGGTTCCTTTAAGTTTAATATTTATTGAACTCCAATTAATTAAATAAAATGAACAAAAAAACTAAAAGAACGTCCAGAACCTTCCTCTTTACAATTCAAAAATTTACTCGATACATTAACTTACAAAATGACATTTGACAGAGTTCATTGTCAGTTGTGTTCATCGTTGCTGGTTCTGTTCGCCTTGTTAATCATTGTCGACAGTAATAATAACCAATTTTAGTTTCGACTTCAAATTTACGGGCAGGTAAAATTTAAGTGAAAAATACAGCTATTGTGAACTCCTTACCGTATAAAGTGAAAACTGAAAATATTTTGTTTCTAGTAAGACCGATTACTTCTTTCATTATGTTCAAGCAAAATAGAAGTGTATATGCATTATGTAACTAAAAGACGACATTTTGTCACGTTGCAGTGTCAAAAAAAAAATAGAAAACTGAATAATTTGCTACTAACATTTACAGTAAAGTCTCTCATTGCCGGACACTCTGCTTCAATGTTCTAAAGGACTAAATAAATTTAAAGGGCTGTGTTCTACTATTAGGTGTGAATAGAAACGATTTTCTTAACAACGAACGGATTTATTAAGTGGGCAATGGGCATGGGCAGAACTTTCCTTGATTTTTGAAAAAAGGAATTGTTTTAAGCTGACATTGTTAGGCATGGGAACATTTCGGCTGAATTCCAAAACGCAGTACTTCTGCATTACTGCTTAATCAAGCGTTCCAAAACGCAAACGGGTTACTGTGATGCAATGCATACTTTTCTAAAACGCATTGTGAACGCATCAACTGCTCAAACAAAAGCAAACACAGCATCATGAATTAAAATGGATTCATCGCTGGAGTCGTAGTAAAGTAATATATTTTATAATAATTTGCCAATTTTACTTTGATTTGCAGTAATAAAAAGTGGACGAATGAGTCCATTAAATTATTATTGGTAGGTAAGTACCCGAATTCAATTTGAACCCGATTTTCGAAACAAAAGAAGGAAGAAAAAGGTGCTGTGGAGAGTAGTTTTGGGGGAGATCAAAAAAATGAATTAATTGGTGTTTGAGACCTTCTATGATAGTTCGCATCAAAGTCGTTTCAAAACGTACAAAATTGCAAAGCATAACAAATGCAAAGCAGCGCAAAAGCATTCATAACCTTGCTCAGAAAAGCAGTGTGCATTCACAATGCACATTTTTTTTGACGTTTTGGAATTCAGCCGCATTTATAACCTTGCATCAGAAAAGCAGTGTGCATTCACAATGCGCATTTTTTTGACGTTTTGGAATTCAGCCTTCTTTCCTTGCTCCTAAAGGTGCGAGCAATTGGTTTTTCGTTTGGAATATTTTAATGAGAACTGACATTTAAAAAAATCCTCAAAAAAATTTACCAGGCAATGACGTCGGCATTGAGCGAATTTGCGTCAAACTTTGTTTCTGACTATGTTCAGTTCGCACTCGGATTTTGTAATCCATTTTTGAGAGACTTCACTGTACTACTACTATATTGTGAAAACTGTAGGTATCTATGCATAGGGCGATATGTAAGTTCTTTGCTTACAAACAAAACAAAAAAATAAAGAGTCAATTTAAATAAAAAAAACGCCATAAATCCACTTTTCGTCGGTATTGAGCTGCTGGTGCCATCTATTGGCATTTTAAAAGCACTATGATTAGAAATACATGTTTACTCCTTAAACATACATATATATAATATTTAATTAGGTCATTTAAAATATGTACCACTTAAGTAATACGTAGTAGAATTAGACGAAATAAGTCTCGATAACTGTATGAGAAAAATGAAAGGAAGAGTCACATTTTCCGCCAGGCGGTCATAGGGCAGTATGGCACAAGTTTTGTTAGTAAGTAAATTTATACTTTCGTGTTTCTTTAAATTGGTCTAATTTCATGTAGGCTGTTTTTTTGAGATCATTTATACGTTTGGATATTTGTAAAACTGTCACAAGAGTAGGCACAGTCAGCACATTAACCACCTAACCAATGCGCTCACATGAAGCAAAGCCAGTTGCAAATTTGTATGCAATAAACGCAGGACCGATCATCTTTTACCCTTGTAAAGATAAGCAGGACATTGAAAATCATGATGACTATGTGAATCAAATTCCCACTTTACGGAAGTAGGTACGACACACTTGTAAATACTTTTTGCGAATACCTATGTGGTTCTAATCAAACTCATCACCAATGAGAATATCAAACAGTCACTAGAATTAGGACAAGCCCATCAATCAATTTCAGCTATAGGTACATGCAAATGCATGTTTAGGTACCTTACCTATATCGCTTACACTACCATTTTATTTAATGACATAATGTATGTAATTTTAATGAATGCCTATGTCACAACATACTCGTGTGATATTTGACAATCTGTGTGACAGAAGGACGGGAATTTCTTCTTTATTAACATTCTCAAAATCAACTGTCAAATTTGAATTTAAAAAAAAAATGACCAGATGAATTAATGAAATGACCAAACTGTTTACAAAATGATTACAATTAAAGAAAACTATTGCACACAATTTGATTTGAATTCTTCAACTCATCAGAACAGTTAGTCAACTCTTATTATACTCAAACAAAATGAAAAAATCCAGGCAAACAATGACTGATGTCAAATGTCATATACATTATTGTCACTTCCCTCATTCACCAATTCCTTCGCACGAAAAGCGCGTTAATCTTTACACATTGTTTGACAGTCCGATGACTAAGTATACTGCATTTGAAATGCAAACTGTCACTTGATCCTGAAATCGTTAGGTTTCAATAAAAATGCGTGTCTGTAAGAGGCAGGCAGGCACACTAGCAAACACTAATGCTAATCCCCTACATTATAAACACTTTTCACACCCAACTAAAATGCTCCACCGACGAACATTACAGCAGTAGACTTTCTAATCCCATCACGGCGTAGCTTTCGACAACTATGCCTAACCACATATCGCCCCTTTAAATAAGCTCTATTTCCCTAAACACCTAATTCCTTCCTTGCAATCCAACCTATTTGGGTATCTCGCACATACACCACCCGCACCACCACCACCCACAGGGGACACCACAGCACACCTGCCTGCGAAAGGCATAGCACAGAAAAACACTGTCCAAAGCGTAAAAGCTTTAAAATTATAGCAATACAATCAATAAGAACGCATTACCACCACCACCCCAAGGCGTAAGAACAGAACCAACCAAACCGAAACCACCCACCCAACCAGGCAACCACCAACCCCTTCGTCGATTCCAATTATTATCCTCTCCACGGAGTATCGTATTCACCTCGCACAATATATACACAACACAGCTTACGCTACGCACTTGGCATACGAATTATGGAAGACCCGACAGAATACGGAAATTATGCAGGATACGCGAGAGTACAAAGATACAAAACTGTACGCGAAATTTCACAAGCAACCAAGAACGACCGATTCGACAGACTATACTGACTTCTGAGCGAAAACGTATAGAAATTACGTAAAAAGGAAGCACACAAATAAATTGCTCAGAGCGAGGAAACTCCCGAAAAAGCCGACCAGTTGCTGCGGCGACCACGTTGCATCTGCTCGAGGCTTCTTGACTTTAACTCGACGCGTAGAGGAGAGGCCACCCGAACCCGATCATCCAATAGCACCAACAATCGCATGGCACACACAAAACCGACAGAGCACAGCTCACAGCTCACACAACCGAGCGACAACAAGATTGAAAAATGATTTGCTGAGAAGCGTCGTCGTCGTCGTCGTCGTCGCAGTAAACTCACACACGACCATAAGAGCATCACAAAAAGGAGGCAGACATCAGAAGTCAGCAGAAGCCCCAAGCCCTTTACACTGTACTACTCCACCAAACAACGAACGACCAACGAAAAAAAAAAAAAACAAAAAAAGTCGAAGGAAAAACAATTCCCAAGTCGTCTACGACGACGTCGTCAATGGTCTTCCTCCACTCCATCTATCGGGGGGATGAACGCTGCCAGCTGGGGGATCCAACACACAACATCGTCGTTGGGGAACCTTAGAACATCGCACTGCTGTACAGTGTACACATAGACGACGGCAACGGCGACAGTCTGCGATATTAGATTTTTTATCGGTTCTTGGGATGGATATTATTTTCTTTAGTTGTTTGGGGGTCGCGCATCGCATGTCTTCTTAGAAGCTTTATACCACCCCACCACCCCAATAGCGGGGTCGTCGTGTGTGCAACAACGGTTGCAACATGTTGCCCGGAACTGCTGGTTCGCGCAACATCATTGGCACACACACAGCTGACAGCCACCGGCATAGGCGAAGCGAACCCAATGGGGGAGTGGACTGTGGACATTTGACGAAAAGGGGTTCATCTATCCGGTCGGTGTGGGGATGTGCGCTGAGTCGTGATAACAGCAAACGCCAGCAATTAGTTTGCCTAATTTTCCACCACACAAGACAGCCAACTTAAAACAAAAAGTCACACAAACACAGGTATTTCCCGGAATTCCCGGTCAGCGAATTTCCTGCTGTGTAGGTGGATGTGAGCGAACATCGGTCTACCTGCCGTCCGCGGCTTTGGTTACAATTCCCTGGAGAAGACCACAACCTAAGGTGAGTGGACTCTGTGTGTCGTTATTCGCTAGCAGGAAAGCGAAAGTACTTTGTCAAAGGAATTGATTTTCTTTCGTTCAGCTGAATTGGAAGCGTTTAGAAACGACGACGACTGCGGGCACAGGCGGTGGCAGCGGCATGTGAATTATATGTGTTATCCAAATAGAAGATTTAATTGGAAATTTGGACTATGTCCAAGTGAATGTTGAAAGTTACTATACGAGTACTCTTACGGACGAGCTATCTAAGCACACAAAGGGACGGCTGCATTTTACTAAAGCGAACACTATGCTTTGCGAAAACACTTTATGCGGAAACCATATTTTGTTGGTCTCCTCTCATTTATATAGGTTCCTCTTGATCTCAATAAGCCGCCGCCGCCGCCGCCGTCGTGAAGCTGTGATTCCAATTTGCATGCGATGGCAAATTGAAACTGGGTTCATGTAACCTGACAAGGGTGAAGGAAATTGATGCCGCAGGGGTATTTCTAGAGCAATTGAACAAAAAGGATGTGTTCAGTGGTTGGTGCTGATGTCAGCTCGGGCATGGCCTAGTTGTGTTTAGGCCTTTAATTTTGCGGTTCCGCACAGAAATATATTTTGGTATGTTGACATGAAACTGCCAGAAACGCGTCAGTTTATACGGATAGCAATTTAGGTTCGTGTGACTTGTATCCAACTGTCTGTCAACTTACTTTTGAGTGCCATTTATTGGCGTTTAGCAAGTCAGTGTTTATTTAGGATCAACTGTCCTGCCAAGTTCTTTAATTTTTTATTTAGATGGTTTCTTAGAGTTGAAGGTCAATAGGATCTGGTGGAAGCTATTTTATATGAATACTTTTCCCTCTTTGGAAACCGAGAAATGGATATCCCCTTCTGCTGATTGTAGATGTAGGTCTGAAGTTCGTGTTCATACCATTTAGTTCTAGTGGTGTGCAAAGTGGCAAGACTGGCTCGTGTGTTATCAATTTGTTTGAAAGATGCAATATAATTGACAGGTGTTATTTTAGATTAATCCACATTACACGTTACTGAATTTTTGCTGTTCCCTTGATCTACCAGGTTTGATGCCCAAGAGCTGCGCGTTTTAGCGCTTTTCAGAGTGTTGCCCATTTTAAATGGTAATACGCAGTTAATATCTTTGCGATAAAATTGTGAATCTATTTTGCGCTCCAAGTGGTACATACGGATTTCAGCTCATTACCGATGTCTTAACCAATTTGTTCAGAAAATGAAACCCCCATTTTTAGGGTTAGGTTAGGTTGAAGTAGCTACCGACAAAAGGCCGACACACTTAGATCATTATAAGGTCCCTTGTGATACCACATGAATCTAAAAGTTTCTTCCTACTCGTTGAACCAGTTTGAATTTGAACTTCTAATGAAGCATAGGAGTCTAGGTACAAATGTCTAGGTTTGTCGAATCGTTTAGATCATTGTAATAGAAGGTTTACAAATGGAGTCTCCGTTTTCCGTAGAGAGCCGGAAAAGTGCAGAGAAAGTTGTGAATGGTCTCCTCCTCCTCCTCCTCTTCGTCCAAATAACTTCTACAAAAATCGGTTGGGAATACGGCCAGCTTATTGTGGCACTGATTTGCCTTCTGTTAAGAGAGATCAAATTCTTAAAACGTTTAAGATCTAGCTTTGGCCAGATCTGTTTTGTCGCTAGACATAGGTTGTGCCGCTTGTCCGCCTAAGGTTTGTTCTTTCGATAGCATCCAGCTTTCTTATGAGTTTAAATGTAGCGATCGGGATACCTTAGCTACATTTCTTTGGTAATGGTAAGATAGGTAGTGTAGTTTAGAGTTTAGCAAGTTCATCAGCAAAGGTGAATGTTGAACTGCCCCGCCATCTCTGTGAGAGACGTGCGACAGTCTAGAGTTGTAGTAGGGACTGATTCCAGGCACTTTATTGCAGCCTGTCTATCCGAGAAGATACGGATATCTTTAGCGGATATCACGTTTTCTTTTAGCAAAGATAAGACTTCCTTTATTGCCATTATTTCCCACTGAAATACGCTAGAGTGATTTGGGAGACGGAAGGAGCGACTAATAGGCCTTTATTGTAATTGTCGATCAGCGATCGTCACGACAACATTGTCGATTGCGTCGATTGATTTTAGCTATTCGTACGCACAACATTTTCTCACTTCCAAGAGAAAGCATCGACCATACATTTGTAATCGACTGTCAAATCGACAAATATCAATGGCAATTGACAATCGCAATACTAAAATTTAAATGGACGATCGACAATTGTCGCTCAACGATCAATTATCGACACTCACAATAGGGGCCCTCGCCATCCGCCGATTTCGATCCAATTGTGAAGATCGTCCCAGAATGGCCTTGTAGGGATTTATAGGGTTGTCCATTGTGAATGAAATTTGCGCTTAATAAGTCAAGCGATTCATTTGTATTCTGTTATCTATAGGTATGCTATGTTTTTTCCAGAAAACAAAAGTTGTTAGTTCAAAGAGTTATCTATTGTGAATATCATTGTGATTTAATTGTGAATATAATTTGTGCTTAACGAAGTGCGTATATTTAGAGAATTTACTAGTTGTTCCATTGATCTGTCAGATTTCATTTCCAAAAGGGACGCCATTCGTGTGTCAATTCTTTTTAAACAGCTAGCATTGAATTTTTAAAAAATGTGAATATCGTTAGTACTTATAATAGCTCTGCAAGATTTTAACTCTCTAAAGTTTATTTTATCGCTTTTTCAGAAACGGAAAACCCCTTTTAAATGGTGATCGAATTTGAACACTGTTGCACTTTTCAAAAAAACATCTTTCCCTAGGTAGGTAGGTAGGTTCAGCAAAAAACTCGGCCATAAATAGCTGTGAACCCAATAAATATTTGGGAGAACATCCCTGGTTTTAGACAGTCCTAAAAAGCGATTCAACCTTTCAAAAATGATGCGAAAAAGATCCTTAATGTACGCAGGCATGAAATCAAAAATTTAGTGGGTTACCTAACACGGTTTACGATATCACCTAAAGAAAATGCAATTAGTCGACTCACCGGAGTGCCAACTATGTCCGTGGGTCGTGATCTTACAGGTCGACGCACGTGCTTTTTATAAAGGGTGGGCCGTGGTTTCTTTTTAAATCATAGGTTATTTTGACAGTGACAGCTGTTTTCCGCTCTACTTGAACTTGACAGAAAGTCAATATCATACCTCCGCCGAACGAAATGAGTCGCTTTACGCTTGAACAACGTTGGACAATATTGAAAACTTATTTCCAAAGTGAGTGCTGTTTGGCCCAGTGCGTTTTTTTGAAAATAAATTTTGGCGGAAATGAAGCACCCACTTTTATCTTTTCTGAAGAGGAGCATTTTCATCTCGGCGGCTACTTTAACAAAAAAAATTGCCGCATATCTGGGGCTCGGAAAACCCGCGCGTTATTGTCGTTAAGTCAATGCATCCACAGAGAGTGACATTTTGGTGCGTATTGTGGAGGGATGACATCATTGGAACATTGACAATGTTTCGGTCAACGGTGGGCGTTACAGAGTCATGTTAACCGACTTTTTTTTACTGAAATTGAAGACATGGATTTGGACGACCTCTGGTTCATGCAGTATAGCGCCATGCCAGACAGAACATGCCACAATCGATCTTTTGCTCACCAAATTGCCAAACCGTGTTATCAGCCGTTTTGGCGATATTAATTGGCCGCCTCGGAATTTCGATTTGATCCCTTTGGACTCTTTTTTTTGTGGGGAACCGTGAAGGACCGATGTTAGATATCAAAAATCCGGAAACGATTCAAGCACTCATCCAAGCAATCCGTGAGCTGCAGACCGAAACCATCAACAAGGTCTCGGAAAATTGGAGTGACAGAATGCGCTACTGCGAAGCCAGCCGAGGCAGCCACTTGAACGAAGTTGTTTTTCATAATTAATGGGAGAATTGAGGATCGAAAAAGTCAGAAATCATGTTTCTATAGCGCTCTCCATTGATGGTAACATTCTGGGAGGAAATATGGGCCGATGATTCCACCAGCCGATAAAGCACACCAAACATGAATTTTTGATGGATGTAAAAGAGTCTCGACAAAGGCTTCTGGGTTTTCTCCACTCCAAATTCGGCAACCCATTTAACTAAAAATGGCCCTCATCGCAGAACAAATTTTGTGTTAACCCATCGATTTTCCTTTCGAGCATTTATGGTTTCATTATAGGAACATACAAGCGGACCATTGAAAATGATGGTGATGATGATGATGATGGTTTATTTTATTTATTTACAGGCGACAATGTTTTAATTTTTTTTGTATTGGAGGTGCCACGCCCCTTTGTCCGATTTTGACCAATCTTCACAGGAGCACTCTACGGCCAATACCTAAGATTATCTGTAAGTTTGATCCCAATCGCTTCTGTGGTTTTCGAGATATACGATTTTGAATGTTTTTTTGTATGGGCGGTGCCACGCCCCTTTGTCTGATTTTGAATTTGTTTAGCCTATCACCCAATCGCCGTAATTACCGACATTTTAAAAACAAAATCAACAAAATCGGTTGAAAATTACGGGCGACAGAGGGAAACAGTTTTTTCCACTTTGTTTTATATATATAGACATTAAATTGTATGTGCGTTATGCCTTGCCAGAGATGCGTCACTTGCAAATATCCAAAATATAATCTTCCGGATTCTTATTAGGAAAAGACAGAATACAAATATATATTTCTAATTATTTTTTGTGATTAAAAACTGAACATATCAGCTGTGTGCGCTTTGCCCCTATGTATGTGCGTTACGTTCAAATTTTATAAAACGCATTTTGTTCAAACATAGCGCACACAGTAGAAACTATAGATGGTTGTAAACACAGTCTGAAAATAAAAACATTAAGATTTAAAGGCTAAACTTCAAATTATACTAGATTTATGGTTTTAATTTTAAACTGCTTTAAAAAAATTCAAAAATATTTGCCTTCTTATTGTTAGCACAAAATATTTTTATTTAAATGGATGCCTGTGCGCAATATTCATATGTAGGTGCGATATTCACAAACTACTACGAATATGGGCCAAGATGGTTGTGCTGATAATTATGTTATGTTGTTATTGGTAGACATCTTAATCTGGAGAACAGAAAAGAAACCATTTCGAATTTATATTTGTGGATTAATAACTGAACCTTTCAACTGTGTGCGTTATACCTTCTTGTGAGTGCGATACGTGTAAATATGAAAATGCAGCATTCCAACATATGTCCGCACACTGTAAAAGCTATAAATGCGTGCTACAGTAGGCAGGTAAACGCACTCTGAAAACAAAACGCTATGCGTTTCATAAGTTTTATAGGCCAAACTACGAATTATGTGCAATCTATTGGCTTATTTTAAATTTACTTTAAATTCGTTCAACATTTTCGGTAAATTTAAAACCATTTTTAAATGAGTGCATGTGCGCTATACGCATACGCATGTGCGATAAGTGTAAATATGCAAGCACTATGTCCATATATTGCTCTGGCTCATAAATATTGGCTAAGGCAATTGTATATGCCTTCTAAAAACGAATGTCGACATTAGTTCCCCAAAAGTATGTATATCGGCCTTTCTGCGACGTATCTTTCTCTTTAGCGAAACCATGTACACAAAATTTAACCACCCAGCCGGGTTTCACTGAATATTTCCCACCATATGACTTTGCTTGAACAAAAACACTTGAAGTTTCCTGGAAATGATTCGTACGAATTCAAATTGCTGAAATGATTGTTTATGTTTGATACATACTCGCAAATATAATTTTCGTAGAAATTCCTTCCACAAACTAATGCACGAGCATATTAATTCGCTTCCACCTGTATTAGGTTTGCTTGCGTTTTCGTTCTAATGGAACCTAATCTTGAGTCGTTTTCAGGAATTCCTTCTGCCAAGGGCAATCGCATACACAATCTCTTGGATTATCACGTGTCTGTGTCCCATAACGACGCCATTCGTTCGTCTAAGCAAAATATCACTCACATGGGTGCGCGTTCATTATATGCACCGTCTCCCGCGCCAAGCTCTAACCCTCAATATCGCATTAAATTCATAGCGAAATTACTCATAATTAGAAGGCCGGGCTCACCGTTAATTTCACCGTGCAATTTGTCCCAATTTCCAATTTGCACGCGCGCTCCCAGAGAGCACACGCAACCCTCCTATGCCTATCTACCTGCTTTATTCAATTATTGGACGATGCTCGGCTGCAGCTCTCGCATCTTGACCGCAAAAAAAACAAACAACAACAACAACAAAACCTCAGTTTCGAAGCAGGAGCGCATAAGGAGCATAAATAAGCACTTAATTAACTGCTATTGAGGGCCGCGTAAAACCTAATAATTTCGTTAATTTATGTCTTATCGCGCGCTCTCTCTCACACGACACGGTGTAGCAGATCCTTGGAATTCCTTTTCCGGTAAAACGAGCCCTACACACGCATTCAAGTGCTGCACGAAGACGCACGCACGGATATAGTGAACCGACCACCGACCGCACAGAATTCCGTTTCGTTCATATACCTACCTACCCATAGTAAAGCGTGTGCCAGAAATTCCATGGAGGCACCACCAAATCTGCGTGCGGATCGGACAAGTGGTCATTACAATGCCATGACGAGGACGAAGGTTCACCATCAGCCCAGCGGAAGGAATCAATTGCAAATACATTGTATAGCCCCGTACGGGATTGCTGGTGGAATGAATTAATTTGTGCCTCCGGGGCTAATCGAGAGAGAGAGAGCGAGCGAAAGGGCGAGAATATAATATACCCGTTTGGGTTCGGTTGTGCTGGTGCTGGACCTTTTTCTGTTATGTTTCCGAAAATCGTCTGCCAAGATCATCACTGAAATTGTTTTTACGTTGTTAACATGCGAATAAACAAACAAGATACTTTGCGATCACAGTGCGCGGCGATCACTTGGTTTCATCACGCATTTTAAACGATCCTCTGGTTGTTGTTTCTTCTGTTTTTGGTATTAATGCCAAAACCTCATCACCACACTCAGCACACAATCAGGGACGAATGGGAAGGTTATGGTCGGCCACAGAAGTTGGTAACATTATTCGGTTGTTGTATTAATCAGTGACGATCGTAATGACTACAGCAGCGGGGCGATCATCGGCAGCATCTTGATGGACATTCTTTAGCCGCTCGGGTGCTGGTCAGGTATGGTGGTAGTTACCACCAGCGCATACGATCAATCAACACTGGAATGTCAATCATAATGATGATGTGCGATGACGAGGAAGCGCCATCAGGCGATTTCTGCGAATTGTGAGGATCTCAGTTGGTTACTTGTTGGCCGGACTTTGACTTGAATCGGAGATTTTAAAATAGTCGACTTGTAAGGATTTGCATTTGAAGTTTGTAAGCCATTTTGGCTTACCAACCATTTTTTTCGAAAGTGACGCTGCTGTTGATGTCAGTGTGAACCGATGACTTTCTAATACCAGTTTATTCAGGGATTAGGGAACATTTATGGCTTGTTTTGAACTTTTTCTCATTACCCCTGGCTCTGTAAATCGATCTAAATTTATGTGAAAATTAGCTGATCATCTTGAAAATCAGCACAAGCGGGCACAACTGCAGCTTCCGCCATAGCAAACAGCGACTACAGCAGCAACAGTGGGAGTAGCCATAGAATGTGAAACGGAAGTTCGTCCTTCCTTGTCTTCTCGAACCTTGGGCCTAGGATTCGAAGGCCCTTTTAGCTGGAGCATTGTTGTCGATTCGCTCGATGTGGCCGAGCCAATGTAGTCGACGTGTTTTCGCTTTTGGACTACATCGTCATCTTGATTTTTTTTTTAAACTTCTGACTTGCCGGAGCATTAAGATGAACGTCCTAAAAGACCTAAAAGATCTATTGTGCTTGGCGTCAGATTTCTGTTTAGCTTCTACTTTCCTATTGTAGCTGATAATACATTCAGCTCATCATCTTGATACAGCTCATAGAGTTACGAGATTGAAGAAGTCGCATGACAGCGCGTCTCCTTGCCGAAATCCGGTGCGTGTTTGAAATAGTTCAGGGGAGCTACTGCCAAACTGCACGTTGCTGCGCGGGTTTTCCAGCGTCATCCGACACAGCTGAATCAGTTTTGCCGGGATTCCGAATTTGGCCATTGCCATATAGAGCTCCTGACGATATATGCTATCATACGCAGCTTTGAAGTTGATGAATAGGTGATGAGTTCCGACTTGAAATTCGTTGGTCTTTTCCAGGATTTGCCTCAGTATGGAAATTTGATTTATAGTCGATCTGCTGGGCCGGAAGCCACAGTGGTCCGTGCCGATTAGTGTGTTGCAGAACGATTTTAGACGTTCACACAGTACGTTGGATAGGATCTTATATCCGACATTAAGCAGGGATATGCCTCGATAGTTCTTGCAAGACATAGGCCCGCCTTTTTGGTAGATGGGGCATAAAGCCGATAGTCCAGTCATCGGACATGTTTTCTTCCACCCATATTTGTTTGATGACTCGGTGCGCATGCTCCTTACAGTATTTAAAGAGGTCCGCCAGTAAACCATCTTCGCCTGCGGCTTTGTTGTTCTTAAGCTCTTTTTATAGCTAAGCCCACTTCTTCTATACTAGGTGGTGGAACTTATTCTTCATCATTTGTATTACTCTCTACAATCTACTACATGATGCCCATTAAGCAGCTGATGGAAATGCTGCTTAAATACATTTACGTCGCTGTCTCGAAAAGCCTGCTCCCCGGTTTTGAAGCCAGCAGCCACATATTTACAAATTTCAATAACAAAATCGGACATCGATGGTACACTGACAAATGGGATACGTGTTCAAACCTTCTTAGTGGACATATACCTTTTGATTATTTTGTATCTCCGCGCCAGTGTAGGCAAAAGGTGGTATATTGGGAAACCAAAAAATGGTAGAAAGTGGTAGATTTTTAAAACATACCATAAATGCTGCTATCATGCCATCATTACCCAAAATAGGATGAATATTTTTTTCCAAAGATTCAGAACAAATTTTCTTGAGCTTTATAAACGTCACAGAAAAATCTAAAATTATTCAACCACTCGGTTTCTATTGTGTGGATGATGGAAGATAAGTCTTATAGTGAGTGGGCATTTGTTATTATCTGCGTTATTGTTCCATTTTCTTCCCATCTGAAAAAGTGGTAGATTTGGATTTGAGGGTGGTAGAATTTTGGGTTGAGCAAAAATTGGTAGAAATACCACTTAAGTGGTAGAAGTCCCATCACTGCTCCGCGCTGAATAATTAATTTAGGTACAAAAGCAATATACATACCTACAAAAATTAAAAACAAACCCGAATGCAAAAAAAAATCAAGAGTAAATTAAAGGGCTTCCATTGAAAATAATTTTTTTTTTTTTTTTAAATTCCCTGCCCATTTGGCTGACACTGCGATCTAAAAGATCTATTGTATCGGAAGGGATAAGGTTATTCTAAGAGACGTGTGACTTCCCTAGTGAAGGCCACTATGTCCTTAGTAGCGGAGTTGCTGAACTCTGCTGGTAAAAGTATCTCCTTGTTGAAGATACGTTTTCTTAACCAATGAAGTGCCGGGCAATCACAGAGAATGTGTTCGGAGGATTCTACATCCTCAAGACACAACCTACATTCTATCTCCGGGCACAAGTTCATTTTGTTAAGATGATATCTCAAGCCCCAATGGCCTGTGAGAAAGCCCACCAGCCTTCTGTTATTATCCTTATTTAGGTTGAGGATTTCCTTGTAGGAGTAAGGTTTAATTAAACTTTTGGATTGTCTTAAGCCCGGAACATTTTCCCAGTGGTTTAGACGAAGTTGATGTTCCCAGATGTTAATTAGACCTAAAGCAGTAGCCCAATTGACTCTGCAATAAGGTTCTGGTCCACAGAACGCGGATTCCGAACCAGCCCTAGCTAATTGGTCCGCCGATTCGTTGCCCTCAATACCTTGATGACCAGATTGAAAATAATTAGTGGCCAATCAGCATTTAAATTTTTGATGAATCAGAAGGAATTGAGTGGTAGGCTGGCTCGGTGAAGTCTAAAGCTGATTTTCAATAAAACTTAATGAAAAAAAGTCAGAATGTAGTTAGTGCCTGATGTTTTATCATGAATTTCTGCAACGAGTTGAGAGAACTTTCCTTCTGTCACAAAATAACAAGCCAAATTAAATTGTATGTTAAAAATTGTGACATCTGCAAACCAACTAAATCCCGTACCTCTGTTCAGCAACAACGAAAGGGAAATCTAAATCAAGTAGACCGTTCAAGACGACAAATTTATATAGACTTTGGGTTTTTATCATCGTTCAACTTTCGGTATTTTTTTTATATCTACTTTTGTTCGAATTCTTAATTTTTAAGGCAGCGGGGGATGACTTGGTAGAGAGCATACACCAACTCGTTTCTAAAATCTGGTCAGAGAAAAGTATGCATGATGAATGGAGCCTCAGCATTGTTTGCCCGATCCATAAGAAAGGAGACCCCCTATACTACGCCAACTATAGAGGCATCAGTCTCCTTAACATCGCTTACAAAATCCTGTATTCCGTACTGTGTGAACGCCTGAAACCATTTGTCAACGAACTGATTGGACCCTATCAGTGCGGTTTTAGGCCCGGTAAGTCCACAACCGACCAAATATTCACACTACGGCAGATCCTGGAGAAAACGTAAGAAGTCCAAATCGATACTCATCACCTATTTATCGATTTTAAAGCCGCATATGACAGCATTTATAGAGACATGTCTAGTTTTGGCATCCCTGCCAAACTTTTCAGATTGTGCAGAATGACGATGGAGAACGCTCGCTGCTCCATAAAGGTCGGAAACAGTCTCACCGAGACCTTTGATGTCAAAAAAGGATTTAGACAAGGTGATGCGCTGTCATGTGACTTTTTCAACATCATTCTTGAGAAAATTGTGCGAAACTCGCAAGCCAACACCAGGGGCACAATTTTCCAAAAGTCTGTGCAACTACTTGCATACGCTGACGACATCGACATCATTGGCAGAACACAGCGAGCTGTCACTGGTGCGTTTGCAAGTATCAGTACAGAGGCGACAAAAATGGGTTTAGTGGTGAATGAGGGCAAAACAAAATATATGCTGTCAACGAGAAGGGACACACAACATCGACGAGTCGGACAGAACGTCATGATAAACAGCTATAACTTTGAGGTAGTTAGGGACTTTGTCTACCTCGGCTCCGCTATCAATTCTGAAAATGACATCACATCAGAAATCAAGCGAAGAATTACACTTGCCAACCGCAGTTACTTTGGCCTAAGAAGGCAATTGATTAGTAAGGCCTTGTCGAGAAACACCAAGGAGACTCTATATAAGACCCTCATCATCCCAGTCCTGCTTTACGGCGCAGAATCATGGACGTTGTCAAAAGCAAATGAATATCTCCTTGGGCACTTCGAACGCAAAATTCTTCGAGTGATTTTCGGCCCCGTTTGCGTTGACGGGCTTTGGAGGAGGAGATTTAACTGCGACCTCTACGAGCTGTAAAGCGACATCGACCTGGTCAGAAAAGTACGTATCAGTCGACTAAGATGGCTAGGACATGTAGAGCGAATGAACACCAACGCTCCGGCCCGAAGAGACTTCGATTCCAACCCGGAGAGACAACGCAGTAGAGGAAGACCTCCCATTAGGTGTCGCGCGCAAGTGGAAGGGGACCTCAACCAACTTGGATTCTGCAACTGGAGGCAGTTAGCCAAAGATCGTGCTAACTGGAGAGGCGTGTTGGTTGAGGCCCAGGTCCACCCCAGACTGTAGCGCCATCTAAGTAAGTAAGTAAGTTGTTCGAATTCTCCAAATGCATGCAAAAATAAAGGGTGTCCCATAATTCACGCAAAATTTGGATTTTGCGCCATTTAATAGTATCTACAGTGATGCCAACGAAAAAAAAAGATAACAATGTGACAGCTGACAGTTCGGGGTTAGTAAAAATGGAGCGCTATACGAAAGAACAACGCATTTTCATTGTTAAGCTATATTTTAAAAATAATGGAAGTTTGTCAGCTACAGTCCGCAATTTTCAAACAAAGCGATGAGGCTCACTTTCATTTTGACGTTAATTGTCAAAATTGTCGCATTTGGGGTTCAGAAAACCCACGAGTAATTGTTGAGAAACAAATGCATTCACAATGCGTGACTGTTTGGTGCGGATTTTAGGCTGAAGGTATTTTCGGACCATTCTTGCGAATGTTGGGTCAGACAGTAACAATTAATGGTTTTTGATATCGTGATAAGCAAGTTTTTAGCGCCTAAATTACAAGATATGGACGTGACAAACAAGACGGTTTTCCACATGCCATACAGCCAAAAAAAAAAACAAGTTAATTACTGCATGTGTCATTTAATAATTGTGTAAACCGCCGTTTTTGCGATCAGCATCCGCCATCCAGATCTAGCGATTTAACGCCATTGGACTTTTTTCTTTTGAAATCAAAGGCCTAAGCAAACAAGCCCACGACCACCAACGCCTTAAAAGTGGAAATTGGGAGGTGTATCTATTTATAAAATTCAGCAACATTTATGCGAAATGGTTATAGAAATTTTAAATGACAGATAACTTACTTGCCAGCAAAGCCGTGGCGGCCATTTATCCGATGTGCTATTCTACACATAACCCAAATCTGTATTTTCAACCTGTGCGCGCCACCTTAAGTATGTATGATGTCTTCGACTGCGAGACAGAGCTAAAGCGCAGGTTTTTAATTATGTCGATGTCGCTGTAAAGCTGAGGTGGGACTGAAAGACATTTTGTGATTTTTGAAAAAACGCAAGAAATCATGCAAAAGCGAAAATGTTCTGCCTTTCGTTTTTTTTTCTCCCCCTTCGCTAATGTTTAAGAAGCGGTTGGAGTTTACTTGTTGAAATAATCAAAGAAAATGAAAAATCTGTCGTTGTTTTCCTTTCACACGAAACGAAAATGTCTTTTGTTTTTGGAGTCATGTGAAACTAAAAACAAACGAAAACGTCAATTAAATTGCTTTCGTTTTTGCGAAGTTACATTAATCAAAACTTTCGTGCAAATGAAAACGATTGAACTTTTTCACTTTACAGAATCTCATACCTGATATAAAAATTTTTCTTCCGAAACGACACAGGATGTCTTCATCCAGTTTTGAAATAGTCCATGGAATGGATTTAGTTTTTAGTGGTAGTGCATATCTTCTAAGTAAAGGACTTCTTCGATGAATTATTTGAGGAAAACCTTAGTTGATAATTTTTGTTTACCGCAACTAAATTTCTTGACAAGAGTAATTATTTATTTGGGTCTGTGTCAACTAATTATAATAGTTTCGCAGATCCCACCACAACCTTTATTTAAGGATTTATCAAATAAGGACACTGATATTAGCGCACAAATTCCAATGTCTCTTTATATAGTTTCGGATTATCCTAACCCATAATAACATTACAAAGCAAATATATTAGGGAAGCCATTCCTCATGGAGATAAACTCCCAGATGATTAAAGCACGCGCTGTTCGCATCAACAAGACTTCGTTATCGAAGCAATTCACAGCAAATCCCTCCACAAATCAATATTTATTCACAATCTTCACACACAACCACACTATACTTTAAGCGTCCCTTTACCATAATTATACCATCAGCACTCCTGCCACTATCGTATAGATGACTAATCATTCCGCTCCTGGGAGCATGCAAACTACTTTCCCAATTCCCTCAGTCACAATTCATATTTGCTCAAGATTTAAGGATTTGACTCCTAATTAGAAGCAAACTTACTTTCTTCTCATTCACACAGACTTTGTTCGCTTTTCCTTTCTTTTTTTGTGGAAACTATATCGTTTCGTATCTACCCTTTCCCCACCCTTTGCTTGCACCGCAATGTTTCGATTATTATTATACAAAATCATGAAAGGATTCATCCGAAACAAAATGCAATTAAAAACTCTTCTCCGGTTCTTCTTCTACATCCACTACTCGGGTGTTTTCTCTATAATTTCAATGTTGCCCCCGGGAAGTTGCTAGACAAAGATGAAACGCGCGCGACATCTATACATATACATAGAACAGTCTTGGAGTGATAAAGACGCAGAGATCGACCAAGGATGAAGGAAAGTTTATAAGAAATTCGAAACCGCCGCAAACCCATTTAAATACCCAAGAGTGGAATTACTGTCGTCCTTATGCAGGTTTTTTGTTTTTGTTTTTTTTTTGTATTATTATTTGTTGTCTCTGCTCAACTATACTTGCTTTTGTTTTGTAGTACAACTACACAACTATAGTATAACCCATCATGGGGGCCGGGCGGCGGTGGATGGGTGGTGGTGGTATCTAGGATCTTAGGTCAAAATTATAGGGATTCGGTAATCCTGGGTGTTAATTTAATGCCTTTGCAAATACTCTCCGACTCTATCGGAAGTGGTGTAATCTTCTGCTTTACGTGACTGTTTTGCATAATTTTTTGTCCTCAAGAAGGATATAGAGAAGTTTGTCATCCTTCCTCAAGCTATATATACAAGTGGTGGATGCGAAGCTTTATTTCTTGTACCTGGGAATGAGGTTCTCGGGGTTCAACACCAAATAATCCAAGTATCATTCTATAGAGTTGTCGTAAATGCAGGTAATTTTTGGTTCCAATGTTGTTGGTGTCTGAAAAATGTTGCCCTGTTGTTAATCTAGTAATTTTACAGCGTGTACTGTCTGCAGAAAGAAAAGTAGTTGAGCTTTTTTACAGTCAGTTCGTGATGTGATTCTTTAGAGGGGTTGTGCATTACATTGTGCCATGGGGTATTGTAAGTACTATCACATTTTCAATCAGATCTTTGTGGGCGCCGCCGTTGGCAATGGAAATGACAATTACGAAAGGGATATGTAAGGGATGAGAACAAAATTAAAAAAAAAAAAAACGTTAAATATTTTACTACTTACTACTACTTTATCTGTCAGAGTAGGCAGTGTAGCTTCATGTCCTTAGAAATGTCCCTATATACCTGTCTATATCGGAATCGGACATTTCTAAGGACATGAAGCTACACTGCCTACTCTGACAGATAAAGGTACATCTATAAGGTATTTCCATCGATATATGGATGTGCTACCGAAATACCAAACCTCACAAGAGGTACAACTTGTCTGGGGTCTGGCAACAAAAACAGAGTTCACCTAAGCTGAACCAAAGACAAAGAAGTGCCCGTAGTGTCGAGAATATTGCTGCCGCTGAGGCTTCAGTCCAAATGTGTCTCGCACACGTCGTTCTCAAGCGTTGAGCATCTCTGTGACGTCGTTGTGGCGAATTTTGCGAAAATATCTTGGACTACATCCTTACAAGATTAAATTGACGCAAGAACTGAAGCCGCTTGACCACCAGAAGCGTCGTTCGTGAATTGGGCTGAGCAACAACTTGAAAATGATTCGGATTTTCATCGAAAAATCATCTTCAGCGATGAGGCTCATTTCTGGCTGAATGGCTTCGTCAATAAACAAAATATGCGGTATTGGTCAGGCAGCAATCCACATGTACTCCATGAGTCATCATTGCATCCCGAAAAAATTACGGTTTGGTGTGGTTTATGGGCCGGCGGCGTCATTGGGCCGTACTTCTTCCGTGATGATCAAGACCGGCACGTTACTGTGAATGGGAATCGCTACCGTTCAATGATAACCGAATATTTTTGGCCCCAATTGGATGATATGGACTTGGAGGACATGTAGTTCCAACAGGACGGCGCCACAAGCCACACAGCGAATGTCACCATCAATTTATTGGAAACCAAGTTTGGAGAACGTGTTATCTCACGAAATGGTCCAGTCGCTTGGCCGCCTCGATCGTGCGATTTGACGCCGTTAGACTATTTCCTGTGGGGCTACGTCAAGTCTATGGTCTATGCCAACAAGCCAGCGACGATTGATGAACTTCGTACGAATATCGGCCGTTTTATGCTTCAAAACAGTTGAAAATTGGGTTCAGCGTCTGGACTTCTGCAAGCGTGCCCGTGGTGGCCATGCAAAAGAAATCGAGTTCCATACATAATGGCATCGAACGTACTTTTACAGGAATAAAGAATTTCATTGACATCCAAAACCGTTTTTGTTTTATTTAAAAAAGCTTTTGTAGCGCTCTTATTGAAAAACCCTGTACAAAGCATTGTTCTTGTTTAAAATACCTTTTTAAATAATGGATCGAAAGTTTGGTGCAG
The DNA here is from genome assembly GCA_949372485.1 of Cheilosia soror. NCBI lineage: Eukaryota > Metazoa > Arthropoda > Insecta > Diptera > Syrphidae > Cheilosia > Cheilosia soror. The sequence goes on from OX443561.1 coordinate 82,890,570, forward strand.
ATATAATTTAATCACAAGGGACAAGGCGAACAACGGACATTATTGAATATCAAATAAAGTTGGTTGAGACCCCACCAAGTGGGGAGTCCCTCTGCTTGGTTGTCCCTCAGGGATGAACTCAAAGACTCGTCGAGCTAGTGCGTTGCTGTCCATATGCCCGCCATCTCAGTCGCTGTATTTTGACCAGGTCAACATCACTATATAGCCCGTAAAGTTCATCATTGAATCTCCTCCTCCACATTCCGTCGATAAAAATTGTACCGAAAATCACTCGAAGAATCTTTTTCCTAAAGCGTGCCAAGAGGTTTTCATCAGCTTTCGATAAGGCCCATGCTTTTGCAGCATACAGCAGGACCGGGATGATTAAGGTCTTGTAGAATATTTTCCCGGTTCTGCGAGAGAGGGCTTTACTTCTTAGATGCCTACTTATCCCGATTGGTAAGAATGATTCTTCGTTTGATTTGAAAGACGATTTCGTTTTGTGAGGTAATTGTAGAGCCTGGGTATCCAAAGTCTTTTACTACTTAGAAGTTATATCTGTCCACTGTGACGTTTTGTCCGAGTCGTCGATGTTGAGAGTACTTTTTCGATGACAGTATTTACTTTGTTTTGTCCTCATTAACAGCCAGACCCATCTTCGTAGCCTCCGTTTCAATGCTTGCAAACGCGCAGTTGACAGCTCGCTTAGTTCTCCCAAGAATGTCAATATCATCTGAATATGCAAGTAGTTAAATGGATTTTTAAAAAATATAGGAGCTATATAGGACCTGAAAAATGTGCATTTCAATAATCTGACGATTTGAGCGTAACGAGGAGGATCACAAACTCGTTAAAAAATAGGAAATGGGAATGTTTTTCTTTTTTGCAAGGAAATAATTCAAGGATAATGTTAAAAATATCACCTCCATAAACCGAAGTAACAAGAATCGTCAATAAAGTTTAGCGCTTAAAGCTGCTCGTTTCTCCCTCTTTCACTCTTTCTCTATTTCTCACTCTCTCGCATCGTTCCCACATTACTTTTCGTTCAAATTTCAATAAAATGTTTGTACCTATAGCATTTTCTTGCCTTTTATTTGTCACATTCAATTAATAATTAAAAAAAAATAACCTTTTCCAAACCGTCAGATTAAGAAAATCGATCTAGATCTAGTAAACCGTCAGATTATAGATCAGCAGGACATCAAGCTAAACCATCTGTATGAAAGTCTGATGCTCTCGATATTTCAAAATGGCTGTATTTTTTCATTTTCAAAAAAACCGCTGCGAGCTTGCGTCTCATCCCAACCGTCAATCTTTTTAATGGGACCTTCGTTTGGGTTCACTTAATATCCCCTTTTGATGGAGCTCGAGCCTGTAAACGCTTCCTCCACCTTAAAAGGTGATTAGATTATGATATAATCTTCAAAATCCAATAGGTCCCCACAACGCTCTATGAATCCCCATTTAGCATCATGGGCTCCCTACTACCTATAATAATTTTTTTTAAGAAGACGTTACACAACCCTGTCGAACACAGAGGCCTTACTCTGCAAGTGTCGGTTTTAATGTGTATAATACAGTATTTCCTCCCGATTCCGCGTGAGGATGCACTTTTTTTTTGACAGATGTGCGCTTCTAAATAAATGGTCAGCATAGAAAGCTATGATTGGTTTTTTTTAATTTTGTATAAAAAGGGGATTCCAAATCCTGGAGCACTCAGACGAATCACGGTCCATTGTACTACCAAGCAAAAACCCCTTTTTTGGTGGAGGTGGAGTGGTGGAGAAACTCTGATATTATTCGTTTCTCTTTTATGGTCGGTGGCAGAGTATTGCTACCCCCCGCCGCTGGGGCTCGTTTCAAACCAACGCCGCTCGGAAGTCTTCACCACACTATATAAGCTCGATGAATAACAAATACTGCACGACTGATGACACGTGCTAGCGATAATCTACGACATTCCACTCTCCATACTCTTCCGAACCTATGTATGATTCTATGTTCCTAAATTCTATGTTCCAAAACGATATGGAGCGTCAACTCACAACGACCCATTTAACCCCTAATGGCTCATTTATTCCGACTACGAGTCCACGCACGTAACTCCCTCTTTCTTCTACTCCAAGTTGGTCGCCTTTTCGTTCCTCTCCCATGCATGATGGAATAAGTATAAGGTGGTCTCGTCGGCAAAAAGTAGTCCCTTAACTATACAAACAATTTGCAAACAAATTCGTCCGCACACAACCTTTCGCTTCAACAAGCAATCAAACGCTAACTGAACGTTAAGGGACCAAAAAACGAACGATTCGGCAGCCGACGAGACCACCTTATACTTATTCCATCATGCTCCCATGTTTCACTCTGCCCGAGCTGCCTCAAGGCTCACCCCGTTTCCTGTCGTTTTTTCATTGATCGAAGTTAGGAATTATCAACGAGCCATAAGAAGTTTCGCTCCAACCAATCTTTCGGACTTACTGCCCAACGACTTGTAGCTTTTTTGTTTCGTCTAGAGATATAGACCTACAAGTGGTAATGAAACTTCCGGAGGCAGATTTTCTGACCCTGCTGAAAGCTGCGGAACTACTTGAAATGGGGTCAATATCCAACAAGAATATCGCTAACTACATCGATAGGCAGGCTGGGCTTAAGGCGCTAGGCTAGAAGGTTCATCATCATCAAATCGGAACTAGTCTGGAGTTGCCGCTCAGAGCATTAAGCTCGCAGATTTATATCAGATTATGTTGGGTACCTGGACACTGTAATATTGATGCCAACGAAAGGGCCGACCTCCTGGCCAAAAACGGAGCAGAGCTTTCACAAAATTGAACAATGGAGGGCATAAAACCACGAATAGGAGTGACCAAGATAATTATTCTTGAGAAAATAGGGCAGACCTAAAATGGCCACATAAATAGAAGGGTCTCAAAAGCCCCGTGGCCAAAGATAGGAAAAAATCTAAAGAATTGTTAAAAACCTGAAGTACAGATCAAAGTATCGAATGTCTATATACTCGCTAGGCATTGCCTTCTGAAAAGGACGCTAGAAGATTAGGTTTAACAAACACGTGCTGATATTGTGAGGACCTATATGTCGCACAGGATATTATTCATCTTCTCTGCGAATGTGAAGATAATGCTCGGAATAGATGGAGGCACCTTGACCTTCTTCGACAATCTAGTGTAGGTTGGCTTCTCAAACAATATTAGGTTTTGCAGAGAAATTAACTGTTTTGGCTTAGGTTTTGACCGTGAAGGTTCTCTTCACAACCTAACGTAACCTTGTGCAGTAGGTATTAGTGGCGGAGGTCATTATGTGATGTTCGGAATGATGAAACGTTTCATATTTCTCTAATGGACAAGATCTGGATAACATAGAAGTTAAAAAAGACTCATAGGACATAACTCTAACGAGGAAAAGCTGACTAAGCAGTTATTTTTTCGAATCGTACTTCCAAATTGGCACAATGGAGCCAAATTAATGGTCTAAAGCTACGATTAAACGGCCATTTTTTTGAGTCATTTAAATGGCGCTCTGACGTAAAAATCCCGTCACAAAGCAGTCATTTAAACGTCTCTCTGTGTAATCGCCATTTTTGGCAGCGTCATTTAAATGACTAGAAAAATGGCGCACCAAATGACATGAATTAAGTGCCATTTAAATGGCGGAAAAAAATGGCCGTGTGATCGCTCTTTAATGACGCCTAGGACAAATGACTAACGGAAAATTCTAAATGACTCGCAGTGTCCGTCATTTGATTTTGGGACACAAATGACGATGATAGTCATTTCGTGTGATCGCTATTTTTTCAGTGACGAATCGTAACTTAAATGTCGCTCTAATGCAACATATTTTCCTGACGTCACAGCGCCATTTAAATGACTCAAAATAATGGCCGTGTAATCGTAGCTTAAGTGAGCCGTGACGATCATACTTAGGGCTGTGTACCGCCTAAGGCTAAGACCCAATAAATAGACCCTTGCAACTAACTAACTAACATCTGCTATTTTCGGACCAGTCTTTGTCAAGGTGTCAAAACCAATTGTAAAGGTGTGATCAGTGGTAGATCCGAAGCATGGTAGCAGGACGAATAACAGTTCCCGCCGATTAGCTTAGACACAACCGGATGCAAAGTCGGTTGACACTGGCTTGCATTCATGGCACAGTTGCAAATACCTATGTCTTCGCATTCTGGAATAGAATTAATTGGCCAAGAAGGGCTTGGTTAGTGGTAGCACTCATTTTCTGTATCCACAAAAATAAGAACTTTGACATCCTATGACAAAAATTCAATGAAACGCTGACCCAACGAGCAATTTTATTTCCACGTCCTTGCCTCTTTCCGCTGATTGCAATCATTATTTTGGCCAATTGTACCGTTGCTCACATAAAGATACTGAACAACGCGCCACAAATTACCAAAAATAACTTATGATTGATATTTTGATTCAATCAAAAGGATTGTGTGTTGTGTGCCCCAATATTCATGATTTTAGAGACCCCCAACGACATCAGCCGTGTATGTTTATAAATCACCGTCAGTCCTGGTCATTGGTCCCAATTTCATCATCTCTGATGAGGCCCGTCAGTCCGACTAAGAGTTATGACGACCGATGAGCGGCGCGGCGGCGATCACTGATGAGTAGTAGCAGCTTCAGTACAACTGAGACGAGGACGAAGAACAACTCCCAAAAACAAGGTTATCTCCCGATCAGTGTGGTTGTGGGATTTCCCAGAGCGCCTCTGTCCTATCTCAAGGCTCTAGAAATTGGCTCATTACCGCATTATGAATGCGTTCGCCAAATCAACTTGCATAACTTCGCTACTATACGCTCGGATGCTTCTGGGTGGCGGTATACATCACACACCGAGTTAACAGCGGATGATTAAAGTCGTTATTTGCGAGGAAGAACAAGAAGTCGGCAGCGGCAGCGGCGGTGGTGGTGGTGGTGGTGGTTGTGTAGAGGCAGTTGTAAGACAGCAGCCAGTACGAGCAATCAAATCAAGGCGGTCCACGTCGAAATGGTAAGATGAAAACATCATTATGTCAACCAGGGGCTATGATGATGTTTCGATATTGGGTAGGGCCAATCAACTCGGTGACGGTTTTTTTTCGTATCCCCTCATGACCGATTCATTGTTGGGAGTTTTGAGGATTCTTAACTGCGTGCGGTGATCCCGCAGAGATTGATGGGGCGCCCTCTTGCATTATGGATGAGTGCGGATATTTTTTGTCTGTTTACCTGCTTTCATTTCAGTGATCTTCTGATCTGACATCAGGCATAAGGGTCCGAGAGGTGTGGGAGGTGACCTTATATGGATGATGTTTATGAGGTGATTACAAGATCATATGAACGACGGTATTTAGAGATGGTCTCTGATGATGGCCTACTGAGCGCTTTTGGGAGTTGTGCGCCATAAGTGGCTGTCTTGTACAGAGTTATGAATACAAGTCAATTTTGCGTCACCATTAGATGGTGCTAAATAAGGCCAAGAGAAGGGACAGGAAGTAGTTTCTGTTGTGTACGTCCCAAATGTAAAACGAAGGTTAGAGGGCAGTGAATCCTTGTATTGTTTCATGGTCATACTTGTCATAATTATTACTCGTAGCCACACGTACATTAGCCCCTCTTATTGACCCTGCTACTCACTTAAAATCAAATTATTGAAATGTTAACGTAAACGTTTTGAGTACCAAGATTTCACATTGTGTCACCAACATTAACCTTACAATGCTGACGAGGGCGATATGTGATGACGATGACGTTTGTTGCCACAATGTACGTTGTGTTCATTTGTGTGTGCACGATGAAAGAGCAGATTGCACACATGTCAATACACTCCATATACCTATATATACTCGCACACCATGCATCCTGGCAAGATGTTAGAGGATGCTGATTGCACACATTATTCAATGAACAGGATGTCGCATCCGGAGAACCGGAAGGACAATTGATTTACCTTAATCCAGGTGATTTAATAAATTGACATTTGTTCTTGTTTTATTGGGTATAGTGTGTAGCAGCTATAGCTGCTTGGTTGGGTGAGTGTTGTTAATGTCCTCAATAACGGGTGAGATTTCTCTCTGATGGGGGTGCATTTAATGGGTGATATTTTTGTCTTGTTTCCTCTTGCACAATGGCATGTTGTCAAACATGGAAACTTGTGTATAATCAAATTGGAAATTTAATGGATGAAGTGATGTTAATATTGATACTGTTTTACACAGAATAGGACAATTGTTTGAGTGATCATTTTTGATAGCAAGGTGTTTAAAGTGGTGGACCGAGCATTTGCTGGTTTATTTGGCAGTACTGTTTTGTCTCAATTTTGAGAAATTACCAAAAATTTGGCGAGCTTTATAAAGGCATTCCATTCGATTTTAAAGTCAAGTTATGATGTAGGCGTAGTGCTATTACGGTCGACACAACAATAAATCTCACTCAGAAATGGCTTTTGAGGATCTACACTCGTTGCGCACATTATTCGTTCTTTTTTTTACTGTCCTTATGGGAATTTGACAGGCATATTCACTTGGTACTTTATATGAAGGGTAAATTTTTTTGCTGTTTGGTTTTTCAGGCTGATTATTTTGACAGTTAACGAATGATTCGTGGCTCCTGTCAAAGTAAAAAATTTTCAGTTACCATTACCATTTTACCATGGATAGACTTACGCCCGAACAACGTTTGCAAGTTATTGAATCTAATTACCAAAAATCGTGCTCAGTAAAAAATGTGTTTAGAGCACTTTGTCCATTTTATGGTTGTCGTTGGCCTTGGATTTACCCTTAGGCTAAATAGGCCCAGGCCTAGGGCATCACGACAGATGCGGCACCACGAAAACTGCAAAGCAAACGCAACAATTGAAATTGAATTTACTATGAGGTCTAGTTCACAGAAGGTTTAAGTGATGAAGAATAGGAAGAATTGGAAGGATCGTCATGTAAATTCAATTTCAATTGTTGCGTTTGCTTTGCAGTTTTCGTGGTGCCCCATCTGCCAGACCTTTCCGACTTTTGAACCGAGTTTTCTCTAAGAAACAATGGCCACAGCTTCTTGAAATTCCATGATAGAGTCAACACGTATTGTTCTGTGGTTTGGTAATCTGTAGGTATACCGTAAACCCTTAGACAAAGAGTAGAGTTTGTCAATTCATGCGCCTTCCGCACAAATCATTAAAATTATGCATGTTTTATGATTTTATTTGATGCATGCATTTTTTTCTCATTCTTTTGTGTCAGTCATGTCTCATGTCGTTGGTAACACTGCAGATAGGAGAGCGAATGAAGAACTCGTATGGGTTTTAAAAATCGAGGGTTTTAAAAAGGAAATAAGTTCTTTTATATTTTCTGTTTTGTCACTTTTATTTTTATGCAAAATGTGTGCCTGTCACCCGCGTCTGGCCAGACCTTGTGGTTGACGGGAAGGTATAAAAAGCTATAATTGACAGAAGGGTTAAAACAAAACTTCACCAAATTCTTCTAAATATTATTAAATACAGATTAATGTCTTAGGCATTCATAATAATACCACATTTTTACATAGTTTGCAGTTTTCGTTTGGTTTGGTTTTTTTTTTATAAATAGGCATAAACCAGCAATGTGCTGGATCTACCACAATTTCTGAATATATTTTTTAAATCTATCATTGTACCCAAAAAATACTACAGTTCGCATTTCGTTCGCTTCGAATTCCCCGGAAGAAGATTGTGTTCGCCGGCGAGTTCATTTGAGAATCCTAAGCGACACCTCACCAATATCGTGTTAAATGCTTGGCTTAGGTGCGAATGTCAATCTAGGAATCGTCAGGGAATAATTAAAGAAGAAAATGCGAACATCTATAGAACGTTTATGTGAATTGGAAAACGGTTTGCAAATTTACGGGGAACCATTGGTGGTAAAGAAGAATATGTGAGATATTTGTCACTTGTTTATACACTGCTGAACTCTTTTTGTTATCTTGGGTCAAGGTGCCTACACCAAAGTAGGTAAGCCTTTTAAATTCTTAGCAAATTATATTCACATTGAACTGTAAAACTATTTTTCTTACATTATACCCACGAATCATTTCCCAAAGTATTGAGACTTCGAAACACCCTGAAAGTATATTCAAAATGGGCAATGCAGACAAACTTATTTTTTAGATCCTAAATAAAAATACTTGCACCACAAACTTGTTAAGCTTTCCATTTGACGTGTCCCAGCTACTGGTTTTTGGTTTAAAGTCGACGGTCAGATTTAGTGGAACGTATCGAATACTAATAAAATCATTTTTAGTGTCCAGCCATTCACAATGGTGAATATTTTCATTTAAAATTATCTATTATGGCCGTCAAAATATTTAAGTTGATGATTAAAATTGATTATTGGTAAGGTCCATTGTCAATAGACAATATTTACCAGATAATAAATAAAAGGAAATATAAAATAGGGCACCATTTGTTATAAAGGCCTAGGGCCCAAAAAATGTAAATCCGGCGCTGGTTGTCGTAATCGTCCTACTGTGCAGGCTACGTAAATAATCAAAATTGATGTATATTGGTCTGCTGAGCAACCTAGAAGAAGAACTAAGAACTAACCGTTTGTTATAGTTTATAAACCGGTGGCATTATTGGCATCATTCTTCAAAGATGGTGATGGCCAACAAATTTCGCATTAGAGCGACATTTAAGCTACGATTTGTCATTGAAAAAATGGCGATCACACGAAATGACTATCATCGTCATTTGTGTCCCAAATGACGCTGTCAAAAATGGCGATCACACAGAGCGACATTTAAATGACTTTGTGACGGGATTTTAACGTCAGAGCGCCATTTAAATGACTCGAAAAAATGGCCGTGTAATCGTAGCTTTACCATAAATGGTGCTGATTTCGGACTTTTGTTTGCCCAAAATAGAAGAGGTGAGTTTGGTCGACATGTCACACAGCACTCGAATACATGGACATATTGCGAGGAGATTTTGGTGAACAATTCATCTCACGTTTTGGACCTGATAATTGGCCGCCTAGATCGTGCGATTTGACACCGTTAGACTATTTTTTATGGGGATATGTGAAGTCTCTCGACTATACGGATAAGCCAGCAACTATTGCCGCATTGGATGACAACATAAACCATATTATTGTGTAGACACCAGTCGATATATTGGAAAAAGTATGCTAAAATTGGACATTTCCACATGGACCACAGACGCGGTCAAAAAGGAAATGGCAAGAATTGATTAATCGACCTTAATAAAAATTGTGGGCGCAGTAGCGCAGTGGTTAGTGTGCTGGGCTACTGTGCGAGGGATCCCAGGTTCAATCCCCGGAAAAACCCAAATTACATCTTAAAAAGTTTTTTCTACTGCGCCACCTCTCGCGAACGTCTGACAAACATCCGAGAGTACGACTGTCATGTAAAAGCTTCTCAATTTAGCCGTTCGGACTCGGCATAAAATTGTAGGTCCCTTCCATTCGTCCCAAAAATAGAAACTCACACAAAACGAATGGTTGCGAGAAGCTAGAACTTGGGCGTCAAACGCCTGTTGTGCCACCTATTTATTTATTTATTTTTTAATAAAAACTTCACTCAAATTTGCAAATTTTTGTTGTTTTTCTTTCAATTTTAAAAACCAAACGTTAAAAAAATCACCCTATGTTGTCCAGGTCCACTGTTGTTATATCGGCTAAGTACGACACCCATTTGGTAATTTCGAATTAATTAAGATACAATAAAGTTATATTGGATTTCTAAAAATCTTCATTATTAATCAAATAACAACAAATTTCGTGATTTTATTAAAGGTTGTTGTATTGGCTAAACATCTTTTAAAACAGAATGAAAGCACATTCAATTGCGGTGTTCTTAGTACTTGTCATTTGGATTTTAGTTTAATAATTTGATACACGACTCAAGAGGATACGCAAAGATGTTCTAATCACCAGTTGGCGGGCTTGTACTCGTCGCTCAATTAGCGCAAGTGGTAGTCACTTGGTCAATTGAGAAAAGTCGAAGTGCAGGTTCACTTCCTGACAGGGGAAAACAGAAATGTCTTCCCAAGTGGATATCTACGAAGAATTGACTGTTAGAATTCAAAAACTATTCAAAACAATCACTTCAAAGGGGAGTCTAATGATGAATTAGTGGTGTAGTTCGAAATAGCTATCATTCCTACCAAAGTGACTGTGTCTACGAGTTGTTGTTAATGTAATTCTCTCAAACAATAATTCAGAGACTGAAATTCGACATAATTTCCCAACAGAAATTGTCAGGGTCTATCCCAAACAAGCGAGAATCGTTGTTACTCCTCGCTTCCCCACTCAGCAATGTCTTGTCGTATTTAGAAAACAAAACAAATTCAATTACCAATAAATAACTCAAATTATTATAAAAGAAGTCTTTCTATGTGTCCAAGTTCTACCTTTCCATAAACTCAAACACTCCCTGTTTCTACTGCTTATAATTTATCTGTGATCTTAAATTGCTCACTCACAACAATATATTGTCCTGCAAAATGTCATTGTTACATTTTATCCAAAAGAAGATACATCGTATGTGCGTAGATAGTAAGTAAGCAATACCGAACACACATCAATAATTAAACAACAAATTTCTTACAGAAATTTATTAAGTATTTAATTATCTTCTCAATACTGAACACTGAAGTCAAGAAGACACTCTCCATTTTTTTTTTCTTGTATCCCAAATTTCGTATTGTAAGTATAATGGAGTGGAGACATAAAGTAGTGTCCTTTTGTTATCAATAATTAAAAGGGACTTTTGTCCTCTTGAGGATTTTGTTTTTTGCTGATTATTTCCGGACAGAGACTTTGTTATTGTTATTTTATTTTTGTGTAAATAGAAATTTGAAGATTATTCACCCTTGAAAAGCCATCATTTCTATTTTTCCCTTTTGTGTCGTGAGACGAACGCATAAAGCTTTTTGTTGAAAACTGTTTGTCATTGGATAGCTGTGAATAGATAAACAATTATCTTTACTATAGCCAGAATGCACTTAAAGTAAATTGGGTTGTATCGCACACCAAATGCGGCAGTCACGAATGTTGCGCACATTTCCCAAACATTACAAAATCATTCCATTTTGCATAGGTGCGCTTGTATCCTACAAATCACGATTCATCTTATAAGTCATTCATCTCGTATTTAATCAAATACAATAAGTAAGACAATACTAGACTCTAGAGCACATGTGCGGAAGATGATTATACATGTGCGAACGATTTTATACATGTGCGCTTGATTTTGATAAACCGTAAGTGCATTTTTGGTTTATTTATGAATTTCATTTTCTAAAAGATATTAAATTTTGTCCTACGGGAAGTTTCTACGAAAATCTGGTACTCATTATAGTCTGCATGTTGTACAAAAGAACATTTGAAGTTTTATCGCATAAAATATTCAAGCAACAAATTATGCGATAAATCTGAAAAATTTAAAGTGTTTCAAGTCTTTTCAGGAATTATTCTAATCCGCTATTATAAGCCGAATCAGATGTGCGGACCTTCCCTGAAGCAAAAAAAAATGTTCCCCGAGTATATCGACCGAAAATGTTTACACCCACATGTGCCTCGAATTTAGGAGCACAGCATGTGCGCTTAGTAACAATTTAGTCAATTCTCCTGCGCACATGCGTATTTGGCGTATTCCTTGCATCGATTATTCGGGTTTGCGAATCGTGCATGTATGTAGGCTAGGCTCCCGCATTTTTAAAAGATCACCACATCCACTGGCGCAACCAAGAAAAACAAAAAGGTTCGCACATACGCTTGCGTTTAGTGAGCAATTGTTTTTTTCTACATAAGTGCTTTTTCATCAAACATAGTTTTGATTGAGTTTTATCTGCCAAAAAAAATCGCGAAATCAGTTAAAAATATTCCCACTTTTTTATGTAGATAAGTGGTAGGTATGCGGTTAAACTCACTCTTATAAAGCCGGGCCTCACGATTCAACTATCACGCGCATCATCCCTTGGAAAATGCGAGAGGCAGATCGTCTCTTTACATTAAAGAAGCACTCCTAATACATAGTTATAAAACTCAATTCTATGCAAATAAGTTCAGTCTTGGTAAACATAAACCACTTAAGGCGCCTGTCCATTTGAGAGTAAAAATGCTGCGAGCAGCTCTCAAGCAGCTCCCGAGAGCAAACTCGCAAGTGGACATAGTCTTGAGAGTAGTTCGCGGAGAGTTAACTTTTTACTCTCGAATTTCGAGCTTTTTCAAAGTCACTCGCAAGTGGACACATGTTCTGGTCACTATCGGAGATTAGCTCGCAAAATTCCAGCATGGTTCGTATTTTGGGAGCAGCTGTCGAGAGTTGACATGGCAAAACAATGGGTATCGGAGAAAATAGTATTCCCAGTACACACTCGCAAGCAATACCAGGGCTTCCCTTAATTTGGTATCCTTTTTAAAAATATGTGGCCTAACAGATTGAATTAATATTGAAATATTATTACTTGTTGAAATCCCTGAACTCCTGATGAGCATCTTCTATTTGAAGCTCTCTTGCAAGAGCAGGCCCTTCACCAAGTTGCCGACGACGATCTACCCACGGTTTAATCCAGCATTTCTGTTTTGCTTCATTCTATTCATTAAGAACAGTCCTAATAATTATTAACGCAGCGGTAACCTTTTTCTTGTAAGAATACATTTTAACGGGTAACTAGCAGACGATATATCAAGTTCAAGTGGACACGGTTATGAGAGTACTCTCAGGGAATCTACTCTCAAAATGTTATCAAAGAACTCGCGAGATTAAAATCTCGAAACTATTACTCTCAAATTCAAATGGACAGCCACCCGAGAGTAACTCTCGAGATTTTACTAGCGACAGTACTCTCAAATGGACAGGCACCTTTAGACTACCACATCGGATAGTGTTACTTCCCACCGGGATATAAACTGGTATACGATGACCTCGATCGCCTGTTTGACTTCTCGGATCTAATTTATTATCGGTGGTGACATTAACGCGAAACACACTTTCTGCTTTCTGGGGTTCAAGATGCAATTCAACGAAAGGCAGTCTTGGGGTGGACTTTTTTTACAGGAAAGCCAGCATATTGGTCAACTGACTAAAATAAAATCCTTGACCTCGTCGACTTATTTATAGCAAAATGGATAACCAAAAACCTGACTAAAGTTGAAGAATACTGTGATCTATGCTCAGACCACTCAGCAGTCACTCTGCAAATAGGTGTAAATGCAGCAAAAAAAGAACGACCGCTTAGGTTAACTAGTAACAAAACCAACGTTTTCAGAAAAGACTGCAAGGAAAATGTTGTATTAAATGTACCGCTAAAGACACAGCTTGAAATAGAGAACGAAATTAACAATTTTGTAGAAGCCATTCAAGGCGCAGCGTGGAAAAATACTCCTTGTCGCTAGATAGCAACACGGAACTACAAAGTCAAATATCAGCCTGAAATCGAAGACCTCATAAGAAAAAAGGAGAGCGCGCAAGAGATGGCAACAATCTCGAGCGCCCCCATATAAAACCTATCTGAACCACCTTTGCATTAAATTAAAAAAAAAATCCTGTAAATCCTTTGACTGCCGATAAGAGCTCGAACTAATCACTATGGAAAGCCTTGAAGTCCATTAGGGAACCCATAACCCATAATTAGCCGAGCATCTAGAAGAAACCTTCAAACCGTTCGATGGACAACCATTGATCGAAGAACCGAATGCTAATACGGCATAAGACAACTATATATTTTATGCTGTATCTCTATCCGAGCTTAGAATGACAATAAGAAATCTGAAAAATAACAAGGCTCTAGGATATGATCTAATCACTGGCGAAATTTTGAAGGAGCTACCGAAGAAAGCATTAGATAGTAGAGCAACTTACTACATTTTAAATGCCTCATTGAGAACATATAACAAAGGCAATGGAAAGTCGCTGAAGTTGTTATCGTTCCGAAACCGGGGGAATGTGCAAACGATAAGAAATCATTTAGACCCATTTCCCTTCTGCCGATAATATGTAAATATTATTAAACATTTAAGTGGCCTCAACTCCAAATGCGTTTCGCCCCGATGTGTATGTATGTAAAGTCTGTGAAAAACTTCTGTTTAAATGAATACAACCAGTAATTGAAGGAAAACGCTTGATCCCGGACCATCAATTCGGTTTTCGGGTCAAACATTCCACAATCGATCAGGTGTCGAATGACAAATGAAATTTAAAAAGCTCTAGAAGGGAAACAAATTTGCTCTACCGCTTTTCTCGACGTATCGCAAGCACAAACCAGTAAGAAATGGACATAACGGACTTTGCCTACAAGCTGTTGGCACCATAGGATTTATTTATGTGTTGGGCCTTTATAAATCAACTAGCAATGCCCGCGGCTCCGCCCGCCGGTTTCATTTCTTTTCAATAAAACTAAATTTATATGACTTCTGTGTGTGTTTATAGATATACTGTCCTCTTATTTAGTTTACAAAATATTTTAACGCAATGTTTTTGTGTAAACTATACACGATATTTTTTTTAGTGGGAGCAAGTATATACAAATTACCACTGCAGCTCACACGCGACCATGCAACATATAGCTGTCCATGTGAAAAACATGGCTGTCGGAGGTAAACTCCAGCAATAGCCGAGTAGCTCCAAAAATAACCCCTATATCTCCGTTTCCCCTTCCACCATCTTCTCCCTAAGTAATAACTTATATTGGAGCCGGAAAATTTAGCCAGTACAATGTTGTAAGAAGTTTTAGTTTAGAATCGGCCAAATAGTTCCAGAGTTAGTCCCTACCACCGCTTTACCTATCCCTCCCCCGTCCCAACTTATTCCTTACGTAACCTGCAGATCTCATATTATGTAGATATGTACAAAAGTGCATAGCTACATACTTACGCATCACAAACTCCTTATAGCTACGTAGTTTGTTTTATGCATATCCATTCCCTACATCAAATTCAACTACGCATTTCATGAGCATTTACAATTATGCATTCTGAATGCCCGTCGTGCGAGTTATCATTCTATTTTTAGAACGCAAATCAAAACTACCCTTCCTAAGCACAACTGCAATCGATAAAGCGATTTTTTCGCACTTGGCCAAATAAGATCTTATTTCAATTTATTATATCTCACCCTCTGAATGGAGTAGAAAAACGAATGTTAGCTCAAAATACTCGGTAAAATATTGCCTAACAATTAAAAGCATAACTTGAATTGATATACATAAATTTATGAGTATAATGGCAAGTTAAGCGTAAAAAGGGCGAAATTGAAAAGTGTGTTTGAAATCGTTTTCAACCCTTGTAGTACGAATTTTTTAAAACAATGAATGAGGCATGTAATAATTTTGACTTATCTATCAATATACAAACTTTTAAGTTCATACGGCTTAAGGTTCGTGAGACCCCTCTTATTCCCCGCGACCCCTTTACTCCTGAGCAATTCTCACCCACCCTACGGACTAAGTTGGCCACAAATCTATAATTCACAAAAAAAATTATGAAAATCGGACGAATGGTTCTCGAGTTATGGAGAAACGAACAGACGGACGTTGCATTTTATAAGTAGTATGGAAGGGAAGAAATTACGGCACACGCATACTTAGTAAAATCATATGGCAGTTGCACCTGGCAGTGGTTTATGGCAGTGGGGCTGTGTTCGGAAGGTTTCTTCTTTTTTTTTTTCAGTTACACTTCGTTCACATCACAGTTTAGTTTTAGAAAATGTTAAATTGTTCAAACTGTTGATATCAATTAAAATTGGCGATGTAAAGTAATATTCACATAAGAATGAACAAACGCATTGATAATAATATGCGAACAAACCACTTTTGATGCATTTGTATAACAAAAAATTGCTCATTTTACTATTGCAAGAGTACCTAGAATAATAAATTAATGCATCAAAATATGGGAAAAACATAACGAAATTTCGAACTAAAAATGTTTGCCTCGAAGGAAAACACCCTTGGTGCGAATTTTCACAAGTTTATTCAAAATTCACGATATTAAAACCCGCTCCACAAACTTTCAAATACAAAATTCGTTCGAACTTCTGTAAACTTAAATCAAAGATTGTTAAGTAGTAGAAATTGATATTTGAACTTGGCGAACTGTTGCGACAAATAAATGTTCATGTGAATTGACTGTCAAAACATGTGAAAATATTCTTTTCACTTATACCATGTTCCCACCAACGTGATTTAGCTAAATTCACTTGATTTAGCTAAAATCATGTCATTAATTTCGTGATCTATGATATATTTTCATGATTGCAAAAAAAAAATTAAAAAATTGGTTCGGAAAAGATTTGCTTCTGGAACTTTGGAATGAAGAGCTTCAGGAATTGACAGCAATGTCAAAACAAAATGTCAAAATGAAACTCTTTTCGTGATTTATTTTTCACTTTGGTTTATTCACGTGGTTATCCTTTATTTGTTGTTTTAATTTTGTTATTAGGTCTGTTTTATTGCACATCTATCTCAGTGAAGTAGACATTTTAACACGCAATTACAACAACCACGCACTGCTTGACACTTTATAGATGTGCAATAAGACAGGCTCATCCATACTACTTATAAAATGCAACGTCCGTCTGTTCGTTTCTCCATAACTCGAGAACCATTCGTCCGATTGTCATGATTCTTTTTCTGATTTGTAGATGTGTGGCCAACTTAGTCCGTAGGGTGGGTGAGAATTGCTCAGGAGTAAAGGTGTCGCGGGGAATAAGGGGGTTCTCACGAACCGTTAGCCATATGAATTTAAAAGTTTGTGTGTTGATAGATTAATCAAAGTAATTACATGCCTCATTCATCGATTTTCAAAATTCGACCTATAAGGGTTGAAAAACGTTTGCACCCTACTTTTCTATTTCGACCTTACTACGCTCAACTTGCCATTATACTCATAAATCTATGTATGTCATTTCAAGAAATGCTTTTATTTATTAGCCAATGCTTCACCGAGTATTTTGAGCTAAAATGCATCTTTCTGGTCCATCCAGAGGGTGAGATATAATAAATTGAAAATAGATCTTATTTGGTCAAGTGAGAACAAAATTATTTCTCGATTGCAGTTGTGCTAAGGGGTAGTTTTATATTGCGTTCCCAAAATAGAATATGATTACTCGCACGACTGGCATTCAGAATGCACATTGTACGTACATACTCATGTATGGCGTAGTTGAATTTGATGTAGGCAATGGATATGCATTAAACAAACTAAATATGTATATATGTACGTCTACGTACATATAAGAGGTTTGTGGTGCGTAAGTGATAGATACATATCTACATATATGAATTTGAGATCTGCAGCTATGGAAAGTGTAACGATATGATCGCGTAGTATAAATAATTACATCATACCTGTGACGAGTTTTTATTTATATGAAATCTTATGTCTGTTGACTTAGGACTTTCGGATCAGTACAAGTTACGTAAGGACTAAGTTGGGGACGGAGGAAGGGTGAAGGGGTGGTAGGGACTAACTCCGGAACTATTTGGTCGATTTTAAAAATTCTTTCAAGATTGTACCGGCTACATCCTCCGGATCAGTATAGGATAGTTAGGGTGTGGATGGGGGAAGGGGAAACGGGGGTATAGGGGCTATCTTCGGAACTACTCGGCCATTGCCAGAATTGACCTCCGACAGCCATGTCTTTCACATAGACAGCTATATATTGAATGTTCACGTGTGAGCTGTAGGCGTAATTTGTTTATAGCTACTTGCGCCCATTAAATAAATAACATGTAGGTATAGATTCGTTTGGACGCTATCGTGCTTTCAACAGACAGACAGGCAGACAAACGGACATGGCTAAATCGATTTAGAATGTGATCCTGATTCAGAATATATACATTTTGTAGGGTCTCCGGTGAATCCTTCTTGGCGTTACAAACGTAATGACAAAGTAAATATACCTTCCTGTGAAGGGTAAAACAAACGTGCATTGATAGCTGAAATAAATTTGAATTTAATTTAATAGTAAAGAAACCAGCGGGCGGAGCCGCGGGCGTTGCTAGTTGATGAATAAATGCTGAAAAAGTTAAAGTTTTTTGGAGACAAGGATAAAACACATCCAACTCGCTGAAAAGAAAAGAGACGCGAGCGTTTATTCGAAATGAGCTGTAAGAAAGAGACAGCAGTATAATAATGTATGGTGATGCCACAAGGTAATTGTAAGGTATAGTTCTAGTGTTAAACTAAACAACAATTCCAAAAGTTATCCCATAATTGGTAGCAATTTTAGCAAATTTGCTGGAACGTAAAATAAATCGCCAGCGATATTTTTTTCATTCACTAATATTTTTTATTCGCGGGTGATTTGTTTTTGCGACGAATTTCTTGTGAATTATAAAAAGTATTAGTTTTTCGAATGAGCGAACAAAATATTAGCAACGATATAAATTACATTTTCGCGCAAAATTAAGTTTAAATCATTCCAACCAGCCGTCTATCTACTTGCAGTATGATTTTATCTAAAATGTAAATAGTACCTAAACTTGGTTCCCAACATTTCTTAACATATCCCAATAAGTGGCCGCTTTTATGTTTTATTTACATTCCCGCCATTGATTTTGACATTTCACACGTATTCACAGACAGGGAAATTAATTCCGGGGCGAATCGGGTAGGTGCACGGAAAGTCGGCGGTCTAGTTCTCTGTGGTTTGTGATCGCAAGCCTTTGACAAGGTATGGAAGAAGGTATAAGCTAAGGAAAATCGTACCTGACAAATTGTACAGAATACTAGATCCTGCCTTGAAAACAGACTCTTTCGTGTTAAACATGGGACTGAATTTTCAGAATTCAAAGAAATCTACGCCGGTGTTCCGCGAGGAAGCATTCTCGGTCCAATTTTATTCCTGCTGTATACAAGAGATGTACCACAGGATGAAGGGACTATCGTACCAACGTTCGCAGATGATACAGCTCTTCTCTCTTCTCAATGGATGGGGCTGTCGAATCATCAACGCGAAAATTCCAAAATAATAATTTTTCCCGTCTTGTGATAATTTGAACCTACGCTCGAATATTTAAGGATTTTTCATATCCTATAGGTCATCATTTTGTCCTGCCAACTCATTTCATTCACACACTCCATTAAGTCGCCATTATGTTAGACAACTTGACAGTCATTATCTGCCTTCAAGTATTTTTCAAATAAAAAAAATCCCCTCCTTCAAATACTGACCCATAGTCCCACACTGAACAGTATTGATTACGCTATCCCCAAAAGCATTTGCCCACACAGCCACTTCCGCCAGCTTTTGGACAAACTCCAACAAACGGAAATATATTAACGTCATTGCCAATGCAAATTATGACACACTAACATTATTCACAACCAGTCATCAGCAATTTTTCATTTTTTTTTTAAATTGCTCCCTCTCGATGTCACAAAAATCCCACAGACCACAATAAATCCTTGCCGCGCGCCAGGAGCACTAGAACTTCATTCAAATCACGCAGTGATATTCAACCGAAACTGCCACCACTAAACTTTAGCCTCATTTGCGAAAGCTATACCCGCAACCATGTTTACCTCATTAAACATCGTTCAATCGTGCGCACATAACTGTTTTACAACACAAAATTGCGCCAAAAACCACTCGAACAATAAAACAACAAATGAAAAACGCAAAACAATCACACAGAGTAGAGAGCGGTACCTAGGACTAGCGACACCCCGAATGTGTGTCATCCGTTGTATTACATCCGCTTGGACACCACAAGCCACCGATATGCCAGGGACTACTGTGCGTCAGTCTATATAGCTGTATAGGTATAGGTATGTATTGTAATTCGTGCCAGAATCCAAATCCCCTCCCACAATCAGTTCTCTGTTACTAATTAGGTAATTGTCGGTTTCGATAACAAAACTAACTTTTCCATTAAGTTCCCCGGGCCCGGGTCTACCGCACCGCACGGACCAGGAGAAACGAATTACACCACAGAACAATCAGTCGTGTCGTACAGCCACTGAATTTATGGATACCACAGCAGAAAACTTTTTTCCACATATTCCATTCTAGATATATCCTTTAACTGTGCGACGGGACGTCTACGACGAGGAACAACCCTCCGGGTGCCATTACAACTTTTACCTCAACCCAATGCCAATGCTGGCTCCAAGTTTCACAACTCGGGAACAATTTTAAAGTTGTAGCGTCGTCATTTTTGAATATGCTAAATAAGTGTAATATTAATACTTTCGAGGAGGCATGGGAGGGGGTGGGACCTTTCCTCTAGTCGTATACACATCATATTCCTGTTTATGCAAATCCTCAGCACTAAAGCTATAACTATGATGCCAGGAGTCGGTGAAAGAGTATCACAAAAGCATCCCGGCGGTCGCTCTTCGTCATCGTAACAAGTTGAAATATGTTTCGGTTTGCCTCGAAAAACTACAATCACCGACGGCATTCTGAAACAATGGCACTACAGGGAGGACGATGACGATGACGATGAAACGGGTTTCACGACCCGCAGTCATCATAGTGGCAACATTCGTCGTCGTTGTTTTTTCGGTTCGCATAAAGTAAAATGCCAACATATTGTGATGGGGGAATAACATGGATACCCAGTGAGGTCTTTAAAAATTCACTAAACTATTAAAAAAATACGGATTAAGGGTCCTTTAATCCTCTCGCCATTTGCATTCCCTTTAAAGTGCAATTTATCCGAAATTAAACCTTTTGTCTTTCGGATTGGTGTTCTGGGGCCGTGGAGTGCCTTCGGTTGAATTATTTCATTAGTAGTCATAGTCGTCGTGGCAGGAGCCCAGGTGAGCCACACGGAACACATATGTGGATCCAATTAAAAACTCACTCGCCCATCCCGCCCGCCACCCCCTCGCGCTCATATTCGTTTCAATTACAGCTCGACAAAGGACTTGATTTCATGATATAATGAGACACAAACATCCACTCCACCGAACGAGAGGGGTATTAAGAGATAATAGCCCCGAGGGATAACGCTGCAAACATAAATATTTATTCCAAGGATAAAACGGAAATGAAAACGTCCGTTGTACCTTTGCAACCAAAAAACAAAAAAAAAAAACAGAAAAAAAGCAACCACTCACTCACAAGGGCAAGTCGAGTCTCGGACTCATCATCACCATCATGAACAGCAACTTTCACTCTGGATTAGTTTCCTTCGTTTGGCCCACAACACACAACGTTGTCATTATCCTGGCATTCCTCATGTCCTGCTCACATGTACAATGGTTACGATTAGAGCCGGGGCCATTTGAAGTGCTGATTTGTTATCCCAGACGACCACCAAACACCCAGTCTCTAGCACCTTTCGCTTTGCATCATGTACGCTGTGCTTGTTCTTTGTACGGCAGTGTGTATCCTTAATCACATGGGTGGCGTTGTTATGTGGTCGATGGGGGTGTTTATGACAACTTCGTTTAGGTTATGTTCATGGATCAGCAATCTTTTACTGTGCATAGTACTCCCATTCAATTGGGATTTCATTTTGCTGCTCTAGCTCTCCTGCTCCTTATGTCTATCTCTATCTCGATTTTCGAAGAGAACAAAAGAATGAAACACACGAAACACCCCCTGAGCTGAGTTTCTCTGGCCCAAAACATTTAACCAAATCCTGGGTCGACTCGAAGTGTAGTTCGAAGCGAAAATTTATAGTCCTTATGCGGAACGATATCATATGCGTGTATGTATATGACGGTTTCTATTATATGAGACTTGTGTGGCACTATCCTAGCGAATCGAGTGCCTTGCCTGATGATGCTGTCATGGGAGAAATTGTAACAAAAGAATCGCGCGTTTGTGTTTCCCTTTTACTTTTTTTTTGTCTGGCTTAGAGACGATGATTTTACTTTAGTCAGGAAAAGGGTTTTTGCCAACGAAAAGGAATCCCGTCAGGCATGTAATTAGATTTTCGAAGCAGGGCTACATAATAGCGACCATGATTGGAGGGATTTGTGTTCAATAATTGAAATCGGAGAAGGAAGGGTTTTCAAGGATAACGGTGGGGAGCATAGTTTTGGCATTTTGCATCTAAATGTGACGCCAATGTAAGTCGTCGGGAATTTCCATGTCGCTGAATTGTAGGAGCATCTGTTGTGAAACAGAACGTCACAGATCTGCCTTTGACATTTTTGTGTGGGGATGTTTTTGTGCGCTTTGAATTTTTTAGGTTCGTCTGTGGTCAACAAAATGCATCTGATATGTCAGTATTGTGGCAGAATTTATGACATATGAGCGGAGTTATGTGATGATGCTAATTCTGTCGCTGTATATACCTCGAATGCAGGCTGTCTGTCGCATAGGCTTTACATTTTGCGAATGAATATTTTTTGAGCTATTCAGGATGAATGTACATAATTTCACGCAATTGAATAACTCGTGAGCCTGTTTTGCGTGCGTCTCAAGGTTCGAGTAGTGTGAAGGGCTGATTTGATTTTCAAGTCGAAGTCATTATGTCGATTTGACAAACGAAACAAAAACAACTTCCGTCACCAATTGTTCACTTACTAATGAGACAATTTGGCTCCTGATCGATCACTCGTATATTCACGTGTAAATCGAACAATTTTTTATTTGGGACAAAACATACAAATTTACACTTTTTTTACGGAAAGTAAAGGGGTTTGGGATACTTCTTTCTCTTGTGGAACTGTGCGCTAAGAATGGACACCGATTCAAGACCGAGTACCTCGAAGTAAACTCTGGAGTGTATTACAGGAGTATGGAATTGACGGTTCACTCTTGACAGCCATTCAATTTCTTTACACAAACTGTAAAAGCTGGGTTTGGGTAAACGGCGTTAAAGCAATACCTTTTACCGTGGGCGTTGGATTTCGCCAGGGGTGCGTCTTGTCTCCTCTCATTTTCATTACTTATATGGACTGGATGTTACAGCGCAGTCTTGACAAAGAAAGTTTCGAATTGGGATAAGTCATCAGTGAAGAGCTGGTTATTCTTGGATCCTCTCAGATTGAACTTCAGCGCGCACTCGATCGGTTTGTAGCCGTTTGTGTTGAAGCAGAGATGAAGGTAAACGTGAACAAATCTGAAGTTATTGTCGTCTCCAGAACGCCTGTTTAATTCACTCTGCATGTCAGTGGAGTCCCATTGAATCAGGTGGAGAAGTTTAAGTATCTCGGGGTCTAATTCACAAGTCCATTTTTGAATGAAGCAATTTTGAGTTTTCCTATAGGATTGGTCAGGCTGGATCAATTTTGAGACAGTTTGGTCATTCTGTTATTAGGAGGAGTGAACTTGATGTCAAAGCTAAGCTGTTAGTCTTTAATTCAGTGCTTGTTCCAACTCTTACCTATGGTCATGAGGTTTGGGTAATGACCGAAAGAATAAGATCGCGAATACAAGCTGCCGAAATAAGATTTCACCGTAGTTTTGCTAGTGTGACCCATACAGATCGCATTAGAAATACCAGAATACGTGAAGAACTCAATGTCGAGCAGCTACTTCTCCGGACGGAGCGGTCCATGCTTCGGTGGTTTAGTCATGTTAAACGCATGTCCCCAACCAGGATCCCACGACGTGCTATGGAATCCGTACCATCGGGCAGGCGTCCTCTAGGTAGGCCCAGGATGAGATGGTTAGATCAAGTCCATAATCTCTCCTGTACCCGTATGGGTATTGCCCTTGATGGTTTGGAGTCAATGGCGGAGAATCGATGCTATAGAGGGTCCACTTGAGCTGATCTTTTTGATAAAACATCGATGGAAAAATAAATGATTATAGTAGTTTTTGTCTCACTCCCGTATTGCTTTTCTTTGGTAATAGAAAATGGGGAAATGGCAAAAATTTTAACAAGCAACGCTATTGAATGGAATTTCCGCAGTCTCTTTCCTTCTGCTTTTGTTTGTGATGTAAAAGTTTTGGCGTAGGGCCTGACAGTGTCAACTTTTCGAACTCCGATAAGAAGTAAATACATATAATCAGGATCGGATAAATAAATCTTGAATTATGGAGGAACAAAGAAACAGACAGACGATGTATTTAATTAATGTAAAGGGCGTTTTTTTTAGTGGTAGACAAATTCAATATGAAATAAAATACTTGAAGCTAATGTTAATGTCTATGATATTAGCTTTATATAGACAATTTCATGCCATTACTTTTTCAAAATGATTTCGGGCATATGCACGCCACGGCTAGTTCGAATGAAGAGCAATCGTGAAGTCTAATTTTCGACAACTTTATCGAGCAACTGGGACCGTATATCAGCAGTAACAAATCGTCCAATGTCTCTGGTTAATCTACATAGACTTCAAATACCCCCAAAGAAAGTAATCTAAAGGTGTGAGATCACAGAATCGTGAAGGCCAGTTCACAGGCCCATTACGTGAAATTATGCACTCAGAAAATGTTTCCAGAAACAAATTGAGGGTGTCGCGCGTCGTGTGGCATTTAGCGCCATCTTGTTGAAACCAAAACTCTGTCACATCAATGCCATTCAAGCTTAAGCTTTTAAGCCAATATCTTTTCGTAAAATCTTCCACAAAGTGGATGGGCATAGCTCCAATTGCTGTGCACGATGGCGAATCGATTCATTCGGATACTCCTTAGCACTGCGCTGCACAACGGCAATAACTTCTGCTATTCACACTGTTTGTCGTCTTTGGGGATGGGTAATATCTACTAGAGTGTACGTGGTGCGAAAACGATTCACCGTGTTCCGAATAACCTATGGTCAGATGGACGATCATGTCGACCGTAAAATGGACGTAGCGCACGATAAGTTTGGCGAACCGAACCATGGTTTTTAATAATGAGTTTGTACAATTTACACGCGTTGAAATCTAGCTATTAAAGTAAAGTAAAATGTCAAAAAGTACTAGCCACAAATCAACTTTCAACTGTCAAATTGACAATATTTAGAAACAGTGTTGCCAGTTTAGAAACGAAATCTCTAAAAAAAAACACTCTTTACTAGTATGGACTGTGGGCGCAGTAGCGCAGTGGTTAGTGTGCTGGACTTTTGTCCGAGGGATCCCAGATTCGTTCCCCGGAAAAACACAAATTACATCTTAAGGTTTTTTTTTACTGCGCCACCTCTCGCGAACGTCTGACAAACATCCGAGAGTATGACTGTCATAAAAAAGCTTCTCAATTCAGCCTTTCGGACTCGGCATAAAATTGTAGGTCCCTTCCATTCGCCCCAAAAATAGAAACTCACACAAAACGAATAGTTGCGAGAAGCTAGGCCTTGAGTGTCACTAGCCTGTTGCACCACCTATTTATTTATTTATTTTTTTTTACTAGTATGGACTATGTTTGCACATTTTTAAAATTGGTCGAGTAGTTTCAGAAATAGCATTCTTTAGCCCTCTCCCGCCCAACCTTAAGTAGATAAGGTTTCTTTCATAATTACGCTGAAAGAACTTTTAAAATCTGTCTATGCCCCCGTTTCCTGTCCCCTCGTGCTTAAGTAACTAAAACTGGTCCGGCGGATGTCGCCATTACAATGTAGAAAGAATTTTTAAAATCAGCCTAATAGTTCCAGAGATACCCCTATAACCCCTTTACCCATCCTCGTCTCCGTTCCTCCTCCACCCTTCCTAGCCTGTACACTGTACAGTGTACACATGCGACGGGCGTGTCGTCATGACAACGGTGGGCGATTAGTTTCAAATATAACCCCTAAAATGTATTAAAGAGTCTTCGAAATAGCGCGACATGGACATGTTGATCTCGTGCCATTAGCTCCCCTTCTATTTTTGACAAGAAGGTTCCTCATATTTCAAAAGTGAATCTTGATCCGGGTACATGCACAGGAGCCAAAATATTTTCAAAAACGTGGAACTGTATTAATTTTAATTTCCAAAAGCTCCTTATAAAAGAAGAGGGGGGCGTATGTGCAATATTTTTTGTACTTTTCCGACTGGTGTGTTTTCGAAAATTTGTTTTGTTTTTTTTTCTGATAGAAGATATGTATAAAGAAAGAGATTTTATAAGATCGTCGATCCCATTTGCGTTGACGGTTTTTGGAGAGAGGGACTCAAAAACGACAAACTACTACGACCTAGTGAAAAAATTGCTCATCAATCGCCGTAGATGGCTAGACATGTAAAGCGAATGGACACTAGCTCTTCGACCCAAAGAGTCCTCGACTCCAATTCAGAGCGGCAATGCACCATTTTTATTACGATATGATAAACATTTGGCATTCAACATTCAGACAAGAGTTCCTGCTAGTTACGACATTTTATAGCTGTAATAATAATTATCGAACTAAGTCGCCGGTGTAGACTTTTCTGAATAAAGACAACTTTTAGAGGACCTTTTTCGAGATTATTTTTTTGGTAAAAACATATTCAGTAAAGATTATTATTTATCCTGATCTAGAATTTGTACGAAAACAGCTTTAACCAAGCAACCTCATAGTGCTGATTCATTGTTATAAAATTTTCAACTTAAAAATATAAGTTATCTAATGGCAATTTTTGACTAGAGTAAAAATCAAGCTGTATATTAATTTTCCAAAAATAAAACGCCCGTTTAAGTGGGTATTTACAAAATGATTTTTAATAGTAGATTATTTAATGAAAAAATGTGTAAACGAAAAAAGGTTATACAGCAAAAGAGATCGATTTGTGCACGGTGCCAGTCGTCGCTTAACTCTGTTGTTTTTTGTCTGGCACATTCTCAACTGCTTCTGTTGTGGAATTCGCCGCATTCTCACCATCGCCAGCGTTGCGACCCACACGGCTATCCTGCGATTCGACTGACCCGGTCGAACCAACAGAGTCCTCAGCATCTTCTTTTTCCTGGGACCCAGAATCCGTCTGGAAAGTGATCGCTTCATATAGTCAGCAGCCGTCGAAGTCCGGTTGGGTCCTTTATGATCTCCAACTTTCATGACCAAGTACCGGTCGTGACCACATACTTTAACTATCTCGTACGGCCGAAGATATTTAGGAGACAGCTTCTACCCTGTAGCAAATTGTGTCTTTTGAGGTGCGATCAGCTCACCCAGATCGTAGGTCCAGTCATAGGTCTTCTTGTTTTGCTCTTGTGCGTCTCGTATCTGAATTTTTGCTTCTGCCCTCAAATGCTGACGGTCCTCTTCGAACACAACCGTAATCCCATCTTCTAAAAGCTGTCTCAATATAATGTCATCTACCGTAATCATCTTAACGCCAAACATCAACTCGAAAGGAGTTCTTCCCGTACTTCGTGACACCGTAGAATTTAGGACACATTGTAGTTTTGTAACGAACCTGTACCATTTCAATAGGTCTTCAATGGTAAGGTGCGTAAACACTTGAATGATGGTTTTATTCATCCTCTCCGCTTGCCCATTACCTCTGGGGACACCGGTCGTCACAAGATGATGGTCAATATTCCTCTCTAAACAATACTCGGCGAAATCGTTAAACGTAAATGCTGACCCTTTGTCGGATATGATACGTCGAGGGTGACCAAAAATCTGCGATTCCATGTCCAAGCGATTGAGGACTTCAGTGGACATCGTGCTTTTCACAGAGTACATCCAGACGAACTTACAGAATGCATCTACAACCACGAAAAGATATCGATAGTGGAGTGGAGCAGTCCGAGATGATCCAAATGGTGTGCGTGTAACGGTTGGTCACTCTTGGCAATAGGATGTAGAAACGACTCCTTCTTACCGGCCTTCTTTGAAGCGAGGATACAGGGGATGCAATTGCTGATAACGTCAGCTATCTTGCGGTCCACCTGTGGAATAAAAAAATCTTCTTTAATTATTTTAGAGACCTTACCGAGACCAAAATGCCCTTTCTCGTGAACCATGCGAATGATTTGCTTCGGCAGCGACTTTGGAACCACCAAAATCTCCTATCCGATTGATTGAATTTTCACACTTAGGCAGATCCTAAGGAGATTCGACGACACACTGTACTAGCTGTGCAGCAACATCTTACTTCGTTGACGGGCTCCCGACTCATAAAGGGTCTCCGTCTGAGACACTGCAGTCTTCAATCTTCTCCGATCCCGGGTACGCTGCCTCCAGTTATTCTTACCAAGCGCTCTAGCATCTTGCTGTTTGAAATGAGCATTGTTATCCAATCGATCTCTGTTGCCGAGTCAATGTAGTCGACGTATTTTAGGATTTTTAGACGACATCTACGACTTGATACAGCTTATAATGTTCGCGGTTGTATTTTCTCCTCCATTCGACCTCCACGCAAAAATTCGCCGAAGTTGTTTTTCTTTCGAAAGAGACCAGTATCAGCTCTCCCCTCCTGTATATCGTCCAGCACTAGGCGCCATAGGGCAGAACTGTCAAGGGTTTTGTAAAATATACTTTTCGTCCTTTGAGTTATGAATTTTGAAACCAATTCTTTTGCCAGACCGAAATAGCAGCAGTTTTCTAGGGTAACTTTTCGTCTGATCTCCACTATAGTGTGTCATTCATTTATGTTTACTTCGAGGTATAGGCGACCATATGCCCGATGAATGAAACCTCAGCATTGTTTGCCCGATCCTCCAGAAAGGAGATCCTCTGAACTGCGCCAACTACAGAGGTATTAGTCTTCTTAACATCGCCTACAAGATCTTATCTGCCGTGTTATGTGAACGCCTAAAGGCTTTCGTCAAAAACCTGATTGGTCATTATCAGTGTGGCTTCAGGCCAGCAAAGTCTACCATCAACCAAATATTTACACTACGGCAGATCTTGGAAAAAACCCAGGAAGTCCAAATCGATACCCACCATCTTTTCATCGATTTCATCGTCCACCTACTCGCCTACGCCGACGACATCGACATAATCGGCAAAACGCAGCGTGATGTCACTGGTGAGTTCGTGAGCATTGAGACGGAAGCGGCGAAGATGGGCTTTGCGATCATTGAGCGCAAGACAAAGTATATATGCTGTCATCAAGAAAGGACAACCAACACTGACATCTAGGACAGAATGTCACTATAGACAGATATAACTTTGAGGTGGTGAAGGACTTTGTCTACCTAGGCTCCGCTATGAACTCTGTTCGCTGTTTCTTCGGGCTAAGAAAGCAATTGAGTAGCAAAGCCCTCTCTCGAACAACTAAAAAGATCTTAATCATCACAGTCCTACTTTATGGTGCAGAGGCATGGACTCTATCAAAAGCGGATGAGGTTACTCTTGGTTGCTTCGAGAGGAAAATTCTTCGAGTAAATTTCGATCCCATCTGCATAGACGATGAATGGAGGAGGAGATACCAAAACGAACTGTACGGGCTATAGAGCGACATCGACCTAGCCAGAAGAGTGAAGGTCCAACGACTGCGGTGGCTGGGTCATGTAGAGCGAATGGACGTGAATGCTCCGGCCCGGAAGATCTTCGAAACCACACCCGAGGGACGGCGCAGTAGGGGAAGACCGCGACTCAGGTGGCGCACGCAAGTGCAAGGGGACCTTAACCAACTTAGCGTGCGAAACTGGAGACAGCTGGCCAAAGATCATGCTGGCTGGAGACACTTGTTGGTTAAGGCCTAGGTCCACCCCGGACTGTAGCGCCACCTTAAGTAAGTACATAAGTATAGGCGAACTCTTTCGAAAATGTTGCCAAAAGTGACGTTTGTTTATTGATAACATGTACTTAGTCGTGTACTTATGTATGTACTTCAAGGCCAAACAATTTCGCCTAATATTCAAGCACCATGAAAGAGTCTATCACGGCACGCTGGTACCCCAGTAGCTCAACGAAGCAGTTGAAGATAGTGTGATAGCGCCGCACAGCTGGATCAGTTATGTCGGGATCCCGAATTCGGTGGTCTCTGCATAGAGCTCCTGACGATGAATACAGAATACTATCATTATTCGGTTTTGAATTCGATAAATAGGTGACGATGACCACGAGTCGAAACCTCCACATTTCTGTGCATCATTGGTCAATTTGAAAAGTGATTGGCTATGAGTTCTTCAAACTGTTAAGTATCTTTCCACAATTTTAAAACTCCTCCAGAGTCTCCTGCCTCACCTTGAATGCCTTTGATCTTTTTATTTTTAGCAAACATTTTAAGCTTTAAAAAAAATCGGATAGTGAACTACCCCCGAGAGAGCAACTATTAGCTTTAGCTACACATTATTACCCCTTGCACCTTTTACACCATTCATCCATGATTTCGTATTAATGAACTTCCTCCATCCCCATGAGCACATACCTACATACCCTTTGGCTTCAGGGCTCACCTAGAGAAATGCTCCACAATCGTTTACCTTACTCAGCCCCTTTAACCAACTGCGTTGTATACACTTGTCATGACGAAATATGTAAATCAAGGAAGAAGCTTATTTTCCATCCCGTCAAACGTCGGTTTTCCCTACAAAGGATTGGGAATTCCCAAGTTAATCCACCAAGATGTGATGTTTGCATTGATAGAACGTTCAGGTTCATTCAAGAAACCAATGAAAATTCGCTCAAATACCACGCATAGAAACCAGCTTACAAATGTTTCGATAGCGCACATCAGTGTGCGATTACACACTTTGAATATTTCTCTATTTCATAAGCCCTGAACAGCAATACAAACCCATTATACTCCTTGTCTAATTGCCTGAAATTAGTCATAAATTCGCCCTCCCCCCGTTCAACGACCTGTTCACTAATTCTAATTGAAAATTAACTGATGCATAGAAATCCGCTCACCCCATATACACATATGTATACCTATCTGCTGCGATGTGGTTATTCAAATTCCATTGAATCCATTCATTCAGTCTAGCACTCTCATCCAAAAACATCCGTCAATTTCAATCAATGCACTCTGACCCTCATTCATTCGGCAAAAACCAAAACACTTCACTTAAAATGAGTAAACCCTCCATGACTTGCACACACAAAGAAAAAAGAGAAAAAAAAGCAGAATACACACAGTAGCAGTAGCAAAAACCTGTGACAACAACGCACCACGAAAAACATCTCAATTTCACAAACAAAGATCAATATCCATATGTCCACACAACCTCTATCCAATTTATTCATCTCCCTCATGCCATCATTCCCCACCGCACTCTCCTCTCCAGTCGCCTCTCAATGTGGATACTTTTTGTGAAACAATTTTTCAAAATACCGCCAAACCACCCAACAGCGTCAGACACACACAGAAATGGATATAAATGAGGAGCCCATTTTAGCCAACCCTTAAGACACACCATGAAAGCATCTCTCACGACAGAATCGTTGATATACGGCGAGCCACACACACACGCATACAATGAGTCATGCTAGGAATTCATGAAAAGTCGAAGACACGGCGAGGATGTTGGTGAAATTCCTATCTTACCCTTGGGCTGTGTCTAGCATAATTGCGTACCACCTACCCCTCGATGGTATTTTTTTTTTTTTTTCAAAACTTTTCCACCAAGTGTTGGAACATTTTTTCACCCCACTGTTGAGAGATAGGCATTAGGCATAGTCATGCGCAAGAGATAGAGAGAGCAAGGGAGAATAGAGCCCCTCGTAAGGGTTGTGTTGTGTGAAATGTTGAGAGTTGGTTCGACGTGTTGGCGTTGGCGGGCACAGTTAATCAGAGTACAATCGAAGCAGCATCAGCATTCAGCATCACCCATCACGTTGCCGAAACTCTGCTCAAACCCTCTCTTTACCCGATAACACAAAACACGCTGTAAAACACCTTTCATCCTGAGCCTGAGAAACTGAAATCGGAAACAGTTTCCATTTCAGTTCGCGTAAGGTGCTCGCTATCGAAAGGCGGCTTTTGGGCGCTCCTAGAGATGCCAAACGACGACGACGACGGCGGGAGTACTCCAATTTTTCCATCCGCCGAGGGTGTTTCTTAATTTTTCGGTTCGCGACTACATGGGGTGGTTTCATTGAATCTATTTGTGGTAACAGAAAAAAATTTAAAAAAATTGTATACTTTTGTTCGCCCTAATGTGCTGCGACAAGAGGGTCGACGACCAAGAAGACGACACAAGTTGGAAAAATTCCGAGAAATGTGATGCCACTCGACGTGTAGTATTTGTGTAGTATCCAGCGAGTAAAAGTTCCGTGTGTGTTGTGTGTGCATCAGGTGGCAGAGCAAAAACAAAGCCAGCCTCCCCGTCTGTCATAATGTAAAAAAAAAAAAAACCGAAACCGGGGCGGCGGTAGTGAGTCCTTAAGCGAGTGCGGTCCGCAATCAAACAATGGAAATGGATGTAAACTTATCGACGAAAAAAATTGGCGCCATTGAGGGCGTGGTGGGCGGCGGTATTGGCATCGGTCTTACCCCAAATTCGCCAGTCGCCAAGTCGGGCTGTTGTATGATGCGAATGAATCTCAAAACCAAGCAGCATCGTACACCGCAGGAAGTATACTTTGAGAGTCGGGGCAAGTCGTGCAAGAAGTTGTTAAAATTTAATGGCAATTCGAACAAGGTTAGTGTTCCGTTTTCATTTTCATTTATATACACACACCTACCTATATGCAGCTACATATCCAACATAAATCTCCCTGTCCTGGCCGCAATTCGGTTTATTTATCTGCTCCCAATAATGATCCTTTGTAGGGGTGGGTACCTACTATATGATATGTCCATATAGAAGGAGGACATGTTATTATGCCAGGATATGTCACTTTTGGCTTTCTTGTTTGCAAGAATATTGAGGTATTCGTGTCGCATCCTGGTTGCAGGATATACTCCAACATAAAAGCGGTCCCAATTCCTGCGGTTAATTCTAGAATGACAGCAGGGTGACCAAATCCGCCCATCATTTGCATTCACTATATTTGTATGTGTTGGGTGAAATTTTTTATTTTTGTTAACTACACTTTGTCCTGCCATTTCCTATCGCTGAGTTTGTCAAAGAAGGTCGGAACAAAACACATCCGAGCGACCGTCGTTAGCCATTCAAATGGATGACTTGCGGTTATTCCTGGAATTTCCGTATCCCCTTTCTGCATTTCATTGCTCCATCTCCTTTGAGCTATATAACCTGAAAGGTAGGACGAATTCTTCTCGGTATATAGAGGTATCTAGGCCTCATTTTGAAACTTTCGGTCCTAGTCTACCTGGCCAGGATTACAATTTTTATTTTGCCCCCTTCTTATACAAAAGGACTCTCAAATTAGATTATTTTCTTTTTTGCTACTTTTGTTGAAACATTTTTAGTCCTTTTTGCATATTTAGTGTGTAGTGGGGAACCTCAAATCAAATTTCATATTTTCTTCTTTCTCTTGTTTGTTTGCACTGCAAAAACATTTTTTTTTGTTCGCTTTATGCCATAAAATTGTATTTATATCTAGAGCTAGACAGACACAAAGAGAGAGGAAGAAATGCGGATCAGAAAACTAAGAATGCTTGACCACTATAAGGGGTGGCAGGAGGATGCTTGTATCCCTGTTTGATAAATTAACAGATGCTTATCGTACCATCTAGTTGTACGATACAACCCGGCAGAGAGGAGGAGGAAAGTGTTTGTGGAAATAATAGGCTTTACGCCTAACAACATGCGATAGAAGCGACGACGCACGGCGGCAGCCAGTCTGGCTGAAGCTGGGACTGGGACTGGGACTGGGACCTATTACTCGTATTTGGGTTAAGTAGGTGAAGAGAGGGAGATGATAATTTTGTCAGAGATAGGAGTAAAGTAAATTAATGGCTGATTGTTTAGTAATGCTAATCCCAGGCAAAAGGCGCTTTTCACAAACACTTGCCGCCATTAATCAGTGCGGAGCATGTATAAGAGATATATGTATGGGCTCATTTATAATATAGGGTTGGATGGAAGTTCCTGCTTGAAACGTGTCGGCTGATTAGGGCTCTACTTTTATTGAAATTCATGGCAACATCCGATTAAGGCACCTGAATCGTCTATTGTTACCCTATTGTACCTTTTTTAGATAGGTACTTGTTAAACGACCTTTTTCGAGTCGTGCGAGGCATTTTTGCTTTAATCATCATTGCGGGGATGTTTTTTCGTATCTATATGGATTATGAAGGGTGGGAGCTATCAAAATCAGACAATGTGATTGCCAATGCAGTAATGGGTCTTCTAGAGCGCTGCCTGGGAGTCCGCCTTTTAGCGTAAAATTTCATTTTGTATAGACGCATTTTTCTTAATGTAGTTTACTCAGCAGCTCTCCTTTTCATTATTCGTTTATGCCATGAGCAAGATCATCTTGTTGATGCTGTTTCTAAAAACCCGAATCTCAGATGGTCAGATTTTCATCATCATCCTATAACCCATCATTTGATAAAGAGCATCCTTCCGTTGGTGCTAAAAGTTGTCCTTCTTCAGTTGCCGATTTTGCTCTTTTAAAAAGGGTCATCTACATTAAATGTCTCCACAATTATGAAAAATTGAACAATAGCTTCTTGTTGGCCTTTTTAATTTGGGAAATTAAATATCAAAGTCACTTTGCCTTATAACGATTGCTTTGGGTTCGATTTATACTGTTTGGTTTCAATATTTGCTATACGGATGTTGTCCGTGCTAAGCAAAAAAGTTTTCTAATTTTTGTTTTTAGTTGTAGTTCCCCTTCTTTACTCAATAAATTTATTTCAGAATTTTTATGGTTGAAGCACCGAAAATCTAGTGCATTTTGCCAGACAGAGACCTAAGAGAAGTGCAGAGACAGACCCCTTCTTCTTGACTAGATCCAACTATAAAAATAAAGAAGATTTTTGGTAATTTTTCTGACTCTCTGGGAAGGCACTATCAACCCTTGGAAGAACAGATTAATACACATTAAGGTTCTTTAGCACTACCTCTCGTGTGAACACGAGCAAATTATTTGCAACTACGTGCAATTTCACTGCTCTAAAATTTTTGCTGATGAGCAGCATAGATTTTGTCTCAAAAATCAACTGTAACTAATTTATTAGAATTTACTTCCCATGTCAATGAAAGCATGGTGAATGGGTTACAAACAGATGTTTTTTATGCTGATTTTAGCAAAGCATTCGACAAAGTTAATCATGTTATCCTGTTAAGAAAACTTTAATTGTATGGATTCCCCGCAATGGATGTTGTTCTATCTATCTATCTATTCGTTCGCAAAATGTCAAATTGAATTACTGTTTGTCTAAAAATATTGTCGTCTATTCTGGTGTCCCTCAAGGCAGCCACTTTGGTCCACTCCTTTTCCTGTTATTTATCAACGATCTATGTCCTCTTATTACATACTCAAAGATTTTACAATTTGCGGATGACTGTAAGCTGATCTATTCATATAGTAGCCTGCAAGGTTATATATTTTTATAGCATGACATTGACACTATGCAAGAATGGTGTAATAGGAACTATATGCAGCTTAAGCCAAAATTCAAGTGCGTCAATTTATTTTATTAATGAGGAAGCTGTTGAAAGTGTTGATTGCTTTAATGATCTTGGTGTGGTCTTTGACAGAAAGCTCAACTTCAACCTCCACTTGGATTCCATTGTCAGCAAAGCAAGAAGCCGATTGGGACTTATAAAACGTTTCTCAAAGGAATTTAAGGATCCCTATGTAACCAAAATTCTATACT
The DNA here is from genome assembly GCA_949372485.1 of Cheilosia soror. Lineage (NCBI taxonomy): Eukaryota > Metazoa > Arthropoda > Insecta > Diptera > Syrphidae > Cheilosia > Cheilosia soror. Next base: position 82,925,968 of record OX443561.1, read on the forward strand.
GTTCTCTCGTCCGACCTGTTTTGGAATACTGTAGTCCTGTTTGGTGTCCGTCCTACGAATCTGGAATCTCAAGAATTGAAAGTATTCAAAAGCAGTTTCTTCTTTTCGCATTACGTGATTTGCCTTGGCATCCCGAAAGTCGTCTTCCTCCCTACATAAGTCGATTAAAGCTGCTGAATCTGCAGACTTTGGAAAAACAAAGAGAGATATCAAATGTTATATTCCTGTTTTGCGTTCTGACTGGTAGCGTTAACTCCACATATGTTCTCAATTTTGTAAACATCAATACCAGACCGAGGACAAGAAGGAAACCAATTTTTTTATACCAATGACGTCTCGATGTAATTATGAGAGTAATGGCCCTATCAATAACCTGACGAGGGATTTCAACAAGTACAATTATGTGATTGATTTCAATATCTTAAAATTTAATTTAAAAAAAATATTGAAAGAATTGTAAAACAGCATACTCTATTTCAAAACGGATTAACTGTGACATTTATGTATAGTAGTTAAATAAATAAATAAATAAATAAACATTAGGCGTCTTAAATGCAGCCGTTATATCAAAATTATTTTCTCTTACCCATTAAGTTGTGCCGCCGTTGTATAGAAATTCGCTTAATATTTTGCATTTAGACATAGTGCAGGGACATACCATGTGCTTTAGCGGGACAATGTTTGATAGAGGCACGCCCATAGTGGAAGTGCGCTACAACGAACATGTAAGGACGAGGAGAAAGAAGAAATCATTCCTCACATTTGCGTATAAGTGCGTATTTCTGTGGACAAACCGAAACTGCTCTTGTCGTTAAAGGTTAAAATATATAAAACTACTTACTACCGAAGTTATGCCAAAAACTCCGCGGACTTCTTAAAATCATACAATCAATGATTGTATTTAAAGAGTGTAAGCGCGCTGACTCAACACAGATTAAGGCCCTTAGAAAATAATTTGTTTCTGGCCCTTTTAGAGCAGACTTATTAAAGATCTCATTTGTCATGATTCCAGTGTGACCTTAAACCTAGACAAGGCTGTGTGAAATTTTACTTCGGACAGAATACTGGGAGTTCTGGGGGCTTATTCCCAAATGCGCGGCGGATCGCTTTTCATGGGGGATTGGTATTTTTATATCTCCAAACGCGATTCGATCCAATCAAAGGCGATAGCTATTGTGAGGATTGCTGGCAATAAATCCGCCAGCAATCAGTCACCTGAATAGCTATCGCTTTTGACAGCTTTTGGAAATACAAAAATATCAATCCGCCATGAAAAGCGATCCGCCGCGCATTTGGGAATAAGCCCCCGGGGGTCGGCTCAGTGTGAGTAGTGTACTTGCGACTTTTACTATGAAAATTATTCTAACCACTCGCCAATTCGCCAGTGCTATTTATGCTATGGAGATTCTATTCTGTACTGTGTACTGTACTGTACTGTGTGAACGTCTAAAACCGTTCTGCAACTCACTAATCGGCACGTACCAGTGTGGCTTCCAGCCCGGTAGATCGACTATAGACCAAATTTTCACACTGAGGCAAATCTTGGAAAAGACCAACGAATTTCAAGTCGAAACTCACCACCTACCTATTCATCGACTTCAAAGCCGCGTATGATAGCATACATCGTCAGGAGCTCTATATGTCGATGGCCGAATTCGGAATCCCGGCAAAACTGATTCAGCTGTGTCGCGTGACGCTGGAAAACACGCGCTGCAACGTGCAGTTTGGAAGCAGCTCTTCCGAACTTTTTCAAACATGCATCGGATTTCGGCAAAGAGACGCTCTATCATGCGACTTCTTCAATTTCGTACTGGAGCAGATAGTGCGCAGGGCAGGTGTCAACACGGCTATGCGGACGATATTGACATCATCGGTCGCTCCCAGCGTGCCGTGATAGAAGCGTTCACGGCGATTGAAGAACAGGCGAAAACCGTTGGGCTTGAAGTAAATGAGGACAAAACTAAGTACATGCTATCAACAAACAAACAAGCATCTGTCCACCGCCTAGGACAAAACGTCACTATTGATAGCAACAATTTCGAGGTAGTTAAGGAGTTCACCTACCTCGGAGTAAACGTATGACACCCTAGTGGAGATCCGGCGAAGAATTACCCTAGGAAACCGTTGCTACTTCGGTTTGGCAAAACAACTGGGTTCAAAACTCCTAACTCGAAGGACGAAATGTGTGCTCTACAAAACCCTTATCCTGCCAGTTCTGCTTTATGGCGCCGAGTGCTGGACGATAAGCAAGAAGAGAGAGCTGATACTGGGCTCCTTCGAAAGAAAAATACTTCGGCGGATTTTTGGTCCTGTGTGCGAGGAGGGCGAATGGAGGAGAAGATACAACCGCGAACTCTATGAGCTGTACCAAGATGTGGATGTAGTCCAAAAAGCCAAAACACGTCGACTACATTGGCTCGGCCACATCGAGCGAATGGACAATAATGCTCCAGCTTAGAGGATCTTCGAATCCCAGCCCCCAGGTTCGAGAAGACAAGGAGGACCGAACCTCAAAGACCAAGCCATCGCGGATGCCAGAGCGCTTGGTCTGGACAAATGGAAGCAGCGTGCCCGGGATCGTAGAGGATGGAAGGCTGCAGTGTCTCAGGCAGAGACTCTTCACGGGTCGGGTGCCCGATAAGTAAGTAAGTAAGTAATAGATTCTATTCTAGTTTATCAGCTCTATAAGCTGGACAATAATGCTCCATGCTATGGACAATTGGGTTATAGCCATGAAGATTTTCGAAATCCATCACACAGGGTCGTCGTTGCCGATGCAGGGAAATAAGTCCCCGTTAACTAAGTCCACTGAGGGAATTAGTTCTCACCTACTGGGAAATAAACCCACTTTCGTGAAGTGGACTTAGTTCCCACGTAAGGTGGGAAATAAATTCCGAAAACTCTGAGTGGTTTTATTTCCCTTTCAATTAACCAAATTTCGCACATACTGCTGATCTGACAGTAAACCCAAGCAGGAGGTTGCGGGGGTAGCATGGCCCCCATACGTATTAAACTGTTGAATGTGTAGTAAGTTCCCATGAGAAAGTGGACTTTACCTAATACCTAATTTGAGGCCTCATCAATAGCTTCGTTCGAAACATTATACCAACGATGACTATATGTCTTTGCTCACTTGACGATGACGAACTATAAATTTCGATATTTTCACAAAATATTTTTCATCAAGAGACGTCCTTATTTCCATGCTAGCACAACTCCAGTTTTGCAAAAATTAGCACCCGCCGCATAATGACTGACTTGGTTGTGACATCTGCTAAACGGGTGTTGCATAAACTGATACCTAGTCAACCTTTGCATGTCACCATACAATCCAAGTTTTAGTCTATAATTACGACCTGCCTTAGCCACACCGATAGGAGGCCCAACGAATTAAGTCCCAACTGGAACTAACTCCCACTAGCCTAATGAACTAAGTCCCACCAAATATGCAGTGGGATTTAGTTCATATGTTTGTAGTTCGTAGTTCATTATGAACATATTCCCAATGAATTAAGTCGCAATTTGAGAGAAGTGGGAGTTAGTTCATTTAACTTATTTTGACGAAAAAATAAATCTTACATACACCCAAACCTCGCACTTAATCCCCATTGGGAGTAAGTTCGTTTGGGACTTCGTATTGGGACTTTGTTCATTCTTAGTTGGGTTTTAGTTCCTAAAAAGCATGGGAGTTAGTTCATATGAACTAGGTCCCAAATTTTCTGGGGCTTAGTTCGTTTTGGCTAATGGGAGTTAGTTCCAGTTGGGATTTAGTTCGTAGGGCCCGATAGGAATGGTGTCTCACCACTGTCTTATTAGAAAGCATGCCAAGAGATAGACACAGATCTGTGTAGATTCTGTAACGACATAGACGTCGCGTCGGTCGAGGAAAACACCACACATGTATTGTGCAAATGTCATATTAAATGGTGGTCCGCAATGGACCCACTTAGGTGCCTAGTGTCCAACCCTGCGTCTATAACCTAACCTAACATCAAAAATTCCACATGATAACTGCCTTGGTTTCAATATCTGCTAAATGAATGCTGCACTAAATTGTCTCCTCATCAATCTGCATTCACCACCTACCCCCAATCAGCTGCCATAATCTCCATACACTAACCTGATTGCTTCTCACCGTCCATTCCAATCTCAGCTTGAATACCACAAGCTACATATTATAATCGAATGTTCACCTGAAGGTCTTTTCACAAATACGTGATAATACCACCGCTTGGAGATGATAGCAAATCGATGATTCTTAAAATCGTAAAATTGTGTAAAATGTCAACAGTTTGCAATCTCCTTGCTCAAGGATAACACATTTCCCTACAACAGGATTTACATACAATCTCACACACACACACACAGAGAGAGAACAAAACTCGAGGCTAAAATCGAAAGTGAATAGAAATTGCAAATTTAAACATTTGCATAGATCTCCTATTACCTCTCTAGCTGCTGGCGATTCTGCGAGAGTGAGGCAGCGAAAGCTCAGAATAAAGTAATTGATATGCATGCGAAAGTTCCATTCCTCGTAAAAGTCCACCCACCATCCGCATCCGCTGTGTGTAAATATTTTCTCTTGGATCGAGTAAATCGATTTTTATTCCCTCCTTTGCTATGCTAATTTTGGACTATGATCCTTTTTTTTCTCACTTTTTTTTTTTTGATGGGTCCTCCCTCGCTGTACCATCGGTTCTTTCTGTATCTGCAGCTTGTTTGTTATTATTTGAAGGGAAATAAATAGCTCACATGGTCTTATGAGTGAGTGTAGCAACTTTACGCTTAAAAGTGTTTACATTGTGCAAACGAATAAGTTTCTTATTTCTTCCGAACGAAGTAGGATAACAACAAAAGAAGGGGAACAAAAAACAAATCAACATCACATGCACAAAGGCGAATACGAGGACGAAGACGAATACGAATAAGGAAACAGACAAAATTGCATAGAAAATGAAAAGAATTTAAATTTATTACATTTCGAGGAAGGAAAGAAAGTTATAGTCTCAAAGACGACGGATTTTTTGGCTGCCGAAACACGGATTTTCCCAAGAAATCACAACACACAGCATTAACTTGACTGTAAAAGGGATTTTTTTTGGGGGGTGAACTTCACCCTGGGTTAACCAGAAGCCAAGAACACCGCATCAGCTACAAAGAGGTTGAATATAGAAACAGCCTTAGTGTAGCGTTGTCATTCCTCCCCTCCCCCCAATGCCGACTTTTAGGACCAATTTCTACTTCAATGCGATGCTGTGCACAGCTATGTAGTCCACATAAGGGATTCAAGATGTTTGTTCGTGAAGATGTCAAGACAAAATGGATAAATCTTGTCATTTGCAGAGAATTGCGGATTGCTTCGATACAATTGGATCGGCGGTGGGGGAGCAGGCACAGGAGAGCGATGTGGCTTTCTTCATTTTGAGTAAAAGGATAATAGAAACACACAATCGGTTGAGTTCAACCAAAAGAGAAGGATAGTTGGATACTGTTGTGTATCGTCTGAAAGATTGGGAAAGCAATTATGAAAGAAGAAAACGCTTACAACCTCGTTTCATTATCCTTCAGTCGTAAGTGGATTTTCTTTTTTCCTATTTTTTTCGGAAAAGCGGATAAGATGAGTTGCTATCAATAATTGGATTGCAGTAATCCGTTCGAAGGTTTTATTTTTCGCTATCGCAAGCAGAATAGTAGCAGTTATGATTGGAAGAGGACCCTCAAAATTGTAGGCGTGCTGATTTAAATCATTTTATATTTGTTGGAGTATAGAATACGCAACGAGGCAGCTAGATGACAGGAGGCAAGTTTGCCATTTTTTTGCTTCTATAGGTCTTTCCAAATGAATGAATACACACTTTTAGTGTTCTGCCTCTGATTTGAATTGTCCACGTGCTGATTAGGTAATATTTCTCATCCTCCTGGGCACTTTTTCATAAAAATAGCGACGTGACATTTGACAATTTGTAAACTGACAACAGGAAATTTGTCAAATTTCTCTTTCATAAATAATTTAACAAAAAATTGCCAGAAAATCAGTGACAATTGTCAAGTTTTCGTTTCATAAACAAATTGTCATGCAAGAAATTTGAATGTAATTGACAATTCTGACAGGCGATTGAGTTTCGGTCATGCACTGATAGTGAATAGTTAACTATTTAAAATGCTAACAACTTTGAATATCAACCACCGCAAAGTTTTAACAAGAAAAGGCCAAAAGTTCACCCTGTCCAATTTATATCCATATCCATCTGAGAACAGGCAAGCAAAAGCTACAAAAAAATCAAACTCACCTTAACGGATTCCAACTCATTCTGCCAGATAAAGGCACCCTAGGGATATCAATCGCTACTTACAAACAAAAATTGAAGCTGAATGCTGTCGAGAGTACAAATCTTAGGTGGACAAATGGCACCACTTGTCCAGCGACAAAACAAATTTGGCCTAATCTGGATTTGAAACGCTCTAAGAAATTGATCTCTCTCAACAGATTGCATATCGGCACTACAATAGGTGTCATTACTGGACACTGCCTGATAGGTAAGCGGCCAGAAAGATTCTATATGCCGGGCATTTCAGTGGCAGTACCGTTGCTATTTGCGAAATTGAGTAATTTATCTCGAAGAGAGGTTTTTGGTGTCAAAACTTATGTATATCTATATTTCTTACATCTTTAATTCTCCTACTTAGTCTTTGGGTCAAGGTGGAGGGTGACCGAAGCAGTCTAACCCAACGCTAGTAACCTCTGACAGTCCGTTGGTGAGGAGGATGGCTGATACAGATCAGATGAGAAAGACTACGGCAGGAGAGAGCGACGGAGAGTGACCGTAACAGTCTAACCACCCGCATATCCCTTCTGACGGAATCTGAAAGTTCTACGTTTGAAGGTGAAAATGACTGACTTGTTCAGCCCTTCCCGTTGGCGGTTAGTCTTCAGAAGACAGACAGAGGGTGACCGAAACAGTCTAACTCCCGCCTATCCCCTCTGACGGAGTCTGAAAGTTCTACGTGCGGGAGAGAAATTGACTGACGTGGCACGTGGTCAGCCCTTTCCATTAGCGGTTAGTCTTCAGAAAAATAGACAGAGGGTGACCGAAACAGCCCCCCCCCCCTTTTATCTGCATTTCATTTGACATTTCTCAATTTCAGACTAACTCAGTTTGAACCATGGAAAGATACACAATCGAGCAACGCGTTAAAGTTATTCAGGCTTATTATGAAAATGGGCGTTCAAATCAAAATGCATATCGTGCCCTTCGTGATTTTTTCGGTCAATTTAATCGTCCAAATGTGCGTACAATCGGAAAAATCGAGCAAAAATTTGAGCAAACCGGGTCTGTAGGAGAAGTGAAAACACCAGTGCAGTGCATGCTCGTACAGCTCGTATACTGCAGAAAATATTGCTGATGTTCGCGATAGTGTGGCTGAAGAGCCGTCCACCTCAACTCGTCGTGGTGTTCGCTATCGTGAGATGATAACGAACTTTTTATGGCCCGAATTGGAAGATATGGATGTGGACGATATGTGGTTTCAACAGGACGGTGCCACTTGCCACACAGCTAACGAAACAATGACTCTTTTGCGGGAGAGATTCAATGGCCGTGTTATCTCACGTCGTGGCGATGTTAATTGGTCATGGGATTTGACACCGTTGGACTTCTTTCTTTGGGGTTATTTTAAAGAAAAGGTGTACGTCGATAAGCCAGCAACAATTCAAGAGCTAAAGAATGAGATAATTCGGCACAATAACGGCATAGAACCTCAACGTCATCTAAAATTTGGACCATCGGATGGAGGTGTGCCGCCGAGGTCGCGGCGGCCATTTGGCCGATATTTTGTTCAATACATAATTGAGCCATACCAATATTATCATAATAAAAAGAAATGACAATAATTTCCTAAATAATTTGTGTTTTATTCAAAATCAACATCGGCCCTTAAAGCTTAACCACCCTTTATTTAACTGAAAATTATTTCATCTGTCAATATTTTATGAAATTAAATTCTCACCAAAAACATAAATGTAAAAAAACAGCCAAGTTTTTCTATATAGAAAACAAAAATAAATGTGTGTAACTAGTCAGCCACGAAATGTAATGAAATCTAAATGTACGCCAAGTTCTTAGTTTAAGAAGGTTGAATGTTTAAAAACAGATTTTCCCAGTACAAGATCTAGCATTCTGCGATTCTAGGATGGCCGGAAGTACTTCATAATTTTGATGCGATCATCATCTAAGTGAGTGAGTGAGTGAGTCAGTTGAGAACCTATAATGCTATAGAGATGAAATTTGTTGAGGTGGGCCTTTTTAATGAGCAATATTTCAAGTTTGAAGTTTTTGGCTTAATTGGTTCCGAAGTTAGAGGGGGGTCGAAAACAGCCTGAGTTTGTTCCTGTAAAAAGGGTAAGTGCCTTTCGTAGAGAACTTGGCTGGGGCACTACAGTGTCCTTTGATTCGAAAATTCGATAAGCGAAACAAAGGAAACAAGTATTAAAAAAGTTTTTTTAAAAAGCACTTAAATAACGTTTACGCATCCACTGGCGCCTTGATAATTGCATCATTTTTAATGTTTCGTTTCAACACAAGCTCTTCAATTTTGGCTCACTACAACAGTGTTAAAAAGTACACATTTTATCGATATCTCAATTTCTGCGAACGTCTTACAAACATACTGTGCGCGAGTCCATTTCAAGACTAATATTGCTATAGGACTCTTGCCCGTACTTCCATTTCACTACTATTTAGCCCCTACCCCAGTGATTCAGTGGATAGCATGATTATCAAGGGGTTCCAGATTTAAACTTTAGAAAAATTAAAACTACTAAAGGCTCTTTTCACTGCGGTACATCTCGCGAACGTCTGACAAACTTGCAAGAGTTAACTATACTAAGACCTAAGGAAGGTTCTCAATTCGGATATTGCATAAAATTGCAAGTTCTCTCCATTCCATTGGTTCCAAATTTAAAAATGCAGGCAAAACGAATGAGCCTGACTACCCGATCATGAGCATATTTAGCAATCCCACAAAAGTCGTAGCCCTTATGCCACATTCGAGTTAACTTTTGGCAGCCACTTATGTTCTTTGCGTTACGTTTTTTCGAAAGAATGGAAGGGATTTATCTCAAACCTAAATGTTTTAAATAATTTGTATAATAAACCGAAAAGTAAGGCGCACATTGAAGTGAAGTGGCAGTGGCGTACAGATACAGAATGGCCTTAAGTGTCTAAAAATTTATCCAGGCTGACACAAAAACTGGGCATTGCTATACTTCCATCACTCGTAAAGAACAACTCGAGATACTTAAACTTTTCAATCTCTTTTAATGGGACTCCACTAACATCGTCCAGGGTGCATTTAACAGCCGTTCTGGAGATTACCCTATCTTTGGATTTTTTCATTTTTACTTTCATCCCAACACAAAGTTCATAAAGCTATCGAGTGCGTGCTGAAGTTTAGTCTGACATGGCCCAAGGATAACCAAGTCTTCAGCGAAGAGCAAATGACTTATCGTCTTTGTTCTTCCCGTTTCGAATTTTATCAAATGTGAACATATTCAAAAACGAATGTTTTCGATTGTAGCTCTTCTTTTGGAGTGGTGGGTGCCAAGCCCATACACACAAACACTATCTGCTAGGTTCCACATTTCACTTTCACTCGAAATGAAATCGAAATTGAATTTTTGGGTTCTACGTTTCACTGTATTCGATCTCGATTTCAAAATTTTCGAAACTGAGACGAAGTGAAATTGTGATTTTGAAAAAATTTCGGAGTTTTCGAATCGCTCGAAATGCAGAACACTGAAAACGAATTCACTCGATTTTCAATTTCGATTTCACTCGATTTCTGGAACATAGCTGAATATGTTGTTTTCGAAACGATTAAAAGAATGTCATGTGCATGCGAATTTGATCAACGCTGACACTTTGTTTCCGCCAAATGTTATGCCTTTGTCGGAGGTTGCTACTATCCGATGGAGCACTCAGACACAACTATACTGGTCCATTACCATTGTACTGTTTTCCCGTCTTTCGAAGAAAGATGAGAAGAAGCTTCAGTGATGAAAATGGTAAATGAATGGATATATTTTCTTCTTAGTCGGCTCTCACATTGAGGCAACATTCAATAAGCAACTGGCAATAGGAAACATGCAAAATTATCGCTCACAATTATTTTTCTTTGAATTAAATTAGACGTCTCACATCAAAGCAACGAAATATCACTCGAACGAAAAATATTGCTGATTGTTTATTGGCAGTTGCTATAGTAACTATAGTTGCTTATTGCTTGTTGCCTCAATCTGAGAGCCGCCTTATTGTTTATTTTCTTTGTCTTAAGTTCAGAAGAATTGCCCTCAAAATTAACCCAAATAGACATGCTTCATATTGTTTAAGATACATTTCCAAGGGACTACGACTAACAACAATAAATTAGAGTGCAGAAGCTTCGACTTTCCCGACAGAACTGTTTGAGCAAAAAACAACACATCCACTCATGCTAAGGGGGGTTATTCCCAAATGCGCGACGGATCGTATTGAAAGCGATACTTGGGGATTTCGACCGTATTCGCTTTTGCTTATTCTCAAATGCGAACTGTGCTTTCCAGTTTTTTCCAATTAGACTTCCAATTTTCCATTTTTTTTTTTTGCCAAAAGTTTTACAGCTTTTTCCAGCCAGAAGAATTTAGTTTATTTTGTATCCGTCACCTAAATAGCTATCGCTTTTGATTGGATCAAATCGCTTTTGGAAGTACAAAAATTCAAATCCTCCATGAAAAGCGATCCGCAGCCCAAATGCTCGCCCAAATTATCTCTTCCAACGTTCAGTGTTGCGCACACCTCACATATGTTGTTAGCATTTAGTAGTAAGAAGGATGATGGGACTGAATTAGGGTAATACAGCTTAAGCCAGAGTACGATTTCAGATGATTTTCGGTTTTGAATTTTCGAATTTATGGCAGATTTTAGTGCATTCTGCCCCTTTGTGCGACGTGGATTTTGGCATTACAACTGCGGAAATTAAAAATATGCGAGACGACCAAGAATTCAAGGACATTTTAAGAACTGGTAGATCGGTGGCACCATACGTTGTGTCCATTCTATCGCCATCTGCCACTTGCTCATCACTTTAGTGTACGCCTTGCTTAATACATAACAGTTGACCCAAAGTCTAAATTTTCGTGAAAAGGGAAGGTATTCCCCCGAAATAAACAAACCACCGCCATCTGTTGACTGGCAAGTATAATAACAAACTTGCTAAATATTCTAAGTATTGATTTTTTTTTCAAATCAACTCTTGCAACTTCATTGAATATTCATCTTCATTATCTGCTTGTAGCTCTGCACCAGTAAATTTCAAAAAAGTAATAAATTCGCACATTATTGATCAAAATTTGATAAATGATTGACTTTTTACATCACGTGCCACCTTCTCCCCTAACCACCAGTCATTTGCATGAGAACCTACCCCTCGCAGTAATATATATCAAAATAAAGACCTCACGTAAACCATTCAAACTTTATTCCATTCAAATCGGTTCCTCTTTGCCTCGCAACGTAAACGATTCACTTAAAAGTACTTAAAAGTACGTTTTCGTTGTCGAATGTATGCGCGCTGCGCGCCGCCCATTTGTGCGTACCTCTCTCCAACACCGACTTACACGACATTGTTCTCTAAACAATATTGAAATTACCCATAAATATGAGAATAAAATTTCATTACCATACGTTACAATGGATCTCATGGGGATGAGACATCGAAAGTGAGGAGCCGTATATCCGTATAGTATGAATCAACCTTTGGTTCTTGTACTCATTTTCGGAAAATTTTTATCGCTGCCATACAAGTCGTAAAATTGTGTTAAGGGTTATTAGGTCTTCATGCTTCCCTGGATCCTTATGGAATTTTTGTTCGCTTCGTCTATTGTATTGTGTCCGTTGTCATTTCTAAAATGGTTGGGGTTAAGTTGAACCAACTCTTGTTATAGCAAAATTTACGATAATTTGTTGTTACACAAACATGAAAAAAAAATGGAAAAAAAATTATTCTACAATAATTTGTGTGTCAAATTTTTGTACGGTTAACTCGTAAAACCTTTTCCAGCAAATCTATTTTAAAGGCAACAACAAGGGTTATGGCTGACCAGTTTTACACAGTCATAAACGATGTTTATGGTCAGTTTTTTTTTTTGCTTGAATGACTGGATTGGTTTAAGAAAACAGAAAATTAAGTAACACAAAGTGAAAAAGGACATCCCTGTGTATTCAGGACTGTGATATGCAAAGTTCTTAAGGCATGACTCAAATGGAAAGAAATTTATGTTCGCTTCCATGCGAAATTTAATTTTTCAATTTATTTTCACCAACGCAAAGCATTATAAATCAAAAAAAAGGTGAACACAGATTTGGCATCACTGTCGTAAAATGACAGCTGAAATTAGTTTCAGCGAGTAATTTTCCGATTTTTTTTCCTCCGTAATTTATGGCACTAATCAAGACAAACTGAGTTTTATTTTCTGTTAGGGTTCAAAAAGGTATTTCGCAGGTTTGCTTCCTTTTGATTTGTAGGTATATATGTATAGTAACTGCAGAGCTATACTATTCGAGACGCCATTTTAGATGTTTTTTTTTTTGCGTGTCCATAAAAAAAGGTTGACGAAACTCCATCATATGAATATAAAGGAAAGAAATACCAAAAACAACTTTTAGGATCGAAGTTTTTGTTTAGTTGTTGCCTTGTAAAGAGGAATCCTTTTATGCCCCTTAAGGTTGAGACACAAATTATTTTATTACAAATTCACAAAGTTACCTATAGCATTGGCTTTTGGCGTTAGCAGAAAAATAGAAATAAAATTATTTACTCTGAGTTCAATCATTATATTAATACGTGAAGCAGAAACAGTTCACCCCTTTTTTAATTACTTTAAGTGTAATTTTTATACATAAATCTTATATCGTTGTAAAAGTATTAGAGAGAGGAAGCGCATAAAATAATTTTCATGTTTATGCAGTACGTTTAAGGCAAATAATCAATTAATTGCTTAATTTAGTTAGCAATTATGTACTTTACAACACCATCTATGGGATTTTTGTTTCCCTTGGTGTTAGGTTAGGTTAGGTTAGGTTGAATAGGGTGTGAGTTTATCACATTGGACTAGGCACCATATTGGACCCATCGCCATCCCTGGGGAACCTTAACGGTCAAATAACCTAAACCACTTCGCCCAAGCAATTAATTTCTCTACAGAAACTGAAAATTGTTTCAGTTTTGTTTGCGAGGCCAACCTCCTCCAAATTGTCGAAGAAGTACCTACCGAGGAATTTCCTCCTGTACCGAGCAATAGCTTGACATTCACAGAGGAGATGAGTTATGTCCTCTGTAACATGCGCAAGTCTTCGCAATACCTGATGCATATGTCTGTATCTGTTAGAGCTAATCTCATAGCGTGCCTCCTTAGAAGACAGTGCCCGGAGAGTATCCCTATTACCATTCGAAGCGTTGATCTACTGAGCCTTAGTAATTCTAAAGATTTTTTCCGATCTAGCTTAGGCCACAGAGCCTTAGAGACCCTGTGCCCTACTATATTCAACCATCTCTGATCTGCCCTGTTTTTAATATTCTCGAGAATAATTCTCTTGGCCACGGCTATTGGTGGTCTAATGCCCCCAATTGTTTCATTAGGTGGAAGCTCTGCTCCGGTTTTGGCCAGAACATCAGCCCTTTCGTTACCCTCAATATCACAGTGTCCGGGTACCCAACACAATCTGACTTGGTTCTGTGCGCATAATGCTCTGAGCATTGTGCGGCAGCTCCTGACTAGGTCAGATTTGATGATAAAGGACTCTAGCGCCTTTAGCGCAGCCTGACTATCAATGTAGATAGCGATATTCTTGTTGGATGTTGATCCCATATCAAGTAGATCCGCGGCTTTGAGCACGGCCAGAACCTCTGCCTGGAACACACTGCATGTATCCGGAAGTCTTAATGACACTTGTAGGTCTATATCCCTGGAGTATATACCTGACCCTGTACCCTCCTTAGTTTTGGAACCATCCGTATAAATCGAAACTTCATTTTCATTCGAAACCTCATTCTTTTGCCAGTCCTCCCTATCTGGATATTGTACTTCGTACGGTGTGTCGAAGTCAATTTCCCCCAAACTTCCATCCGTTTTATCGGGGATATTGGAGAAGGATTCCATTAGTATGGAGCTAGAGGTCCTACCTGTCTGTTCCCTTGGTGTTGCTGGATTGTTTTTTTTTTCTCTCTCTCTCTCTTCTCTGTATGTCAATGGAACAAGGGAGTGTCTTCAAGCTGATGCTCCACGAATACCATGGATACACGCACACGAAACAAAGTCTGTTGTGTTTTGTTAACGTTCCACTGTGCTTGTTGATGACAGTTATCGCTGTCAAAAATGTGGGTCATGCACTGTAATGGTCATATCTCAAATGCTCTAGCTCTATAGCTCTGCTGGAGCTATACATTTCGGGCGGACTTGGACCTCAACCAACATGCCTTTCCAGCCATTTCGCGTTGTCCCTCTGGTTAGAGCTGAATATTCGCCCAGCCGGAGCGTTGACGTCCATAAACACTCTATACGTCTCAGCCATTTTAACCGATTAATTTGAATCTTTTTGACTAGGTCTATATCACGTGAAGAACTCTTCATTGTGGGTGGCCATCTTTTGGTATATGTATTTTTAAAAAGGTTATAAGAGTAACACTGTTTCGGTCCCATATTTCATGAATAGCCGAACTAATCGCTGGATTTTTCGGATATCTTTCATCGATCTTTAATAATACGAACACGGGAATGTTTTTGGTTATCAATCAGCAAAGCGGTCTCACGAACTTTCTGCACAAACCTGCGTACACTACCTGCAGTTGGGGCATTATTTCGAACGATATTTTCTGTACAAAAATTCGAAGGTTTCGGCAATACTGAAAATACTTTGGAAGTAATTTGACAGTATTTCTCAAAGTTGTTCAAGCGAAAGTCGATTGTACCGCAAAAATATAATATAGAATTTCTGCCATTTTTTGTTAACGTTTTAAGAGCTGTCAGTGTCAAAATAGTATATGATTTAAAAAGAAACAAATGGTCCACCCTTAAATTTTTCCTCCAGACAACTGTGAAACAAACCGGAAGAAAGATCACGGACATTTTTTCACTCGAGGCAACTGAGTGTATTTTCTTTCATCCGCCCTTGACGGAGCCTATGCTTAAGTGGATGGTAAGGGTATTCTTCGACGTCGAAAAGTCATTCTTCGCTTAATCTCAGTGCTGATGTTATTGTTGGAGTTCCTACAGAACCTAGGTGGACAAAATCTTTCACTATACCAAAGTTATAACTAATCATTGGTTAATAACAAATTGTCAATGTACAAGGCGCCGGTTGAATGTCCTTCCTTGTGGACAACATATATTTTGCTTTGCTGTCATTAACCCCTAGTCTCATTTTTGCCGCTTCTGCCTCAATGTGAGTATTGTCACAACTGACAGCTCGCGGAGTTCTTATGTCAATGTCATCGGCGTATGCGAGTAATTGCACTGACTTTTGAAGACTTAACAGTCGTGCGATTGAAATCGCATGTGTGTTTCGGGCCTTAGTTGGGCTTGAAATTAGCAGCACGGGACTTCTTGAAAGACAATATAATGTGTGTGTATGGCTATAACGCTTGCGATGTGCGCTCAGCGCTACCACCCCAAAGTTGTTCACAACTGAGAAATGCATACGAATTGGATGAGTAGTTTTAACATGATGCCATAAGTCGTTATTTATTATATGCAAGGATGTGTTTCACAACAGCAAATAGGTACTTACCAGATGCTACAGTAGACAAAGTTAGAGGAAAAGTCTTTCTTGCAGACACTTGTCTTCGTTACTTACAATTAATTTATATTTTTAATAGGTACCTTCCAGCAGTCTCTTTCGAACATGTAACCAGGGACAGGTGGGACCCCAAAATGGAAAAGAAACGTTCAAAGAATGTTCGAACATTTTCTACAATTTTGAAAGCGCATTCGTATAAATTTCACAGAAATCGTTTCCACCCGTTCAAACACATTCCAAAATATCAATTCGTTTTCCCTACACAAAACAAATCCATCAAATACTAAGACAAATTGCTAAGCTATTCTCTCCTTTTCAAAACCACAGCGTAGAAGGTCTTTGCCAACTGTGTTACCTCAACCAACACTAGGTACAAGAATTCGCATTGTTTTTAGCTGCTTGGCTTACCGCACCGCACAGAACCTCAACAGAGAATCCCCCATATTTAAAGGGAACAGCACTTTAAGAAATTTTCCGCCACACAAAAACCACCCTTTTATCCTATCACTCACCTACTGCATTACAATGGCATTCAGATTACCCAGCAATTGCATTACATTAAACTCTTTTGCCTTCGAGCGGAATGCCTTCACCATTTGCCGCGACGCCGCCGCCCGCCGCCCGCCGCCCGCCGCCTTCCACCCTTGGCCTGGATTATGTACGAAAATAGCAAAAATAGCATTTTCACCAGGTGGCTGGCAGGCAGCAGCAGCCTTACAACAAATCATAGAAATTTCCAACCCCCCTCGGTGTACAGCCCGTCAGACGTCAACAAAAAGCCCACCACTTTCTCGCATATATACACGATGATGCGAGAGAAAGAGAGCGCGCCAAACAACCCCAATTTGTCACTTTGACGTAGATTAAAAATACATATCTCTGGCGGAGGTAGCAGTAGCAGCATCCGAGTCATTCCCGTTCGCAAAAAAAAAAAATGGAAGAACATTCTGTGTGTAACTTCCGTTTTGTATATGAGATTTTCGCTACTGCGCTCCCCCCTTTTTTAGACCTTGTGTATGTAAGTAGGTATACACCGAACAAGCGGCAGCAGTCACATGCAATAAGTGGAAGACACGTCTCATGAGCGCGCCAGCTAATGTAATTTATGCTCCTTGCTGGCAGGTGAACATTCTCTTTAAGTGTTCCATCAGTGCCCACCATCCAGTCCCGTCCCAAACCCAACCGACAAACAAAACGAAAATGAGACATTAATTTTGGAGAAACTTTTTGGGGATCTTTGGTTGCCTTCATCTTCCACTTGTACTACGTCCAAATACATATATGTGTATATGTATGTATGTATGGGATGCTCGCCTGTCAACGTGTCAATTGAATTCCTTGTGACAAAAGTTTAACAAACCAAAACTAAAACTCGGCTGCTGCTGATGCTTTCACTTTGCTATAATTTCGGGAGTGACTTTTCACCGTGGTTATGACATCCACCCACAACCCGGCGTGATAGGCATCTCATGTTGCCACCCTTAAACTGGATCTCCGCGGTGGCTGATGCTGCTCCGTTTTGTTGGTAGCAACAACGAAGGACCGCATAGCATGTAATTTCCTTTGTAGGTACAAATTTCTCAAACCCAAAGATTGGTTGCTCTCTATATAGGTTTCTGGTTTTTTTTTTTGTAAGTATTATACAACATACAGTGCGGTGAGGAAGGTGGAAGATTGTCGCTTGAATTTTGGTTAAAAGTCATGTTTAACGCGGTAAAGCTGACTTTGGGGACTTTGTCGTCCTATTTGTTGGGTAATGTGATTGTAACTTTGGTGTTCGGCGCCACAAGTGATCCTATTTGTAAGGAGTCTTGGCCGCCAGTACAGATGGTTGGCTAAAAATGAAATGTATTTTTAGAATTAGATGTTATGGTATATGGTTAAATCGGGACGTGGGAGGATGCTTGGTTTTTAAGACTTGTGGGTCTTACTAAATTATATTATTAGTTGAAATGTTGGCCCCGGAAAAACCCAAATTGCATCTTAAAGTTTTTTTCTACTGCGCCACCTCTCGCGAACGTCTGACAAACATCCGAGAGTATGCCTGTCATGAAAAAGCTTCTCAATTGAGCCGTTCGGACTCGGCATAAAATTGTAGGTCCCTTCCATTCGTCCCAAAAATAGAAACTCACACAAAACGAATGGTTGCGAGAAGCTAGGCCTTGGGTGTCACCCGCCTGTTGCGCCACCTATTTATTTTTTTTTTTTTTTTAGTTGAAATGTTGAGTGTAAGTATTGTCCTAGTTCTTTCGAAGTTCTATAATTTTTGAGATTCAGCGATTGGCAAGAGTTAAGTAAGAACTAGACCGCCGACTTCCCGTGCACCTACCCGATTCTCCCCGGGAAAAATTACCCTGTCTGTGAATACGTGTAAATGTCAAAATTAATGGCGGCAATGATTTCCCATGCTATACCATGGGCCTAGGATTTTTTAAGTATGCGTGCGTTAATAGCGCTCCTTTGATTTTGTACAGCACCAATACATGAAAAATCCTGGGCCCGCCCCCGGCAGCTTGTAGGCAAAGTCCGTTATGTGGGAGGAGTCGACGGTCTATTCTTACTGGTTTGTGGCTCCGCTGGTGTCATTGTCTGAGTTCATAGCAGAGCCTAGGTAGACAATGTTCCTAACCACCTCAAAGTTATATCTGTCTATAGTAACATTCTGTCCGAGACGTCGTCGGTCGATCGGTTTAGGGTGTTCTTTCTTGTTCACAGCATATACTTTGTCTTGCCCTCATATAGCTTCACCGATACGATAAAAGAGTGGTGAAAATTAAGGTTGTCTTGTCGTACATTGTATAAATATAGTTTCGTCCTCAAACTTACTTACTTACTTTTGGGGGCGCTTACAGTCCGCCGGGGACCACTGCCTCAACCAACAAGCCCCTCCAGCCAGCTCAGTCGCTAGTTAGCTGCCTCCAGTTACGCAGACCAAGTCGGTTGAGGTCGCCCTCTAATTGTGCGCGTCACCTAAGGTTGGGTCCTCCTCTGCTCCTCTTTCCTCAGGGGACCTCAACCATTAGTGGAAAAGTATTAGAAAGTCAGGCAGACCACCTTTGATGTGGAGTTCTAAAAATTTGACTTATTTTATGAAATATTTGTAGAAACTTTATAGTTTCTTAAGGTGCGATCAATTTGGCAATCCTCATCTGTAATTAGGAAATATATTTTTTATATGAGTCGTACTTTTGGAGCTTCGAAGCAAATTTTTGTCTATGATCAATGCTGGATGGAATGTCCTGTCCTAAGATAATCAGTAGATTTTACTTCGATCGCAGTCAAGATCTCTGTGAGTAATTTGTTTAACTTTGGAGCTAATTTTTCTCAGTGGTCAATGTTGAATGAAATGCTATATGATTCTGATTACTCACAGGATCTGTCTTTACACTTCGGTCAAAAAAGTCGTAGTCAAGAAACGATCATCGATAACATTTCTACGTCCTTTGGTATTTTTCAACTGTTAGTAAGGGAATATCAATTTCACAGGAAATTCATTTAAACTCGGCGATATATAAATCCTTTAACTCCTCGGGCAGCATAGGGCAACAGCAGCGCCTGCGCGCCGCCATCTTGTTTGGAATTCTGCAACGCGTTTTAACTCTCTTCAACTCATTCTTAAAGAGCTCGATTCCTCCTCGACTGTTCTGGGCCATGTGTGTCTCGGGCGTCACGCTGTTCTGCTTGCCGGCGTAAGTGGATTCCACTTCGCAATAGAACTGTCTGCGCGTCGTAAGGTATGTACAATCCTTTGCCATTTTCTCCCCCGTATATAGTAATGTCTATAGATTTTTGGCGCATTATCTGATATAAAGTGCATTAGAGATACGATTGGGCCAAAAAATCCCCAAGGTGATTATTGGACATCTATGTACAAAGGTTTATAGCTTTCTTGTGGCAATGGTGTCCACCTTCCAAGTACTGCAACCATAAAGCAGTACTGGGACGGAACGGATCAGTCGCAGCTTCATTCTTAAGCTGAAAACAAGCATTCCGAACGCAGCTTTAGCCTTCCCAATTCTGTTGCACACACCTAATTCGTTGCCACCCCGGTTAGTCGAGTCCACAATTCCTAAATAAAGAAAGTTCTCAACATTCTCCATCTCCTGTCCGGCAATGTTAAGTTGAGTGCGGGTGTTGGAAGTCATTGACTCAGCAATTTCCAATTATTGATATTTTTCTAATAACAATTAAGATCTCGGTGGCATTTTTTAAGCTTCAGAACTAATTCTTGTCGGTGATCAATGTTAGATTGAATTAGAGCACTGATAATTTTGAATCGAATAAATAAGTAAGTTTTCTATTGCAAAAATGCAATTTTGAATCGAATAAAAATGTTTCAAATCCAATAATCAGTTAGTAGAGATTTGTCTGATCGCAATCTAAATATCTTTGATATATTTTCTAGCTTTAAAGTTCATACATTTAGGTGATCAATGGTCCAAAATTTTCATTAGATATTTATTTCTGAAATTTTTTTAAAAGCTAACTCCTTGTCTCTGATCAATGATTTATGAAATGGCAAGTGATGATCAGAAGATCTTTGGCTGATCATAGCTAAGATGAGTGTTTTTCTTATCGCTTCAGTGACAATTTTTGACTGTGATCAACTGAACTGTGATTGTAATCAAGATCTGGCCTATTGCTACAGCTGAATTCGTATGGATCAATAATTTCGTAGAATAAAATCTTTGCCCTGGTACGTTCAGGGTTCAGCGATCCTCTCATATATGCTACCAATATTAGTTGCTAAATATTTGTGTTACTATTAACTAGGTGATTTTTGTCAAAGATGAATAAGGATCAACAGCTATTTCTTAGATTGTCATTGCATTGTACTTCTTTCTTCTTAGCAGATTAACCCTATTTGCGGACAATTCTTTGTTCAAATGCTCTGATTTTAGTTAAGATCTAGGGACCATTTCCGAAGCACAAAATTTGGTTTATTGTACATGATTGTGGAATGTATCGCAAAGTTCAAGTGCAGATTTTGTTTTTTAGTTAGTTACCGAGAGGGAATAAAACTTGTATCTAAAATTAGCCTTTAATATGTTTCGGTATGTTAAGATTGTCTTGTCTTCGAACTATCCCCATCTATGAGGTTAAAACTTCTAAAAGTTACTGAGATGGTTGCAAGATTTGCTATTAGGTTGTGAGCTTTGAGAACATAATGATCTCTTAAACAAATGTGCAACCGTTATTCAATGATGCAACTAACAACTAAAGTTATACATCGCAGCAAATTATAAAGCTACGATTATATAATTGTAACGAATCGTATCACTCTGTGACATGCTTACGTCAGTATGACGTCCGAATTAGTCCTAAAGTTGTCATTCTGGCTTGTTACGTCGCTTGGCACGATTGACACGACCAAATGTCTGATTTCTATGCAGTGGCGGACTAAGGGGGGGGGCGGTCCGCCCAGGGTGGCAGACTAATAGGGGGTGCCATCAGCAGCCGCAAAATAACTATTATGCACATTACACAAAATAAAAACACAAATAAAACGATTTTTGGAATTTATTTCATTTTCAAAAGAGCAAACAAAGTTCAAATCGAAGTGGAAATAAAATCCAAACAACAAATATGTGGGGAGAATTGAAAGCAAAAGGGTGCAGGTCCGAATTTTACATACAAAATACCGCGCACCAACTCAACTGGTGCCGATATGCAATCTGTTAAGAGAAATCAATTTCTTAGATCGTTTCAAATTCTGCTTAGGCCAAATTTGTTTTGTCACTAGACAAGTGGTGCCACATGTCCACATACGATTTGCACTCTCGATATCATCCAGCTTTAATTTTAATGCAAGTAGCGATTGGTATCCCTACGGTGCCTTTATCCGACAGGGTTGAGTTGTTCCTATTCTAGCGAGTTCATCAGCCTTACAATTTCCTGGAATGTCTTTATGCTCCGGCAACCAAATTAGGTGAATGTTGAACTGTTCGACCATCTCCGTAAGAGACGATCGGCAGTCGAGATCTAGAAAAGTTATAGAGATCGAACCCAAGGATTTGATGGCTGATTGACTGTCCAAAAATATGCAGACATCTTTAGCGGATATCACGTTTTTCTTGAGCCAAGATAAGACTTCTTTTATCGATATTAATTCCGCCTGGAACACGCTACAATAATTTGGTAGACGGTAGGAGAGCTTAAGATTAAGACTTTGGGAGAATACAGCCCCACCAACCCCGTCTTTGGTTTTTGACTCGTCAGTGTAGAATTGAACTAATTCATCTTCTGCGGAAGTATCCTCATTCCAGATTACTCTGGATCTGGAGGGATAGTGACGAGAAAGTTATTGTCAACATTTTGAGATGGGGTGGTGGATAGCCAAGCCAGTGTTTTCGGTTGAGATTACGAAGTTCTTCAGAATAGAGGCGTGGCCAAAGTCTTTCTTTGACAACTGTGAGGAAGCGGGCAAATGGCTGCACTCGCCGCTTGCTTGCTGAAAATATCAAGGGATAATAGATGAAACAATATGTCCAGTGCCGCAGAGGGCGTTGCGCTTATACACATGCAGGATGTGCGCTAGACCTTGCTTAGATAGTCTCTATTTATGGATTCCTCCAAGGCTGTCCACCAGACAATTATACCATAGGTTAATATCGGTCTTATAACTGAGATATAGAGCCAGTGAATTATTCGATGTTGTAGACCTCATTTATTACCAATTGCTTTTTTGCTAGAGAAGAGTGCTACTGCAGTCTTCTTGACTCTTTCTTGGATGTTAAATTTCCAAGTTTCCAGTAGTTCGTTGACCATCAAATTCCAAGGATAGGTGGGATAAAACACCACCTTGCCACGTGCCTCTACTAACAGATCCTCTTGTGGACACCACACTCAGCTTGGAGTTTATAATCCGACCATTAAGCAATTGATTCATCAATTCGCAAAGTGAGCTGTCAACATTCAGAACTGATAGCGCATCTGCTATATCGCTGAACGGCGTCACATTGTAGCTGCAAAAATAAATTTAAAAGATGCGGAAATTTGGACAGCATTTGAATTTTTAAGCTTCATTGTTAATTGTGAATTTTTAGACTCGTTACCGAGCCTGTTATTGGCGATGAGAATTTTTTTAACAATTTGCGTCTCAGTGGCATCTTGTGAACGAAGCTTTTCAAAATTGAAATTAATTAAGACTTATCTAAGATCAACAATGAGCCAAAATAGGTTGACTAATCTGGCTTTTTCTTAAAATTTTTAAGGGGTGTAAGCTTGCTTTACCGCCTCGGGTGCCAATGCCTCTTAGTCCGCCCCTGTTTCTATGATAATATGATCTCCTTGGCAATGCGGCTTGGACTCAACGACTGACATTTTTTGTTACAGATTGACAACGTCCTATTGGTGACACTGCACGATTATTTACAGTGTCATGCATGTCGTGATTGACACTTTGTTCCCTTTTGTTGCTATTGTTTGTGTGAATTTGAGTTTGATTTTACAACAGCACGGAGCAGACTTGTGTTGTGAAAATAGAGTGTAGTTAATCTCGAAAGGCACCTCCCTTATTACTTACGAACAGCAATAAATATATCTGCGCTTATAATCGTTATTGTCAGCAGAAGTTCATAGGTGGGAAAAATTCCGCGAGCTGCAACCAGCTTTCGTGTAAATATGCAGCACATCACCAGCATTACGTATAAGATGCAATCATGTCAATCGTGTCACTGTTTCACGCTATGTAATCGCCTATCATGTGCCGGTCACTCGTTTCTGTCATTCAGTTCTAGGTGCTTTTGGACAAAATGACAAGAGAATAATGACTGCACGAGTGGCAGTGATCGGGTATATGACGACTTGATAAGTTAGTTTCTGTGACTTTAATATGACAAGAATTGACATGTGTAACCATAGCTTCCTTGGAAAAGAAACTAGAATCCATTTAAAAAAAACTCACAAGAACAAATTAATCCTCAGCATCATCGTTAGACAGCACAACTTGATCATAAATGCTATACTCACTGGCTCTTTGTTTTATCTGTGGCTGCTTAGTAAGTAGGAATGTCTCTTCTCTCGACTGAATTTTTCATTGGACATGAGAATTTTATAAACACACTGTCGCTGTCGTATAGCCAAAGTCATATTCTCCTCCCCAACGTGTCAGTGGCTTGTCAAAAGTAACCAAAGCAACCGCTATGCACGCCAATGCCTATATTCCCACTCGCACCATCCGCATTATCATCAGTATAGTGTCATCGTCGTCGTCATCATCATCATCATCACCATCATCATCATCATCATCATCCTCGTCCTCGTCGTCATAGTCATTTCATCTATTTTCTGTGTATACATAGAGAAGAATTTCATTTTCATCCCTTAAACGCATAACTTTTCTTCTTCATTATTGTTTCCAAAACGCTCTTCATGGTACTGCGCTCCAATTTTCCCAGCTCCAGGCAACCAGGATTCATATTGTACAGCTTCTGCTGCTACTTGATGCTGTACTCCAACTCCCTTTTGTGTGATATGTGCACACAGCACAACACAATCGAGCTGCTCATGGGGTGCAACCGTTGAGTATGCTTCACGTACACGATTCTTGAAATAAAGACTAGAGTAGGTCCTTTTGTGCTGCTTAGGTGTTTCATTATCATCAGCTTCTGATGGGGTTGGTGCAGGATGGAGGCGGCATTATGCAGCTTCGAGAATTAACCCCAAGCCATTCAATATCATATCATCATCGCATGACCTCCTTATCCAACACAAAATCTGTAGACTTCCTCGATATAATCTTGTGCATTCGGCGAGAGATTCACATCAGCTCACCATATCGCATCGGTTATAGCGAACCGAATAAGTACACATATAGACTGACTGTATTGCAGATATGTATTGGCACAGGATTAAAGGGAATAAAAATTGGCAAACTGCCAAGGTGCCATAAGGGGGAAAAGGGCGATGGGGGGGAGAAACGAGAAAAAGATACCAATTCCCATACAAAGAGATAGCCTTTCACTGTACTGTTCAACCGATTGATTAGAAAAGAGCATTAAGGATGTGGCAACAGTCATCCTCGTATCATTATTGCTGTCCCGAGTTTTCTCACTCTTTTTTTTTTTTGTATGTTTGGTTCTATTTTGTAGCAGGAAAAGAAAAGTTTTGCCCCCCTATCTGCCACGTTCTTGTAGTCGTTGTCGGCGTTCTAATGTATATGATGGCCAACATCGTACCACAGGACACAACATGGAGATTGTGTATCGGAAATTTGTAAAGTTTTGCTCAGTATACGCTAACTGAGTCCGAGGGGGGTGGAAATTGTTGCTGAAGTACTATGGCTACTGGGTCATAGATGGGCGCGTATCTAGTACCAGTACCACAGATTATTGTTTGACTTGGTGTTGCCGTTTCTAAATCGGAAATGGTAGCGAAATGCAAGTTTTTATGAAGAGGATTAGAATTTTAACTCTTGAAAGAGCAAAGTTTTGTCCATAATAAAAGCTCAGTCATTTTAATAAAAGACTTGGAAGATATTCCCTTACAAAGTACAGACTGTCCATTAGCTGCTGTCTGCAGACCGTCAATCGCGCCTAAACTACGTTCACGTTTGCCTAAACCTTAAAGACGACGCAGTGGACGATTTTTTGTCGAAATTGATCATGACCGACGAGGCCCATTCCCATCTGAATGGATTTCCAAACAAAATCTGCGCCTCTGTGGCACTGGAAATCCACCTATCATTCACGAAGATCCACTACATCCACTCAAAACATGATAAACGAGTTTTTATTGCCGGAAATTGTGAAGGACATGTGGTTCCAAATGACTGTGCAGTGTGCACCCGCACACACAGCTCTCGCGACAATGAACATTTTGAAGAATGCTTTTCCGTGTCACATAATTTCTCGTTTTGGCCATTTTCACTGAACGGTAAGGTCGCCAATTTGACCAACTTTCTTGGGGGATTCAAGTCATGAGTCTTTGAGACGAAGCCACAAACTCTAAACGCTCTCAAAGAGAACTGTTCGCCCTAAGTTCTCGACAAAACTTTTGGAAAAGCGATAAAAAGAGCCCGAATGGTCTTCTTATCGATAAAGGCAGTCGGCCCCCACTTGACAGACTTAAAGGTCCAAATTAACATTAAAAGAAAAAATTATGAAATTTTGTCATTTCATTCCAAGGATATAGCCAAAGAACATCTCACTCGTTTTTAAGAGGCCTCTACCCAGAAATCGAGGAAAAGTGCGAAAAATGGCATTTTGTTTCCTTCCTAGAGAAGTCAATACTGAAGCGATCGAAATGATATTGGATGCATTGGAAAGAACGGAATATGTCCTTTGAAAGCTTTGAGGCTTTTTTTTAAAGCGACATCTCGTTTTTCTTTTATTGAAAGAATTCCCAGCTGTGTTTGGGAAAATTGGCCTAAAACCGACTTTTTGTTTGCCAACGCATGATATGATAGAGTTCGAAACAGTCTGAGATAACTTGTTCATCTTAAAGGTAATGTGCAAAACCCAAATCAGTTTAAAATAAATCTTAAAATTTCATCCTGGTTTTAAAAAAAACAGGTGTTTTAAAACATACAATTTTTTGAATTAATGAACAACGTTTTTCCTGTATATATTGATTTATACTTGATGCAATTTTTACTCAAAACAACAAAGTATTATACCAGGGCCCTATTTCACCAACCACTTTTCACTTTGCATTTTGCAATTTTGCAATTTACCTTTGCAAATTCCGTTTCACCAAACGCAAATTTGCAAAGAGGAAATTATTTTTTTGCAAAGTTGAAAATTTTTCCTCTTTGCAAAATTCGTTTCACCAAAAACAAATTTTCAAAGTGCAAAGCATGTTTTTGCAAAGTGCAAAGTTTTGCAAATTTGCAAAGAATTCGATCATTTCGTTTCACCAAACAAATTAGATTTGCACTTTACATTTAAAATCGTGAAAAGTTTGTCAATAATATGCAAAGAAAAAAAAGCATTTGCAGTTGCGGTTTTATTGAACAGTTGGTGGAAATAGTTAAAAAATATTTAATGAACCGTTTCGAAACATGCTTTAAAGACAAAGAGGATACTAATAGTTTACAATGGGTCGTATTAAGGGCATATTTTAAATGCTATATCTATATAATAATATAAAAATGAATTGATGTGCTTTAGTATCGCAAAAACTCAAGAACAGCCTGGACCGATTATGCAAACAAATTCTAAAAACCTCAAAAGTCGAAAAATTTAATAAATGGGAATTTCCACCACCAATAATAGCAAAATTCGAAAACGAGCAATTGAACTCAAATGTTAAGAAAATATTTTTTATTAGACATAAAAACAAGTAAAAGTGTTATCATCGGCTTGGGCGATCCTTTGATACCCTCCACTGCATAAAAGTCATGCAAAATGTTTGCAATGCGAGTTAGTATGTACTGTACAAGTGTACACGCATGTGTCTAATATTGGTTTTGTATGGAAGGTATTAGAACTACTTAACCGACATAGCCCATTTTCAATACCAACCTGACAACGGTAAAATGAAGTCCTCTGACAAAATTTCATTCGCCTAGGCCGATTCGTTTGGACGCTATCGTGTTTTCAACAGACATACGGACAGACAGACAGACTTTATATAGACTTTCTGGTGACTCCTTCTTGGCGTTAATGCATTATGCATAATCAATGTTACAACATTTAAAAACGTTGGCTTCCAAGACTGTAGAAGAATAGCGTTTCCATTTTTTTATGGACGGTGCCACGATGCTTTGTCCAATTTTGACCAATCTTCACAGGAATATTCCCGGGCCAATACCTAATACCCTATTCACACCAAGCCGAAAACCGAGTTTTCGTCAAAAAAGTTTAGAAAACTCGTAGATGCATTCACACCGAACACCAACTCGTTTTCGTTTGACGTTTCAATTAGCTGTGAAACTAGCTAAGAAATGTTTGTGGCGACTAGACTTTTATTTTAGTTACTAAACTTGGCACGTATTGACATAATATACAAACAAAATTATTTAAGCTACTTGATAAATCGTTAACTTGTGGTTAAATAATTAACATAACCGACATTCAAAATCAAAACATCTGAAAATACTATTTAGTTGTGGCAGGCTGGCAGGTAGTTTGCTCTTTATGGTGCAAGCAAAGATAACAAAAAAAACTCTCACTCTCACTCAGTCTCTCACATCCTGTCAGCAGTTTTGCTGAGCTCGCTGAATGTTGCAAAAGGTGTGTCTGCTTCAACAACCCAACGATCGTACTCGTTTTCGTGGCGTTTTCATGGAAAACGACCTCAAACAACTCGTTTTGAAAACTGCAATATGTATGGGAAAACTTCTGTTTTCGATGAAGTTTTCGACTGTTTTCGCGAAAACCCAGTTTTCGGCTTGGTGTCAATAGGGTATAAGACTATCTGTGAATTTAACCTCAATGAGCAGTTGCGTTAATTATTATCCGACCGCGATGCCAGGAAACAGTAAAAAATTGATTTACTTTGCAATAATGTGCAAAGAATAATTATAATGCAAAGTTTTGTTTTTAGTTGGTGAAACACATAGACTTTGCGCTTTGCAAAAAGTTGTCAAAAATCGCAAAATGCAAAGTCGTGAGAACTTTGCATTTTTAATGAAACACATCGCACTTTACTTTGCAGGAATTAAATTTTTTGAAAAATTGAAAAATGCAAAGTGAAAAGTGTTGGTGAAATAGGGCCCAGCTATCGGATGCAAAAAAAAAATTATGTATTTACATGTGGGCGCAGTAGCGCAGTGGTTAGTGTGTTGGACTACTGTGCGAGGGATCCCAGGTTCGATCCCCGGAAAAACCCAAATTACATCATAAAGTTTTTTCTACTGCGCCACCTCTCGCGAACGTCTGACAAACATCCGAGAGTATGACTGTCATGAAAAAGCTTCTCAATTGAGCCGTTCGGACTCGGCATAAAATTGTAGGTCCCTTCCATTCGTCCCAAAAATAGAAACTCACACAAAACGAATGGTTGCGAGAAGCTAGGCCTTGGGTGTCACCCGCCTGTTGCGCCACCTATTTATTTTTTTATTTACATGTATTTTGTTGCAAAGTACTGAGTTTAAATTTTATATATTTTTCAAGAAAAATACACTGCATGTGTCATAGATGTTGCACATTCTCAGAAAAAAGTTCCAAGTTTCTCATTTAGATGGCGGTAGTTCTGTCGTCTGATTTGATTAGCCAATCAGAATGACACCCAAGCTATAAGGGATAAATGTGTAGTTTGTCAACTGCATTGAGAGGTGTGTTATAAATGAAACAGGTTTGGCGTGAAGTGTGATCGAAATGGAATCAAGGATGCGTGTGTTGATATGTGTGTAAGCAGGTGGGGATTCTTTATTCAAAGTGATTTTTGCTTCATGGGGATTCAAAGTAATTTTAGCTTCTTGAATAAAAATAAAATAATAGTTTAAAAAACTAAAAAAACGCTTTTAGAAGTAGGTACTGCACTAAAAGCAAAAAAATAAAAATTAACCAATCTATTTTTAAGGTTTATCCTGGAAGGGGCTTAGTGTAAGCCATGTTTGTAGTTATGTATTGTATTATTTGAGTATAAACTACACAAACATGGCTTACACTAAGCCCCTTCCAGGATAAACCTTAAAAATAGATTGGTTAATTTTTATTTTTTTGCTTTTAGTGCAGTACCTACTTCTAAAAGCGTTTTTTTAGTTTTTTAAACTATTATTTTATTTTTTGCTTTTTAGTGCAGTTTAATATCTAACTATATACAACTTACAAGAGCTTTTTTTTACTATTAGTTTGTATAATTGTCATAAAAACTGAAACATCAGCATGCAAAATTTCAAAGTCCTAACTCAATGGACAGGTATGTATTTCACATAAATGAAAATTCGCCACAGGTATGGTTTGATTGATATTACTACGCGTACCTACCTATACACTTTCCATAGCTGCAGATCTCAAATATAAGTATGTACGATTGTGCAGTACATGTCACATGTGCATACCTACATATTTACGCATCACAACTCCTATATACGTACATATGTACAAAGTTTGTTTTATCCATATCCATATTCCATACATCAAATTCAACTACGCCATGCATGATAATGAGCATACATTCTGAATGCCCGCCGCAGTGACAATTCTATTTTTAGAACGCAAATAAAACTACCCTTCCTAAGCACAACTGCAATCGAGATAGCAATTTTTTTCGCATTTGGCAGAATAAGATCTATTTTCAAATTATTATATCTTGCCCTCTGGATGGACTAGAAAGATGAATGTTAGCTCAAAATACTCGGTGAAGTATTGCCTAACAATTAAAGGATTTTTTGACTTGACCTACATATATTTATGAGCATAATGGCAAGTTAAGCGTAGTAAGGTAAAAATAGAAAAGTTTGCACCCCCTTTTTTCAACCCTTGTAGGACGAATCGGTACAAAGTATTAATTAGATATGTAATAGTTTCGACTTATCTATTGACATATAATATTTCAAGTTAATACGGCTAATGGATCATGCGTTATGAAAAAGCCTCCCTTAAAGGGGCAGGGGAAGTCAGAATCCAAAAATTCTTTCTAAATATTGCATTGTCTTCACAACCCAACCAGCATGGAAAATTTCAAAGTTCTAAGTTTAGAGAAAGTGGTTCAAATTTGACTTGCAAGATTTTGCAACAACAAATTTTTCACGAAGTTAAGTAAAAGCCTTTAATAATGAAAATGAGAGAGGGGTCGACAGAAGCACTTTTCAATATGTTGCTATATTTAATAAATTCTTATTGAAAATGCATTTATTTGTTTAAACAAAATTGCTTAAACTTCATAACAAAAATTATAAATTAATTTAAACGATGAATGTACTCAGATTTTTAGAAATTCTATATATTTTATTTATAGCAAATTTGTATCTTGAAAAGTGCTTGCCGGTCACACCGTGATCAGGTGTAAAGCAGATAATAGTTTGGTTTATGTTGGTAGGAAAAGAGACGAAACGGAGACGGTGAAATGGTGGGTTAGGCTGAAAGAGGTATAATTGAAAGCAAATTGTAGTATGCACCAGTAGCATTGCGCTGTTGCCATTTACAAGGAAAGATTATGCAATTTTGTTTGCGCTGTTGCCATTATCTTACCTTTTATGAGCTATCGTAGGGTAGGTGTTTGGTTTTTCGTATGAAGAGGGGGACAGAGGAAAGAATTTGCAACATTATGAAGATCACTAAGATAAGTAGCAAAAGCTTCACCAGGATTGTGAGAGGGGATGATGCAAGGGGTATTCAAGTGGGGTTTAGTTGGGAAGGAATTGTGCGTTCTGCTAAAGAGAATATTACTGAATGCAAAGTTATACATATGAAGCAAAAATCACTTTGCTGAAATTTTAAGATTTATTTTAAACTGATTTGTGTTTTGCATATTACCTTTAAGATGGACAAATTATCTTAGACGGTTTCGAACTCTATCATATCATGCGTTGGCAAACAAAAAGTCGGTTTTATGCCAATTTTCCCAAACACAGCTGGGAATTCTTTCAATAAAAGAAAAACGAGATGTTGCTTAAAAAAATGATTCTAAGCTTTCAAAGGACATATTCCGTTCTTTCCAATGCATCCAATATCATTTCGATCGCTTCAGTATTGACTTCTCTAGAAGGGAAACAAAATGCCATTTTTCGCACTTTTCCTCGATTTCTGGGTAGAGGCCTCTTAAGTGATTTGTTTAAACAGTTCTGACAGTCAATTCTCCGTATTCGTCTTTGTCAGAAAGTGAACCTGCCTTTCGATTCGTTCTAAAATGTTCAAGCGACTATAACTTGCGCCAACTCAGCGATGAGCATTGAGCACTAAGCCACCAATTATTGAATAGAACAAAGAGGTTGACAATCGTATTTTTGTTGTTGTTTAAAAAGTTTGTTGATCTCTCGACTCCAATCGAAGTGGAAGTTCACTTTTTGACAACAAATCTCTGGACCGCTTCCCAATTTAAGCGAGAAACGTGGGTCAATTTTGTCACTCACTCCGCGCTGTCTCCAATTCATCTTTTACTACTTTTGCTACTGTGCTAGTTCGAAAATGTATATTTGTCCCATGGAGTCATAAACGCTCTCGAACACATCTAGAGACATGATGCAATCTGAAATGTCCTTTTCATAATTTCCTCTTTGGTTGATGTCCGTACTTTATCGATTTCCTTTCCTTTCACTGACCTATACGAGTATTTTAGATCACCAGCCATCTTTTCCCAGCAAACCAACTGCAACCATTCCTACTTCTAATACCTTCCCCACAGCACACCGCCAACACTGACTTATTTCCTGCTGTTTGCGCGCGACATTCAATCGCTCTCTGTGCTGCTGTCCGGAAATCCTTTTTGCCCTAGGAAATGTAGCAAAAATCGTGTGAAACTTTTATAATTAAACAAAATATAACAGCGTCGCGCAGCATATTCTTTCCGACAAAAACAAAATGGGGAAACCCAAGTTCAACCCTTACATCCAACTCAGTTTCTTCTTCAGTGTCGAACAAAACGTGGCCAAGGATAACACCCGAAGATCTCAAGTGGAAAACTTTCTAAGAGAGTTTTTCTTCTATCTTATGGCTTCCTCGCTGCGGACCGCGCGCCGCATCAAGATCTCCAACCGGTCACAGACATCATCGAGTTGAACTCGATTTTGAATAATTAAAAACCCAGAAGCACGTAGTTCAAGTCAAGTGTGCGCCACTTCACGGATATAGATATAGGTATAGGTAGGTACGCTGCCAATGGTTAGCAAGTCAGCGAAGCAGGACGCTCCATCTATCTGGCTCCTCGCAAATGGCAACGAAAGTTAATTTTAATGATTTTATTGACTCTATTTTTGGAATGTTGAAACATTTTAGGAATTCTCGTTCGTGCTACAGCATTGGCTGGCATCCGGGAAGGATATTTGAATTTTATTGGATTCCATTGGCATAGACTCTCGTTCTCCTCCGTTACGCTTCTTTATCTCAGCAGATTACCAATCGATTTTCATTGAGCCTTGGGTGGGGTGGTAGGGTGGGGGATGTCGCAAAGCAGAAGGGACTTTCAATTTTATTTTACTATACCCAATATGGTGGTGTTGGTGATGGTGGCTGGCAATAGCAGCAAGAAAAGGATACTAGGTTTTGTAATTTGTGTAAATCTTTTCTTTTTATCAATTTTTTTTTTCGGCAAGAACAGAGGATTGCGAAACGTAATTGGAAAAGTTTAAGTGAATTTTTATCTTCGACCCCGGATCCAAATGAATAGTCTTGGAGTGTTGTTTTTTTTTTTTTTTGTATACCTGAAATGGAAAAATTAATGACGTGCCGACATCATTAGAAGAGAGAGAGAGAGTGTGAGGCTTATTTGACTTTGCCCTATCGTGTTTACAATAATTAATTGTATCCGGAGCATGTCCTGTGGAGTTGGCCGCACGAATGTCTCAAATGGCCAACAACATCTGGCTGGAGGCCGTTCAATGAATTATTGAAGCGTTTTTGATAAAGTAATAAACTCAATCAAACTGTGGGTCGAAGGCAATTGAGAGCACCTAATGGAGTCATTAGGACTCAAACTATACGAGAGTAGCAACTGGCAACAACTGATGTTACTGGACAATAAAGCGTAAGCGTATTAGTTCCGAATTTTCTTGGCGAAATGTGGAGGAAATAGCCAATCATAATAACTGTATGTTATGCAGATGACGGTAATAAAATGAGGGTATGATTTTTGTGGTGCTCGGATTGTGCTAGAGTTGCAAATCTCATTATTCAGCAGTTAGTTCTGGGAGATGGTGGTTGGGGGTTTATGACTTGTAAAAATGAGAAAGGAGCAGCGTCGGCGTCGTCGGTTGTCTGATGTGGTTCATTATACGGAGATATAGAGACATATTGTGGGGGGTTTTGGTTTATGGTTATCTCTGCGTTTAGGTCGTTATTGTTGTACTTAGTCCTGCGTGAATGGAGGAGGGCTTGTGAGCGAAATGGACTTGACAAAATGAATTGAATTTCTCGCAAGTCTGCGCTTTTGGGTTTCTTATTATTTTGTAGGCATTCGTCAAGGATGAGAAATTGTAATAGGATAGGGATGAGATTGTGACTGTTTACGACGGTTGTTGGGATTATTTTTCAGTGTGGCCTTGTAGGTTTGGCGAATGACTTTTTCATTTTGAATAATGGATATAATAAGGGTTGGGAAAATATTACCCACTCTCAACGGACATTTAGACGAAATACGTTTAAGAGGTAGGAGAAGATTTCTCCGTGCCACATTATCAGGCCAATACTGATCCATTGTGATGACCGTAGGGGAAAGAGGTTGTCCCTTACCCATTATAACCCTGTAGTCAAATTACTTATTGCGCTTCTATATACAAACCATCTTGTTGATTTGACGAAGTTCATCATTTTGTCTATTGATGTGCTGGAACTGAGGCGAAGGAAAATGGGATGATAACTAATGTGCCTGGTGAGCCTGGTAAGCCCCAGATTCAGCCACGTTTTACAAACCTAAATCCTCAATTGAAGCTCTCACTGGGGATGTATTCAGACCCAAATCCTTACCTGTATCCTTATACGCGCTTACTTACTTTCCCGGTTCTACAGGTAGGGGTGAACCTAGGCCTCAACTAACAAGCCTCTCCAGTTAGTCCGGTCTTTATAGCCAACGACCTCCATTTACGCACTTCAAGTCGTAAGGTCCCCTTATACTTGTGCGCGCCACTTAAGGCGATGTCTTCCTCTGCTGCGCTGTCCGTCCTGGTTAGACATGAAAATTCTACGGGCTAGAGTAAAAATGTCCACCCGCTCTAAGTAGTTGTCCCATCTTAGATGACTGATGAGTGTTGTTGGTTGTTAAATCCCCTTCTCCAAAGGCCGTTAACGCAAACGCAACCGAACGTTTTACGAAGAATCTTGCTCTCGAAGTGATCGAGGATATCTTCATCTGCTTTAGATAGAGTAACAGCAGGACTGGGATAATCAAGGTCTTATACAGAATCTCCGTAGTTCATACAGGATAGAGCTCTAGGTACTAGTCAGTACCTTTCTCAGCCCAAAGAAACGCTGGAGTTAATATTTGTGTAATATTTTCTGAAACGTTTTTTTTTTAGAAATGACAGCAGAGTCGAAGTAGACAATGTCCCTTACTAGCTGAAGTTTGTAGCTGTTCATCGTGATGTTTGTACGATTCGTCGATTCTGGGTGTCCCTTCTTGTTGATTATAGAATTCACTTGAAAAACAGAGGCATGCTTGCCTAAAGAGTAGTGAAGTCTAAAGTTCTTGATTTCCACGAAGACCAGCACATGACCCTTGACTAGTTTTGGAGCCATCAGCGCCAGCAGAACATATAGAGCAGAGCCTGGCGTACCTTTAGAATTTTGTGCAGAAGGCAGTTACATATTTTCACGAAAGCCCTTTTCATCAAACAACCAACGGATATCATAACCGTATAGATCCAAAGGACCTATTTAGGTGATAAGCCCCTCGTCTTATACCGAAAGCACCCTTACACTGCCAGAAAACTGAGAGCGCCTTGGATGTATTCGACTTGACGTGCTTTGCCCAAAGAAGTTTCGCTTCATCGGAGATCTGGATAGCCTTTTAGCATTGGTTGAGTCAGACCGGTTGAAATCCTCCCGTCTCGTGAAGAGAACAACCTCAGTTTTCAAAGGATTGACCTAAAGCCCATTCCTAATGCACCATCGGCCATCTCCACGTTAGCACAGAAAGTCTGTAAACATGATTCGTATGGCAACATCATCCGCGTATGCCTAAGCGTAGACGTTTGAGCTATTTTTTAGAGTATACAACATAGAGTCAACTACCATGCACCATAACAGGGGAGACAGTACACCACCTTGTGGGCAGCCTTTCTTTAACCCTGCGTCCACCATGGCCCATGGACCCATGTCAGATAGAATATTGTATCCGATTTTAAAGAGACTGATACGTCTGTAGTTAAAGCAGCTAAACTGATGAGCTGAGATTCCATTCATCTGACCAAATCGTGGAAATAATTTGATGCATGGCCTCTATCAAGACTTCTCGAGCTGCGCTAAAAAGCTCCGCAAATAAACCGCCAGGATGAGCAGCTTTGCTGGGCTTCAGCTTCGATATTGCTATCCATACCTGATTTTGATCAGGTGGACAAAAGTTTTTTCTATCGTCGTCCATAATGAATGGTATTTTCTGCCCAACAGCGAGATATTTTGGTCTTCGTCGACATTATAGAGTCGCCGGAAATATTTCTTTTACATTCTCAGTACACCAGGGTTTCTCTCGTTATATATAATGTACATGTGTTTGTACGAAATTTTCTGCCCTGGCAAGCTCTGCTCTAGTTACCTTTTGGTAGAACCGTCCATTGTACCTGGCTGGAATAGTGGAATACCATCTGTCAATCACCCCTATTGTCGTTGTCGTCTGTCACCAGGCACGTAGCCAGGGGGGGGGCTTGAGGGGCTGAAGCCCCCCCCGAAAGTCTAGACATAAAACTAAAATTTTCTAAAGCCGAATTTAAGACTATCATTTCAGTTTCAGTTTTAGTTGAGTTATCAGTTAAGCTTGTTACAGCCGATTTCTTCACAAAGTACTAGCGCTAGTACCGGTATTAGACCAAAAGTTGATACTCAAATACCTAGGTATCAGGTCATTTCTTCACGAAGTACTAAGATGAATTTGGTACCGAGTATTAATTAGTACTCGGTATCAGCTTGACCCTCAAAATCGGCAGTCTAACGTCGTTAGTACCTGAATTAGATCGATTTCATTGCTTTCGGCCTTTTTTTTGTCAAAAAGTAAATACATGGTAGGTTTAAGTCTAATGCAGTTGATTAGAAAATGGATTTCATTTTCGATAGGGATAATTGGTTCAATAATTTCGATGACGACATTGAGACTGAGAATGGTGAAGAAGGGGTAGCAACTCGTTGATCTGAGCGGCGCATCTACCATATTATGCTACAATGGAATACAGTAAATACTTAGAACGATGTGGATTTTTTTGGCGATTTCAGTTGTCCAGAGTAACGTTTTTTTACGTTCGAACGCGGACGAATTGCATTACGGTTAACATATTTTATATACTTTCAGTTTTAGTCGGTAATCGTTTTTATTCACGATTTTACCAGTAATCGTTAGATATTGCCTGAGCAGCAATTGCTGATCACTCTACGATTCATGACAAGTGGATCGATTCGATGTAAATAGTGGTTGCCGACGTCATTTGCGTACCAGCCGCTAGTGTATGTCGCACACTGCCAAAAGTATGATGTATGGCCTTGACACGCCATTTGGAAAAATTTATTCAAATGTCAGCAACATTGGAAGAACAGGAGGTGGCCGCTGCTACATTTTATCGCTTTGCATAGTCTTCACGAACAATCAGTGCAACCTACCGCACTCATGTTAAATTGCAAACACCGAATTGGTTATAGTTCAGTTCCATAATGTGCAATAATAGAAAAAAAAACAACCAATCATATACGCTATCATATGCTATCCAATGCTGGATACCCCTAAACACACACTATTTTACAACAGGAAAGCAACAAAAATATTTAAAAAAATACTTGCTCTTATGAATAAAAATCAGTCATCCTGCAAAATGTTTGACGCCCAATGAGCATAAAAATGTCACCGTTATGACATTTCTAGCAATGTGAAGAAATACACAAGTACTAAGTTCTCGTTAGTACCGAGTATCAGAAGAAATCGGCCGTTAAACTGATGACTAAATGCAAAAATGAAAGCGTTTAACTAAAACTAAAACTGAGACTAAAACTGATGGAATTCCCATAAGTTTTCAGAAGTTTTAGTAGATAAATCTTCTAACCTTCGGCTAATCACGAGTAAATTGAAAGCTCAACTGAATACTAGACTGATGTCTAAATACACTGCAGAATATCAGTTTAACTGAAAGGTTAACTGATAGCTCAACTAAAACTGAAACTGAAATGATTGTCAAAATAGGGCTTTAAGCCCTAAATTCAAATCTATAAAAATAAGACTATCCCGGTAGGTATACAGTATTCAAACACTAGGTATGTACACTGTGCAAGCCATATCTTTGACCTGGTTCTGCCAAGTCAACTACTGCAATTCGCACTTGCCTTTGTGTAGTTTGGCGTATTTTTTGGGGAAGTGAGTATAACAAAACCAAAAGAGAGTAGAAAAGTTTTGCATGGAAAAGTAAAAGTGACCTAGCTTTAGATTCTAAAAAAAATACGCCTGTTAGTGAAATTTCTTCCGCAACTGTTCAAATGCATTACATATATTATAACTTTCAAAAATGTCATTACAAAGCACGCACCAGAGAGCTAAAAAACTCGACTTCTACGCCTTTGTAAAACAAGATTCATTGAAAATACATCTCAATAAGTCTTGAAGAAATAACGAGCAGAACGATGTCTTCGAAAGCATCAACACTTTTGGCAGCGCCAGCGGTCCAAAAAAGGAATTTTCTAGTAAGCCTCATTACATGCGAAAATCTGTTCAGTTTAACGCTGCCATTATCAATTTTCCTTAGATTTCGTTTCTGCAATTGACCGCACAAAAAAAGTTCTGAATTCTCTTAAGAACATCAGAGAAAATACCGAAGATTTTTGCAGAGAGACTTTTCAATCCGCATCCCAACTTGCAGAGGACTTATTTTAAGTTAAATTAAGAGCTCCTAGAACTTCATTGGAATAAACAACGCGTTCCAATCCAGAAACCTTTCTACTGAAGCCTAGTTTAAAGTGTCTACAAATACGATATACTATTTCCTTGCATTACACAATCTCGTTAATACAAAATCTTACGGACAGATTTATGGTCAACGATGACGTTCTACCATCGTTTCAAGCTCTTCTCCCAGGTTTTGCTGCAGTTTAGCGAGTGATCGAAATGGAAAAGCTAACAGGCTAACCCGTTACTTTGATAATGCAATTTCACTGTCAGCTGTGAAAGCTGAATACATTCTTTGGTGCGAAAAAAAAATCGTCGAGTGATACCTACTTCTACCGAAGTTTTGAAATTGCTTGATATATGTGACAAGACTTACTTTAGAGGTATAAATTTCTTGCTTACGGTTTTAGCAACGCTTCCAGTGACCACAGCTAGTGTTGAAAAAACCCTTTCAGCTATGAAAAGGATTAAAACAATGTCCCGAAGCGTTATAGAGAATGCAAGGTTAAGGTAACTTGCTATGATATCTGTTCATTCGGATATTATTGTGGATCTAAATAAGTTTATTGATCTCATGTTAAAAAAAAATCAAAAAGTCTTCTGCTTCAAAAAATGTGTGTAAAATTATTATTTAAGTACCTAGGTTCGTTTAAGTACATACGATTTAAAAACCAATACGACTCAATGAATTGAAATATTCTTAGTTTTTTGCTTCATAAAATTTGGATCAAGCCCCCCCCGAACCAAAATCCTGGCTACGGCCCTGTCTGTCACAAACGACTGACGACATTTTTCGTGTCGATTCGTTTGGAATTTGGTATTGCGTAACTGAAACGACTCGACTCTCTGAACTCTCACATTCCACATACATTCCACAAACTATGACACATGTGGTTGACATTTCAGTCGACGAATATTTGGTCTGGTGTTTTGTTTGTGAGTTGGTTAATTATTTAATAAAACAAATCAAAAATGAAGAGTGTTGAGATGTTTTTTGAAAGCAGTGACGAAGAAGAAAACCAAAAAAAAAAAGGGCTGGGAAAGTTATAAAAGGAAATTCGAACCAAATCCAATCGCTTGGATTTGCCCGCCGCGACGTTAAGTGAGTTGTAGAAATAATTTAAATTGCAAACTGTTTTAATAGCAATAATCATTTTCAGATTTCAAATATATTTTAGACTATCGAAGTCGAAGGTAGTCCAAGACAATTCGGAGATAAGGCTATGTCGCCCTATTGCCGATTAACATCACTTTTTTTAGGCCTTCGTGAATGAATTTGCCAAAAGAATATTTTTCTGCATTTCGTTCACTAAATTTAGAAATTGTCTTTTATTTGTCATCTCCATTCTGCAAATTAACTATAATTGTCTTTTAGTTAATTAAAAATTAAGTTCACATACTTTTTGTTAACACATTATCACACAGTCGTCCGCAAAATAGTCGACGACAGAAATGTATCATTTCCACGACAAACGTCGTCACAAAACGACTCACGCAATACCGACGATCGTCGTCGAAAAATACAATCCACATTTTTTGACATTTCAGACGCCATTTGTCGATCGTCGCCGCGACAAAAGTCGTTTATTTTTAATCGCCAATACCAAACAGTCGTGTCGTTTTTTTTTAGAGTCGTAAACGACAATAAAGGACCATTCACATGAGAGCGAACGAACGAATTGATAAAATGTGAACATACCTACAGCTTTTTAAGCATTTATGAACTAAAAATTCCACATTTTACTATTCCAAGAGTAGGATAATTAATTATCCCATCAAAATGTATTAAGAAAACCAGTTTATAAACAGTTTAAATAACAAAATTTCGAATTCCCAACTTTTTGTCGCGAACGAAAACACCCTGGCGCGAATAGTCAGTCTATTCACAATCCACGTCATTTAAATCGCGTTCCACAAAGTCGCGAATAAAAAATTCAACCTTATTCCAAGAGGAGGATATCTTTGAATAATAAAATGTGCAATTTTCTGTTTATAAATGCATAAAAAGTGGTTTGTTCGCATTTCATCAATTCGTTCGTTCGCTCCCATGTGAATGGTCCTTAAGGGTTAATTTCTTTGATGGCTCCTGAAGAGCCGATTTTCCTTCCGCCTCTTTTGCTCACAGAGCTCTCGATGAACTCTAGTTTCTAGTAGTCTAGTCCTCTCTTGCAATGTCTTCAGATTTATGCCTCTTTTTTGCTGCGTTTTCTAATTTTTGGGTAATTTTCCTTAAAATCCGATCATTATGATCAAATTATAAAAAATAATAGAATTGATCTTGAAAAGCAACAAGTTCTGTCAGTCATTTTGCAAACGCTGTGTTATGCTTCTGAGTCGCATGTTTGTGTTTTTATTGACCTAGATTAATAATGTGAATAGTTTTTTCAGTTGACTTTTGTGGTTGGATAGCGCGCAAATCTAGTCGAACATTTCTCGACCAAACTAAGTTAACATTTCGTTTTCGATTGTGTGGCTGATGTAGTAAAAGTGACATTATCGAACAATCGTTCAAGGAAAATCTAGTCCAGTCGTATGTAGTCGACTTAAGAAGACAAGGGTACT
The DNA here is from genome assembly GCA_949372485.1 of Cheilosia soror. NCBI lineage: Eukaryota > Metazoa > Arthropoda > Insecta > Diptera > Syrphidae > Cheilosia > Cheilosia soror. The sequence goes on from OX443561.1 coordinate 82,966,974, forward strand.
CATTCCGTAAAATTTAAAACACGAGACCGTCTTTCATTTGCTTCACGAAACTCTGTCACCATCGTGTCGTCTATCGTTTATTTTGCACAAAGTTTGAGAACTTTCGGTACCCTTCATAAGCTCACAAACTGTAGGAGAAATAAGCCCTAGACGTCATCGTAATTGTCATAAATGACATTTGACAAATTACAGTGGCCTACTTTGTGCTTACAAAATATTCAAATTACAGTCACCCACAAAACCTTGCTCATTAATTTTGTTTTTAATTGAAGATTTATAATGTCGGATGAGTTATTAAGTAATTTAAATTGTAAAAAAATCTGAATTCAATTGCTCGCTTCAAAATTCCTGTAAAAATCTTGAAAATCGTCTTGACGATAGCGCTCTGTCGATTATTAAGCTACAAGAAGCAAATGTTGGATCGTCGAAACGATGTCGCCGAGACCATAGCGATTTTCAATGTTACGTGATGCAAGGCTATCGTCGAAACGGTATCGTCATGCGATTATTGACTTACGGAATGAGTGCCCTGAGTTTTAAATTTACCCAATGTCACTAAGTTAATTTAAAGCTCTCCTGTATGTTAGCTTTTCTTATCTCATTAACACACAGTGACTACAGAGTCCGCCATTATTTTGCACACCTCCTTACCGATTACACTATCCGTCTACAATCAGCGACATCTTGAGGTGAAATTCGGAACTTCTAATTGGATCTTGAAAATGTGCTAAGATTAGAAGCTGAATTCTTGTTGGCTCATTGCATTTAAAAAAAGAAAACCACAAAAATATGCACCTGTGCTTTTTGGCATGAAAATCCTATCCATCTAATCTCATGTGCTAGAAGGACACTTGTCTTAGTTCTCAGCATCAGATCTAAAATTCTCCAAAAGTTCACTTCCACTTCACGATGCCCTCTCGCTCAATTCTATTCAAGTGTCCACTTCAGCAGAAATGTCGAGTTCGTACTTTTACGAACCCCTTTCACCAATACCTTCATAATCCTTGCCAAGGGGAAAAAAGACTCAAATAGTCTCACGATAATTTAATCTACATCGGTCAGACCATCAACTCAAAGCACAATTCTCACAGATACACTCATACCAACGGCCACTGCCAACCAACAAAAAGAAAATCCTTATTCAGCTAAATCTCAGCGCTTAAAGCAGCAGCAAAAATTTAGAAATTACGGTTAAATGAAGTGGGGACTATTAATGGAAATAAATTGGCTTTCGGGGACGGCCACCGCACACAGGTGTGCGACTAGTAGTGTCTCCCACACCACATACCTCATACCAGAATGTGTTAGTTTAGTACACAACGTATACCTACGCATTCGCGATATTTTCGCAAAAAAAAAAAATGTTTTTGTTTGTTTCACATTTTGTTTACTTTGTACGGCTACAACCCACCCGCTGGGGAGTGATCCTGTTTCTAGAGGATGAATATATAAATTTAGTCCCACAAACACATAACTCAACAGGTAGGTACCGAGAATTATTGTTGTTGCCGAAAGGCCATTTGCCCAAATTCTACGACCGACTTGGGATAGGTACATAAAAGAGAAATCGGGAGGGAGGAATCCTTCCAGGAAACAGAAAGGAAGTTAAAGTCCGGACAAAAAAAAACAACATTAAGATTACTTGACATAGAAGGCAAAACCTTATTGTTCCGGCGGAAATGAGCCCCAGGGAGGGAACGAAAGTAGATACAAACAAGAAGGGACCACATCACCAGGATATTTTAAGAGAAAAGTCAATCCACTTTTGCATTATTAATAAATTGTTATTCTCAACTATTTGACCGAAAGTTAATCGATGATTGTTACTCAGGGTATAGTCATCATCCTCATCATCATCATCACCATCGTCAGCGTTGTCAACATCATGGATGGACTGAATATATAGACGAATGTTGGCTATCTCATTCAATATTCAGAGGATAGCAATTTTTTTTCGAGTTTTTTGGGTGGAATTTTATGTCAGGTAGTCCGCACAGTTTCAAAGTGGATAATGTGGAAGTAATTCGGATATAATTATATTTTTGAAATGCATTGATTGCTCTTGGGGACAGTGCGATTACGTTAATTAGTAAAATTGGAATTTTCACATTTTAATTGCTTCGGCGAGCTCAATAAAAAAAAAGTATCTACAGATTGCTTTCAAATCGATTGGTCGAACTGATGTGGCTTTGTTTGGAAAGTGACTACGAAATTTAAATTATATTTGCTCTAGGCCTATATGTCCGTGCCATATGCAGTGTCAATAGTGCATTCATTGAATTTCTAATCGAAAATCGTATATAGGTAGTATGAGAGGCAAATACCGACCGACAGGCAATTAATGAAGTAATCGATATTGACAGAGTTTTTTTTTCAATTCAAAGTAACGATTCCATGGTTCATTGTGGGTGCCAAGTTATCAGGCCAATGGGTTTTTGCTGTCATGTGCATCAATTGCGATGGACACAAATTCTCTAGGTACTGTCTCTGTCTCTGTCAAACAAATGCAAATGCTAAATCTCAAATTTAAAGCTCTACAGCAGACATAAATCGCGCACAATTTTGATGGGAAAAAACTGAAACATCTGATGCTTACTTGGAGACCTTAAGGGCCCATTTTGAATCCTCTGTTAAGTATGGGACTGATAATATGAAACAGACAAAAGTCCATCAAGTTACTGGCCAGCTTGGCAATACAGGTCCCTATAAGCACCCTAGTTTCTCACAAAACATTCGGTTGTGTGAGCCTTTATTTTTGAGATGAATTTAAAATAAAAGGGACCTTCAATTGTATGCCAAATTCGAACGGCTGAATTTGTGTTTTTCCTTGGATCGAAAGTGAGACCCGTCGCTCAGTAGTCTAGCACTGAGCCAATGTGTCCACTTGACTTTTTAATCAATTCCTTACTCAGGTGGTGAACGCTAAAGTCCGTTGCGGACCTGGGCTTCAACCAATACAACTTTCCAGTTAGCTCGATTTTTGGCTAACTGGCCTTCAGTTGCGTACGTACTCCAAGTTTGTTAAGGTCCCCTATCATCTGTGCTCGCAAGTCGCAACCCAAGGCGAGGTCTCTCTCGACTACGTTGACTCAATGACTCGGAGTGCTAGCTCTGTTATGTAGCTCAGCTTTTGGATGGAGCAGAAAATTAATGGTAGCTCAATAATATTCGGAAAAGTATTGCCTACAAACCATATTTAAAGTTGTTTAGGCTAAATTTATGAATATAAAGCCAATACAAAAGAATATTTCATTATTGGACTTAAGCTAAGGTTTAACAGACAAAGACATAATTGCTTAAGTCCCTTGCAACAACTTTCATACGTTGGAATGGAAATCCAGTCCAAATCATGGAGTCCCTGCTATGCACCGATTATGCGGAAATAGCGAGCCAATTCTTTGCTGAACGAGGACCATCAGGTCCGGCATCCAGGCCAAGTTCCCCTAGCGAAGATACCACGCCCGACATATGTAAATCTCTCCTCATTCTCCTGAACTCTGAGGACTAACTCGTCCATGCCGTAAGAGAAGCGATAAACTCTCCTACTAAGCAGGCCGAGAGATGCCTTGTTTATGAGAAACGAAACCAGCCTTCCCTTCTCTTCCCTTCGCTGGCTTTAATAATTCTCCAGTTGCTCACTGGAAGATCAGGGTTCTGCAGAGGAATTAGTATGAATCTAGATACCTGAACCATCCTTCATAAGCTCTATCACAACTCTCATGGTTTCCACGAACAAAAAGGAAAGGGGATTGTGATAAAATATCCTTTGCAGTCGTCGATAAAGTCGACCGCACTACTATTTTTGCATTTTATGAGTTTTACCCTGTTTGTGTAGTATCCACCATCCATGAAGGACGGTGGCTCTGCCGAAGGATGTGCGTCCAAGAATTTGAGGACTTCTCCGGCTAGGGTCGCTTTGAGCGGCAACCAGTTCTCCCCGCTCATCTTGCCCTCGTCGTGAATGTCGCAGATGCCATAGTGCATATGGCATCAGCATTCTTCGCCTTCTTTTAGGTCACCGGAGTTTCTTCCAATGAAGTTGGCCTTGGTCTTTTGGACGTGAATTCCATTTTGGCAGCTGTCACAGAGGGTCCTCCCGTACCAGTAGGACTTCTCTGCTTGCTACGAACGGTCTGTACTCCTGTAGCAGGTGCACTCGTCGTCGGTTTAGTCATCGGGTCAGTTGTGTTGAGGGAAAGCCGTTGTCTTTGTTTGTTGTCCGACGGTTGGTTGTGACCACTGGTAGAGGAAGGAAGTCCTCCCGCATCAGGTTGACTATCCTCCTCATTCAGAATCGCGCCCCGCCCGCCCATCAGATGGTTTCCCTATCCTTTTCATCCCAGGAACTGTCCGGCTTCGCAAGTTTGTGCTTATCCTAGCTGCGCGTAGCTGCTTGGATTTTTTGGTACTGGTACTTTTTCCCCGTCTAGCCGATTTGGCTTTAGTTCCAAATTCCGCTTCCGAAGCAGACGCGTCGATGGATTTGGAATCCGAATCCGATGGGAGTACAGATTCGTTGTCGTCGTTGTTTATTGTTCTATAGTTTGTGTCAGTCGGTACGTTGTCCTTTTCGTCGTCTAAGTGTCCTGATTTTTGAAGTGTTTTGTTGTTTTTGTTTGATTTTGTTTGATTTTGTTTGAAAGTCCATAAATGTTCCCACGAGTAAACCGGTGAAGAAAGGTCCACCCGAACATAGCCGGTTCTGCTGGGGGTAAGGCACTAAATACGACAGGCCCTGCCGAGGCACCTAAAGGAGCTCGTTAATGATTGGCTGAAAATCGCAGTCTTTCATCCCTGGGCACGGTTTGCATAGAACGCTCACACCACCACTGGAGTTGGGTTGACTATCCTTTAGCTTCGGACTACCCTCCTTCGTAGACCTTACAGTATGGAAATACCTGCTGCAATCGCCCTCCGGTATCAATAGGTACCTACTAAGCATCCACACCACGGCGAGGTAAATAGTCGAAGAGGATGGTAATAATAACGTTAACTTTGGGGAAAAAAAAGCTGCTGGGACTTATAAACGAAGACTAAAAATCGATAAAAAGTCCCCTCTAGTTATTAGAGGAAAAAATTGCATACAATCTCTATACAGGTATACTAACTGTCTTTTTCTACCTAGCAAATGCGTCGAACTTTCGTGATTTCATCTCAACCATTTTCTTGTTTTTTAACAATAGGCATTATGTATCTACGTACCTAACCTGTGTATATTTTTGAAAAAAAAAATTGCAGTATTTGTTTCGAAACCAGAATTCATATGGTTTACACTGAAGATGCTTACAATAATAATACTTTTTAATATAATAATACTTTTTAATATATAGGTATCTACTGGCTGTGCCCGCCACTACTGACTTTGTTCGTGTTATTCGAGTGTTTCTCTCAAAAACCTGGGGAAACACAGTCAATTTGTATTCACATCACCATACTTCCAGTTGTCTCATTTCATTTTACCATAAAATAAAAATACATTTGGTCAAAAACGGTCACAAAGGATGTGGCTATGAACGACATGACCTTAAACCATCTCACAGTCTTAAGAAACATTTCAAAGAACATTTAATTGAAATCGGTCCAGACGAGTTCGCACTTTAAGGTAACAAAAAAAATTCCTACAGTTTTATTATACAAATAATAATAATAATGTTAATGATGATGATGTTTAGCAAAATTTAACATATTTTGTTTGCAACTGTGTTTTCAATCTCAATAAGTATATCCAGCGAACTCATTTATCGCACCACACTGCGGGAGTGAAAATACCACCCAAAACTCATTAAAATTCACCCAAAAAACAATCACACAACAACCGCAGAAACAAACGATTTCACCTTACAATACACAGAGCACGTCCTTTCACGCGAAGAACCATATTTTAATTATTTGCCAATCGATTGTCAAAAATGACCTTAATATTTAAATTTTAATGCACTCCAATCATGCGACTTTCACAAAAAAAAATTTAAATAAAAAAACTGCTGCACTACCTTGTGTGCAGATATAAAAACAAACTACAACAGCCGACACTCTTAAAATGTCACGCATATACCCGCACCATCCAATCCACTCTACACCCTTTGAATCAGCATCAATAAATCGGGCGAAAGGATACAACAACTACAGCAGCTGGATTAAAAGTCTTTCAACCGAGGAAATTCGCCGCGCTTTTGCGATATTAAATTTGAATGCCCGCCATGGGGCTACAGGCTACACTGCATAAAGCCATATTATATGGTGTCGCACGCGCCCTCTCTATGTCCACCGCACAGACACACAATACACAACATAATAACTTAATTAAACTGCAGGTCATATCCTGAACTATGTGTAATTCCTTCCACACAATGAAAATTGCTGAACCGATTTTGCGCTCCCAAAACCCCAACTAATTCCACTCGCTCTCTGTCAATATCAATTTTCTCCCTTAATCCAAGGGATGTCTGTTGGTTATGCGGAACGCAAACACCATCAGAAAAAACAGCCAACGAGTACACCAAATCTGTACTAAAATTGAAAAATTCCCAACCATGCATCCCCTCACCAGTCAACCAACCCCACCACACCAAAAAAAAAAATCTGTTTTCGATTCCAATCCATAGATGTGTCATTTTATTGGGATTCTTTTCCCGGTTTTGTGTTTTTATTCTCACTGCAGATCCTGCTCTATCCGGAAGAAGGTTGGGCACGTACAGCTGCCTCGAGCTATTGGACAATAACCCCATGTTGGTGGCAACCGAATCGATGTCGCATCGAAGAATTCATGGGCTCCCAGCGGCAGACGACCAAAGCCAAAATGCTCCCCATGGAGAAGGGGTCACTCTTGATTCTCGGCCATTTCAATCGGAAGAAGAGCACCGAAACCGAATTCAAACTGTACCTCAGTTCGAACATCTCAATGGAGGACTACAACATGGGCTATTGTCTGACTGGGTTTGTGGAAAGGCGCTGCCCACAGACAAACGCCTTTCAGATGACACACTTTGCCGTGATAAAAAGGCAATGGCCGTCCATAACTAATGATTGCAAATAGACAAAACAAAAACAAAAAAAAAACAGCAACCTTGTAGTAGTGAATTTTAACATGCTATTATTAAACTGTAATTTTATATATATAGTTGTGTAGTGTTTATAGCGACTAAGGGTAGTAGTTTTTACTGAAAAACAAAATGCTAAGCGAGCGCGCTTTGAAGATGCTTTTGAAAAGCTAGCTTTTTTTGAAAACTAAAAAAAAAAAAAACAAATATTATGTATGTATTTATGTAATTTTCTTGGTTTATTGTAATTTTTCCTCTTTATACGAAAGTAAGACAAAAACAAACAAGTAAAAGGAAAACGATATAACGTATATGAATATCAAAATTTCGTCCAAAATTGGAGATGGAGTTTCCGGTCAAAATGCACAAACAAACAAAAATAACAAAAATCATCGAAATTTATTATTTAGTAAAATTAATTTTGAATTTGTTTTCTATATAATGATTTTATTTTTAAAAGATTTATGTAAAAAAAGTGCATATACACTTTAACCATACCATATTCGTTGTAGGACTTTTTTTACTTGAATTTTTATGATTGGTATATATTTTTTATTAGAATGTGCAATGAGTCTTCTAAAACAAGCCTTGAAAAACAACCCCTCTTTAGAAATTTAAGTTTTTCAGCTTCGAAAACCGACTTAAATCTTAAAAAATCAATCATTGAGTTTGAAGTCTCTCAATGGGCAAAGTTATTGTTCCATTTTTTTTCGCAAGAAGGTTCCGGTCAGAAGGTAGACCATTTTTGACATGAATACGTCTATAAAGTTGCTTTTGCATAATAGAAAATCTGATGATAACAAAATTAGGGGATATGGTTTTCGTATTGCCATTCAAAAACTAAAGCTTGTATCGAAAATTAAATCTACCACGTGATAGCTAAAAAGTCAAAGAATTTATTTCACTTAGTTGATGTTAAGGTGCTAGTACACGATATGTAGCACGTCATTTTGACGTCAGCGAATGGTCCCAATGGGTATATGTCGTGTACAAGCTCTCTTTGTGCACTCTCTGTTGACGTCAGAGCCACATATATATGAGGCGTGCTACATATCGTGTACTGGCACCTTTACATGCGGAACGCACAGGGCACGCTGCCATTTTGTGATTGCAGGTTATGATGCCATTTGAATATTTTCATGTAGGACTACTTTTGACGAAGTGCGAGGTCGTAACTTCCGAGAAAGCCTTCAAATCAAAGAACCAAGAAATTGAGAAGCTGATTTAAATTGGAATCTAGAAATTGAAGCACGACCGGCTAAGTTGGTATTACCATGTTCAAAGAAGGGATCCTACAAACCCTGTCAAAAAAGCAATATCAACCAACGTTCCTATACAAAGCGCGGAAGAGATTCAATCCTGGAAACCTTTGGAACACACAAATGAAAAAATAAACAGCAGCATTTGATTGACGAAGTGATAAGAAACCGAAACTGGGAGGCCTGCAGATACTTTTTGAGGTCGAATCGGTGAACCCCACAAGCGGACCCCCTCTAATCCTGACCATAACCTCGCCGAACAATTAGGAAAAAAAAGAAGAAGAGGTCGTAACTTGACTGAAGATATTGTCTCGCCAGGTAATTCCGATCTTATTCAACAAATTTAATGTATCTAACATAGGTTTGCAGATTTTAAATCCAAGTGAGTTACATTTTTCGTGCGAATATTGTGCAAATGATCCACAAAATCCTTACGCGGGAATTAAGCGTATCGAATAAAAGTCTAAGTGTCAAAGACGACGACGCTAGTACATTCACCACGGTGGATATTATTGCTTCGGTTCAATCCTTCTTCCTGACTGATATAAGTGACAAGAAAACAATCCCTTAACGAACATAGTTTAGTTATGCCGTTTTCGGTTGGTCGTCCAGAACCGTCCGGAAGCAATCCGAACGCTTCTGATAGCGTTCGATTGACTCTCAACTGACAGTTCCTCTACTGAAAAGAAGAGAAATTTGCTTCTGGATTTAAATTCAGAATCGCGGAGAGTTCTTCCGGACGGTTCTGGACGACCAACCGAACACGACATACTTAAGTCTGAGAGCGCTCTAACTTCATGTTGCTGAGTTTTCATTGGGCCGAACTGGTCTATGAACAGTTTTCTCCAGATGACTTTTACAGCGACAAATCAAGTCAAGAATTTCTCGACTTACTACTAAATTGATATCTATTTGATATCTATAAGTGACATACCGACAATTCAAGGAATTTTCGCGTTCAAGGAAATTTGAGTCCAGACAATTCAAGTCTAGATTCTTGAATGCGGCCATTATATACGTTTTCTCGTCAGTTGTCAATATCCGCGATAAAAATCCAGCCGCTTTTAGCTGCTATCGACGTCCGATAGGTGGTTTTTTGATAATTCAATCTGATCTCGTTGAATTCTCAAATATTTATACAAGAATTAGTGAATATTTGGCCAAAGACCAGACCTAGCTTATTACAATAAATCTTTTATAATAAATAGTTAACGCAACAGTCTTATTTCCGTAACCAATGGAATTGACCTTCAAATTTATGCCGAATCCGAAATGGTGAATTGAGAAGCTTTCTCAGGACAGTTCAACTTTTGAGTGTTTTGTCAGATGTTCGCGAGATGTGAGGCTGAGGGAAAAATTAAATCTTAAGAGGTTTTTTGTATTTTCCGGGAGCTGAACTTGTAACCCTTCGGTGGGAAGTTAAATCCACTAACCTTAGAACTCTTTACGCATATGTACAGACTTTTTTTAAGATAGCCGAGCGCGTGTTTTCCAAGATTTGTGCGTCGCCAAAGAGTCAACATTATTATCTAAGATAACGGTTACAACACTCAAATATAGGTCTGGTATAGAGTTTAATCTACCTTCATACCGCTCATTTATATGGCTCTCTCATACCTATACAACAACAGGTAAACTTCAAACTAACTCCTCTATCAGACATTTCTTGCTTGCGAAGCTTAAAAGGTTGTGTCATTTTCGGACATCATCAATTGTTTTCCTTAAAAACCTTTCCCTACCTAGAGGTAAATAAATTTATATAAATTGTCCGAGGATAAGTTGTCCTGTTTCAAATGTTTCGTAGATGAGCTGTATTTGTATATTTCATAGAGCTTCCCGTAACTATGAATGAGTTTCGAATAAATCCTCAGATGTTATCTGCCAAATTTGGGAGCGTATATGGTGCATTAATAAATTGTCCCTTTCTGTTGTAAAAATGAACCAGTTTGAAGGTTATTTAAAAAAAAAATTACCCTTGTGGTCCATTTTTTTGACATATTCGCATGACTAGGCGTTGATATCTCATTGGTTTATAAAGTTCATACTTCTACATTCTGGATCGCATTTAGTGTGCATTGGGTCTTACATTTTATCGATTTAGTTTGTCACTAGTTTTAGTCACAGATTTAGTTTGTCACTAGTTTAAAATCGAATTTAGTGTGCATCCAACTTAAGGTTGCTCCCACATTTCATCGAAACTTTTACGGATTTGGTTTGTGGGAGTTCTGATATAGAAGTTTTTGCAAATCGCACTTTGTAAGCAACTTTATTCTTCTGACTTATTTGAGAATGTCGTGCAAATGGCTGAAATTCGTACGAGCTAACATACAGTGTGCATTGGGCTTAATGTGCGTGTACCTGGTTCGTATGAAATGGAATTGTAATGAAACGAAACGACGCTACGCGACGCACGGCGTGAAAATTCTATAGAGGTGAAGTTGAATTTTTTCTGAAGACATTACGCCCTACTGTCAACGGCGCGGCGGCGTCATTTGCATGTCACATGCAAGCGTCGAATGTAGGCATACTGCCTAAGTGCTACTGTTCGCGTAACTGCACTTTATACTCACGCTTTCGTCGTAAGCTTGCAGCTTACATATAAACAAGCGAAGCGCTGTCCTAGTAGCAGCAAAGTCGCATTTGCGTAGTCGCAAGCCATGCAGCCTGACCCTGAGCTGCAGCTCGTCATTACTCAATCGTATTGCAAGACGCGTGGACGTTACTTTTTTATCTCGGCTGCATGAAATGACCTATATTTGTAGCTTGAATGAAGCTTGTATGACGTTTCGTGGATAGTGGATGCAAAATACGCTTGTCGTCATTTTGCAGGTTGAATGCAAGCCTAAAACAGCCAAAAACGTCAGTGATATATCGCGCCATTAGAAAAAAATAAGTACCTCTTTGGAGTCGACTTGGTTCTTCAAAACTTCTGCAAAACTTCCCACTTTAAGCCTACGGTTAGGGTAACTTATACATATTGTGGCAAAATTGTGAGGTTTGATACATTCCCAAAACCAATGTGGCTTGGTGAGGAATTTTGGGCAATAAATAGAAGGCGCTCTCATTTTTTTATTGAAATCATTGAGGAGTCCCTATATATAAAACCTTATAATAGTCAGTTCGTTTTCTTTCTACCTAAAACTGGCTACAATTTTTTCGTCTACAAATAAATAGTATTTGTCAGAAAGAAAAATTGGAAACTTCGGCAAAAATCGAAAAATTTAATAGAAATCGTTTGAAAATAAATATAAATCATCAGAAAATCAGATATTTGAGACGTCTGAAACAATTTTTAAAACGTCTGAAAATAAATAGTAATCATCTGAAAAAGGTGTTCATTCTACCAACAATGGAGTAGAAGGAAAGAATAAGTCCATAAAATACAAAAAAAATAAACATAGATGAATTTTGAGAATCGGCGTTGCGGTCTTTAATTCTTTGAAATGAATATTTTCAGACGATTTTTATATTTTTCAGACTATTACTATTTGTTTTCAGACGAAAATGTTTTAACCCTTCTGTAATCAGGTAGATATTCAAATTCAAGACCCACATATAGCAACCGCGTCAATTTTAACCACAAGCATCAGCGACTGCTATAAATTCTCCACTTTTAAGCAGGTTTTTTTTTTTGTTAAATTATATTCTAAATTTAAATCGTCCTTGACTTACCTACTCATAAACTCACCACACTTAATCACACCCTGCCAATGTACCGGACTTCTCTCCAATAAAAACATGTGTAGTATTATTAAGTGTCAGTACCTGCTGTATTAAATATATTTTTTATTTTATCAAATAAAAATCAAAACTAACAAACATAAAAAATAAAAAAAAAATTAAATCAAACTTAATGTAGTAATTGCAAGAGCTTCTTAAAAACACAAATAAAATTAAAACATTTAATCATATATATACCACGAAATCTGTATACAATAACGCTAATATTAATTAAAAAAACACAAAAAATATATATACAACATTGATTTATATATATATTGTATTTATTGGGCTAAAAAACCAAAGCAAAAAACAAATCAAAAATAGAAATCAAATATTTTGCAACAAAAAAAAAAAGAAAACAATTTTATGGCTTAAACTTATACGTAAAATTAAAAAAATGATTATATAAATGTAAATTGCTCAATTTTTTAGATCTTAAGTGGAAATTTATTATTTTTATTTTGTTCTTGATATTACCAGAGATAAACAAAATTAAAATACTTGTTAAATAGTAAGTAACAGAAATAAATTGCAGTTGAAAATTAAACAAAAGAGGAGATGAATACATAAAACAGTCAAATGTGAATGTATTGAGAAAAATCAAATAAAAATTTTAACAAATTTTAAAAATAAATGCCAACAAATCAACAAAAAAAAATAATTAAACAAAAGCGATGAAGTATGTATGTATTATTATTATTAAATAAATGGTTCCTCTTTTTTTTTGGCAAAGGAAGAAGGCAAGTAATTGCAATGTGTGTTTTTTCATTTGGATTTGGGATTTTTTAAGACATTTTGTGATTTACAAAAATTCAAATGATGCCGTGGAAAACCGAGGTGAGTTCAGGGCTTGTACATTCATCAGTCTATCTATCTCTCTCCTCTGCATGTTGTCAAAGAGACATAGGAAAAGAAGAATGTCCCTTGGCCATGATCCTTGTCAAATAACAACCATAAAACCATCTGCGAAGAAAAGTATCGGATCGCCATTCAAATAGGCAATCATATTGTAGTTCTGATGGCATTTGCTGTCACCTGCTTGCAATAGATACCTACCTATCCAGCGGCAGCAGGTGGAGCAACATGTCGGTCGCCGCAATTGGAGGGGCCCCACAGATGCAGACGTTTGCCATTCTTTGAGCTCGACAAAGTCACTAAGGTGGTTGTGGTAGATTGTCGCGCAGTGCAGCAGACGACGACGCCATTTGCAAGTACATATATCTTATATCAATGTCTGATGACGGATACGTAGAGCCAGTATGTGATTCGAGGCTGAAGACCCCATTTGCTTGGAAGAGCTCTTTTGCAGCAGTATCTACGAATCCGTGGTAGTTTTCTTAACTTTCTGCCGGATATTGGGTTTCCAGCTCAGTTTGCTGTCTGGAGTGGATTGATCCCTATAAGTGCTTTGCCGTGTTATAATAAGGCTACCGTTTAGTTTTCGTGGAACAAAGTTGGGAATTTTAAACTTTCTTGTGAGGAGAACCAGTTTGGTTTTCTGAGGGGTATCCCCAGGCCAGATGCTTAAAGAGGGAATCCTTCAGAAGATCCATATCCATATCCATAGGCAATTACCTTGCACCCTTCCATTTGAAGTTTTAGAAGTAGTTGTTAAAGAATCCTGTGAACCTGTGGTACTGAAAATCCTTCGAAACGACGCACGCCGACACGTCTCGCCCAGCTTTGAGTTTATGGTAAACTGGTCCACCAATTCGCCAATCGACGTCAATTGCATGGCTTGTCAGTGCGCCAATAATTGCCGTAGGTTCGAAGTTGTTAAACGCTCCCTGCAGATCCAGGAACGCTACCAATCTGAGTGAGTGAAGGGCCGTTTTGGTCTTGTTTGATAATCTTAATCGCATTGAATAACATTTGAAGGAAAATTTATGTAGACATAGTATAATAACGTATACCGAACATCACGAGAGACTAGTGTTTATAATCTTCCAATCCAAGGTTCAATATGTAACTTATGTTAAAGAGAAAACATTTCTTGGGAGTTTTTGAAATATTCCTCCATAACACGAGGTTTTGAAATTTCCGCAAGCATATGATTGTAAAAGCAGTTTTTTTTTAGAAGTTTGGTTTTAAACTGGCAACACTGTTTCCACAGATTGTCAATTTGACAGTTGAAAGTTGATTTGTGGTTAGTATTAGTAGGTTTTGCCATTTTACGATGAATAGATTAACACAAATTGTGCAAAGCAAACTTATTTTTAAAACCACCGTTCGGTTCGCCTAACATGATTCAGCTGGATCCTCATTTTCAACGCAAAACGTAAGTCGGCTCTCACACAGAGGCAACATTTAGTCGGCTCTCACATTGAGGCAACATTCAATAAGCAACTGGCAATAGAAAACACGCAAAATTATCGCTCACAATTATTTTACTTACTTACTTATCGGGCTCCCGACCCGTGAAGAGTCTCTGCCTGAGACACTGCAGCCTTCCATCCTCTACGATCCCGGGCACGCTGCTTCCAATTGTCCAGACCAAGCGCTCTGGCATCCGCGATGGCTTGGTCTTTGAAACGGAGGTTCGGTCTTCCTTGTCTTCTCGAACCTGGGGGCTGGGATTCGAAGATCCTCTAAGCTGGAGCATTATTGTCCATTCGCTCGATGTGGCCGAGCCAATGTAGTCGACGTGTTTTGGCTTTTTGGACTACATCCACATCTTGGTACAGCTCATAGAGTTCGCGGTTGTATCTTCTCCTCCATTCGCCCTCCTCGCACACAGGACCAAAAATCCGCCGAAGTATTTTTCTTTCGAAGGAGCCCAGTAGCATCTCTCCCTTCTTGCTTATCGTCCAGCACTCGGCGCCATAAAGCAGAACTGGCAGGATGAGGGTTTTGTAGAGCACACATTTCGTCCTTCGAGTTAGGAGTTTTGAACCCAGTTGTTTTGCCAAACCGAAGTAGCAGCGGTTTCCTAGGGTAATTCTTCGTCGGATCTCCACTAGGGTGTCATTCGTGGAGTTTACGTTTACTCCGAGGTAGGTGAACTCCTTAACTACCTCGAAATTATTGCTATCAATAGTGACGTTTTGTCCTAGGCGGTGGACAGATGCTTGTTTGTTTGTTGATAGCATGTACTTACGCCGTGTCCAGCGTAGACACGGGCACGATTTTGCGGGTGGTGCGTTGCTTGAACGCACTGCATCTATTTGCGGGGAATGCGGAAAGTGTCCAATTAGAACACGATAATGCGTTCATGCGGATGGCTTTAATAAACTGCTGTCATTCTGTGTAAAATGGCATTTGTTTCGGCAAAAAAGGTTTTTTTAAATAGAAATTAGCTTAAAAATAAGAATATTTAAAAATCTAAAAAAGAAACGCGACATAACTAGTGCAATATTATATACAGATAAAAACATTCGACTGCATTTCAGAAAACTTTGTTCCATTCCTTTTCCGCACCCCTTCTGTCTTTTATGAAAAAAAAAACTTCAATCATCATTTCCGCACGATAATGCGGGCAAAATCAAACCAGTTTGATTTTCAAACAATGTGTGCGATACGGGGACATCGCAATGCACGGATTTACCGCAAAATCGTGCCTACGTTGGACATCTATATTTCCTAACATAGGTTTGATTTTGTAATCTGCCCGCATTACCCGCACTTCAACGCACGCACCGCATTTCTCGTGTTTACGCTGGACAAGGCGTTAGTCTTGTCCTCATTTACTACAAGTCCAACGGATTTCGCCTGTTCTTCAATCGCCGTGAACGCTTCTATCACGGCACGCTGGGAGCGACCGATGATGTCAATATCGTCCGCATAGCCAAGCAGCTGGACGGACCTGTTGAAGATAGTGCCTTCCGTGTTGACACCTGCCCTGCGCACTATCTGCTCCAGTACGAGATTGAAGAAGTCGCATGATAGAGCGTCTCCTTGCCGAAATCCGGTGCATGTTTGAAATAGTTCGGAAGAGCTACTTCCAAACTGCACGTTGCAGCGTGTGTTTTCCAGCGTCGCGCGACACAACTGAATCAGTTTTGCCGGGATTCCGAATTCGGCCATTGCCATATAGAGCTCCTGACGATGTATGCTATCATACGCGGCTTTGAAGTCGATGAATAGGTGGTGGGTTTCGACTTGAAATTCGTTGGTCTTTTCCAATCACAATTATTTTACTTTGAATTAAATTAGAGGTCTCATATCAGAGCAACTAAATATCGCTTGAACGAAAAATGTTGCTGATTGTTTATTGGCAGTTGCTATAGTAACTATAGTTGCTTATTGCTTGTTGCCTCAATCTGAGAGCTGCTTAAGGCCCATTTTTGGTTAAATGGATATGTAAATAAGTAAAAATGCCGAGTTTGAAGTGGAGAAAACCCAGAAGCATTTGTCGAGACGCCCAATGCCCATACAACCGTTAAAACTCACTGTTTGGTGTGCTTAATGGGCTGGTGAAATCTTCGGTCCATACTTCTTTAAGGACGATGCCGGTCAGAATGTAACCTACTGTCAATGGACCACTAATAAATCGGAAGTCAATATGTTAATGCCCGGCCCTTTACAGTATAAGAAGGAAATCATTTTTCAGGGAAGTAATAAGTACCGAAAAACTAAGGAAATCCTCTGCTGAATGTATTATCAGCTGCATTAGGAAAGTAGAAGCGCTACTAACCTAAATAATATATATCTGACACCAAGCACAATAGATCTTTAAGGTCGACGTGCATCCTAATGCTCCGTCAAGTCAGAAGTTTAAAAAAAAAATAATAATAAGTCGGAAAATTCTAAAACCACCGACCCACGACGGAGCTCAAATTTTGAGAAAATCGTTCACTCATATTGTCGTTATCGTATGTCGAAAATGACTGGCGACATTTGTCGTGTCGGGGCGTTATGAATTTCCTACCGCGTAACTAACACGACTCTCTGAACTCTTACATTCCACTACACTTTAAGTTGGCAACACTATTTTAACTGGCGGCCATTTTGTCAGCTGTCAAGTGATTTATTTTTAGTTTGGTTTGGCATTGATGACAAACATAACTGACATGAATAGACTGACGTATAAACAACGCTTCCAAATTGTGCAAATTCATTTTGAAAATCATGGTTCTGTTCGAACTACGTATTGCCGTTGATCCCAATTTTCATAAGCGAATTTTGTTTAGCGATGAAGCTCACTTTTGGTTGAATGGATACGTCAATAATCAAAATTGCCGTATTTGGAGTGATGATAATCCTCAAGTGTATGTTGAGACACCGTTACATCCACAAAAAATTACTTTTTGGTGTGCTTTATGGGTTGGTGGAATAATTGGTCCGTACTTCTTTAGAAACGATGCTGGCTAGAACATTACAGTCAGTGTCAGTGGTGACCGCTATAGAGCCATGATTACTGACTTTTTCGTTCATCAATTGAACAACCATGATGTGCAGGAGCTGTGGTTTCAACAAGACGGTGAAACATGTCACACAGCTCGTGCCACAATTGATTTATTGAAGGAAACGTTTGGTAACCGCATAGTTTCACGTTGCGAACCCGTGAATTGGCCTCAGAGATGGTGCGATTTATCGCCGCTTGACTATTTTCTGGGAAATATCTGAAGTCTCTAGTCTACGCCGATAAGCTCGAAACGATTGACCACTTTGAGGAAAACATTCGCCGCGTTATTGCCGATATACGGCCACAAATGTTGGAAAAAGTCATCGAAAATTGGACCTCCAGATTAGACTACGTCCGAGCCAGCCGTGGCGTTCATATGTCAAAAATCATATTTAAATTATAATGCCAGAAGATTATCTTTCGAATAAAGTAAATTTTATGTCAATTTAAAAAACTCATCTTTATTTTATTCCATTTCAAAGTTCTGTACCTCTAAAAAAAACACCTTTAATAAACACATGTGGTCTAGCATTTCAGTCCACGAATTTATTCTGTCTG
This sequence comes from Cheilosia soror, assembly GCA_949372485.1. Classification (NCBI taxonomy): domain Eukaryota; kingdom Metazoa; phylum Arthropoda; class Insecta; order Diptera; family Syrphidae; genus Cheilosia; species Cheilosia soror. The sequence continues at coordinate 82,984,898 of OX443561.1, forward strand.
TTATTTTTGCGACTTTGGTGAATTAATTTATACGAAAATTAAAAAATTAATAGCGATGAGATAACAAGAAAGAGCACTCTTTTAGCTTGTAAAGATAAGAAATGATATTGGAACAAAACCAATCCATTGGATGGGCCAACCCACCTTAAGTGAGTGGTAGAAATTATATAAATTTACAAACTTGTTTTAATTATTTTCCGATTTAAAATGTATTTCTATCGAATATGGTCCAAGACAATTCAGAGATAAGGCTATATTCTCCCATTGCCGATTATCGTCACTTTTTGCTGGACCCTTTGTGATTTTTTTGTCCATTTCTTTCACTAACAGCTAGGTTCCACATTTCACTTTCACTCGAAATGAAATCGGAAATGAATTTTTGTGTTCTACATTTCACTGTATTCGATTTCGATTTCAAAATTGTTCGCAATTAATGTCGATTTTCTTTGGGCAAAAACAAGCACTTTTTTTAAGATTCAGATCACTTTTGCGAATCTCGATTCGAGAGAGAGATTCGCACATACTTTCACCAATACCAAAACAAGTGACTCTTGTCAAACTTTGAGGTTAGTTATTGTTAGGGGAGACTGGGGCACATTTGAACGTGAGACACATTTGCACATTGCTAATAAAACAACATTTTAAAACTATTTCAAAGTACATACTTATAAACCAAAATTTAAACTTGGTAATACCGTGTTCTTTAGTCGTCAATGACTTTCGGATGTCTTTGCAGTCGTGTCGCCTGGAAGTAGACGCATGAGGAGGTTTTATGCTTAAATTGCATATTTTAATTATTCTTATTTGTAAAAGTGTACACATTTTATAGTGAGCTTTTCTTTTTGTGTAAAATATATTTTTAAGGCACAACTGCATTTGAAAACGTATAAAGGTACGTTTTTTGACAAATATGAAAAATATAAATATTTGCGCACATTCTTCTGTCGCTTGACTTATTGGGGTAGGTTTGAACAAAATAGTCGGGGCACATTTGAACAAAGGGTAAGTGGCATTGAACTAAAAGCTAAGGTACCACCACCAATTAACGCTCCGGGAACATCGAGGACAGCTGCGGTGATAATTTTTGTCTTAATTTTTTAAAAATTTATGTTCGGTTAATAAAATAACTCATTTTTGTTTTAGAAAGTTTCTTCAGTCTGTAAAATACCTATTTCAGTAATTTCAAAATTTCAGTTTGCTTTTGCTAAGTCGTTTTTGTTTTCTTTATTAAAAAAATAAAGTTAATTTATTTTATTAAAAAAATACAAAGCATGTAGTAACTTATTAGCTGCTAATAGCAATTACAATTACTGCCGTTCAAAAGTGCCCCCCGTATGGGGAAGGGGGGTTCCTTTGAACATAAGGACCTACTTCGTTTTTAAATAGAAATAAATTATACGCCCTTACTAAATTTACGTAGTTATTTGTCCAAATCAAAGTTTATTTGCATTTCTTAAAGTGAGTTTAATAATTTAAACAAATAGGATTTTATGAGACCTCAAAGCAAAAAGGGTTCAAATGTGCCCCAGTCTCCCCTACCTATTGTGGAATAAATTTGAAAATATGAAAATGGATATTAATGTAGACGAATGGATCGTCGTATGGGGTTGTTTTCATGGGGAAGGACGAAGTTCTAGTTCAAAACAAAACAAGTAAGTAGTTATTGTACAAGTACAAGTAAAAAACTAACAATTAACAATTCAATTTTATAAACACAAATTTGAATTTGAAAACAGCTGACTGTCAAATCACACACCAACACAAATGCAAAAAAAATTGATCTCATTTCATGTTCGATTGGGACAGGAAAAATCTGAGATTGAGAGCAAAACGGTAAAAGCCCAAAGAAAATCGACATAAGACAAAGTGAAATTGTGATTTCGAAAAAATGTCTGAGTTTCGGAATCGCTCGAAATGCAGAACACTGAAAACGAATTCACTCGATTTGCAATTTCAAATTCACTCGATTTCTGGAACCTAGCTGTAATTGTTAAAATTGTCTTTTATTTTGTATCTTAATTCTGAAAAATAACTATACTTTGGCATTGCATTCATTGAAAATTAAATACACATACTTTTCTTTAACACTTCACCACAAAGTCGTGGAGTTACAACGACAAATGCAGTCAACGACAAATGGAATCACAAAACAACTCACATTCTTTAACAATTCAGACGACTTTAATTTGTCGATCGCTCCCACAATAGATGTCGTTTATTTTTCGTCGCCAATACCAAACAGTCGCGTCGTTTTTTTTTTAAATCGTGGACGACAACGACAAAAAGGGTGTTTGCCCAAAGCAGTTGCTGCGAAGATTGGTAAAAATTGGACAAAGGGGAGTGACACCTCCCATATAAAATTTAAAAATCTAACATCTCGATGAGAACCAACTAACCGATTGAGCTCAAATATTCAAGCATTCTTAGGCATTGCCCCGGGAGTGTTCCTGCTAAGATTGAACAAAATTAAGCGCAAAGGTAGTGGCACCTCCCATATAAAAAAAAAATTCATTTCAAATGCTAAAATTTACAATTGCAAATGACCGTCAACTGTCATGCGTTGACGGTCATTTGCAATTGTAAATTTTAGCATTTGAAATGAATTTTTCAGCAATCGGTCATCTGTTTGCAAATGCCATTTTGTGCAGCTGATTTGTGTCGGGTCAACGTTTTATTTTTTTTTTTTTTTTGGTTGGATACGAAAACTTTAAAATTAAAATCCCCAAACTGAAATCCCCAAGTCAATATCCTCAAACCCAAAATCCCTTAATCCAAAATACCCAACTAGATTTCGAGTGTATTCACAATGCATTAACAGTAAAATAGCTTATGGGGGGGGACCCCCTGCTTGGGGTCACTGTTGGATTTGGAGTAGGCGCAAGGTTAGATATAAATATTTTGAATTAACATTTGGGAGATTTTTTATTTGGTGGATTTTGAATTTGAGGATTTTGTGTTTGGGGATAGCCAATTCGGGTATTTTTCAAAAGGTGGGATTTTGTACTTGTGTATTATGTAGGTCCCTTTTTTTTGCAAGTGCAGCCTGATTTTTTCGAACACTACCATGAACAAATTCAACCCTCATATAAAAACAATTTGGTTGGAAAACTTGATGCAAAATTTTAACAATGATAAACAGTATTTGCATCTAAATGCATTCCAAAAATTCCAAAAATCGAAAACTATTTGGTAACAATCCTTGAATTTACGGACAAAACTTTTCACAGCCACTTCAGAATGTCTAAAAGTCCTCTGAGCATGACGATGATGATGAATTCGTATCCATTCCCAGATATCACGCACTTCCCATTAGTTTTTATTTATTTACTAATGGACCCGGCGAAATTCGTCTCGCCCCAATTAAACGCCTTCAGATTCAAAGGAGATTTCATTTATTCAAATTTCATATTTTTTCAAATTTATTTGAATGGAATCGAAATCAGTAGAGAGCGATATGATAGACAATGTTTTCCAATTTGTTTTCCAGCGCAAAAACGAACAACGAAGACGGTTTGCTAACACGCGAACGGGCAACGTACAGCTGTGAGCTGACCGTGCGAAAAACAGGGAAATTCAAAATTAATCCCACAGACTTCCAACGATTGGCCTTGGGATTTATTGATTGTCATCGCAAAAGCCAATCGAACGGGGAGGGGAGCTGAATCCGCTTGAAATGGAATGGAAGATCAGTTGGAATAATCGGAATTCGTGGGATAAGGACTTCCTCTCTTTTGAATTTGCCCTTGATGATCGTCGCTTGAATCACATTGCTCATCAAATTCTTGACGGACAACCGCGTACCGTTGCACAATTTCAGATGACTCAGATTCCGCAACATGATTACGATCGACCCCACCTTCAGCTGTATATTATGCGGTGGAGTTCCTGGCACATCAAGAGAGTTCAAAAATTCCGTCGGATAGTTGGTCGCTTCATCCTCGTCGGTCACGCTCTCAAAGGATTTATAGTTTTTACGAATGCAGTTCTCCAACGATTTGACTTAGAATTATGAAATTCAAGCTATCGACGTCCTTATTCTTCGCTGCTAGTAGGTATTGCCCGTTTACTACCTAATCCAATCGAGATTTTTATAATTTTGTGCAATGCCGAGGAACACTTTGCTGATGCGAGTTCCTCCTTCGACGATGTGAACTCGCAAAAATTTGTCGATAACGATATCAATCCAGTCGAAACATTGACAAAAATTTGGCCATTGCCAAACGCCAGCAGTTGTCCCGAGAATTAAGGAGCAGATGGGTCGTTCTGCAATGCGACTTGCATGTTCTGTTCGTGGTGAATTTCAACCCCTTGACATATGCCGCCACAAAGACGAAGATTTCAGGATTTTCCACCTTTACATCGCCCAAAATCATTAAATTATGCGATCAAATGCTAAAATTTCGTAAAAAATATTATAATATAATATTTTTCGAGATTTTCCTAGTTTTCCACTAAGAATTTTCTATTTTTCCATTCGAAAAGCCAACGGCACACAAAATTCCAGAGGGTTTTCCTAAAATTTTCTTTCAGAATAACCTTTTCCTGGCAATTGCGAACAATTGAAAAAAAAAAGAGATTTCTCCGTTGTATTGCTGGCGTGACCCGTAGAGATCGCATTAGAAATACTAGAATACGTGAGAAACTCAATGTCGAGCAGCCACTTCTCCGGACGGAGCGATCCATGCTTCGGTGGTTTGGGCATGTTAAACGCATGTCCCCGACCAGGATTCCACGACGTGCTATGGAATCCGTACCATCGGGCAGGCGTCCCCTAGGTAGACCCAGGATGAGATGGTTAGATCAAATTCATAATCTCTCCGCTACCCGTATGGGGATTGCCCTTGATGATTTAGAGTCGATGGCGGAGGATCGAGAGCTATGGAGGGTCCACTTGAGCAACCTATACCCGCGACCCACTTAATGAACAAGCGGACCATTGAAAATGAATGAATGAAAAAATGAATGAAAAAAAAATTTGAGCCAAATCGGTCCAGCCGTTCGCAATTGATGAATTATACTTAGATTCGAAATAAGGTGCGAAGAAGATAGGCCTATACGGTCGGTAACAGCTAAAGAACTTGCCAAAGAAATTAAAGAAGGTATAAATACAAAAAAAAAACCCAGGGTATGATTTGATTACAGGAGACATTTTTAAACAATTTCCACGAAAATGTCTAAAAAAACTAGCGCAGATTATAAATGCTGCATTTAAGTTGAGATATGTCCCAAGCATGTGGAAAGTCGCTGAGGTAATAATGATACCAAAACCAGGCAAGCTACCTAACGAGGTAACCTCATATCGCCCAATATCTATACTACCAATGTTGTCAAAGTTATTCGAAAAAATGCTGGTTAAACGCCTGCAAATCACCAATTTGGATTTAGAAATAAACACTCTACAATCGATCAGGTGCATAGAATCACAGATAAAATCGAAAAAGCATTCGAAGAGACAAAAGTGTGCTCTACAATATTTCTTGATCCACAAACTACAAAGGCAACTGCCAAAACAATATTCGACAATTCTGGAGTCATATTATATCAGATCGATTCTTCAGAATTAAACAAGAGACAGAGTACTCAACATTAAGAGAAATTAAAGCTGGTGTACCGCAAGGCAGCGTGCTAGGTCCAGTTTTATACCCTCTATTAACTAGCGATTTGCCTGAAAGTGGGGAAACCACTATAGCTACTTTTGCAGATGACACAGCTGTCCTTGCTGTGGGATCAACTGTCGAAGTAGCAACAAAAAAAGCTTTAAAGGGCAATAGACAATATCTCTGATTGGACAAAAAAATGGCAGATTAGATTAAATGACCTTAAGTCAGTCCATATTAATTTTACGTATAAAAACGTACCATATATTCCAGTATACATAAACAACAATGTAGTGGAATACTCAAATACAGCCAAATATCTATAGGCATGACTCTAGATGCTAAACTGCGTTGGAAAGCGCATGTAAAGAAAAAAAGAGACGAGTTGAACATGCGATACAGCAAAATGTATTGGCTTATTGGGAGATATTCATCTCTGTCAAATTACAATAAGTTATTGCTATACAAGCAAGTTCTAAAACCAGTATGGACCTACGGGATCCAGTTGTGGGCATGTACATGCCAAACAAATTTTCAAAACATTCAGGTTTTCCAAAATAAAGTACTAAGGAACATAGTCAATGCACCTTGGTACATACGCAACGCTGATCTACATAGAGATCTTAACATTGAAATGGTTGAGGAAGAGGTTAAAAAAGTTGCCCGAAGGCATAAAAGTAGACTTCTTAACCATGTTAACATAGAAATAACAGAACTTTTAAATACTGACAATGTAATCAGGAGATTAAGGCGGGTAAAACCTTAAAAATACTTAGATTTTGTACTTAAGAGCAAATGGACGGCCGTTTGTTATCTGCTTTACTGCACTGCAGATGACACGCAAATGACGTTTACGTACGTATATGACCTTTGCAGAACTGCATTACCGAACACATGCTAATGCAGTTTTCCAACACATGACTTTGGCAACTTCCGTTTTCCAACATGCTGCAAAAGCAATTTGATGCAGATGACATTTCCAAAAACACCCACTGATGGGCATTGTCCAAACAACTAACCTCGAAAAGTGTGGGTGGGATTGGAAAACGGGCATGGGATGCACGACCCATACAAACAAAGTTATTCACCATAGGGCGCAGTGGCTCACTGGTAAGTGTGCGAGGGAGGGATCCCAGGATCGATCCCCGGAAAACACACAAATTTTATCTAAAGGTTTTTTTCCACTCCGCCACCTTTCGCAAACGTCTGACAAACATTTGAGAGTATAACTGTCCTGAAAAAAGCTTCTCAGTTCAGCCGTTCGGAATCGGCATAAAATTGTAGGTCCCTTCTATTCGACCCAAAATGTTAAAGATAACGATTTCCTAGAAAGAGAACACAAGAGTTCTGGCAGGTGGCAGGTGATGTGTCAAATTTGATTTAATGAACATAACGCCTCTTCAATCTCTGCCAATCTGAAGTTTGGAATATTTACTCGCCAATATAAATTGATTAGTACATTCGGCGCACCCCACTGTGTACACAAATTGCTTCAAATTTTGATTAAGCCAACAGTAAAACTAAATTAAAAAAGAGTCGCCAAAAATGCAGCCATTCAATTATATTGAAAGAAAAAGTTCTTATATACATATTTACATCGGCAAGTCTATGAACTGTTTTACGATGATAGGCATCGTCATTAAAAGCATCTTTGTCCCACCCCAGATACCCATATCGAATTGCCGTTTGGAATTTCTGCCAAAAACACCCCAGCAAACCCAATTAATCCACAGAGATTAGTGTATATAAAACAAGTACCTATATCTTCTGCTTTTCCCGTCATTTTGGGGAAAAGCCCATAAAAACGCTTGGCACACACATAAAACAGATAATCTGGCACCTGAGTGTCTTAAAATTAAAACAGCTTCATTTCTCCATTGGGGAAAGGATCTTATTTCTTCGTGTCTCCGGTTTTATGGACCCGCACGAGTAAATTAAAATACTTTAATATATAGCGAAAGCGAACTTGACACAACGTGAAAATCGATTTACTCACGCACCTGAGTGCGTGTGCGTGTGTTGTGAAAATAAAAAGCGCTTATAGTAGTAGGCCATAAAGCCTCCCGTACCCTACGTAAACAAACAAAAGAGTTTTCAGTAGATTAACGTGGCAGCAACTCGTAATGCTCTTACATCAAAGGAAAAACCGAACCTATAGGTGGATACCAAGTACACCTAAGCATTTGACAAGTCACAGTAGGCATATAAACGGAGGGTGTTGGCTGAAATGCTTTTAAGTTCACCCTTCAAGAGGAAAAGCGGACCACGTTGCAACCAAACTCACAACTCAAGTGCGTGGTGGCTTTTAAAGGCGCTCTACCCTGATATCCAATTAGGGAGTCTCGCTCTCGCATATACCGAAACAACTTTTGGCCCCCAACAAAATCAAACGCATTAAAGTGAAACTTATAAAGTGGATTTTGTGTGTGCGAATGTAGGTACACTGTACAGGGAGCGATTGCGAGATGATCCATCCAGGATAGTCGGTATCTGCTGCACAATCCATTAAAACTTTCAAGTAAGGAACTTTTCAAATCGAAAATCAATTCCGTGAATGAATGGCACAAGAAGAGACCTGTCTCGCATCTCCTCTGCACATTTATATCCTTTTGACCCAAATGAAATATTACCGTCGTTTACTGTATCCCAAGGATAGAACTCCCCGTCCCCCATAGAAGGGTAAGGTAAGAATAATCCTTGCCATCGCCTGCTCTACCTTCAGGCGCGGGTAGACTTTAGTAAATTCCTTCTCATTAATTTGTTCTTTTCCACTCTTTTTCGTTACAATTTAGAACTGAGGGAAGCGAAAAGAACACTCATCCGGCCATCGTGCTTCATTCTATACCGTAATTTGTTAAACCTTTTCGGGATTAACTTGTCAATGTTCTCAAATTATTCTTTGTACATATTACAGTAGGTATGGGTTGAATAGGGAAACACAATCGCTCAAGCGTTTAATTTTGCCATATTAACATAAATTACACGTTTCAGAGGTTTAATGGTAAATTACACCGTTCGAATTATTTTCACCTAAACTTAGCAACGATGCTGCGATTGTGAGATGTCGAAAAAAAAACTTTTTTTAAGCACACAAACTGTTCTCACTTACCTTTGTCGTTCGATGACTTGAATAGTGAAAAAAAAAATTGAAGAGCACACTGATGCACGCTTTGCGCACATGCATGTGCGTTTTGTGATATATTATGTTAAAGATTGCATAACTATGTTTTAGATACAATTTAAATACAGCTTAAACTTTAATGTCGATAAATAATAATGACAATTTAAATATCAGTATTCCTGTGCTCTTTGCGCACACAAGTGTACTTTTTATTTTACTAGAGCACTACTTTTTACCCCAACTTGGCAACGAAGCGGATTGCATTCAAACTATTTAGTGATTTTAGACTACGTATGGTATCCAATGACTTTAAAAAAAAAAAGGTTTTATTCCGAGGTAATTGTTAAGATAATTCGAATAGCACATTAATGTGCGCTTTGCGTATATAAGTGTGCGTTTACGCTATTAAGGTTCGTATATATATTTATATTCCGGAATCCATCATTGAAGAATGCAAACAAGCCACGAAGCCAAGGAATGACTGTGAGAATCATTGGAACTGAAGAATAAATAAATAGATGGCGCAACAGATCCGTATAGGCATCCTAGGCCTTGCTGGTATCAGACTGACAATCAAGTTAAGTACTACAACGTTACCGCGGCAGTACCACAAGGCTCTGTTCTTGGGCCTCTCCTGTGGAATATAATGTATGACAGAGTCCTGCGACTAAAGCTGCATCAAGGAGTTAAGGTGATCGGTTTTGATGATGGTATCGCCGTGGAAACGGTGGTCAAACACATCCACGAGATAGAGTCCGCTACGGATGAAGCAGTTTTCAAAATCAAAAAATGGCTGGAGTCTGCCGGCTTATAGCTGTCTTGATAACCATCCGAAAGCCTTTTCGGGGTGGGAACCAAACCATTAGGTCTAAGGAGTCTCTAATGCACCTAGGAGTAATGCTCGACAACAGGCTAAACTTTAAAACGAACATCCAGTACGCCGACAGGAAGGCCTCACAGATGCAAGCAGCTCTTTCTCCCGGATGCTGTCAAACGTCGGTGGACCTGGATATACCAAAAGGATTCCGCTATCCAGAGTGGTCACCTCAATACATCTGTATACGCTGCACCGGTCTGGGCGGGGGCTCTAAAAACAAAGGAAACAAGGAGAAAGCTTTTGTCAGCATACAGGCTCTGCGCAATAAGAACAATAAAAGGATTTCGAACAATCTCGGATGAAGCAGCCTGGGTTATATCGGGAATGAACCCCACCGACATTCTTGGCAGCGAGATGCAAAGGATCTACCTTAGGCAAACAGCCAACCGACAAGATGTCCCTAATAGAAGGGTCAAAATAGAATAGAGGGAAACATCGATGGAACTATTGCAAGCCAGGTGAGATAACACGGCAAAAGGCAGATGGACCCACAAACTTATCCCCACACCCCACCATCGAGGTCTGGACAAAAAGAATAAACGGGTTTGTGAATCGTTCTAGTCAGTGCATGTTGGTAGCACGGGCTACCGCATTTTTAGAAGATTACCACATCCATTGGCGCAACCAAAAAAAAACCCTAGACCTTGCTTCTCAGAACCAATCGTTTATGTGAGTTTTTATTTTTTGGAACAAATGGAAGGGAGCTATGATTTTATGCCGAGTCCGAACGGCTGAATAATTTTGAACATCTCAATAATAGATGTAATCAAACGGCAAACCCTATTTAAAACAGGTAGCTTCAGTTAAAAATAAATAAATAAATAAATAGGTGGGGCAACAGGCGGGTGACACCCAAGGCCTAGCTTCTCGCAACCATTCGTTTTGTGTGAGTTTCTATTTTTGGGACGAATGGAAGGGACCTACAATTTTATGCCGAGTCCGAACGGCTGAATTGAGAAGCTTTTTTCATGAGAGTCATACTCTCGGATGTTTGTCAGACGTTCGCGAGAGGTGGCGCAGTAGAAAAAACTTTAAGATGTAATTTGTGTTTTTTCGAGGATCTAACCTGGGATCCCTCGCACAGTAGTCCAACACACTAACCACTGCGCTACTGCGCCCACTAGGTAGCTTCAGTTGATCTTTCTTTCTTCAATCCTTTAAAGTTTTAAAAGGAATCTACTAGTCTAGATTCTATACAAGACCCGCCATCTATTCCGAGGTAAGTGTTTTGCCTCTTGCTGGCAACCACTTCTATTCTAACTTAAACTCCTTTAAGTGCATCTTGGACAAATTACAAAATCCTCAGGTACAACCTGAATAACAAAGTTGGCACTCAATATCTAGTATTTAACTTTTGATGAAGAGGCTAGCCCAACTAATTAATGTTTGTTTCGACTCAAAACCAGGGGCCTTACTCTCCATTTCGTTCCAAAAGTCAATCCTATTTGAAATTGCTTTTTGTTCCGCTTTTGAATTCGTACTCTGAATTACTTTATATTTTCCGTATATCAATGCTGTTGACATTTGGAGATTTTATTCCGCCTTCAAAATAGAGAATATCAAATATTCGGCTTCGAAAAATTCCACTATCGGATCGAAATACAGAGTAGGGGCCCTCGATCAACAAGCCGCTCTAGCCCGGTTTTCAGCAAACTGCCTTCTGGCAAAGCTCTTCAAATTAACCGCCTCCACTGGCCGTTTAGATACGGTCCCATCTATTTGTAACAAAATAGAACACTTACAAACACAAACATACAAATTTTGTCTACTACCTTATAAAGGGTGGGCCAAATACAAGGTTATTTTTAAAAATTCAATAAAATGAACAAAATTAAATTTTTTCCATGTATTATGGCTTTAAGATGGTAAGAGCAATCATTCCCTCGGCTGGCTTCGCAGTAGCGCATTCTGTCACTCCAATTTTCTAAGACCTTGTTGATGGTTTCGGACTGTAGCTCACGGACTGCTTGGATGACATTGGCCTTAAATGCTGGAATTGTTTCCGGATTGTTGGGATAACATCGGTTCTTTACGGTTTCCCACAAAAAAAAAGAAAGTCCAAAGGGGTCAAATCGCAGCTCTGAGGCGGCCTATTGACATCGCCAAGACGGCTGATAACATACGATTCGGCAATTTGGTGCGCAAAAGATCGATTGTGGTATGAGCTGTGTGGCATGACGCGGCATCCTGCATTAACCAGAAGTCGTCCAAATCCATGTCTTCAATTTCAGTAAAAAAAAAAGTCGATTAACATGTAACGCCCACCGTTGACCGAAACGTTGTTCCCACCCTTATTTTCGAAGAAAAATTGTCCAATAATGCCACATTCTCGTCTGTGCGCACCTTACGACGAGGCGATCATAAGTGTTGTCCACTAGCATACCACTCCCACGAACTTTTTGCACAAACTTTCGTACAGCAGGCTTTCATCGTCCAAAACTTCTTTTCAAAAAACGTACTGTTTGGGTTACATAGCACTCACTTTGGAAATAAGTTTTCAATATTTCCCAACGTTGTTCAAGCGTAAAGCGGCTCATTTTGTTCCGCGGAGGTATGATACTGATTTTCTGTCAAGATTTCGAGCGGGAAACAGCTGTCAGTGTCAAAATAACCTATGATTTAAAAGGAAAGCACTAGATGGCCCACCTGGTATATGTTCGAAAAGCCTCGCATCTGGAGACGGTGCCTTTAATTCTTAACAAAAATAATAAACTTGCACATAAAGGAAGGTTGCGCAAAGCGTTTGTTTAAAGTCGTTAGAACAGTAATAAATATTGAGACGAATAGTTACAGATCAGAAGATCGTCCATCCGCCCAGAATCGCATAATACCATCGCCACGTAGAAAAAGGTTTAGTCAACCCTTTGTACATTGGGGCTCAACGGAATGTGGAACCACCTTTAGGACAATGATATCTTCTTCTATCGGGCTTCAAATTAAAGATGCTCTTGGACCCAGCTGCAAACACGAGTAAGCACCTGATTACAGATGATCGAATTGGGGCAGAAGCAATGTGTCCTTGCAGAAAGCTTTACTTAAGTCGCCGACACATCGAATGGCTTCTGACTACTGGTCACTGGCGTAACCTTAAAAAAGGTTCTTTTACATAGTAATCAACGACAGTACAGCATTTAACTAAGCAATTTCGAAATAAAGTTCTCAAATCATGTAGGTAATTTATGTCATCCTCAGAGCTTTTCCCTTCTCCAATGCATTCAGGCCTAACGAACTGTACCAAGAGTTATTTTGCCTGCATCAACCACATCTGCCAAATTGTATCTTCAACTGCAACCGCATCAAACTCTCAATCTTCATAATGTCGACTCAGTTTTAAGATTTTTCAAACAGACAGATACAATTCTACAAAATCTATCCAACGTGCTCATTTCCATTTTGGCATTGACACACCGCACCGACTAGACAAACTATCCGTTTACTTTTCGCATGAATACGTAGGTATCTAGCTTCTACAAAATGTCTCACCTGTGCAACATTTTGAGCAAATATACAAATCAATGATAACCGAAAAGCAAATTCCCACTTTGCACAGGTTACCTAAGCTCTATGACCTACATTCACTGGCACAGGCAGAGGCGCTGCCTCTCTCTATAGACTGAAATCAAATGCCTGTCGCAATTAATTCAATGATTCCGAAAATTATAATCAAACCATTTATAAAACCTGACACATACCTAGGTTTCGAATTTGAAAGACGAATCTATTGTAGATTATAAAATCAGGAAATTCAAGTGCACTCATTGATGAATTTCTAGGAATTCCTTGTTTCGTCTCCCATTCGTGGCTGACGTATACGTCTCGTTTGTATCTGACATCCCCTAGTGTAGACTCACTGGCGACGAATATGCATAGTGCATAGATATAGGTTGATTCTCTCTGTTGTTTAATTTTAGCGTCTTGTCAGCCAGAAGTCAATGGCCTACATTTTTATTTCTCAGTTTGTTCGATCTAAAAACAATTTAAGCAGTAGCTTTATTTTCCGACCGCAACAACAGACAAGTCGCGTACATACTTACAATCCACAAATAATTTTAGTGTCCACATTTATTCGAGAGGGGAAACTTGCTATCCACATACGATCTTGAAGGTTGAAGCTTTCATAAAGTATCTGTGTGGTATTGTGGCTACCGCTTTTACAGTCGGCTGTCTGTCGGTCGATAATGGTTCTGGATGTTATGTCAGCTTTGTTTACTTTGCACCTGTGCGTCTATGCTTATTCATCACCAGTTTTACCACACACTGAGTTTATTAGTCGATTAACAATTTTATGATCCAAGCCGCAAGGCATTGTGTTGTGCCCTTTACGGCGCGTCGTCGGTCGGTCGTGTCAATGTGGCCCCCTCCTTGTCGCACGAGTGGCAAACTTTTAATGACGTATGCTAATGAGGATGCTGCACTAAGGTTGATTATTTTATGGATCGTAAAAGGCACACCATATTTCATACTAACGGGTTGTGTACGCTGTGGAGGATGGTTTTTTGGTTTTAGCTGGGATAAACTTTGTCCTTATTAAAAGTTTGTTGTTTGTATGTAGGTATAGCTATTCAAAAATGTGAATAGTTGTGTCTAAAGTTAAGTCAAACGGACTGATTAGAAGCGATTGTTTCCAAGTGTTATATCATGTGTCGCATGTCAGGAGTCATTTGAATTTAATTTAAATAACCACAACTTGCCATAGAAATCTAGATTGATTTTGAAACTTTTCTAGTAAACTGCAATTAGTCCGGCAAGTTTTTAAAACTTTTTTGGAGCACATCTGGAAGTAAGTGGTCAACAGTTGTTTTTCAACAGCTCCATACTGCAACTGCACGCTTGGCCTAGCTTCTCTCAACCATTCGTTGGGACAAATGGAAAGGATCTTATACCGCATCCTATAAACAGTTGACCCTAGAGAGACTTTCTCATGAAATAAATGACGGATGATTGTCACGGACTTAGGGATAAGTAGATTTGTTCCCTTATCTACTTTTTGGGCCAATTTCGGTAAAATGTCCAAACAGTGACCAAAAAGTAGGGGTACAAAAGTAATGCACGAAATATTATAGAAACATAAATGTCAGAAAGAAAAATCAGATTCAAAAATAAACCCAGTGTATTGAATAGAGTTTATGTTTGCATTTTAATACAAGTATGTGATGAAGTTATGTTGTTTATTGACTTTAGTTTCGATGCCTGATGAAAGGGTTGAATATTTTATTTTTTTAGCTATGATTCGGATAGCGAATAAGAAGGTTCAAAACCCTAGCAGACAGCTGTATGACTTTATGTGTCTGAGTTTTAATTGCCCACGATTGATCACGTGAACAGTTTTTGATTTCTGTTGACGATGACTACGACTGGAGGTTCCAAACTGACGGACAAATTAGGAGCCATATTGAAAATTTACAATCAGTCAGTGACAGATTTTTTGTAAAGGTGCTAGTACGCGATATGTAGCACGCCACATATATATGTGTCTCTGACGTCAACAGAGAGTGCACAAAGAGAGCTTGTACACGGCATGTATACCTATTGGGACCATTCGCTGACGTCAAAATGACGTCAGTGCTACATATATATGAGGCGTGCTACATATCGTGTACTAGCACCTTAAGAAAAATCGGAAATTGTTTAGGAAATTGAACAAAACCTGCCAGAAATAAAAAAGTGGTGCGTCTTGTCTCCTCTCCTTTTCATTACTTATATGGACTGAATGTTACAGCGCAGTCTTGACAAAGAACGTTTCTAATTGGGAGATGTGAGGATAAGCCAGATCTTCCAATTAGATCTGACTTATCCATGGTCTTCTCGAAACATTCATGCTACTGCCATCAATTCAGAGCTCAAACGTTAGAGTTCTGCGCAAGATTTCGGATTGCGCTGATAAAATCCTACGTGGTCTAACTTCTCTTAACTCCATGGATAGAGATCCATGGATGATTTACATTTTAATAAGCAAGGTCGATCCAGATACCCGACAGGCTTGGTCTGCTAATAGTGTAGACTCTGACTATCCCAGTATACAGGAATTTTTAGACTTCTTGGAACGCGCCGGTGTGAGGCGTTAGAATCGTGTCGATCGCATGTTCGTGATCCCGGAACAAATCGGAAGTCTGCGTCTTTGAAAAGTATGCATGTTTCTTCAGAAATACATTGCCCAAAATGTAGTCAATCTCATGCTCTTTCTCAGTGTCCTGAATTTATTAGTATGGGAATAGAATCGAAGGGGGAATTTGTCAAATCCAAAAGACTCTGCTCGTTGTAAATTGAAGTTTCGATGCAACTCTTGTGGTTCATCGCATCATAGTCTTGTACATCTTGGTACAGATAATGCAAATATCGCTAGCTCTTCTTCGGACAATACAACAACATCTCGTCCTCATTCATCTAACTCGAATCAGCCATCCTCGTCGTTCAACCCAAATCATCTCGTAGGTCATCACTCCATCAATTTCTCCCAATTCCTGCCAAAAACATTGCTACCTACAGCGGTCGCTAAGGATTGCAATGGAAAATACCAACTAGTCCGCCTCCTGATCGATTCAGGATCGCAGGTATCATTTATCACCGAGTCTTGTGTTCAAAGACTCGGACTTAAAAGAACAAATGCCCGGATACCGATAAGCGGTATTGGGACATCCCGGGGTCTAGTTTCAATGGCAATTTGTTCACGGTTTGATTCATTTAGTATCCCGGTAGATACCTGCATTCTATCAAACGTAATATCAGCATTGCCACCATTTCGTTTGACGTCAAAGATTGGGGTCATATTTCAAAACTCAATTTAGCCGATCCATCGTTTAATCAATCCAGTAGATAGGGTGTGGGACATCATATTAGGTGAAGTCGTTCGTGGTGCTAATGGGTACCCAAAAGCACAAAAAACAGCCTTTGGCTGGGTATTGGCAGGACAACTGTTTTCGGGGGTTGACCATTCAATCTCATCACTCTCTTCTTGATATCGATTCAACTTTACAGGCCTTTTGGACAATTGAAGAGGTTGATCCGCAGTCTATTGTCTCAAAAGAAGAGAAGGCCATTGAAGACCACTTTGTTCGTACACAACTCAGGGGTAAAGATGGAAAATACATCGTTAATCTTCCCTTTAAATAACCTCCGGTTTTCGCGGACACCCTCGGGGGTGCGGTTTCTTGATTGTCGTCCATGGAAAGAAGATGCCGAAAAGACGAAGCGCTTTTTCGTTCTAATTTCGACTTCCTAGAGGAATATTTAAGACTTGGGCACATGCGAAGAATACCGTCGTCGGAGGTTTCCAAACCTAATGTTTTTTATCTGCCACATAACGCGGTGCTAAAGCCTGACAGCGCAACAACGAAGCTTCGGGTTGTTTTTGACGGTTCGTTTAGAGATGCGAGCGGAAACTCTTTAAACGATGCGCTTATGATCGGACCACCAATCCAACGCAACCTTTATGTTTTCACTGCCGATATCGTGAAAATGTTTCGTCAGATTTGGGTAGCAGATGAACATACCGACTACCAAAGGATCGTTTGGCGAAAATCGAATACAGATCCCCTTGAACATTTTCGGTTTTGTACAGTGACATATGGCACATCGTGTGCTCCATATTTATCGGTGCGTGTTTTACAACAAATTGCTTGTGGCTATCGCGAGGAGTATCCTCTGTTGCAAACGTTTCGTTCGAAAGCGAACCATGGTTTAAAGTACTCGGGTTATACTGGAACTCTAAGGTCGATTGCTTCTCGTATCGTATAAATCTAACCCCAAGTGAACCTATAACAAAACGTCAAATTCTGCTCGAAGTTGCTCGAATTTACGACCCTCTCAGTTTTCTCGCCCCGTGCGTCGGTAGTACAACTTAAAATTATATTTCAACAATTGTCAGCTGAACTCTGCCATTATGTAATGAATGTGAACGCAGCCAACGAGAACGAGCTGTCAATGAACTGGGGAGAGTCGAGCGCGAAAAAGAAAAGGGAAAATATGTTTTTGTAAGAAACTAATGCAATGAAATTTAAGGAAAAATAAATAAAAACGATTTATACGAAAAGTTGTGCGTTCGATTTTTCTTTTCAAACTGTAACTCGGCACAATTGTTGCATTTAAAACTTGACTGGGACGATTCTCTACCTGATTCCCTTGTTACAAAATGGCGTAAACATCGCCAGGAACTTCCTGATATCGCTATAACCTGAGCATACCTCGGTACATAGGCGTTGCTAATGCTACACTTCAACTGCTTGGATTCTCGGATGCCTCAGCCTTAGCGTACGCGGCCGTGTTTGTTCCAACTCTTACCTTGAGGTTTGGGTAATGACCGAATGAATAAGATCGCGGATACAAGCTGCTGAAACGATATTCCTCCGTTGCTGGTGTTACCCGTAGAGATCGCATTAGAAATACCAGAATACGTGAATAACTCAATTTCGAGCAGCTACTTCTCCGGACGGAGCGGTCGGTGGTTTGAACATGTTAAACGCATGTCCCCGACTAGAATCCCACGGCCGACGTGCTATGGAATCCGTACCATTGGGTAGGCTTCCTTAAGGTGGACCCAGAATGAGATGGTTAGATCAAGTACATAATATCTCGTCTACCCGTATGGGGCACTAGATGATTTGGAGTCGATGGCGGAGGATCGAGAGCTATGGAGGGTCTACTTGAGCAACCTACACCCGCGACCCACTTAATGCATAAGCGGGATATTGAAAATGAATGAATGAATGAATGAATGAATCTTTTTTTTTTTTTTTTGCTTTAATGGCGAGTGTTACTGCACGCCAACTAGATCGCCGCCGGTTTGAATCTCAAAAAATATCGCCAAACCATTCGGTTTCGGATCACTTCAACAACAACTGCGCCATGCGCCAATCAAGTTCGCACTATCACTTCCATTTGTACAGTCCAAGTTTTTTCAGGGGTTCGTTAAAACTTTAAGCTGGCCATCCTCAGTATCTAGAAAGCTCTTTCTTACTTGACTTCCAACCCCATTGCTTGTGTAGCCTATCTCAAAAAATGAGCATTCTTTAAAACACGATCATTTGACAAGGTCCTAGAGCTGACTTGTGCACAAAATGCGGCTACAGCTTACAGCGCGTTCACAATTCCACCTCGCATTCACATTGCATTTGTCGCTAAAACATGGTCCATATAGCCTGCATTTTGAAAAACTCTTGAGTTAACTATTGAACAACTATGCGAGCCTGTACCCCACTATTCTCCTCCAATACCAATGGCCCCGTCTTACATTAATTGGCTTAGCGTTCAGCAGCTAATCAAGTGAGAGTGAGTCTCTACGGTCAATTTTCACCTATCGACTGCCCAGCGATTTCATTTACCGCCAGCATGCTTCGATGCACTTAGCCGTTGCTTCAATAACAGAAAACATCGTTAACCCAATACACATAGTGATGTAATTGTTGGCATATGTATTGTGTACCCGCAGCCACAACTTACTCCAGAGAAGAGCGCCAACTCTTTAATTTTTTTCGCCGCAAACAATCCGACTTACGTAAGCTCTGTTTGCCGGTGAAAAACCGCATTTTTGCCTCTTGTGCAGCTGGTTTGCGTTTCGTTTTAGCCGGCGCGCGTTGACCTTGTGCGCTGGACCAACGTAAATCGGTGTCATCCTTACCACACATATCACCGTCACTTTCAGCATGATCATCGCCTTACATGCAAAGTAGGTCGACACTCTGTCACTGCCTGGTGACGCATTGTCCACACCAATCTTCTGCTCAACTCCCATGTGAGTCCTTAAGGGAGGGGGAGGTGAGTAACGTTGGTACCTTGCATCATCTCCCTGCCCATCCAATCCACGTCCTTTTGTGTAGACATTGCATAATCACTGATGTGATAAGATAAAAAAGGAGGCGCAAAAGAAGAGAAAATAACTGCTTGCAGGATATAACGCACCATAGTCCCTCAGAAGAACAAAGAAGCCAAAAAGTCCCATCTGAAGAAGGCAACTTTTGATCTCATCCAAACTATATCTCATTTACTTGTCCGCTTCCGTCCTCCGCACCGCCCACAATGGAGGACGACGACAGTATAGAACAAAAAAAAATATATAAGTTGACTTGATTATCAACCTCGAAGTTCATCCTTTCCTGGCAACGAAGGGACTTATCCACTTCGTCCTCGTTCCAACCTGAGTGATTTCTCAACACTTCTCGAGCAATATTTTCTTACGTCACTCCTGGGAAAAAAGGGGTTAGTTATTGGACGTTACGCTGTGTGCTGGTTGGGAGCGAAAACAAATTCCTCCTTAAGGCTGGCAATGGTTACTCGTTTTTCTTCTACGAAAGACGGCTTCTTATTTCCGTTTTTTTTTTTTTTATTTGTCTAAAGTGGGACACTATGATGGAGGATACCCCTCTGATAACATTAAAAGTATATACCACCTCTTACGGTAAGGAAGGGATTAGTGAAGTTTTGATGGGTGGATTTGGGAGCAGCAGTCGGAGTTGTTACGAGTCCTTTGAAAGCATTTTACATCACGTTGAAGTTTTCCCCTGATGTTTACACTCCTGACAGGTGTGTTGATCGGGGCTGGATTCTATTGTGAACGCGTGCAAAATAGATGTGACAAAGGCAGGTATAACTGCGTTTGTAAGAGCGTGTCAACATAAAGTTGGGTTAATTGTTTTTGAAGGAATCGTAATGGAAATGATGTAATGTATTCGGAGTAGCTTGATGAACGGGCGGAATAGGTAGCAACAGTTATCATTAGTTAAGATTCGTTGGCAGCTTACAAAAGGATGTGGGTAATTAAGATGTTCATTATGGCGTTCTTCTGGTGGCTTATTCATGAATCCATCCAATGCGGACTGCTGGCATGTTTTGAGTGACAGGCTTTTAATTACTTTTGTAGGGCTTATGAGTTAGTTAAGTGAAATTTTTGTTGAAATTTCGCATACAGTTTGGTAGATACCTATACCTACTGTGATTAAATAGTCTCCCTCGTACCTATCAGAGGAAAGCGCGTTCCACTGAGATCAGAAACCTGTGTAAGCTCTACAAGTGCTATTTCGATGCATATACTGACGACTTTTCAAAGGAGAGTGGATGTACCTAGACCGCGACTTTGCTCTATAAATATGTTGTTCATATGTTGTTTTTAGGAAGATTCTGGGCAGAAACGTGACTGACGGAGAGCAGATTGGTCCATTTCTATTCTTGAAAACCTAAACGCTAGATCTACTCATTACAAACGGAACGCACAACCACCCAAATATTAAATCTACCAAGTCTATTAGCTGCCCAAAATAATTGCCATCATTCCCAAAAAGAGGGTTTGTGTTTTGGAAGAAGTTGTTGTTGCAGGTAAAATGGGTGCGTCTCTCGGGAAAAGTTAACTTCACGACTATAAAGTTAACCGAAGTGCTTGCAGATACCTAAATGTTGCTCCGCCCTTGAATTCTCCTATTTGTATGTTGTATAGTCCCTCAAGAAGTACATAAGTATGCCACCAGGAGGCGTAGTACCAAAAAAAAACTCAACAAAAGTTAGAACTTTGTGAATTACAAACTAACTCTGTCTGCCTCATTCTCTAATCAGACTGAGAAGCTGTCTGCTTCTGCTTATTGTTTGATCCAGTGACTGCAGCAATATGCATTAGACCTTTCAAATCTTTAATTTTCAAGTGCGGCGGTTACAGCTCTCGACTCAATATTGTTGAAAGGCCCTTCAGTGTTCATAGGGTGGTATCTTTAGCAGCAAAATTTTCGCATGCGACTCAATATTATTGAATGTTCCTTTGATAACTAGGAAGGCAGCCTTTGTACATTTATTGGCGCTCAGATTTTCTAGTACGACTTTTACAACACTCGGATCAATATTCCCGTAGCCCGTTTGATTTCTACGAAGGCTACTTGTAAGCTGATTATGATTTTTCACAATACTACCAACATGGAGTGAAATAATGAGACACTACCGACTCGCACTTTCAGTGAGTCGATTTGAACCCATTATGAGGTGTGCTTTTGGGCATCGATCTAAGCGCCCTTATATAGACTGCGACATCGACGTTGATGAAGTAACCGTGTTATTATTGCCTTCTTCATTATTTGACTAGATTTAAATAGGTTTCTGTCTATTTTCCCCTCTAACTTAAACCTAACCCTATTATGGTTAACGCTTAAGAAAAATGAAAGGGAACTGTTACGCCGCCATTCGTTGACGATTTAAATCCTCTTCCTCCATCTTTCAACTCTGGTAGTTCGGAATTTATGACTTGCCCTGCCGCTGTCAGATTACTTATAGAGATATTTTCGGAAGAAATATTGCTTGTTTTGTTAGGAACATTTCATGTTGTCATGTCCTGTCCTATCAGTTTAAGTATTAATTTTGTTAGAAGTCGGTTTTTTAAAAGCTTCGCGATGTTGATTGACTAAAGGTTCATTTTTAAGAAAACTTAGGTTTTTATCGAAAACTAGTGGTACCCGTCCGGCAAGGACAAATTGCCGATGAATTGCTTAAATATCTTATTTTCTGGCAGGACAATGCACATCAATGTTCCAACAATTTTAGCGTCGAGAAATAACGTTTGCAGTGGTCTGTTTTGTATGGGAAGTGCCAGACCCGTTGTCCAGTTATTAAAGGCTTTCAACAGGATGTCTACCTACCAAGGCTAAAGCTGTCATAAATGTCAAGATATACGGCCCTAGCGAGGTATCAAATTTTCTCCGCAACGCTTACTCCGTCGGAGACTCAAATTACATTTGAGGTATCCGTCTTCGGAAAGAATAATTCAAATGCGACGACGCATTGATTTGACATGATCTCGTTTCGTGGTACATCGGCGTTTTCCTATTTAGTGCTTATTTTTTCGTTTGTTTTCTCTGGAAACACAAATTGAAGCAACAAATACAACCAATTACTTTAACATATTTTTTTCTTTATTGCTTTCATTTATCAACACTTCACTGCAAATCGTAAACAAATTCCGCAACAAATTACTGTCGGAGCACATCGGAAGATAATTTGTATGAAACTGTCAAAAATATCACTAAAAACGCACTTGATCGCACTGAAGCACAAAACGCCAGTGTGCGTTGCATATTTGTCGGAAAGAAGTTCCGAAAAGCTGTTCCGAAGTATACCTCGAAGCAAAAATCCTCCGATTCGTATGAAATCGGAGAATTTTCCGTTTCGACGGATACCTCGCTAGGACCGATAGTCTAATTTTCACTTATTGTATAAGTTTCAGCTTAATAATTACTGACCTACTACTTTTCGAAGTATCAAAAGTATTTATTTTGAATGATTGGTGCCACGCCCCTTTGTCTTTTTACCAAACTCACACCTTTGAGCAAATGACTGGAAAACTGTGATTATATTCTACGGCGATTGCTATAGAGAGCAGCAACAGTGGATTTGGATTTGTCATACGAGGCAGACTTAGGTAAAAACTCTTGAGCTATCGGTACGACTTATGATAATCCTGATCAAGGCGCTAATATTGACTAGGATCACTTCAGCCAAGATAAGAATGCGGATATCCAACCACCACAACAAAGAAATACGACGTCAAAAAACTGCAATCGACAGTGACGGCCAGAATCTTCGCCGATGCCTTTCGATCAATCCCATCACAGCAACAGCTAGTGCAGAAGACCAGTGGCAATACTGCCAGAAAGCCATCATCTGATCTGGTGGGTTTCAACCGAACACCACTACAAGCCCCTGGAATGTGATGAACAATGTCAGTTGTCAACTAGCAAATGCAGCAAAACAAGAAGCGTATAAATCGGCGAGCACTACAAAAGACGACTAGAGCTGAACGCGAGCAAAAGAGACGGCAGGAACATCGGATCCTCAGGAATAAAGAGAAAGAGCACGAGAATCGTATGATCAAAGAAATTGAGAGATGCTACTCTAGGAATAAGTAGTTAAGGACTTTGTCTACCTCGGCTCTGCTATAATTCGGACAACAACATCTCAGAAGAAATTAAACGAAGAATAACTCTTGCCAACCATTCATTAATTGGGCTAAGAAGGCAACTGAGTAGGAAAGCCCTATCCCGAACAACTAAGGAGATTATGTTCATTTCATTCATTCATTCATTCATTTTCAATATCCCGCTTATCCATTAATTGGGTCGCGGGTGTAGGTTGTTCAAGTGGACCCTCCATAGCTCTCGATCCTCCGCCATCGATTCCAAATCATCAAGGGCAATCCCCATACTGGTATAGGAGAGATTATGGACTTGATCTAACCATCTCATTCTGGTTCTACCTAGGGGACGTCTGCCCGATGGTTCGGATTCCATAGCACGTCGTGGGATCCTAGTCGGGGACAGACGTTTAATATGACCAAACCACCGAAGCATGGACCGCTCCTTCCGGAGAAGTAGCTGCTCGACATTGAGTTCCTCACGTATTCTAGCATTTCTAATTCTAATACAACGGAGAAATCTCATTTCGGCAGCTTGTATTCGCGATCTTATTCTTTCGGTCATTAGCCAAACCTCATGACCATAGGTAATAGTTGGAACAAACACCGAATTAAAGACTGACAACTTAGCTTTGACACCAAGTTCAGTCCTCCTGATAACAGAGGGATTATGTATAAGGCCTTAATTATTCCATTCCTGCTTTATGACACTCACTCTTTGACTCTATCTAAAGCGGATGAAAACATCCTCGGTCGCTTCGAGAGAAAGATACTTCGTAAAATGTTCGGTCCCTTTTGCGTTGACGGGCTTTGGAGAAGGAGACTCAACGATGAACTAAACGGGCTGTACAGCGTCATCGACATGGTCAAACAAATGCGAGTTAGTCGTCTAAGATGGCAAGGACATGTAGAGCGGATGGAAACAAATACTCCGGCCCGTAGAGTCTTCGTGTCTAACCTGGAGAGACAACGCAGTAGATGAACACGTCGCCTATGCAGGGAACGTCTAGGGTAGTTTTTCTAGATTGTCCGGGCTTTTAATTTTTTTTTATCGTCAAGAGAAAAAGAAATTCGAAATTAACATAGCTTGAAAGTGTCAATTTTATTAAAGCTTCTTGGAAGTGATTTTGAAACTTGTTGCTTCTGAACTCTGCAACGTACTTTGGTAATCAACAAAAGAAAGGTTCGAAAACACGGAATAAAAAAATTACAGTACTCAATATTTAATGCGATTTTATCTATCGAAGTCGATGTAATCACTTTAAAAATATAAAATATTTTTCTGTATTGCTCGACAATGAATATATATTCAAATAGAAGAAAGCTTTCTCTTCACCCAGCAGGGGAAACATAAAATAATATTTCGAAAACTTCAAAAATTCACCGAAAATATACATTTTTTTTTTTGGGTTGTTTGATGCGGCTTATTTCAATGAGAACAAATTTTTTCAATATGTATTTTGAAAATTCGTGAATGCAAAAATGCACGTAGATATTTAAAATACAATCTTCTAGTTTGTAAAACACGAAATTTTGGCGCCAATAACTCGAGTCCGAAGCAAAATTTTTAAAATCCCAGAAATTGAAATTGATTTTCTTTATCTCTGCCTCCTTTCCACCAATTGGAAATTAGAATAATTATGAAGTTTGAATAATCTGACTAAGGAAATGTCTCTATTATAAAATTTGAGTTTAATGAACACTTCACTTTCTTCAACACTTTCATATGTGAATGTGTCAGAAAATCTGCCGAGAATAATGCGGCGAAACACCCAGCGATTGGCAGATTGGGGTGATTGTGCCCCTTTTCAAGAAAGGGGATAAAAGGGATTGCTCCAATTACAGGGGTATATCACTTTTAAGTCTCCCCGGAAAAGTCTTTGCCAAGGTGCTGGAAACGCGTTGCAGAGCTGTGGTCGAGGCACGATTAGGAGATGAGCAGTGCGGCTTTCGTCCCGGCAGAAGCACAACCGACCAGTTATTCACTCTCAGAATGGTACTTGAGAAGGCTTGGGAGTATGCTACACCTGTTTACGCTTGCTTCGTAGATTTGGAGAAAGCATATGACCGAGTCCCTCGAGGGAAACTCTGGAGTGTATTACAGCAGTATGGAATTGATGGTTCTCTCTTGAGAGCCATTCAATCCCTTTACACAAACTGTAAAAGCTGTGTTCGGGTAAACGGCGTTAAATCAATACCTTTCACCGTGGGCGTTGGACTTCGTCAGGAGTGCGTCTTGTCTCCTCTCCTTTTCATTACTTATATGGACTGGATGTTACAGCGCAGTCTTGGCGAGAAACGTTTCGAATTGGGAGATCTGAGGATAAAAGCCAAATCACAATGGCGCTTTGCCGCTTGCGTGCGTTGACAGATAAAGTAGAACCAATGCTTTCATATGGTGCAAGCCAAAATGCGGCGTCAGGCTTCGGGTCGCGTTTAGATCGTAAATATCGTAAAGTCCAACGCGACGCCCAAGTAGAGCAACTTTCTACTTTCGGTGGCGTTGGACGGCTTTGACATTTCATTTTCGGTTTGGTTTGTTCGATTTGATAATATTTATTGTGATAGAGCATATGCCGTTCATGTTGGAGTAGCGTGGGTATACACGTACTCGTTTTTAGTAGAATATGAGGTTTTTGCAATACAAATTAATTATTTTACTGTGTGGAAATGACGAATATTATTTTTGTTGTAATGCTACTAGTGATTTCTTCAGATTGTTGAACAAAAAAATATGTGCCCAAATGATATGTGCACGCTTTTGAAATTTTAGTTTTCTCTGAAACTACTCTGTGCTTTATACAATTGATAAACGAAATAAACATTTTTGTTTAGAATATTTATAGTTTCTTTTTCTGGTCGAGGGAAAATCTAATTTTCTGCGATGTGCAAATGATAGGTATTAATTTATTACTTGGTGTACCCGCTTTTTTGCTCGTGCCAATGAATTGAAATCCTTAGGTAGATATAGCTACATATTTTTTATTGTCTATCGGGACAATGAACATGAATATGCGTACCGACTTTGACCTAAATTCACGGGAATTCTCCGTCCTATATCGAAGATTCCCTGTAAATTTGAACTCCATAGGCGGGTAGGTTTTGAAGTCCAGCCATAGGAATATAAAAAAATGTCTGGACAGGACAGCAAGATCTTCGCGGAAATATAGCAAAAAAAAATGTTCGTGTATTTAATTAATACCAGGCAAATGACCCTATTTAGAGGGTCATAAAATCCTTTCAATATGCATTGCCATTACTGGCGATAGGTGAACGGATGTGGTAAAAACCCAGCGAGCGACGAAAAACAGTACCTGCGGTCGCAATCGTCCGAATGAATGTCCAGCATACCAACAAATGTAAAATATAAATATGAATTGAAAAATCGAGTAGATCGTCGGTATCCATATTTGAGAATTTATTAATAGGTTTTTTTTTTCAATAGCCAAAGCAAGTTTTTAACAAAATTGCACCTCTGTATTTTAGTGACTGAACTTCTTTCCACAGCGTAGATAAAATATGATGTCCATTTGGTAATCTTGCACACTTAAATCGTTTTTCAAGTATTCCACAAAGTAATCAATTCACAATTTAAAGGGAAGGGATTTTCGGTGTAATTTATCCACATTTTCTCAACCAAACTAAACATCTACCTGCCTCGCCTGAAAGGACTTATATGGGAAGGCTTGTACCTGTGTATCTATGTACATTTCATGCACCAGACAATTCTGCCACAAAAATATTCCACGACAAGAAAAGTGAAAATACAATAACTGTTATTTATTTATGAATTTTTTACTATTTTGAACAAATTTCCTCTTAAATCGTGCATTAAAAATAACAGGTATAAGCAAAAAGGAGTAGACTTGCATTCTGCTCTGAATTGGGGTATATTAACATAAACCAAACAGAACTTTCAATTTCTCATACTCTAGTCTCTCAACGCGCCAAAGCTCTGAAGCGGCATTTAGTTTTGGAAAACTGCGGCTTGCGCGCGTTGACATAAAGTACGGTAAAGTTTCTAAAACGCCTGTCAACGCACGCAAGCGGCAAAGCGCCGTTGTGAATTGGGCATAAGTCATTTGCTCTTCGCTGATGTCATCCTTGGATCCTCTCAGACTGAACTTCAGCGCGCACTCGATCGGTTTGTAGCCGTTTGTGTTGAAGCTGAGATGAAAGTAAATGTGAACAAATCTGAAGTGATGGTCGTCTCCCGAACGCCTGTTCAATGCACTCTGCATGTTAGTGGAGTCCCATTGAAACAGGTGGAGAAGTTTAAGTATCTCGGGGTCTTATTCACGAGTGATGGAAGGAGCAATGCCGAGTTTTCCTGTAGGATTGGTAAGGCTGGATCGATTTTGAGACAGCTTGGCCATTCTGTTATCAGGAGGACTGAACTTGGTGTCAAAGCTAAGTTGTCTGTCTTTAATTCGGTGTTTGTTCCAACTCTCACCTATGGTCATGAGGTTTGGGTAATGACCGAAAGAATAAGATCGCGGATACAAGCTGCCGAAATGAGATTTTTCCGTAGTATTGCTGGTGTGACCCGTAGAGATCGTATCAGAAATACCAGAATACGTGAGGAACTCAATGTCGAGCAGCTACTTCTCCGGATGGAGCGATCCATGCTTCGGTGGTTTGGTCATGTTAAACGCATGTCCCCGACCAGGATTCCACGACGTGCTATGGAATCCGTACCATCGGGTAGGCGTCCTCTAGGTAGACCAAGGATGAGATGGTTAGATCAAGTCCATAATCTCTCCTATACCCGTATGGGGATTGCCCTTGATGATTTAGAGTCGATGGCGGAGGATCGAGAGCTATGGAGGGTCCACTTGAGCAACCTACACCCGCGACCCACTTAATGGACAAGCGGACCATTGAAAATGAATGAATGATGAATGAATGAATAATTATTCAGCGCAATTGACACACGGCCTTGAAACATGAAGTAGATACCTACCGCAATGAAAACAAAAAAGTTAAAATCTTTTTGTAACAAAAAGTACGCGAATTTTAGTCCTAGTTTTGTGCTCTAATTTTAGATCCTACTTTGTCCGGGAAAATCCTGGATTTTAATGCTCAATAACTACTCTCTTCAAATAAATTCTGTCAACCTTAATATTGGCCCTAGAACCTCGCGCAATTATTTAGTATAGGTATACCCATTCATTGTAGCTGACTGAGACAAGTTTTGGAACCTGTTAACACCTAACAATTTTTTTCAGGATTAATTTAAAAATTTGGCAGTTATGTTAATTAAGCTTCTTGAAATTGATGAATTTTCGACCTGTGTGAGGTTGCCCAACTGTCCATGGAACAGAACATATTTCTGTAACGTTTTCTGATTAAGGTGTACATTTCTACACGTTGCAACCCAATTGACAAACTCGACATCATGCTCAACAAAATATTAGGTATGAGACGGACGTACCAAAAAACTCCGAAAAGGTCTCACCCATCTGTATCTTAGTATCCTTTTTATGTCTACAATACATAATCAAGTAGGTGACCCAATAGCTCGTAATTTACGATAATATTGACAAGAGTAAATTGTGGTTTTCAAAAGAGGCCCCATCTATTTGTGGAATTTCTATCCCAGATCTTATTTATTGCAGTCACTGAACACATTATGTAATCGGTGCGTTACGTTTGATACATCATTGCATAAAAACAAATACATTTCCGTGATATTTGTGCTGCAAAAAGCTAATAGTTAAAACCACAAAAGGCTTCTTACAAAAGTTGCTCTTGCCAAGTTGTACAATATTTTCATCGATACAGACCCGTCCAGAGTACGACCATGTTTGTTAAGCGCTCACATAATAAGCTGTGACATCGCTTGGTACATGCCTTCCATTCACCTGAGACAGCGCCATCTTTTACTTGTCTCTTTAGTTCACAATAAATTCTGATAGGGTTGCTGATTAGTGACACATTTCACCCTTAATAAGCTCATTAATTACAAGCTATTAAATCGTATTAAAGCCACCTCTACCTTGGGGCAGGAAAAGGCTACTTATCTCTGCCAATCTAACTCAAAGGTTAACCCGAAACAAAACCCTCTATCCGGGGTCATCAATCACTCACAATGGCTCGTCCTGCCCAAACAGCTACCCCCAACCATCAGCTGGTCAATTGAATACTCTTCTGCGGCAGTAGTCATCAGTGGCAAATCGCACCACAACCCACTCATTGGACAAACAATATCCAAAAAACACAAAAAAAAAAGGGAAAGAAAGAGATCATCATTCTTCTGAGTTGCGTCCGTCGGAATTTGTCAAAAGTCATTTACCATTCGGTATTCATTAGTCGACCCAAGAGCGTGCAAGAGCAGTAGGCCATCGCCTCATCGTCAAACTTCGACCCACTAAGCGGTGAGCAGAGCTCCATACACCATACTAATACACCAGTATCATCAGCAGCATAACGAGCGGTGTGTCTTGCGTATCACAACACTATTACCATCAGCATCGCCATTATCATCATCATCATCATCGTACTGTTGACACTGGGATGGGACTGGGTATAGCGAGTGGTGTATCAAGATGGAGCCAATTTACTGAGGAAATTGTCTCTTTGGTGTTTCAAGGTCTTGTCGCATAATATATCTGCTGATTATAGGTAAAAGATTTCACACAGCTACACGAAATAAAAAATGGGGAACACCATAAAGATGACCACGCTGCCGCGGGTATGTTGTGTATCTTGCGTGTGTACCAGTCAAGATTCATCTGGTAAATATTAGGTAACCAAAGCAAGTAATGTAAACTTGTTTTATATCGCGTCGCGGTAATTTTTTTTATTTTCTCTTGTGGAAAATCTAAAAACAAAAGTGTGAATATTGGCAGACATTTCAATCGAAGGACTTACCGTTCTCGATAGATTTATTCAAATTATTCACAAAAATTTCACTGTCAAGTGATGTCAGATGTTTGGAAATAATTTATAGTCAAACTAATCTGTAAGTGGGTTACAGAGATTATTGTACTCTTGACATTGAAGAGTTGTTGTCAAAAATATGAGAAATTATTTATTCAATTAGTTTGCAACCGAAATGCGAAATAGATCTCCGATACCATTATTAAGAAAGTCATTTAGGCTCGCTACAATAGGCCCACTACGAGCAATGTGTTTTTTTGGGCACACACTGTTTTTTTATGTTAACGTCAAAGTACCCAAATAAATAAATGCATGGAACTAGGAGTGGGAGTAGTTTAAGCTTCTCTCAACAATTTGAGGTTAATTATTGACGCACCTATAATTTTTAACCGTTGTCATGTCGGTCGTAGGAGTGGCTTGTAGGTTATAGTCTGCTGGACTACTCAACTCAGCGAGGGCAAGAAACTGCAACTCTTCTCGCGAAGGTCTGAAAAACAACCGTGAGTATAACAACGCATTTAACACATCATCCTTAAAGAGATGGATTGACAGGTCCTCAAAGGCTTTTTGGAGAAAATTGTAAAATGGCACATAGATCTGTCTGAACTTTAAGCGATGGCACGGGCTATGTTGGCTTTGAGGGCACCGATCGTTTGATGTTAAGGAAACCTCAGAAGAAAAGTCCGAGCCCGCGCGTAACCATGTCCTCAAATCGCTTGTACTGAATAACCAGTCTGGCATCAGCTGTGTATCACCGTCTGGTTGGAATCACATGCCGTTCACATCAATATCGTCCAATTTGGGCCGAAAAAAATTGTATCATCGATAGATAGCGCAAAGCTATTGTCATTTTTAAAGAAGTGCTAACGGATAATGCCGCCGGCCCACAATCCACACCAAACAGTGGCTTTATGCGGATGTATTACCACTTGGATCTCGTGTAAATTGGCATCGTCCCAAATCTAGGCAAATTTGCCTTTTGACGTGCCGTCAAAAATAGACCTCTTCGCTAGAGATTAGATATAGGTATTTAACTTTCTCGTATTCGTAGTAAGAGAAAGATACTTATTGTTTTTGTACAAAATTTCGAACTCGATATTTTAATCAATTCTGATAAATTACGATGATAGGAAAACTAAAAAAAAATTGGGTATCGCAATTCTGTCCGTCCGTATGTCTGTCTGTCCCATAGGCCTGCAGTCTAAAAGCTTAGACGGATTTGTTTCAAACTTATTTTTTTTTTCGAAAATAGCTCCAACGATTTGAACCAAAATTGATAGTTGAGTTAATGCAGGCATATACTTAAAATGACTG
The DNA here is from genome assembly GCA_949372485.1 of Cheilosia soror. NCBI lineage: Eukaryota > Metazoa > Arthropoda > Insecta > Diptera > Syrphidae > Cheilosia > Cheilosia soror. The sequence goes on from OX443561.1 coordinate 83,016,565, forward strand.
CATACCCAGTTTTTTGCTAAAAAGTCCAATAACGTTACTTTTGAAAATTGGCCTCTTTCTCGAAAACGGTAGGTACCTGTATACGATTTTAACAAAGACTAATTTTTAAGGTACAATCGTCATTCTTAACTTGATAGCAAACTTAGGTTTTTCTCTAAAATGACTCCGTCCTTCGATATCCACCCCAAACGATAATAATAATGGTATACTTTAAAAAAAAAACTTCTCATATCTCGAAAACGCCACTTTAGATTTAAATAAAAATATAACTGGCAAATTATGCTTATGTTCTGAATAATACCTTGTACTCAGTTTTCAGCTATAAATAGTTACGAATAAGTATAGTTTTCGAACCATGACTGCGTCCCTCCAAGACTTGCGTCGACCTGACCAAAATGAGGTAAGGATAGCAATATCAGACAAAGCTGCAGGACCGGACGGTTTATCGGTCGAGCTCTTTTTTAGGCAGCGGGAGCTGACTTGGTAGAGAGCATACACTAACTCGTTTCTAAAATTTGGTCAGAGGAAAGTATGCCTGATGAATGGGGCCTCAGCATTTTTTGCCCGATCCATAAGAAAGGAGACCCTCTAAACTGCGCCAACTATAGAGGCATCAGTCTCCGTAACATCGCTTACAAAATCCTGTCTTCCGTACTGTGTGAACGCCTGAAACCATTTATCAACGAACTGATTGGACCCTATCAGTGCGGTTTTAGGCCCGGTAAGTCCACAACCGACCAAATATTCACACTACGGCAGATGCTGGAGAAAACCCAAGAAGTCAAAATCGATACCCACCGCATCTATTTATGGATTTTAAAGCCGCTCGTCTCTATAAATTATGACAGCATTTATAGAGACGAGCGACTTTAAAATCCATAAATAGATGGTGATTATGATGACAGCATTTATAGAGACGAGCTATACACAGCCATGTCTAGTTTTGGCATCCCTGCCAAACTTGTCAGATATGTGCAGAATGACGATGGAGAACGCTCGCTGCTCCGTAAATGTCGGAAACAATCTCATCGAGACCTTTGATGTCAAAAAAGGATTTAGACAAGGTGATGCGCTGTCATGTGACTTTCTCAACATCATTCTTAAGAAAATTGTGCGAAACTCGCAAGCCAACACCAGGAGCACAATTTTCCAAAAGTCTGTGCAACTACTTGCATACGCTGACGACATCGACATCATTGGCAAAACACAACGTTTGCAAGTATCAGTACAGAGGCGGCAAAAATGGGTTTAGTGCGGTGAAAAAAAATATATGCTGTCAACAAGAAGGGACACACAACGTCGACGAATCGGACAGAACGTCACGATGGACAGCCAAAACTTTGAGGTGGTTAGGGGCTTTGTCTACCTTGGCTCCGCTATAAACTCTGATAATGACACCACAGCAAAAATCAAACGAAGAGTTACACTTGCCAACCGCTGTATCATTGGCCTAAGAAGCCAATTGCTTAGTAAGACCTTGTCGAGAAACACCAAGGAGACTCTATATAAACCCTCATCATCCCAGTCCTGCTTTATGGCGCAGAATCCTAGACACTATCAAAGGCGGATGAAGAGATCCTTGGTCGCTTCGAACGCAAAATTCTTCGAGTGATTTTCGTTTGCGTTGACGGGCTTTGGAGGAGGAGATTTAACAGCGAACTCTACGAGCCATAAAGCGACATCGACCTGGTCAGAAAAGTACGTATCAGTCGACTAAGATGGCTAGGACATGTAGAGCAAATGAACACCAACGCTCCGGCCCGAAGAGTCTTCGATTCCAACCCGGAGGGACAACGCAGTAGAGGAAGACCTCGCCTTAGGTGGCGCGCACAAGTGGAAGGGGACCTCAACCAACTTGGAGTGCGCAACTGGAGGCAGTTAGCTAAAGATCGTGCTAACTGGAGAGGCGTGTTGGTTAAAGCCCAGGTCCACCCCGGACTGTAGCGCCATCTAAGCAAGGTAAGTAAGACTGTGTCTTTCGAATTCTATTCTATTTCTCAGAAATTACTACCCAAATCCCGATCTGTATTAACACGGAGTATATTTAAAGCCCAAAACTTCAGTGGTAATACAAATTCAACCTGAGTAAATCTTGAGCAGATATCATTTCAAAAGTAAAATTTGTTAAAATGACGAAGTATTTATTTTTTTACTTTTTGCTGAAATTGTGGTCCGCTTCAGAACCCTGTCATCGAACACAAGGCGTTGTTAATAATCGTTTTCCTCCAGCTCCTAGGTCATTTCGATTTGATAGATGAGACCTAAAAACTCAGACATACAATGGCTGCCTGCTGTCAGACTTTGTAAACTAGAATTTTGAACGTCCCCATTTATTAGGGAACGTGTAGTTCTCAGGAATACAAACCGTCAACCGTTGATCAGTGCAAGACATGCCTCCAGAATTTTTAATGGCCGAACCTTTCGACCGGTCAATATTGAATGGGACCACGAACATAGAAGTACGACGTCGAAAAGCTGCAAACCGAAATCTTGGCCTGGATCTCTGACAGTAGAAAACCAAGGTACACAAGGTACACCAAGGAGACCTGTTAAGCTACGTAATGCACTTATTGACGCAAGCAATTGAACAACACGGCGAATCCAGAGACGTAGCCTTGTACATATATCAAAGGCATTTGACCGAGTCTGCCATAGAGCCCTATTAGGCAAGTTGGCGTCTTATGGATTACCACAACAACTCTGCGGATGGATGTAGATAATGTATCATCTAATTCGTTTGCTTTAATGCAGGATTGCCCCAAGGATCTATTCTTTCTCCAACTCTATTTATTCTCCACATAAACGATTTGCTTAGATCGACAAACAATAATATTTACAGCTTTGCTGATGACAGCACTCTTATATCCTCCAAGTGGTCCTGTGAGTGCGTCTACATCACACAGTCAGAGATGTGAACAAATTAGTTCTCTAAATGATGATTTGGGCAAAATCTTGAAGTGGGGAAAAGACAACTTGGTTACATTTAATGCAAACGAGACACAGCTCACAACTTTTTCTTGGAAAAATGCATCAACAGCTCCTCAGATCCAAATGGATGACCATCCAATCCATTGCAAGGACTCAAGGTGCATTGGTAGGAATCACAGTCAATTCAGGAATCACATGGCAGGACCACATATCCTACATCGCAAGATCAGCGTCGGCTAAGTTGAGCAACCAATTTAGAGCAAAGAGGTACTTTAGTCCCAAGCAACTTCTCCTTCTCTACAAAGCACAGGTTAGACTAGGCTTGGAATATTGTTCCCATATATGAAGCTCAGCTCCAAAACATTCACTTAACCTACTTGACAGCATACACATACGAGCTGTTCTGATGGTGCACAGAAGACAAGTCGCTGACTTTTGCTTGTTCTATAGGTACTACCATGGTAGATGTTCCGAGGTACTCAAAGACATTATTCCTTTGAAAAGCAACTTTTGGGCGGCCCGCAAAGCAGGCAGCTAATGCTCATGACCATACAGTACTTTTGTAAACCGCGAGGACATAAATTTTCCAAAACTCCTTCTGTTACAGGACAAGCAAACTTTGAAACTCGCTTCCTGGGGATATATTTCCAGAAGACTACAATTTGCAGCAATTTAAGTGCAGAACTAACATACATCTGCAAGCACCTCACTGATGAAGCGTTATAGGTTCGCTTTTCCCGGAAGAAGTATTTAAAGAAAATTGGGAGAGCAAGCTTTCACTGGTACCATAAGAAGAGGCTAAAATGGATTAAGCGGCGGTTAATGAAACCAAACCAAAACCCAACGGACGGATATGCTCTATTTATGTAAAGCCTGGAATTATCAAAGGCTATAAAGATGATGAATCTCTTGATAGAGTGAAAGTATCGACGTGTCAAACGAGTGGACATCGACGCTCCGCATAGTGTCTTCAAAACAAACCCTGATGAATATAAAGCCAGGACAATATACACTCGGGCGAGAATTTATGATGCAATGGAAAAACGTTTAAGATATAATTTATATTTTTCCGGCGATTGAATCTGAGACGATTCACTCCTCAGTATAGTCCAGCTCACTAAGCACTGAGCCATCGCGGCCAAGTTTCTGTATGATTATACTTACAAATCTGCTGCTTCTGCTTGGTAGTGGAAAGAACCGGTATATTCGAGTTTGAGTGTTCCAGTATTTTAAACTCTTTTTCTTATAATCCAATATTCTTGCTATACTTTCCTACCTGAGGCACTGCAGCCTTTCATCCTGTTTTTAGTTATCCACACTAAGCGCTCCAGCATTCGCGATGGCTTGGTCGGCTTTTCTTAATAATGAGTTGACATTTTTTTAACTATGCAATTCACTCGCTTAGAATTTATAATTTACTACGCAAATTCTCCCAACTCTATAGGTGGTTTCAAATATATTCTACATCCCACGTAGAGTCAAGGTCACAATTCATTTGAAAATACCATACAACAAATGATACCAACTCTCTAAGAAAATCGGGTCACGTTTAAAATTTCGCAAGCATACAAATTATGTACTTAAATTGCGCAGCCTTAAAAAAAAAACAGCAAATTATCAAAAATACTCTATCCAACCATTAAAAATAAAAATCAAATGACTACACAGAGCAATGAATTTATTTATGTATTGCACAATGAAAAATGACAAATAATGTTAAAATCACTGCAACTCAGTGCAATTAAAAAAAAAACCTGTGATGATCATTTCAGGTCCAAACTAACGTTGACAGTAATTATTATCTAACACTAAAATGACAAAAAATAAACGGATAAGATATTCGACAAGTTCGTGCTATTGTGCTGTGCTGATTATAAACTTCATTGGAGTCAGATTTCTCAATACATACCTAAAGATTAAAACTCTGTGGGAAACGTATAGATACGAGGAAGACAAAAGCGCAGCTAAGTGCGCCTAAATGGGCATGATATTAAGATTAAGATAGACATTTAGGCGATCTTTTAAGAAAGTTTCTATTACTGAAAACTGAAGTATGTCATGCAACAGTCGTTAGATTCTTATTAGTGGACAATTTTGATGCATATCCCCAACACAATAGGGTCCATTTGGATGGGTTATGTCAACGCGAAATTTGTGCTTTTACAATTATTGCACAAGTCGTTAAAGGTTAATGAAGCCTGGCTAGATATGCATTGCTGAAATCATTTTGGTGTAGCCATCAAAAGTCCCCATTTCATAGGCTTGATACAATGTAAAAGGAAGAAAGATCGCGATGGAAACGTTGTCGTATGTCCTCGATTTTGGAAACATATGAAATGCTGACCACGCTTGGATAAGGTACTCGAGGAGGGGTCAAGCGAAAGTGGCGTAGAAGGATATAGTCACGTAAGGGTTGGAGAGTTCTTTGGACCACCGTTTAACAAAGATAGCTTTAAGAATTATTTCATCAATATGCGAACGGAAATTAAGTTCATTGTCGCATGTCGCATAATATGGCAAAGGTGGCAAAGAGATTGAATGATGGATATAGGTTGAGTTGATCATTGAGAAGGTAAACTCGGGGAATTCGCTGTTCGACTTAAAAAAAATAAATAAATAGATGGCGCAACAGGCGGGTAGACAAGACACCCAAGGCCTAGCTTCTCGCAACCATTTGTTTTGTATGTGGGTTTTTATTTTTGGGACGAATGGAAGGGACCTACAATTTTATGCCGAGTCCGAAAGGCTGAATTCAGAAGCTTTTTCATGACAGTCATGCTCTCGATGTTTGTCAGACGTTCGCGAGAGGTGGTGCAGTAGAAAAAACCTTAAGATGTAATTTGTGTTTTTCCGGGGATCGAACCTGGGATCCCTCGCACAGTAGTCCAGTACACTAACCGATATGACGGCCCTGAAAACGAAACTATCGAAACGATTTTCCGATTTATCCGTTGGCTCAAGTGTTTGTGAGATATGGAGGCCAATGAAGAAGTTACTTACTTACTTACTTAAGGTGGTGCTACATTCCGGGCTGGACCTGGGCCTCAGCGAAGAAGCATCTCCAGCCACCACGATTTTTGGCCATCTGTCTCCAGTTTCGCACGCTACGTTGATTAAGGTCCCCTTCCACTTGCGTCCGACACCTGAGTCGCTGTCTTCCTCTATTGCACCCTCCCTCGGGTGATGATTCGAGTATCTTAGGGCCGGAGCATTTGCGTCCATTCGCGTTCTACATAACCCAGCCACCTCAGTCGTTAGACCTTCAGTCTTCTGACCAGGTCGATGTCGCTGTCGTTGTTGTATCTTTTCCTTCATTCACCGTCTATGGACCGAAAATTGCTTGAAGAACTTTCCTCTCAAAAGAAATAAGGGTAACCTCATTTTTTCATAGAGTCCATGCCTCTGCACCAAAGAGGAGAACTGGGACGATTAGGGTCTATAAAACGTCACTTTAGTTGTTCGAGTGAGGGCTATGATACTCAGTGGCTTTCTTAGCCCAAAGAAACAACGATTGGCAAGAGTTATTCTCTGTTCAACGCTGGTGTCGTTGTCTGAGTTTATAGCGGAGCCTAGGTAGACAAAGTTCTTAACCACATCAAAGTTATATCTGTCTATAGTGACATTCTTTGGGTGTTCTTTCTTGTAAACAGCGTCTACCTATACTTTGTCTTGCACTAAATAAAGAAAGTAAGTATAGGTAATTAAAATACGAGGGATCCGGATCGACGGAGTTGCCTTACTGATTTTAGAAATTGGTATAGATAGTTGTATGCAGTATGCTTGACGCTCTAAGGGTTCATCGAGCCAAAAGCGAAATATAGACAGCAATCTACCGATCAAGTTAAAAAAATAAATTAAAACTTAAAACATAGACGTCATCGTTGGTTTATCCTCATAGACCAGAGACGTCAAATCACACGTTACTCAATCTAGTGCCAGGCATTCACAGAGAAAAAAAGAGTTAGGTAGGTATATATGTTTTCAACTTCTTGTGAATTCTGGTAGCAGCCGCAGTGGGTGTTAAATGTAATGAATATAGCTTTGTAGCGTGCATGTACGTCGTATAGGTTTAGAGTTGTAGGAGGGCCACAAGTGGTGGAAATGTTACCTTTGACGAGTCCTATTGAAGGCTTAGCTAGCACATACCGTTTTTCGTTCCATTTTATGGTACTAAAGGGTGGGCCATCTAGTGGTTTCTTTTTAAATCATAGGTTATTTTGACACTGACAGCTGTTTCCCGCTCGAAATCTTGACAGAAAGTCAGTATCATACCTCCGCGGAACAAAATGAGTCGCTTTATGCTTGAACAATGTTGGGAAATATTGAAAATTTATTTCCAAAGTGAGTGCTGCGCAGCCCAAACAGTGCGTTTTTTTTTAAAGAAGTCGTCGTCCTGACTGCTGTAGCCGAGAGTGTGAATTTCAATTCACGAACATCAACATCTTCGAAAATGAGGCTGGGAACAAAGTTTTGGTCAACGGTGGGCGTTATAGAGAAATGTTAACTGACTTTCTTTTTACTGAAATTGAAGACACCGATTTGGACGACCTCTGGTTCATGCAGCATGCCGCGTCATGCCACACAGCTCATACCACAATCGATCTTTTGCGCACCAAATTCCCAAATCGTGTTATCAGCCGTCTTGGCGATATCAATTGGCCGGCTCGGAGCTGCGATAGGAGTTTTTTTTTGTGGGGAACCGTGAAGGACCGATGTTATGCCAACAATCCGGAAACGATTCAAGCACTTAAGGCCAATATCATCCAAGCAATCCGTGAGCTACAGTCCGAAACCATTAACAAGGTCTTGGAAAATTGGAGTGACAGAATGCGCTACTGCAAAGCCAGCCCAGACAGTCACTTGAAGACATTGTATTCCATAAATAATGGGAATGTTTGCTCTTACTAATAAAGCCATAATACATATGAAAAAAAATAAATTTGTTCCTTTTATTGCATTTTTAAAAAGAAACTTGTATTTGGCCCACCCTGTATGACCGGAGACGGAGACCTACCTACGTGAAAGTGAAGTTTAACTTCTCGATTGTTCCGGTAATTCCTTCCTTGAACTGTGCTACTGCCGATATGGGGCCATGGGGGATGTGGTGTTTGAATAAAGTGCGTATTCACATAAGTGTTAATTAATTAAATATTTGCAACCGAATAGATTCAACAATGATCTTCCGACGTGAACAAAAAAAAAATCAAAAACGTCATCTCCAAGACTTTAGTCTAGGTTAAGTGCATTTATTTAATTTTTCCTAACATTAATAGGGCGCCTTGGCATATCAGTTCAAAGTGACAGACCGTTTTACATCAAATTCAATGAAAGTGATAAATATCTGACGGTGGTATTCCGGAAATTGAACCAGAATTCGAAAAACAGTTATCATCAACCATCAGAAGGCTGTCTTCCACAGTTGACGAAACACTTTATAGAAACTGGTTGTATTTTGAGTCGCTCCAGTCAGTTTAGTCGCAAACATTCCCACAAAGGATATCGTCGTTATCTCGAATTTCGCGCCTAATCCAATCAAACAAACTGGCAAATTTAAATTGACCAACGAATGCATGCTACAATTTTCACGGCCACTTAAATGAATCAAATTTTCAAAACTAATTTCCAATAACCGACTATAATATATCACATCAATTTTCATCTCAAACTTCCGCTCTCCATATATGAAAACTGCAACAAAATCACATTGACAGGCGAGAAAAATGCAAGCAACCCCCACCATTGGAGGTTAGGTCTCAAAGCGACGAAAAAGAAAATGCGGAAGACCCGCATAACACAAACAGTCAGACATCGTGACATAGTTAAAACACCTTTGAATCCGAAAACTCAATCAAACCATCCGAGACCGCAAAATCTTATTAACTCGCGGCGGCAGCACCACCTCAACCTGAACCAATAATGATGATTAAGTAATTTTTCCTTCCCATCTCGCTCCACCAAACTGACCATTGCCACTTATAATTAGGCAACACGCGTTCTCTCTTGCGCTCGTGCGCTTCCAAAACGTTTACTCTCGTTTTTTGTCAGAATTTAGAGCGACTCAACTCCAGGTTTGACAAAATCACCCCGATCGATCATTTTATCAGTTCGATCAAATTTATCTCGATATAGCCAGAGGTGCACATTTGAGCTGTTTGTCAACCCAAACAGAAGGACCATGTACACAAAAAAAAATTATCCAATACGTTTACTCTCTCAATTATGTGAGACACCCTCCGCTTCATCATGATGCGAGTGACACGGTCGATGACGTGACGATATCTAGTACTATTGTAGTGTAGTATCGACAATCTACCTCTCAACAGTTGACCACAAAGAAGACCGGAGGAAAGCAAAACATTAATCGCCTCGCCGCCGTTCGCAGACAATAACATAACACAAGAAAAAGGTATTGGAAGTGGTAACGAATTTACATCTGCTGTCTCAGATGATTGTTGACGGTCAACCTGAGCGGACGAACTGAAAATACAGGTGTTGTGTGAGCGCGTGCGTAAATTGGGCTAACCGAGCTAAAAAAAAGTATCTGCGAAGATACCCGCGATTGTGTGTGCGCCGTGCTTTGTGTATAACCCGAATTTGCAAAATTCTAAGCAAAAATAAGATGAAGAAAATACTAACCGTAATGTGTCTATTGAGTGTCTTCAGTTCCCTGAGTGCTAAAGATTTAGTGTGTCAAATAGTCGAATCGAATAATTATATCTGCGAGACGCATGAGGTGAGAACGCCCGACGGATACATGCTCACCATGCATCGAATTCCCCCAAGAAATTCGACCTCTAAGCTGAAACCGTTCCTTCTGATGCACGGCCTGATCGGGTCGGCGGCAGACTTTATCTTATCCGGTCGAGAGCGCAGCCTTGGATGCATGCTGCACGAAAGAGGCTATGACGTTTGGCTGCCCAATGCCAGAGGGACTACCTATTCGAAACGGCATACTGGCCTTGACTCGTCAATGCCGAGTTTTTGGAACTTCACCTGGCACGAGATCGGTTACTACGATCTCCCGTCGATCATAGACTACATCACCGATAAAACGGGCCACGATAAGATGCACTATGTAGCTCACTCGCAGGGGTCCACCATCTTCCTCGTGATGCTATCCGAACGGCCCGAGTACAACGATCGCATCATATCAGCATCCCTGCTAGCCCCAGTGGCGTTCCTGTCGAATCTAATGAGCCCACCCCTGCGACTAATGGCGGCCGAGAACGAGAAAATCGAGGTAGCCCAAATCTCTTCCATTCCCTCTCTCTGTGTAGCTTTATAATAGTGGACAAATGTAAACGTTTGCCAATACTTCTCGGCGAACTTGTGAATACTAATGCCAAGTCATTTTCTTTTCATTTTCATCTATATTGCTGTGCTCGAGGTAGGCACTACTAAATCACCTGGGATTACATGAGCTCTTTCCATCGACCGCTCTAAATCAACTGGGCGGACATTTGCTGTGCGGCAAAGGTGTTCCCACACAGAGCTTATGCATTTTGGTAACGTACTTGTCGGTGGGCTTCAGCGAGTTCGAAATGGATAGGGTGAGTTACACTAATACTTCTTTCTCCTGTTTTTTTTTTTTTTTTTTGGTAAAAAGGCTACTCTCGTGTAAATATATCCTTCCTTCGATGTACGCTTGAACTAGTGGTTGGGGGGTACAAAACTTTATTTAAATTTTTGAATTTTCAAATGCGAAAGATGTGTGCGGGAGGGAGGGGGCGAATGAGGTACCTACTCAAATGGAAAATAATAAAAACTTATATCCAAGGGGATAACATAAATTCACTGAATATGGGGGATTATTTGAGAATAGTATCTCTGGTTATGTGGAATTTCTTTTTTGTTCTTTTTTTTTTTGTGAAGAGAAATATTGTAAATGATATAACAAGTTACACACATGGATGGGAGTGTGGGGAAGGGGGGCACCGGCCGGGTATACACATAGTACCTCTATCATGGGGGCGCATAGCTCATCACATTGGATTTAAGTGTTACGATTATGTGTGCTGGATTTTTGGCTGCGAACATTTCCATTTTTCTTCTTCATTTAATTTTTGTGGAATTTAAGTGCATATATAGGTTGTAAATTATTTTTCAATCTACAAGGATTTTTTGTAGCTTGTAGTGGATTTTGAATGAAATATTTCTGTTGTCGGTGACATTTTTAACTATGAAGAGGTGAGGTAGGTCAATGTGCAAAATTGTACGTACTCGTGTTTTTCAAGAACTTATAAGGACTTTATATGCGTTTTTAATGTATACATGGAAAAGCGGAATAAGCATTCAAATTTAATTTAAAACTATTAGACATATTTAAAGAAGCCATTAACTTACCGCCTTCTAAAGTAGCTAATTAAAAATCGATCGTTTTTTGTCGCATTTTCAAGAGTGACTAAGATTCATCTAAAATTTTGCGGACTTTTTGAAGTAGGAAACTTTTTTTGCGGCCTGATTTCAGTAATATACAAAAGTGTTGCACTATTATGTAACGTTTTTGAGTGCGCATTAATTTGAAATGTTCCCAGATATTATATTTAGACTGTGGGTAAGTTCCCGACTCGAGATAGTATGAAAAGAACAAGCTTGTCTAAATATTTAATGTAACCGATTGCGTTACGGAAACAGTTTTTTTTTTAAATGTTCACAGTCTTTTTTTTTTTTTAAATATGTACTTCTCCTGGGAAAGGCGAACTCTGTTAGTTCTGCACTTAAATTGCTGCAAATTGTAGTCTTCTGGAAATATATCCCCAGGAAGCGAGTTATAAAGTTTGCTTATCCTGTAACTGTAACAGAAGGAGTTTTGGAAAATTGATGTCTCCGCAGTTTACAAAAGTACTGTATGGTCATGAGCATTAGCAGCCTGTCTTGTGGGGCACCCAAAAGTAGCATTTCGAGGGATAATGTATTTGAGTTCCTTGGAACATCTACCATGGAAGTACCTATAGAACAAGCATAGGTCAGCGACTTGTCTTCTGTGCACCAACGGTTGCAGATTCGATGTGAGCGTAGGGTCTCCAATACGTCGAACTGCTCGTCTCTGTATGCTGTCAAGTAGGTTAAGTGAATGTTTTGGGGCCGAGCTCCATATATATGATGGTCTAACCTGTGCTTTGTAGAAAAGGAGAAGTTGCTTGGGACTAAAGTACCTCTTTGCTCTAAATAGGTAGCTCAACTTCGAGGACGCCGATCGTTCGATTTAGGATATGTGATCCTGCCATTGCCATGTGATTCCTGAACTGAATTGACTGTGACTCCTAAAAGGTGCATTGAGTCCTTGGGATGGATTAGATGGTCATCCATTTGAATCTGAGGAATTGTTGAATTTTTTTTCAGTTTATGAATAAGGTTTTGGGGCTGAACTGGTCACGTGAACAGTTTTCTTAGTTGATGTTCGCAACACCGACAAATCAAGTCAGGGATTTCTCGACATACTACTAATGCTGGGTTTCCACTTGTCTATTTGAAATTGACAATCGACGTATTTTTATGCCAATTAAAAAATTGGCAAGTGGAAATAGCGAAAAATTGATTGTCAATGAATTGACAAACAGCGTTTGCCAATAACTGACAAAGAATTTGATTGACAAGTTTAAATAGCTGAATTATCAAACAAAATGTCACTTTGTCTATAATTGACAGAGAAAATTAATTGGCATCAAGTTCATAAGTTGGCCAATCAACTTACAAACGATTTTTTGCAAATAATTGGCATAAGTGGAAATGAACTGACGTTGGTGTCGTTCAATGACATAAACGCGAGGGCTGTCAAACTTTGTCAATCATCTGACATGTGGAAACCCACCTTAAGTTGACATCTATTTGTGCCAACACATGTATCCGGAGAACTCAGTTTTGACATTTATATTGGGTCATTGGAGAGCATTCGAGACCGCAGTTTGACATTTCTATTGCCCTGACGTAGAGCACCAGTCAGAACTCAGAACCCCTTAAAAAAACTTCCCAAGAGGTGAATTTGACTACCTTAGTCCAATTATACATTTTACGTGAGGTGGGCCTTATAGCCTATTCACACCGCACTACAAACTGAGTTTTCGTTTGACGTTTCAATTAGCTGTGAAACTAGCTAGTATGGAATGTTTGTGGGGACTAGACTTACTAGTTACTAAACTCCGCTTGTATTGACATAATATACAACAGTTTGAATTAAACTATTTGATAATCGGTAATTTATGGTTAAATGTATGAAACAATTAACATAAGCGGCTATCAAAATCAAATATCTCAAAAACCAATATTACTATAGTTGCAGCTGGTAGTGCTGCCGTTCTAAAATTCTAGAAAAACTGTATAAATTGCTGCTTATTGTGCAAAAATAACCGAGAGATTCCACTTTTGTAAACAAACTAGATGTTATACCTGATGTTGTGTGCAAATTTCAGCCTTCTACGTCTATCAGTTCTTGAGATAGACCTAGGTACAAAATTGGCTTAGTTTATTCGGACAGACATCATCGTAGCGAAAGCAATAAGGTTCCTCCATATGGAAACGGAACTTTAAAAACTAGTAGAAACGACAGCACTGAGTGCGACTTATACTGTCAACAGTTTTGCTGAACTCGCTGAATTTTGCAAAAGGTCTGTCTGCTCTAACAACTTAATGATTGGAAGTCGTTTACGTGGCGTTTTCGTGGAAAACGACTTCAAACAACTCGTTTTGATAACTGCAGTATGTATGGGAAAACTTCTGTTTTCAATGAAGTTTTCGAGAGTTTTCAACTCGGTTTGAATAGGGTATTACACTGTTTAAAGTCACAAATCCAAGAGCTGTGTGCGCCAAACGGAGCGCATTGCATGGTGGTTAAGCAGTCCATATATTAAAATAGCAAGGTAATAAGCAACTATAGGTCACTACAGATGTCAGAAGGATTTGACGGATGTATGACGGGAATATGAATACCCAACCTCTCTAACTCTTTTTTCATAGGTCATACATTGTATTTAACATCAAAAGTACGTAGTATAAAAGTGACATTTAAGCCCACACACACCTCCGAGGGTGTTCACCTTGAAATTACTATACATATTTGGAAAATCATTAAATAACATTTAAAAAAACATTTTAAAATATCCTTTAAATATCCATTAAATTTCGATTTTGTCAACAATTTTAAAATATATCTCAAACATTTGATTGGAATTTAGTGGTTTAAAAATCGTCGGGTCTTTCGTCATTCAAATTTGATTTAAACCACCTGTCAATCTGCGATTTTGATCAGATAGAAAGTCAATTACTTTGACAGTGATTCCCTGGCTCACAATTGTGTATATATAGGATACACATCGTTACCATTGCTGAAAACACTTGTTTTATTTTTCCGCATGTCCTGGCAAAGTATCATACTCCTTGACATGTTTTTGTCACTCGTGTCCATGAGCCATAATCAGCCGTGTAATGCCCGCTTAAAGATCATCACGGTCGGAGATCAGCACCTTAAAAAAAGTTTAATTAAATTGATGTCTCCTGTCTTTTTCAGATACTCAAGAGAGTATCTCTTCGGTTCCAACAACTGCCTTGAACAAGCTATCAAAATAAATTATTAGTTGACACAACACGTCCGTAGGTCTGTGACCATGGACCTAGTTTCTCACAACCATTCGTTTGTGTCAGATTTTACTTTTTGGGACGAATTGAAAGGACCTACAATTTTATGCCGAATTCGAACCGCAGAATTTCTGAGGACAGTTATATACTCTCGGATGTTTGTCAGACGTTCGCGAGGGGTGACGCATCCGAAAACCTTCCGTAAGATATAATTTGTGTATAGAACCTGAGACCTCTCACTCAGTAGTACTGTACAATAACCACAAAAAATTGCATCACATGCATTTGCCTTATCCAAAGACAAAATTTCTAGAAATCGGTATTTCTGATTGAATTTGAGAGCACTTCTTCTTACAAGACCTTTGCATATTTTGAACTTCAATTTCGATTAGAGGACACGTGCAGGTATTGTGATTCTGAGGACCTACATGTTACAGACAATATTATTCATCTTCTCTGTGAATTTCAAGTTATTGCTCGGAATAGAAGGAAACACCTTGGAAGTTGGAAGGCACTTCTTCGACAATTGGGAAAATTTAGGCCTCTCAAACAAAATTGAAATCAACCCCAAGGATAGCGATAGGCCCAATATGATGCTTAGTCTTCTGTGATGAACTCACACCCTATTCAACCTAACCTAACCTAACCTATGACCAGCGTACTGTTCCGTGGGGCGGACTAAATTCATCTCGTGTGACAAGAGAGTAATGCGCCCGGCTATTTTGAGGCTCATGTAAAATTGGCCTAAAGGATTTGTGACGACCGTCATTGAAGCAACCATCTATTTATTTACCTACAGTCGTCGGCATAATTATTTACACAAAAGTAAAGTTAATTCTACTCATAAATTTGAACTTACTTCATGTAAATTTTGGCATCAATGGAAAATATCATTTTCATCATCGGTCATTTAAATTCCGTTTGAATGATACAAAACTTTCCTTAACCCATTAAGTATACCCATTGAAAATTTAGAATTTTTGTGAAAGTCGACTTTTTAGACTTTTTTCCTCGGTCTCAAACAAAAAATGTTTTTATGCAAAATAGTTTGTCCAAACAATTCTAACAGTGACTGCAAACAATTTTTTTTTTTTTTTTTTTTCAAAAATCTCTTCGCTAATATTTTTTATGATTTTTTGAATGGGATGATCTCAGAAAAATTTTGTTTAAAAAAAAAAATTGCCAGGAAAATTCGCAGTTTTCAGTCCCCTTTTAGAGATGAAATAGACAACTTTTCGTGTATTAAAAAACTTGCTGATTTATTAATAACAAAGATAAAGAAATCTTGAAGTATGTACTGCAATGTTAAGTATTTGTTAAAATTTCTGTGACTACAGCTAAATCTAAACAAGACAAGACAAGACAGGCTACGTAACTTGATGGCTATTCTGTCTATTGGAAATACTATGGTCCGATCTTTAAACTTTGATGATGTTATAGATACTTTTGCGGAACATAAACTCGGAGAAAAGAATTTTATTAATAAATATCTTATTAAAATTAAATTTTTATTTCATTATAAATAGATATGTATAAACCTATGCTCTTGTAAATAAAATTTATAAGATAGTTAGCTAAAATGCACACAATATTATTATTAGTGTTGGGTAACTACTTAAGTGGTTTATTAAAATTAAATTACAACGTGACCATTTTTACTAGGAAGGTCCCATCCAAAGAATTTGCCACGGGCCTCAGATGGTATAGTTACGCCACTGATGGTTGCCTTTTAAAAATATCCCAAATATGCATAGTTGTATCATACCATACATTACCTACTATGGAACTTCGTTCCGCCAGTTTTGTCCTTTCTTATTCCCCAATAGAAACTACGCGTAGTAATAAATCATTTCATTCTTGTTTAAAAGGCATTTAAGTGCATCGACTCGTTTTCACTTATATTCCAAGAAACAATAAGTCTTTCTGTGAGATAAGTAAGCATAGACTACCATCCGATATTGGGTACAATTAAAGCCGAAAGGTAGGCTTGGATAGCATTCTTTTAAACCAACAGGTAGATAGGATAAAAATGAGTGATACTTCCCGGCAATATTGTTGTTGTTTTGTAGTAATTTAATTGCAACAAGTAGGAAAACTAATCCTCTTTATGGCTATACATTTAGGTATACAAAAGACACCATGACCTCTGGGATGTTCGCAAATGCCAACGCAATTAACCTTTTTCCAATTTAGAGTTTTTTTTTTTTTTTTTGCTTATCTGTAAAATTTTCAGAATCGGAACAGAAGACCGGCACCAAATTTATTAGTAACCAAAAACCGTATAGAATAGATATAGATACATTATGTACATATTTCAAAGTTTGTTACTCTAGGACCAACTTACATATTATAGGAAACATTTGATATATAAAACTAAAACTAGCTATTTAGTCCTACAATAAATTTAAGGTTAAAGCTAAGTACGCTGCTCGAGCGAAACTAAATTTTAGCGGCTCTCCAATTTTTTTCTCCAAACATTAGCTAAAACCCTAGCTAAATTTTGACAAGGAGTGCGTTGTGTAAGTGTAAGTGTCACAGAAAACAGATGTTCGTAGAAAATAATTTTCTACAAAAAATCATCGACACGAAAAACGTTTTATTTTCGTTGCACTTTCTTTTTTCCTTGTCTGCTATTCTTTGATCTCAAAATTTTCACTTTCAAAGGATTTCTCATCGAGCATTGAGGTATTCATTGAAAAAACTCATCCTTATTTATTTTTCGGCAACACAAAAATTAGTTTGAAAAAATGTGCCGAACCATTAATGGGCGCGCTAAATTGTGGCAGATACATCCAGTACAGTCTGAAATGAAAGTTTGATTTTTTAGCTGAAGCAGCGTACCGCTCGGCTAAATGGATTGGCTTAAATTTAGCTCAACTAAATTTTGTAGAGAATTTTGTATGGGAGCAAAAAATTTAGCTCGAGCAGCGTACTAAGCTTAAGGTTAAAAATGTGGGGCGCAGTAGCGCAGTGATTAGTGTGCTGGACTACTGTGCGAGGGATCCCAGGTTCGAACCCCGGAAACACACAAATCACATCTTAAGGTTTTTTCTACTGCGCCACTGACTGTCCTGAAAAAGCTTCTCAATTCGACCGTTCGGACTCGGCATAAAATTGTAGGTCCCTTCCGTTCGTCCCAAAAAATATAAACTCACACAAACGAATGGTTGCGAGACGCTAGGCCTAGGGTGTCTTCCGCATGTTGCTATTTATTTATTTATTTAAGGTTAAAAATGAAAGACTCGGTCTTATAGTGATCATTCCGAAACTTCACTTTAAATTTATTATATGTCAGGGCTTCTTGTTCATAATTTCGCTTACAAAATTTTGCACATTTAAAGTTGTCAATAAAAATTGTTACTAGTTCCGTACTTTAAGTTCTAGCTGAACTCCCGCCAGCTTCGCCAGGCCTTTTTTTATTTTTTGTTATATTTTATTTATTTACGGGCAAAAATGTTTTAAATTTTTTTTTTTTTTGCATTGGACGTGCCACGCCCCTTTTGTCCAACTTTTACCAATCTTCGCAGGAGCACTCTAGGGCCAATACCTAAGATTATCTGTAAGTTTGAGTTCAATCGATTCTCTGGTTTTCGAGATATACGATTTTGAATTTTTTTTGTGTATAGGCGGTGTCACGCCCCTTTGTCCGAATTTCAATTTTTTTGGCCTATCAAATCAACAAAATTGGTTGAAAATTACGGGCGACAGAGGAAAACAGTTTTTTCCACTTTGTGTTATATAATTATATAGAGATATAATTTTGAAAAGATTTAATTTACCTATTGCGCATCTAAAATACCCGCGGTCAAACATTTTTGGAAAAGAAGCTGCTTTTGGCAATTCTATACCATTTAATTTTTTCCTAGGCCTCAGTTATAGCTATCAGTAAAATACATTCGTAAAAAATGTTCCATTTTTTGAAGCACTTAAACTTAATCCTTGAACTCAATCTTGGTCTTAAAATTTTGCTTTTGAATTTTAAAACTAATTCGTCAAAAAAATTTAAGCAATTGATCTTTAAATTTTCTAAAAAGGGAATTTCTTTATTTTTCCGTACGAACAACTTTTTCTGTTCAACTTCTCAACCAGTTTCACGAAGTATTCCACTGAATTCCTATATGATATGCTATGGTTAAATGTGTCAGTTTTGTTCTGTTTTGTGTTTTTACGGATGCATTTTACTGATAGCTATAACTAAGGCCTTAAGGTGCTAGTACACGATATGTAGCACGCCTCATATATATGTGGTTCTGACGTCAGCAGAGAGTGCACAAAGACAGCTTGTACACGGTATGTACCCATTGGGACCATTCGCTGACGTCAAAATGACGTCAGTGCTACATATCGTGTACTAGTACCTTTACTTAAAGAACTCATAGAATGCACCCGGAAAAATAAATGTATACCAAATTAAAAACAATCTACCACATTTTAGATGTGAAAAGAAAGTGATGTTATCTTGACTTTAATTCGCCGGTAGATGCATTGAACTTGTTGTATACGTCTTCATCGTATACATCTTCTTTATGTGATGATATATGTGTACATTGTATGCGAAATAGTGTTGACTTCCGTGCGCACAAATGAACGAAGAGAAGTGCAAAATCATTTGACCCACTTTATTCAATAAAAGCTACACATATGAAGGTATCTAAATCCAATGACCATGGGTAGCCGAAAAGATTGGTAATATTTCGTGTGCGGTACAATTTATCAAAATATCGATGATGTACACAAGTATTTGTTGGATTATACCAGCTGTCAAAATATTATAGCATCAGAGCATTGACCGTCAAATGATTTGTAATTGTCTACAGTCAACTTTTATCAGACATACACAGATACACGTCTCGACCCACAATACTTCTATAACCTGTTCAAAGATTAACATTAGCTTAAATCTTCTCAGGCTGCGATGCCAAAATATGTGTCAAAATGTCAAAACATTAGTAAAAATTTCGACCTTGAGAATAATGTATCTGACATTGACAATCGCCAATCTCTAGACATAACAATTATTAAATGCCACTAAAATTGGCGATAAAAAAAAGAAACAGATCTATGTACATAGATACTTATCTTTTTTTTAAACTCTTTTAGATATTTATCGACCATACGATTGCACATCGTAGTACGCATACGTGCCGCTTGTGTTAATCAGTTTAGCCTTCAATCATTCAGCACCATTCAAAGATTTGTCTGGCTGCAAGAGATTTGCTCTCAACGCGCACAATTTATGCTAGATTCGAACTGGGTTGTCTCCGCACCCAATGTCAAATATGACCTTAAACACTGAACTGGAAATTATAGCACTTCTATGCACCACCTTGAGAACAAATTTTTATTCAATGTGTGAAAATGTGAAAATGTGAAAATACTGTTAAACATTTAAGTTGGGCAATTATAATTTTGTCTTTGCTTTGCGGAAGATGGCACCTACTCGTATTTATTTGATGGATATCCATAAAGTCGGTCATTCGTTTAAGACTTGCCCTAGAAATAATGACGGAACTAATTTAATCATAACAAAGGTGCAACATAAATTTAAAGTGACGTCGGTTGTGGTTTAGATAGTTGAATATTTCTGTGAATGCGTACAGCCTTGGAATGATATTGCAATGTCAAGATCTGTTGTGGCTTCTGTACTTCTTTTGAATGAAAAACTGCGACTCACCTTGAGGCCTTTTGTACTAATGCAGCTCTGGGTCTAATCTTTATTCAACAGTCAAGAAAATGTAATTAGATAGCCCTGTACTCATATAAGAGCATTCAAGTATGTCGTCCGAAAAGGCATTTCGCAGAGCTAGTCATTATGGCATCTATTAAATTCATCTGTGATCACCCCCAGCAAAAGCACAGTGCGAATATGTTCTCCTAGATGAATGTGTCACTCGTGCTGTTACATATCATTTTAAAAGTTCCGAATAAAGTTTTGGATAGTTATAGCCAATACATAACGCTATCCACCAAATAAAATTTGCTGTTTTAACGCCAAAGTCTCTGATAAACTATCTGATAGAAAAATGTATCAGGCACTAATAGTTTGACCGAATGGCAATGATGTTTTTTATCGTTTAGATACATATTCATAAAACTCTAAGTATTCTAATAAATCCATGATAGGACATTTGTGAATGCTGTCTACGCCCATCAATGAAAGAATGCTCTGAAACCATATTTTTTCAACCACTTCAAATAAATATTTTGCTTATCTTCCGGATAGAGGCTTTAACAGCCACTTGAACGGGCTGAGAGAATATCCGAGACTTTATCTGTCAGATATCAATATCCGAAACTATTGAAACCAAACCTTATCTGTCAGATAAGTTCCGGATAGGCCGCAAAATCAACAGATACATGTATCGTGTGCGAGGGGTTCTCAGGGTATTTAGATAATCACCCTTATTCCCGTTGGCGTTTGTCGTATACGACTCATGTTTCGTGTCATTGTAAAACGATGTTCAGATTTTTTTTTTTTAACTTTTATTAACAATTTTATTTCCTTTTCTATGTTTTCACCATCATTTCAATTAATTTTTCTCAAAAAAGTTAACAACATCGACTTAAAAAACGAAGCGAAATATGAGTCGTTTACGACAAACGCCAACGGGAATTCGGGTGATTACCTCGCCATTTTCTTATAAACGTTAATTACAATGTTAAATTATTGAAATCGCCGATTGTTCCAACCAAATCTTCCTTGAGTCCGTGAGTCCCATTTCCTAATTAGCGGCTAAGTTCTGAAAATTCAAAAAAGTGAAAGTTTATTGTAGGTACCTTGTAGACCGGCGCGGTGGCGTCATCAAGCTTTGTTTCCTTTGAAAACTAGTAACCGTTCGCTCTACATGTTCTAGCCACCTAAGACTAACTGATTCGCACTTTTCTGGCCGGGTCAGTATCGTTTTACAACTCTTAGAGTTGGTTCCTTCTCCAAACCTAGTCAACGCAAATCACTCGAAGAATTTTGCATTAGGAGCAACCAAGAAGATCTTATTCCGCTGTGTAGCCCAAGCAGTGCATTTTTTGAAAAGAAGTTTTAGCCAAAATGAAGCACCCACCGTCCCTGCTGTTTGTGCAAGTTTGTGCAAAAAGTTCATGACACTGGTATGATAGTGGACTGGACAACGCTCACGGTCTCCGTCGTCGTATACGGTGCGCACAGACGAGTATGTGCGGCTGCTGTAGCCGAGAGTGTGCGACTCAATTCACGAACATCAACTCGCCATCGACCTCAAGCTCAACATTTCACGCACAACATTTCAGTCAACGGTGGGCGTTACAATCATGTTATAACCGACTTTTTTTACTGAAATTGAGGACATGCATTTGGACGTCCTCTGGTTCATGCAGGACGGCGCGCGCGCCATGGCACATAGCTCATGCCACAATCGATCTTTTGCGCACAAAATTCCCAAATCGATGTTATCAGCCATCTTGGCGATGGCAATTGGCCGGCTCGGACCTGCGATTTGACCCCTTTGGACTTTTTTTTGTGGGGAATCGTGAAGAACCGATGTTATGCCAACAATCCGGAAATGATTCAACTACTTAAGGCTAATATCAACCAAGCAATCCGTGAGCTACAGCTCGATACCATCAACAAGGTCTTGGAAAATTGGAGTGACAGAATGCGCTACTGCGAAGCCAGCCCAGACAGTCACTTGAAGACATTGTATTCCATAAATAATGGGAATGTTTGCTCTTACTAATAAAGTCATAATACATGGAAAAAATGTAATTTTGTTAATTTTATTGCATTTTTAAAAAGAAACTTGTATTTGGCCCACCCTTTATGTGCAAAACCCAGTGACAGCTAGCTGAGCTCTGTCAATGATGTCAATGTCATCCGCATGTACAGACTTGTGCGAAATTATGCCTCTGGTGTTTGCTTATGAGTTTCGCACAAATTTCTCAATTAAATGATTATAGAAAAGTTACATGACGTCGCATCACCTTGTCTAAATCTGACATCAAAGATCTCGCCGACCTTATTGAAGCGACAAGTGTTCTCTTTGGACACGAATGCAAAAACTAGACAAGGCTTTATATAGCTCCTCTCTATGAATGCTGTCATAATGTGGGCTTAAAATTGATAAACAGATGCGATGGCTATCGAATATCGGTCTGGACTTCTTGGGTTTGTGTCCAGGATCTGTGGTAGTGTGAAGATTTGGTCGACTCCAATCAGTTCGTTGATAAATGGTTTCAAGCGTTTACATTCACACACACACAGTATACGGCAGACAGGATCTTCTAAGCAATGTTGAAGAGAGAAATGCTTCTGTAGTTGGCGCAGTTTATTAGGGTCTCATTTCTTTTCGGCAAACCTGAATTGGGGCGCAGTAGCGCAGTGGTTAGTGATCCCAGATTACTGTTCGATCCACGGAAAACACAAATTACATCTTAAGGTTTTTTCTACTGCGCCTCCTCTCATCCTGAAAAAGCTTCTGAATTCAGCCGTCGCGTGATACGTAGGTACTATTCTGACCAGGTCGATGTCGCTGTACAGCTCGTAGAGTTCGTTGTTAAATCTCCTTCTCCAAAGCCCGTCAACGCAAATGGGATTGAAAATGACTCGAATAATTTTGCCTTCGAAGCGACCAAGGATCTCTTCATCCGCCTTTGATAGTGTCTAGGATTCTGCGTCTCTGATAGTGTCTCCTTGGTGTTTTCTCGACAAGGTCTTACTAAGCAATTGCCTTCTTAGGCCAATGATTCAGCGGTTGGCAAGTGTAACTCTTCGTTTGATTTTTGCTGTGGTGTCATTATCAGAGTTTATAGCGGAGCCAAGGTAGACAAAGCCCCTAACCACCTCAAAGTTTTGGCTGTCCATCGTGACGTTCTGTCCGATTCGTCGACGTTGTGTGTCCCTTCTTGTTGACAGCATATATTTTTTTTGCCCTCATTCACCGCACTAAACCCATTTTTGCCGCCTCTGTACTGAGGTAGTAGTAGTAGTAGTAGTTGCACAGACTTTTGGAAAATTGTGCTCCTGGTGTTGGCTTGCGAGTTTCGCACAATTTTCTTAAGAATGATGTTGAAAAAGTAACATGACAGCGCATCACCTTGGCTAAATCCTTTTTTGACATCAATGGTCTCGGTGAGATTGTTTCCGACATTTACGGAGCAGCGAGCGTTCTCCATCGTCATTCTGCACATATCTGACAAGTTTGGCAGGGATGCCAAAACTAGACATGGCTCTGTATAGCTCGTCTCTATAAATGCTGTCATAATCACCATCTTTTTATGGATTTTAAAGTCGCTCGTCTCTATAAATGCTGTCATAATTTATAGAGACGAGCGGGTTTAAAATCCATAAATAGATGCGGTGAGTATCGATTTTAACTTCTTGGGTTTTCTCCAGCATCTGCCGTAGTGTGAATATTTGGTCGGTTGTGGACTTGCCGGGTCTAAAACCGCACTGAAAGGGTCCAATCAGTTCGTCGATAAATGGTTTCAGGCGTTCAAATAGTACGACAGACAAGATCGTGTAAGCGATGTTAAGGATACTAATGCCTCTATCGTCTCGTGCTGCCATGAAATAATTCGGCCGGCTGGACATCTCGCCTTATTGCACTCGAGTTTAGTTTATGTTAGGTTACGTTAGTGGGTTGGTAAGATAGGAGAAACTTGTACGTGCCACAATTAGTTCAATGTACATCCGTTGTGATGCCCTAGGGGTTTATGACTCCCACACACTGGAAACCTATGAAAAACCTACACATTGGTAAACCAACCCAATGTATTTACAAATTTAAGTAGGTAATTTATGGACCTGACGGAAAGTTCTTCCAAGTCCTCGAAACTACTTAGGATTTCTATTTCGTATGTGACAGAGCGCTGGGCAGTAACAAACATGGTGATATATTTCAGCATATTGTTGTCCGCTGGTAATACCCACAATCGAGTACAATGATTTTTTTGTTTTCTGTTTGTTATAAATTGGCCACATTTTCCTGGTTATGCCACAGGAATCGATGTTGTTCCGCCTGTCAATTGTTGCCATTAGAAGTTTTTCCCCAATCACCTGTCTGAGATGACAGGGGACAATCATTACTTTGTTGTCGTCCTGGTTTAGTTCAAGGACGGTGGCGTTTCGCGAGTTTAGAAATTGCCTCATTTTAGTCAGGTGGACCAAAATCTTGGCTTTTATCGTCTAGATTGAATGGTTGGTTCCGCTTGCAGGCGGAATTTAGTTAAACGTAGAACATTAAAAAAAAGTCGACTCTTAACCTTTTTCTATGACATAGCACTAAGACTCAATTGTCCAGACATTTCCTGATTGCAGAAACTTTTTCGATAAAAAATTAATTACCGCCATCAAGGGTATGAAGTCACCTCATTGTGTTGTCTTAACTTCAAACTGTATTTAAATGTTCAAAAGCCTTGCCATCTCCTCATTAAACATAAATAACTACACAAAGCTTGAATTTGTAAGCAAATACCATTAAGGGCATACAATTTCCAATGAATTTGCGCCACCAGTCCACCTTTCACCCTTCTCCTGTGACATCGCACAAAGCTAACGAAAAAAGAACTCTGCATTTGGCTGTCTTAACTCCGTACTCCAGTATCTGTCCTAACTCCATTAGCAAACAATATCTTCTGATTATAATCACACAAAAGTGTATTTTAATCCGAAAGTACATTTCACAGCATTAAAATTTAATATGCCCTCAACAAGATGCGCAGGGGAATTCTCCGCCATCGCCCACCACCCAAGGAAAAACTCCACCAGGGTTTGGGTTAGAAGAATGGAATGTTCTTCCTTCAACCGTCGCATCGGTCGTCCGTCTACCTTCCCTGCTACAGCTCCACCACTTCACTCAAATCAAATGTAGCAGAAGTTGTATCAAGCCGCAAGTGAGGACGAATACACAGCAAAGCAACAACAAACAACAAAAAAAAAAGGCTAAAATAAACAAAAGAATGTTGAAGCTCTCGTATACACGGGGTCGGTCTGGCTGCTTGTATCCAGGACCAGGACTCACTTTCCGCTCAGGGCTTCGTAACATTTTCTTCGAAAAATGTCCAACTGAGGACACTGTCGTAACCGGGATAACAGATGGACGACAGTAAAAAGAAACACAGAATTCCAGTGAAATTCTGTCCGATGTTTTCATAACGAGCGACAGGAGGAACAAATACATATATATTTTGTTATGCTAGAACGTAATAAGATATGGGAAGCATTTATATCCTAGAGAGTGCTGCTGTTTTGAATCCTTTCTATTTTGGAATGTTTTGAATTTCTTTTCTTTTATTTGGGATCTTTTTTTTTAATAAATAAAAGTCATATTCCTTAAGTAATAAGAGTTTTGTGGGTCCACGTTCAGCACCGAAACAAAAATAATAGAAAAATTGTATGGACAGTGACAACACTATAAGAATAATTTTTGTTTTTGTCTCCTTTGTCTAATAGGGTCTCTTTCCGAAAATTTTCGAAACTACCCCGGCCGGTATTTCAAGAAAGCAATTTCAACACTTTGGACAGCTTATAAATTCAGGTGAGTTAGTTGCACAACAATTTAGTTGCGTAAATTGTTGTGTGTTGTGTTTTTTTATCTTCCATTTTGTTTACAGGTAAATTTCAACAATTTGACTACAAATCCAAACAGGAGAACTATCGCCGGTACAAGCGAAAAACTCCACCGGAATACAATTTACGAAATGTTCGTGTGCCATTGAACTTGTTCTACGGGAATAAAGACTTTTTGAATGCCAAGCAGGTGAGTTTTCGAAAATTTACATGAAGTCAGTTTAAAATATTTGAATGTGCCTTGGCGTCCTTGAAATGTTAACCCAACGAGTAAGAGACTTTCGAAAATACTTCTACATTATGACCGTGCTGATGATGAGTCTCTCTATACAACCAAGCATTTACATCTAGCACGAGTGGTTAGATGTTAACTGGGTTAGATGTTTCTATGCCAATAATCTCATGTTCGTTAAGTCATCTCTTGGTTTATTTGCATGGTCACACAAACCTATCAAATACGATGATCCAGACAAAATTGTTTCTCTAATGTATACATATACTTATACGAGTATACTTTTAGAAAGGCTCTGTTTGAAACAGTTTCTATGTATATTTTTCAAAGATACTGTAAATAAAATAGGCCTCCGTTATTAGAAGCCTGTGGGCTTTCACCGATTAAAGGTTTAATGACTAAAATAAGAAGGCTTGCCCAACAACGATTTTTATAAAAGCTGTAGCGACGAAAAGGAAGAATAAGCCACCGCTCACTTTCTTTGCAACTACCCATACTTGCGTCTAAGGCTATTATAACAACCTGCCGGCTCGTCAAAACCACCTCAGGCTTCATATAAGAAAAAGGTGCAAATGATTTGGACCTAATCTTGTATGTATAGAGTTTTAGGTTAAGTTAGGTTAGAGGGACAGTTTGCAATTTTCACCCAGAATCTATTGACGGCCATTGAGAACCCATGTGATTACCCTTTTATACCTTTTGACAGGACATGCAACTAACGAAATCATTCGTATCTGTTGATAAATCTTCTTAAATTTGGTAGAAGTATCGTTGTTAGATCTTCCAAGCCGTTAAAGAACCATCCTCACAGATTTTATTTCCTCTTCATTCCTGCAACTTCTGCAGAAATCATTTGTAAAGATACACAGTCTTTTGGACATGTTTCCAATGATGCAGTGTCCGATTATTACCCCCACGAGTATTCGGATTTGGTTTCTATCAAAAGATGTTAGGATCTCTGACCTTTTAGTGACAATTGCGGGCCACAAGCTGCGAGTTATGGTACAACCGGCAGTGATGTTTCATCATTCTTTAGCCAAATTTAATGTATGATTGTCACAATGACGCTTTTTGCTGCGCTGCAAGATGTAAGTACTTGCCTGTCAGCTATAGGTATGTCCATTTTTAGAACCGCATTTATGCAGTTCCCTTTCACACCAACATATCCAGGAATCCAGCACAACAGTGCTGTGTGATGATTTATTGCTCCCAATGCTGGAGAGCCACTGACTTACGGATTTGGAGTCTACCAGATTGGAATGAATCCCTTTAAGTGCTGCTTTGCTGTCCACACAGAAGAAAATTTCCATTGCTGGTTGGATCTCTGTTTGGAAACGCTGCACTGATTTTCCAGTCGATATGAATAGCTGATACTTAGTTCTTCTGAGAAGACTTCTGCTTCGGTTCCATTCTCCATTTGAACCACCCGTGAAGATGGCTATACCTTTTATGACAGAATTCGAGAGGAGCCAGTCCCAGTATTGCCTATCCGGTATATATTGTTAAGGTCAGACCGTAAGTTCTTGTAGATCGTGAGTCGCATAAGTCCGCTTTGATCAAATATGTGAAGTATGCGCGAGTGACCGAACGATTTGGGCTTCCAAATTTTGTGCTCTCTCGAGTCTAATAGCACTTTTGGCTGACACGTTCTTAGTGTATAGCTCGATAAGTTGTAGGTTCACCTTCGTTTCGAGGATTAGTTGTGGTGTAGAACTTAGCGAACCCGTTATACCCATTCCTTGTTCAGATTCTTGAGGTAGGATTTAGTGTTAAAAGTCTCCCACCAAACAGCCAAGCCATAGGTCAGTATTGGTCTTACAATCGCGGTGTACATCCAGTCCACTATGTTCGGCTGAAAGCCACACTTCTTCCCGAAGGCATTTAGTCTTTTCTTCATTATTTTCTCGGTATTCCGTTTCGAGTCTAGTTTGAAGTTGGACACGATACCCAGTTATTTGGCTTCGGGTGAAAGATAAGAGGAATGCATCTCAATTTTGGTGGTTCCCATCAGGGTCAGTCCCAAACAAGCGAGAATCGTTGCTACTCCTCGCTTCTCCACTCAGTTCCCATTTTGGTACCTCATATTTCTGGTGAATAGGATGAGTTCGGTCTTATTGGGGTTAACCGTTCTCCGTCCACTTTGTTAGTTCTGATAACGCAGATTCCATTACTGAGTAATGGTGGGATGGCATTTTCCTAAAACCAGCACAACTAAGTCATCTGCCTATGCGACCGCCTCGATAGACACCCTAGGACTAGCTTCTCGCAACCATCCGTTTGTGTGAATTTCTATTTTTGAGAAATGGAAGGGACCTACAATTTTATGCCGATTCCGAACGGATGAATTGAGAAGCTTTTTCATGACAGTCTATACTCTCGGATTTTTGTCAGACTTTCGCGAGAGGTGGCGCAGTAGAAAAAACCTTAAGATGTAATTTGAGTTTTTCCGGGAATCGAACCTGGGATTCCTCGCACAGTAGTCCAGCACAATAACCACTGCTCTCAAGTGTTATTAGCTTTAGCCATACACAGCTTTAAACGATACAAATCCGCTGAATCAGTCTGTTCAATAAGCGGATTATCAACTCTAATCTGTTTGTAGGAGAGGAACCGCACAAGGTGTCGCCCTAACTCACTCCTCTGAAACTTGGTGACCAATAAACTCCTGGATTTTATGTAGGTATGTATATGACGTTGCTATTATCTATCTTGTCATGAAAGCACCTAAAAACCTTAAAGGGACTCCTACGGTACACACTAGAATAGTCTAATAAGATTCGGACAAATCGTTGTGGATTGAGCGTAAGCCCCACAAAACTAAGCTTTCATTCTTCTCCAGGCAATACAAAATTTCACACATACTGACTCTATATCTATCGATGACACAAGCTTGGCATTTTCTAATGAAACTAAATACTTATGGGTCTTTCTTTAGACAGCAAACTAAGCTGATGAAATATTAATATACAAAAGGAGTTAGAAAAGCTACTGTTGTACTTTTCTCTTGTAAAAAAATGTCTTAGGGATCTGCAACCTCATATCACACACTGATCTCGGTCATAAAACCAACACCTACGCTCGGTGGGACTTCCAAGCCACCATTCCTACTACAGATTATTCTGGGAGGATGATCCAACTGGATTGATCCACTTCTTTGCTTACCAAAGGTACCTTACCGAGCTCATAATAAGGATGGATGCTATCGAAATAACAAACATTACACGTGATACAACATAGCTGGTGGGAAATCAGATTTGGCCAAATATGGATCCAATCCTATCTGTTCTAAGAGTTTGATTTCTCTCGACTGAATATCAGACAAACGATTTTTCTAGAAAATGTTTGAAGAGGTCCATTCTTAATTTTTCTGTACTCGCCTGTCTGTCTCCCAGAAACGAAAACTCCATCTGGAGAGCCTTCTATTAGAACCATCTAAACACAGGCATATTTGAAGTCTTTTATACGCCCAGACTGGTTCAACGTGTACTGTTATGAGGAAGGTATGTATAATTGCCTAGGTCTTGAGCTAAGTGTGTCAACTTTTTGCCGACAGCTACTTTGACCTAACCGAGCCTTAATTGACGCTATTCAACTAGCGGACAACGGAATGGTCTAAGTTTAATCCCTGGA
Source organism: Cheilosia soror (assembly GCA_949372485.1). NCBI lineage: Eukaryota > Metazoa > Arthropoda > Insecta > Diptera > Syrphidae > Cheilosia > Cheilosia soror. The sequence continues at coordinate 83,046,465 of OX443561.1, forward strand.
ATACAAAACCGAGCTTATCACAATGACAAGCGCCACAAAAAAGTTCAGCTAGATCAACGCCACAAAGTGACAATTTCAAAATTTATGTATTATTATCAGCTAGCGTTATCAAGGCACCTTCACCATCGCACCATCTGAACTGTCAGACGCTTGCGTATGCAAATTAAAATTCAAAAATTCAAAACAGACGCTGAACAGAACTCGTCGTAAGCATATTAAGTGTCTGCCACCATCAATGCATCTTGGCAGATGATTCACTTATAGCTATACAGCAAAACACAACAAAGACGGCTGACTAGTGAATTTCTGAGTTGTCTAGGTTCTAGGAGCCAGCGTGTGGTATAGTTTTCAAAAAAGTGTCACATTTCAAACATCTGCATCGTAAATATAATTGTTTCCATGTAATAAGATAAAATTTAATGAACAGACACATGAGGCTAAGGAAAACCGTCGCGCAATGTTTGGTACCTTAGCTACACAAAACCATGCCCCAGCACCCAGCATTGCCTAGAACTCGAAGCTCTATAAAAATCAAGGTTGCTGCTGGGAACTTTTTGCCAATTGGTGTCACGTACGTTATGGTATTATTTTCAATTTGCTCCCATCGTTGTTATTATTATTTTTATTTTATTTTTCTTGCTGTCGACATTTGGCCACAATTTGCCGGGCAGTATTGTTTTTCATCAAGCTTCGATGTCTGATAAAGCAGCGCACAAAAATGTAATATTGGGTGGAGGGTGCAGCATAAATTTCAATTAAAGTCATTTAAATGAGGAAGAGACGAATTCGTACAACCGGTGGTTGATATTTCACGTATGAGTTGTGATTTAACTGCAGATTTAGGGTTTTTGTTTTTTTGTATATGGTATGAATGGTGACAAAGTGTCATAGCTTAACGGGTTATTATTAATTGCTTGGAGAGGTAATAAAGTTTAAGGCAACCTGCAGGTTCTTAATCAGTTTAGATTGAAAGTTTTGTGGGTTGGGTACTGAACTCTGAAGATACTCTGGATACTGCGGATTGGAACGCACAACAGGCGCAAACATTATTCGCTTACCATTGATAGCTGAAGGGCTATTTAGCCGAAGAGCCAGAACTACTTGACCGATATATCCCATTTTCAATACCAACCTGACGACGCTGACGCGACGGTAAAAGGAAGTACTTCATTTCGAAATTTGTGCTAGAACTCTTTTGTATGGAGTTTGATCTTTGATATGCCGCTAGTCATCTAGCCGTCAATGGAACCGCCATGCATAAACTATTGGCATGATGTAAAAGATATGACTTCTTCTTTAGGGCGTCATCTTTTATAAATAATAATCATTCTGCCCAATCTGACGAGTTCAGCATTGACATAGGTATCAGCTTTGGCATGGGGAGCCATAAACTCATCCCTATACACCCTGTATGTCGTCTGCAGTCTTAAAATGGACAAACACATGGTGATTGGTGGGTATCGATCTGGGGCTTCTTTGGGTTTCTCCATATCTCCACGATCTCACGTAGTGAATAATTATTCGCCTGTTGTAGACTTTACATATGTCGATTTCCATTGGGCAAGAAAAGCACTTTTTTCAGATTCAGACCAGTTTTTCTGTTCTAGAAATCAGCTGTCTGTCAAATTCGTTTTCCATTGGCCAGAAAAAAACACTTTTTTTAATGTCGTTTCCCATTGGGCACATCATATTTTTATTTCAGATCTCAGATTTTTCGTGGCGAATAAACATGAAAGCAGATTGATCTGCTTTTGTTAATGTATTAGTGGGTTATTTGACAGTACATCGGCTGTGGAAATTGTCTTCGTGTGTTGGTTTAAACATACGAACTTCATATGGATAATCATATCGACGAAAAATCGAAATCCACAGATGACGAATTTCCAAAATTAAGTCCATATCCATTATTTACGTTTTTGTTCTGAATAATGGCTTTTCAAGAGTCTTAGTAATTTCGTTTTGAATTCAAATTCAAATTCAAATATATTGTGAGAGTATGCATAAATCTCGAAAATTATCGAGATCTGCAAAACGTGATCCGAATCAAAAAAAGATTGATCTTTTTGCCCAATGAAACACGAAAAGTGATCCGGATCAAAAAAAAAAATGCCAATGGAAAACCACATAAAACAACATAACAATAATTAGTTCGTTGCCAAATTGTACTATCCGACAGCGGAATTTTGGTCGTCTTCGCCGTTGCACAGTCTGCAGAAGTAGTTTTTCCCTATCATCACCACCGACTGTCGTGCAAACTTACCTGAGTCATCTCTTTGGGTGTTCTTGTCTTGAAAAGTCCTTTTTAACACTCTATTTCCTCGAACGCGCGCCTCTCGTACGCTCGTGCTAAGAAGCTATTCTGCTGGACTAATGTGCAAGGGGTCTCAGGTTCGATCCCCGGAAATACACACATGCATTTACAATTTAAGATTTTTTCTGCAGTACCACCTCTCGCGAACGTTTAACAAACATCGGAGAGTACCTATAAACCAGTATAAACATCCGGACTCTACATGAAATCATAGATCTCTTCCATTCTTAAAAAAAAACTCAGAGATACGAATGGTTGTGAGAAGCTAGGCCTAAGATGCCTCGGACCTGTTGCGCCATCTATTTGTTTATTTATTTTCTGTTTGGTTTATGCGCTTGTCAACACTCTCCAAACCAAGGGTTTCGTGGGAGTCAGGTACACACCGGTTACGGCTTTGTTGCGATTGCAATCGTTCAAAGCTAGATCTCCTCATGCTCATAGTACTTTGCGTTGTCGTGGCGTTGAGGTACCGGTCCGAGTCTTTACTGACAGTTCGGAATGTTGGAACATCTAGAATACCGAAAAAGTGGCTTACGTCAATCTCAAAAGGATTGGTTCCTCAATCTCCTCAATCTCAACCAATCTCAAAATCGGTTGACATTTAGATGATCTCGAGACAGCCATGTTGTTTCATCAATAATTCAAACCGTGTGCTAGCGTAAAGTAAAGTTACTCTTTACTCTTTTGGTTTTCGACAATTTTAATTGATCGTGCGTAGGGTGCATCAATGTTACTTATCAATGTTGTCATTTTTTAAATGGTAATCTTGGTGAAAATATGTCCAATTTACGAAAAAGGTCGATAATTGCACGTCAGGTCTCTGAAATGATAGAAGAGTTAAGTGCTATAAGCCTCTGCCAGTACCTAGCTACAAAACGTGTGTTAATGAGGCGCTCATGTGGCTTAATATACTTCCAGTCCTTCAAAATTAACAATCTCCATAAAACTGTCGTTTCAGTAGATAACCCCTTTTTTTATACCTCTTCGATTTATTTTTATTTAATATTAATACATACGCTAGCTGCAAGCAGTTCAAGCAGATAAAAATTATGTATAACAGTATAAATGTATAATCCATCCTCATTCATACGTCTGAAACGACTGAACATAATTCAGGCAAAAACCAATATTCTGATACGTGTGTAGGCAATTTATCATCAATGTTACTTAATGAAAAAAATCGTCAATGATACTTGTCGAGTAACATTGATCGTGTGTAGGGCCCTTATGACTTTCGATTGTGCTACCAAAGATGTCCTCCTCACCTATTCTGTCGTTTAAATCCCCTATCATCATTTTAACATCATTTGCGTATACGTTTTGTTGAGGAGCTCGTGGAAACTTTTTAGTAGCATAAATCTTTTTACTCTGTTGACGCCTGAACGCCCATCAGGCAGATGTTAGCGAATTTAGGCTTGAGGATTCTCATAAGATGTTTAATAACGTCTTGATAGCTCAAGACTTTTTGCCTAAGTCTACCGCCTATAACACATGTACCCCATATATGTAAATTCGACACCTAGAAGTGCGGAATTTCATACCACGATTGCACGTATCTGTCACGATATCATAAACCAGCGACATTCGAACTATGAGCCGAAAGATGAGCATTGGATTAGTGCGGAACTTAATTAACTCTGATCTTTGCGGGAGTGAGCAAATGAAATGTAGGTGATATGTCATGTCGTGAAACAATTTTATAATCAGCACTTGTGGGTATTTTCTGTTACAGCCAAATATCACTGGTAGTTTCAAATTTCATTGTCAGTGTCACTGATACTGAAATTGACCATTGACACGACCCTAGTTTTAAGTGTACCCTTTTCTCTCTCAAATTAATTGTTTTTATATTTTCTCTTTTAAGGACGTGATCCGACTGACTCTACATTTAAAAAACACACCTTACACGCTCACCGAATTGCGTGGCTTCAATCATATTGATCTGCTCTACTCTACAGAGGCGCCGCGGTTCATCTACCGAAAAATCATCAGCGATGCCAAGCGTTACTATAGCTGATGATGATCATGATAACACGGAGTGGATACATCATCAACCAAAAATAAATTACCTCCGATCGACTGATTTTTTTAAATACGCTACCTGATCTTAAACTATTATAGATAGCTCTAGAAGTAGTTATGGAATTTTCTCACACTCACAAACAAAACAAAAGCTTAGTCAACCTTCTCGTCCATTCCCATTTACCATTACTCACTTCTCACTGTTTCCCATTTAATAAATATAATTTTATTTTTCGTATTCATTTTATCATTTTACATTTTAAATTCTAGCGAATAAGTAAGTTGTTGTAGAATATAGACATACAGTAGGTAAATGTAAAGATTTTTATATGTATACAAGTCAAAAACATCATTGTCCCATCATTATGTAAACTTGAATTAGTTTCGTTTTTTTATTTTGTTCTCTTGTGTGTGTACATAAAGTAAATAATAGTAATACCAAAAACTAAATAAACGATTCTTTTTTTTATATTTTTGTTTGAGGAACATAAATTGATTGTTTTTGGGCGTGTGTGGCTGTGTGTGTGTAGTGTATTGGTGTGTTTTTAGAAGGTTTATCTATTTGAAAACTGTATTAAAACGTTGGGATGAGTTCTCTGCTAATGTGGTTCTTTATGTTGGGTGGTGGGGGAAGAAAGGGAAAGCGTTACACGACATCCATATAATGCAACCTTACACGCTAAATCTATGTTTATTAAATTAACTAAGCTCAAATCCGGCATTCGACTGGATAGCGTAAAGGAGTTTTTCACGCATTTGTTCCTCATTCTTGAACGGTGGCAGCTTGAGGAGATTGGTGCAAGTGCTTGCCGTGGGAAGACGTTCCATATCCCCAGCATTCTGTATAAAAAATGGCGGATCAAGGTCCTACAAGAAAACAAAAGTATATGTTCAGTTAAGTGTGTGGTTTATCGAATCGGCCTCAATTTTACTTACTTTAAAACCCAACAACGGCGGTCTCGAACAACTTGTTACAAACTTCAATAGCTGCCGCTTCTGCAAGTCCGAAAAGCCCTCCAGCACCGACCAGAAACAAACGATACTGGGATGCTCGGGACTGTATTCGCCTCCATATTTACAGTGTTTTTTCAGGTCCTCCAAATCGATGGGGATCTCGGCTCCAGATATTAGAATCTGTAGTTCCTTGTTGCTGAACATGTACAACCATTCTACGGGAAGGACATTCGACAGACCTTTTCTAAATGCCACGCAGTGTTGGCGAATTTGTTTGTTTAACTTGTAGTCGGCTATTAGCTGAATGTATTCGATGCGATTCGATTGTGTGACAGGAATACTCTGTCCGTTTGGTTTCAATTCCTGAACTTGTGTCTGTCCCAGTGAACTAGTGACGACGGTGAAATCCAAGTTGAGTTCAGCCACGTCACCTTCGTAGTCTTTGAGACATAGAAGATTTTTATACAACTCCGGATCGAGTGATGCCAATTGGTGCACATCGACGTCGGAGTATTTGCCCGCCAGTTTTGTGAGGAAGAATTCAGCCAGTGGCAGTTCTACTAGAAGATTTTCATAAATTGCTTTGCCCAATATCCGCCCGATGAAGTAGTAGTGGCGCTCGAAATCGGGAAACAAATCGCCGACATTGGGATTGGGGTAGAGTTTATTGTCGGTGGTTACCCTGTAGAGAAAATATATTTTTTTTTTTTAAATAGTTGTGTGATTACAGACGGTATGCAGAAGCAGATTTTTAAGTAACCGATGTTAGTCCACCAGACCAACTATAATGCAATATGCACTCGAACTTACATGAAGAATCCCCTGTTCGGGTCGAACGATGTTTTGATGAGTTCTGCCAGAAACTCCCGAAAAACTCCACCTCCGTCTATACCCGCTTCTTCTAGTCCCAGTGAGCTTACAAACTGCACGCGGAATTTCAATCGCAAATCGGGTTCTGGAAATAAATACAAGTTACAGCATGCCTTCTCTTTGTCCTCCATTTCTTACCATTTTCCGGCCTCAACTTATCAAACGCATCCTCGTACAAATGCGATCTGCGTACAGTTAGAAGAATCGCCGGTCCTTGTAGGAATGCCTGCAAATTACCCTGCACCCTCATTTTATCAGCCGCAACCAAACCCTGCAATATTCCCACTCTCTTGCTGAACGGCACTACGAATGGTATTTCCCTCAGGATAGTGATCGAACGTATCTGTTTCGTCGACATTGGTGGACCGTTCTCAAAGTCTTCCCTTGTGAAATCCCGAATTGGCTGAAAGGGGCGAATACCCCTGGTACGACTACCTCGCGTCAGTGGTAAGTCACTTGGTCGATCTAGAGGCAAATTCAATTTACTCACTGTCCAATGTGTGTCGGGGCAGAAGCCCAGACGCAGATCTCGAGTATGGATCTGATTTAGCACCGATACGGTTACTTTGAGTAAATTCGCCCAAATTTGCTTTTGTTGTTTTATTTTCATATCTTCCAACTCGCTGCGGCCCAAGATCCAGCGATAGTGTTCGTTTAGGTTCGATCTGGTCTCAGGGAATGCCAATTCGACGAGTCCCAGGGAAATCTCTTTCAGAGTCTTACTCAGTTGGACGATTTCGTCTATGGTGAACGGCATTAGTTTGCTTATGGTTTGAGGTTTCTCAAACATGCTGTCCTCGCAAAATTCGGTATCGTGCAGAGTTGGCACCAGGCGACCGAAAAGAGAACAGAAGGTAGCCAAGAATGGGATTGTTCGTTCTACTCCGTTTTGTTTTGCTACAGGAAGAGAAACATATTTTATTACTCAGTTGTAAATGTAAGACACTTGTTTTTGGTTTTTGCTGATTCTACTTACGTACAACACCCTTTGATATGAGACTGAGGGGTGATGAGAAGCCCAATTGGCTAGACTGTGACGCCAGTGTAAACCATACAGCACGGATGAATGTTGGCATAAAGGCCAGTGTATACAAAAGTCTGTAAGCAGTAGAAATCAGTTCAGTCGTTGAATGCAACGGTACTACTTACTTATAGTCAAATATGGCGTTTTTGTTGTATATCATCATATTGTGACAGGTTTTGCAGAGAGCATACAGCACATCCGCATCACCAATGTATTGGTCGACATTGTTGACTATGACGTTAACTCTTTTCGAATCATTCAGCAAATCGACCACTTCTAGTAGACAGTCTCGTTCTATCACAGTTAATCCGGTTTGGGTTTCTTTTCCCTGATCTGTGCTCATGCGACTAGTACGGACGTCGTTGTCGTCATCCTCGTCGTCATCGTCATCGTCCTCATCATCTTCGTCATATGCATTGTGACCAGTTGACATGTGGGTAGATTTTATAGAAGATTTCGGCAGATGTAAGATCTTGGGTGAAACTTCTGAGATCACCTTGATATACCCGCCTAGGATGTCCTTTTCTTTTAGGCTCTCTGCAAAATGGAAGATACATGCCGAATTAGCTTTAAATTAAAACTGAGTTGTAGTTTGTTTTGTAGGTCAGGAACTAGACAGCAAAGTCGTCAAAATACCATAGACTACAAAATAAATATTAAAAACGACTCAGATGTTAAGCCAAGTGGACTTTGAACTGTTGAATCATTCAAAATTCTGATTCTACACTTACCTAACTGCCTCCTATCCAATATCAATAGTGAATTCAGCAAGAAACTACTAAAAATTGGATTGCCTTCATCCCTCATTTCCTCGTTATCTACTTGCATTTTGTCTGTGCCATCTGTGGCTGTTGCAAGGGGAATGTGTCCCTCCAATGACCGTAAAATGTCTCTGAACGGGAACTCGGGTTGCTCAGCCAAACATGGTAGAATATAATTCCGAATCGGTTCCGTAAAGCTCTCACTGAGAATATATTTGTTAAACGACTGACAAATCACTTTGCTATAACGAAAGCCCCGATTAACCAGCACAAGCGGTCGCATTATCATCTGGAAGAGTGCCTCAGTAACTTGATTCGGGGCATGCAATGTCTCTCCATCCAATGGTGGACACTTTTCCTCCAAAATTCTGCGAATCCTCTTAAAGTAGCTTCTCTCGACTAAGTAGCGGAATATGAGTTCTAAATACATTCGAACTCGCTCATGGTCTTCGATGTATCGTTCGACAGTACTCTCCGAAGTGAAAGTCTCAATCATACGCATTGGAATGGCCTGTGATGAATTTGGCACCGTAAGCTGCTCAATGCAGATTATCATCAATTTACGTAGTCGATGCAACCAAATGAAACCCGTCACAGAATTCTCGAGAAGTTTTGCTGGATGGCGTAGCAAATACTGAGACAGTTCAATCTGGAAATGACAATGAAATGTAGGTCATGGATATGGATATGTAAGAGCAAACCCCCTTACCAATCTTTCGCAGTCTTTTGAAACTTTATTTGAATAAAAGAACAGAATACGCTTCAACAAGTAAGCCAAATTCTCATCTTCGGTCAGCTTATCCCTGTGCACCTTAAAGAATTCGTCAAAGTTCTCTCGTTCTAGCTTCTTTTGTCGCTGTCTCATGATGAAGCTGCGAGTATACGATTGAAGCACAACAGCTCCATTGTTTTGCTTGCGCAATTCATTGCGTTTTTGTCGTTCGATTTGCGCTTTCTTAATTATAGTTTCACGATCACAACTTTGCGAAGCACCACCTAAATTTTGCACAGGTCTGCGACGATAATCACCATCAAAACTGTACATGGTTTGAGTTTTATTTGAGAAAATCGTGTTTATCTGTAAAAATTGTCACTTTGTACACTACTTGTAATTAATTAATTGGGATTTTTCGTATTGCATTTGCGCGAAATTCGCAAAAACATTGTTTTTTCGGTATGAAATCCAATGAATAATGACAATGGAGAAGGAAAACGAAGGAAGATGACTTAAAAGTTTTTTTTTTCTGCAAAAATGAAGTGTCAGATTAGAATTCGAAATGTTGGGATTTTTTTTTGTTAAGTCAGACGAAGTCATGGGAAATTATTTTTATTCGTAAGCTTTCAAAACAGCAGGGTACTGTGATGGTCAAACAGTTTTGGATTTTCGAATAAAATCAATATAATTATGTACCTTCTCACAGACTTTGAAAAATCTATGGAGAAATTCAATTAGAAGAGTCAAAATTAAAGAAAAGTACTCCAGTGTGTCTTATTAGCACAGACCTAATAAGAATAGGTATCCATATTTTAGAGGACCTTTTCGCGTAGATGGCACATAATGTATTGTACTACAACCTAGTCGCTATGCTGAGCTTCAATTCCATATCAGGCCTAGGATGCGTGTCCCAATTTGTGCCTAATTTATAAGGACACCGATTGAATCCGATTTAGTTGGATATGTATATTCTTATTTATTATAAGGGGATTCTAATTGGAATTATTCCTATAAGTATTACGCCTATGTCATCGATAAGTTTTGGAGTGCCAATGTCCAATTATGTTCATTATGAGTTAAACTACACGTGCGTCTTACATAACCACTCGGTTCTGTGTATTAATTTTTTTTCTTTAATATATTTAGCATATCGTCCAAGCTTTAGTAGAACCATACTCCCTTTTAAGATAAGCGGCCTTCCAGCGCCTATGTAGTGGCATAGGTAAGTGTACAGCCTTGCACGCCTTTTGATTTAAAACATGAGGTCATATAAAATGAATAAATTTTTTTAGCAACCATTCTTTGATAAATTTAACGAAATACACAAACTATTGTACATGTGTAGTCCATCGCTATAAAAATACCTCGCATTTTTTCATATAACGTGTGGCTGCCCCTTAATATATATAAAAACGTTTCTAACTGACGAGCGATTGAACAGAAATATGATTAAACACTATAAACATATATTTAACATAGTTTGAAGATGACTGTTTTGTCTACCAACAAATCGCACACCATATCGCTAAGAGAACCATTAGAACAGCCATCTTTAAAAAAAATTGTTGTTGCTTCGCCATTGGAGAAAATTGCTTGTCATTCGTTTTCTGTGCGAAAAAGAAAAATCGTCTACGACGAAGACGCTGGATTTTTTTTTTATCAATTATACGTTAAGTAACGTTAAAAAGTGCTTCTTTGTCTCCACAAAAAATTAGATCGCAATACCTTGCTTTAAATAAAGTAATTTATATTTATTTCTAAAGAAAAATTAAAAATGTTCGGTCGTCAAAGCGGTTTAAGTGGGTCATCGGGTGGCACGGGGTCATCATTGGTTGAATTTCGGGCTGGCCGCATGAATATGGTCGGGAAAATGGTTCATCCGGATGTCAGGAAGGGTCTCGTCTATCTCAATCAGAGCGAGGACGGCCTGATGCATTTTTGCTGGAAGGATCGCGTCACTGGAAAGGTCAGCAGCAGATTGTATATTATGACGCATATGAATTTTACATATTTTTATTTTCAGGTTGAGGACGATTTGATAGTTTTCCCAGATGATTTTGAGTTCAAACGCGTCGAGCAGTGCAAGACTGGCCGAGTATATGTATTGAAATTCAAGACATCCTCACGGAGGATGTTCTTTTGGATGCAGGAACCAAAGACTGAAAAAGACGAGGAACATTGTCGCCGAGTGAATGAGCTAATGAACAATCCACCATCAGCTAACCGCAGCGGCAGCGACAGTGGCGACTTGCAATACATGCTAAACAATATGTCACAACAGCAATTAATGCAGTTGTTTGGTGGTGTCGGTCAGATGGGTGGACTTACTTCGCTTTTGGGTTCAATGAAGTAAGTTTACTAATTCACATTTCGTGGAAATTTGACTGAAATAAAATTTCTTCTTAGTCGATCTTCAGACGGCAACACGTCATCGCGTACTTCGAGTACACCAACTTCAAACCGACTACACGCTAGCACCTTGTTGACTCCTGAAAACTCATCGTCGTCGATTCCACGTACTCCGTCCGCTCCAAAACCAGCTAAGGGCTCAAAAGGGGGCTCCAAAAAATCATCCGATGCATCGGGCAATCTTCCCGAGATTAGTCTTCCAGAGTTTCAATCGTACCTATCTGGACTCTCACCCGATGCAGCTGGAACCGCAGCAGCCAGTGGTCGTACCATAAACATAGATCTGTCGACGGCCATTGCCTCTTCGGACGCAGTAAATCAGATCATTGCCGATCCAGATCGTGCCAGTACACTTTCAGTTCATCTACCCGAAACAGATGACTCCGATGATAGTAAGCGTCAGCAAATAAAGGAAACTTTGTCGTCGCCGCAGTTCCAGCAGGCTTTGTCTTTGTTTTCAAATGCCTTGCAATCGGCTCAACTAGGACCGGTCGTGTCGCAATTCGAACTTTCGCCCGAAGCAGTGGCCGCTGCCTACTCTGGTGACTTGGAGCAGTTCGTTAAGGCATTGGAGAAATCTAAGCCAAACCCCGAGGTTAAGGAGGAACCTGCAGAGAAGAAAGAGTAACGTAAACGGACTTGTTTGTCAGGAGGAGATGGGTTCTAACTTTTTGTTTTCTTGTTTTTTTTTCGGACATTAGTAACTCTGTAGCATGACTTGGCTTAATGCTTATTCTAAACTAAACCTCATACACTTCACAAACGTTAAAGAATTTCAAAAACAAACACTAATTGAAAGTGTATACCAATGATGCATTCAACTTAAATAAAATAATCGCCTACTTAATCAAATATTTGGAGTTTTCTTTTTTTTATCTATCGGTTTTCTCCTTCGTGATGCAAATCGCACATACCGTAAGGCAAATGGCACACTAGCTGCTTTTGGTCGCGCGCCATGAGCAGAAAACCAATAGAACTATACATACACAGTAAATGAGCCCTACGATTGAAAAGGGGAGTCGGAAGTTTCATTTTAGTGCTACCCCTGCCTAGTTCGTCTGTTCTACAGTTGACTGGCTGTTATATCTCTAGAGCCAGAATAGAAATCTCATTTCTAGATTTCAGTGCATAACCAATTGAGATCTTATTGGTCATTTGAGTACTTTCATGGCTACTTGACTATCAGTTCGATCGAAATGATCGACAACGTTGGCCGTTTTCATTCACTTTCAGGAATTAAGCGGCTTCAAGAATACCTGCAACTACTGCCTTTAGGGAAAACGGAAATAAGGAAATACACCCATCACCCGTCTGTGTATATTTCTGATGTGTTTTTCTTTCCATTACTGTCTGTTGGCGATACCGATACTGGTATTAAACTAAATATTGAAGTCCACAACCGTAGTCACAAAATCCGTAACTACTATTCTCTCAGGCGTAGTGCCGATTTTTAGAATGGTTTTCAGTACCTACGAAGGTTGGAGTGGTCAGCTGGGCACTTAAGTAGAAAGACGTAGCTTATTTGGCTTTGTACTGGCCATAACATGAGTGTTGGTGTAGAATGCAGTAGTGGCATTTTTAACACATACGTTCATGTAAGATTATTTTCCAGTACAGCTTAATATTCAAAACCAGATTTAGGTTCTTGACACAGAGAAGTTGAGACAAATTCCCCCACTTGGCTGTACTGATAAACTAAATACTAGCCCCCGTAAATATACAAATTTACACTTGTTAGCTATGTAGCAAACTTCAGATAGCATACCTACAGCAATTTTACATAACACTTTTTGTCAACTGCCAACTGTCACTTTTGACTACTTGTTGGCTGGATGCCAGGTTTATATAAAATGCACAAAAAACAAAGCCACTTACTGATAAATTTGTCTATATTAATGTATACCCAAATTGTAATTCAATATTACCAGTCTTAAATAAAATGTTTGCCACAGTTTAAACGAAAAACCGTTTGACTTTACCCTATAAAAGCGTTCTCTCATCATTTACCCTCTTTTTCCCCACCAACAAAATTCACCACTCTTGAAACAAAGCTTTTGCGATAATTTCTCTTAAAAATCAAAACTCAACAGGTGTGAGAAATGAGAGCTATTTTGATAACAAGAAACTCTTCAATTTAATCCAATGCCGAATTGTTTACAAACATTTTGTATTGAATTAAATTATCTACACAATTACATAATTTGGGAGACAACAAAAAATTAGTTGGTTTTCGAAAGAAAACCAATTTTCAAGACCCTAGAGGGTGCAGCGCCTCATATGTATTTTTGTACAAATCTACTAAAGAGATGTGAAAAAAGCGCATGAAGGTGAACTGATTAGGTTCTTAATCGCATTTATATCGTTTGTAGAAATACTACAAGCAATACAATAATTGTCACAGAAGCATACCCAACCAATCGAATGTCAATATTGTATCGATCCCCTGTTGTTTCATGTGTTTTTCGTTCAAAATATCACGTATACGCCCAGTAAACTGCATAAATTTGCATTCTTGAGTAACAATAATTTTTAGCCCTCACCTTAAACTTAACCTGGATACTAAAAACGATTTATTAGTACGGCGCTTTAACAGGTGTTTATGGTGTTCCTCGAAGAGGTGCACTTTGCTTTTAGACCAAAATAGGATCCTTGTTCTGCGACTAGAACATGGTACTAATGTGGACCTTCGTGGCACACGAGATTGATCTGCCGGTGTCAGACCAGTTTGTCGGTTTTAAAGTTGCATAGAACTTCAATAGAGCATAGAAAATCAAAATTTAAGTTATAGAAACGAAGTCTAATTTTTGACATTTTTTAGGAACATTCCCGCCTGTGCTGAATCAGACCTAATTTGAATTCCTGCGGATTTCAAGTTTCTGGTGAGCTCGTTCGCTTAGGTTAGGTTAGGTTCAATAGAAGTAGATGAACACAAAATGTAAAATTGGTATACCAAAAAATCGAAATTCTGTCGGCATTAAGCTCAGGAGTATATTAGGTATGTTCCTTTACTTTTAAATCTTACGAATTCTTACGCATTTTTACTCAATGTCGTCAGAATTTCTTCCATAAAACGTGGTTTTTCTTGCCACCTACCAATATGTATTTAGGAGTTCTATCCGATTTGCGTGTAGTTAAATATCTGACGGTCGCAGTGGTTCAATATTGTTAAAATGTTGAAGTACTTACTAAACAAAGGTTTTTATGCTCGGCCTCCCGAAGAACAAAAATAATAAATTTTTTTCCCCTGCTTTGGATAAAAAAAAACCACTATTTTTGTTTGTCCCAAAGGAAACCCACATAAGTATACTACATACTATAACAGAAAGAAATCAACAAAAAACAGGCAGCATTTTATTAACGGTGGCCACGCTGTTAATAAAATACTTTCAGCGCCATTCACTTCCAACGAGGAGATCGTTGAATCAAGCCAAAAATAGAGACAAAAAGCAAATATACCACTGGCATCAGTGAACGAGCAGTACGTGATAGAATTTCTGTTGGTTTCGTGTAAAATTGATTCCGGGGACATACATTATGCTGCTCGTCTACTTAGAGCCGTTTGCTAATACGACACATAAAACGATTAAGTTCTAATTAAATTCTTATGGGGTACTTTTTGTATGGCATAAACTGTCAGATAAGAGTTTATGTTGAACTTAAATCACTACGAGTTGAAACAGCAAACGGCGCTAATATGACGTCAAAATCTGCGATACTGCTTTCAAAGAAACGGCTGAATTAGCAGCAATTTGTTTGCTGAAAATGTCAAGACGTGTGAGATATGGAACAAGATGTCCATATTGCTGCGGAGGGTGTTGTGCGAAGTGCCCCACTAATGCACATGCAGGCTGATCTTTGGACTTTGCTAATATAGTCCAGGTTTATGGCCTTATCTAATGCAGTCCACCAAACGACCACTCCGTACGTAAGTATCGGTCTTATGACCGTAATATAGAGCCAATGAGCTAAACGAGGTTGTTGCCAATGGACTTTTTGCAAGAGAAAAGTGTAATTTTGGCTTTATTTTTACTCTTTCTTGAATGTTGGATTTCCAATTTAACTCCCTATCTAAAATAAGGCCTAGATATTTTTCTTCTTTAGAGAAAGTTAAGTTCTTAATACCATTTAGAGAGGGGGTGGGGGGATCAATTGGCAGAATTTTATATTTCTTTGTGAAGAATACCAGTTCCGTTTTGTGGGGGTTTGCACTCAAACCACAACGTACTGACCATCTGGTTTTAGAGCGTTTTTGTAAAAGAGTTCTTTGAGAGTATTTAGGTGTTTTCCAGAGATTGCTATCGCAACGTCCGTCGTCCGCATAAGCGATCACCGTGCATACTTCTGCTTCCAGGTTAATCAGTAGTTTTTTTTTAGGTTACCATAGATTTATTTGATTTTCCATTGTGCACATCAGATTTTTATTTCAGAACTCAGATTTTTCGTGGCAAATGGAACATAAAAGCAGATTGATCTGCTTTTGTAAATGTATTAGTGCGTGATTTGACAGTACATAGGCTGTTCAAATAGTTATTTTCGTTTTGTCGGTGCAAACATACGGATTTCATATGGATAATCATGCTCCAAAATTAAGTCCATGTCCATATTTACATTTTTGTTCAGAATAATTGCTTTCCAAGAGGGTTTTAGTAATTTCGTTTTGAATTCAAATTCAAATTCAAATATATTGTGAGCAGAGTAATGTAATGTAGTTTTCCATTGGGCAAAAGCGTCCCGGGAGCGTCCGAGAATCAAAAAAATTACTTCTGAAACCGTTCCATTGGCGCAAAAAATACTCTTCTGTCAAGAAGCACTTACACAAGTGCAATTTATGTATTTTATACAAGCCAGCTGGCAGCAGCCATTCAATAATTTTTGACGTTTCACCAATACGTGAGTGTAGTCGTACAGAAGCAGTTTTCTTGTTCCATTTGATTTTAAAATGAGTGAATCCTCGAGTGAAACAAATGGAAAACGACACAAATCTCGAAAATTATCGAAATCTGCATAAAGTGATCAGAATCAAAAAAAGATTGATCTTTTTGCCCAATGGAACATGAAAAGTGATCCGGATCAAAAAAAATATTGATTTTTTGTCCCAATGGAAAATCACATAAATATCGAAAAATATCGAAATCTGCAAAAAGTGATCCGGATCAAATTTGATTTTTCCCGCCTTTTTGTCAATTCAGTTGTTAGAATTAATCTACGGTTAACGTCACAGCAACAACGTATTGTTAAAGCTTGAACAAAAAAAATCCAGAATATCCTTGGTTAAATGCCATTAACCGACCAAAATCGGCTTGTTATCGATTTCTCGGGTTAACTAACCAAACCTTGACTGTATTTGACTGAATAAACAGATTCTATGGTTATCAGCTGGAATAACCGTTGACTAGATTTAACCAAAATTGAACAAACCGGCTATTTGGTTGTTGTTCTGGAATATTTCACATCTCTAAGCTATAAACAAACTTTTTTTGTACCCTTCCTCTCTTCATGAATTTCATTTAAGAGCATTTCAATTTCAATAATAAAATTCAAGAAAGCTTCCAAAAGTAGGTGTATATGCGAATGCGGCCTATGTATGTTTCGCCGGCTTTTTGTAACGGTATAGGAGAATTCACCAATTCGCATTTCATGCATCCACCAAGGCGCTTAATTTTGCATCGCTCTCTAACTGCATTCTGTATCTGTGTTGTCTGTTGTGTTGTGTTATATTTTGAGTGGAATTTCCCCTTTGCGCACCGCTCTCTTGCTGTTTTGGAGTTTCTTCGCATACACGAAACACAAACACTGCGAGTGCGACTGAACGATATAGATACAGTTGAAAGCAGGAAAAAACGAATAACAACAACACTAAAAAACACATCCATCCATTCATACACACAACAGAAATTATATTGAGAAGTTTGTATAGTGCCTGCTACTGCTACATAGCAAAAAAACAGCACACAGCAGGGCAGGCAATGTTTTTGCTCTCACATTGAAAATGTGAAATGTGGAAGACTTCTCTTCTGCGTAGTTACCGAAAAATTCATTATTCCATGCAAAAGCAAAAATATAAAGAAATATCAATTTGATGGGAAGTATTTATCGAAATCAGTTAGCAATTATGCTAAAACCGAAACCAGTGACCACAGTGATTATGAATATAGAAATGCGCGCCCCTCGGTTCAATAATAATCGAAAGTAAAAATCTCAAAGTGAAATAGACGCAAAATATCAAAGTCGCAATTGTATCTCGAACCGTTTTCTGATTGACACGTACCGAAACCTTCTGAAGGTTCCCTTGCACCAGTGATTCTGTTTGTTGGTGGTCGCACTTTCAAGTGCAAAACCTTACATCTCAAGTGAAATTATGTTGAAAATTTGCATGATCGCCCATTGTTTTGGGAAATAATTTAGCTCTTCCTTTTTGGGGGACATCTTTAGCAAACAAAAAAAAAAAAACATCAAATCACAGTGTACAAAGTAAGGATTGTGTGCTACGCAAAGGGCCAGGAGTGGGAAGTTCTCGCATATTCTGAAACAGGTAAGTCAAGTTGGCTACGTGATTTGCGACTTTTTCGCCCTTTTTTTCGTGTTATTTTGACTAGTTCGCTGGACGGCGGCCTCCATTTTAAATGAATGTCATTTAATTTCAATTTCACCACCCAAAAAGCATAAAAGGTTGGTTGGTTTGGTGTATGCATATTTTTTTTTATTGTAAATTTCGTGGCCCACCGGCCCCCTAGAGCAGTACTCTCCCTTTTTACCGGTCTGTTTGGTTGGGAGAACAGCTGAATTTTGTGGTAGGGGATTGTATTTAACTTCATTTACCCGGCCCAGCCCGGCCCCCATTTCCAGCCCCCTACTAGCACCCTTTTTGTTTTGCAACTTATATTAAACTTGGCTGTTGGATTGAGGTGAATGCCAAGCTTCAATGCCACCACCGAGCGAGAGACAGAGAGAAAGCACACATTCGCCCCTCCCGTGTGTCAATCGCCCCTTGTTTGTGATAGCTTTCGCTTTTCAATTGCGACGAGATTATGAAATGGGAGCGTGCGTAGAAAAGAGGAGATGTCTGTCACTTGAAAAAAAGGCAAAGGATTGCTTTTTGGTGGACAACATTAGGTACAAAAGTGTCCAATACAAGGAAAGGATAACAGAGAATGCATTTGTGTTGATATAGTCAGAAGATGGCTTACAGACAGCCCGAGCCCGTTTTCTTTTTAGATTTTGATCTGTGGCGGTGTTAAAATAAAATTCGCCACGAATGAACATGTCTGCCCAGCCTAGTTTGCAGCTAAACATTGGTTTAGATCAGAGTAATATGTGTAATGTGGGTTTAGACAATTGAACGCGAGTTTTTAATTCAACCCATTTATTTGTGTTTTATACATAAGCCTACCCTCCATTCCCATGTGTAAAGGGCTGAAATGCGTCAATCACATTGGTAGGTACCCCCTTTAAACTCCAAAACGTAGGTGAAGCAGCTGACTAATTTTGAGTGAGGAAAAACATTCACGGCTCCGGCTAGGCTACACTCGACATCCCCTATAAAATTTTGGAAGCACTCAAGGAAGCACTTGACTACGACATTTTACGTGGAAAACTGTTGCTATTAAACTGGATACTAGTATTTATTAGTTCCTCTCAATGGCAACACTTTCCATTTACTGTGAATATTGTGCCCTGTAGTAAATTAAAGGTGAACGTTAAAATACTTACATATTAGTAGTAGATAAGATTAATTAGATTGAATGCCAAGTGGTCATATTACTTGATATGTTAAATTGTCAGGAAGTGCAGTGGACATTACGTATATTAATTGATCTAATGACCAAGTGGAAGTGACCATTCTGATTTTGGTACAATTTCCATTCCAGGTGGTTCTGAAATGGGCTGTGAGTTTTTATAGGTGCTGAATGCTCTTATCAGCCAATAAACCTAAGTTTTTCTGCTGAATGTGTGATCCTGATCAGCTACATTAGGAAAGTAGAAGCGCTACTAACCTAAACATATATCTGACGTCAAGCACAATAGATCTTTTAGGTCGACGTGCATCCTAATGCTCCGGCAAGTCAGAAGTTTAAAAACAAAAAAATAAATAATTTAATAGTGATGCCTATGAAAAAAAGATAAAAATGTGATAGCTGACAGTTTGCGGTTAGTAAAAATGGAGCGTTATACGAAAGAACAACTCATTTTCAGTGTTGAGCTAGGTGTATATATTTTACACCGCGTCTCCACGAGCAATATTTCATAGCTTGCCATATAGTATGCTATGAAAATTGCTCGTGGAGACCACAAATAGTATTCTATGAAAAATGGTATTCCATCTATTGCTCAGCTCATAGCTTGCTATCGATAGTATGCTATGGGGTGTACTTTTTTGTTGTGACGCATGTGTTTTCGTGTGATGGCTATGGAAATAGTATGATATGAAATGCCCACCCTACATTTTATTGCATACTATCGTTATTTCTTTCTATCAGAAATGACAGATGGCAAGCTATGAAATATTGCTCGTGGAGACGCGGTGTTAAAAATAATGAAGATTAGTTAGCTACAGTCCGCACTTTTCGAGCAAAATCATTTTCAGTGATGAAGCTAATCGTCCACATTGTCGCATTTGGGGTTCAGAAAACCCACGACGGCCACAACGCGTGACTGTTTGGTGTAGATTTTGGGCTGGAGGCATTATCTGACCATTCTTCAAAAATGCGGCTGGTCAGGCAGTAACAATTAATGGTGTTCGTTATCGTGACATGATAACCCAGTTTTTTGTGCCTAAATTACAAGATATGGATGTGACCAACATGTGGTTTCAACAAGACGGTGCCACATGCCATACAGCCAGAGAAACAATTCAATTACTGCATGAATCACTTCCTAATCGTGTAATCGGCTGATTTTGCGATCAGAATTGGCCATCCAGATCTCACGTTTTAACGCTATTGGACTTTTTTCTTTGAGATTTTTTGAAGTCAAAGGTCAATGCAAACAAGCCCACGACCACCAACGCATTGAAAGAGGAAATTGGGACGTGTATTAATGAAATTCAGCCACATTTATGCGAAGCGGTCATAAAAACCGTGGCAGCCATTTATCCGATGTGCTATTCCATACATAACCCTAATCTGTTATTATTATTTTGCGCAAATTATGGGACACCCTTTAGTACAGAGCAGAGTCTGATAACTGTACAAAAAAAAGTTCGTGTTTCTTTTCTAGCTCAGAGGCATCAGACCTCAGAATTTGTGTTGTGCGCAGTAGCGCAGTGGTTAGTGCTGGACTACTGTACGGCGGATCCCAGGTTAGATCCCCGGAAAAACACAAATTACATCTTAAGGTTTTTTCTACTGCGCCTCTCTCGCGCAGAGCCTTTGAGACCCTGTGCCCTACTATATCCAACCATATCTGATCTGCCCTATTTTTAAAGTTTAAAAGTTACAGTTCTGTATGTTACATGTTTTTGTTCAACGTAAAGGTAGGATTTCCTTAGGTTATCGTCAGCCACAAAAAATGCACTGACACTTCTCATTGCACACTCGAGCAAACTACTATTGGTTTCGTCCTTTTTTTCGACTTTACATGATATATTAATTTTGCCTCTCTGAAACAGACTGAATACTTTTATTCAGTTCTGTACTACACTATACAAAAAAAATCACCCTTTTTCTTATTCGAAGCACAATTTTTCGTGTTCACAGTGTACAAGATTTCGTTAACCTTATGTAAATCTAGAGGTTTATCATACAAAAATTAATCTCGGATAATTTTCTGACACTATCGTGGTGGAAAACTGATTTTCAGTTGTCAAAAAATTATTCTGTTCTGGAAGCAAGATAATAAATTATTCTATAGGCTAATTTGTTTACGTTTTCTTTTGCTTGAATTTTGCTAGAATGTTAAAGAGTAAATAAATCACTTAATTTCAATTAATTAATAGTGTAAAATTCGATAAAACTCTGTTTTAAGATTGAAGTTTGGTGAATTTCTCATTCAACAATTCCATAAGTTAGTGTCGGAAAATTATTCGAGGATAAATATTTAGTCCAATTGACACACGGCGTTAACAGATGAAGATGTAGAACTGTTACGTGTTGTGTAAAAAGAATCGAACTGAAACATTTTTTTGTAATAAAACTCGATTTTTTCCACTTCGTTATAAAATTCGGATTATATTTCGAGGTTAGAGTCGTTGCGATTACAGCAGCGAATTGAATTTAATTATAGTTAAGAACTCTTCTTATATACCTACAAAATCAAAATATGACATTTTATTAATAAAATTTAGATAAGTGACATTATTGATAGGAATATGCATTTCAGAATTGACGGCGTTTACATATTACGTTAAACAAATATGTATACTCATTATTGCAATTGAGTCAATTTACATTTTTAACTTTAATAACGTTCAATAAATAATTATGACTGAACAAGGACATTTCAAAAAATATCACCTCTAGACATAGGTATACTACGTTTACATGAGGGATTCAACCCGGATACATGTCGAATTGAATACCATGTAAACACATCGAAATTGAATTCATTGAATTCAGTTAATCCGATCGCAAAATTTCCTGTAGATAGTATTATCCTCGACTACCTACATCTTTTGTCTGTGGATTGGATTGGTAATAGAAAGGATAGTCCGCAATTGGCCCACTGCCCTATGATGTAATAATGTTAATGATCTGGCAACGTGCGTCGTTTGGAAAAACGATTAATTGAACGAAGAAAGCAAGAGCCCGTCCCCACTCTTTTTCGTTATTATCACCTAAGATCATTTGAAATTTGCACATGGAACTTATTTAAGTAACGACCACTCTAATTTTATTTATCCTAAGTAGCAGCTTAAATAGGGTAAATTAGGTTCACTGTAGAACACTTTCTATAAATAGGTAGTTTGAGAAGTCAGCGTTAGGAAAACCACCAAACCGTGCCAACTCATGGGTAAGGGTATCATTTCCGACATTTTAATTACATGGGGATGTTGGTACCTAGATATATTCGACTTTAAAATTTCCTCAATCTCGACAAAGGTTGGTAATTTTTTTACCTATTGTCAATTACAAATGTATCGATTTTTCAATCCAAAAAGGGGTACTTTTGAAACTAAGGAAACCGCAAATATGTATATGTACCTATAAACACAAACCATTATGTCAAATATAGTAACAGTAATGGAATGCATTTACGTCAAACAAAGCTCTTTTATTGAAAATTACACACACAAAGTCTGACAATAGATCCAACATGTTCGAAAATTAGACAAAATATAAACAAAACAATACCTACATCGTTATTTTTTTTATAATATATTTCTATTTTGATTACGAAAGTGATCCAAAAACAGAATCGAAAAAAAAAATAAATGAATTAAAGAGAAATCTGATTGTTATCTCACCCCTCTCATGCTAGTTGGCTTTTGGCTATGGATAACAAAACAAAATCTTCCAAGAAACTCACACATCGCATAGGAAAGCATAAGAAGCATAAAAACGAATAAAAATAAAAAATACCAACAAGCTTGACATTGAACTTGAGACGCCATTTTTGTGTGTCACTATAATAAATTCACTCGACGAATACATACACTCGCTCAAAACAAATCCAGGAAAAGTTTTCCTATTGCTTAGCAGAGGGGGCGTCGCAGCAGGGGAGAACAAACTACCAAAGTTGAGCAAAACAAAAAGTCGCGAGAGAGAAGGGGAATATGTTGAGAAGCCGAGCTGTGTTCGTTTCGTTTGCCGTCAATATCTATGAGATGATTATTATGTGTAGTTATCTTTGGTTTTGGCGACCGTTTTCACTAAATAATTCGATTCATGGCTTATGGTATGGGAATGGGATAGTAAATGAGTTAGCCTTGCTCTTTATTTCCCCTTTTGTGGTGAAAAATATACAAATATGTATCAAATAGTGTTGATATTGTTCTTACTTGCTCTGACGGGCGACGCACGTACCTATCATGCACATTGCACATACCTACAGTTCAAGATTGCTTTGTAGTGTGCGGTTTTTATCTTATCACCTCTTTTACGTCTCAAGCATTTGAAACACAAACAGCTAACTAACATAGCAGTAGTTCAATTGATAAGAGTGGTGCAGAATTTTTGTGTTTTTCTTTGCATTCTGATGCCGAATCAGTGGTGGTATTCTGACAGGTGAAATTGTCCAGTTTCGTTTGCACGAACGTTTTGCTACATGTGTAATGTCAAAACATAAGAAATTTGTGAGTGAGAAAGGAGGATTAAAGCTACTATTAAGCTACATTTAAACAAGTTAAAAATCGTATCAATCTGCTAGGTTCAACATTTCACTTTCACTCGACAGTTGTCGATCAACGATTAACTACCTATCAACACTCAATAGGGGCCAAAGTGAAATTGTGATTTCGAAAAAATGTCGGAGTTTCCGAATCGCTCGAAATGCAGAACACTGAAAACGAATTCACTCGATTTACAATTTCGATTTCACTGTGAAATGACCCTTAAAGTTTAAAGTATTTTTACGTTTTCTCTTGTTAGATTGTTTAAGAGAAAATAAAACACTGAATATCAATTTATTGAAACAGCGTGAAATTAGATAAACCTCTGTGGAGAACTTTTTTTTCAACACTTGTTAGTGTCAGAAAATTAGCCGAAAATAATTATTTAGTGCAATTGACACACGGCTTACCGTGTTTTTATTTTTAAGGTTTGGTTTTTAAACTGCCAACACTATTTCTACAAATTGTCAATTTGACAGTTGAAACTTGATTTGTGGTTAGTACGTTTTGCCATTTTACGATGAAAAAATTAACGCCAGAACAACACGTGCAAGTGCAAACTTATTTTGAAAACCATTTTACAGTCGACATAAGGCGTATTTTTTTGGGAAGTGAGTATAACAAAACCAAAAGTGAGTATAAAAGTTTTGCATGTAAAAGCAAAAGTGAGCTAGCTATAGATTCTCAAAAAAATACGCCTATAATCGTCCATGTAGTGTATAGGCGGGGTATACTATTTCGGTTACCCTCCGTCTTTTTTCCAAAGATGAATTGACACCCTTACCGACGTCAAAGAGTATAGAGCAGATTCATCTCTGTTCCGTACCAGTCACACTTCTTGAAAGCGAACGGCCAGAAGCTACAGACGTGGGGTTAGACTATTTCAGTCACCCTTTGCCTGTTTCTGAAGACTAACCGCCAACGGGAAGAGCTGACTACGTAAGTCAATTTCACCTTCACACGTCAAACTTTCCAGAATCCGTCAGAGGCGGTTAGACTGCTGCAGTCACCCTTCGTCGCTCTCTCCTGTCGCGGTGTACCCTAATCCGAACCACCCACCCTCCTTCATAACGAAGTGTCAGAGATTACCAGCGGGCCCCTTTGCTCTCCCCAAAGACTAACCGCCAACTGGAGGAGCTGACTACATCAATCAACTTCATCTCGACAATAATTCGAGGACCCGGTCAACGGCAGCAGACGGGGGTTAGACTATTAGTCACCACCGAAGACGCGACCTCTTCTTTCGGTACCAAGCAGTAGGACCGAGTGCTGCAATCAAGCTTTTCTGCGCAGCACCAGTCTTTGTCATGTGGACTGATCGTCAAAAGAAGGTAAACGGGAGGCAGACTGCTAAGGTTGCCCCAATCCTTTTTCAACAGACGATCCATCCACCGGCCTTTTTGGTCAAGCAGCAAAGCGGACTGGTTCAATCACCCACTTCTGCCACGCACCAGACTCCCTCCTAAGTGATGGTCTGTCAGAGGCAATAGGCGGGGGGTGAACAGCTACGGTCACCCTCCACCCTGACCCGAAAACTAAGCCCTTTCACCCCTATCGTGGAATCCGCCAAGGGGAATTATTCTACGGAAAAGAATATTTTGGTATCGTCGCATCGGCAAAGTGAACAGTTCCCCGAGTGGGTACTGTGAATAAGTTTCACTGGGAACGCACGGGAAACTGTTCACTTTCCGGATTCGACGATAAAAAATTCTGGCCACTTCCCAGTATTATTGTCGTTGTGGAGCGCAGTGTTGCGGAGAATCCGAATGAGTCGATTCGCAATCGTGCACAGCAATTGAACCAGGAGCTAAGCCCATTTTACGGAAAGATCTTGGCTTAAAAGCTTAAGATCCAGCTTGTGCAAGAGTTGAAACCTACGCGTCGTAGGTTCGGTGAATGGGCCGAAAACACGATTCAGCTTGATCCTCATTTTCAACGCAAAGCTATGTTCTCCGATGAGGCCAATTTTTGGTTAAATGGATATGTAAAGAATCAAATATGGACCTGTGAACTAACCTCCACGTAGTCCACGATCCTGTGATCTCAAACCTTTAGATTACTTTCTTTGGTTGTATGTGAAGTCACTAATGTATGCCGATAAACCAGAGACGTTGGACGATTTGGAAGTCAACGACCCCAGATGCTCGATGTTGTAGAAAATTGGACTTCACGCGTGGCGCGCATATGCCCGAAGATACCAATTGCTTTGGTATCTAGTTATATTAAGTGTATTACCATTCAAAAAGTGTACTTAATCGGTTTCTGCACTGAACGGCTCATTTTCTAAGAGGCCTGAAATTGTCAAATTGTCAAGTAATTCCCTATTCATACTGAACCAATAACTGTGTTCACCCGAAAACACTCATATTCCAGTTTTCATAACCTGTTGCTTTATACCCTATTCACACCAAGCCGAAAACTGGGTTTTCGCGAAAACAGTCGAGAACTTCACCGAAAACAGAAGTTTTCCCATACCTACATATTGCTGTTTTCAAAACGAGTTGTTTGAGGTCGTTTTCCATGAAAACGCCACGAAAACGAGTACAATCGTTGGGTTGTTGAAGCAGACACACCTTTTGCAACATTCAGCGAGCTCAGCAAAACTGCTGACAGGATGTGAGAGACTGAGTAAGAGCCTCAGTGCTGACATTTCTTCTAAATAGTTTTTTTTTTTTACAAATGTGGAATCTCTTTCTATCTTTGCACCATAAAGAGCAAATTATTCAGTTTTTCTATAATTTTAGAACGGCAGCACTACCTGCCACAGCTAAATGGTATTTTCAGATGTTTTGATTTTGATTGTTGCTTATGTTAATTATTTTATGCATTTAACCATAAGTTAACGATTATCAAGTAGCTTAAATAATTTTGTTTGTATATTGGGTCGTATGAATAAAAACTAGCATTTGCTTTGAGTAAAAGGTTGTAGCAAAGTAAAAGCACTTAGCAATTGCTTTAAATCGGTATGAATAAAAACTTAAGGTAAGATTAGACTGTATGCCAAGTGGTCATAAAATGCCAATTTCTGACAGTTTTCCTGTCAAAATATGGTCATACAATGTAATGGGCATATCTCATATGCTCTAATGACCTAAATGCCACATATTACCAGGCTGATTTTGACAGATAAAAATGCCCAAATGGCATATAGTGTAATCGGACAATAAGCACGTATGCCAGCATAAAGCCCTATATGCCCATATGCACTTTATTGAAATTTCGTTATGGCATTGCTGGCATTTTTGATGGAACAAGAATTATTTTGTTGTCATCGGTGTTTGAGTTCATGGGATTGTGATTTATTTTCATTTTCTTTCTCTTTCTTGTGGATTATTCAATCTATTATTTGTGTAAACTATTTATTTGATCTATTCTTTGAAATTTGTTTTTGTAGAAATTGTTTGCTATCTATTTGTTTTGTGCTAGTTATTTGTATTTTTGTTAATATTCGTTATGTGTTTTCATTGGTTCGATTGCTTATTTCACTTGATCTATATTTTGTTTGCTATTTTACCCTTTTTAGTTCTTTTGTGTGTTTGCTTTTTTTCTGTTTGTACTTTTCTGAACCATCTACATGTCTTTGGGGAGCTCAATCTAGGCGGGCAGCAAATTTTTGCTTTGTTTTTCTTTACATCATTACCCTACTACAACATTTGGCAATAAATAACAAATGCCTTAAATGACCATCAAGGCAAATATGACCATATTAGTAATTTTGGTCATATAGTCTAATATAAAGTTTTGATAGTCCGGACATTTTGGTCACTTGACAGCTAATCAGGTCATTTGCCTGTTGGCATACATATGCACAATTGGCATACAGTCTAATCTTAGCTTTACTTTGCTAAAGTAAGATCGAAGTTTCGAACAAAGCATTTACTTCACTGCATGTGTCCTTCCCTTGCAGTTTCTGTCACAATTTATCGTAAATTTTTTGAATTTGAATTTAGAATCAGAAAAACCATTTTTGGGAAAAAGTGAACAAAAGCTAAATTAATTTAATAAAAAAAAAAACGATACAGTTGGTTAAAGTTGTGATCGTAACCAATTCGTCATTGCTTGTAGTACCTACAGTTTTTTTTTACGAACGTTAACAACAGTAGGTAAAACAGGTATAATGTGCCAGTCAAACAAACAAAAATTAATTTAACTATTTATACAAACAAAAAACACCGAAAACTCAAAAGAAAATACTGTTTTTGTAAAGAAATGTGGGCCCAAAATATTTAGCAAAAGCTCTGAGTCAACAAAATAGCAGACTTGGAATTTTCGTAGCAATTGCTTTGTCTTCCACGTTTTATTCATACCAATCGGAGTAAAAGGTCGGTGGCGCCGCTTTTCGAAGATGTCAAAAGTTAGAGTCAACTCAAATCAGTTTTTATTCATACGAAGCTTAGCAATTGCCTCGATTTTGACATTTATTTTGAGTAAAAGCAATTGCTAGGTTTTATTCATACGACCCATTATGTCAATACGAGCGAAGTTTAGTAACTAATGTCGTTTTCCATTGGGACCATCAGATTTTTATTTCAAATCTCAGATTTTTCGTGGCGAATGGAACACGATAGCAGATTGATCTGCTTTTGTGAATGGATTAGTGCGTTATTAGACAGTACATCAGCTGTGCAATTTTTTTTCGTTTGTCGATGAAAACATACGAACTTAATGTGGGTAATCATATCGACGCAGAATCGAAATCCACAGATGACGAGGAAGCAGAAGAGGATGACGAAGATGATAGTAATTGCTGCAAAATTAAGTCCATGTCCATTACTTACGTTTTTGTTCTGAATAATTGCTTTTCACGAGGCTTTTCGTAATTTTGTTTTGAACACAAGTTCCGAATGACATAAAACAGCTGTGCAAGGTATATTGGCATTATACCCTATTCACACCAAGCCGAAAACTGGGTTTTCGCAAAAACAGTCGAAAACTTCATCGAAAACAGAAGTTTTCCCATACATATTGCAGTTTTCAAAACGATTTTTTTCAGGTGTTCGGTGTTTTTAAAACTTTTTTGACGAAAACTCGGTTTTCGGCTTGGTGTGAATAGGGTATTAGTGAGAGTGTGTGCAAATCTCGAAAATTATCGAGATCTGCAAAAAGTGATCCGAATCAAAAAAAAGATTAATTTTTTGTCCCAATGGAACACGAAAAGTGATCCGGATCAAAAAAAAGATTGATCTTATGTCCCAATGGAAAACCACATAAAATAAAAGTCGTAGCCAGTTTCACAGCTAATTTAAACGTCAAACGCAAACGAGTCGGTGTTCGGTGTGGATGCATCCACGAGTTTTCTAAACTTTTTGACGAAAACTCGGTTTTCGGCTTGGTGTGAATAGGATATAAAGTACCTATACCCAGAAGCTAGTTTTCAAAAAACGTCCTCGAAAACAACATCCAATTGTTGGGTTGTTGAAGCAGACACACCTTTTGCAACATTCAGCGAGTTTTGCAAAACTACTGGCAGGATAACTCGCATTCAGTGCTGCCGTTTCTACTATTCTGTTTAAGATTTCTGTTTTGAAATGTAGAATATCTTATCTTTGCATCACACACGGCAAATATTAGCAAATATTGAATTTAGAACAACTGCACTGCATATGCCCATTTTTCTTAAAGCGGGATTGCATAAAAGTCAATTCATGGTTTATTTGACAGATTACGATATCAACTAGCAAACATTTTAAGAAACAGGGAAACCCTTCCCTATAACTTTGTAAAATTTCATAAAATGTACCGCTTCGGGAACTGAACAGTTCCATTATTCATGTCGCTAAAATTGTATTAGCTTTTAAATGCAATATTATTGTTTTATTCGTCTCGAGTTTGATTGTAATGGGCTCATATTATTTGAGTGGGCGCTTTTGAGCTGTTAGAAAACCGCTACTCGCACTACTACTTATCACAACCACCCTGATGATCATGAACTTCCTTTATACCTACTCTGCTTTCAGCAACACACCACCCAGTCTAACACAAAAGCTTTCAGATTACCGAAAACCGACGTGGGCAATATAGGGTGTAAATTAAAATAAAAAAAAAATAATAAAAACGTTGAAAAGCGCGCCATCTCCGCTCGTCATCGTCGTGGAGAAAATCATTTCCGCTCATAAGCAGTGCGCATGCATCTTCAAGCTTGTATTAGTAAACAACATTGGATTTCAATAATAACAGATATTGTAAACATCATTACTTAATATTGTATTGGTATGTGCAGTGCACCCAAAAGTTGTTGCACCCGGTCGCCATATTTGTTTTTCTCCGCGAATTGGCGCCATTTTCTATTTATTTTATGTGCAGAAAGTTAGATGCAACTACAGAAAACAAAAAAAAAGTCAGGTAGACTAAGTTGATTGGGGAAAAGCACCGCTCAGGAAAGGGAAATTTAATACAAAGGAGAATTCCCCAAGAAAAGCGAAAGATAGCAACAAAAGTAGGTATACAAAAGGATAAACTTCTTAAACTAGGTGAAAAACTATCGCCGTTTTGTCTGCTATTTGAAAGAAGGCGATTTCTCCTTCCGTTTCTATTTATTATTATATTTTCTTTGATGCATTCGAGTTTTTTTTTTGGATTTGTGTGTAACTGTTTTATCTATCGAGAGAATGAAAGTTAAAAGAAAAGAAAGATTCACTTCTTCATTGCGTTTTGTAGGGAATCCATATATGTATGTAGGTACCTACATAGACCTATATGGAATGCGTGTAGTGGGTGCTAACATTACATTTAACGACACGGTAGTCTAAAAACATCTGACGTTAAAGATGTGTATATTTTTTTTTATTGTTCTTGCTGGGAAAATAAAGGCTGTTGCTATTCGCACGTTGTTCGGGACACGACTACGTAACGAAATGTCAAAGTTTTTATTGCGTCAAGTTGGGGTACCTATGTGGCTCGCTACGCTCGCGGCAAGGACTCTAAACTCCAGTATAATCATTTTCGGACATTATGCCGTACGTTTTGGATCCAACTTTTCTATTTATAAAGAGATTTTAATGAAAATAGGATTACGTTACGTTGATTACGTAGTCGTGCCCCGAAAATCGGTAAACGTCAGTTCAGTACAAAATCTGTCAAAATGAACGTGCGAATAGCCACTTCGGAAAATAAAACCGAAATAGCTAGACTGTTGGCTTTTTGACAGTATGTATATTTGTTATTGTTTTGAAGTGGTGCACCTATGTACTCTTTATCTGAAAATAAATACGAAGTCAACTGTTGCACAGTTGTACATATTATAAGTACCTACATAACTACAAGGCCTGCTGACAAAACGTACTACCTTTCTGGAGGATGATAGTTCACTTGACGCAATATAAACTTTGACATTTCGTCGTGTCCCGAACAACGTGCGAATAGCAACAGCCATGTTTATAGCCGGACACGGCTACGTAATCAACGTAACGTAATGATATTTTCATTAAAAACCGTTTATAATGCGAGAAACAGATTACCACAGCACCAGCAACAGCAACTTTGACAGCAGCAGCAACTTCAACAGCAGAAGTCGCATGAAACACATTGGAAACATCGACAGCAACTTTGTCAAGGGAGGAAAACAAAATTTGTTGTGAGTTGATTGCAACGCAGCATTACCAGATTACCTTTTATATCTTCAAAAATAAATGGTAAAAGCGAAAAAATGATATTAGGTAGGTACATGACGTCCTGTAAAATGTTAGAGCAAATCACGTACTTAGTACCAGCAGGTAAATACCAGTATAGATACTTGGTGGTAGCTAAAGTATAAAATTCGAAAAACATATCTGATGTCATTTTCGACAGTGTTTTTCAGATGTTTGCTGCCCAATCAAACATCAAATCAAAATTCGTATGCACTTTTCTTTTAATAGCTCGTCAAACATTAATTTTAACACAACTCACGACGATTGAATTAGTAGATAACTCGTTTCCACATTGCAAAACTAGAATTCAAAATCACGTCCAACCGACAGTAAATAATTTGACGCCTGCAAATCAAAAAAAAGAATTGATTTGTAAGAATAAAAAAAGATGAGAATAATTTGTAGACTGCTGAAACTTTTTTTGTCTATATCTAGTAATGATGCTGCACCTTCAGTATGTCAGCATTCGAAAGTTGAGAGAACTGAAAAAGTCACCGTGGTGTTGGTAGCCGTTGCACAGCAACATTGAATTTAGGACTTAGCTCTAACGTCGATGTCGATGTCGATGTTGCTGTGGTAATGTAACTTCAGCCATTAAAAAGCAGGGGCTCTAAAAAGTGCGCTGTGGCTGTCAAAGTTGCTGTTGCTGTTGCTGTGCCAATCTGTTTCTCGCATAAAGATAGGTACCTAGTTGGGTTCTAAACGTACAGCATAATGGCCGCGTTCCATTGACCGCTAGTCATCTAGCACATAATATCCTTGATGGAGGAATCTAGCGGCTGCGGCAAAGTGACATTAAAAACAATTTGAATTCGTATTATTTCATCTCATGTCGCATATTTATTAATACACTATGTATAATATAAATAAACAAATACAATGTACATATATATACATACAAGTTTCCATTTTAAACCAAATTGGAAATACATAGGTATTTGACTTTTATTTTGACAGTTCGTTATTTTTTTTTTTCAATCTAGCAGTTCATTTTGCGCTAGATTGAAAAATTTCCCAGAAAAGGATGTTTCACAAAATGTGCTAGAGCTTAGCGCAAATGCTGAAATGTCAGTTTTCTTTTATATGGAGTTTGGCATGTCGCTAGTCATCTAGCGGCCAATGGAACGCGGCCATTGTCTGAAGGGTGTTGGTATTCGACCGTTGTTCGGGCATGACTATGTAACTAAATGTCAAAGTTTATATGGCGTCAAGTTGGGGTATATGGCTCGCTACCACAAACCAGTAAGAATAGACCGCCGACTTCCCGTACACCTACCCGATTCCCCCCGGAAAGTATTTCCCTGTCTGTGAATACGTGTAAATGTCAAAATTAATGGCGGCAATGTTTTTCTATGCAATACCATGCGACCAGGATTTTTCAAGTATGCGTGCGTTAATGGCGCCCCTTTGATTTTGTACAGCACCAATACATGAAAAATCCTGGTCTCGCCGGCAGCTTGTAGGCAAAGTCCGTTATGTGGGAGGAGTCGACGGTCTATTCTTACTGGTTTGTGCTCGCTACGCTCGCGACAAAGACTCTAAACTCCAGTGTAATCATTTTCGGACATTATGCTGTACGATTAGGACCCAACTTTTATCTTTACAGTATACATAATGAGTTTTTAATCAAAATATGATTACGTTACGTTGATTACGTAGTCGTGCAAACATCGGTAAACGACAGTTAGTCCAAAATCAACGGCCGAATGGACACTTCCGTGTCTGAAAATGATTACACTGCAGTTTGAAGTCTTTGCCGCGAGCGAAGCGGTGTGGATGTGGAAATTAAGGCAATATAAACCTTGACATTTCGTTACGTAGTCGTGAGTGTGACCCTAACAGTCAATTTGTTTTTTTAAAGAAAAAATACACTTTACTCTCACAAGCCTTAATTTTTGAGGCAGTTCTTGAAAAACTAGTGTTTTTGAGTTCAATCTAGGTTTTAAAATTTTGAATAAAAGAAAACTAGTCCATAAAAATATTGCCCTATCTTAATAATTGTTCGTTATTCTCAGTATTACATATTTTTAAATATTAACCCTTCCTTACATTCGAATTAAACGTTAAAAAATTACCTATTCACCCTTAAAACTCACAAGTCTCAACCCAACAAGAGTCTGTTTAATTACTAACCGACGATATTGTGACTGTGAGTATAGCAATACTACGTACTTTGGGATTAGTGGCCAACGACGCGACGCAAGAAAGCGCCTTTTATATTGAATTATAATAGATTATCGGAATGCAGCAGGTCCATATAGGATCATACGCCTACCTTCTAACAACAATTTATAAGAGAAGAAGGCCTAAATGGTTTGTTCAATTCGAACTGATTAATTGGAATTGATAAGCTTTCTTAGAACAGATATACTCTTGAATGTTTTTGTTAATGTGCTTTTACATTTGACCAGAATTGTCGACCGTTGCAATATTTGCTGTCATGTAGCAGAAAGCGCATTATTTTTTGTTAGTTTTGATGACAGATCGTTATGATTGTGTAATGGAATAACTAAATGTGCATTACCACTAAGCTAAAACTTAAATTTAATTTTTTGCCTTAAATGGCATAGACATTCTTTTTTCTTGCAATCAAAAAAAATTAATCTTTTTTTTTTGATTAAATTTGTATAATTTGTTGCTTGCTTGTTATCATTGTAGGATTTGGAGTAGGTAGGTCTTGCGAGGTAGATTATATTCAAAGTTTCTTTGTTGTTTGTTTCCTTTTACCGCCAAAGTAGGAGACCAAAAAAAGTTTTGTCAGAAAAACTCTTTCACAGAACATCTTAGAATATTTTTTTTTTTTTTTTGTAACATTCTGACTCGCCCTGGGCGATATAGAAAGAGCACCTCGACCTGTAAGGTCTTTTGTGCTAGAAGCGTCAGAAATTGGTTAGGAGAGTAGCGTTTCTACTTTCTTAATGTAGCTGATAATACATTCAGCAGAGGTCGTCCTTAGTACATTGGTACTTATAATTTCCTTGAAAAATGACTTACTTCTGATACCACAGAGGGCTGGAAATTCACACATGATATGCTCAGCTGTTTCGTCTTCCTCAAGACAAAGTCGGCACTCCTGTAAGGTAGCCTCATCTTAGAATAAGTCAATTAAAAAAAAAATAAAAAAATTGTTTGCTTAGTGCGCTTAATGTGTAAGCCTCATTTTTAAAAAAATAATAATTCAAAGAACTAGTTCTTCTGTGCATTATTCTTCCGTTCTTTGTCTTTATTTTTAACTTGAACATCTCAACTGGTTCTTTTTAAAAGCATCATTCACCCCAAAGGCAAGGGAGTGCAACATTATAATAATTATGTAGAAGGCGATACGTAATAGGTATTTTATTAAGGTACACTGTACACAACTGATTCATGTGTGTAACGGAAAAAATGTAAAGCTTTATCTTAAACTGATTCCAATTCAAACGTCATCACAATTTACTAACAATACAGCGCGGATCAAAACTTGTATGATGGGAGTAAAATGTTGATGTATTGAAATGCAAAACTGTATACCTAAACGCGACCCATTTAGAGGGTATTGAAACTGTGAGTATCTGCATCGGAATTCTAGATATGATTAAGAAAATAACAAAGAAATTCGAAAAAGAGGAAATCGTGTGAATACAATACCAGTTTCGGATGGGTATACGTTTTTTTTTTATTTCGTTGCACCTTCCTAAATGCTTGTATGTACATACATAAATATAGTGTTGTAGTTGTTTCACTTTAGGAAGATACGTATTGCCTTTATTATGATTTACTAATTATTGGCTACGGTGAATGTTCGAGTGTAGCTAAGGAAATATGCTTTGATCATACAATTTTAATATGTTAATATGTACACTGAAAGTTCGTCATTTTTATATTTCCTGTGTTACAAAAATCAGCTACTCCCATATGTATTTTCATTTGTGTATATTTATTTAAAAATGGTTAAATCAGCTAAATAAATGAATAACATAGTATCTATGCCTTGTATCGACTGTTCATAGTCAAATAGGCAGAAACCGACAAATAAAAATAGCAATTTGATGAATTTTCTATTCATTTCCGGATAACTAAAGAATTTATACTGCAACCGTAAGGCCGATGTAGCACTGACGTAATTTTTACGTCAGCGTATGGTCCCAATGTCCGTGTAATATGTGCTGTCTCTGTTCTGTTGATTTCAGAGCTACATACTTACATATATGGCTTGCTACATGCCGTGTACTAGCACCTTAACAAGGTCTAAAAGATTCCTATTTTTTCCTGATTTCGAAGTCGGTCAGGTTCTTTACACAAAAGTATCGTCTCTTTTAGAAACAATATTTAACCGATTTGAAAGTAGGTATCCTTGAGTAACAGCCTTTCTTCCACATCACTGTTCTCATCAAATATTTATCAGCAGACCCAACACCAAGCAAACTACAGTGGAACTTCCATAAGTCGAACTCTCAAAATGAAAGACAATAAATTCGAGTTATAGAAACTTAAGAGTTATGGAGGCCAAAAGTTGGAAAGTTGAAAACGCAGAGTTCTCGATAAAGCTTCGAGTAATAGAGAAATTAGACTTAAAGAAGTTCGAGTTAAGGAAGTTTGACTGTATAGTCTATAATTATCAAACAAGCACAATATAAAATTACATTTTCAACAGAAATGCCATTTATTTCGAACTAATATGTCCATCTTTTCATTTCTGATAACAATGACCACTTACATGTCTACTGGCTTAATAGTTATAAATCTAGATAAAGCAAATGCAACAATGATTGTTGCGCAAACGAAACAAAAGGCAAAGAAATAAAACGACTCCTCGGTGAAAACGTCAGTAAAAGATGGAATTTCATGGTAGATCTGTTCGATTACCGCTAGTGTTCCGCGAATCTTTGTCATTTTTCTTCTATTCCAAAGAGTTTACTTCTTCTTGATGACTTTTCTAGTTGAACCGGCTTGTTGCTTTGCAGATTTTGTTTGTAATGGTGTACTTGAAATATCTTCAACAGGTGCAAGCGCTGAAACGTGCCTATTGCAAAGCTGCAACAGTTCTAAAGTGGTCAAGTTGTCACTTAGAATTCGGATTTCCTTTAATTTCGCTTGTTCTACAAGACACAACTTTTTGAATTCTTTCATTTGAATAGGAAAGAAGAATAAAACTTACCCTTTGCTGCATCAATTAGGGAAAATCTAACCTCAGATGGCTGCAAATTGCAAACCACTTCCGCTTTAACAATGCAATTTGGGTTGGTCTTAGCAATTGTCGGCGACGTCAAATGCACAAGAAATTCCCTAAAAAAAATTAAAGAGGTTTCCATTATTTTTTATTAACATTTTCATTCTAGATATTATCATCATCAATTGAATAGTTAGGGTAACGAAAAGCCGTCAAACTGACGCCCACACCGACGAAAATGTCAACGGAGCGTGAGCTGGCTCCTGGTGGGCCAGCTCAGCTCCACTCTCTACCTTCGTATCCCGATATTGGCGCAACTATTCAGATCAACAGTGCAGTTAGTATTATCGCTAAGGTGTACGGTAAGTACAAAAAAAAAACAAACCACAATTACTTGATTTTTCCCAAAAATCCTCTAGTTTTTCTAGCTATTCTTGCAATCAATACGCACTTTTTTAATGTGACTGTCATCCAAGTTAGAATGAGTGAATGAGTTTTTGCTTTTCTGCATTTATTACGCTTGCGCGAGATGTTCCCATATTTGTTTCTTAAAATAGTTCAGCCTATCCTACCCTTAACTTTTCTCCCAATTGTGCATGTGAGCGAAGGATGAATGGAGGCGAAATGTTATGAAAGCTGAATGGAACCGTCATACCTTGTAGATTTCACATGTTCGTTAAATGGATTGAATGAGACCGTGACACGTTTTACAGCCTTTAGGTTAACACTTTTGAGTTGTTTTGAAATTGCCGAAACAATTCCGCCAGAACGACGTAATGCACCACTATAATGAATAGACATTTTCTCGTGTACAATTATTTAACTATGTATTTTCCTTTTTTCCTTGAACTTTTTGACGTGCGAAAGAAAATTGACACTTGTGATGACAACCGAACCAAAGCATGAAGTTGGCAACGAGGAGAAGTTAGAGCATGTATATAAAGTTATGCCAAGTCTAAAAAAAATTTGTATTATTTAGATTTGTTTAATACGAATCGCATGCTGTTAATTTGATCATCTATGTTTTTTTTCCATTGAAGATCTATCTCAGCAAAGTAAAGTACACGCTTAATTAAGAAATTCAGACTGGATGAAGTGATAGATGTATTTGTTGTATGTCTCGACTTTTAGTGTAATTAAACGTTCTTCTAATAATCATAATTCCTCTAGCGCTCAGAGTTTATCTGCTGTAAAGTCACTTCTACTTGGAATAAAAACCTATAGCCTTAATTATTAGCGTATTATAGAGAGTGTAGAAAGTTATGCACTCCTTAAAATGCGTCTTAACACTAACATTTTATTTATAAAACTTTGGCGCTTTCCATTTTTTCTCTTTGTCTATATTAAAAAAAAAATAATAACCACAGGTTAAAAATATACATATATTTTTTCCAACCAAAAAACAATTTTTAAAAAAGGCTTAATACAAGTATAAATGCAAACAAATTTTGTTTTTTTTTTTTTTTGAGACTTAAGACATCTGTTTTAAAAAAACAATCAATAATTACAATGTATGTATCCTAAATATGTAAAAACTACTACTAAATGTCTATTGTTCAAATAATTCAAAACTTAAGAATGTAGAATGTAGAAAAAGTGTAGGTTTGCATATTCTCAAAATTATTATACTTTCTCAAAGTTGGTGTAAAAGGTTTGCTGCAAATGCTTTAAACAACAGTACATTATATCAAATGATGGATCACTCTGGCACGATTAGTCCATTGTTATACCAAGCCAAAATCGCCCTTTCGGTGTAGTGGCGGTGAATCTCAAATATAATCCGTTTCCTCTATCTATCTATCTAAAATTTATCTTATTGCTCTAATTTCATTCCTCTAGCATAGTATATTGGCACTTGTTGCGCCAACTATTTTTTTTATTATTATTAAAACTAATTATATAAATTAGTATATTTTTGCATTCACTATTAATTCAAAGGTCTGGCATCACTTTTAAATAGAACACCGCCATTTCCATAAGCAAATTCCAGCAGCTTATAAATGAATATCAAGGTGTGTACTCCCCACAACACACACACACTTGCAATACTTCGTATGGATAAGCAAAACTGCAATAACAAACCCACACACTCAATATAAAACACCCTCCACCAGAGCGAGATAAGCGAACACAATCGTCCAAACTATTCATCCCGTCTCGCTTTGTCGTCGCCAGCAAATGCTGAAAACTGCTGAAAAGAAAAATTCTTTTTTCTCATAATGTACGGAATTCAGAGTTAACGAAGAGAGAAAAACACGAAACAAAAATCGAATAAAAAACTAGTAAAACTCGATAAATTTTACTCATTTGTGATTCAATTAGTTTTACCAAATAATTCTGTGCCTAAATTAAGTGTTCTTTAGTGGAATTTTTTTACCCAAAGCTACAAAAAAGTGATCCCAGCAAAAAAAAGGCTGACATAAAAATATAGGGAAAAAAACGCGACTTGTGACACAAAAAAATGTTTCCAGTCGGACAACGTAAGTGGCTGCTGAATTTTTTTTTCATTCCAAATTCCCAACTGGTTTTCAATACATATTCTGTGAGTTCCTATGCCATTGTTAGATGTGTGGAAATGCATTTTTA
Organism: Cheilosia soror; assembly: GCA_949372485.1. Taxonomy (NCBI): domain Eukaryota; kingdom Metazoa; phylum Arthropoda; class Insecta; order Diptera; family Syrphidae; genus Cheilosia; species Cheilosia soror. The sequence goes on from OX443561.1 coordinate 83,085,159, forward strand.
ACAATGGTTACTAGTTTCGATTAAAATTCAGGACGAGTTCTATGGAATCTGTTAAATTTCTATCTATAATCTTCAAACGCAATGAACCTTGAGACTCCGCTGAGCAGTAGCAGCATAGCAAGCAGACCCACTCGAAAGAAGAAAATCCATGCTGTTTGCTGTTTCATTTACTCTAATGGCACCACGGATTGCTCTAATTCGTATTCGTCGTGTCGTTGCTGTCTTTCTTTGGGAACATTTAATGGAGGTTTTTTTTTTTCTGTGGCGCTTCTGCTTAGCTGAGGTGCACTGCACCTTTGCTCAATGTGAGGCACCAGGTACTAGAGAAGAGGGGACGTGCAAGCAGCCAGACAGGTTTCAAATGGCCAGAAAAGAGGGTGCATTAGAGAATTAGCAAGAACAGCAGCAGCGAGCATTTTTGTCTCTTCGAACTGAGTTATAATCCGTACACAAAGTGGTTTTTGGTTGTTGCCTTTAAATAATGCCAGATTGCCAGCAACTCGGCTGGAATGTGCTTCGTATATAACCTTACCACTTTTCTGTTTTTTTTTTTTTTTGTCCATATTCAGGGTAGAAGCCTCATAGATGATGGAGGAATCTAGGTCAATGACCGTAACTCAATTTGAAATGCGACATTTAGCGTGTTATTGCGCAAATCATTAAATATAAAAAGCGTCGAGGGTACAAAAATGGCTGAACTGAGAGCATTGTGCTTTATGTTTGCCTTTTTCCCATAACAAATTAAATTATTATTTTGTTCCAATGTATTTCCTAATCAGCAAAAACACTCGATTTTCGTTGTCTTCTCGTGTGGAGGGGTGAAAGGGCATGCATTTTTGATCTACATTCGACCACCATATGGAACGTGTATGTAGGTACATACATATTGCGAGGGAATTTTGTTGATGTTGTTTCATTTCATGTCCTCAATATGTAATACAAAATAGAACAATGTACACTAAGCAATCGGACTTTTTCTGTTTGTTTTGTTTGTGAATGCCTAACCCAATTGGCATTTAAGAACAAAACCTGCAACAATATTGTATTGCTCAATCAATTACATTTAATGTAAAATGTAAAAGTAAAATTTGTTTACATTGCAGAAGTAGCACAATGGTTTGGGTATTACTTTTCCTATGATGTGTATAGGTTTATTGTTGCATAGGTTGAACTGTAGGTATACGTACAACGTCTCACATTCAAAACTGTTTAGTTTATGCTGACTGCATCAGAGTATGATTGTCATCACAGGAGGAGGGAATCGATCTATGTAGACTACGTTAACTATACATAATTACAAAGTCGTTAATTTATTTCCGTTATGGTATTTAGATTGCAATTTAATTATTTCATTAATATTCACACCTTTACATTGTAGGTACTATAGGATAATAAACACCGTATTTTTTAAGAATATGTACGACACCATGGAAGTCCTTGATTCTTAAAAATCGTCCCTGGAATACCGTGGCATTACATGTGTATTCACAAAACTTTATCCTTTGAAAGATTTGATCATTATCGATATGATTTATGTTCAACCCCAATTATCACTGCCCACCTCTCAGGGGAAAGTCAGTTGAAACATAAAACCTCTGTGAGAAATTTTCTTCCTTTTCGATTCGCCTTACGACCTACAATGTAACAATGCCCTAACATTCGTTCCAAAGTAAAACTCACAAATCAATCGTTTTAATAAGCTGGTCCTATGATCCTATATAGACCTGTTGCGTTACTTTTTTTTAATTAGGTAATAGGTATGTAGCTAAATATGCCTTTTTCCTTTTCGTTTTGAATTGATGTGCAAACATGTTTATAATGTGAATCCCTAGAGAAATAAAACACTGTAGATAACTACATAATGTATTGACATACAATGACCTATTCGGTAAATTGAGCATTTCAGTCATTGAACTGAGTACGGTTTGGTAATTCTGCTCGCGTGATACATGTTAAAGGAAACCCTAGTTTGTGTGCAAGTACATACACCAATTTGTCTGGAAAGAACAAGGGGTCACTGCAAACCTGTTGTACCCATGTTTTGTAAATTTTATTACTAATGGCTAAAAGGTAACTTTCAGGAGTGAAAGGGCAAATCATAGCCAAATACATTATGATGATTCAGCAGCAGGTACCTACTCAACAGAATTGTTGAAGTGTTTATTTAGTTTATCTACAACCAATGCATGGAAGTAAAAATAGAACATTAACACCCCTCACCAGCGGTAAGGAGTGCCCTTCGCTTCAATTGCAATCGATATAGTAAGCTAAATAAATACATAGCAAGTTGCTAGTTTGTACATAGTTACTAGAAGACAAATATTTCATTTGCTAGTCTGTTAGTAACGTTGCAAACTTAAAACTGACAGCAGTTCGGTACTCGCTTTTATAAGAACAAGTCCTTAGGTATAATAAAATAGAAAACTATAAGTCTGCAAATCATTCAACACGTGTAGAAATTCCCACGTACCACAACAAAAGTTTTTCTATAAAGTACTATATATACATATGTACGTACGTATATCGAAGAGAACAGATACCTAAATTTGCAGCATATTTAAGTAAACGGTATACCAAGACAGCTTTCATATTATAGCAAACAGCATAAATAATTTGTTGTTACTCCCAAAGTTTGCGTATTTTGTACATACATATTACGTGACCCAATTATGAACACGTTTTTCTGTTCCAATTTGCCTTATTAATAATTTCTCTGTATTTATGAGTGAGCTCGATAATTTTCAGTTGTTTGTTTATTCGCTAGTAAGGGAAAACAATATGAAGGGGAGAAGGTGTAGCGTATACCCAAGACTGATTTCGGTGGCGCAACAGTCCGGAGTGGATCTGGGCATAAAACAATCTGCCTGTTCATACAGCGATGAACTATCTCCAATTGTGAACTCTTAGTTGTTTTAGGCCGCCTTTCATTAATTGTGCGCGACATCGCGATATCTATCTACTGTATTGTACCTACAGGTCGTTGTCGAAAAAACTGCCAGAGAGTTGGTGTGTAACAGTTCAACGACTGATTTCGCTATACATACAGTTTATTGTTAAATAAGCAAAGCCCTTCATCAACACAAACGGAAAATCACACGAAGAATTTTGTGTTCAAAACAACCAAGGATATCGTATTCTACCTTCGCTAACATCAGTGCCTCTGCAATATAGAGAAAAGTGTCTCATAAGTGTTTCTAAACAACGCGTTACAAGTGTATTGAGCAACAGAAAAAATATTACGGAGACTAATTCCACCACTTGAGGTTTTTATACAAATGTTGCTCGCAGTTTATGGATCAAAAAGGGCGCGAACGTACATATGCTACAGAACTCCTCAAATGCTCCCCCTCTAGGTACATTTGTTCTCAAAAAATAAATAAATAGGTGGCGCAACAGGTCATAGAACCCAAATCCTAGCTTCTCACAACCATTCGTTTAGGGTGTGTTTTTTTTTTTTTTTTTTTTTTGGGACGAATGCAATCGACCTACAATTTTATGCCGATTCCGAACGGCTTAATTGAGAAGCTTTTTCAGTACAGGCTTTCCGCACACGGCTCGTATTATAGTTTCGTCGCAATGACAAGGCAACGGATTTTTTAGAGTACATAATAGAAAAAGTAATACTAATACTGAGCCACTGACATTTGGTGTCAACATAATAAAAAAATAAGATTCATGTGGGACCCTGGCCTAGCTGCTCACAACCATTCATTTGAATGGGTTTTGGTATAAATGGAAGGAACTTACTATTTTATGCCTCATCCGTCATCCGAACGACTTAGTTAGTTAGTTAGTTTGAAGTGGTGAGAAAGAGCCAGGTGAGCCTAGCAGTATCACAGTATTCTAAATGTTTCCATCAGAACCATGACTGCTGGAAAGTGGTGCATTGTTCTAGTTCGTCTGCTGCACAGTTCCCTGGAATGTCACGGTGACCAGGAACCCAGGGTGAGATCCGAACGACTTAGTTTATAAGCTTTCTCAAGACACTTGTAATCTCAGATGCTTGTCAAACGTTCGCGAAATGTGGCGCAGTGGATTTTGTGTTTTGCCGGTAGGTAAACCTCTAACCTTTTGAAAAGCTCTGAGGCAAACAACTAAATATCTGCGCTCAATTCCAGCAAACAGTACCAGGGTAAGCTTGAACTGATTCCAGAGAAATTTCGACTTTTCAGTACTAATTGTAATTGAGGCGATAGCCTTGGTGGCTGCTTGGTTGCCAACGAGTGTATGAGATTTGAATTTCAGATGCACCAAAAACTTCATTGCACCTACTAGACAGAATCCAAAAGCGCGCGATAAAACTTATAGGTGATAGAAATAAAGCGAAGTCTATTGACCCGCTCGAACATCGCAGAAATGTTTCTTGCCTTTCCTTATTTTATCGATATTTTCACCACCGATGCTCTGATGAAATAGCTAACTGCATTCCGCCCCTTCAACAATTCTTTCGCAACACCCGTCACACATCGAATGCACATGAGTTTACCCTTAAGCCTACCTTCGGACGTACTGTAAAATATAGAGATTCTTTTGTAAGTCGAACAACACGCATGTGGAATGCATTGCCTCACACGGTTTTCCCCTCTCATTACAACCCTCAATTGTTTAAAACCAATGTGCACCAGTACCTCTTCTCTATCCTCCCTATTAACCCTTCCACTCGTGCTGTGCATTAGCATTATAAGGGAACAAAAACCCCTTGAGCACTAGTGAATTATAAAAAAAAAAAAAAAAACGAAGATAGTAATTGTTCCAAAATTAAGTCCATGTCCACGTTGTTTACGTTTTTGTTCTGGTCCCACGTACCAAATTATTTATCTCTTCGTCGAGCAGCGAAGATGATGGCCAATTCTCCCAGAAATAGTTTGCACGATACAGATACATTATGTATTTCAATTTCAAAAATAAATTATTACATAATTATTCTCGTCACTTGATTTCAGAACCGAACTGTCGAAACAGAAATAAAAAATAAAAAAGTTCTGAAGTTTGACATAAAACCCCAAGTTTGCTTTATAATGTCGTTTTCCATTGGGCAAAAAGAAGCGTCCGGAATCAAGAAAAACACTTCTGAAACCGTTCCATTGGCGCAAAAAATACTCTTCTGTTGATTCTGAGGAGAGAAATTCGCTTCTCGATTTGAAGTCAGAATCCACTCAAGAAGCACTAACACAAGTGCATTTTATGTATTTTATGCAAGCCAGCTGGCAGCAGCCATACAATAATTTTTGACGTTTCACCAATGTGTGCGTGTAGTCGCCCAGAAGCAGTTTTCTTGTTCCATTTCCGAATGAGTGAATCCCCGAGTCAAACCAATGGAAAACGACATTAATCAACTCTTGGCTTTCAACTTCGAGTGAAAAAAAAAACAATTTCTCAAGTTGACAATAAAAATCCCAAAGTTGTGTTCAACTTGGAACTCTATACTCCATTTTCGAACTGTCTGTATAGATTAATTAAATTTAAGTTTCTAGTCACTCGTCTCGTCGTACTTCAAAATATTTTGTGAAAATCATTTTTCGGAGTACATACTATATAACATATTCCGTTTTGGGGATTACAAGAATAAGATCGCGGATACAAGCTGCCGAAATGAGATTTCTCCGTAGTATTGCTGGTGTGACCCGTAGAGATCGCATCAGAAATACAAGAATTCGTGAGGAACTCAATGTGGAGCAGCTACTTCTCCGGACGGAGCGATCCATGCTTCGGTGGTTTGGTCAGGATTCCACGACGTGCTATGGAATCCGTACCATCAGGCAGGCGTCCTCTAGGTAGACCTAGGATGAGATGGTTAGATCAAGTCCATAATCTCTCCTATACCCGTATGGGGATTGCCCTTGATGATTTAGAGTCGATGGCGGAGAATCGAGAGCTATGGAGGGTCCACTTGAGCAACCTTCACCCGCGACCCACTTAATGGACAAGCGGACTATTGAAAGTAAAATGAAATGAAAATGAAAGTTATCCTGATAGAGTAAGCATAATTTTTCTATGGCCATAAGGTCTCGCAGACCAATCGCTATCTGCTGTTTATAATTTGCAAAAGTCTACAGAGGTTTGTTTGTGGAAATTGATATCTTACTATTTATTGGTATGAAAGGGAAATTACCACTGCTGGGTCTGTTATATTGACGTATTTACTATGATTAGCTTATATTGCTATTGTTATTGATATTGAACCCTAAATCTAACCCTAAATCTCCACGTTGTAATTCGGCTTACTAGTAAATGTTGCAGGGATTGGTTTCATAAAAAGTCTTAGAATCTCACACAAAAAATGAAAACCAGGTGATGTCCTAAAACCTAAACACATAATAAAATAAATAAACCAACTTTACAAACTCTTTAACGGGTACAAACATTTTTTTTATTTTTCTTCACAACAATAACCAATTGGCTATGGACTTGTTGTATATATGATTTTTTTTTATTTTATTTTCTTATTTTTTATTTCTATAGAATCACAATGGACTTCTTCGCCCCCGCGGCCACAGAGCCCATCTACTCAGCCGCAGACTAGCTTCGATACACTTACATGTAAAATATATATAAAGAAAAAGCAATTTTAAATTCCAAATTATTACCATTATTATTTTTTCATGACATTGATTAACAAAGTTTTTGATTTTATTTCTAATTACTACTTACTAATTGGCTTGGCTTGATTAAATTATTTGTAATAGCTTTTTGTTGAATTTGTTTGTAGTTACAACATATAAATTCACTGATTGGATAAATTGAATTGGTGTGTGGAGATGTGTTTTTATTATGTTTGTTTTTGTAGTTTCTTTTTGGTTAAGAAAAAAAAGAAAAGTGTTTTGTTTATCTTTGACTATTAACAGTGAATTTCCGAATCTTTTGGGTAGAAGTCTCGTTTTTTGACTGTAGTATTTGAAAACCTTGAAATATTGAGTGGAGTTTTTGAATTCTATTGTGTGTAATAAAATTTTGTCTGTATAAACCATGCAAACTCAGTTGAAAAATGTTGAACTGATGTTTAGTTTCTCATTTCTTGTGAAGAATCACCCATATTCCAGTTGTCGTTTGTCGTAAACGAAAACGACTAGGATTTAATTTCGTTTTTTAAGTCGTTGTTTGTAACTTTTTTGAGACAAACGATTTAAAATATAAGTCAACACATTGAAAAAGAAAAAAAATCGTTTACAATATTTGAAAGAAAAATCTGAATACGACAAACGCCAAAAGGAATAAGGGTGAATAACATTCACAGCTGATACTTATCATGGATTCATTTTTAACTAATAATAAGCGTGTTTTATTAAACATCTAAAGAGTAGAGTAAAGTAGAATTTTCAGCACGCCATGTAATAGCTACAACTATATACAGCATGGAAAGTGTCTAGCAGAGTGTAGTTGTTCAAATTGCTTACTGAATATTTTACTTTACTTTTCTTTGCTGAGATAGATGTTCAATGAAACACATTTTCGTGCTAATGATAATCAACAAAGAAATACATACTTATAAGGTGTTTTTTTAGAGGCTTGGTTTTTAAACTAGCAACACTGTTCCTACAGATTGTCAATTCGACAGTTGAGAGTTGATTTGCTCTCGATTCTCCGCCATCGACTCTAAAGAATCGGAGAATCGAGAGCTATGCAGGGTCCACTTGAGTAACCTACACCCGCGACCCACTTAATGGACAAGCGGACCATTGAAAATGATGATGATGATGAGAGTTGATTTGTCGTTAGTACGTTTTGTCATTTTACGATAAGGGTATTCACTTAATCTGATAAATTTATGCAGCTCGTAAATGTAAAAAAAAGGCCTGCGGAAATGTAATTGCGTAAATCGCCTAAGACCTTCCGCACACGACTCGTATCGTCATCGTAGTGTATGCGGCGCGTAACGACAGGCAGACGATTTGTTGCCGCACACTTGTATTTAAATAGAAAACAGCACACGAATCGTCGCAGCATGCATGCTACATGACGACTGTCGCCGAGCAATGTCGGCCGCTTATCGTATTTGTACGAGTACGCTTGGAGTTTGTTTACATTTTTCAATGCCTACGTATATTATTTAAAAAAAAATGTCAGGCGACATTTTTACCCTTTGTATTTTTGCGTCGTGTGCGGTTTAATACGCCTATCGTTATCGTAGCTGCACGGCAAATTCATGATGTGACGATGACGATACGCATACGAGTCGTGTGCGGAAGGCCTAAATCGACAAACAATTCATACGAGTGTTTGACATTTGTGACTTGCGTAACTTTCAGCGGTTGATTTCTGAGTCTAAATCGTCGCGAAAAATTATAAAGTCTGTGTAAACTATTCTTCATACAAAATCTGACAGTTCATTTGAGGTTGGTAAATTTCTTCATTTTACGCAGTTTATGAGGCTTTTACACGTTTAAGTAAATACCTTTGATTAAAGCCGGGTCGAGATCACATAAAATAAAAACGATCAAACGGAATCGTTTTCACTAAAGCTGTCTCAATCATATCTGTGACAATAGACAGAGACTGCTAGGTATCGAAACGATGTCGTTCGATCGTTTTCATTTTACGTGATCGGGGGCGACAACAACGCGTACAAATTGTTCAAACTTACTTTGAACCATGGTTTGGTTCGCAAAAATGATCGTCCATCTCAGCAAATTATTCAGAACACAATAAATCGTTTTCGCACCACGTACACTCAGTGGATAACACTCATCTTCAAAGACGACAAACAGTGTGAACAGAAGAAGTGTAGAAGCGTTCGATTGGCACTCAACTGACAGTTCTTCTACTGAAAAGAAGAGAAATTTGCTTCTGGATTTGAATTCAGAATCCGAAAACGACATAACTAACAACTTATAGACAACCACCGCCATCTTTGTTGTGTTTTGACAGACAACTTTTCTATCGAGGTTGTGAATGACAATTCGGACAATACTGGGGTGGCAGCACGTAACTTGATACAATTATCGTCCATTTTACGGTCGACATAATCGTCCCGATAAATCGTTTTCGCACCACGTACACTCAGTGGATAACACGCATCTCCAAAGACGACAAACAGTGCGAACAGAAGAAGTGTACAGCAATTGGAGCTATGTCCATCCACTTTGTGGAAGATTTTCTGACTTCTTCGTTTCTCAGTTGAATGGCATTGACGTGACAGAGCTTTATGCCCCTATTGTAGAACACAACTCAACTGAATTGATTTGAGTTGTCTTCAATTCATCTCAACTTTCACACAACCCAAACTAACTTATAGACAACCACCGCCATCTTTGTGTGTTTGTTGTGGACGATTTGGAAGTCAACATGTGTGTCATTGCCCAGTTGCTCGATAAAGTTGTCGAAAATTGGACGATTCCGCTTCGTTCGAACTAGCCGTGGCCCGCATATGCCCAAAATAATTTTTTAACAGTAATTGCATAAAATTATCTATTGAATAAAGTTAATTTCATAGACAGAGCCTTAATTCTCCACACGAGCCCTTAAAGTCGTTAAATCTTCTTTTTCATGCTCCATCTATACAAACTGGTCAAAATATCACCCGCAGAATCTTTCTCTCAATGTCCTAAAACATTCACATCCGCTTACATCCATCCTTCTATATCATACAGCAAAAACATGATAATTTGTGTATGTACTGTGTCCTATGAGAAAAGGTTTTGTTACTGATTCATTGCTTGGCTTCTGTTTCAATATTTTTTTGCGAGGTAATAGTAGAGCCCATGTGGATTAAGTATTACTCCGTCACACAACAAATGTGAAATAGCATCCACGGATATAATAAAATTATCCAGAAGCTGTTTTACAAATCCACAGAACACATGTGAATTGTAATTTTGTAATTTGTCACTTTGCTTAGTTCCTGTAACTTGCTTGTCTCTCTCTGCATGGCATTTACATTTAAATGTGTCTGCATCAGTATTTCAAGTTAAAAAAACATTTTTGTCTATCTATCGCTAGCGAGTCGCGTGATATCTAGTTACAGCAAGGCAATACTAAAGCGATTGGCACTATAATTGGAAATATGGTCCACATTCTTCGCCTGACGCAGTCTAAAAACGCCAAACAACACTTTCTATTGGCGAACCTCTCTGTGTAGCGAAATGCTAGTTTATGTTTAGTTTGGCTTTCCACTAGTAGACGACAACAGTTTTTTTTTTTACTTCTCCATACAAACTGACAACGTATTATTTGAACTTCTCTTAAGGTGGGTTTCCACATGTCGGTTGATTAACAAATTTTCACAGCCCTTGCGTTTATGTCATTGAACGACACCAACGTCAGTTCATTTCCACTTATGCCAATTATTGGCAAAAAATCGTTTTATGAACTCGATTTCTCTGTCAATTATAGACAAAGTGACATTTTGTTTGACAATTCAGCTATTTCCAGTGGTTTCTTTATCAGTTATTGGCAAACACTGTTAGTCAATTCATTGACAAGCAATTTTTCGCTATTTCCACTTGCCAATTGTTTAAGTGGCATAAAAATATGTACGTCAATTGGAAACCCAGCATTAGGTTGTACCAATTTTTAGGAATGGTACATTTGGTACATTTCCCATGTAATCCCACATGATTGGCTTAAGCTAGATTACTCCAATGCAATTCTAATATGGTTCTCTCTTTATTATGCTTGCTTCTTCAGTATGAATTTTTTAATAAATGAACAATGTTGTTGTGCATGCGCTCTAAATTATTCTGATTGAGCTTTAAAAAAAAATCATGACATCTCATTAAACATCTAATAATAATAAAAAAAAATACAAATTGGCTGACAATTTCAAAATTTTAAGTGCGGCGCAATAAATTCAACTGACTTGGTTGGTTTATAGTTTTTTCTTTATTTTTTCAGTGAGTTCTTTATATAGTTTTGTGTATCCTTTTTGCGATTGTTGTAAAACTCATGTAAAGAAAGATGTAAAATTTTGAAATAACTCATGTTGTATCATGTCACTTCACACACGCTCACTTTTGAATTGTTTCCTTTCCTAATTTGTGTTGTATTCGTTTTCCCTCTCTTTCTCTCCCTCTAATGCATTGTCTTTATAAATAATATATTTATGTACATTGTTTTTAATTTTTTTTTACGACAATACAGCACCACCAGCACCAGGTTCATCAGTGAATCCAACTTCAGTGACCAGCCCCAGTGCCCAAAATGTACCAGGTGCTGCAGCTGGAGCAGTGGCATCTGCCCTGGGTGCCAGTGTTACTACCACAACGCCAACACAACCAGAACTGCCAGTATTTACATGTCCACGTCGTCCGAACTTGGGTCGGGAAGGACGGCCCATTGTATTGCGGGCGAATCATTTTCAGGTGACAATGCCTCGTGGATACGTCCACCACTACGATATCAATATACAACCGGACAAGTGTCCACGTAAAGTTAACCGAGAGATCATAGAGACTATGGTTCATGCGTATAGTAAGATATTTGGTGTATTGAAGCCGGTATTTGATGGGCGAAACAATTTATACACACGCGATCCATTGCCTATTGGCAATGATCGCTTGGAATTGGAAGTAACACTGCCGGGGGAGGGTAAAGATCGAATATTCCGCGTGACAATCAAGTGGATGGCACAGGTGTCGTTGTTTAACCTGGAAGAGGCTTTGGAGGGACGAACACGTCAAATACCCTATGATGCAATTTTGGCTTTGGACGTTGTAATGCGCCATCTGCCGAGTATGACTTATACGCCGGTGGGACGGAGTTTTTTCAGCTCGCCAGATGGATACTACCATCCATTGGGTGGAGGTAGAGAAGTGTGGTTTGGTTTCCATCAGAGTGTACGTCCGTCGCAGTGGAAAATGATGTTGAATATTGACGGTAAGTACTCGCTGATCGTTCGATCACTACATTTGAAGTTATTAATTCTGTTGTTCGTGGTTTTGTAGTTTCTGCAACGGCATTCTACAAAGCTCAGCCTGTTATTGATTTTATGTGTGAAGTGCTCGATATTAGAGACATTAATGAACAGCGAAAGCCGCTCACCGATTCGCAACGAGTCAAGTTCACTAAAGAGATTAAAGGGCTCAAGATCGAAATTACTCACTGTGGCCAAATGAGACGCAAGTATCGTGTCTGCAATGTTACCCGAAGACCTGCTCAAATGCAATCGTAAGTAGATAAAATTTTCGTAGTCAAAACCCTTGTTCCTGTTTTTTTCTAAAATATTTTTTTATTTGCAGTTTCCCTCTTCAGCTAGAGAATGGCCAAACTGTCGAATGTACTGTTGCCAAGTACTTCCTCGATAAGTACCGCATGAAGCTTCGTTATCCACATTTACCCTGTTTGCAAGTCGGTCAGGAGCACAAACACACTTACCTCCCACTCGAGGTGTGCAACATTGTCGCAGGCCAGCGATGCATTAAGAAGCTGACAGATATGCAAACATCCACAATGATCAAAGCTACAGCAAGATCAGCACCAGATCGTGAACGGGAAATTAACAATTTAGTTAAGCGTGCCGACTTTAATAACGACTCGTATGTGCAAGAGTTTGGTTTGACTATATCGAATTCAATGATGGAGGTCCGCGGTCGAGTTCTTCCGCCGCCAAAGCTCCAATACGGTGGACGTGTATCGAGTATGAGTGGCCAAGTAAGTGTATTCATGAATACAATGAATTAGTGCTTCTAACACATCCTCCCCAGCAATTATTTCCTCCACAGAACAAGGTGAGTTTAGCATCGCCAAATCAAGGTGTCTGGGATATGCGCGGCAAACAGTTCTTTACCGGCGTGGAAATACGTGTATGGGCCATTGCTTGCTTTGCTCCACAAAGGACAGTGCGCGAGGATGCATTGCGCAACTTTACCCAGCAGCTACAGAAAATCTCGAATGACGCCGGTATGCCAATCATTGGGCAGCCTTGCTTTTGCAAGTATGCCACAGGGCCAGACCAAGTCGAGCCAATGTTCAAGTATCTAAAGAATTCATTTAATAATCTACAATTGGTGGTTGTAGTGTTGCCAGGAAAGACACCTGTATACGGTATGTAATAAACGACTCACTTAACCCACATATTACAGCCAATGACTCCATTTACAGCTGAAGTGAAACGCGTAGGCGACACAGTCCTCGGAATGGCAACTCAATGCGTCCAAGCGAAGAATGTGAACAAAACTTCACCACAGACACTCTCCAATTTGTGTCTGAAGATCAATGTCAAACTCGGTGGCATTAATTCCATTCTAGTCCCATCGATACGGCCCAAGGTTTTCAACGAACCCGTTATTTTCTTGGGCGCCGATGTAACACACCCACCAGCCGGTGACAATAAGAAGCCATCTATAGCAGCTGTTGTCGGATCCATGGATGCACATCCGTCACGCTATGCGGCCACAGTTCGAGTGCAACAACATCGTCAGGAGATTATTCAGGAGCTCAGCAGTATGGTACGTGAGCTGTTGATAATGTTTTACAAATCCACCGGTGGTTATAAACCACATCGTATCATTCTTTATCGTGATGGTGTATCGGAAGGACAATTCCCACACGTGTTGCAGCATGAATTGACAGCGATTCGTGAAGCTTGCATAAAGTTAGAAGCTGAATATCGACCGGGTATTACGTTTATTGTGGTTCAGAAAAGACATCACACGAGACTGTTTTGCGCCGAGAAGAAGGAACAAAGTGGTAAATCAGGAAATATCCCAGCTGGAACGACGGTGGATGTTGGCATTACACACCCTACAGAGTTTGATTTCTATTTGTGCAGTCATCAGGGAATCCAGGTGGGTTTTTAGTGCTAATTTTTGTTTGTAATTAAGCCTGTGTTAAATTTATTATTCGGAGTCAGATTTAACTTGGTAAATTATCCCACTGTCTCTATTCAATGGGTTTTTTGAAGCCTCCCATTATCCTTTGTTATCATCGTGCATACAGCATACCTATACCCTTCATGGCATAAAAAAAGAGAGGCAGCTCCATAATTAGTGTGTTCGACTATTAATCGATGCATCGAACCATCCTACACCTTAAATTTGTCTTCTCGTGTCTGTCAAACATACTCAACTGTCCTAAGAAAGCATCTTAATTCGGCGTTTCCAAACGCCATATAATTGTAGGTCCCTTTCATTCGCGCTGAATATAAAAAATACAAACAAAAATGCTTTCGTGGAGTGGGGCTGTTCAGTATATTGACCTGTTGCGCCAACTGTTTGCGTTTGATACATGGCAGAACAGACTTGGTTGATAAGTAAGGTGCCATGCCCTTTTATTTTTGAATGATATCAATAGACCTGATCTTCCATTTTATTTCTCACCACATACATCGGTTAACTGTGTTGTCAAAAGCTGAGCTTATCATCAAATATAATAAACCTTAAACAACGTCACTTAATATGCGTCACTGGTATTTATTCCATAACTGATGATTAGGTGGATTGAAGCGAAAGGAACGGATCTTCTCAGATTTGTTTAGCCATTGGCATACCGCATACTATACATGGACTGCTAGCAGCTAATTTTTCGTTGAAGCAAACAGAAGCAGTAGCACTTTTGGTGCACGATGGAGAGAAGACACTTAAAATGTCATCGAACAGTTCATGCGATTTTGTTTTAGTGCTAAGTATACCATCTGTTGTAGAAAGTTCAAAATAATTTATATAAATCGTTATTTTGCGCAATTGCAATGTTTCTACAATGGATGATACTATAGCAATGGCGCGCCGAGGTTCCATCCTTTCGCCGTACTGTACCAAAAGGACTAGTGCTTATGATTGCTTAATTTTTCCTCGCAGGTTTGTATGAAACTGACATTTCACTACCAGTCCATGTTTAAGTATGTCAATGGGCTTAGCATTTGGCTTAAATTCTTTCTTATCCTTATTTTTAAATTTGTTGATTCAACATTTCGAAGACAGAGAGTTCCTTACGAACCATAAACGATCTCCTCAACAAATTCTTTTATCAGCCGAAATCCGGTACCGCATATGTAAACGAATTTGTTACGGAATTTGTTTTTGTATTGCACATGAAATCCAGCTGAGTAGTTACTTGAAATATTGCTCACAGACGGATGCATAAATTCGACGCCAATGATTGCTTTAAATGCTTTCATCTGACGGACAGAAATCTTCATCAGAAATCAAATTTGATTTTTGGTTTGTTTTTATAGCTTGAAGAGCTAATTTTTATTTTTAATAAGTATTCTAGCCATAAAGTGTCTAAACAGTAAATAATAAGACTTCTTACCATATATTCATTATTATTTTCTAGGGAACAAGTCGACCCTCACACTATCACGTCCTTTGGGATGACAATCATTTTGACTCGGACGAATTACAGTGTCTGACATATCAACTGTGCCACACATACGTACGATGCACGCGTTCTGTATCAATTCCAGCGCCAGCGTACTACGCTCATTTGGTCGCGTTTAGAGCAAGGTAAGGCCCCCCAACGATTAGAGCTTGTAAAATCTGTTCCAATTCTGGATTTGGGACGGACTATTAACATAAATCTCGTTCAGTTTCGAATCCTGTAGCCCTTCTTAGTGTAATAACAAAAATACTGGTTGTTTCACAAAGAATGTTGTTACTAAGCGCCGAAATTGAACGTATATGTACATGTACAAGCTCTGCAGCTGCATCTGCAACTTTTTGTGTTCTGTGTCTGCTGGAAAACGAAACAACTTACAAGGCAATCTCGTTTGTTGTTTTCCAACTTACATAGAACAGTAAAAAAGGATGCAAACCCACTTAATAAATCATTACATGCAAATTCGTTTCTCTTGCAGATATCATTTGGTTGAAAAAGAACACGACTCTGGAGAGGGATCGCATCAAAGTGGCTGCTCTGAAGATCGCACCCCTGGCGCTATGGCGAGAGCGATTACCGTGCATGCTGATACCAAAAAAGTTATGTATTTCGCCTAAGTTTCCCATAAACACACACACACAACGCACGACCACAACAAGTGGAGTGTAACGCTCAGAAACGTAGGTTTGCCCCCTGCAAAACAAGGATTGTATGTACCAAAATCTTATTAGTCGTAAGTCTATAGGTCTGTATACAGATAATCAACGAGTTATACTTTGGCACAATCAAAACGTATCTAGTTAAGAAAGAGCCGCAATATTGAGTGACAAATGAAAACTCCCTATGGAATAGTAGTAATTAATTATGAACGTATAGCTTTAAGTCGCTTAAAAACTCATTTTTGCGCGGCACCATAACAATTTTTTTTTTAATTTTTTTAATTTGTTCAAAAGTAGGTTCTTTTTTTTACAATTATTGATTCAAACAAAAGAAAACCGCTTCCAAGAATATTTAGTTACACACACCATTTAGTAGTTTTGTACCTGGCAACTTATATCTAAATATTTTTCTCTTAACCAAACAAAGTCTTCATCAGCTATACATTTTCTTAAAAAAATATATATATATTTATTGATTGCCAATTTATTCTATAATGTTACATTCGAAACTATGCTAAATTATTTTATTTTATTTAAAACAATAAGTATCGAGCATTTACTTAGCAGTGCAGCAGCGAGGAGAAGAAATCACTTCAAAAAAAAAAAAAAATATATTGTAATCGGGGGGAACACACTAACTCAAAAGTCTAAGAGGATAAAAAAAACACACAAAGACCTTAACATCTTTCTTAAACTTGTGGGTTAAAAAAAAAAACAAAAGATTATGATTTGGGCAGGGGATCAAATATCACGTTATATTGTTTTTATTTCAATGCAAGGGATTTACAATTTAAACAGATTACTAAAACATTATTTATACATATATATTGTAATAAATTATACATATTATTTGAGGCATATGCTATTATAGTTATTTTTATTTTTTCTTTTCTTATAATTAAGTTGAAAGTTGTATATTATTCTTTTATTTGTGTATAGGTGAAAACATTTTGATTTTAATTACATACATATTTGGCAATCATTTTTCAACAAAAAAAAAAACTTGTTAAACATTGTAGACAAAGGAACCAAGAAAAAAAAAGAACAGACAAACAAACAGTAATTGTGGTAATCTCCAAGTGGTGAATTGTGATTTCATTAATTAAATATACAGTTTGGCTGACAACTTAAAGTTATAAGTGGGACCACATTTTTGACCAGTGATTCGATTGCATATTCTTTTTACTGATATGTGATACGACTTGAGAATGGGTATGATGAATTCTTCTGAAATCGTACACTTCTCTAAAGAAGAATTTGTACCGCATCCATGAACGAGCATAAGTTGAAGAAATTGTTCTGGAGCCGAATCGTCTCATCCGTGAACGAACAATTCGTGACGGAATTTGTTTTTGTTTCGTGAGTAAAATGCAGCGATTCCAGCAGTGATTTTACACAGGAAACAAAAATAAACTCAGTCGCGCATTGCTTGTTCCCGAATCAAACAGTTTGGCCCACGAGTAAGATCAAGATAATCGATCACTCACACGATTCTACTCTTTCTTCGTCTCATAATTTTTTTATTCCCTTGTTTACTTCCTTCTTTTACAGTCTTTGTTGTTTTTATATTAATTGTAAAAGAAACAGTATCCTCTAGGTGTCCGCCATTTTAGTTTTTGACAAATTTTCCTTTTGAGGTCTGTAGAGGAAAAAGTGTAGAGAACCAAGCGGCCAATCAAGGTCTACACATTTTTTTTTAGTTTATTCGCCATGGAAACATTTTTCGCATAATGGTGATCGTATCTTGGGTTATTTTGGGCGCTGTGGTTATTATGCTGGACTACTGTGCGAGGGGTTCCAGACTCATTACATCTTACAGCTTTTTCACTGCGCTCTCTGTTCGTCTGACAAACATTCGTGAGTATAACGGTCTTAAAAATAAAAACTCACACCAACGAATGCAAGGACGGAACCCCATTTGCATCTTCAAAGAAATACAAATTCCACTGAAGATTCATATCATTAATGATGGCGGAAAATCAAAAGTTATAATAGAGCATCTTACACTTCCGAAAAATTGAACCTTTTACTGCTAAGTTCAACATTTCCCTTTCACTCGAATTGAAATCGGAAATGTATTTTTGTGTTGTACATTTCACTGTATTCGATTTCGATTTCAAAGTTTTCGGAATTGAGACAAAGTGAAATTGTGATTTGGAAAAAATTTCGGAGTTTCACTGAAATTTCAGAACACTGAAAACGAATTCACTCGATTTGCAATTTCGATTTCTGGAACCTAGCTAGTAGGTGCTTCCGTGATTCAATGTGGATGCATCTTTGGCTAACGAATTATTCTCGGATGAATAATTATATTGTCTCTGGAACTTCGGGAAGTAGGTCTCCAAGTTTGTCTATGGCCTATATTGTGAGTGTCGATAATTGATCGTTGATCGACAACTGTGAATGTCGATTGCGATTAATATTTGTCGATTTGACAGTCGCTTGTAGTCGATTATAAATGTCTGGTCGATGCTTTTCTCTTGGAAGTGAACAAATTTTGTGCGTACGAATACATAGTTAATACCAATCGACGCAACGGGCAATTTGTCGTGACAATCGCTGATCGACAATTACAATAAGGGCCTATGTTTGATTACAGTTTCTTCTTGTTGAAAACGGAATATGAAACGCACAATAACATCTCTAGACGGGACACTTTTGACATTAAAGTGACTGTGAAATTCTTGCTGTGTGCTGCTCATAACTAAGGAATTGTGCCGAATATGAAATCGTAGAAAAGAAATCCGTTGTTGTGCACCCGCCTTATTTAAGATCGAAAAATTCAACCTAGGAGATGAAAACAAAAATATTGATTCTCTTCAAAGTTATTCATTTTTAAAATCTAGTTTATTTTTAAATTTGTTGTTATAAACAAGCACAGAAAGTCATAATTATTGGGTTTAAATAATGCGCCTATTTCGCAATCCAATTATGTTCTTCTTACAGTTCCATGGTGAAACAGGTCTTCAACGAACAGGTCCTCAAAAGGTATTTACCTAACAGACACTAGGTGCGCACTCCAAGTTGGTTTGAAGAGGGCGACGTCGCTCTTTTCCGCCAAAAGTTTTACACAATTCGCTGTTCTCAGCGCCTCTCAAACTGTCGAAAGTAACGATGGAAACGACACGACCGATGCGATTGTGCAATAACGACGTAATTTGTTACAAGCTGTAGGGGACGATTGTTTTCAAAACTACGCTGATTTTTAGCTGGCATGTGTTACAAAAATTTATTAGTTTTTGGGCCCTACCAATCATCGTTTTAGCCTTCAACTTAAATATTTTGGTCGCAATAGATAATTTTATCTGGAAATGTTTGCTATTGTGTTTTCGTAAAAATGTGTCTGCACACTAAAAATGATAATTAGTTCCGCGCATTTAATATAAGGCCATTTGCTTATACGACTCATAATAGTTACAAAAAGTAGCACATAGCATTTAGAATGCGTCATATCAGTAAATAGTCCTAAATCACCTGAATTAAGATAAAATGTGGCCGAGCATAATATAATAGTCGGTAGTAAATTAACTGTTTAACAACAGTCTTGTCGAGGATAGTGGCGCCTATGTTGGAATGGAACACTTCTCTTCACTTTGGTGAGTGAAAATGCATATTTTGTCCCGCAGTCATTGGTCGCATTTTCTTGATGTGAAACTGTCGTAAGGAATTGATGCTTAATCAAAGCTCAAAGTCGGAGAATAGGTGCATTACTCCAATTTCGGTAGTACATTATATTTCATTCTCACAAAGTATCTGGTGGTGCAAACCATTGTTCTTCTTGTCGTTCGTTGTAAACGACTAATATTTTTATTTCCATTTTAAGTCCGTGGCACAAACGATTTCAAACAAAAATGGTTTTTACACCTCACTCACACATGCGTCATATATGACACACGGTATCGGTATTAGGATTAAATAACAAATTATTGTCGTTATATGCCAACTAACTTATGATCACTAATAAAAGAGAAATATCAATCAACAAATTCAATAAGATCTTGAATTATTGTCGCCTTTATATTTGGTGGTCAGAGTCTTTTTTCTTTAAGGCTCGATGATTTTCCTGGTATACATTTTAAATTTTGTCGGATGTAACGTATACGTTGACCATAAATAAGCTTATTAGATTTTAAGATGTTTCACATTCGGCAAAATGACTAGGGAAATAAATATTCTTAGAAATAATGAAGAAACGACCGATTTCGTTTCGTTCTCAAACAATGTATTGAGACGACAATAATTTTTGGATCAAAAGTTCATAAATTGGGGATTAATAAATTTTCACCGGGAGACTGTTTTTATTTATAAAAAATTTACAATCCATCACAACAATGTGGCTATCGTTGTTATCTTCTCAATTTGTCCACACAAAAAATATGAGATATTTATCTTATAATTATGTATCTTCCAATACATAATCAAATTAAGTAGATTTGATGTGTAAATAGTTGGATCTGATTCTGATGGATATCGTCATATTGCAATTTACAGTAAAGACTCGAAAAAGTTAAGTAGGCTCAAACTCCACGGCGGTCTCTAAAAATTTAAGTTTTGTCATAGTTAAATTAGTTTCTTGGAAAAGTTAAGCACCCAAAAAACAACGTACTTAACTATTTTGAGTCACTACGTAAATTTAAGGTGTCTATGTCACTAAAAATAAAAAAGCGTGATTGTTTTCCGTGCAACAGTAATACCCAATTTCACAGTGGCAACTTAAGTCTCGGCGAGCATTTTGGGATAAATATTATCTTATTGTACTAATGGCAATTATGTATTCTCTGGATTGATACTTAAGCCACGGAAGTCGGTGGCTTAACTTAGCCAATATTTAAGTGAAGTTTATCGTTACTTAAGTAAGAAGTTAGGAAGTAAGACACTTAAGCTCGCAGTGTGAAATCGGGTATATGTCTTATGATTATGCAGATATGTATATGTTTTTACAAGAACCATAGGGAGATAATGTTGGCAATAAAAAAACGTACCTATGGCTTTTTCCACACATGAAAATATTACAACTCCCAACGGTATGCGTTTTGCAGACGTTCGTTCTCTATGCTATCAAATTGTCGGTACGAATTGCCACTATCAAATAAATATCGATCGATCTGAGGCCCTATTGTGAATGTCGATGAGAACTGTGATTGTCGATTGCGATCGATATTTGTCGATTTGACAGTCGCTTGTAGTCGATTACAAATTAATGTCTGATCGATGCTTTCTCTTGGAAGTGAAAAACTTTTGTGCGTACGAATAGCTAAAATCAATTGACTCAATCGACAATTGTCGTAACGATCGCTGATCGACAATCACAATAAGGGCCTAAGTTTGCGTACAAAACATAGTAAAAGCAGGTTAATAAGTTTAAGTACAACCTTCATCGGCACAAAGCTCCATTAAAATTACGAAACAACTAAGTTTTCTACAACTACTGTTTTAATAGCATATGAACCAATTATATTTTATATTTTTTTCAAATTGGTTTGCAATTTTTATAATCACTTAACAATTCACTTTTGTAATTTGTTTTTTTTTAGTTTAGTAAACAAATCCAATCCAGAAAAAAAATTCTAAAACAAAAAAAAAAAAACCGCCATAAATATGAATATTGCAATGAAACACAAGTTTAACTATTTAAGCAATCTTAATAACGAAAGTATAATAAAGATATAATTAGATTCTACAAAATACTTTAAGGTGATATATGTACAAGTTAACCAGGATCGAAGCCCGTTTGAAACATTTACAAGAACAAAATGTAAACAACCATCAAAATATAACCACCAATTGTTGTGCATATCGCAAAACAATTACGAATATTTTACTAATAGAAAATTGAATAATAATTTTAATAATGAAACAAAATGTTATAAATCTTACAATGCATCTCACAAGGGACAATTAGTTTAAGTGAAGAAAATAAACCTGATACAAAAATGACTGTCAAAGAAATCGTAGCAAAGCAAAAATAAAAATAAAAACAAAAAAAAAATAAATAAAAACTTCGCCACTTACAAAATATCGAGGACATAAATAGGTTAATGAAATTAATTTTAAGGAAACGAATAATTAAAAGAAACACACACACACACCCCTCAGTCTAAATATGGAATCTTCTTAAATGGTCTAAATATTGTACTTGTAAAGCGCAAAACATTAGAATAATTTTTTCTAGACTTATAAGCATAAATTAAAAAAAAAAGAAACAAAGATCCGATATTAAAAATTGTGTAACGTCAGTGTATAAAAATAATAATAATAAAAATAAATTACATAGAGCAAATAATAGGTCCTAAGCATTTTTTTGAGTATATACTGTTTAAACTACCAATTAAATTTAAACCATGAATATTGTATAAACAAAAAGGTGTATATTTTGACATAATAATTAACTGAAACAAGTAGCAACTCCGACATCTCTCTCAACGAACCCATAACAACTGCTAGTAAAAATTTTTTTTCAAAATTTAACTAAATTCTATACATACATATTATATTAAAAAAAAAAAAACAGTTTTAATTATTATTCTTATGTATTGTGAATGTCATTCATTTTAAATCTGTACACAAGGATGCTGCACACATAGAGCAGCGAGTTGTCGCGCAGTCAATGTTAGCATTTAGACGTCTAAGTAAAAATTGTGATTTCCAAAGGGTTTCTTATAAATTTATCAAAAAAAAAAAAAAAAACAAGATCACTCAGCTATAATTATTATGATTTCTGATTCTGATATATTACAATAATAAATGTATATTTACATAAAGTGCTAGCTACAATTATTTCTACTGTAATTTATTAGCAACAAACAATTTTAAAACCAATATTCAATGTCAAATAGTTACATCGTATACATAAGAGTATACTAACACTTCACACGCTTTAAATTAAAAGATATAGTAGGTTCCCTTTTGGAGTGTCTACAAATATAATTACACATTGCCTGTGAGTAGAGCAAGAATACCAAGTAATACAACTCGGCTTGCAAGCGTTTGAAATACAAGATTCACATTTTTTTTGTGTACATTATTTTATAGTGGTGTAAAATATAAGAAACTTGTAGATGAGTGCTTCAGTTATTGGAATGAATGGACAGCTCTTAAAATTAGGTTCTCTGTTTTTTTTTAATTTTAATTTCATTCAGTGTCAGCCTACCGTCTCACTTTTGCCTACGTATTTAATTTTCAATGTTTGCTTACAAATTTTGTCACAATTTATCAACTACATATCTTCACGTTTTAAAAAAAGGGTAGTCCTATTCATTCGGCCATTGTTCGACACGACTACGTTACGAAATGTCAAAGTTTATATTGCATCAAGTTGAGGTAAGCGCATTTCGGGCCCTACACTCATTCAGTGTTACTTGACACGTATCATTGACGATTTTGTTCATCAAGTAACATTGATGATAAATCGCCTACACACGTATCAATGAATATTGACAAGTTTTCGCCTGAATTATGTTCAATCGTTTCAGATGTGTCAATGAGGATGGATAAAGGATAACAATTTATATCTGCTTGCAGAGCTTTAGAATCGTTGTTGTATTGTTCCAGCGGCCTGTCGTGCAATTATCAATCATTATCATTTTTGAAAATTAGACATTTTTTCACCAAAATTTCCATTTAAAAAATTACAGCATTGAAGAGCATACCAACGATCAGTGATGAGTCATTCAAGTAAAGGACCATTCACACGGGAGCTAACGAACGAATTGATGAAATGCGAACAAACCACTTTTTATGCATTTATAAACAGAAAATTGCACATTTTACTACTCCAAGATGACGATAATTAATTATTTCATCAAAATTTATTAAGAAAACAAGTTTATTAACAGTTTAAATAACGAAATTTCGAAATCCAAATTTTTTGCCGCGAACGAAAACACCCTGGCGCGAATTGTCAGTCTATTCACAATCCACATCATTTAAATCGCGTTCCACAAAGTAGCGAATAAATAATTCGTTCGAACTTAACCTTATTCCAAGAGGAGGATATATTGGAATAATAAAATGTGGAATTTTCTGTTTATAAATGCATAAAAAGTGGTTTATTCGCATTTGCTCAATTCGTCGTGTGTAGGGCCCTAAAGACTTTAAACTGCAGTATAATCATTTTCGGACATCATGCTGTACGTTTAGGACACAACATTTATCATTATAAAGAGTTTTTAATGAAAATATAACTACGTTGATAACGTAGTCGTGTCCCGAGCATCGGTAAATGTCAGTCAGTACAAAATCAGCGGTCGAATAGACACTCAGTCAAAAAAAAAAAAAAAAAAACAAATTTCCAGAACATACAACAATATACAAAAAATGCTTGACGTTCATCGTGTCGAACTTGAATCGAATACGGATTCGACTGGTGTGAACGCGGGATATAACTGTAATACGAGTAGTTCTCTGATGTAATTTGAATCTACTCTTAATCGATACTTTTCTCATGTGTAATGTTATCAGGTCTTGGTATTTCTTTGGCCTAGGTCACTTAGGGCCGTTTGCTGAAATGACTCCTAACGATTTAAGTTCAACTTAAATGCTTATGAGCTACTTTTTGTAAGGCATAAACTATCACATACGAATTTTTGTTGAACTTAAATACTCATAGAGGTCGTATCAGCAAAGGGCCCTTAATGAACTGTAATGAGTTGCATTCGATGTGACAAAATTTCTTTTCATGTTTCACATTTCTATGTACCTAATTCTATTCTGTAAGTATGCAGTTTACAAATACATATTGTACTAATTTACAAAAAAATTATAGGTTCTGAAACGGTTCATCACATTGGGGATAATCAGTCAACGATGCAAATATGCATTTCCGTATGTGGATTGTCATCACTTTAAAGCAAAATATTCATTATCGCATGTCAACAAAAGAAGCTTTTTTTATTGATGCTTTCCGCGATCTTGGGAATTAGAAAAGAAGCAACAGAAATTGTTGAATTATTAGAAATGGAGGCACAACAGCTGAAAAAATCAAAGGTTTAATTTGTAATTACCATACCTCTACACTTTTCAACCACTTTCCCTACAGTATAACTTTCAGGTACATTATGTACTCCGCGGAGCAGCTGGGTATCAACTTGTGCTACGTAATCTGCGTCTTTTATCTATTCTTAGCTCGTTAAAAAAAGAGCAGATCTCCAACCAGTCGCCACTCGCCATCTGACCTCAGCACATGGCTTATTAGACGCGGGCTTGACAGATTTGCTTTTTTTATCAGTGGAAAAATGTTCGCCTCGGTGTACGCCATCCCCGAACTGTGTAGGTACACGATGTTATTTGCAGTCCCTATGTGAACACGCTTAGAAGTGGAAATTAATTCAACCCCTAATTAAAACGTAGAAATTGCGCTATCGAATCTATCGATCACTTTGGGTATAAATTGATAGCATTATAAAATGACAGATATAACTTCTATTTACAATAAAACAAAATTTCCTTATTTGAAAAGTATTGTTTGAAGACATTGTGTCAAAATGTTATGGCATTTTAAAACTCTTGTATTGAATTTTAACTTTCTAGGTGAGCATGCAAATAATAGATGTCGTCTGGGCATTTCTCCCTAATGTTCACGGCGTTCCTACGAGCGATAAATGTAGCATTTCGAACCATTTTGTAGTTTTTGTTTAACAAATTTGTGTGATCTCAAAAATTTGTAGAGCTTTCTTATTCCACTCGTAAAATCATTTTTTCTTACAACATTTATTCTCGTTGGCGTGTGTCGTGCCATAAATACGGGCCATATTCAGATTTTGGTCGTACTTTTGTTAACGATATTACATCCTTTTCTATGTTTACACTGTCATTTAAAATAGTTTAATCTAAAAAAAAAAAATTACAAACACCGATGAATTTGGCTAGGTACCACCTACACATAATGAGTTTTCAATCGCGCGACTGCTTAATCGCAAAAGATGAAACACACATTTCAATGTGAATGCGCGCACATAGTTTTAGATAATCAACATTAAACTAAACTTGACTTGACAACTCTATTTGAATGACAAACAAAAGTAATTTCCAAAATAGACTTTGTTAGCTGTGTCTGGCTTTTTTGAAAGACTCTTATAACACTGTTTTTAACCTTCAGTTTAAATTTATAAACTTTTTGCAACCGATATAAAATTGACTGTTTAGTGACCATTACATTATACTGAATGAGAAGAAATGTTTATCCCAACTGAGAATCTTCCTTTGTTTAAATAAATTATTTGATTTGTATGAAAACTCTAGCGAACCCCTACACACTTCGTAGTGCAAAATATAAAAATAAAAATCAAAATCAAATTCATTTAAATCAGTGATAAACAGTTTCTATTGTAATGCCCTGCGGTACACAACACTTGGTTTTTTAGGATTCGTATTGCCTACATAATATTCTTGTCTATCAGGACAATGCACATCAATGTTAAAAATTTGCCAAACTGTAGCTCCCATGACTGTCGAAGAATAACGCCTCCTCACCCCTTTATCTATTTTTGACCAATCTTCAAAGGAACGCAATCGATTCGGTGGTTTTCGAAATATAACATTTTGAACGTTGTTTTTTTATGGGCAGTGTCCAGTCCAATTTGACCAATCTTCACAGGGATACTCCTAGGCCAATACCTATGATTTTATGTAAATTTGAACTCAATCAATGCGATGGTTTTCGAAATATACGATTTTTAATGTTTTTTTTTTTTTTTTTGTATGGGCGGTACCACGCCCCTTTGTCCAATTTTGACCAATCTTCACAGGTATACTTCTGGGCCAATACCTAAGATTGTTTGTAAATTCGAATTCAATCGATTGGGTGGTTTTCGAAATATATATGAAATATAATACGTCACCTTTCATGGAAAATTTCCAGAATCAAAATCGGTTCACGCATTACAGAGAACATTGGCGACAAACACAATACAACTTATTTTTATTATATACATATAAGAAGATCATAACACTTTCAATAACTAGAATGCACTCATCTGTTTAACACGTCGTCCATTTTGCTAAATATTTGTTTAACATATTTTGTACACTCCTGTACTCGCACATTATTTTATGTATCATGGCAACATTATCAAGTAGTGATTCCAATACCTTCTTCCATATTTTTTAGTTTGCCAACAATTTGCTGTGTTTTTTTTTTAACAAATCTACTGGTCGACAAACTAACACACAAAAAATTTGACGGGACACAAAAACATCAAACGATAGATAACTTGTTGTTTTTGCGTCATTAGTTCGTTGGTAACATTTTTATTTTGCCGACCTTTAGATTGTTAAAAACAAAAATCACTATTTTTATTCTTAATATATATCTATTATATATGCTATTATCTTATTAATAAAAAATGGTTATTTTTTTATTTAAAATAATTGTATATGTAGGCTGTAAAAAAAAGGATCAAAGATTAAAGATTATTCAGTTGTTTCTCTCGAAAGGGAGTAAAAATACAGTTTATAAAAGCCGGGAATTTATATTATATATTAATGAGTATTTATATAGGCGAGTAATTTTACGTATTTTTTTTTAATGACGTAATCAATTATTAAATTAAGGCGACACCAATGAAATCAACATTCTAGAAAATGATGACAAATGAGAAACAAATTCGCTTATATCCGTAATGAATACTACAATGAATCCTTTTATGTGAAAACAAAAATATACGTGCATACTGTATCTAAATACATTTAGTAATATTATCTTTAAGAAAGAAAATGATAAATTTACATATTATACATACAGACATATACACAATCAGAAAAAGAGAAAACAAAAATCGAAATGTCGGCCTCCAATTGGTAGTATGTATGTTATGTACCTAGAATAAAACAATATTGTATGAGAACGGTTCACAAAACACGGCTAAATAAAGTTTAAACAAAACTTTTTTTTGGAACAATAGGTCAGTGGCTTTTTATTAAATAGGTTAACCTTTTAAAGCGGATACATTTTTCTTAAAAGAAAGAGGCCAAACAGAGACTCTTCGCGAGTCAGGACGGGACCCCATTATGTAAGATAAATATTTACACCTGTTCTATTGCATTTTTGTATACCTTACCTGTGAGAAAAATGTTGGTCCAGCCAGAGCGTTGCTATTCGCCTAAAGTAAGGCGCGCATTCCAGGGGTGAACAAATGGTGTGGCAGAGGCGTGACACATAATATTTCAGTAGTACATACATGGGGACAGTTTCAGACACTTTCACAAACTTTTTGCTTTAAATAAAAAACACAAAAAAAAACTAATTCAGGTTCTACCGAGATTTGAACTCGGATCGCTGGATTCAAAGTCCAGAGTGCTAACCATTACACCATAGAACCTCTTGTTTTTCCCATGTCAGAAATAGGACAAATACCATTAGCCAAAAAGGTTAATAAAAATACAGTGGCGGAAATATCTTGTCAACCATGTCAAATTTAGACATGCTTACGTCCGATTTTATTTACATACAGCTCTAGGACTGAATCTGACGTCACGTCAGCATGTCAAACATTCACCCCTATTCTACGTGGCGTTTTTATTAAACGACAGCTGGCGTTTTTTGAGTCGAGTCGCTTTAGTGTCGTTTTAGTATCGGTATTCTATTCCTTGAACGCCTCCTCTCTCATTTATTTTACATTCCACATGAGTTCCACACCAACAACTGATAGTTGACAACTGACAAGTAGGTATTTATGGCAGCAAAAGAGGGATTTTTTTTGGTAAATTGTTTAACACACGGAATTTAAAATCCAAACAAAACCAAACGAAAAAACTGTTGAACAGTTCTAATGGTCCCGATATTAAAACAGTTTAAATCAAGAAGACGAGGTTAATAAGTTGTTCGTCTTCTAAACTGTTGTAGGTAGGGTAAACTACCTAGTGACCGACACCTTCTCAGTTATGGACACCTGCCACTGTTTTTCCATTTTTGTAAGGTTTCCTGTGGTTGGATGTTACGGAAGCTATTTTTAACGTGTTCAGGCGCTCAAATGTCATAAGAAATGACTTCTCTTTATATTTTGTAGTCGTTCAGTGCCCTGTGATAATAGACTTTGGTTTGAACCCTTTAGGAATTTCAGAAAACTTGAGATTTCCTTAAGGAACACGTAAGTACAGATCATTATTTTAAAAATATAACCGTGTATAGTAACACTGTGAACAGTGAATTTTAATGAAAATAATTAAGTAGCCGATCTATTTGTTAGTCAGTTATTATTAAAATAACAAAACAATTTAAATTTACGTGGGGTGTCAGTAACTGAAATGAAATGTTCAATAAATCTAGTGACCGACACAGGTGTCTATTACTGGCGCAAATGGGCATTTTTAAAGATATTAGTTATGGACACCACCAATATTATCTTTGTATTTGCATACCTTTTAGCCGTTAGTTTAAAATCTCTAACGATTTCTCAGGCCTTTATTTGTAAATTCCAAAATTTTTATTTGAGAATGCCAAAAAAACTTGTCCGAAAATACAAGCCAACTTTTGGACCGGAAACTGTACTGACCACTGATGAAGAACAGCAAATCCTTAACTGGATAACCTAAAATCATGAAAGCAGTTTTCTAAGACGAAAGGCAGACATTCACAACAGTGTTTCTGCATTTCTGAAAAAAATGCGCCAAGAAAAGTGTTATGTTCACATTTTCTGCGTCCGGTATGGAATTTTTTTTTTAAGAATTCCTTTTGAGGTTGATAGTTTTTTTAGGTATAGCATTGCATTTATTTTGAAATAATCTAGTGTATACATATAATTCTTCTGTACGTGTGTTGTAACTGAACTCTTCCTAAACGGTTGGACCGGTTTTGATGAAATTTTGTGTGTGTGTTTGAGTGGGTCCAAGAATGGTGTAGATTCACAATTGGACCCGGTAAGCGGCACAAAATTTCAAATATTAAACACTCAACAACAAAAATTTAAATCAGTCCGGACACATCGGTTAAATAGAACGGCTGCAGATCAATTGAAGGACAATTAAAATGTACGAGCAGGAAAATCAACGTTTGCCAGGTCCGCTAGTTTAAATAAAACTTAGTCTATTTTTTGGGCCGAGAATGTTGCCTTTTATTATATTTTATTTGCCCAAAATTTACCACTGGCCTGTTAAGAAAACGGGGTGTCCATTACTAATATTTTGTGGTGTCGACTACTGAAAAAATGGTGTCCGTAACTAAAAACCTGGTAAGGTATTACAATTTCCTGTTTTACTTATTTTATGGAATTCCTTACATATCTGTTGTTAGAACTTTCTTAAAGGAAATTATTTACAGTTATATTTCAAATAAACATCATTAAAATTGATGCAACGAAGAAAAAGTTATGAATTTTCAAAGTCAAAATTTCTCTTAAGGGTGTCGGTCACTGGGTACTTTACCCTATTTATGTTTTGTATTTTAAAGTTCCAGTCATTTTAAAACTGGCTTCGATATTGCGTTTTCTTGCGGTGTGGGGAATGATTTTAATTTGGGTTTTGCCCAACCAACCCTTAGCAAAATCCTAACAGAAATGTCTACCATTATCGAAGAATATGCCCAAAATGGATAAACATGCATTACACGGCAGAAAAATGGAATTGTGCAAAAATGATGTTTTATACCAAAAGGCTGGAATTTCATTTAATCGGGGTTTGTTATTTTCACCCTTAATAATGAGAATAATGAAATCACTGCATAAATATAAACAATTACCAAAACTCACATGTTTTTTTCTTAAATTTGCATCCTAGTCGTTTAAGAATTTGTAATCGACAATAATGGGCGTTTTATGAGTCGTTTTGTGCAACTAAAACGACAGTCAGAATGCGAAAAACTGCGTAGAACTTGTGTTCCACACTACTTAAACGCCACATGTCGTTAAACGACATAAAACGCCTAGAAACACGCCACATGTAATACCGATTTCAAAAAACGCCATTTGTCGTTTAATATAAACGCCACGTAGAATAAGGGTGATTGGCACGTTTTTGACATGTGTTTTATAAACAGTGAAACGATATTGGTGTCATTTGAATAACCTTGAGCGCGAGTTTGTCATCTTGCTATCGAACTATACTATTTTGGTGATTCTTATATTTGCACCGCGGCAGTTTTGTTTACGTTACAATAGTCGGTGACTGAGAATTGGGCAAAAAAAACAAGGAAGGTGGAACAAAATACAAGATTTTCAGTTCTAAACCGGCCACATAATAACTGATTATTCTCTACCTAATTTTTGAGCAAAAAGAGGGGCGACTACTCATGTCACTAGGGCCTCCCTTAATTCACAGGAAAACTGGTCAGACCCCTTAGAGACGTCCCGTGGCTACCAAGGTCTCCAGACTTGAACGTCGGTTATAGTTATCAGTCAACGTTAATAACCCGCGTTCCGTGACGAAAAATATCTACCGTGACGCTTCTCGCCTTCCAATGACGTGTATTCGCATGAACGACGAAGGCAAGGAGTCAGTGGAATGAAATAAAATATGGCATATAAAGGAATATAAGAAAATCGAAAACAAACTTCGCAGTTCGCACTTCGTTGGCAAAGAGTTTCAAAAGAGGTGATTTCAAGATCGAATAGGCGACCCTATAACTATAACCGTAACAACATAGAACCACAATCAAGAGATAGGAAAGAGTGACAGAAGATGTTTTTATAGTACATACATATCTCGTTAACAATTTTGCTGAATGTGGGTTATATTCTATCAGGTATATGCACCCCTATCATGGAATCCGCCGGGGGAATTATTCACGGAAAAGAATATTTTGGTATCGTCGAATCCGCAAATTAAACAGTATGTCATATAGGTAGGTATATGTATACATAATCACCCCAATCATGGAATCCGCCGGAGGGAATTGTTCGCGGAAAAGAATATTTTGGTATCGTCGAATCCGCAAATTGAACGGTTATTATGTCATATAGGTAGGTATAAACATAATATTAACACATACTATTGGTAGAGTGTGGTTTTTTTTCCAGATTTCTGTTCACTTTTCCGATTCGACGATACCAAAATATTCTTTTCCGCGAACAATTCCCTCCGGCGGATTCCATGATTGGGGTGAATATTAACACATACTATTGGTAGGGTGTGTTTTTTTTTTCCAGATTTCTGTTCACTTTTCGGATTCGACGATACCAAAATATTCTTTTCCGTGAACGATTCCTCCCGGCGGATTCCATGATAATGGTGATAGGCTTACCTTAAAATAATTTCTTATACTCTTCTGGCTGCTACCCTCAGCTAGGATTTCTGAGTTGCAGCAATATCGCCGCCACTGACTGGCCGATGCTCATTATGTTCAGTCTTCAAAAAATTAAAATTGAACACCAATGCTCTTTTAAGTCTTAAAACAAATCTAAAAAACAAAAAATCTATAAAAAGTTATAAAGAAATAACAACAGCGAAATGTATTAAATTTTTCTACACGTTCTATTAAATTGACCGTCTTTAGAACACCCCTCTCACCGTGGTTCTATGGTGTAATGGTTAGCACTCTGGACTCTGAATCCAGCGATCCGAGTTCAAATCTCGGTAGAACCTTATTTTACCATGTGTTCACTGTTCATGTAATTTATTTAATTTTTAGCTGCGTTTAGCCCTAAAAATACATGAATGATATCAAATTTTAAACTAGACTTCTTCGGGGTTATTTTTATTTGGCTTACTACACTCGGGATCATTTTTATTGGGAAATAGACAAAACTTTATTGGAATCGAACGTTCTCATGATGAGTATTACTAGAGTCAGATTCAGGTCACGTAAAAAAAAGGATGGAGCGATATCGTTTTCACGAAAGCTGTCTGTCTCTATTGTACACAGTGGTTGTCACTGCTCTTTTAAGTTTTGTTGAGGGTACTGAAACATGCCTACAAACAAAATCAACAACATGTAAAATGTTTGATAATAAACTACATATCAATATAACAAATCGTATTTCATTGAGACAGCATTAAAATACTTTATAGGTAAAACAGCATTTGTGTTCTTTTATGTCGTTTTAGGTTGGTCGTCCGGAAGAACTCTGCGATTCTGAATTCAAATTCAGAAGCAAATTTCTCCTCTTTTCAGGAGAACTGTCAGATGAGTGCCAATCGAACGCTATCAGAAGTATTCGGTTCGGATTGCTTCTGGACTGTTCTGGACGACCAATCGAAAACGACATTACTTTTGACGCTCTCTGTATGTGGCAATAAACAGAGACTGCTATTTTGTCAAAACGAAAACGATGTCATTCCATCGTTTTCATTTTACGTGATCTGGCCCCTGGATAATTGGAATTAAAAAGTTAGTTCAATCGCCCGCTGACTCAAAAATGCACATTAGAAAAATATAAAAAAAAATAGCCGTATTATTTTGGAAGTGCTCCATATTCCATTACAATTTTTAAAGTTGTCCTTCCCCCTCGGGGAGCAACAATTATCCTTGTAACGGTGAAGAAAATGTGAAAATTGGGAGCCGATTTTATAGAGGTTCTATGGTGTAATGGTTAGCACTCTGGACTTTGAATCCAGCGATCCGAGTTCAAATCTCGGTAGAACCTGCATCGTTTCTTTTTTATTTTATCGCAAGGGTGCTGTTAATTGATTAGTAGGATTTTTCCACTATGCTCAAGTTAATTAAATAAACACACTTGGTCCAATTAACTAGTATCTACTCTTCGGTGATATTTGTCTCCTTTTAGTTAGACCCAAAGGACGAGTTGCTGTTTGGTTTACTATTCACTAAGCGGAAGACTTGCCTTGTGTCCTTCCGAGCCAGCCCGCACACATGGGTAGCTGAACAATCCTTTGTTCCGACTACTTATCACCCACGTCAATAATTGTTACAAATACCAATATGTATAGTAGAACATCGTTTTTTTCCTAATATTTTCCAAAATTGAGTTTACAAACTTCTTTTTAGTAAAATCGTTTATTTAAATTGCTTATTTATAGTCTGCAGAGGCAACTGCATTGAATTACATATCAAATATTATCTAGAACTTATAGAAGAGTTCATAAACCAGTAGATTTAGACTCCACG
The DNA here is from genome assembly GCA_949372485.1 of Cheilosia soror. Lineage (NCBI taxonomy): Eukaryota > Metazoa > Arthropoda > Insecta > Diptera > Syrphidae > Cheilosia > Cheilosia soror. The sequence goes on from OX443561.1 coordinate 83,119,062, forward strand.
CTCCTAGTTATAATTGGAATAAAATGTCTCTTTAAAAAATCAAATGTGTGCAAGGACGAAACTGCAAAGTTCTTATTGCTTATCCATATCTACGTAGCTCATAATCAGTTCCAAATTAGATTGCAATAGCTTAATCTGACTCAACGTCTCCTGATCGATTTTATGTACGATCTCTGGGTCGAGATGTTGCAGCTTCTTTGGTCGCAGCGACAGAACACCATCCCGGATCGGAATGTTAACGTTTGCGAATTGCTCTGGCATCCTATTAACAAAAATTTTAAATCAAAATGTTTCAAAGGGGTAAAATTACGATGTAAGCTCACACTTGAGAGACAACTGGAGTGCCAGTCATGGAAATGATCATCTCGCCTGGTTTCGGCCACCTCAGCAGGGCAGTTGGGCTGCTGGGCAATTCTGTTGGCTTTTTCGGTGTACGATCAGCGCTAATCGCCTTTTGTCTGTTAATCATCGGTGTACGTGTATTTGGCCTCGATACACGATCGCTGCTAGTAGTCGAATTACTGGTACTGCTAGGCTTTGGTTTAAGCGCACTGCCAGTGTAGCCGGCACATGCAGATCTGCTGCGCCGAGGTCTACGGGCTTTGGCCGAACTCAATGGACCGGGAACTCTACCAGCATTTCCCATTGATCGAATATGAGAAAGATTTACTTGGCTGGCACACAAGACGCTGTTTGTGCTATCCTCTGTAAGGTAGCCTTTTGTATTTTCCATTTCGTTTTAATTTTATTTGCGAACGGCGATTGAAATGATAAATGAAGAAAGTGTGTACGAGGAGCGAACCCAATTAAACCAAACCATCACCACCAGATAAGGGAAGAAGCATGTTTCAAAATGTTATAAAGAGAAAAGCAGTGCATTTGTTTACAATGAGTGATGAGTGTGTTTAAAATAAGAATAAAAGAACAACGGAATATTTACCTTCGTCATTGGATTTCTTAATCGATCGCAGGAGCGATGATTGGTTCTGTATTGAACTTTGAGTATTTGGCGACTGGCTCCGAATTTCCGAGAATTTTGCCACATTCTATAAAAAATGAATGCACAATTTTTATGATCAATTTAGTTGGCTGGTTAAAATATCTTACCAAGGATAGCAGGTCTCTCATTTTCATTAAAAGAACTCCCTGCGGAATTCGAACTTTCATTAGGGAAATCTCACCTTCAACCTCCGATATATCCTTCTTGATTTTCATTTCAAGAGCACTAATTGCTTGATCGAGGCTATCATCAAATTCACGAATTTTTTCCTCGCGAATGGCGGCATCTCTATTGCGCTTTGAGTTCTTAGAAACTTTCGTGCGAGGCATGGTTACAAAAATTCTGCAATAATTGTTCTTGTTCTTAAATAGGGCTTCAAATTTATTTCTAATTTATTTTATAAAAACACTACGTTTGATTGAGCAATGAGAAGGAAAACTTTTTTATTTCATTTATTTAAATCTGTTTGAAATCGGTTGGAGCTCTTTGTTTTATTGCCGTAGTTGTGGCTAGACTGATTTTCATTTTGTTTCAGCAGCTGCTTAGCGTACAGTGGAGGGAAATTTGTGTTTAGGGTGAGTTCAGAAAATGGTGGACTTGTTGTCATGTTACGGTGGGGCTACACTGTGGAATAGAATAAAAGTCACAAACCAGGGGCCTGTTTCACAGATCATACAACACATACATTGTATGATTTTGAAACATTTGCTGTATGATTTCTGTTTCACAGAATTGATGTATGATTTGCTGTCATACAACAATCTATGAATGAAGAATTGACTGGAAGTACTGGAATGTTGTATGATCCTGTTTCACAGAAACTTATCATACATTTCATACAGCCGTTTAACCTCAGATTTATCATACAATTCATACAGCACAATATTTTGTTGTAAATGAATTAAGACAAACGAAAATATACAATGGAAAGTACTTTTTTACTATTTATGTTATTAATTATGAATGTTAATAGCTTTTCTTGTTCTGAAACAGTCAGCAAAAGAACAATAAATTCTCGTGGTACAGGAAATACACGATAAAAAATATTTGCTTTTTGGGGAATTTTCTGGTTTGCATTGTCAAAACTGCCGCCCAAATGTTATATTACGTAATGTCGAAAGAATGAAACAGACGGGAGTCAATGGTGCTTCTAGTAAGGATCTTTTTGAAAGATAGACGAAAACTTCTTGAAATCGGTTAGCAGATAGTGTATGGTCTGGATGCTTGGATCATCGCTTTATGGTTTAATAATCATCGGGTGGAGACCATGATTACAAGTAAATAACCTTATTCTTAATGGAAAGATTGATATAATATATTTACTTTAATAGATATTCATCTAAAATTCCTTTATTTCACTTTTATTTCTAATAATTTGAGCTTCTATTAATTTTTGATAAAATTTCGCAATGAAATTTATGAAATGTCAAAATCATACATTTCATACAACAAACAAATTATCATACAACACTTCCAATGAAATCTATGAAACAGAAAATTGTATGTGTTGTATGATGTATGATGAGAATGTATGTTGTATGATATGTATCTGATGTATGATCTGTGAAACAGGCCCCAGTAAGAATAGACCACCGACTTCCCGTACACCTACCCGATTCCCACCGGAAAGAATTTCCCTGTCTGTGAATACGTGTAAATGTCAAAATTAATGGCAGCAATAGGTCTGTTTTTTTCCTCACCCATCTCAGTGAAGTAAAGTAAAGTAAGAAAATGTGCAAAAAAACAGTCCCCAACCACTTTTCTGAACAGTCGGTCTTACCCCTGAAAAGTTAACAGCTGGCATTGCTGGCAAAATGGCCATCAATGAAAAATTCAATTTCAAAATCAAAATCCTTCTAGAAAAATGAATAATTAACCTTTTAGCGCAAAAAAAATAATGATTATCAATTTCTACAGAATATTTACTTTTTCTGTTTACTTTTTTTCTCTTCCTGGCGTCTTGTATGGTCAAAATAATATCACAAATTAATTGCCAAAGAAAAAAAAACAAAAACATGCGTGGGTGTGTTTATTAGGTGAGCCCTAAAGTGAAGAACGTGCTAATTCTGAGATTCGATCGAATCGAGTATTCCTCGAATTTAAAACTTTCAATCGAATGAACTTCTCACAATCTAAGTTTTGAAGGAAAGAAGGTCATTACCAAATGATTTAATTGTATGAACTTTATTTTCGAAATCAGCTGTATAAATATTTCACTGTCGATTGCGTTGGTTTTGACTGTAATTTGAGAAAGGATGGGTTTATTTACACATTCTTGGAGGAAGAAAAGATCAAATTGAACAGAAAAAATGCAATAAAAATTAAATAAATGAGCACTTCAAATCGTTTTGGTTTGTTCATTTTGATTGTGACATACGATTATTTACATTTGAAATTTTTTCTCCATAAGACGAACAAATGTTGCTTCCAATTTTGTATGTTTTATGTAAATTTTACTATAAACATTGTTTAAATAAAGACTTAGACCACATTTTTCAGTCGAAAAAACTCATAACATTAACTTAGGTAATGCAATCGAAAATGAGAATGTGCGAAGAAATGAACAAAAAAAATCCCCATCGAAATCAAAAGTTGGAATGTCAGTTGGCTGAAATCGAATGACTTTCACTTAAAAAAAAGAGTAGCTATGTAAATAATACTTAACCTTTATTACATACTTCAGTTAAAAAATCAACAGGGAATACAAAATGGGAGGATTTCCTATTTATTATCTACAAAAAATGTATCCCATAACATATCAAAGATAGTTTTCAATTATTACAAGTCTATGTGTATATATAATTATATTTTGTAAACAAAATGCAACTTAAATAAAAACGGAAAATATTTAGTATTTTATTACTTTCCGTAATATTCAGTTGTCATTTTTAAAGTTGTTTAAAATATGCAATTCCTTATATGTACATTTACACCCACCACAGCCGACAAAATAGTAGGTATCATAAAAGGAGACACTCTGTGAACAGATCCAAATTACACAAAAATGTGCTCCCCTGGTGTTCAGAATTGAAGAATGCTCCAAAGTTGGTCTTGCTGGAAATGAATAGCTTGTGTGAATCTCAGTGGTGTCAAATTGAGTGCAGTTGTTGTAATTGCGTGCTGAAAATCCTACTTCACTTTACTTCACTGAGATCGATGTGCAAAAAAACAGACCTAATGTAAATCCACCATAAAGGAGAAATTCGCATGCATATGCGAATGTCTAGCCATACAGAAGAAATTCGCTTGCATGAGAATGTATGCTTTTGGAACGTAAATTCGCATGAGAAACTATGCGAATGTGCATATACGAAAATCTAGTAAATCAAAAAAAACTTCTGCAACCATTAAAAGAAATCCAAATTCGAAAAAAGAAACCTCGATATCAAAAAATTGATTTTTCTGTGCCAATGGAGTATGTTGTATGTACCTATAATGACTAATGAGTTTTCTAAAAGCAAAAAGATAAGTACGCAGCTCGAGCGAAAATAATTTTTTTCTCGGCTTTACATTACCACGCCACGCAATTTTACATGATTTCAGAGAAAAAGATCCGCTTTTCCACAGTCAAGGCTAATGATGTGTAGGTAAGTGAGACCACAAATCTCCATAAAAAAGTTATAGTAGCCTAAATTCAACTGAGTCTTACACATCATTAGCCTCTTGACTGTGGATATAAGTGTTACTGAAAATAGCTCGTTCGTTGAATATAACTTCCACCAAAAATTCATCGACGCGAAAATATTAGATATATTTTTGTTGCGCTTTTTTTTCCTTGTCGGCTATTCTTTGATCTCAAATTTTTCACTTTCAAAGGATACCTCGTACTTTTCCGCAACACAAAAACAACAGTAAAAAACCAACAGATCTGTTAAAATTTAGCTTGAGGAGATGTACCAAGCCATTATTGGGCGCCCTTAATTTTGAAATATTATTATTATTATTATTTATTAAAATTAAATAAATTTACAATTAATTTGTAACCAGCACTAGCAGCTTGGCTTTCGGCATAATTTTGAAATATATAATAAAGTACCGTCTGAAATGAAAGCGCAATTCCTTTAGTGTAACTACCCTCCTCATAGTCTTTCTATCAATCACATGTAGATGGCGAACTGACAAACAAAACACGTGCTTACGCATACATGTTTCTGTGACATATGGCGGTCACTCTCTTTTCTAACCTCATTCTTTTTCGTCGGACGTCTGCAAGATATCCGCGTGTGATTTTTAAAAAACTAAACTCATAAAATGGAAGATATTGGTAAATATTTGTTAATTTAATATAAAATTAAATTTATTTAAGTTTACCTACATCAATTGCATGAAAAATATAAATTTTTGTAACTTATTTCGGTCAACAACTGAAAGCCACGTTTTTTTTTCTCTTGAACCTAAATGGAATTTTGTTCGATTTACAGAAATTAAAAAAGAAAAGAAAAAGAAGAAGATCAAGGAAGAACCAATAGATGTCGATGATCTTGGTACTATTCAGAAGACGGGTGATTTTCAAATAAAACCATCTGAGAAAATAGCCAAACTAGACACGTCTGAATGGCCGCTGCTTTTGAAAAACTTTGATAAGCTGAATGTTCGTACAAATCACTACACTCCACTGCCTAACGGAGCGAGTCCTTTGAGTCGCGACATTAAGGAATATATTAAGTCTGGCTACATAAATTTGGATAAACCTTCAAATCCCAGCTCGCACGAGGTCGTCGCATGGATAAAGAGAATTTTAAAGGTCGAAAAAACTGGCCATTCTGGAACACTTGATCCAAAAGTTACAGGTAAGTTGTCTTCCAATTGAATTGATGTCATTTTTATTGTGTACCCCATGATATAAGCCGGCAGACTATGAGAATAACCAACTCAAGGCTGTGACTATGACTGGGAACAGTATTATTCTGATGTGTGTATGTTAGATGGATTCCTTATATTCGTCTTACAAAGAAAATTTCGGAGACATTTCTTTTATAAAGTAGTACCCCATGATATAAGCCGGCAGACTTGAGAATTTCAAACTTCAGTCTGTGACTATGATTGGGAACAGAATATTCTGATGTGTGTATGTTGAGCATAAGCGTTTTGGCTGCTTCGCAAAGAAAAATTCAGAAACAGACAATCGAACATGTGTACTACATAATTTAATTTAGTTTATTGTTCTACATAAAAGTCACCATAATGTCTGTGCGCGGTTCACAAACAAAAACGTGTTTGCTGTGGGCGTATAGGGAAATATGTAGATGAATATACATACATTTGTTCAACCGAGTAGCTACATATTTTTGAGAGCTGTACATAAAGTTGGTTGACCGCTGACGTCCTTTTCACATAATGGACAGTTTGATTTATTCATGCAAATTTTGCATAAGATAATAGTGGAATTGGCACTAATGCCAGAGTTTGGGAGTTCTTCTTTATTATTGTTATATGTAGCATGTTTAGGATTTCTATTTCGGAATCACCAAATACATACTATATTTAAAGACTTTGCTTGACGTCACGATTTTCTTTCTTTTCAGGCTGTCTAATTGTTTGTATCGATCGCGCAACACGTCTGGTGAAATCTCAACAAAGTGCCGGAAAGGAATATGTGGCTATTTTCAAGTTGCACGCTCCCGTCGAATCGGTGGCCAAGGTCAAGCAAGGTTTGGAGAAATTGCGCGGCGCGCTATTCCAACGTCCTCCACTCATCTCGGCTGTAAAGCGTCAGCTACGTGTGCGTACCGTCTATGACAGTAAACTGTTGGATTACGATGAAACACGCAATATGGGTAAGTTTACATTATTGCAAACACACACGCCTTGTATGTTTGAACACGCATTTACAGCAGGCGACAATTCATCACATAGTAGAATTGCTCGTCTGCATCACATTCAAAATGCTATAGCATCAATCCACCAACTGAGTCGTGTTTTTTTTTTGTTTCTTTTTCTCGTTTCCTCATTTATCTCCCTTCATCTGTGGGATGCATAATTCACATAAAAAGGTGTTTTTTGGGTTAGTTGTGAAGCCGGTTCGTACATTCGTACCATGTGCGTACATTTGGGTCTAGTACTTGGTGTAGGCGGTCAAATGGTTGAGCTGCGCCGTGTCAGGTCTGGTATACAGTCTGAGCGCGATGGTATGGTTACAATGCACGATGTACTCGACGCACAGTACTTGTATGAGAATCACAAAGACGAATCTATGTTGCGAAGAGTTGTCAAGCCCTTGGAGGGATTGCTGATTAACCATAAGAGAATCATCATAAAAGACAGTTCGGTTAGTACCATATAAAAGACTGTGATTCTGATCAATGGTGAATAATTTGTTGTAAATTTGTAGGTAAATGCCGTTTGCTACGGTGCTAAGATTATGTTACCTGGTGTGCTTCGCTATGAAGACGGTATTGAAATGGATCAGGAAATCGTCATTGTTACCACCAAGGGTGAAGCTGTTTGTTTGGCGCTCGCTCAAATGACCACAGCCACAATGGCGTCGTGTGATCATGGAGTAGTGGCTAAAATTAAGCGAGTCATTATGGAACGTGACACGTATCCAAGGAAGTGGGGCTTGGGTCCAAAGGCGTGTGCTAAGAAGGCGCTAGTGGCATCTGGCAAATTGGACAAGTACGGTCGGCCAAATGAGAATACACCTAAGGAGTGGTTAACTGGATTTGTAGACTACAGTGCAAAGAACACTTCAAATGGTGCTGGCAATGGTGTAGATGATTCCACAAAGAAGGTGAGTTTTCTTAGTTACCGCACGGTGTGCACAAATCTGTGCAGACTTTCGACCTTTTGCTTTCATGATGAACGATTACTTTCGCCCCTATCTGATTATCCATGATAGATTGCGATTTCGATTGGTCTTACTGAAGAAAAAAAACAGTTCCCCAAAAATCCATCGCTTGTCACTTTTCATTTACCATTTTTTTTTTATTTTTTAAATTCTAGCGCAAACTGTCGGTTGCAAGTCAAGATGACACATCAGCTGTCAATATCTCTGACTCCATAAATACAACCGAAAAGAAGAAGAAAAAGAAGCACAAGGCTGACAAAGAAGCACCCGAAAGTGCCGAAGCTGAGTCGAGTGAAATCCCAACCACCCAAGAAGATGAAGCCACCGGCGAGAAAAAGGAAAAGAAAAAGAAGAAGAAGAAGGACAAAGAGCGAGAGAAAGATGAGGAATAGTTTTTAAGATAACAGTACAAGCTCAGGGGCTTAAGGAATTGCGTAGCAATGCATTTTCAATTTTACAAAATAGAAACTATTGGACTGATTTAGCATGTCTCGTGTCTTACCCAGTCCAAGATCGGTATTTCAATAGTAAGGAGAAGCGTCTATAAATCTCTTTGATTTGCTAAGATACAAATGAGAAACGTTTTGTTTTATATACATATATTAAAGCAGCATTTAGTGTGTAATATAGTTTTTTAAGAATTCCGCAAAAAGGAAGTAACAAACAAGAAAATATATTTTGCCTACAGAAATCCTACTTAAAAATGTTAACAAGGTCGTTTTCGGAAATGTCAATTTATTATGATCACTCATATGTTTCCGACAACTCGCCCAAAAACTATTGCAATGAGAAAAAGAAATTGTTTTACCATATTTTCATAACAACACTGTAAATATAGGAGAATTTATACAAAATGTATATCAAACAAAATATGTGTACTAGACCTTCGAGTTGCGCCGCATTTCATTTTTTAAATTCAAATTAAAAATTAAAAATTTCTACGTGACATAAGTCGGCTAGAATTGATGCGAGTTAACATTAGCTGCTCAACCCGAGGGTCTAGCATGTAAGGTTTTTATTTTTCTAATTAATTTTTTTATAATGAACAACAATTGGACGCCTTGGCACGATCTTTTCACATAAAAGGTAGGGCGTTCTTGATGCGGACATGGAATGGAGTAACTAATATAATTTATTTTTCAGGAAGGGTTCCGGTGTACCTACAACATTGGACAAGAAAACAAACTGGCTTTATATTTGAAAGGTAATTGAAGTTAAAAGTTTGGTATTCTAAATTTTGTCTTGAGTTACATTTACATTTGCGGTGGCGCTACAGTCGGCTACAGTAAATTGCTATTTTCGTGATGAAAAACTTACTTTCGCCCCTATCTGATTGAATAGATGATTGAATGCGAATTGATTGGTCTTACTGAATAAACTTTTTTTTTTACTTACTGAAAATATACATAGTGCATCATTAAAACGTTTGTTATATTTTGTTTTTACAGGTTCATACAATCGCATTGTTTTGAGATGGGAGAACTGGATGGACTGCAAATTGAAGAGGTAAGCATTGTTGAATCAACTATCTTTCTTTATACTTGTCTATTTGCTGATGAACACTTACTTTCGCCCCTATCTGATAACGCAATGACTGAGTGCGAATTGATTGGTCTTACTGAACTACAATTTTCTTTCATTCAATGCGATACATATGCTGAGAGAGCTAGTCTAACAATTTGTTTTATGTGTTTTACAGATGATGAGTTTTAACAGACAAAAGCGAAAGACATTGACACTCTATTGAATGAACTTTAAATATGTATTCTGTTGTTGTTTTCTTTTGGACAAAATTACAATAAAAAGGTAAGCATTGTGCAAAATTGATTTTATAAATAGAATTGAATGATGAAGAACTTACTTTCGCCCCTATCTGATCATGCAATGACTGAGTGCGAATTGATTGGTCTTACTGAAAACTCTAGTTGCTTATTATTTTCTGTAATTCAATTGCAAACCATAGGCTAATGTATATAACTTCTTTATTTTGCAGATAATCCATTTGGGTTCGATGCTCCGATGCCGAAGCAATTAGATTAGGTAAGAATTTATAACTTTATTGACTTGCATTATACCATAGACGAACTAATAACGTGTTTTACGGTATATGGCTGCCATGCACTGTTAGTTCCTCTATGGTAAGAGAAATATGTACAACTAATTTTATGATGAGGACGAACTTTCGCCCCTATCTGATCAAGCAATGACTGAGTGCGAATTGATTGGTCTTACTGACACTTTGCATCAAATAATAATCGTTTTTTTTTTTGGTTTGCCCCTAGTTTAAACAATGGTTTATAATTCTTTTCAGGGTTATTGCTGAGCCTTTTTCATGAGGATGTATGTTGTACCATTTATAAGCCGCAGTCGTTATGTGTTATTCCACAGTGCAGTTGAAAATTTGCCCTGCTGATTTTTAAGGTACGTTATCTTTTTATATAATCACCCCTATCATGGAATCCGCCGGGGGGAATCATTCACGGAAAAGAATATTTTGGTATCGTCGCATCCCCAAAGTGAACACTTACCCGTTCGGGAAAAATTCGATTTGAACGTTTTTAACGATACAGTGAAACTTATTCACAGTACCCACTCGGGGAACTGTTTACTTTGCTGATGCGACGACACCAAAATATTCTTTTCCGTGAATGATTCCCCCCGGCGGATTCCATGATAGGGGTGAATGTATTGAAATAAATTTGCGACATATTTCGCAATGGATATTAGTTTCCGAACAACGTCTGTCTGAAACACAGTTTATATGATGAGAAAGAGGATAATTGACAATGTAGCATGATACATACCGCAACAACTATCCAAACAATAGGTCCTACTGACATTCTATAGAACTTATTTATGTTTTCTTCGATGTACGTATATATTTATAAGGTTATGTGTTTTCTTTTTATTACAGGCGAAACGGAAACAGATTTTCAAAACATACCATAGTCCTTATATGCAGTTTACACCGTATTAATACAATTTATTTTGAAGGTAAGTTTTCAGTTTTACGTTTTAATTTAGCCTTATGTGAACACATGTGTTGATGTTTTATTTGGAACCGTGTCGTCTTAAACCGTTGCGTTTTCCAGTAATGCCCTTAACACAATTTAAATGATGAGAAAGAGGATAATTGACAATGTAGCATGATACATACCGCAACAACTATCCAAACAATAGGTCCTACTGACAGTTTAAGTTAACTTCTCACTGTTTGCTTGGATTAATACAATGTTTATAGAAACTACAAGGTTATGTGTTCTTTTTTTCTATTACAGGCGTGTGGCGCTGATGTTCGAAACGAGTACTAACTACTAAATCCTTATGCAGTTTACACCGTGTTAATCGAATTTATTTTTGAGGTAAGTTTTCATTTGTACGTTTATATTTATTATTATGTGAACAAGTGTTGATGTTTTATTTGGAATGGTCCGTTTGCTTTTCCCAATAATGCAATTAACACAATTTAAATGATGAGAAAGAGGATAATTGACAATGTAGCATGATACATACCGCAACAACTATCCAAACAATAGGTCCTACTGATATTTAACAATTTCCAGTCACATCTTTTGATACTTACGTGTATTTTGTAAATAAATAAACGTTTTTTTTTCAGCTTATTTGGATTCTTGCCGAGTACCAAACTTATATAGGATCAGGGTACAAGCCTGAAAATGCTCGATATTCGCGAGGGCACTTGCGAATTATGGCATCGTAAATGAGTGAATACCTGTTTTATGACGCCAGACTATTGAGCCTTGCCAGATAAGCAATTACGTCAATATTGATACACTCACTTTGCCAGATTATACTTAAAAAAAAACTGATACTTTTTGACTGAATAAAAAAGTGATTGATGAACCAGCAAATGCGTTTTAATTTTAAATACAGATTAGTGGATCAATAGCATTAAAAGTAAGTTGCATGAATTAATCGATGTAACAATTTGCAGGGGGTTATTCCCAAATGCGCGGCGGATCGCTTTTCATGGCGGATTTGTATTTTTGTAAAGCGATCCGATCCATTCAAAAGCGATAGCTATTTAGGTGACGGATTGCTGGCGGATTTATTGCGGATAAAAAATAAACCAAATTTCTGTGACGGGGAAAAAACTGTCAAGCTTTTGGGAAAATAAATGGAAAATTGGAAGTCTAATTGGAAAAAAATTGAAAGCACAGTCGCACAGTTCGCATTTGAGAATAAGCAAAAGCGAAGACGGAAACAGAGCTGCTTGTTTCAGAACATCAAAAGTACTGAGGGTCAATTCTTTCTACAAGGTTTTTGCATTTCAGTTCGAGGAACAGTTTCGATAAAGTAAAGACAGCTAAATTATGGTCGCCTGGGGGTCTAGCACGTAACTTGATACAATCGAGTTCAGTCGATACAATCGAGCTGTGGCAGCACATAATTTGTCTCAATCGACTATTCTATTCTCGATTATTCTCGACTATTCTCGATTGAGACAAATTAGGTGCTGCCACAGCTCGATTGTATCGACTGAACTCGATTGTATCAAGTTACGTGCTAGACCCCCTGCATGCAGTGGGTCCCCGATAATGGTAGCACTATCACAGAAAGGGTATTCAACATGCAACGTCGTAAACTCGTCGTAAACGTCGTAAGTTTACGACGTGGTAAATGAACTGTCAAAATTTGTATGGAAAATCATTTACGACGCGATGGTAAACTTACTACGAGAATTTTTGTGGAAAACCGAGATGGTAAACTTACGACGAGGTCAATGCGATATTTCACACTTGAAATAAAGGCGCGAAATCAGGAAAAAATTACTTCGCATGCATTTATAATACTTTTGATGCGTTTATAAATAGAAATTGCACATTTTACTATTCCAAGTGTAGGATAACTAAATAGTCCATTAAATTGTATTAAGAAAACAACTTTTAAAAGAATGGATACAACGAAATTTCCAATTCCAACAAAGTGAGTTTTCGTTCGCGGCAAAAATATTGGAATTGGAAATTTGGTTATTTAAACCCTTTTAAAACTTGTTTTCTTAATACAATTTGATGGACTATTTAATTATTCTACACTTGGAATAGTAAAATGTGCAATTTTCTCTTTATAATTGCAACAAAAGTGGTTTGTTCGTATTTTATGTATTCTTTCGTTCCGTCTCATGTGAAACAGCTGATTGGTTTACCATCATTTACCACAAACAGCAATTGGGGCCTTCATGAAACGTTTGTCGTAAACTTACCATTTTACGCAAATGATAAACTTACGACGTTGCATGAATACCCTTAGAGTTTAGCCACAATAAACCAATGTTTCTAACACAAACCAGTAAGAATAGACCGTCGACTCCTCCCACATAACGGACTTTGCCTACAAGCTGCCGGCGAGACCAGGATTTTTCATGTATTGGTGCTGTACAAAATCAAAGGGGTGCCATTAACGCACGCATACTTGAAAAATCCTGGTCGCATGGTATAGCATGGAAAATCATTGCCGCCATAAATTTTGACATTTACACGTATTCACAGACAGGGAAATTTTTTTCGGGGGGAATCGGGTAGGTGCACGGGAAGTCGGCGGTCTATTCTTAGTGGTTTGTGGTTTCTTAACACAGGCTGAATTCCAAAACGCAGTACTTCTGCATTACTGCTTAATTAAGCGTTCCAAAACGCAAACGGGTTACTATGATGAAATGCATAATTTCCTAAAACGCATTGTGAACGCATCAACTGCGCAAATAAAAGCAAACAGAGCATCATGAAGGATTATGATGCAAGACTTTTGACATTTACTGCTAGGTTCCACATTTCACCTTCACTCGAAATGAAATCGGAAATTAATTTTTGTGTTCTACATTTCACTGCATTTGATTTCGATTTCAAAATTTTCGGAATTGAGACAAAGTGAAATTGTGATTTTGAAAAAATTTCGGAGTTTCCGAATCGCTCGAAACGCAGAACGCTGAGAACGAATTCACTCGTTTTCTGGAACCTAGCTGTTAATTTTAAACCGCCAATTGAACCCGATTTCCGAAACAAAAGAAGGAAGAAAAAGGTGCTGTGGAGAGTCGTTTTGGAGGAGATCAAAAAATTGTATTAATTGGTGTTTCAGGCTTTTTATGATAGTTCGCATCAAAGTCGTTCTAAAACGTCAAAAATTGCAAAGCATACAAATGCAAAGCAGAGCCAAAGCATTCATAACCTGGCGTCAGAAAAGCAGTGTGCGCATTCACAATGCGCATTTTTTTACGTTTTTTTTTAATTCAGCCACATTCTTAAAATTCCTCACTGATGTTTCTAACACATTCTTAAAATTCCTCACTGATATTCATCTTGTCGCGAAAAAATTACACATTCACGTTTCAACCAATTAAAGCAACGTATAGTCTAAGAGCCAGCGACATAAATAGTTACGTCATAACTGTTGAATTATGGGATGGGTGCAAGGTCTAATATCTAGTACCAATATCAACTAATTTTGACAATGACTTTCCCGTCACCATCCCCTGTACTGACTGCTCGAAAACCAAAGACGGAGTTGGTTTTATGGAGATAAAATAAGTCTTCTCTTGGCTCAAGAAAAACGTGATATCCGTTTAAGATATATATTTGCATTTTTGCGAAAAGCCAAGCAGCTATCAAATCCCTGGATTCGATCTCTATAACTTCTCAACTGGCCCTCGACTGCAGATCATCTCTTAAGGCGATGGCCGAACAGTTCAACATTCACCTTTTTTGAGTGCCGGTGTATAGAGACATAGCAGGGAATTGTAAGGCCGATGAACTCGCAAGAATTGTAACAACAATACCCATTCTGCCGGATAAAGGTACCGTAGGCTATAGGCATACCAACTGCTACATGCAAACAAAAATTGAAGCTGGATGCTATTGAGAGTGCAAAACGTAGGTGAACAAGTATCGGCACCACAATAGTTGTCATTACTCGACACTGCTTAAAGCAGAAGCTGTATGGATGAGCAATAGAAGGCAATTATTCCTCACTTTCTTTGTTTCTGCCCAGCTCTCTCCCGTAGAAGGAAGCTTCTCTCGGGAGCCTTCCATTACAACGACTTTGGTGATCTGACAAACACAGCCATCAGAAAGCCCATTACGCTTTATAACGAGCTCAAAATGGTTCAACTAGTAGGGAGATCTTATATGATCCGATTTTCATGGTATCACAATGGACCTATGCTGGTCTAAGTGTTGGCGTTTCCCAGCTGGCAGCCACTTTCAATAATTTCGCAAATACGATGAGGACAGTAGAATGACGCAAAACTATTCTTAGGAGAATATGTGTTAAAACATGATTTCTTCGAAAAGTACAAATTTCTCACTTGTTTTTATTTTGTTTACTAATAAAAATAAATTATAACATTGCGTCTGCCAGTGTGTTCGGCCTAAAATATGTGTCTGCCTTTTTTGGTTACGGTATTAAAATGGCTTTTTTTAAATGTTAGCATTTTTCCCCAACTTTAATGAAATGACGTAATTAACCTCTTATTTTCTCAACCTTCCCCGCAGTCTGCCACCATCGCCGTAACACCCAAACTGTCTGCCTTTTTGATATGTTACTTAAAATATTATTCAGGGTCATCAAACCAAAAATCAGCTTTAATGAAATCACGTTTTTGACCCAAAATTTTTTCACCCTTTGACTCCCTACCGACAGCCTAGCCTCTCAAGCAACGGACAATAGTGGCAGACAATTCATTTTAGTGTTTATTTATATGCATATTATCCAATGATACCAAATATTTTCTTAATGAAATGACGTTATCATTTATGTCGCTGGCTCTTCGTCTAGTAGCCCTGAGTTGGGTTTTTAAAAATCGCTCTGAGCATAGACGAAAAGGGTTAAAATAAAACCTTTGCAAAAGAATTGGCATACAGTAGTTTTTTCTAGCTTTCTGAATTTTAAAAAAGCTCGCGAATTTTAAAGTTCGCTCCTGAAGGGAGTTAGTATTTAAATTGTTCCGCAGAAGGTTCCTAAGGCCAATCACCAACAAACGAGCAAACGGTTAAGTGCACGCGTTGCAGGCCAGCCTCAGACCTTACAAAAAAAAGACAACCAGTCGCATTTTTACATTCTTGAATATTTATTTTTTATTTTAAATAAAAATTTGCATTTCATTAACTGCGTAATTATTAGTATACATTACTACGATTTACTTTTTACATTTTTTGTTTAATTTTTTTAAGGTTTAATCAATTCAAATCACAGATTTAATTTAAAAAAAAAGTGTTTTTTTCTTCCTAGTCTATGAATGTACCTTTCTACACGTTACTAGCGTATGCAATATGTATATGTGCACGTGTACTTACATGCGTGTGTTTATATGTATCATATAAACTATAAACAGGGTTTCTGAACGACTAAAATTGTACAAACGACGCCCGAAAACTATTAAAACTTGCGTATAACAATGGCATTGTACAAATTAGGACTCATTTGAGTCGCCGCAGCCATTTTGCTCGTAAGCTGCGTTTCTATGCGGAGGTACTTCTTCTAGGCCATCCTGTGTTTCGGAATCGTTTACGTGGGGCGATGAGGAGCTTTCACAATTCGCATAGACATGTCGCACTGCAGAGTGCGTTTGAGAATCATCGGTATCGGCGTCACGTATGCTGCTGAAGGCGCCATTGGCGTTCGGCGAAGAGATCTCGTCGTTGGGTGGGTAAACATGCCGATGGAAGCTGGATCCGCCGGCGCCTTCTTCGCCCTCGGTTTCGCGAACGCTACCAAAGAGTGGTGTGTGGGAGGAGGAGTTTCGCATGCTGGCCGGTGGCGACCAAACTGTTTGATAGAGCGGTGATGCAAAGACGTAGAGTTGATTGACGACTTCGATGTCGTAGCTGGGAAGATAGCTGTCCGTTTCCAGCGGGTTATAGTACTGTGAGGTGGGCTGGTGCATTGGCGTCTGACGCCAGCTGTACGACCCCGAATTGCCACCTAGAGGTGTATTGTAAGCACTTGGCACGGGGTGCGGTTGCCGTGGCATTGTGGCATAGATACCACGATAAGCTTCATAGGGAGTTTGCGGGTTGTAGGCGTCACTCCAGCGGACGTGGTTAGGAGTAAAGTCTCCTTTGGCGTAAAGCTAAACGAAAATAGAATCGATTAGTATTGAAGGGCATTCAAAAATTGAATGCAAACTTACCTGAATAGGTCGACAAAAACCTTTGCTCATGTGTCTGGGCACTCCCAGCGTGTAGCTATGACTAAACCCAACCTCGTTGCTCAACAAATACTCGTGGAATTTATTCGGAAAGAATTCAATATTCCGGTAGTTGTTGTAGATGGTCTCCTGTAAAAGAAACAAAGTTACATAATGTCCACTGAAAGATGTCCTTTCAAACTCACCGTAAGGTTCTTCTTCTTCTTGTAGCTCGCCCAATTCTGTGCTTCCAAAATCAATTTACCACCTGGACGCAACTGATTGAACATCCTTTTGAATGCCATCTTCAGTCCATTATCACCAAAATTCAAGTGTATCCACTTAGTTACCGAAAGACACACAATCAAATCATATTGCTGCGTGTCATTGTTGAGCAGTGCCTCATCTTTGAGCACATAATTTGTCTGACGAAAGAACACATTCTTCGGAAATTCAGACGAAATCAAGCTGGACGACGTTTCAACTTCTGGCTGGAGTTGTCTGTTAACCTCTGGAATGCCTCCATAGGTGAGAGGAAATGAGACAGGAAATAGCTTTTGTGGTTCTAAACTTTGATGATAGCGATGTTGGTGATTGTGTGGCATATAGCCGTGATGCAAATGACGATGAACATGATGATGATGATGACGATTTTGATTATTTTTTCGTCTCTTGTTTTGCTGTTGGGTTGTGGTGCTGACGCCCGCCTGCTCTTTTGGTTTCTCTTGTTCCGGTTTGTCCTCTGCTTTTGGTATGCGCACGTACATCGATAGGTTCTTCCTTGCTCTGGCAATTAGATCCTTATCGATATCAATTCCTAAAATTGATTTGGGTGCTAAATTTCTTCCAACAGTAATAGTCATGTGACCCACATTACAACCAATATCAAGGATGTCCTTCCCCCGAAAGAGTTCCGCATTTCGCTGAAACACTTGCAGGCGAACATCCATGAATTCATTCAAATGACGATACCCAGAATAGCGATCATAGTTGCCATATTGGTATTTTTCACCTTCTGGGCGGAATTTTGGTATTTTCTCGCTGTTGGTCGTTGTTTTGGCAGCGACAGCATCTTCTTTTGTGTTGGCTGTAGAGGAGATGATTTTCTCAGTGATGGAGATGCTATCGATTGTTGTGTTGGCGGATGCGGAGCTTAAGGGACTACCTATGGAGGCAGTGTCCATTAGCTTGGATGCTGAATCGATGTCGGGTGTGTCGGCACGAATACTATCGGCTGTAAAACATAAGAGATTATTAAGTTGTGTTGCAAACAAAGCTGCTTTATGTGTACTTACTGTCTGTTACTGTTTTGCAGTCATCTGCAGGACTGAGAAGCTCTGTCTCACTGACAGATGTAGACCTATGTCTGGAGGTTTTTCTCGCTCCAGTTGGCACCAATCGCGGTGGTCGCTTCCATGCACCTGGCTGAGGAACTACTGGACTGACGATTTTGTCCATGGAATCCATGCGGCGAAACTAAATAAAGATTTTGATTAGAAAATTGTTTATTAAATAGGTTAAGCGTACAAAAGCGCAAATGAAGATGAACGTAGTACCATGGCATGGGCGCACATATATGAAGACTACAGTTTGGGATATAAACTTAAAGAGGGACATTTACAGAGATAGTTATGTATATTCAACAGCCGCTAGTAGTTTTAATAATTTCTCGTAATGGAAATGGTATCGAAAAGTCAAGCACACGACCCTTTGGCTTTCGCCATGCAGTCATCAATAGGTATTATTAATTTTGGCACTTTTACTGCCCAATACGAAAACCATCCAACAGAACTCCTGTTGGATATCTATACTTTATCAAAATTGAAAAGCAGTATGTATCCTCATCGCCAAACTTGCAAAGTAAGATGAATTGGCTCGAACTCAAATATTAATCTTCAAAAGAGGATGAAACTGACAATGATGAAATGCAAATACCCTTTCTCTCAAAAAGATTAACGACTTAAAATATATCCCAGGGCGGATTAAGGGTTACTTTGTGTTCAGTGTCATCTTTCAGGACTTCATTAATTTATTTAGTAATTCTCTCAACAGTGAGGATTTTTTTTTTTGAATCATCCGATAATGCGTCCTTGTTAACAATTTCGCGGTAAAATAGAATTGAATTTCGCTTTGCCCATGCCAAGGGCATAATATTTTTGCTCAATCACACCAACTCACCTTATTCTTTGCGGAGCATGTTCCCTCGCTGACCTTTCGCTTGCGGCTGCCACAGCTACCGACGCTGCCAGAGCCACTGCCTCCCATTGACGAGTTATTATGGTGCTGATGATGGTGGTGGCTGAAAAAGTGCTGCTGTTGCAACTCTGCCACTCCACTCAAATCTAGCCGCAAATCTTTTTTTACACTTTCTCGGTCACCAGTTGCAACCGCGTTGCTATGATTCTTTTTCACATGATGTTGGTCCTCGTTGCCAATGGTGTCACCAGTAGTAGTAGCAGGTGCTAACATTGTTGGCAACACTTTACTGGCAATAATCGTCCCCCCAGCCCCAACCGGTTTATCAACAACACCCAGCAAGTGTTGAGTAATACCACTAATACCACCACCGCCGCCACCACCACCCCCAGTATCGAAAGCTTTTTCGGCAGCGCTCTCACGAGAGCAATGCGAATCATTGTTCTCTCCCGTGCCGTCATCGAATTCAGCAGAGGAATTATGTGAAATACCAGCAGCAGCAGTAAGACAATCCGACAAGACAAGTGAGTTGCTCCCCGATTCAGTCGACAATGTGCTGTTGGTGGCAATGCATCGTTCCGCTTCACCGTCGTCCAGAGTGGAATTTACTGACTCGAAGCGACGACGTTTTGTTTTCTTTTTACGATTGCGGTGCTTTGATTTTGACGATTTCGACTTTCGCTTCATCGGCGAGGTTAGCTGCTTCTCGTACTCCATTGTGTCTACCGGGTCGAGCAAGTGTAGTGGGTCATGTATGTTTGGTGGGATGATTACCTCGACCTTTGGCGGTGTAGTTATCGGTGATTGACGTGGTGTTGTCGCCGGTGTGTTGTTGTTCGAGGAATTCGCCTCGTTCTGCAGACTGTTTAGGTTGAGCGGGTCAGAAATGTTGCCACCTAAGAGGAATTTTGTCGGCGGAATGATGACTTCTTTGCGTGGTCTTTTGTCGGGAAGGAAAAACTTTGACCGAGAACAGATTATAGAATGATGAGCTAGTGGTGGCGCACCATTTCCACCACTACCGACTCCATTGCAAGCACTACAACCACCACCTCCTCCGCCGCCGCCGCCGCCGTTATTACATGCTCGATGTGCTAGCATCTTTTTATATACCTGCTGTTTTGGATTCTTTATTTGCTGACTGTTGTTGTTGCCGGCTTCAACGCCGCAGGCAGTGCATAAGCCTACCGGGAGCCTATGATGGCCTATCTGGTTCTTGATGTTTTGTATGTTTTCCAGATCTGCCTTGCTGGCTGTAGTTTGCTGCTGCTGCTGTTGTTGCTGCTGCTGTTGCTGATGATGCATTTGCTGTTGTTGCAACTGTTGAGGGTGATGGAGGTACTTCAGGTTGTGATGGCACTTCTGACGCTTGTTCCACATTTTCTTTTTCTGCTGCACACACTGCTGGGGTGTGCGGAATTGGTGGAATTTACTAACACCGCCTCCGGCACGTGCCATTTGAGAAGCTGCTGCTGCTCCTGCTATTGTCTGCTGCTGCTTCTTGTTGTTGTTATTGCCTCCGCCAGCGGGTGCACCGCTTATAACCGGTGCAGGCATATTCAACCCATCAGTGGTCGATGACACTTCGCATTGTTCATTGGGCTCAGCCAACTTTGGCTGGGTGGGAGGTTTTGGTGATGTTTTTGCCGTCGTCGTTGTATCCACAGCGACTTCCATTATTAAAAATTCTAAAATTTCTATCACAGACTATCCCGCATCAGCCATTTAAAGCCAACACAAACACACCAAAGATGAACACTACGATTAACTGCTTAATTTATTGATAGCTCTCCTTGTCTTGTCCTTGGAGCACAATAATACTTTCCTGTTTATCTGTCTTGTTTTTTTCCTGGTATCTGCAAAAATAAATAAAATTTACGAGTTAGTGCGGAAACTCCAAGGATCAGCAAGTATTATAATAAATTATTTTTGCCTATCTAAACGGTGGGCCTCCCGAGGGAGGAATGTACAGTACAGTACAGCACACACACACGCCCCCGATTAATGTCACCTGTGCACAGTGTTTGCCTTCGTTTCCAACCAACCCAAATGAGGTAGATAAAGCGACGAACACATATGGATAAAGGAGTACGTACAGTACACCCCTGCAAACAATCTACGACGAAAAACATCTCAATAATTTCTGATTGCGTTCTTTTTCCCCAAGTTAAATCGCTTATAAAAGATAAAATACTACCATGGAGATAAAGGTGTGTAGTGTAAGAGCGAGAGAGGGTAGGTCACTAGAATAATGTATGAATCTAGGAATATCCGGAGTGTACAAGAGAAGATGAATAAACATCAGTTCATTGAGTTGATAATACGTTAAGTATATTTTTTTTCTTTTGCTCTTTGCAAGGTGTATGCGTATATGTTGAAATGTTTATTTATGTTTTCTCGGCTTTACGGCGCGGGCATAGAATAAATTCCCATTTGTCCTGTGTTGTTTATTTTTTACTTTTGCTACCTTGTTGTGGATATGACAAAAACCAAGTGAGAAACGAAATTAATCTTGACATAAATATTTTTAAGAACAGCTTGTGTAGAATAAAGTAAATTGTAGGTACAAATATTTTAAGGAAATATTTATATTCGACTTTAGGTGTCTTTTTGACTTGCTGATGATTGATGAACTGTTTTGAACTTTTCGGTACTTATCTTGGCTTATTTACATCGGAAGATTGAATTTGAATAAACAATATGTCGACAGTATAATTTGACTTTTAAATAATGTCGTTGCTACAATATGTGCTGCTTTTTTTGTGACAAGAGCACATGCAATTTTAAATTGGGACAGTTTTTTTTACTTATTTTGCATTTACATTCGCTAGGTAGGTAATTCTTATTGTGTACTACGAACATGCGCCGACGGTCTTAATAACATCTTAGATTTTTTATTACTACGTTGGCACATCTTCTTGGCATATACAATATGCAGTTTTACAACACTTTTCTCAAATTTCTCCATTTAGTCGGTTCTATTTCGAAAAGTTTCGCCGAACGTTTAGTTATTCGAAATAAATTCTCAACTGGACTAGCAGTTGGGGTCACTTAATCAAGCAAAAAATGCATTGTCATCTATGGATGTTTATAAATGTCGAAATAATCAAATATCTAGAAGGCCACCGATTAATAATCGACAGGCAATACGTATTTCGGAGCCGTCGTTCCACTAGAGACCTGTTAAGCTACGTAACGCACTTATGGACGCAAGCAATTGAACAACACGGCGAATCTAGAGTCGCAGCCTTGGACGCATTTGACCGAGTCTGGCATAGAGCCCTATTAGGCAAATTAGCGTCTTATGGATTACCACAACAACTCTGCGGATGGATGCAAAATTTTTTTCTGGGAAGATCGATCCAAGTTGTTGTAGATGGTGTATCATCTAATTCCTTTGCAAACAATAATATCTACAAGTTTGCTGATGACAGAACTCTTATATCCTTCATCTCGAACTGTGGGCCTGTGAATGCGGCTACATCACACAGTCATAGATGTGAACAAATTAGTTCTCTAAATGAAGATCTGAACAAAATCTTGAAGTGGGGAAAAGGCAACTTGGTTGTATTTAATGCAAACAAGACACAGCTCACAACATTTTCTAGGAAAAATGCATCAACAGTTCCTTAGATCCAAATGGATGACCATTCAATCCATCCCAAGGACTCAATGCACCTTCTAGGAGTCACAGTCAATTCAGGAATCACATGGCAGAACCACATACCCTATATCGCAAGATCGGCGTCCGCTAAGTTGAGCTATCTATTTAGACCAAAGAGGTACTTTAGCCCCAAGCAACTTCTCCTTCCCTACAAAGCACAGTTTAGACCAGGCCTGGAATATTGTTCCCATATATGGAGATCGGCCTCGGCCCCAAAACATTTACTTAACCAAACTTGACAGCATACAAAGACGAGCAGTTCGACTTATTGGAGACCCTACACTCACATCGAACCTACAACCGTTGGTGCACGTAAGACAAGTCGCGGACCTATGCTTGTTCTATAGGTACTTCCATGGTAGATGTTCCGAGGAACTCAAAGACATTATCCCTCGAAATGCAACTTTTGGGCGCCCCACAAAACAGGCTGCTAATGCTCATGATCATGACCATACAGTACACTTGACAACCGCGAGGACATCAACTTTCTAAAACACCTTCTGTTACAGGACAAGCAAACTTTGGAACTCGCTTCTTGGGGATATATTTCCAGAAGACTACAATTTGCAGCAATTTTAGTGCAGAACTAACATACATCTGCAAGCATACGGGGCGCTGTTGAAGCGTTATAGGTTCGCCTTTCCCGGGAAAAGTACTTAAAAAAAAAAGATTCGATTAGTTTTGCGGTTCATTGCCTAACCACTTTTTTTTGCTTTCGACATCTGCAAAATATTTGAACCTTCTTAGCAATTAAAAATACAGGAAATGTAAAGCCCAGTCTAAACACATTCATAGAACTCATATGACTTTTTTGACATTAGAATTGCAAATTTGAGAAGTCACTTGGAAATGGTAATCGATGGTGATCGATTCCAAAGAAATGTTTTGCAGCAGTTATGTTGTCCGGATAACATCGGTCTTTACAGGCAACCAATAAAAAAAGAGATAGAGGGAAAGAACTGTCAGTGTCAAAATATCATAATGATTAAAAATGAAACTTGTATTTGGACCAATCGGTAATTATGTACAAGTACATACATTGTAATGGAAAAAAATGCATGGAGTATACAAATTATGTAAAGACCAACAAACATGCTGGGCAGAGAGCATGCACCAAGCTATTAATTTCCAAGACTTGGTCATCTGATGTATTCATGTGTGATAAAAGGAATCTCAGGATCGTTTACCCAGTCAGCACGAAAGGAGACCCTTTCAGCTGCGCCAACTAAAGAGGTATCACTGTATTAGTCTCTTAAACATTGCATATAACTATCTGTCATATTGTGTGAACACCTTTCGTAAATAGCAGGATTGTGCCCCATGAAGGTCTACCGTCAAAAAATTGTTCGCACTTGAAGCAGATACATACTGGAAAAAACCCAAGAAGTACAAATCAATACTCACTCAGCCTTAATTATAAACTTTATACACTCTCTTTATAGTATAAAGTTTATGAATAAGGCTGACAATCTTTTATATATTAGATATCCGTCTATGTTAGCATCTATAGAGACGAGCTATACAATGCCATGTCGTTGTCGGTTTCGACCTCACCGTGACCTTCAATGTCACAAAAGAATTTACTTCTTTAACATCATATTTGAAAGAACTGTGCGAAACTGAAAGGCCAACATAAAAGACACTATCTTTCAAACATTGACATACTATACATGGACTGCTAGCAGCAAATTTTTCGTTGAAGCAAACATAAGCACTAGCTCTTTTGGTTCACGGTGGAGAGAAGCGAAAACACTCAAATGTCATCGAGCAATTCGTGCGCTTTTGTTTGAGTACTGGGTGTGTCATCTGTTATAGGAAGTTTGAAATAATTTGAATAAATCGTTATTTCGCGCAGTTGCAATGTTTTTACAATGGATGGCACTGCGTTCTATGTAAAAAATAGCAATGGCGCGAGTTATTGACGCAAAACAGAACACAACAAATTTAAGAAAACAATCGGACAGTTAAACAAAACAATGCGCGATGCGCTTTATTGGGATCCTACATCAAAAGTGTTTCTCTGCTTAAGCAATGAAGAATAATCCAACATAAAAAGTTGTTTATATGCTGTTGCTAGGTGCATCTAAAAAGTCGCAAACTGACATTTGACAACGGCTAGGTCTCGATATTAGATGATGATGTGTGTACAACGTAACTCGCGCAGAGGTTTCATACTTTCGCCGCACTGAACCAAAAGGGCAAGTGCTTACGTTTGCTTCATTTTTCCTCGCAAGTTTGTATGAAACTGACATTTCACTAGCTGTCCATAAATGTAGCGTCAATGCTTTCAAAAGTCTCTTTTTAATCACGCCGACGATGATATTGACATAATTTGTAGAAGTAGAACCCAGGGAGCTGTCAACAGCGTGTTTGCAAGCATAGGCACAGATGTGGCTTCAATGGCTTTAGCGGTTAACGAGGGCTAAACTTAGTAAGTAAGTTTCACTGATAATAAAATATTTTCTTAAATTGTTTACTACTTTGACTTAAAACAGCTGATTCAGAAAGTTCGAATGCAAATGCGGCTATGACCAAGAAATTAGGTAAGCACTATGCCTGGAGATTGGACAAAATTTCATTATTGTCTAGGTTACTGCTGAACTTTACGTTTACTTTTCAAAAGGTTGGCCCTAAATGTTAGGTGAACTTTAAAAATGTAAAATTTTGAGACAAAGCATTTTTTCTTCTAGTTTAGGTATTCATTTGGTCATCCACAGGAAGGTATATTCACTTTGTCATTACATTTGTCATATATTCGTGTTTGTTGAAAACACGAATGCAAAATTGGACACTCAGTGGACAATTGAAAAAGGATTTTCGTTGGCAAATCTTACAAATTGGTACAACTCTTCAATAGGACACCGAGAGAATATCGCAGACACTTTAAGTTAAAATAAAGTGGCCCATCCAGAGATGAAATCGTGCGTTTTGTAACCGGTTTTCGGTAACGATAAACTATGACAAAATATCTCCATGATAATGGTAAATGAGGGCAAAGCAAAATACATACTGTTAACAAGAAGGGACACCCAACATCGACGAACCAGACAGAACGTCACGATATACAGCAACCACTTTGAGATAGTTAAGGACTTTGTCTACCTATGCTCCGCTATAAACTCTGATGACACCACAGCAAGAAATCAAACGAAGCGTATGCACTTGAAAACCGCTGTTTCTTTCGCCTAAGAAGGCAATTGACTAGTTATGCCTTGTCAAGAGGAGACTCTATATAAGACCCTCATCATCCCAGTCCAGTTCTATGGCGCAAAAGCATGAACGTTAGCAAAGTCGGATAAAGATCTTTTTGGTCGTTTCGATCGCAAAATTCTTCGAGTGATTTCCGGTCCTGTTTGGATTGACGGGTCTCTGGCTAGGACATGTAAAGCGAATGGACACCAACGCCCCGGCCCGAAGAGTCACTGCGACAACCAACGCAGTAGAGGAAGGCCTTGCCTTAGGAGACGCGCTCAAGTCGAAGGGGATCTGAATCAACTTGGAGTGCGCTACTGAAGGCGGTTAGCCAAAGATCGG
Organism: Cheilosia soror; assembly: GCA_949372485.1. Classification (NCBI taxonomy): domain Eukaryota; kingdom Metazoa; phylum Arthropoda; class Insecta; order Diptera; family Syrphidae; genus Cheilosia; species Cheilosia soror. The sequence goes on from OX443561.1 coordinate 83,145,382, forward strand.
GTTAACTGTAGAGGCGTTTTTGATGTCGGCCTGTAGCGCCACCTAAGACAAGATATGACACTAGATCAGGCGGTGATAAAGTGAGCAAAATCACGGGTTACTGCAAGTGACTTTCCAAGGCAATTTGGCTCTAAAAGCACTCCTTCCTGCTTGGGATAAATGGTAGTCTCAAATGTGTCAAGGGAAATGCAACTGTTCTATATAAAAATTCAGGGGAAACCCCACTAAGCGAGAATTGTTTTTATACCTCGATTTTCATTCCTGTAATTTTTATATTTCCGTGCGCAAGATAAGTGTTCCATTAAGCAATACGTGGTCTACAATATAAATATATAATCACAAACGTTTGTCTGTATGTCAGTTTGTGATATTTTTTTTATCAGAACTTGCGAAACAAGTTGGAGAATAATAATTAATTTCATATATCCCGATAATGCTGCCGTCGGCATTTTATTGTACAGATAACACTGCACACATTCACATACACAAATCTGAGATATGTACAATTTTTGGATCAACCTTCTACAACACTTGTACTCGTATAAGGACTAGTATCTACTTTAAAAATCACGACTACTTTAACACTTCACGTTAAAAACAATACAGCAACGACTCCTCGCCGTCTGGGGGGAAATAAACTTTCGCATCTCTCGCACAAGTCCAGTGGCCCTTCTTGCTCCACCTTTATATTTGCTTCTACGTTCTACGTTCTACAGTATTGATTTTCTGCGTCGTCGTCGTCGTTACAAACAAAACAAGTCACCGAAGAACAATTAACAGCAAACAGCTAACAACAAATCAATGTGGTCATTTTTCTCTCCAATTTACCGAATTATTGACATCCATGTGAGACACACGATACATATTGATTAACAACTACTTGTATGTTAGTGATTCATGGTCTTCAATTTCAACTATACAAAGCCAGGAGCACCAGCAGCAGCAACAACAACTCCACAGACTCCATGAAACCCTTCCTTACGCTGCTGGCTGTGTGGTGCGCGTGGGTGGAGATGCTGGCGAATTAATCTCTATTCCATGTCAATTGCATACGATTCTCGAACGGTTTTGAATTCACAGTGCGGCGGCGGCACATGGCAGATTCTCATTAAACGAATTTAAAGCAAAACAATTAATTAAAATTTCATAATCTCATGCTAAACATGTCCGCCTGCCTGCTAAGTTGCTAATCATATACGGCAGCGATTTATCGTTGCCTCATGATTGCTGCATGTCGTGATGTGGTATTTGGGTACAATGTTATGTTTGTAGATATTCTCACATCAAAAGGAGGCAGCAGCAGCGCACATGGAAATGAATCTCAGCATGAGGTAGAAACGATATGAATGCCGCGGGGATGAGGAGAGATCCCCATGTGCATGGTGCTTCAGACGCACAGGCAAGTTAAATGTGTTTCACATTTTTATTCTTGTATAGACTTCTAACAAAAGTCATCAGCTGGAGTCCTTTGAAAATCAACTTCCTCTTGACTAACAATTTCAATTCAAGGAAATTAAAAAAAAAGTCCCCCTCCCTTCAACCACATCGACACTTGCGATTTCGATTCGAAAGCTTATTCGATATTTTCCGTTTTCCGATTATTTCTTTTCTCCGTTTGTTTATTCCTTTTATTTTTTAAAGGATGTGATTGAGACTTTTTCTCTTTCCTGTATAGGATAGGATATATAGATACATACGTCTAGACTTTGAGAAAAAGTTTCGCCGCGCAAAGCGGAAGAGTTAAATTTATATATTTTGTCTCTAATTCTTTTGGAAAAAAAGACGAAGATTAAAGACGAAGAATGAAATATGAAAGTTTGAAGCATAAAAAAATGATTTCGTTTCGTATTTTCCTTCGGCATTATTTTTCTTTGCGTGTGCAAAAAAAAAAACAGCTATGAAGTCATCCTTTGCTTTTGCAAGGCAACAGAGTGTGGAACAACGCCAAGAAGTTGGTATAGCTGTCTGAATACGACAAAACGAATTACTTCTTTAACTTGCCTCGGAATTCGCCGCTTAAAGAGGAAAAACTTCAGAATTCTTTGCAAAGTCTTACTGGAAAATAAGCAGACGAAATGGTTTTGTTATAAAAAATTGATTTCCGAGATTTACAGGGTGGGGTATAGTTTTGCTAAAGAATTTCTTCTGAAAACATTTAAAGTTAATCAAATTTCCATTTGGAATTTGTTGAGAACGTGTTCTGAACGCGTTCAAGACATGCTATTCGGGGGAATAGAAGTTAATCCAGGAAGGATTTAGTCTGGGCCCAATTATCTATATAATTCGAGACTTCTTGGAACTAGAACTATGTACAAAATTTCCGACTTTCGCATTGTATTACCATCGAGCTGCGTTTAACCACCTTGGACAAATTTGCCTAGAAATGTGAGGATTTACTTCCATTCCAAGACTTGTCATGTATTGCACGTCTTTGTGTTCCCCAAACGCATATACAAAATATCTTAAACTGCCATGAAAAAGCTTCTCAATTCAGCCGTTCGGACTCGGCATAAAATTGTATGTCCCTTCCATTCGTCCCAAAAATAGAAACTCACACAAAACAAATGGTTGCGAGAAGCTAGGCCTTGGGTGTCACCCGCCTATTGCGCCACCTATTTATTTATTTTTATTTAGTTTGATGCAATCATAGTAGAGTCGCAGTCGATGCTGGGGATTATGGAAGAACTACTTCCGCAGACTGTTTAACGGCGATGACGAATTAAATTCCACTGTCAGGCAGAATGAACCATTCAACCTGCACCTGGATGATAAAGACCAACAATTCCGTCCACCCGACCTGGACGAAGTGAAAATAACCATATCTAAGCTTAAGTCCAATAAAGTCACTGGAGTAGATGGCCTAACCGCCGAGCTATTCAAAGCGACAGGCGATAACTTGGTTAGAAAAATGCACCAACTCATCTGTAAAATATGATCGATCCTTAAGAAAGGAGACCCTCTGAACTGCGCCAAATACAGAAGTATTAGTCTTTTTAACATCGCATCGCCTACAAGATCTTATATGCCGTGTTGTGTGAACGCCTGAAGCCTTTCGTCAACAACCTGGGTCGCTATTAGTGTGGCTTCAGGCCAGGTCTACCATCGACCAAATATTCACACCACGGTAGTGGAGAAAACCCAGGAAGTCGAAATCGATACCCATCACCTTTTCATCGATTTTAAGGTCGCCTATGACAGCATTTAAAGAGACGAGCTATACAGAGCAATGTCTAGTTATGATATCCCTGCAATGAGAAAATCCCTGCAAGAAAAATGACAATGGAGAATGCTGCTTCACCAAGGCCGATAAAGAACTCACCGAGACCTTCGATGTCAAAAAAGGCTTCTTCAAAATCGTTCTTGAAAGAATAATGCAAAACTGAAACGCCAACACCAGAAGCATGATCCTTCAAAAGTCTGTCCAATTACTTGCGTACGCTGACGACATCGACATGATCGGCAGAACGCAGCGTTGTCACTAGCGCGTTTGTGAGTATGGAGAAGGAGGCGTCGAAGATGTGTTTGGCGGTCAATGAGGGCAAGACAAAGTATATGCTGTCATCAAAAAAGCACACCCAACACCGACGTCTTGGACAGAATGCCACTATAGACAGATATAACTTTGGGGTGGTTAAGGCCTAGGTAGAGGCTCCGCTCAGACTCAGAAAATGACACCAGCGCTTAGGTTAAACGAAAAATAACTCTTGCCAATCGCTGTTTCTTTGGGCTAAGAAAGCAATTAAGTAGCAAAGCCCTCTCTCAAGCAACTAAGGTGACCTTTTATAAGACCCTAATCATCCCAGTCCTTCTCTATGGTGCAGAGGCATGGACTCTTATCAAAAGCGGATGAGGTCACTCTTGGTTGCTCCGAGAGGAAAATTCTTCGAGTAAACTTCGGTCCCGTCGGTATAGACAGCGAATGGATGAGGAGATACAACGACAAACTGTTCAACGGTTTCGGGAACACAGCATCCGCATTTTGGAAGTAATTTTGCAATATTTCTCAACGTTGTTCAAGAGTAAATGGATCTGTTTGGTATCGCTAAAATATGATACTGAGTTTATGTAGTGAGCTGTAACATGTGATTCAAAAAGAAACCAACAGATGGCCAACTGTTGTCGCAACACTTTGCGAATGGTTTGCTTCATCTTTATCTTTTCTTTATATACTATACATATAACTTTGTTACCTCAAAGCGCGAAAACTACTGAACAGATTTGAATGAAACTTTCTTTAAAATGTTTCTTAAGACGGTGAGATGGTTTTAGGCTTTAGAATGTCGCTCGTAGCCACGTCTTTTGAAACCGTTTTTGACCAAAATGTATTTTTTCCTGACGGTAAGATGAAATGAAATAACTGGAAGTATGGTAGTGTGAATACAAATTACTTTTTGAAAAAAACGCGATGAGTAACGCGGACGAATTTGCTGGCAGAACAATATACAATGTACCAAATTTCTAATCCCGTCCACAATTTGCAAAATGTTTGAAACAGGCAACATATTTTATTAACAAAATTTATGTTAATGCTACCCTTAAATAATACGAAGATATAGCGATAGTACCAACATCACCGTCGACAATTAAGTAACTGAGGACTAATAACTGTTAGACCCTCAACAGGGCCGTAGCCAGGATTTTGGTTCGGGGGGGGCTTGCTTCCAAGTCTTACGAAAAAAAAACTATGTATATTCCAATTCATTGATTTCTATTAGTCACATTTTTTCAAAGCAGAAAACGTCTTGATTTTTTTTGATATGAAATCAATCACCTTATAGACTAAGAGCTAGCAACGTTTTTTCTCAAGTCATTTTAGCAAGACTGTAACTTTGTGAGCATAGTTCGTGGTGACTACTGAACACGAAAATACATTTCTGGCAGCGCTGCGCTGCAGAAAATGCAATTGCGATATCAGTTTTTGGCGGTTTTAAAGTGCAAAAAAGGCAAAATTTAAGTCATTATAGCAAAGTCAAATTTTTCATATTATGTTAGCGATATTATCACTCTACTAATTCCTCAAAGCCAAACCAAAACTCCGGTTTCATCATAGACCAAAATCTTAAGTTTGCTAAAATGCATTATCAAAGTAAAGTGTTAACTTTTCCAACTTTTCGCTCAGGCTAAACTGTAGCAAAACCTGGGAGAAGAGCTTGAAACGATCGATGGTAGGACGTCTTCGTTGACCATGAATCTGTCCGTAAGATTTTGTATTAACGAATTTATGCAAGAAAGAAGAAAGAAAGAAAGAAGAAATAAGTATCGGCACTCTAAAATAGGCTTCAGAAGGAGAGGTTTCTGGATCGGAACGCGTTGTTTGTTTCAATGAAGTTCTTCAAATAAGTCCTCGGCAAGTAAGGATGCGGATTGAAAAGCCTCTCTAAAAAAATCTTCGGCATTTTCTCTGATGTCCTTAAGAGAATTCAGAACTTCTTTTGTGCTGTCGATTGCAGAAACGAAATCTAAGGATTTGTTCTGTAGGGAAACTGATAAGGGCAGCGCTAAACTGAAAAGTTTTTCGTATACAATAAGGCTTACTAGGAAATCGCATTTTTGGACCACTGCCAAAGGTGTTGATACTTTCGAAGACATCACCCACGTTCTGCTAGTTATTTTTTCAATACTTATTGAGATGCATTTGAAGAGCTCTACAAAGGAATTAATACTGTCATGCCTTTCAATTAATTTTTTTCACAAAGGCGCAGAAGTCAAGTTCAAGCTCTCTGGTGCGTGTTTTTTTATGACAGTTTTGAAAGTTGCATAATATGCATTTGAAAGGTTGCGGAAGAAATTAGCTATTTCACTAACTACACTAAGGTAATTGCGAATTGCAGGAGTTGACATGGCAGAGCCAGGTTAAAGATATGGCTTGCACAGTGTACATACCTAGCGTTTGAATACTGTATACCAACCGGGATAGTCGCCTTATTTTTATAGATTTGAATTTATATTAAGCCCCATTACGGTCATACAGAGACGAGCAGTTCGACTTATTGGGGACCTTTCACCCACATCGAATCTACAACCCTTGGTGCACAGAAGACAAGTCGCTGACCTATGATTGGTAGAGGTACTTCCATGGTAGATGTTCCGAGGAACTCAAAGACATTGTCCCTTGAAATGCAACTTTTGGGCGCCCCACAAGACAGGCTGCTAATGCTCATGAGCATACAGTACACTTGACAACTGCGAGGGCATAAACTTTCCAAAACTCCTTTTGTTACAGGACAAGCAAAATTTGGAACTAACAGACATCTGCAAGCATCTCGGGGCGCTGTTGAAGCGTTATAGGTCCGCCTTTCCCGGAAAAAGTATTTAAAAAATAGTTGAGCTATCATTTAGAAAATTTTAGTTTTTGTCTTTTGTTAACCACTTTCGGGGGGGGGCTTCAGCCCCTCAAGCCCCCCCCCCTGGCTACGTGCCTGACCCTCAAGTATTTTCACTCCACAGTGAGAGTAGACATTTAGACAACGTATTAAAAGTTGTGGTTTTCGGTTCTTTTTCTGATACTATAATTACGAGTAGGCATATATAGATTAAAAAAACACTTTTAAAAATAAGCAATTATCTTTATTACTAATTCAAAGATTGTACCTCGTCGTGACTAATCCATAAGGTAAGGAGGATAAGGAGACTTCGTTGAGTAAGTAAATTTTTCAGTAATATGTACTGCACTTCATTTGAAAAGATTATCATCGATCGTCTCAAAGGGTCAAAGGATGATTCCGACCAAGTTGACTTTAAATTACTGACTTCCTCATACAAAGGACTCCTCAGGCATACGCTGTAGCAGTATATCTTTCATCCTCTTCTACCAAAGCAAGTTTTATTATGTATTTATTTATTTTTTTTATTAAGTTTAACAAAATTGCACAATTTCCTATTATATACATATACACATAATATGGATGGATACACGGGCATCTTGCAACTCAATCTAATGGATTTTGATTCTCTCCCAATCAAAAAGGAAACCTTTTCCTTCCACCAGGCACACTCGCACAGATATACCTACTGTTGAAAACTATTATATGGAATTTTGCAACCGAAGCTACACAGCATGGAAGCAGTGTCGTAGCAGAGTTTTAGTAACCACAAAGTTTTCTCATTAAGGAAATCATCTCGATGTTAAACGTAAATGTTTGTTTGCATCACACCGACAGGATGGGTAATATTCTCCATGATAAAATGATACGACGAGAGCGAGGGAGCGCAAACGGTAGATTTCAGATATTTTGTGTATTATTTGCATCCAGCCATCACTGAATTTACGAATCCATGGTTACGTGTGTGTGGCCAGGCCAGGGATATTGGAGAGCATTCGGTAATGAGTAAATTGAAAGCAAACCACGTCAGATCTAATTATAATCGGATTTTCATCAGGTAAATTGACTACAGTGGCATCAGGGTACTTGTAGTTGTTTTGTTGCTTGTCTTATTATTTCGATGTAAGTCGAAAAATGGTAGCAACTTAATTGATGGTAGAACTAGTGGCGCAGAGCATCAATTATACAATTTACTAAGGAAACATATACAGTGAGTCTGGTGTGGTATTCATTGGCAGTGTGTATTTTGCTTATATGTATATCGAATGGGATAAAACGAGTCAGCGATGTGGAGAGCTTCAGCTCAGTAAATGCAAAGTCAGTAAAAATTTTAGAAAATGTCATCGTTCTGCAATCCAAGCATCCTATAAAATGAACAAGTTCATTTTGTCACAAACAGCTGATTAGTCAGATATTGAGAATAAAACCTTTCTGTGACTCCATACATCTATCATATATATAATTTACCCTTACTGATTCTGTAACGCTTCATACTTTTCATATTTTTCTTATTTTAAATAAAAGTAGGCGGTGGGTATTTGAATACATTTTCGAAATTTTAGTTTTCTCATTATTTAAAATTGCCGCCTACTTTTCATATATTTAAATTTTCTTCATGGTTCAAACTCAAAAAAACTAATGCTCGGCAAGTGCTTTCAAAAGGAAATTGGCAATTTAAAACTTTGTATATTGATAAAGAAGTAAAATATAATTTATACTCATAAATCTTTGCCCAGGTAGCAGAAATGTATGAAGAAGACGTTGTTGAAATTCCCACGGAAATTATATCAACTGGAGACTTGATTAAGACAATTTTTGGCGATTTGCGGTAAATGTCAATGCAGGAACTTCCAAAATGAGTCATTGCCGCGCTGACAAATGCGCAGACATTAGACATTAGACATTAGAAATTATAAAATTAGAAAATATAATCGATTTAATTGGTAATAAATCCTAAATCTATTTTAGCGCCGATTCTGTTGTCAGTGAAGACTAAAGATCCAAATGATGCACCAAATTTCCCTGTTGAGTTCCTCAATTAGCAAACTCCATCCAGCAAGCCACCTTATGCCCTGTAGCTTAAGCAAGGTGTCATCATCATTTTGCTGAGAAACTTTTACCCTAAAAAAGGACTTCAATGGAACTCGATTGATTGTGGAAGAGCCTGGACGAAATGTGATAAGAGCAAGAATGAAATTAAAATGAAAAATAAAAAATTAAATTAGAAAATGATTTAATTTCCGATAAATTCTAGCGTACGTAATAAAATAAGCAAGGCTCAAGACCAGTCATTTGATCACGTTGGCATGCATCTGAAGACCGAAGTATTTTCACACGGTCAACTGTATGTGGCTTTATCACGATCAAGAGTTGCAAGTCAAATGAAGATGTATATTGATTCTAATCCACAGCATGAAAGATTATTTATTAACCAGAGACAATTCACACGCAATGTAGTTTTCAAAGAAGTTTTTTAAACAAAATAATTTTTTTATCAATATTACTTTGCATACCCAGCGAAGCGGGTACAACCAACTTGTAATATATATAAAAATGAAGATTCCGACTGACAGATGATCAACGCCCAGCCTAAACCATTTGATCTAGAAAGCTGGGGTGGAATCGGCTAAGGTGATAGTTGATAGTTGACAATCAAAATCATCGCTTTACGTCCACGTAAGGTGATTATCAAATTGACAATCGCTTTTTTTCGATCAATTTCATGTCACAGCTATTTAGGTGTCGCTTTCATACATTTGTGTCATTTTCACAGGTATGCACCTCAGCTTCTACTCCAAATAAATTAAAGACTTCAGTGATAAAACAATATATTAAATAAATTAAAATAAAAAAAAAACAAAGGGAAATTGAAAATTCGTGAAGTGCAATGTTTACTTCATTGGAACTTTTTTACAACTCAAACAGAGAGTAAAATGAAGGAAACAATTACAAAAATGTTGAAAGGATCCGTATTTACTCTTTATTTGCTTGAGACCTTAAAAAAAAACAAACAAATTTTTTGTAATTTGTTAACATTTTAGTATTCAAAGTTCACACATTTTTCACAACAGAAACACTTCGAATATTTGTACCTATCAGCATGATGGAATAAGTATAAGGTGGTCTCGTCGGCAAAAAGCAGTCCCTTAACTATACTAGTAATAAGTGCGTGTGAAAGGTAGGAATGACAGCTTCGGCAAGGAAGTGACGTTTAAAACTCTAAGTGCTGCCAATAATCAATCAGTTTTTTTGTGATCGCTTTACGCAAACAAGAGTTGATAGTCAAAAACGACAATCAAAAAAGCGACAATCAACTATCACCTTAGCCGATTCCACCCCGAAGATTTGCACAGAGGTTTTTTTTATGATGTATACAAGCACTAAGGAAGAATTTTTTGAAATTGGACCCCTAAGGGGGTAAAAGGGAGTCAAAGTTTGTATGGGAAGATTTTTATTTTTCATCCGATTGACTTCAAACTCGGTTTGTATATTCTCTATGAGAAATAAAGAAAAGTTCTTTCTCTAATTTTGGAAAATCAACTCCTAAAGGGGTAAAGGGGGGGGGGGGTCGAAGTTTGTATTGCAACGTTTTTATTTTTCATCGGATTGACTTCAAACTCAGTTTGTGTACTCTCTATGAAAAACAAAGAAAACCACTTTCTCTGATTTTGGAAATTCAACCCCTAAAGGGGTAAAAGAGGGGGTCAAAGTTTGTATGGGAAATTTTAATTTTTCATTCGATTGACTTCAAACTTAGTTCGTGGCCCTTTTCGAACCGTTCGTCGTATCACTTTTAAACTTTGTAATGCGTCCCAAAATCTTTCGCCGTTGAATATACTTTTTGCTTCATCTAACTCCAGCGTACGTACTCCAAAGATATTCAAGCGGAATTCTTTATGAATGGGGTCATACTGCTAAAAAGTGGTGCATCTTTCTGGTTGCAAGAGTGTAATAAGATCTAGGAGGTGTGGAATATAATGAAGGGGTAAAAGCTCCACCTATTCTAAAGATGGTGCTTATCATATCGCTGTATTTGCCAGCAAAGAAATATGTTTTGTCCCATAGATTGTAGCTCAATCTGCTATAGTATCATCTGTGTTGAGATGCCAGCGCTTCACTAACAAAAATATTGATCATATAATCTTTGAACTGTTTTCTCCAATAGGGCATTAAACACATTTTTCAGAGATACTAACTTTTCCTTAGGTAGGTTTTCTGCGCGATATATAAACATAAAAGAGGGAACTAACTGACTGTGAAGGAATATCTATGTACCAAATCCTGAGGACTGTGCGAGCGAAGCCACGGGCAAAAGCTAGTAATCTATATATAGGAATTTTCTTTGGCTTTTTAAAACTCGAAAACTACTGGACAGATTTCGATGAAACTTTCTTTTAAATGTTCCTTAAGGCTGTGAGATTGCTATAGGCTATGTCGTTTATAGCCACGTTTTACATTATACTTATAATAAAACTGTAGGAACTTTCTTTGTCTCCTAAAAGCGCGAAACCTACTGGACAGATTTCAATGAAACACTCAAAGTGTAATCTTAAATGAACCAAATATAAGTTTGTTTGTTTGCTAAAGGCGAGCGGCGCAAGGCAAACACGGGTCAGCTAGTATTCAAATATGTATACTTTACCACATTAAAGACCAGTCCGTGCAAATACATACTATCGAACAAGTTGTAACTGTCGTTCAATGCCTGCAGATATATGAATGAACAATGAACCCTTAATTCCGTTTAATTCCCTATCCCTTTTTTCCCTTGAACTTTGTTTCTTGTTCTTTTCTTTTTCTTTTTTTTTTTTGCTTTTGTTGTTGAAGAAGTAAACTTGTAGTATCGGTGTGGTTATCGGCTCTATGGGATTTAGCTTAGTATGTTGCCTCGTTCTGGTGTTATTTTTCCGATAAGCCACTTAACGCCTGTAGCATTGTAGCATTAAGGTAGATAAGTGCGAAAACGTGTAGAAAAACTACTAGCATTAGGTATGTCGTATGTCGTATGTCAAGTTTGTTTGCTCATCGAAATATGTTCCAAGTTCTATTCTATACAACTATTTTAAAGCACCACATGAATGACACTTTAAAAATGTTATTCACAAACAGTAGAAATAAAAAAAAAAACTGAAAATACGATTGCCTGCATAAATTAATCTTCATGTGCGTATGTAACTGGAAATATTCGCAACAGGGATGGTATTTTCCATTGGATTTCAAATGCACACATATTCCCACACTGTTTCTATAATTTATATGAGATTTTATATTCATCCTTCGTTGGCTAACAATCCTTCGTTAGATAACAATCCTTCTGCCCACTCTGGTACAAAAATACACATACGTACTACTATTAGCTCATATTGCTCTGCAACAATTTGTTGGCATTTCCTTTTACATTCACGTATTAATGTTGAAAAGAATGTCAAGCGCAGACATGAGATAAACGCTAGTAAAAGGCATTTATGTGTATAATTCAAATAAAATGTAATTTTGTATCCGCCTTTAAAATGCCATTGCACTTCGACCTGTGACAACTGTCACTTTAAATAGTTTAGAACCACATCCAACTTTGTATCAGTTTCAAGTGGAAGCCATCTTGTGCAAATTTAACTTTGTCCAACTGTCATAAATAATGTACTAATTTAAAAATATGTATTTGTATGCTCGATGTTGGACTGGGCAAAATCCTCAACTTGTTGTTCCTTCCCGCGGGCGCCCGTCTGAAAATGGCCAATCAGCTTGTCTGGTTGGTGTCAGCCAAGGATTTATGCTTACGCTTTAATCGTATGTCGTGATCCATTAGTTGAGGTGGGAGAAAACCCTAAAATCGTACCTGATACCAGAGGTGGAGAGAGCGTATAGTAAACCGTGCTTCTGGTTGCAATCGGCCGGAGGTAAAACCGGCTATTAACGAGCTCCCTCAGACGCCTTGGCGCGGGTCTGTTGTATTTAGCCTTACCCAGGTATAGCGGCGCTGCCTGGGCTGACCTTTATATTTCCGGCTCTACTCGTGGGGACTAATTTAACGTAACAGAAAAATGGACAAAACAAAAAAAACAAATATCAAAAAACAAAAAGCAATTAACGCTAGGGGGGAATCGGAGCTGAGCGAAGGAGAGTTATCTTCTTCTTCAACTGTCTCCCTCCTGGCGTTAGAATTGGAGGAAGGGAGGTTGCTGGCTAGCGATAGTGGGGAGTCTGATGACACTCTCACTAACGTTAGCCTTTTCACTTGTGAGCAGGCTGGGACTCTCACAGGTGAATCAAAGGGTAACGCGGTGGAGGAAAAAGTTGAGACAGCTGGAACATCCGCTGTCAGTGAGGCTTTATCCGATATCGCAAAAGAACAGGAAAAGGCATTGGCCGAGGAAAAGGCTGAGGTAGCTGGAACTTCCGCTACCAATGAAGCTAGATCCGACGTCAATGCTAGTCAGGGTAATGCTCAAGAAGGGGGAAAAGCGGGAACAGCTGGCTCGTCCGCTGTGACCGGTGCTCCCTCCGACTTAAACAGCAAAGGTGCGAAGCATAATCAGCACCAGAAGGCAAAGGCTGCAATACGTGGCGCAAAGCGCAAGGTGGCCAAATATGAGGGTTGCGATCCCAGCACTCTCAGCAAATGGGAAAAGTCTTCTTTTGAAAGAGCAAAGGCTACTTTGGCCGCTCCACCGCTCAATCAAAAGAAGACAAAAAAGAGGGCTACTGTGCAGACGAGGGAGGAAGCCGGACCGGCGCCCTCTACGTCCTACGCAGCAATTGCAAAGGGGAAGAAGAATTCTGCTGAGACGGGTTTCAGCAGCAAGAGAGGCAGGTCGGACGACGTCGCGGAGCCCAATGACGCGAAGAAGATGAAGGCTGGGACTTCATCGGCACTTCGTCGAGGGCAAAGCGACCCGAAAGATGAGCTTCTCGTTGCTGTAGTAAACGAGCGGGAACCTTGCGGTCGTCTGACAATCGACCAGTGGAAATACGTCGAAGAAAAATTCCAAGACGCCCTGTGGAAGGAGTTGTCCGACACAGGAAACGCGGAACTTTTATTTGACGGTGCTGGTTGGGAAGGAGGGCGCAAGGTTGTCGCTTGTGGAAACACTTCTTCGGTGGAATTCTTGAGAGGGTTCATCCTGGAGTGCAGCGACTCATGGGAAGGCATAAAACTTAAATGCATGACGGTGGCGGAGTTGGCGCAGTACACTCCGCCGACGGCATGGGTTTGGGTTCCGTGCCCTTATACTTACCCAGAGAAGCTCCTAGGGCTTCTCCATGTGCAAAATCGGGAACTCAAAGCCGACACATGGAGAGTCCTAAAGACGGGACCACGACGGCAATATGGCCAGCACTTCTTGCTGTCCTTAAATAAGGAAAGTCTTCCATACCTGGAGAAATCCAACGGTATGGTAAGATATAGTATGGGAAGAGTTATGGTAAAAACGACCAAGGGCAAGGATGAGGAGGAGCCGCCTGTTAATGATGATGGAAGCGCTGCAGATAAACCTGCATCATAGTAGGGCAGCGACGGCCTGTTTGTTGGAGTACATCATCAAGCAGGACGTCGCGGCAATACTGATACAGGAGCCTTGGATCAATAAGAACAACGAGATCCAAGGTCTCAAGAACAGGAATTACACGTTGTTCTATAAGGGAAAAGGTAAAATCAGGACTTGTATCTTAATTAAAAACCATATAAGGGCTTTTCTTTTGAATAATTACAGTTCAGGAGACTTGACTGCAGTAATCTGCGAAAGGGAAGACGGTAAACCGCTATGTCTAACATCAGCCTACCTCCCATACGACTCTGAGGTAGTTATCCCGGAGAAGTTGAAGAAGCTGGCTGGACAGACAAACTGGATGCACGTAATGGGCTGTGATGCAAATGCCCATCACTCTCAATGGGGCAGCAGTGACATTAATGCAAGAGGTGAGTGTCTTTATGATTTTATTATAACGTCCAACCTCATAATATGTAATAGAGGGAATTCACCTACTTTTGTAGTCAGAAACAGGGAGGAGGTTTTAGACATCACCCTTGTCTCTAATACAGATAAGTTGTTAGTTGGAAATTGGAGGGTTGTGGAAGAAGCGTCTTTGTCAGATCATCGATGGATACGTTTCAACGTCAACTTCCATAGTAGGGCATGTAGTTTTCATAGGAATCCTAGAAAAGCAGATTGGGCTAAATATACGGTAATGGTAAATCAGCATCTTGACACCCAGCCCGGTCCTGGCAATACTGCCAAGGACCTGGATAGGGCGGTTGAGCTGATAAACCAAACACTGACAACGGCATTTGAGAAGGTATGCCCGGAAAATAAGACACCAAAAAGGGTACAGCCGAAATGGTGGAATAGGGAGATAGGGCTGAAACAGAAGGAAGTAAGGAAACTCTACAATAGGGCGAAGTTGGTCAGGGACGACACCACATGGAATGAGTATACCGAAAGTAAAAGGCAATTCAAATATTTAATCAGGAAATCCAAACGAGTTTCGTGGAAACTTTTCTGCGAATCAATCTCGGATACAGATAAGGCTTCGAGACTACGCAAAGTACTCTCAAAAGAGGCAAGTGTACCTAGCTACCTCAAAAAGAAAGACGGTACCTGGGCCGAAAGCAGTCAGGAGGTTCTGGTAACCCTGGTGGAATCTCACTTTCCCGGGGCTACTATCCCAGAGGATTCTGAGCTGCAAGGTCGTATGGATATCAACTGTGACCCCCTCACGAGGGGGGAGATAGTTGATCTCATAAATCGGAGAAAAGTGCGGTGGGCTTTGCAGTCCTTCAAACCGTATAAATCCTCGGGCCCAGATGGAATTTTGCCGATCATGCTGCAAAAGGCACCTGAGAGGGCGATTCGGAAAATTACGGAGATTCTAAGGCAGAGTCTGAATTTAGGGTACATACCAGCAGCATGGCGGGAGGTGAAAGTGGTTTTCATTCCCAAAGCTGGCAAGCAGGGGCATACAACAGCGAAGGATTTCAGACCAATCAGTCTGTCATCCTTTATGCTAAAAACCCTAGAGCGGCTATTAGAAGTTCATATCAGGAGCAAATGCAATAATGGATTCTTAAGCGAATCGCAACATGCATACATGAAGGGAAAGTCAGTAGAAACAGCTTTACATAATGTAGTAGGGAAGATTGAAAGAAGCTTACACTTGGGCGAGTTTGCTCTAGCAGCTTTTCTGGATATTGAGGGGGCTTTTAACAATGTAGAGGGCAAGGCTATAATGCGTGCCATGTCTAATATGAACATTGGACACAGCATAGTTTTATGGGTATGCAACATGCTTGCAAGTAGGAAAATAAACTGCTCCCTGGGACAAAGTTCCATTAGAATGTCGGTGACCAGGGGAACACCACAGGGGGGAGTCCTTTCACCTCTCCTTTGGGTGCTTGTTATGGATGACATTTTGAAGAAACTGAGCTCCAGGGGAATAAGTGCCACAGCATATGCTGATGACCTAGTTATTATCATTCAGGGAAAGTTTTTAAACACTCTAAGTGAAATTATGGACAGTGCATTAAGGAAAGTCAATTTATGGGCAAAGGGCTGTGGACTTAACGTCAACCCCTCCAAAACGGAACTGGTACTCTTCACCAGAAAGCACAAGATACCACACTTTAACCTCCCTAAACTGGAAGGAGTGGAATTGCCTCTGTCTGACAAGGCAAAGTATCTTGGGGTCATTCTGGACAGAAAACTGAACTGGAATGCAAATGTAGTGGAAAGAATTAAAAAGGCGTATAACGCTCTTTTTATTTGTAAAAAAATAGTAGGCAGGACTTGGGGCCTAAAACCTGCTATGGTGCACTGGCTATATACAGTGGTGGTTAGACCCATACTCACATATGGCGCACTAGTATGGTGGACGGCGACGAAAAAGAAAACAACAGTTGGCAAACTAGCGTCGGTGCAGAGAGCGTCCAGCGTAGCAATAACGGGTGCACTTCGCAGCACCCCTACGGCAGCGCTGGACACCTTTCTACACCTTACGCCACTTGACTTGCACATAAAGCAACTTGCGGGGAGTAGTGCACTACGGCTCGCAACACTGGGCTACTTTAGAGAGGGCAGTTTTGGACACTGTTCAATACTAACGGAGTTACTCCCGGGTGTACAGGTGCAAACTGATGAAATACACCCCTTGGTCGACTTTGACACTCCGTACGAAGTGTCTTACCCGGAAAGATATGAATGGCAAAGGGATAAAGTAATTAAGCATTACGAAATAGCGGTCTACACGGACGGCTCAAAAACAGCGGAAGGTACGGGTGCTGGAATCTACTCCGTAGATCCAGATCTAAAAGTGTCTATACGACTACCGGATACAAGCAGTGTCTTCCAATCAGAAGTTCTGGCTGTTATGAAGGCGGCAGAGCTAATGCGGATGAGATCTATATCTGGAAGGGATATAGCCATCTACATCGATAGCCAGGCTGCACTCAAGGCACTGGAATCTACGAACATCAATTCTGAATTAGTCAGGAACTGTCGCACAATGCTCAAGGCATTATGCAGTCAGAACCGAGTGAGACTGTGCTGGGTACCAGGACACTGCGGTATAGTTGGAAATGAGCAGGCGGATGAGCTTGCGAGGATAGGCGGGGAATTGCATGACGGAGGAGATGTTGATATTAAACCACCTCCTTGTATCATAAAAAGCAATATTAGGAATAAAATAAACAAGGAAGCCGACCGGAGGTGGAAGGACCTCACCGGTCACGCGGTATCTAAGGCACTTTGGCCGCAATACGACCGTAAAAGATCTAGGGAAATCCTCAAACTAGGCAGGGAACAGCTCAGGACACTGATCGGCATATTATCAGGGCACTGCCTTCTTAGAAAACATGCAAGAAGACTAGGGCTAGCAGACTCGGACACTTGTAGATTCTGCAGTGACCTGCAAGCCGAAGAGGACATAACACATATACTGTGCGAATGTGAGGCAATATGTCGCAGTAGAAGAAAATTTTTGGGCAGGTACTTCTTCCAACATTTAGGGGAGATAGACAATACCAACCTCAAGGGGCTACTTGGTTTTTGCAGGGAAATTGGGGTTTTCTCAAGGGCAAGTGTTTAGGTGTTTTTCCATTGTAGGTCACTGCAATTGGTTCCCCCTAGGGATCGCGATGGGCCCTTATGGTGCCTAGTGCCGTATGAGTCATCTCATACCCCTTTTTAACCTAACCTAACCTAACCTATGCTCGATTTAAACACAATTGCCTGGCATTGGAATACAATAATAATTAAACTTGGATAAACAAAAGCCTTTCATCGGTTTACTTGAATATTCTACAGGTGTATGTACTTTGTAAAAAAAAATCAACCCATTTCCAATCACCCTTATTCGTTGTGAAAATGACAAATTGTCACATGTCACTGCGCTTTTGTGTGTATTTCGAAGGTGAGTGACATGTAATTGAACCCTTTTGAAATTATTATGTGGATTTCAAGGGATAAAACCAGTTATTGGAATACGTGTCAATAATAGCTTTGTTATTTTACGGACAAACGCACAAAGTACATAAAAACAAAAAAAATTGATGTTGCTTTTGCTTAATTACTAGTTGTCGCTTTTTTAAAATGCATACGTAAAGAATGAACTGAAATATTTTGTGAAAAGGCGCTAAGGGCTTTAAAAAAATACGCGTCAGTTAATTGCAAACAAAAATTATGACGGACAAAACCAGGTCCGAAAAGAAAAATGGAAAAACGACTTGGGATTCCTGGTTAAACATTGTGAAATTAAAATATGGAAATCTGCAGTTGCCGCTTATGACAGCTTAAAAACAAAAATAAAAACCGACAAGTGCGACAACAAGTAAGAACATATATGTAGGGCCCTTGGCTTTTAAAGGGCGTCCCATAATTCACGCAAAATGTAATTTTGGTAGAAAATATAGGTTTTTAATTAGAAGCTTACATTTTTTATTGATTCATAGAGTAGACAGATTAAGGTTATGTATGAAATAGAGCACATCGGATAAATGGCCGCCACGGCTTTGCCGGCAAGTACGTACTGTTTTATTGAAATTTTCTATGACCGTTTCGCATAATTGTGGATGAATTTCATAGACCTTTGACTTCATAGGCATATACCTTTGACTTCAAAAACCCCCAAAGAAAAAAGTCAAATGGCGTTAAATCGCAAGATCTGGATGGCCAATTCTGATCGTAAAATAGGCCGATTACACGATTAGGAAACGACTCATGCAGTAATTGAATTGTTTCTCTGGGTGTATGGCATGTGGCACCGTCTTATGTTGAAATCACATGTTGGTCACATCCATATCTTGTAATTTAGACACTAAAAACTGGGTTATCATGTCACGATAACGAACACCATTAATTGATACTGCTTGGCCAGCCGCATTTTCGAAGAAGAATGGTCCGATAATGACTCCAGCTCAAAATCCGCACCAAACAGCAGCGCGTTTTGGATGCATTTAGGCACTTACTGGTGGGTTTTCTGAACTCCAAAAGCGACAATTTTGGCGATTAACGAAGCCATCAAGATGGAAATGAGCTTCATCACTGAAGATAATTTTGTTCGAAAAATCAGCATCCACTTTTTGTTGTTCCAAAATCTATTTAACGAAGTCTCTTTGCTCTGCATGGTCACTGGTCAGTAGTCTTCAGTTCTTGAGTGAACTTTGTAAGCATGAAATTTCAAGTGGTTCGTGAGAATTCGTTGTAGAGAGCTTCTATCGAAATGCCCAATTCTTGACTATGGTGCCGAATTGATGCTCCTGGACTGTCAGCAATAATCTCGCTAACTGCTTTGATGTTTTCTGTTAAACGACTTGTGACAGGACACTCAGAGTGTTTAAGATTACTAATAGATCCAGTCTCCCTGAATTTTTCAATTATTCTCTTCACAGTTGATGGTTTTGAATAACTATGACGGCCATATTTTGTTCAAAAATTGCATACTGTAGCTGACAAACGTTCATTATTTTTAAAATATTGCTCAACCATGAAAATGTGTTATTCTTTCGTATAGCGCTTCATTTTTACTAGCACCGAACTGTCAGCTGTCACATTGTTATCTTTTTTTTGCGTTGGCATCACTGTACTATTAAGTGGCGCAAAATTCAAATGTCGTGAATTATGGGACACCCTTTATATACACGTATGTACTTCCCATCGCGCATTTGAGTGTAAATTTGATTTTTGGAAAAGATGGAAGGGACTTTCAATTACATGCCGTATCCGAAGGGCTAAAATGAGGAGCTTTCTATGACAGTATTGTTTTTTTTTCCGGTGGTTTAATTTCAAACCACTGGCTCAGTAGTTCAACACACTTAAACCCAGAATAAAGCCATGCGACAAAATTAATAAAAGTGTGACCTTTAGAATCGGTCTGGCAAATGATAAATATATTTTTTTTATCAGAACTATTACATTTTAGTTGTGGACAAATGTCACACAACTCGTAAAAATCCTACACTAGCTTTATCATAAATGTCCTCTCTATGAACAAACAAAGTGGCGGTACAAGTCATCACTCTATCGGAAGATGCTATAATTTTTGCAAATGGCGGTAAATGTCAATTGTACTCTAATATTTGTGAAGTAAACAGATACAAAATATACGTCAATAAGACGTGAATCGCTATACTCCTTAAAAGAACGCAGAAAAATTGTTTAGATTTTTTTGAAGAATAACACTGGTCAACAAAATTTTGTAACAAAAAAAGTGCTTACTAATTTTGAATTACCCGCCTACAATCAGCTTACCGCCATATTTATTTTTTTTCCATCAGGTCTCGTTTTCATGTTACAGCTACTTCCCACAAAACTGAAAAATGCAGTTTTTGCTTCATTGTCGAGCATTCTAAAGTTTTGTTTCATTTGAAGAGCGTATTGTTTTTATGTTTTCTGTGTTAAGTGATTCTCAAATAATGTCAAGAAAGTGTCAAAATGATCCCGACAAGTTTTGCTACATTTGTGGCGACATTACGTTTAAAACTCAGCGAAGGAATTTGACACCATTAGTAACTAAGCTATATAAAGAGTATTTTGGCTTTTCCATCGGACAACAAGACAAATCATGGGTTCCACACATCTGTTGTGTTACATGTGTTGGTCTTCTTACTGGATGGGCGAGAAGATCTCGATCTATGCCTTTTGCAATACCTATGATTTGGAGTGAACCAACGAACCACCTATCAGATTGTTATTTTTGTCTGACTAATACAAAAGGAATTACAATTAAAAGAAAAAGTAAAATTAAGTATCCTGACCTGCCATCTGCTAGAAGACCGACCCTTCATAGTGAAGAACTGCCTGTGCCGGAACCACCTGAAAGTCCCGATCTGGCCGCTACACCAGAAACAACCGAAAGCGAGACATTAGATCCAGACTTTGAGCAAGGCTTCTCATCTAATGAGCCACACCTACTATCTCAAGGAGATCTCAATGATTTGGTACGTGACTTAAATTTGTCCAAACAACAGGCAGAACTTTTGGGCTCTCGATTAAAGGGATGGAATTTATTGCAACCAAAAACAAAAGTATGTTACTTTCGTAATCGAGATGAAGAGCTGAACATTTTTTTTTCACAAGCTGATGAGCTGGTATTTTGTAATAATGTCCATGGCGTAATGACTGTCTTGGGTATTAGTCTAAGAGCCCGCTGCAAATTTTGGGTGTGGATGATAACCAAAATAGATGAGTACCCCTAAAAAGTTTGGAAATTTCTTATTTCAAAAATGAAAGTCTTGCAGCCGGTGGTGGCGGCTCAGGTGAGTAATACTATGTTAAAAACTCAATTTTTTTGAAACTTGGGATAATTGTGATAACCACTTGAAACTAGTCTCCAGATAAAGGAAATTACTCCCTAAATACGAATCCGTGGGTCCAAGACGTTTTGCAGGCGGCCAACCGCTTGCCAGACGCGCTCAAAAAACGACAAAAAACCCGTTTTTGTTTTAATTGATATAACCAATTAAGCTTGGCACTAAAATGTAGAGCTTGATGTCCTAAACACGAATATATGGGTGCAAGACGTCTTAGACGCGGCCAACCCCCTGCCAGACGCCCTTAAAAATCGGAAAAAAACCGTTTTTTGAATTTTTGGTATAACCACTTGGGACTAATGCCAAAATAAAGAGCTTGATCTGCCAAACACGAATATGTGGGTCCAAGACTTCTTAGACGCGGCCAACCCCCTGCCAGACGCCCTTAAAAAACGGAAAAAATCCGTTTTTTGAATTTTTGGTATAACCACTTGCGACTTATGCCAAAATAAAGAGCTTGATCTCCCAAACACGAATATGTGGGTCCAAGACGTCTTAGACGCGGAAATAGAAATAGACTAGACCTTGGAAATAGTATCGACTAGACTAGACCTTGGAAATAGTATCGACTAGACTAGACCTTGGAAATAGTATCCCGGTGAGTACGTAAGTAAATAAATGCGTCTGGCAGGGGGTTGGCCGCGTCTAAGACGTCTTGCACCCATATATTCGTGTTTAGGACATCAAGCTCTACATTTTAGTGCCAAGCTTAATTGGTTATATCAATTAAAACAAAAACGGGTTTTTGTCGTTTTTTGAGCGCGTCTGGCAAGCGGTTGGCCGCCTGCAAAACGTCTTGGACCCACGGATTCGTATTTAGGGAGTAATTTCCTTTATCTGGAGACTAGTTTCAAGTGGTTATCACAATTATCCCAAGTTTCAAAAAAATTGAGTTTTTAACATAGTGTTACTCACCTGAGCCGCCACCACCGGCTGCAAGACTTTCATTTTTGAAATAAGAAATTTCCAAACTTTTTAGGGGTACTCATCTATTTTGGTTATCATCCACACCCAAAATTTGCAGCGGGCTCTTGGTCTATATAGAATATAAGGCAGAAGAGTGGCGTTTGTTTATCGATGGTTCAAAAGTAAGTTTGAAGGCTGTTCTTTTACATATTGGCAACAAACTTCCCTCTATAACAATAGGTGAGGCTTCGAATATGAAAGAGTCTTATGAAACTATTAAATTTATCTTGGAAAAAATTCAATACAACGAACATCACTGGAAAGTTTGTGGAGATCTGAAGGTGATTGCCCTAATTTTAGGATTACAACTTGGGTATACAAAATACTGTTGTTTTCTTTGTGAGTGGGATAGTAGAGACCGACAAAATCATTATGTTAAGAAAGACTGGCCCAAAAGGCAATCTCTTATTCCAGGACAAAAAAATATTAAAAATCCTCCATTGGTGCAGCCTGATAACATATTTTTACCACCTTTACACATAAAACTTGGGCTCATGAAAAACTTCGTGAAGGCTATGGATAGAAGTGGTGACGGCTTTTTATATTTGAAAGAAAAATTTCCAAAGCTGAGTGAGGCAAAAATTAAAGAGGGCATATTTGTTGGCCCTCAAATTAGGCAATTGATGAAAGATGAAATTTTTAAAGAAAAGCTTAGTGATATGGAAAAATCAGCTTGGGTATCTTTCATGAAAATAACTTCAAATTTTCTAGGAAATCACCGGTCAAGTGACTATGAAAATATTGTCGCGGAGCTGTTATCTACTTATAAGGCTTTGGGTTCCAATATGTCGTTGAAAATACATTTTCTTCATTCACATTTAGACTTCTTTCCTGAAAATTTGGGCGCCGTTAGCGATGAACACGGTGAAAGATTCCACCAAGACATTTATACCAGAGAAAAACGGTACCAGGGCAAGTGGAGTCCACGTATGCTAGCGGATTACTGTTGGACATTAAAACGAGATGTCCCTGAAGCAAAATATAGAAGAAAATCATAAAGCTACAGTTATAATTATGTTACAATTTAAGGAAATAACCTCGTTTCGGTGCTTAAAACTGGACATTTCTAAAATTCAATAAAATCTAAATTACAAAAAAACTATTCGTATTGGAATCATTCTAATTTTATTTCTATTATTCTTATAACTGTCCTAAACATAACCAGACAAAAGTTTTCATGTTACATGAAAAAAGTGTTTTTTTGTTGACCAGTGTAATTCGTTTGTAATGTTAGCGCAGCTTGAATTTTGGCGCAGGTCATCCGACACCAACTGACGAAACTCTACGACGCTGCCATTAAGCCGCTCGCCTAGAATGGTATGGAACAACACGAGATGCCGCCAGGTCCGGCCAGCTCCAAGCCGTTCTGCTGAGAATATCGCAACTGTGGCTGAAAATGTCGCAGAGGACCCCTGCCTGAAGTATCGACCAGACGACGCGACGTGCCATGCAATGTTACCTTACAAAGTGCAGACAATGCATTAGCTGTTAGCTGTTAGCTGACAAGATCGCCACGCCAGATTTAACCGTTGCAGACTTATTTTTGTGGGCTTAGTAGCGCAGTGGTTGGTGTGCTGGACTACATTGCGAGGGATCCCAGGTACGATCTCCGGAAAAACACATATTACATTTTTTTTTCTACTGCGCCACCTCCAGCGAACATCTGATAAACATCCGAGAGTATAATGGTGGATTTACATTACCACGCCACGCAATTTTGCACGACTTTAAAGAGAGAGATCCGTTTGCTACAGTCAAGGCTAATGATCTGTAAGAGTGAGACCACAAACCTCCTTAAAAAAGTTATGGCGGCCTAAATTCAACTTTTAGGCGTGTGGTCTCACTCATACACATCATTAGCCCTGACTGTGGAAACACGGATCTCTCTCTCTGAATTCATGCAAAATTGCGTGGCGTGGTAATGTAAATCCACCATAACTGTGCTGAAAAAACTTCTCAATTCAGCCGTTCGGACTCGACATAAAATTGTAGGTCCCTTCCATTCGTCCCAAAAATAGAAACTCACCCAAATGAATTTGTTGCGAGAAGCTAGGCCTAGTTGCGCCACCTATTTATTTTTTTAGACTTCTTTTTGTGGGTTTTTTTGAAGACACAAGTCTATTTCAACAAGTCTCAGACTCTTGAAGCGCTCAAAGACAATGTCCGTCAAGGATGCGAGGACCTATCATACTCAGAAGTTCTGGTAAGAGTGATAAAAAATGACATAAAAATCGTGCCTCAATCGTCATCAATTCTATGGCGGCCGACATAATTTTTTCCAACTTAAAAGAACAAAATTTAATACCTATGTACGAGTACCTACATCAAAAAAACAAAATTAAAAAGAATAACCAAGTTTTTCATTCATAAAAAAAAAAATATTACAGTCAAAGAATATCGCGTGACAACTTTGTATTACAAGGGCATCAGCGAGAGTCTGATACTTAAGCGAACCCTCCATAACTTTCGATCATCCGACATCGACTCTTAAATCATCAGCGACAATTCCCATGCGGCTGGAGGAGAGATGCCAGACTTGATCCAATCATCTTATCCTGAGCCTGACAAATGAAATGCCTTCAATAGCACATCTTGGAAAACAAGTTGGGGACTTCCGATAAATGTAACAAATCACCGAACCCATGGCCGTTTAATTTGCGCTTACTTCTGATGAAAACTTTATTAACGTCATTGTCAAGATGGAACCAGAAATGTGCGAAAAAGTAATCATGAATTGGCGTAAAAGGAATCATGAGTTGCAGGATGGTAATGTGTCATTGCAAGGACCAAATAAGCACATTCATAAAATAAATGCCAACGATATGTCACCATAATTACTTATAATGTCCCCTCTATCCATTACAAGGGTCGCGTGTGTATAGGACATCCAAGTGAGTGGGCCCTCCATAACTCATCGTGCGCCCCCGACGCACGATGACTCTAAATCAACAATCCCCAAAAAGGTATGGGTAGTTCTGATGTACCGAAAGTGTCTATGTCTGGATGAGAAAAATTAAATCAAATTTATTTACAATGTACTCATGTAATATTATTTGATTTCTAAAATGCAAAAATAAAAATAAAAGTGCATTTAAATAAAAAGCACTCATCCAAATGAATTATCGTTAAAACAAAATCCATCTCCAAACACAATGTTTTCTTTTATGAGCCCAAAATTGCAATCAACGTATAATACTATAATTAATGCTGCAGAGATAAACAAAATCATTCAAAAGCACTAAACCTGATATACATAGGTACAAAACAAACAAGCTAGTCTATAAAAGAAAATAATTAAAGCAAAAATGAAAAAAAAAAAAAAAAAACAACAACAACAAGGACTCCCCATCGGACACCGATTACCAAGCAAGTTTTTTGTTTGCTTTATTGCCTTGACCCACCTCGACGACGACGACGACGACGACAAACAGCAGCACACTTCCCAAATAAAAAAAAGTTGAATGCACTAAAAAATAAACAACCAAAGCTGTATACACATTTTTGTGACACAATACTACGCACACACTGACGCAAAACAACATCAGCGCCATCTGTTGTCACTTTCCCTCTCTGTAGAAGATTTGATTACTGCACAAAAATTATATTTTCGAAATGTTGCCTTCTCATTCTTGTAGCTATTTAAAAAAAACAAGTAGGTACATATATTTATTTTTGTTTTTATTCACGTTTAAGTGTTGTTTTGATAAGTATCCGCATTCGGCGCGGTGTTTTATATGTAGATAGCGGTGAGCTGGACGGTGCGAAGCGAGCTATGCTGTTACGCTGATTGCATACCAAATTAAATTGTGAGACCGAATTCCAATTTGATTTAATTTATTTATTTTTATTTTATTTTATTTTGAATTCATGCATATTTGTGTGCGTGTCGTCATCTGCATAATTTGTTCTATTATTTTATTTTATTTATTTATTTGGACTGCAAATTTCTAATCACGCTTAATTTGATGGCACATTGTGGCGTGCTTTACAGTTTGAGCCGTCAATTAGTTTTGATTAATTGGCCAATGGGTAGATAAAATGGAATAAATTGCAGATATTTCTTGAGTTGAGTTCAGATTCAGATTGTTCTTCTTTGGTTGCTTTTGCTCTTTAGCTAACAAAAGAGAATATTGTATAAATGATTCAACATGGGATATGCGAAAGAAAATAAAGTTTAACAACATTAATAATGTGGTGGAGTCGTTTAGTTGTGATTTATCCATTGCCCCTTTCGTTTTTTGTGTAGGTTAATTCGGCCCCTCTGATGGGGGAAAAAACACTAAAGTGGTGACCACTTTAAATACTTGATTAACTTTTGCTGATTAAGCGCTTTTTAGCCCACACAGTCGATTGGAGTGGAAACTATTCTTCCGTATTCTTTATTAACTAACTTTAAAACCCTTTCAAAGGGCTTTATGTAATCGATCGGTTGATTATGTGCCCTGGTATGTATTTGTATTTGCCTCTAGTGGGTCAAGGTCAAATTGATTGCCTGCACTGGATGCATCCGATTTGGATGGGTGGGTTCAACGTCCCTTTAAAAAAAAACGGGCAGTCTTTTCTGTTCAAGCGGACTGTGCAAAGTTTCAATTTGTCAGAATTTCCTCTTCTCTGTCGTTTGTAAACCCCGTCATCCTCATCATACCTACTCTAGAGAGGGTATTTTTTTTTTTCAATCAGCACAAGGCAACATAACTTCTAAGCGGTTGTAAATAGTTACAGGAAGAGATTTGGACTGTTGGACATTGATTTCATTCCTTACGGGGTGCACTAAATAAAAATCAATTCCTGCAGTATTTGTAGGTATTTCCTACCAAACAAGAAGTCGAACCAGGGAAAGATAGAGACAACTGTGTCACTGTGTTGCGTCGGTCATGGCGAACAAATTTGTGAAAACTAAGTAGAATTTGAAATAGGTAAAAAGAAAAGTTTTTCAGTTCATTTCATGATTTAATATAAAGTTTTAGTTTAGTGCGAAGTATTATGCAATTTTATAAAAATGTATCATGCAGCATAAAACTTTTGGTTCAATTAAAAATATGACAGCTGGTGAAACGTCAAAGAATTTATTTATTTATTCATCTATTTCTTGATGTCGTGAAATCGCAATTTGATTCCAGTTTAGTGGGAAACCACGAGGGTTATGAGATAACTTTCCGTGACAGAATCATCGAGCTGTTCTGTTTTGATAAGAGTTAAGAGTGGAAGTGTTTGCTTTATTTCCAAAGCGGCCATTGTCACTTATCACACTTATAGTGTGAACAAGCGCACATGACATCTATCAGTTGGAATGCTCAAGTGCGGTGCTTGTTTACTGCAAACTATATTGAATATTTTGACGTATGACAGTTAAAAAAAAATTCACCAAAAATCGAGAAATTTCTATTGAAATATTCAACACCCCTATTCAAATACTAAGGTGATAGGTTGGATTAGGTTAGGTGACAATACTATCCCTTCCATACGGAGTAATTCACTTAGACCAAGAGTCTGTTATTTTCGCCACTATTGGAACTATTTTAAATTCTGGAGGAATTTCCGTATTTTGCTGATATCTGCTTCGGCAACATCCGCAAACTTTCCGAAAGAGTGATCTCCCAGAGTTTGCTTTCTAATCGAGGATATCGCCGGACAGTTAAGTGGAAATGTGTTTTCTCCCGCTCCTCATCCATGCAACTGCGACAAATATCATTTGCACTTAAACTCATACTGCTAGGTTCCACATTCCACTTTCACTCGAAATGATATCGAAAATGAATTTTTGTGTTCTACATTTCAAAGATTTTCGGAATTGAGACAAAGTGAAATTGTGATTTCGAAAAAATTTGCGGATTTTTGGAACCTTGCTGTTAATCGTTACACTCAAACTTGGTCTGAAAATGTTGTTTTTGAATTATAAAGTTAAAAAAAAATAGTTGGCACCCTAGGCCTAGCTTTTCAAAACCATTCGATTGCATGAGTATTAATTTTTGGGACGAATGGAGTGACCTACAATTTTATGAATATGAACGGCTGAATTGAGAAGATTTTCAGGAGAGTTATACTGTCAAACGTTCGCGAGACTTTCCACGTAGTGAAAAAAACCTTTAGATGTAATTTGTGTTTTTCCGGGGATCGAACCTGGGACCCCAGTTGTCCAGCACTAAGCCACTGCGACCACGAATTATAAAGTTCGTTTGTCAAATATAATTAAGCAATTGATCTATAAATGTTATAGAAAACGAATTTATTAATTTTTCCGCACGTAAAACTTTTCCTGTTTAACTTTCCATAACATTTTTCACTGAATTCCTATGATATGCTAAGATTAAGACTAACGCCACACGAGCTATTAAAACTTAATTTTTCAAAGGCAGGGTGAGTCTTATACATTTTAAAATTCTTCCGTGTTAATACATAAATTTAATGAACGATTCTTTGTATATACGGTAGAATAATGTAATCTTTCCGGTAATTCCTTCAGTTTAGGATTCCTCAAATAAAAATATGACCGGTGAAATGTCTTTAGCTCTTTAGTGTATTTAGACAAAATTATCTTTGCTTTCTGGCCAATTTTATTAATTTTGCAACACAGTAGGTATACGTGAGAAGGACCTGTTGCACCAACCAAAACCCTAAAATTGTTGTTTGATGGAAAACAAATCCGAGGGCTCGTCGGGGAACCTACTAACCAGACATTCATTAAAAATGAATGCGAATGTTGTGCAGAGCAACAGGGACGAAGAGAGAAAAGAATCTGTTGAACCCTCTCTAGCACGTTTCTTCAATACCTTGAACATCTTGCAAATATATCCACCATCTGTTTAAGACAAAAGCATTAACAGATTCGGGTGATTTTGTTAGTTACACTCACACACAGTGACCCTCCTTGGCAATTGGGCGAATATGACATAATGATGTATGGTGCAAATATGTATAACTGTCCTAACTTAACCAGAATTAGAAATCGTAAATTATTAATGAATTTCTAAAATACAAGATTTATTTAATTATATTTACTCACTAGGCTGGGAATGTAGGAAGTAAAACCGCCTTAAATCTACAGCAAACACTTACCTAAAAAGAAAGAAAAAACAATAAATATTAATATGTATATGTACCTGGTAAAACATAATAGACTTGTAGTTACAATAACAAATATATAATTGATAAATATAATGTTTGTAATTAGCGCAACACTTCATTAGTGCGAGTGCGGCAAAAGTGAAGAAAGGAAACACAAAAAGATCTTAAAACGAAAACGTAGTTCTTAAACTTTAGTTAGGCTAGTAGCGCATATGCGATTTTTAGTCGCAGCGACATAAAAATATTTGTCGCGGTAAGAAATGGACACACAAGCGACAATAAACGTCGCGATTTTTTAAACGCACAAGAATGAAGCACAGGGCTTCTAAGGCTCGAAACACACATGCGATTTCAAACGCGCGACTGTTAAGTAGCAAAAAATGAAACACACACATTTTAATGTGAATGCGCGCACATAAATTTGGATTTTATGTGCGCGCATTCATATGGAAAAGTGTGTGTTTCATTTTTTGCGACTAAATAGTCGCGCGATTAAAATCGCATGTGTGTTTCGGGCCTAATGAAAAATGGGATTGTGTCTTATCTGACAGTTAACCCCTATCTGTTTGGCTATCTGACTATTGAAAAATCGGCCCTAACAATACAACCTGCCTATAATATTTGGTTGAACGTTTTTTTATTTGCTTTAGACGGAAACAACTCAACACATTTTATTGTAATCCATTCTTAAATCGTTTAATTTGGGCGATTAAATCGCAATCGCGTGAGCTCCTATCAAAAGCCATGTGTTTCAATGCTCTCGGCTAAATAAAAGCGCGATAGAAAATCGCTGGTGCGCGCACTGTTTTATAAATCACCCTTATTCCCGTTGGCTTTTGTCGTATACGACTCATGTATCGTGTCGTTGTAAAAACGATATTCAGATTTTTTTTTTGAACTTTTGTCAATGACTTTTCTTCATTTTCAATGTGTTCACTCTAGTTTTAAAATGTTTTTATTAAAAAAGTTACAAACACTGACCTAAAATGGGAATGAAATATTAGGCGTTTACGACAAACGCCAACGGGAATAGGGGTGAATATTGCGACTACGATTTTTAAATCGCCAGTGCGTGCATACTCCTTGAAGCTGATATGGTTCATTTATTTAAGCGACAATCGCGTCGCTCTAAAAATGGAACAAATCGCGGCATAATAAACGACTCGATTTTTAGATGTTATGTGCGCGCCTTCACATTGAAATGTGTGCGATTCATTTTTTGCTGCTAAGCAGTGGCGCGATTGAAATCGCATGTGTGTACTGAGCCTTATTCCTTTTAATACCTTGAATTTAAGTGCCATTTAGATGAACGCATAAATGGTTCCTTTTAAAACTAAAACAACGCTAAAGCTTTAAACTTTAAAAAGTAAAAGAGGATATCCTATATTATCCATCCCTAACCACAAACGAGCATCACAAACACATAAACAAAAGAGATAAGCCGCAAAATACGTTCGTCCCCTAGAATGTAATTAATTAAAAACAAATTTTTGTTTTCAATGATAATTATACCCATATGGCGAATGTGACCAGACGTGAGAATCACCATCATCTCCTTTATGCTTTATCACATACATCATCATTGTATATAGTTAGTTTTAACCAACCGCCTCCGCAGATTTCTCTGTGGATTCTATTACCAACCACCAGCGCAGCAACCCCAAAAGAGTGCTTCAGCTTCACAACACCATCTCTCTCGTTCTATTGAATGTTATCGATCCGATAAAAACAAGGTCGGTTATTAATTTTAATAAAATTGCCATCATGGCTGTCATTGAATGTTGGATGTATATACAGTATTTTTTCATAATTATAATTAGTGATTTTATTACTGAGAAAAAAAAACAACTTCCCATTCTCCAGGTTGGTAATTAATACAATTTTCCCTTTTTTTATCGTGGTGCTCAGGATATCTAATTAATAATTTAACTCCAGGCCGTTTATTGATTCCCGTATATGTATGTGTGCGCGTAATATTTTATGGTACCTGAAAAAAGTTTTACGTTATCAGCAAAGGGAGAAACGAATCCCTAGACGTGTTCATGTTGAACATTCATTTAAAATGTTAAACAACTGTTTCCTGTAAAACAATTTTGTGACAATCCCTTAATTTTTATTTTGTTCCTGCCGCGGTATCGGTATTGCTTGCCTTCCCAGAGAACTACAGTCTACAACAAATGGGGGAGGGAAGAACGTGAAGAGTAAGCTCGGAAATTTATGTCGAAAACATAAAAACGCGATAATCTCTCGAGCTCATTGGCTTGCGTATATTTACCGCAGATGTGTACAATTTGCATGTTATTTTATTTTGATTCATCGTTTTACAGTAGCGGTCAGGCAAGTTGGGCAACATATCTATTGAATATAGAAACAAAATGGAGGAGTGATTTTTTTTTGCTGTTGTTACAATTATGACGGGATTTTAGGCCAAAACGTTGTTAACCTTTATTTATATATGCGTTCGCTTCCGTTCATATGGCTTCCACAACATTGTTGGACGGCAGTCATCCGCGAGGTCCAATTTGGAACGACTCCACTACATAAGACGGCTTCACTTTCACCAATGCGATGCGAACAAAGTTCTCCTGAAGGTTGCCTATTGTTGCCAAAGACACACAAGTTTAAGGGCCTCAATTCGCACAGTCTTAATGGCCAATTGACGGTGGCTCTTCGTAAGATTATACGGCAGAGTTCGACTTAAATGTCTAAAGTGTTTAGTCGTTCAAGGTGTGATACGTCACATCGTTCTGATGAAACCACTAGTTTCCAATACTCAAACGATCAATTTTTGCAGAAAGCTGATTGATAGCTTAAAGTTTTGGCTACCTTGATGGCAAATTAAAGGCAGTGAAGCCAACAAGTTTTTTTTTTTGTTAATAAACGACAGTATAAAAAACTATCTCAAAATACATATTACGAAACATTTCAAAAGTTTTATCAAAATCTGTTCAGTAGTTTTCACTTCAACTGGTAATAGGTAGACATAAAACCTATCACAGGGGGGCTTATTCCCAAATGCGCGGCGGATCGCTTTTCATGGCGGATTGATATTTTTGTATTTCCAAAAGCTGTCAAAAGCGATAGCTATTCAGGTGACGGATTGCTGGCGGATTTATTGCCAGCAATCCTCACAATGCTCACGCTTTTGACAGCTTTTGGAAATTCAAAAATATCAATCCGCCATGAAAAGCGATCCGCCGCGCATTTGGGAATAAGCCCCCAGTTTTTGTATGTATGTACAGTGAGCGTCAAAAGTGAGTGAACACCGATGATCCTTTGAGTTTTCTTTAGGTTCTGGAAATAGGTCTAAAAAACAACAATCTGTAAAAAAATTTTACAGAAAAAATACTTTACAGATATTAAAAAAATCATATGAAATTGAATTCATTGGTGTTCACTTACTTTTGACGCTCACTGTATGTCTTTCATGGTTGGAATGAAAATTGTTGCGCACATTCCAATCTCTAATCGTCTTAAGTCGACTAGATGTGTCTGGGGTAGATTTTTTCTGAGCGGGCAATACAACTTTTATACGACGTCAGCTCCATAATCGAAATGTCAACTTAAGTAAAAACTCCGTTGAGAAATTCTTGCCTCTCCATAAACTTAAAAAAACTGTTGACCTGATGAATCTAGGTCAATAAAAATTCAGTCATACGTACGACCGACTGACTTATGTCGTTTTCCACTGGGCAAAAAGAAGCGTTACTTCTGAAACCGTTCCATTGGCACAAAAATTACTGTTTTGATAATTTATATGATACAATTTACTTATACTTTATAAAGGGTGTTTTTTTAGAGGTATATTTCTTTGAAATGGAATAAAACAAAGATGATTTTTTTTAAATTGACATTAAATTTACTTTATTCGAAAGATGATCTTTTGGCATTATAATTTATTTATGATTTCTGGCATATGACCGCCATGGCTGGCTCGGACGTAGTCTAATCTGGAGGTCCAATTTTCGATGACTTTCCATCATTTGTGGCCGTATGTCGGCAATAACGCATTGAATGTTGTCCTCCAAGTGGTCAATCGTTTCGGGCTTATCGGCGTAGACTAGTGACTTCACATATCCCCACAGAAAATAGTCAAGCGGCGTTAAATCGCACGATCTTGGAGGCCAATTCACGGGTCCCCAAAGTGAAACTATGCGGTTACCAAACGTTTTCTTCAATTCATAAATCAATTGTGGCACGAGCTGTGTGACAACCACAGCTACTGCACATCATGGTTGTTCAATTGATGAACGTAAAAGTCAGTAATCATGGTTTTATAGCGGTCACCATTGACTGTAACGTTCTGGCCAGCATCGTTTTTAAAGAAGTACGAATACCAATTATTCCACCAACCCATATAAAGCACACCAAACAGTCAGTTTTTTTTTTGTGGATGTAACGGTGTCTCAACATATACTTGAGGATTATTATCACGTCAGATACGGCAGTTTTGTTTATTGACGTATACATTCAACCAAAAGTGAGGCGATTATGTTGAGTTGACCGTAAAATGGACGTAGCGATACGTATTTCGAACAGAACCATGTTTTCCAAAATAAATTTGCACAATTTGAAAGTCTTGAGTCTATTCATGTTGAAATGCCAAACCAAACTAAAAATAAAACTTAAAGTTCTATACCTCTAAAAAAACACCCTTTACAAGGCAGGGGACTTATTTCCAAAAGCGCGGCGGATCGCCTTGTATGACGGATTCATGAAGCCGTCAAACTTTTGAAAAAATAAATGCAAAATTGGAAGTCAGAATGGAAAAAAAACTGGAAAGAACTTTTGAGAATAAGCAAAAGGGAAGACGGTCGAAATTGAGGTATCGCTTTCAATACGATCCGCCGAGCATATGGGAATAACCCTCTAGCTGGCAGCGGCCATCAATTTTTTTTGACATTTCACCAATATTCACATTTTTCATTTGTTTCATTTGATTTTAGAACGAGTGAATCTCCAACCACCGAGCAAATGCCTGACGAGTGACGACATTAGTAAACTAGAGTTTTGAACGTTCCCGTTGTTACTTGAACCGGTAATAAATTCAGCACGGTTTCTCACCATTCAACATTAGTTGAGGTCCATTCATCCCTGCTGCATCTTATGTGCTACATTTGCCACACTAAAACGCTTCTTGTGCTTACCATATTTTCTTTTGTTTTATGCATGTATGGATGTACATTATTGTACTTTTAAGTTTGTAGCAACACGGCTTGAGAAAAAAAAAT
Source organism: Cheilosia soror (assembly GCA_949372485.1). Lineage (NCBI taxonomy): Eukaryota > Metazoa > Arthropoda > Insecta > Diptera > Syrphidae > Cheilosia > Cheilosia soror. Next base: position 83,179,764 of record OX443561.1, read on the forward strand.
TAACAGGAAAAGGGCAATGTATAAAAAAAAAAAACGACAAACTCAAAATGGATAACGAATAAAGTAGTTGGCCCTATTGTATTGATGGCAGACAATTGTTCAATTTAAATGCAAATTGTCTTTTATGTAGTTTATTTCTGACCGGAATTAACATAAACAAAGCAGGCAATTGCCTCTTTTTCCCCAATTGAAATGGTGGAGTGGAGTGAAGAGCCTCCGCCGCGCACATGTGGATTTTATAGCTTTATGCTACGCGCTCCCTTGAAGAAGAAACAATATTTCCCCCCAAGGACAATAATAATCATTAAACGAGAACCACAAAAGGACACCATGCGCTATACAAAACTCCTTTTGCACAAACACACACACACGACGACACATGATAATACAGCCATAAGGAGCAGTAGCAAGACTTTCACTCTGCTTTGTGTTCCTGTTCCTGGTTTTCGTTTGTACCAGTGATTTCCATCGTGTCGTTGTCGTCGTTCTCTAACGACCTTCAAATTACCACAACATTGCACAAGAACGCTCTAAAAGCGAGGCACTGAGGCGATTCAGGCATAGAGTGAGTAGCGCACCGACCGGCAGGATGAGGCAACATCAACATTTGAATGAAAACATTTCGTTTGCTATTATACAAAGGAACAAAATAGAAGAACAGCCGGATCGGATAAGTGAGAGTGTGTTTTAAAATTAATGTCGGTTATTCAAATAAACAAGAAATGCCAAATGAAGGCAAAAATCTAAAACAAAACGAAATGTTTAAACAAAAAAAAGAAAACATTGCTGTTAGATCGAAAAACCGACTTCCCTTCCCCCTTGTTTGTTCGTGTATTTATTTTCAAGTGACCTTCATGTGCAAAGCATGTAAAGTCATCGTTAAAAAAGAATTCAAACTGTAATAGTATTCGCCCCCTTTATAGAGCGTGCACAGCAAAATGGAGAGGTTTTTTTTTCTAGGCCGCCACTAAAAGGGGAGAAGCTGTATGCATGGAGACTCTTTTATAGAATGCGCTAACCGTTGGTATCCGTCTTTCATTGATTCATTCGAATGTAAAACTCAGCTTTGACAGGAATATGGAAATGGAATATTCAAATGTCATTGAAATTTATATTTTTTTACTTTCTGAATAGGGAGCATGTTTTTCCGTGTTGCCAATAACTTGCGTTTGCATACAGTTGCAAATCCCTTTCAATTTTAAGTAATGTGTCTCTGTGAATTTTATATGTCAGAGCTAGTGTAATGCACCCCTAGTGATGTAAGTCATGACCGACAAACATAATGTGTCGTTTTAAAGTCATTACCAGTGTTACTGTGTGTAGATAGACAACAACAAATAAATAGAATCGTCCATTAAAAATAAGAAGTACAAAAATCATTATGTACATCATTTAAAAATTACATTGAGAAATGTAAGGGTGGGTGTCATTTGCTGGTTGCTATTTCAAATTGGTACAAAATAAACATCATTCAATATTTTTGAAAGTTTATTGCTAAATGACTGGCTTAGTTGTAGAATATTCTGTCAATCCAGTAGCACATGTTGCAAAGAAGCTCAATTTGACGATTAGCTCGCCCAAAAAATAGTTCATCAGCACCACCCTCTATCGGAAGATATTGTAGTTTTTGTAAATGGCGGCAAATGTCAATTCTACTTTTGACATTTGTCAATGACAGATCTAAAATATATTTACGCCAACAAGACGTGAATCGCTATACTCCTTAAAAAAACGCAGAATAATTGTTTAGATTTTTTTTTTTGCGGTACAATTCGTCGGTGGTGTTGGCGCGGCGTGAATTTCGGCGCAGATTTCCTGATCGTCCGACACCAATTGGGAAAACACTACTACTTTTAGCCGCTCGCCTAGAAGAGTATAGGACAACACGACATGCTGACGGCTGGCCCCGGAGAAACCGTTTTGCTGTCAATCAATCTGTTAACAGAGAATTTTGCTGAAAGACTGCAAGATGTTCCCTTACAAAGTGAAGACAGTGCATCAGCTGTTAGCTGAGGGCTGTATTCCCGGGCCGCCTAATCTCTCGTTTTGGCGATTTTCACTAGCCGGCAAGATCGCCTGATTTAACCATTCCAGCCTTTTTCGAATCACAAGTCTATTTCAACAAGCTTTAGACTCTTGAAGCCATCAACGTGAATATTGATCAAGAATGCGAGGACGTATCGCCGAAAGTTCTGCAAAAGTGTTGGAAAATGCCATAAATCGTGCCGGAATGGACAAATGGTCATTATTACTGGCGGCAGTTACTTAGTCGATATCATTTTCTCGACTTAATGGAAAAAAAATGTAAGACATCAAATAAACATAATCCAAACACAAAACCAAAGTTTTTTAAATTCATAATTCAAAAAGTACAGCCAAAGAAAATCGTGTGACAAAATTTGCGCCATTTTGTATCTGTCAATACGACCACAATATTGACCGCAGTATTATTCTTCCCATTTTCGAACCATATGCGCCAAAAATGTTGCCGATTAAAGTGCAGCCCAACTGACCAATTGCATGCAGAAGTCCCACACACGGCATGCGGGATAACGACGATGGGTAGTTCGTTTTAAAAGGGCCTGAAAATAGTTGTGTCCTAAGGTCCTAGTAACAGCGATTGACAAGTGTTTTTCATTATTGGATCGAAGTTATGGTCATCCATCGGGATGTTGTCTTTCGGAATATGTTTTGTTTTACCTTTGTTTACAGGCAGACCAATTTTAGCAGTTTTTGATCGTATAGGGTAGGCCGTTAGCGCAGTAGCGTAGTTAGTGTGCTGGACTACTATGTGAGGGATTCCAGGTTCGATCCCAGGTTCTTACAAACATCCGAGAGTATGACTGTCCTGAAAAAGCTTCTCAATTCAGCCGTTCGGACTCGGCATACAAATTGTAGGTCCCTTCCATTCGTCCCAAAAATAGAAAAAACTCACACAAACGAATGGTTGCGAGAAGCTAGGCCTAGGGTGTCTACCGCCTGTTGCGCCACCTATTTATTTATTTTTAGGATAGGCGGTTGGGGGTGCTGTATGAATAGGGTAGGCCTCTGATTGACGTTGTCCAGTTGTCGCAACTATCTTATACACATCAATTATTGTGCTTATTTAACTGTGCCTCCAGTGGTAACTGAGGTCAGTGAGAATTTGTTACGGATGAACCCCTTATGGGCGAATGGCAGCTCTCACATCATCAAAGTGGGTTACTGGCACCGAAATATCTGGCAACTTTCTTCCAAGAAATTCAGCAAAGGCTCTGGAGCTTCAAGTCCAGGGTCAGAGCGTCAGAGTAACTTTCCTACAACGGAAAAAAAGGTGTTCCAACACAAGGACAACCCTAGGATATGAATGATCTAAATGTAGACGACGCTAGCAAACGAAATCGACAACGAGCTTCCGTCCTGAACATGAAATGAAACAAGAAAAGTCCATATCTTAAAAAGAACGCGTGTAGGCGAGCAATTATGTAGTATAGACCCTAAACAGGAATAAAGCCGATTTTACAGCCATTCAGGAAGCCCAAGGTGATGATGGTGCATGCAAAATTGATATTAAAAGTATATACCAGCGAATATGCATAAAATTATTTAGAACATTTTTATATCACCCCATTCTAAATTCCAACAGCATTTGCATTTCCCAACACCAATAGGGTCATGCGCAACAGATTCCGATTCCGATTCCGTTTCCAATTGAAATATATGCACATTATGTATTTCTACATCTATTTGCAGCCGTTTTTATTACGAAATTGCCTCACTAATTATGCAAATTCGATTCTCACGAATTTGGTATCAACACAGCAGGGGGATATCAATTTCACTGCAACAACTACCTGGATAAACGATCCGTTTGAATTGCAAAAAAACTGGTTGTTGTTTCTAGAAGTTAATAATGTATTCACATAAATCTACTTAAAGTATTTCATGCGAAAAATCGAATAAAAGCTTTAGACGATTGTCAAGAATACAATTACTAGTACGTCACGTTTAGAGGCTCCTCTGGCATCTGCTGATAAGCCACTGAAATGTGTTGTAAAAAAAAATATGAATCTACGTTCTACAAATTTTTCATTCGGATGTAAACAATTTGGATTGGATACTATATTCTGAATGTCATCAATGTCTCTGCTGTCTAGTTTATATACATTTGCGGGAATACGCAATAAATTAGACTCGCGAAGGATGGATGTGTGAATACAGTACTGTCTGCTGATAATGAACTCTATGGGACGGATTAAATTTTTTCGTTTTATAATCGAAGGTAAACAAAACTAGTAACTATCAACCACGAAGTTTGTACTGCGTTTTTGACAGAATAACACCAGATGAATGTGTTAAGAACATTGCTATTTCCGTACAGGGGACTCGGTTATGCCTTTAAGGCTCTTTTGCTGATACGATTCTTAATAACGAAAGTTCTTCATAAATGCTTATGGGGTTAGGCTAGCCGCACATTGTACACGAATTTACATCGTACGTAATCGTATGAATTTGGTCGGACGAAGAGAGTGCGCACACAGAATACGATTTTCTATGTAAAATAGACAGTGCCCCGTGTTCCATACCCCCTTTTGGATGTTTTATAAACATCCAATTTTAATGTTTTAACGCACGAACGTGTTTAAAAATTTATTGGGATTGTATTCGAACGTCGGAACTATACGTACGTATATGTACGACGGTCTCGCATACAGTGTGCGCACTCCCATACTACTTGGAAGGTCGGGATTATTCGTGCGTATGCGTTTATGTTCGTATGAGAGAAATTCGAACGAAATCGTATCCAATGTGCGGCTAACCTAATTTTTGTATAGCGTAAACTGCGCCACATAACAGCTTATGTGGCAATTAAGTCTCTATGAGTCTTATCTGCGTCGGCCCTAAGATTCGTATAAAAATTAAAAATATTTAGATTATAATTTCTTTTTATAGTTTCTACGAATTTGACGAACTTGTCTAACAGACAAGTCGCTGGACTACTTGTGCGAGGGATGCCAGGTTCGATCCCCGGAAAAACACACATTACATCTTAAGGTTTTTTCTACTGCGCCACCTCTCGCGAACGTCTGACAAACATCCGAGAGTATGACTGTCATGAAAACGCTTCTCAATTCAGCCGTTCGGACTCGGCATAAAATTGTAGGTCCCTTTCATTTGTCCCAAAAATAAAAACTCACACAAACGTATGGTTGTGAGAAGCTACACGCCTGTTGCGCCAACTATATATTTTTTTTTATTAAATACTTATTTTGATAATTTTTTATTTTTTTTGTCTTACTAACTCAGCATCGATATATGTACAGTACACATGCTTTTTTGGGATGCTGTTTTGATGTCCACCAATTTTTTAACAAAATGTATTAAGTTGCTGTTTCCCGACACTTTTTTGTTAAATTAGAAATCCGTTAATGCAATAAAATCATTATTTACTCTTTCTTTAAAGTGACGAGTGCGCATCCACTAAATTGCATTTGAAATTGTTCATCATCATTACTTTCACTTGATAAAATAATTTTTAGGCCGTGTGTCAATTGTATACTCGGCTAATTTTTTGAGACATATAAAAGTGTTAAAAGAGAAGTTCACCAAACTTCAATCTTAAAATAGAGATTTTCTTATTTCAAGCATTTAATGAATTTAAATTCATTGTTTTATTCCCCCCTCAACATTTTAGCAAAACCCCTAGCAAATAAAAACGTCGAACAAATAGCCTATCAGGGGTTCCCAATATTTTTCATACTTCGACTCCCTAGAGAGATTGAAATATTTTTGCGACGCCCTTCTAAAAGCACAGATATGTGAATAGAAGCTGATCTTACTGAAGATTCACTAAATTGTTTTTCAATAAGGACGGGTCGACATTGAAATATCGTCGTCCCATATTTATGGTTGTTTTGCTTGTTCACATACCCGCATTCATGTGCCTCGTCGTTAAAGATGATTTTTCGGCCAAAATTGGGTAACTCTTCCAAACGCTCCGAAACCAAGTCAGCAAACAAACGCCTTTATATGTTCATCAACTTTGAGCTCTTGGATTAGTTGGATCGTGTGCAGACGTAAGCCCAAGTCCCGATGCAAAATTCGCCAAGTCTGCGAATCTGCGAAAGGCCGATTTCTTATGCACGGCGAAGAATTGCCTGCCTCGGGTTCTCCTGTACACTCTAATAGTCTAATGGACCGCGGCAATGCTCCCGACGAATCTGGCTGGCAACGACCAGTACCAGAAAAACCCCTGGAATGGAAATGCGGAAAACACAAACGCGCCTAATCTAATCGCGACACACAGTTAGAGAACCCCTGACAGGATAATTCCACACAACGATAGTGTCAGAAAATTACCCGAGAATAATTATTTGATACACGGCCTTAGGGCCAGTTTCAAGACTAGCTGACAAAGTCTCGGCTACACTATCTGAAACTCATCTGTCAGCTAAATTTCAGCTTTTGGTTTCAGATAATGACGACAGATATAAGGCCCCATCATGGTATCCGTTCGGAGAGTAATTTTCTCCGCAACGCCAATCCAGTCGGATACTGAATTTTCGTTCATAGTATCCGTTGTCCGTATGTGCATCAACGCATTTTGTTCACTAAAATTTTTCCGCGATGAACAGATGTCGGAGACCATCGGAGAGAAATTGACGTGTGGCTGTCAAAACCAGGTGCAAAAAACGCAAACCATCGCAATAAAACGTATACTGGCGGTGTGAGTTACGTTTTGTCGGAGAAATGTTCCGAACAGCTTATCGGAACGATTACCATGAAGCAAAATTCTCCGATTCGTACAAAATCGGAGAATTTTTCTTTCGGAACGGATACAATGATAGGGCCGATAGTCTCGGATAGAGTATCACCCGGTTCAAGTGGCTGTTGAATTCTTTATCCGGAAGAATTTGATTAGTACCATATTACAGAGTATTTTGTCCAAGGCCGAATTATTTTGAAACACTCGGCAATGAAGATTTCAGAATTAGATTCCGGCTTACCAAAACGACCGAAAACGCGACTGTAAAAGGAAAATTGTATTCACTTTTCTCCTAAACCTTCCTACCACGAAGGGGCGGTTACCTTGCCGTTGCGTCCTTTTCTAGACATTGTTGATGTCGGGGCTTACGTTGTAATGATGCAATGTCGGCGGCTTTAGTCGCCAGTATAGGGCCACCCATGAGACAGACAGGCCGTTTTGATGAACAACGAACTGAGAACTGCCCAAAAACTCTTAATTAGAGTGCTCGATAGCCTGGTTGGGGCCTAGTTTAAAAATAGCTTAACCGCAAACGGAGTATCCGGATACCTGTTCCAGCTCTTTTTTCTTTTGGCTTTCCTTAAACAACAAAAAATATTAGAAAACACGCGAAACAAACAAAGACAAAACACATGACATGTGTATCGAAACAAACTTGGTGGCTGATAAATTTGTCCGCAGTTAATTTATCAGAAACTTTGACGATGAAACACACAAAAAAAAATATCAGCAGCTTTTATCCACCAATAGTGTTATGTGTATGTCTTATGTGTCGGCTAACTATCCGAAACTTTATCCGGAACCTTTGAAACTGACCCTTAGAATTTAAAATCGTATTTGTTACTAACTTCACTTTCAATATTTGACCGAAACTCATACGACTGTCGGAATTTTCAATTAAACACTGACATATTTGTAGATTGTAGATATGTATATCGCATACAAAAATTGTCAGAAAAAGTTTGTCAAAAAAAAAAAAAAAAACATCACTTTTTCAAAAATTGTTTGGCTACAAGTAAACTTTAAAACGCGCTACAAGAACTACAACTTACTACATTTTAAGTGCACAACTAACACACAATAGGGCAGGTGCATCAAATACTTTTCCTTAATCTGTACCAGCCACCCTCCTTGCGAGCGGACTGTCAGAGGGAACAGATGAGAGTTAACACTGTTTCGGTCATTGTTTTCCCTTCATCTTTTTCTAAAAGACAATCCGTCAATTGACTCTTGGTCAAGAAGGAAAGCGGACTGATTCACAGATTTCTGCCATCCACCAGTACCAGTCTCCTTCCTTAATGATAAACAACTGTCAGAGGCAATAGGCAGGGGGCAGATTGCTACGGTCACCCTCCGTTTTTACCCGAAGACAAAAAACTGCACCAGGAGGTGCTAATCAATTCAGCTGACTGCTTCAGTCACCATCAAGCCCTCTTAAGATAAGGTCCAGAGCGATATCTCTTTTAAAAGAAATTCGCATGTATCTGTCCGGCCCATAGCTTTTCTTGACACTTCCCCATCTTGTGGTTTCACAATGGACCTAAAAATATGGTCTAAGTGTGTCTCTTTACGACAGCAACCTAACCTAACATACCTATTGGTCCGCCTCTCCCGAGAAAAGTATTTAAAAAAGAACATACATCGACAACCATTTTCATCTTTTAAAGGTTCCGTTTCCATGGGGAGGAAACGTTTTTTTTTTTCAATACTTCTCTCGCAATAAAACACCCTATAACTCCATCACAGCCCCCCGAGATAGACAGATAGATAATTGGAGTTGTGGTATTAAAAAGCCGCATTAGCACTAACTCAGTGCTTTTGTAAGCCTTGAAAAGAACGTCTGTAACAAGTCAATATTACAATGTAACAATCTCGAATGCACAATTACCCACTGTGCGTATAGTAATGAATGTGTACGTATCTATTTGCTCTCGCTTCAACGATTTTTTGAAAATAAACAAGACCGGTGCACTGACAGTGATGGCGCCACCATAATTACGGATAGGTTACATGCCCAGGGAGTTTCCACAACTAATAAGGTGCGAGCTTCAACAGAATGGAGGCCATTGCCTAACGTAAAAATATACGAGTATATATATTAAAAACTACTCAAACAAGTCAGCCAATGACCAATCACTTGATTCACAGTCTCATTGTATTTATCTACAAGTATTCAATGATATTATCTGTTGATAAGAAAGAACCCATCAGTGTTGGAAAACAGACGATCGCCTTTCATTGCGAAACGAAGCAAGGCAACCATTTATGGACAAAACATTATACTCCGTAGCATTTTTGTTCACCTCGACTTTATTTCCAAAAAAAAAAAGAAATACGTTTTCTTAATCCGAATTTGGTCCCAATTGCTGCAAACTCGTTCCACACAGATAGCGCGCAGAGTCTTCCCACTTCCCGAACCCCTGGTGCGCCACAGACCCAACATCTGTGTCGTTCGGTTATATCATTAAGTTTGTGCACGAACTAAACGCGGGACGACACGGACGCTAAAAGAAGAAGAAAATCCAAGCGAAAATGCATAAATGAGCAACAGCACACGACACGACATCAACATCATCGCGCTCGCTGCACTTTCCAAGAGATTATATGTACCTACAGTCTACTACTCTCGAAATGAGGAACGGTCGCCGGCCGGCAGTGTCGATGACCCGGCTTCTCTGATTGAGTAATTATTAATAGTCGCAGAGAGACACGTATGAATAGACTGCAGTGTTGTCGTTCTAACGCGTTAAAACTTTCACAATTAAATGCACCCAATCACCCTCCCCGCCCCCTTCCAGGTCACAATTGCAAAAAATATCGATAAACTTTGTTGCAATCAATTAACTTGTTCAAATGGACATCATTACTGATAAAGGTATAAAGCTAAATGAAAATCGACGACGACGATGAGATAAGCGGCGGCTTTGACCTACGAGAACTTGATTCTAGGGGCAGCACCGCAAAAAGAACTTCTTCCACGTTATCGATAGTTGACAAGTGTATGCATATCTATAGATACTATACACATATATATACATTTTTTTTTTATGTTCCGAGTGTACGTGTGATTTCACTTTTTTCTTATCGCAAATAATGGTTGTGCCACTCAATACCTACTTCACAATTGAACAAGCTCCACGACCACCACAACTAGTGTATGCACTCTAGCCGTCAGAAAGCATTCGAGGGAGGGACCAGGGACGAATGATAGACGTGTACACACTACATACAGCACTGGCCTGCATCGTCGATATCAAACGAACATCAAATAAAATTCAATACACATCTTGGCTTGGCTTGGTTTAATGTAGCGGGGAATGCGCTGCGCGCGGATGTCAAGTGGAACCTGTTTATTGGTGGCTGGGCTGGTGGGACATGTTCAATCCTCGGTGATATGGATTCTTTACCATTTCTTTTTTTTTTTTGTTTTGTTCCTGTTATAGTGTTACCCTGAGCAGAGCCTTTTTTCCACAAAAAAAAAAGAATCATTTAATGGAAATGCCGTTTTTTTTTTTTGCGCCAAGGCGAAAGAAGCAGAAATAGGTTAGCTTTACCGATAACTGGTTGTGATCTGCCTGCCGAGTAGTAGTTGAGTTGTAGTAGACTAAGAGGTTTCTGGAGGTAAATTGTCGAAATTAATTGCGATTCATGTTGAGGAAGCTGGTAATCAATCACGTGACAATTTGTTATCAGGTTAGCGCATATGTACCACGACATACATAATAGGTAACAAATGCGCGCTCTTTAATTAGTCACCTTATAGGTATCTAGATAATTATAGCATTTTGTGATAGGGGAGAAGTTTTGCTTTCGAAGTGAAACGTAAATCATGTGGGCCGTGAGGAAAATGGCAGACAAATTTGTATAAAAAGTTGATGGTAAAGGACCATTCACATGAGAGCGACCAACTTACTACGAACGAACGAATATTCGCAAGTTTGACAGACAGTCCGTTCACTTGAACACTTTTCTAGGTGCGGCAGTTCGCGAATTTCAGCCATCAGATTCTACGGCAATGTCTAGTTTGAGGTTAAAGGACCATTCACATGGGAGCGAACGAACGAATTGATAAAATGCGATTAAACCACTTTTTATGCATTTATAAACAGAAAAATCCACATTTTATTACTCCAAGATATCCTCCTCTTGGAATAAGGTTAAGTTCGAACGAATTTTTTTATTCGCTACTTTGTGGAACGCGATTTAAATGATGTGGATTGTGAATAGGCTGACAATTCGCGCCAGGGTGTTTTCGTTCGCGGCAAAAAATTTGGATTTCGAAATTTCGTTATTTAAACTGTTAATAAACTTGTTTTCTTAATAAATTTTGATGGAATAATTAATTATCCTCATCTTGGAGTAGTAAAATGTGCAATTTTCTGTTTATAAATGCATAAAAAGTGGTTTGTTCGCATTTCATCAATTCGTTCGTTCGCTCCCATGTGAATGGTCCTTAAGTCCGAACGAATGTTTCATTCGCTAGTTTGTGGAACGCGAATTAAATGATGTGGATTGCGAATAAACTTTGACAGTTCGCGCCGGCGCCGTGAAATAAAGTCGAAGGAAATAGGTCGAATCGTGTTTATTTCCATTTCGATTGGAAATAATGTCGAATTACAAAAAATTGTGCGTTCGACTTTATTTCGCGCAAAGGTGTTTTCGTTCGCGGCAAAAAGTTTGGAATTCGAAATTTCGTTGAACTGCTTATAAAGTTGTTTTCTTAATACAATTTGATGGGACAATTATTTAATATCCTCTTGGAATAATAAAATGTGCAATTTTCTGTTTATAAATGGAAAAAAAGTGTTTTTTTCGCATTTCATCAATTCGTTCGTTCGCTCCCATGTGAATGGTCTCTAACAGCAAATGCAGGATAGGATCTTGAAAACGAATGGACTTGGCTTCGATAAAGTAGATAAGCATTAAAGTTGATCTTGAGGAGCTTCTAAATAAAGAGGAGCTTCTTGTTTACTTAAATACCTACGAGTTTGTTGCATAATTTCAAAATCAGAAAATTGCAAATACTAAAGAAATTACAGGGTGATTAGGTCTTATTTTGATTTTGACCTAATGCAGCTTTTTTTCATACTCAAACTCTGGGTTTTGACCTTCATGCAGCTTTTTCGAACTCAAACAATTGACAGAATCACATACTCACATCTCTGCGGTACGAAATAGCTCGCTTTAATCTTGAAAATATAGTTGACGCCCAAGATCCATACAACCATACCATATATACACATATCCTAGGACCTAGGCTATGCTAGCTAGTCACATTAGTCATTCGTTTGTGTGACATTTTATTTTTGAGACGAATCAAAGGGACCTACAATTTTATACCGAGTACGAACGGCTGAATGTTTGTCAGACGTTTACGATAGGTGGCGCAGTGAAAAATTAACCGTAAGATATAATTCATGTTTTTCCGGAAATCGCAGTTAACTGGGGCCCACTTGAACTTGAACAAATGTTTCGAAAAATGTATGGCAATTGCAACTTCTTTCCGAACCAGTGCGAAAGAAATTTCAGTCGAAATAATGCACCAACTGCACCTGCTGTGAGCTCCGTAGAGAACATAGCTGCTGTTGCCGAAAGTGTGCCCCAAAACCATAGAACATCAACTCCATACAAATCTCAACAACTGAATATGTATAAGTTCCTCTTTAGCTGAATTCTTAAAGCATAAAGACCTTGCAGAAATTGAATGACCATTCACTTCATTATCGCTTTACAGTTTGAATTTGAACTTTGGCGAAGGTGAAAAATTAACCCGATTTCGCTTAAAAAAAATGTACCATTACAGATGAAGAACATTTCCATCGAGGCTATTGTTATTATTATCAAGCAAAACTATCCAAATATTTGGGGTTCAGAAAACCCACAAGTACTCCTAGTCGCAACAAAAGCCAATCCATACTGATTCATAGTTTGATTATTAACTTGTGCCCTTCTCTTGGTTTTATGTCATTCAAAATCCGGTATTGTCCGTATTGTTATACACAACCTTGATAGAAAAGTTATCTGTCAAAACACAAAAAATATGGCGGTGGTTGTTATAAGTTGTTAGTTAGTTTGGGTTGTGTGAAAGTTGGGTTGAATTGAAGACAACTCAACTCAACTAAGTTGAGTTATGTTCTATAAAATTGGCATTAGTTATAAGCAAGAATTAAAGCTATACGATTACACATTAACGAAACGTGTTAATTATTTATATGGTGACGTCACAACAATTACTCGATGAAGTTGACATATACAAGTCATTCGTAAGCGTGCCACTCGATCACACATTGCCAATTATGCGCGGTCATTCGGGTGTCATTGTGTCTCAAAATCCCTGACAGACGCGAGTGAAAGCCGCGTCGCATTATAGGCGATGGTGATGTTCAACACATTTGCAGTTGCAGTTCACGACATGTATGATACTGTAGAAAATTTGACAGTGTCACGGGCGGGAAGCTGTTAATCTGTGAAATGTTATCAAAAACAGTCGGCCATTCAGTCTCAACACCTTAACAGGCAATTAAAATCGTGTCAATCGTCACAGCGGAACGATACGTTTGACCGTAAAACTGTAGCCCATATTCACAGAAGCAAACACAGGGGGGGTTATACCCAAATGCGCGGCGGATCGTATTGAAAGCGATACTTCAATTTCGACCGTCTTCGCTTTTGCTTATTGTTAAATCCGAACTGTGATTTCCAGTTTTTTTCCAATTTTCCATTTATTTTCCCAAAAGTTTGACAGCTTTTTCCCGTCACAAGAATTTAGTTTATTTTTTATCCGCAATAAATCCGCCAGCAATCTGTCAACATCGCTTTTGATTGGATCAAATCGCTTTTGGAAATACATACAAAAAATACAAATACAAATCCGCCATGCATTTGGGAATAAGCCCCCGGCATTTCGAAGTTGACCATAAAATAAAAGCCTGTAATACAGAAGCCCGTAAATTAACATTCTCAAAAAGCCCGCAGTTTTTACAAGCCCGTATTTCACGGCCTTTTTTTTCAGGGGATATTTTTGTAAACAATGAAAAAATTAGAAATGTTTTTTGGGGAAAAGTCGCTTTGCATATACAAAAATATGTTCTCAACCTCGCACTCATTCCAAATCCTATAGTTACCACAGACAGGGGGTTTGCAGGGGACAGCATGTCCTCCCCACACATTTGCGGTCTTTTGTTTTACGGGGATTTGAATTGCGGGCTTTTGGATTGCAGGCAAACGTACCCAACCCGTCATATAGATGTCAAAATGTGTAATCGTAGCTTAAGAATAGTTTAGTCGTTTAGTGTAAACGAATTCGAATCAAGGCGAACTTTGTGACGGAAATGAAGGGAGTGGTCATCGGTCCTTTGGAGGAATGTTAGGTGTGGATAAATTACGTGGGGATTAAATTAATTATTAATTATTCCATCGAAATTTATTAAGAAAACAAGTTTATTAACAGTTTAAATAACGAAATTTCGAAATCCAAATTTTTTGCCGCGAACGAAAACACCCTGGCGCGAATTGTCAGTCTATTCACAATCCACATCATTTGAATCGCCTTCCACAAAGTAGCGAATAAAAAATTCGTTCGAACTTAACCTTATTCCAAGAGGAGGATATCTTGGAATAGTAAAATGTGGAATTTTCTGTTTATAAATGCATAAAAAGTGGTTTATTCGCATTTGCTCAATTCGTTCGTTCGCTCACATGTGAATGGTTTTTTCGAATTTTGAGCAAATTTACCAAGAACTATGTAAATTTTGTAGACTTGATTTATTATGTAAATTCCCATTGATTCGAATTTGGAGGTACAAAATGTGATTCATGCCATTTTCCAGACACAGTTTTGGTGCTAAGTCGAAAATAATTCCATGGATATTGGCTTGTAAACCTACAATTCCAAAATGTTGCTTTTGTTGTTCGTATTTCAGGAGTGACTTCAGACGTAAGGAAACTTTTGTTCTCAGAATCGTCACATACGATTTTTTTTGTACCAAAGTAATGCTTTTTTTACAATTTTTTAACTTTCTCGTATACGTAACGTAGTAAGAGAAAGATATTGTTTTCGTACAAAATTTCGAACTCGAGATTTTGATCAATTCTGATATTACGATGATAGGGGAACTCAAAAAAGTGGGTCTCGCAATTCTGTCCGTCCGTATGTTTGTCTGTCCCACCCCTGGGGAATCTAAACGCTTGGACGGATTTGCTTCAAACTTCGTATTTAGAGTTTGTAGGCTTCCCGCTCGGGACGTTTTTTTTTTAAGCTAGTCCTAATATTAACGGTACCTCCCATATAAAAATTTTACGAAATATTGCGAAAAATGCCTAAATTTAGATTTTTTCGAAAACGGCTCTAACGATTTGAACCAAAATTGATAGTTGAGTTAATGTAAGCATGCTTAACATGACTGCATACCCAGTTTTTCGCTAAAAAGTCCAGCAACGGCAGTTTTGAAAATTGGCTTTTTCTCGAAAACGGTAAAAACGATTTAAAAAACGATTTTTTAAAGGTACTATTGTCATTCTTAACTTAATAGCAAACTCAGTTTTTCCTTAAAAAGACTGCGTCCTTTGATATCCACCCAAATCCCTAATAATAGTACTTTAAAAAACGGCTCATATCTCAAAAACGCCATTTTCGATTATGATAAAAATGTTACTTTCAGGTAATGCTTAAATCCATAGTAATACCACTGGCTCAGTTTTGAGCTAAACAGTTGAAAAACAGTGTTTTTTTAACCATGAATGCGTCCTTCCCAATCGCTAAAACCGGTACTTTAAAAACTGCTCATATCTCGAAAACTCCATTTTCGATTTGGATGAAAATATATCTGCTAGGTAATGTTTATATCCTGAAGAATATGTCGTACTCAGTTTTCAGCTAAACAGTTTAATAACAGTGCTTTTCGAATCCAAATTGTAACATTTGTCAGCAAAATTTAACAAAAAACCGCTCTAACGAGTTTGATCAAAATACATATTTAAGACAAGATAAGCATTTTAAACATGATCACGTACTTAGTTTTTCTCAGAAAACTCGAATACAGGTGTTTTATGAATATTTCTCAAAAATGACTACCCAAATCCCGATCTGTATTCACCACGGTATATTTTTGTAAAGTCCAAAACTTCAGTACATAGCAATATAATTTGAAATTCATCGCCTACTTGCCTCCTTCAAGTGTCAGTTCGTGGTGAAATTTGAAAGTAATAAAGTGTTCTAGTTAATACGTACGTTTATGTTTATGTAGTATGTATTTACGGTAATAATTACACCTTGAGTTGGTATGATTTTAAACGTAAAATTTGCTAAAATGACTATGAGATTCTGCGAGATTCGCAATAAACGAGAAAGTTATGTGCGACCCAGTCGTGCACATTTTTTCTTTTTCTAGTGCTCACGAAGGATTTTTCTCCCTTACAATGCTAATACAGGGCACGAGTCGAATGCTTGATAAGAAGACATAAAACTCCTAGAATGAAGCATCTCAACTTCTAACTTGTGTGCAAAAAATTAAATTTTTTATATGACGTGAACAAATTATTATAACAAAAATCAAAAACTTTGTTATATATGTTTTTAAAACTACAAATAATGAAATCTAACAGCAAGTGTCTATTTTTGATGAGATCACAAAAACCACAAAAATAAGGTGGAAAAAACGCGCATCAACTCTAAAAGAAAACGAAAACGAAAACAATAAAAGATAAAAGGATTCTCCGCCCTTGATATGTTTCATTTCCTTACTTCAATTCATTCGTTACCTTTTGTTTACTTTTTTATTAGCGTTTCATTTTTTTTTTTTCGTTTTATAAAGCACAAATTTCATACTCAGAGATTCCTCCATTGCCTTGCTACCCTATACCCAACCATGGCGAATAATGAAAAGAAAAACACAGAGGATATCGAGAAGTCAAGCGAGAGAAAGGAAAAACAGATGATGTTTGTTTTTATATTACTGGATTGGTGATGATGGAAGCCAACGGGCGGCGGGGATGAATTTAATATTTGAACGAATATTTCCAACTAAGGACGGAGTTACACAGTACATGTAAGGATAAATCTGCAAAATCGAGTAATCAACAAATTGATAACAAAAATGTGTACCTTCTGTCAGACAACAGAAACAAATACTCGTTTTAGAGAAACCTATCGCATTTTAAGGAGATACATTTTTGATAAGCAATTTCTGCAACGAACCTATTATTTATAGAACAAGTCACGCAATTCAATTATTCGAAATCGATCATATCTATCCATCAATTATCTTATTTATGAACGTTGGCTAACATATTACATACTCGGGGGCACGTTTGTGCGAGTGTGTTGGTGTTCTTTCTGTACAGCAGCTTCCTTTGCTTATGATAACGACTACATCATTTATTATAACCCAACAAAATGTTTAAGAGCAAACATTTACGGTCATAGCGTATCATGGATCATAGTTGAATAATAATTCGAATTTTACATTAAGACCACTTTGCAGAAGAACAATGACGTATTGTGTTTGTGTTGAATGATTTTTGTTTGTTTTGTTATCGTATTACGTAAAGATGGAAGAGGTAACTTTGCCCCCTCACCCAACATTGATAAAACTGAAAATGATTTACCCCAAACACTATACGGAGCATTAAACTATCTGTGTTATCGTAAAATCTGCCGAGAGGAAAGTTCCTTGAAAATTGTTTACTTATCGTAGCATCCATCCGTTCGAAGGGGCATTTTCACTTGTCGGTATGTAAATGAGTTTTACTGCGTCGTAGAAAACTTTCGAATCGAAATCACCTATACAAAGTGTCGCATTTCTCATCCGCAGCTAAATCGATCCAAACTTTGTTTTTCTGCTTGAACAACTTTATTTGTTTATTTGTGAGAACGTGATTGAACCAAATTGTAATTAAATTCCAAAAACGACAGTGTTTGTATTTATAAAATCGATTAGGAATGGTAGGATTGTAAGCAGTGCAAAATTGGATTTCAACGATTATTCTGGTGTACCTGGCCGGGCTTTTAAAAATACTAATATAAAAATATTAAGCGATACAAAAGCGTAGATAAGTTCTCGCATTTATGCTAGTGTAAGTTTTATTTTTGGAATCGATGAAAGGGTTCTACCTATTTTATGCCGGATCGAAGCTTACACAATGATCCTGGAGTATTTTGTTTAGACTTACGTGGTGCTGCGTTAAGGGTTATGTAGATGTAGAGCATGCATTTCATGCTACGAGTTGAAGTTTTGAACCGAAATAAAAGCGGTTTCTAGGGTAAGGTAGGCAGAGGTTTGTCGATAGTATTCTTGACTTCAAGACCAAAGTAAGTTCATTCATTCATTTTCAATGGCCCGCTTATCCATTAAGTGGGTAGCGGGTTGGTTGCTCAAGTGAACCCTCCATAACTCTCGATTCTCCAATATCGACTCTAAATCATTAAAGGCAATCCCCATGGTAGAGGAGACATTATGGACTTGATCTAACCATGACATCATGGGTCTACCTAGAGGACCGGACACCTGCCTGATGGTACGGATTCCATAGCACATCTTGACATCCGGGTTGATTATATGATCAAACTACCAAAGCATGGAACGCTCCGTCCGGATGGACAATTAGTTCTTCACGAATTCTTGTGTTCCTTATACGATTTCTGCGGGTCACACCAGCAACTAAGGAATCTCATTTCGGGATCTGATTATTAAGGTCATAACCAAAGTAAAGCTAAATACACACGATTGTCAGATCTTACGATATTGCCAGATCCATCTGTGAAAAATGTGTCCCAAATGTCTTATAAAAATCTGAACTTAAGGTGCCAGTACACGATATGTAGCACGCCTCATATATATGTAGCACTGACGTCATTTTGACGTCAGCGAATGGTCCCAATGGGTACATGCCGCATACAAGCTCTCTTTGTGCACTCTCTGTTGACGTCAGAGCCACATATATATGAGGCGTGCTACATATCGTGTACTGGCACCTGTAGTATCGGCACTGTGCGATGCCAACACTTGACTATATAAAATGTAAAACAATGAAAATAAAGTCGCACTTATAAAATAAAAATACGGAAAATAGAAGTCAATTGATAGATGAATATAAAAGCAATCGACTATGAAATATTGGGTCTCTACAATTGGCGACGAGGAAAAACTTATATAAAAAAAAGAAGACGAATGAAATACAAGGTAAGAAAGAAGATAACAACCAAAAATTAACAATTCAAAAGTAAAATAGCGAAGTGCATAATAAAAAAATCAAAATTGAATGTCTTAAATGATGTGCATAAAAAAGAAAAGAAAAATAACTTAAAATAAATGTTTTGCTTAAATGCAGTAAAAGAAAAACTTGAAGTAAATGTTTTACAAATTTCGGGTGGAAATAGAACTTAAAATATAACCGTTTTGCTTAAATGCAGTAAACGGAAAAAAAAGAAAAGAAGAGGAAGAAATAGATTAAATTCGATTCGTTTTGCTTAAATGCAGTAGAAAGAAAAAAAAAAAGAAAAGAAGAGGAAGTAGTAGATTAAATTCGAATGATCTCGGATTTAATGATTTGCTTAAATGCTGTACGTATAAGAAAATCATAGATTAAATTCGAATGATTTTTTTTAATGTTTTGCTTCAATGCTGTATAAGAAATTCTGGGATTGAAATAATATGGAATTGTTAAAATTGTTTTACAGTTAAAAAAAAAAAATTAAGAAAGTAAATGTAGTATCGGCACTGTGCGATGCCAACACTTGACTATATAAAATGTAAAACAATGAAAATAAAGTCGCACTTATAAAATAAAAATACGGAAAATAGAAGTCAATTGATAGATGAATATAAAAGCAATCGACTATGAAATATTGGGTCTCTACAGCACCTTTACAATTTTGTCTTACAATATTGTAAGAAATGCCATTGTCTGGCTCCTCAGCTCGAAATTCCACAAGTAATTTGGAGTAGAATCCCTCCTACTACCGACGCACGGGCATCGCAATCCTTTTTTCCAAACACGACATCGTTTTTGAGATAATTCATCATCCTCTCATAGGCAGTTAAAATAGTTTAAACGCGCAATTTTGTATTGTAAGGTAGTTGGCTATTGTAAGCTCATTGTAAGCTCATTGTGAGAGGATTGACAAATCTAACAATATTGTAAGATTTGTCAATCGTGTGTACTTAGCTTAAGTAGTTTTTTTTTTTATCATTTCAATTATTGTTTCATGTCCCACATAATCGTCGACGATATTTTTCATTTTCTCCCATAAGTGCCAAGGTCAACCAAATAAGGAACAACATTTTTCAAGTGAACGAAGAAATGGCGAGGATAGAACTCAATTGCACATAATGAGTACGAGTACCTATTTATTCAACAACACGTCCATATTCACTAGACCGAGCAGTATCAAGAGCTTGAACAGCGTTTTGTATCGTCTGATATTACAGAACAGACTTGGAGCATTTGTGGCAAAGACAAGAGCCTTAGAACCGATTTTTCAAGAAAGACATTTTAAAGATTGTATAAAAATGTATATCCACAAACCATGTCAAATCAAGACTCAGATCGAATAAAACCCTCGAAATCTCTAAATACACGAAAATTCGGCCAAAGACCAAAAACAACACAGAGATAAAGAGCCTCAACTCGAGTAAGATCGAGCAAATCACGGTCGTTACAAATTCTCCCAGGGAGAGGTACCTACACTGTTATTAGTACATATCGATACGTCCATTTTTAACCTTCTTCTTGTCCTCTCGCTGAACAACTTTACGCCGCCGCCGGTACTCAGACCCAATGTGATTCTTGTAAATTGAAAATAATATAATGGCCATATTGAACATTGCGCTGTAAATCAGCGAGTTTTATTAACTGAATGATAACAATGTACCTGCTGTTCGTACCAAAAACTGGAAGAACAAGCTTGAAAGCCAGTTACCTTTGACAACAAGAATTTTTACAAATACATATCGCTGATAAAAGCAGAAAGCGGACTTACTAATGACGTCTCATTCATCAGTGTCTTTATTTTTAACCAGCGTTAACCGACTGGCGCGCTTCTGAAAAGCTGGTGGATGTTCCCTTACAAAATAAATAATATTAAATAATACATAGTGTCAAAAATAGCTCATCATTACCTGTCTTCTATAGAGATAATATTATTGCTTAATACGTGTCAATGACTTACCTAAAAAAGAAAGAAAGCAATTCATTAGATTGATGACATATTGTAAGCACTTCAATATTAGTTTATAGTTATTATAGTTTTTATAAAAATAAACGGATTAAAATATATAAAATGTGTCGAAAAGCGATAATACCTATATACGAGTTAGAAAAATTCACCGCACCCATTGTAGGGATTGCCCTGCGATGCTTAAATGGATACCCAAACAAAGCCCATTTAACGATTTGGACATGGGCCTCAACCAACAAGCCTACCAAAGTTAACGCGGTCTTTGCTACCTATCCCTAATTGTGGACTCCATGTTGGTTGGGGTCTCTTTCCCAGCTAAGGCAAGGACTTACTCTACTACTACTAAATTTGCCCTTTATTCGCACTTCATTCCATTTAAATGTAAAGCGTGGTTTTTGTTTAGATTTATACAAATTCAATATGAAATAATGCGCTTGAAGCTAATGTTAATCTCGATGATATTAGCTTTATATAAAAAATGATTTTATGCCATTACTGTTAAAAATTTATTTCGTGCATCTGCATATGCGCGTCACCAATAGCAATAACAAGACGAATGTTGACATCCAAATCGTCCAACGTCTCTGGTTTATAAGTATAAGTGTCTTCACATACCCCCAAAGAAAGCAATATAAAGGTGTGAGATCACAGGATCGTGGAAGCCAGTTTACAGGTCTATTACGCGAAATTAAGCGCTCAGCAAATGTTTCCCGCAATTAATTGATGGTGTCACGCGCCGTGTGTCATGTTGCGCCATCTTGTTGAAACTAAACGCCATCTGTCACGTCAATGCCATTCAACGAAGAAGTCAGAAATCATGTTTCTATAGCGCTCTCCATTGATGGTAACATTCTGGCCCGCATCGTCCTTAAAGAAATATGGGCCAATGATTCCACCAGCCCATAAAGCACACACTAAACAGTGAGTTTTAATAGATGTAAGGGCGTCTCGACAAGGCAATAACTTCTTAAGTTCGCACTGTTTGTCGTATTTGGGGATGCGTATTATTCACTAGAGTGTATGTGGTGCGAAAACTATTAATCGTGTTCCGAATAAGTTGCTCAGATGGACGATTATGTCGACCGTAAAATGGATGTTTAGTGCACGATAAGTTTGGCGAACCGAACCATGGCTCTGTTCTAGCGTTAATCTGCTAAATTGACAATCTGTAGAAACAGTGTCGCCAAAGGAAATGCATTTGGCAAGTGTAACTCGTCACTTGATTTATAATGTGAACCCGTCAACGTCGTCAGAATTTATAGAAAAGACCAATTAGCAAGGTCCCTTTGTTATATGTTTTAGAATGTAGAGTACAGGCGGTATCGACAGTCTGGCAAATACTTCCTATATAAGAAATAGGTTGCTTTTTTTAAGCTTTTGGATTTAGAATAAAACTATATTTATAAATCCAATTACAAAATTCACTTTATTGACTTCAATTTAATTTTAAGTTAATAGATACAAAGATTAAAAAAGGCTAGACCAGCAACCACAGCGCGCGACAAATCACAAAGAAGAACGAATGGAACAAGTACGCGATACTTATAACCCGCGATATAAAGATGGCCGCAAAATAAAAGATGGCCACGATATAAAAGATGGCCGCGATATGTTATCGAAAGCAACTGAATGATCGAGCTGCGAACGATGGTGGATAGGCGATGTTATCGATTGAAATTAATTGAAGAGTTACATCGGCCAAGGTTTGTTTGTTCTGATGACGTGTCGACGCCACAAGCTCTTCAATATTCACATTTCAATATATAAAAACGTTGGTGCGTATCTAAGTCCGATAATAACGGCTGAACTACCGAAGCTATAAGCCTTATATTCACAAAATATGTTCGCGTGGTGCTCCGGATTGTTTTTGTTAGACCCACCACTAGGCGCTGGGGTCGATTTTTTCCTAAAAATTTGTATTTATAGACCGATTTGGATCAAATTTTATAAAATAAAAATTATGTCTTTGGCAAAATTTGGACTCGGTATTTCATAATCTTTTATCTCGAAAACCACCGAACGAATTAAGTTTAAATTTTCAGAAGTGTTTCCGTTAAGTTTAGTCAAAAATCGAGAAAGGGGAGTGGTCCCTTCCGTGCAAAGAAAGCTCACTTCCTCGACAATTCAGAAAATAGTCCGTCGATTCAGATAACTCTTAAGTTTTCAAGTTTTCCTACAGATGGCGCGGAATACCAAATCTTATAACTACAGTATATCTTTAAATTTTAGTAGATTTAGTATTCAAATCAATTTGTGTATTGGTCATTTGGCCCTCAATTAAGGAATGAGATCAACCTTTGAAGTGCGAGACCGTCCTTTTCAACATTTAGTATTGACATTTGGTAAATAAACTTGTATTGCTTGTTGAAAGCATTTAATAAAATGGGTCACTTGACACTTGCCGTTATAAAAAACCCTGCTAATGCTATTTCTTGCCACTCATGAGAAATAAAGTTGTAAAATTTGGAACATCAATTTGATATGCATTGTCCTGATTGACAAGAAACAATACAACTTCTGGGTACGGGCAAAGCCGAGCAGGTACAGCTAGTATAGTTCCTAGCCCTGAGCCCTGAGAAGCTCCCTTGGATTCAAAAGTTCACTATTTCCTCTGACCCTTTGATATGGATTGGTAACATAAGCTTAGTTCCTAGTCTTTGACTCAACATCTTTCCAGCTTTTTTAAGAAGGATATCCCTATCGAACTATTTTAAAGTTAAGAAAAACACTGGGTGGGGAGCCTATTTAAAAAAAACGAGTCGCGTCGGATCTATTTCATTGGCGTATGTATTTGTATTTTTGGCGATGGATTGTTTGCGGTAAAAAATAAACTAAATTCTTGTGGTGGGAAAAAACTGTCAAACTTTCGAAAAAAAAAAAAAAAAATAGGTGGAATATGTTGAAACCAGAATGTAAAAAACTGGAAATCACTGGAAATATCAGTTCGCTTTTGAGAATAAGCAAAAGCGAAGATGGTCTAAATTGAAGTACCTATCGCTTTCAATACGATCTGCCGCTCATTTGGAAATAACTACCCTGTGCCGCTGTGTTTTGCCTTATTGCAGTTTTCCGAACTTTAGCCCTTCATCAAGTGTTGAATTCTCTTTTACTTTTACAAGGACTTTTATTTCCTAATAATGAAATATGTAAAATATGGACTGGACTGGACTGGACTGGATGTTACAGCGCAGTCTTGGCGAAGAACGTTTCGAATTGGGAGATCTGAGGATAAGTCATTTGCTCTTCGCTGATGACTTGGTCATACTTGGGTCCTCTCAAACTGAACTTCAGCGCGCACTCGATCGGTTTGTAGCCGTTTGTGTTGAAGCTGAGATGAAAGTAAATTTAAACAAATCTGAAGTGATGGTCGTCTCTAGAACGCCTGTTCAATGCATTCTGCATGTTAGTACAGTTCCATTGAAACAGGTGGAGAAGTTTAAGTATCTCGGGGTCTTAATCACGGGTAATGCAATGCCGAGTTTTCCTGTAGGATTGGTCAGGCTGGATCGATTTTGAGACAGCTTGGTCATTCTGTTATCAGGAGGACTGAACTTGGTGTCAAAGCTAAGTTGTCAGTCTTTAATTCGGTGTTTGTTCCAACTCTTACCTATGGTCATGAGGTTTGGGTAATGACCGAAAGAATAAGATCGCGGATACAAGCTGCCGAAATGAGATTTCTCCGTAGTATTGCTGGTGTGACCCGTAGAGATCGCATTAGAAATACCAGAATACGTGAGGAACTCAATGTCGAGCAGCTACTTCTACGGACGGAGCGGTCCATGCTTCGGTGGTTTGGTCATATTAAACGCATGTCCCCGACCACGATTCCACGACGTTCTATGGAATCCGTACCATCGGGCAGGCGTCCCCTAGGTAGACCCAGGATGAGATGGTTAGATCAAATTCATAATCTCTCCTCTACGTATGGGGATTGCCCTTGATGATTTAGAGTCGATGGCGGAGGATCGAGAGCTATGGAGGGACCACTTGAGCAACCTACACCCGCGACCCACTTAATGGACAAGCGGACCATTGAAAATGAATGAATGAAATGAATGAAAATATTCAATATAAATTCATACATAATGTAATTGTAAGGACAAATAAAGGTTTATTTATACGCACGTTTAGTATTCCAATTAGGCCTTTTTTAACTTCAAGTAAGTATAGTTTTAAGTTTTAAATGTCAATAATTCAAATTTTATAATTCAAATATGATTTTAAATAAAGTTTAATAAAGTTTTTTAGGTAGGTATATTTGACCCTCGATTGGCGCTTTTTTTCTCGTTTGACAGACGACGTAACTGGCTAGGCAACATCCCCTGTATACGGGTTTTTTTGTCGGGTCTGTTTTCTTTCCAGTTCGTTAAAACATAATTTACCTAATTTAAGTTCGAAAATTGTGCCAAAGAAGAATTTCATTTCAATTTTGTCATTTAAAATATGTATAATACTACAAAAGAAAACATTTCAAAAGGCCTCCTTCTACGACGAGCTATAATGACCAAAAAGCACTCGTTATTATTTTTGCTAGCTTATTCCATTGTACTCACTTAAAAAGTTATCAACAACCCACCACGTTTAACCTCCATAGTGATGTGAAAACAACTTTTCAAATTATGTATTGAGAAAACAAGTTTTGAACTCTATCCAGGAAAACAGTTTCTAAAAGATGCGCAGCAACTGAGAGGAATTCCCTCCCAAGGGACAATTTGAATTGAAACCAATAACAAAAGCTGTAAAACTCTTGCAAAAGGGATTCCGGATTCCTATTCATTAGCAATACAAGAATGCACACACACGCATTTTGTACTTTGTCGTCCCTTTCACGCGAATAGCGCTGTGACATTGAAAAAGTTGATAAAAACTTGTTTCTGCTAAAAAAAAAAAGAAGAAAAAAAAACAGCAAAAGAAAACCTGATAAGAACCTATCCAAATATTTCTCTTTGATGCGCTGCTATGTAAAAAAAATAAATAACACAAAAAGGTAAAAGTACCAACCTAATGAAACTGAATTTGTCAAAAGTTACCCTCCTCCTTCTTTCTGCTCGTTTATGCTTTCAGCAAATGCATTTTGCCATTGGCTATAAACAAATAAAAGAATGAAAGAGGAAGGCGAAAAAAAACTTGCGTTGACTTTGCTCGACAAACAAGCAGCAATAAACAAATTTACATTTCTGCAAGTTTTTCTTTTTTTTTTTTACTCAGCTTGTTACTTGACTTGGCACTAGCATTTCACACCCTCCTTGCCCACTCTATCGTGTTTATTTTAGTCCACAATTCTTTTTTGTCTTTCTATGTTACACTGACCGATGACCGCTGAAATATACAACAGCAGCACACATATTTATGATTAAAAGTGACCGAACTAACTAGCTCTTCCCCCAGCCCATCTCACCCATCGCTCTGTTGAATATCTAATCTGTTTTGTTTGTTTAGTTGTTTAGTAGTTTAGTAGACCTCTCAGTCTTTTCCGTCGCCATGCCTCGCCATGCCATACAACGCAATCGCTATCGCAAACGATGCTGTTTGCGAGAGCTTTCATTTGATAGCTATTTATGTTGTTGTCTATTGTGTGAGTGTGCTTTTTCAAATATAGAGCCGCATACGTCAAATGTTACTGAAATAGCGTTCAAAGAAAATAATCACATCGCTTATAGAGATCACATCAGATCGAAGACATTAACTTGATTATAACAAAAAACATTTGCGCTCAAATTGATACGAACAACAACCTACACGTTTGTTGGAAGGTACACGAGTTCTTATGACGAGTATACGATTTCGCAACTGGATGTGATGACAACATGACGATGAAATGAACAGCTAACGACTACGACTACGACTACGATGGTAATGGTAATGCCTGACGCTTGAATGATTTGTCTACTTAATTATCTGACTCATAACCTCCTCTTTATTGTATTCTGTTGCTTATCTTTCATAAAAGCGATGAGAATAATCATAAAGAGGGGTATGCCAATGCCAAGTGTTCCCATTTCATAGAACAAACCGTGTACATAGTTGGAGTGGCAGAATTAATATTGATGGACTGATTTTTCAATTGGCAAATAAATAAATAAATTTCAAATTATGTTGTTACCAATTTTGTTCTTAAATCTGTTTTAAGGGTGGCCCATCTAGTGGTTTCTTTTTAAAGGTTATTTTGACACTGACAGCTGTTTCCTGCTCGAAATCTTGACAGAAAGTCAGTATCATTACCTCCGCGGAACGAGAAATGAGTCGCTACGCTTGAAAAACGTTGGGAAATATTGAAAACTTATTTCCAAAGTGAGTGTTGTGCACTGTGCAGTGTAGTCCAAACAGTGCGTTTTTTGAAACAAAGTTTTCGCCAAAATGAAGCACCGCTGGTGTACGGAAATTTGTACCAAAATTTTGTGAGACTGGAATGGTCCCCGTCGTCGTACGTTGGACACAGACGAGAATGTGGCTGCTGTATTCGAGAGTGTGAGACTCAATTCACGAACAGTAACTCGCCATCGATCTCAACAGCTCAACATTTCACACATTAGCCTGAGGTGAATTCTGCACAAAGATTTCGTATTATTCGCTTACAAGGTCCAATTGACTCAGCAATTGAAGGCGCACCACCATCCGCTTCGTTATTGATTCGCAATTTGGACCTTTTTTATAAATTCCCTGCTCAATTGGCTGACACTGCGACCTAACAAGATCTATTGTATCGTAAGGGATAAAGTGACTCTAAGAGACGTGTGACCTCCCTAGTGAAGGCCACTATATGGTCAAATTAAGTCCTTCTTAAAGACCAGTTTTCTTAACCAATGAAGTGCCGGGCAAACACAGATAATGTGTTCGGAGGATTCTTTATCCTCAAGACAGAATCTACATTCTGTCTCCGGGCACAAATACATTTTGTTAAGATGATATCTCAAGCCAAAAAGGCCTGTGAGAAAGCCAACCAGCCTTCTGATACTATCCTTATGTAGGTTGAGGATTTCCTTGTAGGGGTAAGGTTTAATTAAGCTTGGATTGTCTTAAACCCGGGACATTTTCCCAATTGTTAATAAGACCTAAAGCAATAGCTCAATTGACTCTGCAATAAGGTTATGGTCCACAGAACACGGATTCAGATCCAGCCCTAGCTATACCTTGATGGCCGGGTACCCAACCAAGTTTGACCTTGGGGCCTTAGTCAGCAGCTTGAATTGAATAACGATTTTGGGCGAAAAATCATCTTTTCTGACGAGGCGCATTTTCAGCTCGACACGGCCGGCTACGTTAGCAAACAAAATAGTCGCACCTTGGGCTCGGAAAACCCGCACGTTATTGTCGAGAAACCATTGCATCCACAGAGAGTGACAGTTTGGTGCGGATTGAGGAATGGTGTCATTATTAGAAAATGAAGGGACAACGTTTCGGTCAACGGTGGGCGTTACAAAGCCACCGACCTTTAACCGACCGATGTTTTTTTACTGAAATTGAAGACATGAGTTTGGATGACCTCTGGTTCATGCAGGATGGCGCGCCATACCGCAAAGCCCCTGTCACAATCGATCTTTTGCGCACCAAATTCCCAAATTGTGTTATCAGCAGTATCGGCGATGTCAATTGGCCGCATCGGAGCTGCGATTTGACCCCTTTGGACTTTTTTTTTGTGGGGAACTGTGAAGGACCGATGTTTTGCCAACAATCCGGAAACGATTCAAGCACTTAAGACCAATATCATCCAAGCAATCCGTGAGCTACAGCCCGAAACCATCAACAAGGTCTTAGAGGCACCCACTTGAACGAATATGTGTTCCATAATTGTTCTTACTAATAAAGCCGTAATAAATGGACTACTGAGTAAAGCTTCGATTACACGGCCATTTTTTCGAGTCATTTAAATGGCGCTCTGACGTTAAAATTCCGTCACAAAGCAGTTATTTAAATGTCGCTCTGTGTGATCGCCATTTTTAGCAGCGTCATTTAAATGACTAGGAAAATGGTGTGATCGCTCATCAATGACGCCTAGGACAATGGCATCCCAACAGAAAATTCTAAATGACTCGCAGTGTCCGTCATTTGATTTTGGGATGACGATGATAGTCATTTCGTGTGATCGCCATTTTTTCAATGACGAATCGTAGCTTAAATGTCGCTCTAATGCGACATTTTTTCTGACGTCACAGCGCCATTTAAATGACTCAAAAAAATGGCCGTGTAATCGTAGCTTTATCAAGTTCGATTCCCGGAAAAAATTAAACTACATCTTATGGATTTCTCTACTGCGCCAAAACTTGCGAAGGTCTGCCAAACATCCGAGAGTATAACTGTCCTGGAAAAGCTTTTTAATTTAGCCATTCGACTCGGCATAAAATTGTACAATGTACATCCCTTCTATCCTATTAAAATGCAAATATCTTCATCTAAATACTTTTTTGTGTCAAGGGTTTTTTGGCGAGCCTTGTTTTATTTCTTTTGAGATTTGTCAAATCAACAAACCCAACAGGTATGTATTTTTAAACCATTAAGTTCGATTTTTCGTATAGCAATACTTTTGACATTTTAGATATGTCAGTCCGCGAGTAGAGAGTAGGTACAAAATGTTCGCTTTCGGTCAGTTCTAGTTAAAGTTCAGTCTAAACTCTCGCTGTGAAACTGGGCATTAACGTTTTAATAATAGCCAAAAATAAGAGCCGTTTGATTAAATTGTATAACTCCCACAATTCCTTCAAAACGATTCACTGAGGTGGATGGCCAAGAGTCACAACACACCCGCAAGCCACATCCATTGTAAGGACACTCAAAGAATCCTTCATGTCCTCAAGAGAATTGAAAAATTAATTGAACTTTGAAGCGACCGATAGAATTATTCGTCAGCAAGTCTTTCTTGTTTTAAGATAGTAAGGAAATCATTTATTTCGGGCAAGAAAAGAAAGACAAAGTAGAAACCTGTCAATGACCATATCAATTGGACAATGTTAAAATGGACGACTATATTTTTTTCTGACGAATTCAAATTGAATTTGAAAGGATCGGATGGTTTTTAACGTTTTCAATCAAAGAAGCTTTACACCTTTGACGCCCATAGAGCACGGTTAAACATGAGGAAAATCTTAGTTTAGCATTACTTTTCTGGACATATCTAGACTTGACCCGATTCGTAAAATAAACGGAATTATGGACCGGTTTCTTTAGAAACCCCGTGGACGAGGAGGAGGAAGAGACTATTCTTAGTCTCCGATGAACGTGCCCAGCCTTCTCATCTCGAAGAAAACTGCCAGCTAGGTTCTAGAAATCGAGTGAAATCGAAATTGCAAATCGAGTGAATTTGTTTTCAGTGTTCTGCATTTTGGGCGATTAAGAAACTCCGAAATTTTTTGGAAATCACAATTCCACTTTGTCTCAATTCCGAAAATTTTTAAATCGAAATCGAATACAGTGAGATGAAGAGCACAAAAATTCAATTCCGATTTCATTTCGAGTGAAAGTGAAATGTGGAACCTAGCAGTACATCTCGGCGAACTCGTTAGTAAATATAAGCATAAGCTGTCCCCAACGCTTTATTCTTTGATTCTGTTGGTTCAACGGGTAGTTGTGAGATCAGTCGACCTGTGGTACCACAATGGATCTTCTTTCGACTAAATGAGGCTGTACTTGTTGCGGCCTGCCACCCTAACCCAACCATGGACCAGTTCGTATACAGAGACACCATGGAAAATATCATCCTTAGGAGAAACTACGTCTGAGATAGGTATTCCAGAAAGACAATGAATGATACACAGCAAACTTCCAAAATAGTCAGAGTGGTTTGAAGCTCAGAAAATTTAAATATGTATTGAAATGGCCAACTTAAAAACCTATAGAAAATTTATATGGGAAATTGTAGATCGAAGAATAATCCGGGAAAAGTACAGTAAGACCTGTATAAAATTTAGACCACAAAGACAACTGAAAACATGAATTTTTATGGATTATCAGGGAGAAACGCATTTTTGGGGTAGAGGACAACTCAAATGTAAAAATTTAAGAAGCACAGTTTAGTTTTAACCAGCTAAAAATAGACATGGTAACATATGACTGCGTTCCATTGACCGATATAGATTACTATAGCGGCATGTCAAAAAACTGAAATTTCAGCACTTGTGAAATAGGTACTGTTGGAATCTACTGTAACGTAAACATTGATAACCAAGCGTTCAATTATTTTTCTGCTTTTGTTTTTCTGTTATTTAATTTTATTCTGTTTTCTGATTTAATAAAACTTACATTGTTCCAATAGATTATGGGCCTCTTTCCATCGAAGGGTTCATTGGAATTTTAAGTTTGATCAGAATAACAGCGAGACATCGTACAATGGCGGAAAACCCAAAATCTACAATCGTTAGATTGAATAATTTCAATTATTATAATTGGAAATGGAGAATGGAATTGGTTCTCATCAAAGAAGGATTATGAAAACATATTGATGGGACTGCACCAAATCCGATAACTGACGATTAAATACATACAGTCAAACCTCCATAAGTATTCACGGGACCAAATATTGTATTCGATTTATTTAATGTTCGAGTTAGGTATGGAATAAAAGAATAAAAAAAAATATGCCAACTTCAGACATTTTTTAGCCTTTTTGCTTTTTCTATTTCGTCTAGAATCAAAACTTTTATTACAATTTAAAAATTGTAAGATTTTTCTGCGTTTAAAAAATTACAGACTACAACTGAATAAAATATCTCAGGAAAAATTTTCAATCTAGCGCAAAATTAACTGCTAGATGAACGAACTGCCGGCTGCCATAACAAATCTTACAAAAGTCAATTTTTGTTTGCAAAAATTAAAATTGTTAGAAAAGAGCGCAAAATAATCAAAATGTCAGTTTGGAGCTGGAGACCTAGTGGCAGCGTTCCTCTATTAGGGGCATTATGTACCAGAAGCCCAGCGGTCAATGGAACGCGGGCAATTATTTGTTTCTATTTTTATTATGTATTTCAATTTTGACATTTATTAAAAAAATGATACCAACATATGAATGAATGAATGAATGAATGAATTAAAAAAATGATACCAACATATTTTTCAATTTTAACAGGGGCCAGATCCCAGATCATGTAAAATGAAAACTATTGACCGAACGATTGAGTATATTTTTTTTGGATAAGTTGCTTTAATTTTAGCCAACACTGTCCCCATCAACATCAAATTAAATAATCACTCGTTATTTTTATAACACAAATGCAAAAGCACTTTATTCGCGCGAAACTTGTTAAGACACGTTCTCTCAATTTCGTCACCCCCTGACTCAGCGTTGAAACAATAAAGTGTCAACACTGTATGTAATCGCTTTGGCCAACGATACGAATGAGCTTTTTGATGTTTCTTTCTTGCTCGACGAACGAAAATAAGTACGCGAATTGTTTTTGTTTGTGAAGTAGAGCGCAGTAAATAGCCTGAAGGACTTTGGTTGGCTCCTTTGATTTGTCTAAGCGGGTCATTAAGTGTGTTTGCAACACATCTCTCTACTCTGTAGTCCAGTTGTTCATCTCACCCGTCCCACCCAACATGGCCAACAATTCGTTGAGAAGGTTTAAGTTTTTATGACGTAATCGCATAACATGTTCGGTTGTTTATGCTTGATTGGCATGTTAATATGGCAGTAACGAACGGGTTCTTTTTGGAGAGCGTCAATTAATATAAACGGTTCTTTATGACCTCCGAAAGGTGTGGAGCATGGAATTGTTTCATTTTTTTTTCACTCAACTACACAACAGGAAATAATTAAATTCTATTTTGCTCCATGAGGCGTTAAGTTCTCATGTACGATGACATCCGTGAAAGCTCCCTTGTGCCAACTTTGTACTCGTATTGTTTACAGCAGCGCCGTCGTTACAGATGAAGTGGACCAGGACTTTTTCTTGACCTCTGTTTTGTTTACAAAGAAATAACAAATCCACTGTGGTTGGGTCGTAAGTCGTATACTTTCTTCACCGCCCAAAGAATGGCGCGGCGCGCTGCCTCTTTTCTAGGATTAGATGTGGGAACGAAAATCTGTTTGGCAATAAGTTTTTTGATTTTCTTTTACTGGTGATGTCTCCTCGCTGGGTCCGATTATATCTTACACCGCGCGCCGCACCGCACTCCGACTGGTCGTTCTGTAAAACTTTAAATTGGCATTTCGCCAGGAATCTGTGTGTGCTCAATGGGCTACGACGACAACGACGACGGCGATTACGAACGGGGGAAGGACAACAGGGACGATGCATTTCAATTCGAATTTTAATGGGCAATCCATGCGACACACAGCCAGTACCAGTAGTAACTTTTTTTTTTTGTTTTTATTTTTGTTTTTGTAGTCGCGTTGTCATTTTCGCATAATTAAAATTCGAAATTAGCTCGAAATTGTTTTTATGTTGGCCGAGCAACGTTATTTGCTGTCCGCTTCTGCTGAACACAACGTTAATTCTCAATTAAACGATATGGCAACATTTTGAGCGAACGAGCTTTTTTCACTTGCCTCAGACACTTTTGAGATTCAAGTTTTCATTTTTTTTTTTTTGGAAGATATCCATAAATAAATTTTGAAATAAGAGTTTCAACTAATGCAATTATTGGAATTGACAGTCCTTGTAGAGGGGCGCGGGAGTGGGTGGAGAATTGGGAGTGAAAAGTTTTATAAAATAAATACTCCTAAGTTGATGCTGTTGTTTCCTTCGCTTAGGGGAACAATAAACATTTTAAATTGGATCTATGTGTATCTGAGTCAAAGCCAACAATGGAAATTTCCTTCGTAATGCAAATGGGAAAGAGGATTATGAGCACACCATATGGTTTCGTTTTAATAATTTCCATAGGGTACCTACCTATTGAAAGTTTACTTTGAATTCAATGAACAATACATTAAATATTTATATAGCTGCCATTGAGGATATAGCAAAGACTAGGAGTAGTACGTTTGTACGTTTGCAATTTAATAAAATTATACATACCTATATTACCTAGGTTTTAAACATTTTAGGAAATTGAGTTCAATTAGTAAATGAAGACACGTATACCCTGCACTGCAACCGATTTTACTCTATGCTGGTTGAACGCTTAGTTAAATCTAATCGTAGATTTACCTAGAAATCAATTTTAAATAAATTAAGTATGCACCACTTTTATAAGTACTTTGAAGGAAAATCATGAGAAAATTATTAATAAAAGAGGCTGTTTACTGTTAAGAAGATTTGCCTTTAAGGGGCAAAGGGACTTTATACAGTCAGATACTGAAGGCATTCCCATTGGGGTCGCACACCCTTTGTCCACAGACTCGGGCATCCTAGCGCTTCATTTAAGGCAGAGGATCTAATTTCATAAATTCTTAAATATGCAGCCAGCTGCCGCACAATCCTTAAGGTGTTGTGCAGTTAGATCCAAGTGAGATTGCTGAGTATCAGAACAGGTATGCCTTAATTTTGTTCTTTATATTGTTGTGCGTTGTTCTGCAATGAATCCCCAAAATTTTGATTTGCGCCACCCTACATGGATGAAGACTGAACTGAACCAGACCTGGGCACTTAAGCACTAACATTCATTTTGCACTACCATTGAAAATTTCAATACTACTGAAAGTTCGTTTGCACTACCATTGAAAATTTCAATGCTTATGAGAAAGTTCGTTTGCACTAGCACTGACAATTTCAATGCTACTGAAGTTTCACTTCTATTAGCAGTGAAAATTTCAATGCTACTGAAATTTCACTTTCATTACTTCAGTGCTACTTAAATTTCAATTGCATTACCTACTGAAGCTGGCACTAGACGATAATGTTGAATCACACCAAAAACATTAATGTAAAAAAAGAGCCAAGTTCTCTTATATAGAACAACAAAAATTAGGTGCGTAAGTAGTCAGCCACGAAACGTAATAAGGTCTTAATATATGCCAAGTTCTTAGTTTAAGAGGTTAAATGTTTAAAAAAAATTGGTAGCATTAGTACAATGCAGGTCCTACCGCTCTACCAAATTTCAACATTCTACGGCAACTGAAAGTGGCCCACATAAATAATAACCGATTTTAAAAAGTGGGTCGATATCACGCCTCCTGAAGGGAGAATATAAGTGCCTAGACTTTATTCTTTCTGTACACTGCAAGTTCTATCGCTCTACCAAATTTCATCATTCTACAGCAACTGAAAGTGGCCCAAATAAATAATAACAGATTTTTAAAAGTGGGCGCCCCCTGAATGGAAAATATCAAGTTTTGGACTTTTCCCAGTGTATGCACCACAGGGGGTAGCATTCTGCCAAATTTCACGATTCTAGGATGGCCGGAAGTGCTTCATAATTCTGATGATCATCTAAGTGAGTGAGTGAGTCAGTTATTTTGAGAACCACTAATGCTATAGAAATGAAATTTGGTGAGGTGGACCTTTTTAGTGAGTTTGATAAACGCTTTGAGTTTGAAGATTTTGCCCTAATCGGTTCCGAAGTTAGAGGTCGAAAACAGCCTGAGTTTATTCCTGTAAAAAGGGGAAATGCCTTTACTAGAGAACTTGGCTGGGGCACTACCGTGACCTTTGATCATCGCTGACTATAATAATGCTAACAGTTTTGAGCATTTTTGCATATGTTTCTGTTGAGAATATGATAGCGTCCAAACGAATCGACCTAGACGAATGCCATTTTGTGGGATGACTTGTTTTTACGTTGGTCAGGTTGGTTTTAAAAATGGGGTAGAGTAGTTATGGTACCTCCCATACAAAACCAATATTAAAACCATGTGTTGTAGACATACTCACAAGCCTCACATTTTACATGACTTGTATGCGTGGAGGGTATCAAAAGGTCGATTCTGGTTCTGTGAATCGAATAAATCGTTTTCACATTCGCTTTCACGCATTGCTTTCATTTTTACGATTCACTTTGTACTAAAATGCGATTCTCGTTCAATAAGTGAAAATACTGTGGTGAATGCAATATCGGACACAGTGGTGATTATATTTTTGAATTAAATGCCTACATAATATATGACTTTTTATCGTAATAAGGCGAAGAAATGTACAGAGGTTTGTAATTTATTTGTTATTAATGTGCTGAATAATAGAACACATTTTAAAAATAGTTTTCCAGGGGAAAAAATGGCGATTATAAGACCTCGTCTAAATACAACG
Organism: Cheilosia soror; assembly: GCA_949372485.1. Classification (NCBI taxonomy): domain Eukaryota; kingdom Metazoa; phylum Arthropoda; class Insecta; order Diptera; family Syrphidae; genus Cheilosia; species Cheilosia soror. The sequence continues at coordinate 83,215,801 of OX443561.1, forward strand.
AAAATCCTTTTGAAGCGATAATGGAGAACACTTCATTTACAATTGTATGTGTATCGCTTCCTAAACATCTATGTAGAACCCCGATTTATGAACTAATTCCGCTCCTTAAAACATCGTCAAAAATATCAGATCTTCCATCGCAAAGTGCTATGACGCTATGAGCATAGTTCATAGTTCAGGTTTTTTACTCAGGGAAGTTTTCAACAAGGACAATGTGGCGTTTTTGTGTTTTATACCAACGTACAAAAACAATAAAAGCTCGGTGAAATAGGTTTTTAAATTTGAATCTGTAATTTCCAAATTTATTTCTAAAAGCTTCACTAAATACTCCTTTTGAATTGATGTGACGTTTTTCTCTTGTTTTTTTTTTATTGGAATCTCCATTATCACCTATTCACATATGAAAATTTTTGACGTTTGGTTTCACCTTTTCATAGAACGAGAATCGAATTTGCGGTGAGGTGAAAGAGTGAAAATATTTTCATTTCACTTTTCCGCAGAACCAGAATCGACCCCCAGGCCGATGATAAAGGTGTCGTCACAACAAGCAATGAAAGTGTTCGCAGCAATCATTCAGAGAATTCGAATCAAGTGCTTGCAGAGATTAGTCACACCATGCAAGCAATGTGATTGCTGCGAGCGACTTTTTCCGTACACGCAAGCAAACTTGCTGCAATCACTTTTCGGGTCGTCACAACATGCAAGCAAGCGATATTGCTGCAAGTGATTGCTTCAATTGCTTTTTGCAATTATTTTGCGACTGTGAATGAGTTCAGCATCGAAAATTGACGCAAAATGGATGATATTGCATTTGAAGAAGAAGCTGAATATTTGGAAGCGAGGCAACTAATTATAGTGGAGAGAGCAGCACGGATATTGCAGCACGTGAAGTAACGAAATGGAGCTCATCGAAGACCAATTTGGGCGCGACCGTTTTGGGAGGATGGTGCTGAAAATCCATACTACGCTATTTGAAACAAATGATAAACACAAACCTTGTGTATAAATGTTGTTGATTTGTGTATGCTTCAAAAATTCGAAAAGTTTTGCACCGATTGAGCTCACATTTTCAGACAATCTTTGATATTGGCTCGAGATGTTTGTTATGGGGTGTGACACCGATTAAAAACGGCAAGCGTTTGCCGCAAGTAATTTGAAGCAAGCAATCGCTTGCATGAACTAGTCACACCATGTAATCGTTCCTGCTGCAAACGATTGCAGGCAATCATATCATTTGAAGCAATCGCTTGCTTGCGAGGACTATTTAAGTCGTCATACCGTGCAAGTTTTAATTGCAGCAATCATTTGAATTGCTGCGAGCACTTTCATTGCTTGTTGTGACGGCACCTTAATACTTTTACTCGTTTTTGTCGACGACAGGAGAACGAAAAAGAAACGCATTTTTTTTTATTGAAGAACATGATATCAGCTTCAGCAATTTCATGTAGTTTTTCGACGATTTTTATTAACTTTACAATGTCTTCGTGCGACCAATGTCCCTCGACTTAGCTCATCTTTGCTTGTGTCCTTTTTCTTGTTTTTTTTTTTTTGTCAAAATCGGAGGAGGTATCACCAGGATGCCTTATATCGTTATTATTTTTATCATCGTCCTCAATATTAAGCGATAACAGAACAACTCAGCCCTTTTTCTTTTAACAGCAAAAATCAAGATAACAAAACCACAAAAAAAATACATTCAAAATTTATCGAAACTTCAAAAATATCAAAACTGTATACTAATAAAAGGTTTGTTCGACGTGGCCAGCCCTGGTGCGCCCTAGTGCGCACTGAGAAGTGTCAGTGAATTTTCGTGGCTGCCAAAAAACCCAAGGAAACCCCAGAAATTCAGCTTCATGTCGAACACAAAATGTTTACCCTGAGACCTGTCACTAAAAAAAAAATTTTAATATACAGATTTAACACCAGCAATAACATTAAATTTGTTTAATTAATGATTGTAATGTTGAAAAACACATTTATTTTAACATTTACTAGTGCTGCACAAGCCAATAATTTACAAAAATTTGTTTTCACACAAATGAAAGCTCCGATTGACAGCCAAATCCAGCACTAAACTCTTGCCCTGTGTGAATACCTAGGGTCAGCTCAGTGCTCAACTAGGGCGCCCCAGTGCTCACCTCGAATACAGGTTTTCAGTGTCAGTGCGAACTCAGTGCTATATCGAACGCGATAGGGCTAACCCAGTGCGCACTAGTGCGCCCTAGGGTCCACGTCAAACAAACCTAAATGTGGCGTATTCTGATGAGCCTACATACGGCGAAAATTTGTCCGAATGTAAGTATACGGTCCCAAAAGGGGTATTTCACGATATGTTTAGTTTGCCAACATACGTATGCTAACTAGCCAACAAATTTGCCAACAAACACCTTTCAGCATACATATGATGTCAAAAATTTGGCTATTACACGATTTGTTGCGATTGGGACACAATTTTCAGCATATGTATGCTGATTCAACATATCGTCTAATATACCAGCTTCAGTAGGTAATGCAATTGAAATTTAAGTAGCACTGAAATAAGGAAAGTGAAATTTCAGTAGCATTGACATTTTCACCGTTAATGAAAGTGAAACTTCAGTAGCATTGAAATTTTCACTGCTAATGCAAACGAACTTTCATTAGTACTGGATTTGATTTTTCTAGTACATTGAATAATGCACTATCAAATTAGTGCACTATTCCCAGGTATGAACTGAACGCTGCTCTCGAACTTATAACTTTATCACTAAGTTTCTATATTGTGTCTGAGAAGTAACAACGATAGGCCCAGGCCTTTGGCATTATTGTTCGGGTTGAACCAACGAAAGCCTCTCTTCCTGACTCGGTTTTTAAGAACTAACGCCATTGATGTCCATTTTAAGCGCTCAATGGGAATGGGCTTATTTTCTAACAACAACGATGTCTCTCTATCTGTACATGCAAACAAATATGATATTTTTGGGATTTGGAAGAATTATTCATCGAATGTTGCAGCCTAGGTCTAACGCAGCCTTAGCTCTCATGTCTGTAGGTATGATGAGATGAATTCTTGAACAAGATTTAAAAGGGGAAAACACTTTTTTTTTTTTAGTTAGTAACTAACATTTAAAACTTAACTTAAAACCTAACTTCAAGAAATAATTTTGAGCCCCAACTGAAAATGTTTCCCCGAGGCTCTGAAATCGTCCATCGGACTCGGACCTATACAAATTGCTTTTCGAAACTCTTTAAAAAGACACTGGCTTTGATTTTTGTTATTTCAAATTGCTGAACATACATACATATGTCCGGGGCTATACAGGTTTTTGGAATAATTTTACATCTGTAAATATGATCCTGCTTATCCTGCATATCCTCTTTACCCTTCTAACTAAGGCACAATGAACGAGCCAAACTGATTTAAGCTAAACAAACAAAGGGCTCTCTTTGTACGTCGTATGTCTACACTGTACAGTGTCGTTATCAACGTCATATTTAAAGACAAATTCGTACGCCATACCCACCGCGCCTATCTATATTATACTGATTTTTACATCAATGGAAGTAGACTTGACGTAAATAATATTCCCGAGCTGGTAGGTACCTCACTATCCCACCCACCCTCAAGTTAATTTAAGGGGTCATGTCTTCGTGTTGTTTCCACATAATGAACAATGCTTCTAGCGCTTGGATTTCCTATGACCGGCATGATTTGTATGAGTAATGACAACTTATTAAACAATGACTATTTACCTTTCTAAATATGTATTTACTGTTACTATATATATATTTGCCGCCTTCTCTTCGGATTACTTTGGAATTAGTACTTACATTTCGGTGCTGGGTGGAAGTAATTATTTCCCTCTACTGATTGTTAGTTATAGATATCTTTCCTTCATGATATATAGAAAATAAATGTACGGATATCCTTATCGTGTTACAGGATAAGGAGTGCTTTCAGCAGGTTCAATTTCATTTATTCGAATTTCTCTTGCAGTGAGTTCTTCTTGCTACAGGTTGTTAAAGTCCTTAAACATCGCAGATGGAAACATGATTTCGCTGAATAACTTCCATTCAGGTAGATAGTTTGATTGATTGATTTTTACTATATTACTACGTTGGGTGGGACTAATGTTGTATAGAGAGGGTCGCATTTTCGGTCCATAAGTTTTCGGTTTTTGTGAGTCGTAGAAGCAGAAAAACATTTTAATATGTGTTTTGGGGAACTTGCTATATCTAAGGTAACAACGTCTCTTGTTTCCCCAGAGTACTTTTATGTTGTTTTTTAGGTCTTTACTTTTGTGGACATTATAAAAGGTGGCACACAAGTTGTCACCCGATGATCTTTGGCTTTGGTTCTGCTTTTGATTATGTTTATTTGATGTTTTAAGTTTTTTTCCATTAAGTCGAGAAAATTATATTGTGTAAGTGGCCACCGGCAGAATTGATGACCATTCGGGCTCGATTTATGGCATTTTTTATCACTCTTGCCAGAACTTCCTGCAATAGGGCCTCGCAATCTTGACGGATATTCCCTTTGAGGACTTCAAGAGCCTGAGGCTTGTTGACATAAGCTTTTGTCTTGATAAAACCCCCCAAAAGAAGTCTGGAATAGCCAAAACGAGAGATTAGGTGAATCAGAAATTCAGCCGTCAGAATTTCGTATGTTTCTCAACAGCTAACAGCTGATGCATTGTCTTCACTTTGTAAGGAAACATCTTACTGTCTTTCAACAAAATTATCTGTCTGGTAGATACGACGGTGTCCTCTGCGACATATATTCAGCCACATCTGCACATTTTCAGCAGAACAGCTGGCCCGGGCCGGCTTTACTTGGCAGCATCTCCTATTGTCCTATACTCTTCTAGGCGAGCAGCTAAACGTGTCGTAGTGTTTCCCCAATTGGTGTCGGATGACCAGGAAGTCTGCGCCGAAATTCATGCAGCGCAAACACCACCGACGAATTATTCCGCAAAAAAATCGAAACAATTAATCCGCGTTCTCTAGGAGTACAGGGTGGGCCATCTAGCGGTTTATTTTTAAACCATAGGTTATTTTTACACTGACAGTTGTTTCCCGCTTGAAATCTTGACAGAAAGTCAGTATCATACCTCCGCGAAACAAAATGAGTCGGTTTATGCTTGAATAACGTTGGGAAATATTGAAAACTTCTTTCCGAAGTGAGTGCTGTGTAGCCCAAACAGTGACCAGCATAAAGCACCCACCGCGCCTGTTTGTGAAACTGGTATGCTAGTGGACAACACTCATGGTTCCCGTCGTCGTACGCTTTGCACAGACGAGAATGTGACTGCTGTAGCCGAGAGTGTGAGACTCAATTCACGAACATCAACTCGCCATCGATCTCAACAGCTCAACATTTCACACATTAGCCTAAGGAGAATTCTGCACAAAGATCTCGGATTATTCGCTTACAAGGTCCAATTGACTCAGCAATTGAAGGCGCTCCACCATCCGCTTCGTTATCGCTTCGCAGTTTGGGCCTTTGAGCAGCTTGAATTGAACAACGATTTTGGGCGAAAAATCATCTTTTCTGACTAGGCGCATTTTCAGCTTGGCGACTACGTTAACAAACAAAATTGCCGCATCTGGGGTTCGGAAAACTCGCACGTTATTATCGAGAAGCTAATGCATCCACAGAGAGTGACACTTTGCTGCGGATTGTGGAGTGGTGGCATCATTGGACCACTTTTCTTTGAAAATGAGGCTGGGAACAAAGTTTCGGTCAACGGTGGGCGTTACAGAGTCATGTTAACCGACTTTTTTTTTACTGTATTTGAAGACATGGATTTGGACGACCTCTGGTTCATGCCATGCCACATAGCCCATGCCCATACAATCGATCTTTTGCGCACAAAATTTACAAATCAGCCGTCTTGGCGATGTCAATTGGCCGCCTAGGAGCTGGACTTTTTTTTTTTGTGGAGAACCGTCAAGGACCGATGTTATGCCAACAATCCGAAAACGATTCAAGGCACTTAAGGCCAATATCATCCAAGCAGTCCGTGAGCTACAGCCCGAAATCATCAACAATGTCTTGGAAAATTGGAGTGACAGAATGCGCTACTGCGGAGCCAGCCGAGGCAGCCACTTGAACGACGTTGTGTTCCATAATTAATGGGAATATTTGCTCTTACTAATAAAGCCATAATAGATGGAAAAAAATTTAATTTTGTTAATTTTATTGCATTTTTAAAAATAAACTTGATTTGGCCAACCCTTTATAGCGATTCATTTCTTATTGACCTTCCACCGCCTTGTACATGAAGAGCGGCTCGATTGTTGTCAGCTCCATATTGCCTTTACCCAGGCACCCAGGCAAATATATGTGACGCCTTTTTAAGGTTCCTTTTCCATAGGGGCAAAACGGAACCTTATTGTTTTCGCTACGATGCGTCTGTCCGAACCCACTAAGCCAATTTTATACCCAAGTCTATCTCAAAAACTAATAGACATAGAAGGCAGAAAGGTTAAACGACAGATGATAGTGATATACCTACCTATTGACTGGTCTTGGGCTAGTTAGTAAAGTTGGTGAACAAAATATTTTCCTTCATGCAAAAAACGTTAAATTTTCCACCTAGGTCTATCAAGTCAAAGAATAACCAACACACTAACATTTCCAAGACACCAACTCTGGCCAAGTACGGAACCTTCGGTGCGCGAGTGATATTTGCAATTAAATTAGCTAAGAAATTCAGATTTTATGTCATGAATAATTAAGTACACCATTAGTTAAGTAAGTAAACGGATATCCCTGTATTCAACTCAAATCCTGATCGATTAACATGTATATCCGACATCCGTGTTTCTAATTATTATGAGGACCCATATTTTATTGCTATAGTGATTCGATTTTTGGTTCGGTAAGAATGATAAAGATACTTTTGGTTCGAAGTATTAATATAATAAGTACCTAAGTGCTTTGGTTCATTTGCTTAAATGGCACGTGTGCAGTGGTGAGGCACAATTATTTAAACAGACCCACCCCTCCCCCTTTCTTTTCGATTCTTCGCAGGATATTTACAAAAAAAAATAGTCGATTCCCACGAATAAAAATGTCCGGTTAAAGACAGCCTATCTGGCAGGCGGGAGTTGCGACATGATTCAAGGTCTTGGTTTTGCTTTACAGTTTTTAACATGTTTGGCGGATAAAATTGAAGACAGTTCTTAAGCTCACAATATGGAAGGAACCACTGGCGAATTTCGTTTGTGGTCTTTGTACCCATTATAATCTTCTTAGTGATGTGATTTTTCCCAGGAAGGATAATTGCACGATGAAGGTCGTCACTAGCATGCAGATGGCAAATATCGCTTCCAGATATTGAAATTCTGATTGGAAGAAATTTCTTGCGCCTAATATTTGTAGATTCTCGAATGTAAACCATCTGTTTAGATTGCAATTTGTTTTAACCTTGTCATTCACTCCCTTTGACATTCATATCTTTCTGGACAATTAGGTAGGTATATAAGGGATTATCAAGTCGACCAAAGGAGACATTTTTCATGCCGAACAATTTAATGACGCATGTTCCACTTAACATTGAAATGCACAGTGTCATACTGAACCATAATAAACTACCGAAATACATATTTTTTCAAAAATGTACCTCAATGCGGCACTTGGGGTGCTTTAACCTGCACGCAACGGACTGCAGCACTTGGGCTTGGCTGTACAAAATTCAAAAACTAAGCGCATCTCTTTCCAAACCCAAAATATAGGTAGATAGCCAGATAGTAATTAATTGCAATGCACTTCATTTCTATCAGATCACTAACGCCTAATCTGAACTAAGTACACACATATATCCTTTGGATAGCAACCTTGAACAGAATTTCCCACCACCATACCAGTAGACAAACGAACAATTAGGCACCAATCCATCAATAAATGAGGAAATGTAAATCTATCTATAATAACCATGCCCACAAGCTACGTAAGCTCTCTCGTTGCGTTGCGTCCCCTCTTTTAAAGTCAATTGCAGTATAAAATCATTTAAAAACTGGTTAGCATTCATAGCAATCTTCTTCAACAGTTCTAATTGAGTTGTAAATTATTTTGTATTACAGGTAGGTATGAAAAAAAAAAGTTTAATTTCATAACCAGCTTCTTTCGCCCACTAGACAAACAAAATTATTTTAACCCTTCTTAATAGGTACTAAAAAAAACTCTGCCCGACACAAATCCAAATTAAATGAGTGAGATTCATTCGACGCGATGCCGCTTTATATTCAAATTTTCTGTTCCACTAGCAGCCCACCCCCATCGAGTTCTACTGTAACCAAGAGAACAAAAAAAAATAAATTATGCCCGAGGGTAGGTATATTAAAGTACAAGGTCATTCATAGAAGTCGAGGAAAATCCAAGCGCCGTCGACCGGTCGTTGCTTTCCCCATTTCCACACAACATCATTACAAAATCTAACAGACACTCACGAAGCAATTTAAATCAAGATAAGTGCAGTACTCTCAGGTCTCGCAAACCTACCCCCATTCAAAGTGTACTGAGCTTGCAGAATTGTCTTGCCACCCACAAGCAAACTCAAATCAAATCAAATGACACTCACACTATAGGCATTCCATCTTATCTGCCAGCTTTCAACCCCCCGCAGCTATTGCATCGTCACTCAATGACATCTCCAAAAAAAAATATCAATTCCGCATAATTATGACCATGTTTACATTTTATTTATTTATTTGTTTATGCGAGAACGGAAGAAAAATCCGGTCGAGTGTTACCTCACCTTTATCTGATAGCAGCAGCAGCAACCACCCAGGGGGGGAAAGACGGTCACGGGGTTGACGACAGTCTAACTTCACATTCACGTGCTACCTTTAAAGCAGCTTTTGTATTGTATACTATTCGTCCATGCAGCTTCATATTTTGTATCTTTACCACCCCCTACCACCCCAATTGAAATAGATAGCACAAACGAGCACGTCGATTTCATATCAATTTCTAATGCAAACCAAAAAAAAAATACACAACCGTGTAGATGATTTCGGACCATTTTCAAATGAATTCCCACCATAAGAATTTTCAAACGAATTTTCTTTTCCCCCTTCACCGGAAAAAAAAAATTTGCATTTTCCACTACTAAATTCGCACAGTTCCCTCGACAACAACTACACTGGTTAATGTTTTTCATTTCATTTTTGTATACCGTACTAGTATTGTCTCCCTTTTTCACCATCGAAAAGAAGACAAACATCGGCACATACAAATTAGAACCCATCAAGTAAAAGCAGTACAACAGTATATTCAATTAATAATTTAACAAATGGTCACTTACCTTCTCCCTTACTCCAATTGGAAACGAACACAATTTTTCGTCGAGAAAACGATTAAAATGTTCAAGTTTTTCTCTAATATCACTCAAAATTAACACTTTTTCTATGATAAAATTATTTTCTTGATAAATTAACACAATTTTCGGTGTTGAAACGCCCTTAAAAGTCGAATTTAGATAAGAACTCAATTACAGAACCACCTTGGGCAACGTCTGAAAACGAACTGTTCACCATTTTATCCATCATTTTACCACAAGCCAGACAATTTTTTTTTTTTTGCTAGGTTTTTTCGAGTTTTCGCTCGGTCGGTCGGTGGCAAATGCGTTCAGGCATTCGATATAATAATGAAAATTCTATGCTACGAAGTTGGTTGTGTTGAGAATTTGGGTGTGTTCAAAGTTTGGATTTGTTCAACGGAAAGAATATTACCTAGTATGGATTGTGGTTCTATTTTGAGGGAGAAAAGGGATTATATTTGTATTAGTTAAATTGGTAGGTACAATGCTATCTGAAGTTTGCATTACTCATTCATATTCCGTTATCTTTTGATATATTTTATGCTCGGTAAACTGAATTTATGTTGCGGTTCATTATTATCTCCAATCTATTTCTTAAATTATATGCTTCTAAAGGTGGGTTTCCACATGTCGGTTGATTGACAAAGTTTAACAGCCCTCGCGTGTATGTCATTAAACGATACCAACACGTCAGTTCATTTCCACTTATGTCAATTATTGGCAAAAAATCGTTTGTCAGTTGATTGACCAACTTATGAACTCGATGTCAATTAAATGTTTTCTGTCAATTATAGACAAAGTGACATTTTGTTTGACAATTCAGCTATTTCCACTTGTCCAGTGGTTTCATAGTTAATTTATTTATTAAAAGCTTACACATTAAGATTCTTTGTAAGTTATTGACAAACGCTGTTAGTCAATTCATTGACAAGCAATTTTTCGCTATTTCCACTTGCCAATTGTTTAATTGGCATAAAAATACGTCAATTGTCACATTCAAATCAACAAGTGGAAACCCAGCATAATCCGTTAAAATTCAGTAATTGATTAATTTTTTAAACACTCCAGAAAATCTTAGGTAAAAAAAAGCTTTAAAACATTAGACAAACCTAAATCCAGGAGGAGAATCATTTTATCACAGTTTTTAACTCACTACGTGTCAGGAAATTATAGACGAGGATAATACATTAATTGAAACACTGTTCTTTAGTCACACATTCAAATTTTTCTTATAATAATGGTTCATTTGAGTAATCATACAAATCTATCATGTAGAATGAGTTGTGAGCTTAATGATAAATATATTCGACAGACGATAGAGACACCAAACCTAAGGATTTAGCTATGCAGTAAGTGACGAACGACTTAGTGAATATTGTTAGGTATAGTATTCCATTACCTTCGACGTTAGATTAGCATTAGCTTAAACTTAATTGCATACATTTCGGAAGTATTCTAGCAAATAAAAACTATATTTTAGGCTAAATTAGCTCGTAAGCTGCTAATTTTGAAACTTTTACAAGTCAGCTCGACATGTCATGCAACGAGAAGTAGAACGCAGTGTTTCATTTATTCTCCAGCGATTGTATAGTAAGGAGTGGAAGAGGGTACTTTTCGCATATACGATAGGTATACCTATACTCGTAGGTAGTTGGTGGTGTGTAGGCGAAGTGTACTTTTAGCATTTATGAGAATAACAATATGAAAAGAAGGAATATGAAATGAAAGATCGGATCGATTTGTACTTTTCGCATATAGTGGTGGTATGTGGGGAGAGTACTTTTAGCATGATGATGAATGTGATGCTGATGGCGATTGGAATTGATATTTAAGAGGATAACAATGTGGAAAGGAGAAATATGAAATCATAGATCGGATTTTTAACAATACATATTTTGTATTTCTTGGATTTATGGGTAGCATTGGTGTCATGATCGTGGCTTTTGGACTTAGGTCTCAAGGGTAGGTTATGATGATTTGAAAATTATTATGGGGTGGGTAAGCATGTGAGGTGCACTAGTGGGGAAGTTTGGTTGGATCTTAGCAAATAAAATCACGTACCCAGATCGATCTAAATTTTCAATTTTCTCATATTGTATGTAGTGTGAGAATGATATTGTTTTAAGTACAAACAGCTATACGCAGGTCGCAGTCGCAGTGGTACGCTGAATGTCATTGCAGCAATCATTCAAATCATCCCTAATACATTTAAAATATGTATTATTGTAGTATGTATGTATGAAATTGATGAATAGGTAGGTATGTATTTAGAAACTTGCAGTTCAGATTAGATTCTTACTATGAAATTAAGTAAGCTATTGTTTGTTTTAAATAACTAAGTCATCAACGCACAGCCCAAAACGGATAATCTAAGCCCGTTTTCTAACCATTGATCAACGATCACATGAAAGTGAGGGAAAATGAAAATCAAAAAGTAATACAAATATGTAGGAGAATTTGTTAACGATTTTAACATATAGACGCACTAAACCAATCAGTTGATAACGAGCGAATAACTCAGAATTATCTCCAGACCAGAAATGACAGCATCAGGCGGGTAACCCCAAATAACACAAGCAATACCATCACGGGACTGCTAGTAATCTATTTCTTATATTCCGTTTATAACTCGAGTTCGGCTCCAATGAATTTGATGATTCTTTTTTTTCTATTAAGGTACCTATATTCTTCTGTAGCAGGTTTGTATGTAAAAAAGATTGGACAAAGGGGCGTGGCACCGTCCATACAAAAATCTTGGTACATATATGGTATGTATATCTCGAAAACAACAAAACCGACTGATCTCACATTTTGATAAAATCTTTGTTTTTGGTACGAAGGCTATCCTGTGACATTTGGTCAAAATTGAACAAAGGGATTTGGCGCTATTCTTCGCCAATCACGGGAGCTAAAGTTTGTAAAATTTGTAACATTGGTATGCATTGTCCTGATAGACAAGAATACTATCTATGCAATACGATTCCTGGAAAACCTAAAAATGTGTACCATGTAGCATTACAATAAAAGCTGTTTATCACTTATTTAAATGAATTTGAAACTGATATTTTTATTTTTCTATTCTGCACTACGAAGTGCAAATTTTCCACACTTCACAGAAATACCTACCTTTGGGTTTGGTTCGGTGGTTTTCGAGTTTTGCGATCATTAGTGGTGTACTTATATCTATTCCGATAAAAAATGGAAATTCAGGTTTTTTGCAATTTTTCGGCTTTTCAATTGGGGGTTTCCAAATTTTTTTTGCCAAACCCTGATTCAAGACGAACAAAACAAAAAAAGAATCATCCAAATCGGTCTAGCATCTAGCCTTTCTCGAGTTTTGCGAATTGCGAGTCTAACGCACAACAATTATTGATTTTTATATAGAGAGAGATGTAGAATGTAGATACCTATAATAGTTGCTCGTTTTACCGACATAAAATGCTTCTACATTATAAACCTCATAAAGTAGACACATGCCTATAATATTTTAGAATCAATTAAAAAAAGAATCACTTAAATCGATGCATATTTGACAAAAATATAGGCAAAATAGTGAGAGTCTAACATACATTATTTTATGCCCAATCCTCAAATCTTCTGCAACGACAGAAAGGAAGCCAAATTCAGTTTTTATTCAATTTGTCTTTCCCAACTGATCACCCCTTGCATCGTGCACCCCTCTCCAAACACACAAATCCTCCACCGCCACTATCCTATCCTACACCACCATGCTGTTGATTTATACTTGCTCTTGTTCATAATATTACACCTCCTTTCCTCTATTCTCCTCTCCTATCACTAAGAAAAACCAAACCAGTTGCAGTTCTCTACCCTACCCTGTTACATCACATCAGAAATAATTTTATACCTACTGATGATGATGGATGGAAATGGCGATATGAATGAAGAAAGAGAAGAGGCATACCAGTTTGACTTTGTTTTGTTTATTTTGGTTTCTCTATACACATTTCCCCATCCCCAATGCTCGGAGTTGGCTGGCAGTGTACAAACTAAATCAACTGAAGCGCCACCTGGATCGTCGAAGACGCGTAATTCAATGCGATGGGATGAGAGTACTATAGTGTGTATATACAATGATAAAACTGTTCGAATAAGTTGCAAATAAATTTTGGCAATAGCTGTAGGTACAGAAAATAAAGTTATGCAATTGTCAATGGATGAAATTTATGTCTGATGTGCCAATAAACGCTCCAGGACTTTAAATTTTACAACGCACGGTTGAAATATTATTGTTGCTTCCCTCTAGTCAAAAAATTAAGCAACAAAACAAAAAAAAAAAAAAAAACAGTGGAGCAATCAAAGAGTAAAATGAAACTTCGATAAATTTAACGCGAATTTGACGAGTTATGCTCGACGGCTGAAAGTATTTAGGCCATTAGGTACTACCATGTACTCTTGACACTTTGTTTTACTATTTGACGTTTGGGTATGACCTCACAGCCTTTCGAAACTGCATATTTTATTAATTTCTCCATGGATAGATGCAGTATTGTAGAAGGTATCATTGACATACTATACATGGACTGCTAGCAAATTTTTCGTTGAAGCAAACAAAAGGACTAGCTCTTTTGGTTCACGGCGGAGAGAAACGAAAACACTCAAATGTCATCGAGCAATTTTGTTTGAGTGCTGAGTGTGCCATCTGTTATAGAACATTCGAAATAATTTGAATAAATCGTTATTTTGCGCAGTTGCAATATTTCAACAATGGATGGCACTGCGTTCTATGTAAAAAATAGCAATATCGAGCATCGCAGAGGTTTCATATTTTTTGCCGCACTGAACCAAAAGGGCTATAGTGCTTTTGTTTGCTTAATTTTTCCTCGCATGTTTGTATGAAACTGACATTTCACTAGCAGTGTATGCATAGTATGTTGGTAAGTTTCTAATCAACGGAATAGAGCTAAGGAATAAATAGGTACTGTTGTCAAATGAGTTTGGTGCAGGTAGCCCTATTGTTGACATTTTACAGCTTCCCCAAAAAAAAAGAGCTGCATCAGTTTTGCGATTTTGTAGCACAACGCGTTCGCAAATTTTGTTTTTGACTGTTTTTCATTGACGAAGCGCCAGGGAGCGTGGGGAATCAAAAACAAAAATCACTTAGAACAGAAGCGGTACAAAAAAAAAGCTCAGAGCAGAGCTACAGAGCTACAGCGTTGTTGGCTTAACTTCTACTGTTCAAAACTGTTCCATGTTGCAGGAGCCTGCAAATGAATTTTCAAAAGCGAAAGACAACAACAGATAAAGTACATAACAGAGAATACTTTACATACATTTACGTTTTTATTTCATGTTCATTTATTTCATAATTATATATATTCTTTTATAACTAATACATTTTATAATTTTCATTATCATTTATTGTTTAATATTTTTATTTTCCTCTGTTCATTCTTTATTATAACTATGTCCAGATTTTGTTTGTTCGTTATCCATTTAGCTGAGCAAAACTCAATAACGCAAGACATACGAGTTGTTTTTATAAATAATATCCTTTTAAGATCTTATTAACTGTTAACCGTTTGTGTGGGACAATTTATTAGCTTTGTCAGTGTAAGTGGGGGGATATGTTACGGTTTGACCTTTAAATACTAAGCACACCTAAGTACACATTAATTGTTGTTGCTTTTTTATTTATAACGGAAAAGTAATGCAAAACATAAAGTTTTTTTTATAAACCTAGAGAGAATACAAGAAAGACAATACTGCGCGTGGGGAAACATAATTTTGCAGAGCGCTAAAGGAGCAATTTCGTGTAGTAAGGGTGCCAAAAAACAAGAATCAATTGCACATGGAACACACACCTCGTTTGGAAATAAATCACAATTTACAGAGGGGACATTCTAAAGGGACATTATACTCAACAAATTGAGAGGGGAGAGATGTAGAGGCATAGACGGGGATGGGTGGGTGGGAGTTTTCTTATTGCCAAACATTGCCAATATTAAGATTACCAAATTGTTGACTCAGATTCGAGGTAGGCACTCCTGCTGAGGGCTGCACCATTGGTCCGTTCATCTGCATTCCCATTAATCCTTGATTAAGAGCGGGATTCATTTGCATTAGGCCTTGACCAGTGGCCATGATGCCACCTCCTCCGCTGGCCGCTGGGCCGAATGCTGATGCCATTCCGGGAGCAACACCGCCGGCGGGGTATGTCGCCTGCATTGGGGGAAACTGAGCGAAACCAGTCGTCTGAACGCCCATCATCTGCGGATGGTAGGACATACCTCCGGCAGCGGGCGAAGTGAATGCTGCTGGCGCGGTCATGACAGGCGCGTTATACATGCTAGCTGAGTTAGGTGGCGTCATGAACTGAGTCTGCGGCTGTGGTTGGCCCATCATACCGGGAGCCATTCCCATGCCACCAGGGTTTGCGTTCGGGTTGACGAGTAACGCTGGGAATGGTTTGTTTTGCACCAAATTACTGTTGAATGCACCCCCTAGGTGATTGCTGTTGAACTGTCCAAGGCTCGGTTGTTGATTGGTCGAGGGAGCAGCACCGTATAGTGCCAATATGCTATCCTTAGTTAGCTTGCCCGCTTTGTCCTTTTCGCCGCCGACTCCGAGCGATGTTGTTTGATTGAAAAAGTCTTCTTCTTCCTTTGCTAAAGAGTTTGTTCCTCCACCAAGACCCGCCAACGACGATTCATTATTGTCCACAGAGGAATTATGTGTATTGGCCGCAGAAAGTGGTGCAGCGCTAAGGAAACCGCTAAACGTGTCGTTATGTGAATCATTATTTAAGCTTACCAGACCCGCAGACACCGGTTTTGTGGGCGATGCCAGACCCAAGAGATCAGAGCTCCCCGCACCGCCGCCTAAGGAGCTATTGTGATTCGAAGTGGATGAAGATTCACTAATTCGATGCGACTTGGGACTATTGGAGGGCTTGGGTTTTGGCAATGGGGCGGGTAATGGCGCTTTTACAGCCGATGAAGTGGACTTTCTGTCACTGCTGCTGGTGCCACCAACAATCCCAATACCGAGAGCAGATCCGGCCTGCGCCGCTTTCTTTTTACGCTTTTGCCTTTCCAGTTCCTCGTCGATTTCTTTGGCCCAATCAACTTTGGGTGGCGATGGGGGCACCCATTCGCGAGCTAAGTACTTTTTGTGCTCGTATTTGGCACGAATGAAGCTCTCCAGAGCGTTATCAGTTTGTGGGCGACGGAAACCGTCTGGCAATTGCGCTTCGTAGACAGCCCGAGCACGCGAATTGCCCATTTGTTGAAGAGAGATCACTTGTTCGGGTGTCCAAGTGTCGAGATTAACCGATTTTACTCGAGATATATGCACGCCGAGGTTTCGATGAATGCCAGCACAACGAATACAGAGAAAAACGCCAAGATTCCAAGACGCCCAACGCGGGCCTAGAAGAAAAAATTGCTTGTTTTTAATTGTGAATTGATTTTGGTTGATATTTAGAAAAATATAGCATTTTGAGGGACATTCCATTAATCTAACAGTGTTATTAGTTACATACAAGGAATTTGTGAAACTAATATCCCCGCAAAGATCCATGAGGAAGTGAATATGAAAACGGCAGATGGAACATATGTTTCAGAACTTTTTTATTCAAGGAACGATATTCGTTGGCAGGAAGTCAACTAAAACATATTCAATTTTGAAGTACATACTACTGAATTCACGTACTTGCTTCGTTATCACAACTTTGATAACATGGCTTCAACGAGAGTGATTTATCGGAAGTTAAGATCTTAGGCAGAAATGTCGCCAACTACCCCGTGAGCAGTAGTATGCATAAACACAAGTGCTCTTCTACCTTAGAGGTAATACAGATGTGTTAGCACTCTGCCTCCAACTACCTATTTTGAAATGATTCAATATGTGATTTGGGAGGTACGCCCCCTCGCCACTCAGGCAAACAACAACATTTAGGAAAAATGTTTCTCTTCATAATGAATTTTTACCTTTTGCATCACAATCCACACAGTATTTGTTGTCCTCATCCCGGAGCATCTGAGTCAGCAGTGTTTGACACTTCTCCTGGATAAGTTTGGTCCGTTCGGTTTCTTTTCGACTGCTGCTATTGTTGGAACTCATTTTTCGGCTTTTTTGTACCTTTGCTAATAGATTTTTCGGATCCTATTTAAAAAGCACTTTATTTGTATTACTAAGTTGCGATAATATCAAAATCGCAAGCCGAATAAAGTTCAGGGAGTTTCTGCACTTGTAAATTACTTTTTTCATCAAATTGGTAAATGGAAAAAAAATTCTAAATAATCCCGAATCACCATTTATACAAGTTGACGGCCATTGTCAATTTTTCTGAAAAATGGAATTTCCCAACATTGCTGAGATGTCAATTTTGTGTTGTGTGGACAGTTTTCTGAGGTGACGTACAGAAATATAGGGAAATTCACTGCGGAATGGATGTGTCCACAATGTTTGGAGACAGAAGGAGTGTTTTATTGAAAATCTATCTCAGCAAAGTAATGTTCAGTTGAACGAATCTTCTGCACGCAATTACAACAATTTATATAGAGTCTCGACAGTGTCAGTCAAGCAGTGTGTAGTTGTTGCAATTAAGTGTTAAAGATAGACAGTGACCATGGTGTAGTGCACAAACCAGTGAGAACAGACCGTCGACTCCTCCCACATAACGGACTTTGCCTACAAGCTGCCTGGGGGCCAGGATTTTTCATGTATTTGGGCTGTACAAAATCAAAGGAGCGCCATTAACGCACGCATTTCTGAAAAATCCTAGGCCCATGGTATAGCATGGAAAATTATTGCCGCCATTAATTTTGACATTTACACGTATTCACAGACACGGTAATTTTTTCCGGGGGGAATCGGGTAGGTGTACGGGAAGTCGGCGGTCTATTCTTACTGGTTTGTGGTGTAGTGGTTAGAGTCATTGCTTGTGACACGAGCGGCGTTGGTTCGAGCCCCGGCGGGGGACAGAAATACTCTGCCACCGACCATAAGAGAAAAGAATAATATCAGAGTTTTGTTGTATGCACCTGCAGAAATAAACAATAATAATAATCAATACGATAATTCAAATTATTTAAATAAACATACCCAATTTGTCACCTTTCCGTCGTCTTTCGTTTCGATGATTTGTTTTATTGTGGATGGGTAGCATGTGTCAATCTGACATCCCAAAAATTCCCTGAATTACCCTCAAGGGAAATTCAATAAAAGTAATGCCAAGTCTATGGTTATTTGAAAGGCTAAGAGAAAATAAACAAGGAAGTTCTAGGAGAGGTTTAGAGAGAAGATTGAAATTACTCTCTAGCGGCTTATTTTCATAAACGGCATAGAGAGTTGGAGGAATTACGTGATCAGAGAAGCGGAACTGAGTTCTATGAACCTAACTGACACTTGATGTACAACCGTCACACAGTACAGTGCAATATAACGAATAAGTTAAATAATTGGTGAAATATTATTACAAATTAGTATAGTGGATATAGTAAGTCCGAAAAATAGAAAAATTAAAAGGCGAATTACAAAAAGTATCCGAAGACAAGGGAATCAAGTAAGAGTGTTATTTTTGTGTTTTGTTTGTCAAGTATTTGAATATCGTGTTTTAATACAGGCTGGAAATAATATCGAAATTCATTGAGGCGATAACGGGGAAGTTTAAGTTCAAAGTGAAGTAAGAAAGTTCCTTTTTGTGTTTGTCAATTAATTAAAGATTATGTTTTAAAACAGGCTAATAACTTTAAACGAAATTCATCAAGGCGATCACGGACCAGTTAAAGAAAATATTCGTGATCGCCAAATTTGTTGCGAATACCACATAACATAAAATCACCATCTTTGTGCAGTGCCATAAAGCCGCAAATTAAAGAATTGTGGGTTCAATAGAACAGTCGTTACGCGTTTAAATAAAGCAGGGGTCGGAAAGAAATTCGCGCAATTGCCCTTGAGCAATTGACCCCTGGCTTAAATCGACAATTACATAAATAAATTAACGACCAGATTATCGAATAGTTTGCCCTTGAGCAATTGACCCCAATCTCAACGACCGCCATCATTATTAGCGGCCACCATCTTTTTTTTTTGCATTCAAAGAAAGAGTTAGGCCTGGTTTAAATGCAAAACTCAACATTTTCGCAATAATTCCAGCAAAAATACCTCTTCGGAGTTGATTCCTTTTTTTTGTATGCTGCACAAGTTCCTGTAATTTATATCTATAGTTTAAGTAAGCGTGATTTATGTTAATAATTGTTTTCTTTCGCTAAGTACCATTCAGTTGTAAGAAATTTCGTCTCCAGGTCGTCCCATATTAGTTTAAACATTTTTTTTTGTCACTAAAATCTGCCACAAAGGGTAGTAGAACCACCTAAGAAGAGCTCATTTTAGGTAGGGGGTCGGCAAAGTCGTTTTGGTTGCATGGGAAAAAGATACATGCTCGTGGGATCGACATAGGAAACATAGTTTCATTTTTTATATAATTTGTGTGTTTAGTTTAAGTAATTCGTTTAGTTCCTTTATAGTTTCAACCGATTTTATATTTTTTTTTATTAGTTATAAGCATATATTCAATTTTTTTATTAAGAATTTCAATGAATAAATCACGCTTCAAAAATCGAGATGGTCAGCGTTCTTTCTGAAGCACCTAGTGCATGATGAAGCAGTAATTTTTAAAGTTTTCAGGGGTGCCGAGGGGCGATAGAACATCTTTGGCGATGATGGTATAATACACTGGTGACATCGTCTGCTTCAAGGGGAAATTCAAAATGGCCGCCGGATTTCCAGGTGGGGAGGGAGAAGGCCATCGCTGAACAACACCGCAGCGCCCTCAGTGTGGTAAGACCCAGTCCGTCCGT
This sequence comes from Cheilosia soror, assembly GCA_949372485.1. Taxonomy (NCBI): domain Eukaryota; kingdom Metazoa; phylum Arthropoda; class Insecta; order Diptera; family Syrphidae; genus Cheilosia; species Cheilosia soror. The sequence goes on from OX443561.1 coordinate 83,235,932, forward strand.
AGTAATTGTGACACTTGTTTTAGTTTTCGGCATGTTTTATGTTTTGTTGTAGGCTACGTCGTCTAGCGGGGACAAGAACCACCCCATTCGGCGAGCTTAGCCGTGCTTCGCCAGCATGCCGCGCTCCTCGCTCGCGACTTTCATTCCCTTTCTATTCCGATCCCATCCTAAAGTCCCATCCACATCCCTGCTTCCCATCTTTTATTCACTCCCAGCGCCCTCTATGTTCCAGCAAACGGCCTATTACAAATGGCGCCCAACGTTTTTTTTATTGTTGTCCAATGTTCGTCCTAGTGTATTGTCCACAGTTGTTCTTGTTGCCATCATCAATGGATCCGTAAGTCTTCAATTGGATAGTTCTCCAACCTGCCATATTGAATTGCGACGGATCGCATTGATGATGACAACAACAACAATTGGCATCTGTTTTTTTTTTGTTGTTTGTCTTGTCTTTCTATTTCTTTTTACTTTTAAATGTGAACTTTACTTTTCTGTCTAAAATTTCAAATTTCTTTTCATATTTGTTTCGTCTTAGTTTCACGAGTATAGTGGCCTTGTTTGATGTCGTCTAGTTATAACATGTAGCACTGTCTCGTACTTTATCAACTTAGCTTTCTCTCGTTTGTGTTTGTATATTGGACCATCTCATGTCTTCCAACAAATGTCTTTTGGCCAGCTTGGAATTGCGGGGATGGAAAAATATACAATTTGTGCGTCCTAGTCTATATTTGTTTAAACTTTTATCACACTGAGGGGTTTACAACAACATTGTCCGTCCGCAGTCATTTATCTCAGCTGCTGTCATCGGTTTAACCAGCAAGTCACTCAATACTGCCGAAGATCGCAACCCGAAGCACCCCGCTTTACATGATAAACACAAACACCAATCCAAATTCAATCATTTTATTTTATTATCTCGTTAATTTTAGTACACCAATACATAAACATTTCATTCATAGTTTACTACAGTAGACTATCCTATTTTATTACGATACCTTACAATACCTACTTAATACTCTCTACACTTACTTGGCAAACATATTTTTTTTTTGTATTGTTTTAGTCTTCCTCTTACTCGCTTTTTTTGTCTTCGTTAGTTTTGAAATGATTTCATCTGAAAGAGATAAGAAAAAGGAGAATCAAAAGAAAAGAAGAAGTAGTAGCTTTGATGAAAATAGAGTACTCACTCGTTCCGCTACGGCACAACAAAACCCAACAAATTCCGGTACAATGCCGAAAGTCCAGCACAGTCCTCCTACTAATTCCACTGCACAAGCAGAGTCGGTAAAACAGTTCGCTTTCCCTCCTCCACCTCTCGTGTCGTCTAATCAGAGTAGCTCTTCTGAATCTCTACCTGCTCCTTCATTTAGCAGCCTGAGTCAAATGGGTGCAGCTAGCATTGAAGCTCAGGACCATAGCCTCGATACTCTAGTCGACCTGAGAGAATCAGAAAATAGTTTGAATCATAAAAAAGCAAATGATGTCCAAAAATGTGATAGAGGAACTTACCTTCTGTCACCCACATTGACATCAGCTATAAATCAAGCAGTGGCTAACGCTTTTGCCGCATATCAAACTTCTCTCAGAAATGAGATCTCGGCTAATCTGAGTAAAGAAATGAAAAATAATATGTCAGATTTAAGAAAAGATTTAGGCAAATTTAATTATCCACCTCCACCACATACAGAGACGGTAGTGCCGGTATCAAAGCCAGCTCATATTCAAACCCAGGTTCAACAACCACAGCCACAACAAGAACACTTAATATCGCAGCTTAATGCGGAATCCAGACCGTTCATTCCAGTTTCTTCTCAAAACCCTAGGAGAAATAACCACTCTAGAGAAAGCAATGGGACATATCATCGACCAAATAGCCAACAACATCAGGTGCATACTCAAGATTTCACTCCGGGTTCGTACCCAGGTCTTCCACTGTACGCTCCCAATGCAAATCCCCAATTAATTGCACGAGGTCCGATCAAAATCGATAAATGGGGTATATGCTTCGACGGGAACCAGGAGACACTAACAGTGGAAGATTTCATTTTTCGGCTGGAAACTCTCCAACGCCAATATGAATGTTCGTGGTCTGAGATTTTGCGAGATTTTCATCTTCTACTCTCAGGTACCGCCTACGAATGGTATTGGCAATTTCAGAGAACGAGTTATCGCCCTGATTGGCCAATACTTCGAGAGTCATTGATCCGACAGTTCCGTAATACAAAATCGGACTTCGAAATTATCCGAGATATAATGGATCGTAGGCATGGTATCTGGGAGTCGTGTGACGATTTCTTCGCTGCTATTTCGAAACTTAGGTCGCAATTACAAATACAAATACCGGAGGCTGAGTTGGTAAGAATAGCAAAAAGAAACCTCAACGATAAAATAGGCAAGTTAATATTTCCCATGTCGATATTTTCCATGGATCAATTGAGACATGCATGCAAGGAGGCTGAAAACGCTTTTCCGGTTAGGGATGCGCCCAAACAACATAGGCAACCAGCAAAGTACGTAACGCATGAGATAGAATATCTCGAAGAAGCTGCTTATGATGGGGATGAGCAAGTTGCGGCACTACAGTACGCTGGTGCTCGTCCTAAAGTCTATGCAAAATTCGCAGAACCAAGAGTATTAACTTGTTGGAACTGCAGGACTGAGGGACATATGTTTATGGATTGTCCATCAACAACGCGCAACATTTTCTGTTATAGGTGTGGAAAAGAGGGTATAATAACTCCCAACTGTAAGAAATGTAATCCGGAAAACAGGGCGAGGAACGTGATGTCTTCGGGGGAGTCGCGTTCGACCCAGTTCCCCGAGAAATAGGCACCCAAACAGAAGAAGCAGTTCAACATGATGAACCACCGTTGGGTCAAACCAAATTATTGATAAGGGATAGAAAAGTCGAATTAGAGGATAATAACAGGGAAAGATTCGTTATTAGACCACTTCACGTTAGACTTAAAGAATATAATAGAATTAGAGATAGAATTTTCAATGTCAATGTTAAAAGTGTGTCTCAAAGAATTTTAAATACTAGAAAGAGATACCAATTGAGAAAACAAGTAAGAAAGAGCATATCGTCAACGGTAATAGATACCACAACAGACCCAAGACCATATGCTAAGATTAACATTGCAGGGAAAGAAGTTTTTGGCCTACTAGATAGTGGAGCCAGTATAAGCATACTAGGTAAAGGCTGTATGGATTTTGTTAGAACAATAGACTTACCAATTTATTATTTTAGATCCGAGGTCAAAACTGCAGATGGTAAAAATCAGTCCATTGATGGGAAAATTCAAGCTCCAGTGGAGTACAAAGGTCATAGCCAGCTCATAACATTTTACCTAGTCCCTAGTCTGGACCAAGAACTCTATTTAGGCGTGGACTTTTGGAAGTCGTTCCAGATAGCACCTAGTATAATAAGCTCCATATCAACTTCAAATATTTCAAATAATTTAGATACTCACCGATTGTCTTTTGAGCAGCAGTCCAGGTTGGAAGCAGTCAAGTCAAAGTTCATCTGCTACAGTCAACATGGGCTCGGAAAAACAGCCTTAGAGGAGCACGTCATCGATACCGGAGAGTCGGAACCTGTAAAGCAGCGTCACTACCCCGTTTCTCCAGCGATACAGTCACTTTTGTATGATGAAATCGACAGAATGATAAGTCTCGGCGTTATAGAGGAGAGCGAGAGTCCGTGGTGTTCACCCGTGGTCCTCATACGGAAGCCCGGCAAAAATCGACTTTGCCTGGATTCTCGTAAGGTGAACGAGTTGACCAAGAAGGACGCTTACCCTCTCCCCCATATCGACGGACTTCTCAGTCGACTTCAGGATACTTACTTCATCAGCAGTGTCGATTTAAAAGATGCCTTTTGGCAAATACCGCTGGAGAGACGGAGTAGAGAGAAGACTGCTTTTACGGTTCCTGGAAGACCCTTATACCAATTCACAGTCATGCCTTTTGGGCTGTGCAATGCGGCCCAAAGGATGTGCAGATTGATGGATAAGGTCATTCCTTCGCGGTTGAAAGATCGTGTCTTCGTGTATCTCGATGACTTGCTTATTATTGCTCCCGATTTCGAGACCCATCTCGCATTGCTTGAGGAGGTCGCTCAGTGCCTGCGGAAGGCTAACCTCACCATCAACTTAAGCAAATCGAAGTTCTGCTTCAAAGAGCTCAAGTACTTGGGTTTTATAGTTGGTGGTGGGATGCTAAAAACAGATCCGGCCAAGGTTGAAGCGATCGTCGACTTCCCGGTTCCGAAGAACGCAAAACAGGTACGCAGGTTACTTGGCCTCGCTGGGTGGTATCGACGGTTCATCAGGGACTTTTCCAGCCTGACTGCCCCTTTAACCGATACTCTGAAAAAGAAAAATGAAAGATTTAGAATGACTGAAGACGCCCTGAATGCATTTGAACTTCTAAAAAGAGCCTTAACAACAGCTCCAGTACTCACCCATCCAGATTTTACCCGGAGATTTTATATCCAATGCGATGCCTCAGATTTGGGAATAGGTGCGGTCCTATTCCAAATAAACGACGCCAAAGAAGAATCTCCTATAGCATACTTTTCCCAAAAGCTCAATAGCTGTCAGAAGAACTATAGCGTTACGGAAAAAGAATGTCTCGCTGCTGTTATGGCTGTCCAAAAATTTCGTCCTTATATTGAAGGAATGGCCTTCACCATAATTACAGACCATTCCAGTCTACGATGGCTGATGGCGCTCAAGGATTTGAGCGGTAGATTGGCGAGGTGGAGCCTCAAGCTCCAAGCATTCACTTTTTCTATTGAACATAGGAAGGGCTCATTAAATGTAGTCCCAGACACTTTGTCGAGGGCTTACGTGGATGGTTTGGATCTCCATGACATTGCTCCACTCATCGATCTCAATTCTAAAGAATTTGAATCCGACGAATACCTCGATTTGATCAGTACCATCAAAGATCATGAAGAAGAACTGCCAGATCTGAAAATAGAGGACAAATTTGTTTACAAGAGATCACTACCACCTACCGGAGATGAGTCCGCGGTTGAACATACATGGAGATTATGGATTCCATCAGGTCTTACCGAGGAATTGATTTCTCAGGCGCACAATCCCCCCCAAGTTGCTCACGGTGGCATAGCAAAAACTTTGAATAGGATTCGCCAATATTTTTATTGGCCAGACATGACCGTCCAAATTCGTCGATATGTGTCCGATTGTGATATCTGTAAACAGTGTAAGCCTTCAAATCGAGTTCAACGTCCTCCAATGTCTTCCACGTTTTGTACTGATCGTCCATTTCAGAAATTGTACATTGATTTCTTGGGTCCTTATCCAAGGTCCAAATCGGGCAACTCTTATGTTTTTGTAGTCCTCGACCATCTGACCAAGTATATTTTATTGAAACCCCTGAGAAGCGCAAATACTTCAAGTGTTGTCCAATTTCTGAAAGATCAAGTTTTTAATATGTTTGGTGTTCCTCAAATTATACACTCCGATAACGGAAAACAGTTTTTGTCAAAAGACTTCCAGCACCTTTTGTCAATTTTCGGAGTGCGACACTTAAAAACTGCAAATTATTCACCGCAATCGAATGCGTCGGAGAGAGTCAACAGAACGCTTTTAGCAGCCATTAGGTCTTACCTCAAAGAAGATCAACGCGACTGGGATCTTCATCTCGGTGATATAGCATGCGCCTTGAGAACCTCTGTTCATAGCTCCATCGGTGTGTCACCGTATTTTGCCCTTTTTGGAATAAATATGATGACGCATGGAGGTTGCTATGAACTAGCCGAAAAACTAAATGCAGTCGAAGACAGCGAACTGTTGACCCTCTCCAGACAAACTCGTTTGCAGTGCCTACGTAACAAAATCAAACAAAATATAAAATTGGCAAATGAAAAAAGTGCAAAAGTATACAATGTGCGAACTCGAAACATTCGTTTTCTACCAGGGCAAGAGGTTTTCCGAAGGAATTTTATCCTTAGCGATTCCTCAAAATATCTATCAGCTAAACTGTGTCCAAAGTATGTGAAATGTCGAGTTGTTAAACCGATAGGACAGAACATGTATGAATTAGAGAACCTTGCCGGGAAGAAAATTGGTGTTTTTCATGCAAAAGATATTAAACAATAAAGTGTACCGCAAGCGCTACGTATTATGTCTGTGTTTCCTAATTGTATTTTGTTGTTCATTTTATTCACTTAATTGGCTATGTATTTATCTAGTATTAGTATAATCACGATTAACTTATTACCTTAGGTATTGCAGTAACTATATTCCGCTTCATAATATTTGTTTAATTATTTACATGAGTAATTGTTTATCTGGTATCACAATCAACCTGTTGTCGTGGCTCATGTTATCACCTAAGAATAAGTATTCACATAATGTAAACGTCCTTTAGCGCTGTGATATGTATGTTTACTTATTGAATTAGTTCATAGATTTACTTATTTTATTAGTTTATATTTATTTATTTATTTATTTCATTTATTATTAAAAACATTTTGTCCTTCAATTTATATACATGTTAATTTATTTCTAGTTTAGGTTTTTATTAATTTATTTATTCCATCTAATATTGACACACTAACAACTGCACTGTGATATTCATGCTCATCAACACTGTGATATGAATGTTTTCTTCGTGCGATTTTGTTATTGTGTTGTCTACACGTTTATTTATTATTAGGTAGGTATGCTTCTTGTCCAGTTGTGAATTTCAATGTTAATTTATTAGTAGCTTTAAGTATTTATTTGGCATTTTCTGCTTTTGTTTATAAACATTTCCACGTACACTAACACTGTGATATATATATGTTCACTAGTACTGTGATATTTGTTTGTTTTCACCTTTTAAAATTAGTTATTCTCCATCAACTTATGTTAGATTAACTTATTATTAGAATATATATGCACATTTGTTCAGGATTAAAGTAGGTTTCGCGATGCACAATCACACTTTATGTACCGACCAGCTGATTAGATGAAAAGTTCAAGGCACGTTTACACATAATGTATGTACATATTACATACCTGTGAATGTTATTGCCCGGCTTTCATACAGTGGGATTCTTCACCACGTCTTGCCCACTTATGCAGGTATCTTCTTCTCTGTTCCTGTTGAGCATGTTACTCTGCCAAGCTCAGAGATTTGTTGTATGCACCTGCAGAAATAAACAATAATAATAATCAATACGATAATTCAAATTATTTAAATAAACATACCCAATTTGTCACCTTTCCGTCGTCTTTCGTTTCGATGATTTGTTTTATTGTGGATGGGTAGCATGTGTCAATCTGACATCCCAAAAATTCCCTGAATTACCCTCAAGGGAAATTCAATAAAAGTAATGCCAAGTCTATGGTTATTTGAAAGGCTAAGAGAAAATAAACAAGGAAGTTCTAGGAGAGGTTTAGAGAGAAGATTGAAATTACTCTCTAGCGGCTTATTTTCATAAACGGCATAGAGAGTTGGAGGAATTACGTGATCAGAGAAGCGGAACTGAGTTCTATGAACCTAACTGACACTTGATGTACAACCGTCACACAGTACAGTGCAATATAACGAATAAGTTAAATAATTGGTGAAATATTATTACAAATTAGTATAGTGGATATAGTAAGTCCGAAAAATAGAAAAATTAAAAGGCGAATTACAAAAAGTATCCGAAGACAAGGGAATCAAGTAAGAGTGTTATTTTTGTGTTTTGTTTGTCAAGTATTTGAATATCGTGTTTTAATACAGGCTGGAAATAATATCGAAATTCATTGAGGCGATAACGGGGAAGTTTAAGTTCAAAGTGAAGTAAGAAAGTTCCTTTTTGTGTTTGTCAATTAATTAAAGATTATGTTTTAAAACAGGCTAATAACTTTAAACGAAATTCATCAAGGCGATCACGGACCAGTTAAAGAAAATATTCGTGATCGCCAAATTTGTTGCGAATACCACATAACATAAAATCACCATCTTTGTGCAGTGCCATAAAGCCGCAAATTAAAGAATTGTGGGTTCAATAGAACAGTCGTTACGCGTTTAAATAAAGCAGGGGTCGGAAAGAAATTCGCGCAATTGCCCTTGAGCAATTGACCCCTGGCTTAAATCGACAATTACATAAATAAATTAACGACCAGATTATCGAATAGTTTGCCCTTGAGCAATTGACCCCAATCTCAACGACCGCCATCATTATTAGCGGCCACCATCTTTTTTTTTTGCATTCAAAGAAAGAGTTAGGCCTGGTTTAAATGCAAAACTCAACATTTTCGCAATAATTCCAGCAAAAATACCTCTTCGGAGTTGATTCCTTTTTTTTGTATGCTGCACAAGTTCCTGTAATTTATATCTATAGTTTAAGTAAGCGTGATTTATGTTAATAATTGTTTTCTTTCGCTAAGTACCATTCAGTTGTAAGAAATTTCGTCTCCAGGTCGTCCCATATTAGTTTAAACATTTTTTTTTGTCACTAAAATCTGCCACAAAGGGTAGTAGAACCACCTAAGAAGAGCTCATTTTAGGTAGGGGGTCGGCAAAGTCGTTTTGGTTGCATGGGAAAAAGATACATGCTCGTGGGATCGACATAGGAAACATAGTTTCATTTTTTATATAATTTGTGTGTTTAGTTTAAGTAATTCGTTTAGTTCCTTTATAGTTTCAACCGATTTTATATTTTTTTTTATTAGTTATAAGCATATATTCAATTTTTTTATTAAGAATTTCAATGAATAAATCACGCTTCAAAAATCGAGATGGTCAGCGTTCTTTCTGAAGCACCTAGTGCATGATGAAGCAGTAATTTTTAAAGTTTTCAGGGGTGCCGAGGGGCGATAGAACATCTTTGGCGATGATGGTATAATACACTGGTGACATCGTCTGCTTCAAGGGGAAATTCAAAATGGCCGCCGGATTTCCAGGTGGGGAGGGAGAAGGCCATCGCTGAACAACACCGCAGCGCCCTCAGTGTGGTAAGACCCAGTCCGTCCGTAGTAATTGTGACACTTGTTTTAGTTTTCGGCATGTTTTATGTTTTGTTGTAGGCTACGTCGTCTAGCGGGGACAAGAACCACCCCATTCGGCGAGCTTAGCCGTGCTTCGCCAGCATGCCGCGCTCCTCGCTCGCGACTTTCATTCCCTTTCTATTCCGATCCCATCCTAAAGTCCCATCCACATCCCTGCTTCCCATCTTTTATTCACTCCCAGCGCCCTCTATGTTCCAGCAAACGGCCTATTACAGTTTCTCCACCACTACACCGAAAAAGGGGTTTCTGCTTGGTAGTACAATGGACCGAGATTCGTCTGAGTGCTCCAGGACTTGGAATCCCCTTTTAATTATAAAAAAAAAAGTGTTAAAGATTCTACTTTACTTCACTTCACTTAAATAAATGTGTAATAAAACAGTCGTGTAGACAGAGATGCAATAAAAATAAATGTATTTTCTTTGATATATTATACTACTTTGTTACTTTTTGAATATGTCTACATTAATTATCTGCCAAATAAAAACAATTTTTATTCATTATGGTTGAATGCGGCAAAATTTGCTGTTGATGTTGGTTTGCTTATCTGTTTTTCGTTTCAGAAATGTTCGCCTTCCTTATCTGATGAGGCCGTGTGTCAATTGGGTTAAAAAATTATTCTCGTAAAATAATAATGTATAAAAATTATCCTCGTATAATTTTTTGACACATGAAAGTGATTTATCGAATTTTATGTTAAGTTATTAATTAATTGATATTCAGTGTTACATTTGCTCTTCAACATTCTAGCAAAACTCCAGCAAAAGAAAACGTCAAAAATTAGCCTATAGGATAATTTATTATCTTGCTCCCGGAGCAGCATAATTCTTTGGCAGCTGAGAATTGATTGATTGATTGATTGATTTATTTAGCATTTTACAAGGCTAATGATTACAATTTTACATTAATTCTTAAAAACTATTGACTTAAATTTACGTATATCACAAAGATTTATTTAAAATTTCATTTTAACAAATTCGACTGCTCTTCTTTTAAACATTCGTACATTGGATTCATTTTTTTGGTCAAAAGGTAGTTGATTGAAAAGATTAAATCCTTTAAAAACTAATGAGTTCTGGGCTCTGGCTGTTAAATAACGAGGTAGCGGAAAGTCATTACCATTTCTTAAGGAATAAGGCTGGGTTTCACCAACATATTGCACATATCTGGATAAATACCCAGGCATTAGATTATATTTTATTTTAAAAACAAACATTAACATATTCAGACAAATTCGTTGTTTAACATTTAACCACATTAACGAATTCAACATATAGCTAATCGCGGTGAACCTATTACATTTTAAGATACAACGCATTGCCTTATTTTGCAGAAGTTGCAATCTGGAGACTAAACTTTCACTACATAAAAACAAAACAGTCGAGCAATATTCAAAGTGAGGTTTTACAATTACATTGTATATCTTAATTGCAGTAAGCGTTGTTACATCCCTTCGTAATCTTTTCATGAACCCGATTTTCTTGAATTCGATTTCCACCACAATAGTATCAGGAAATTATCCGAGGATAACTATTTAGCTCAATTGACATACGGCCTGAGGGCATCTTGACTGGGCCCACTAAAAGTGCTGCCCTAAAATGTCAGCTGAATGTCATAAAATTTAACGTATGGAATTTATTTTTTAATTGGCGTGCGTTTTATAGGAAGGATTGACCAACACAACAAGCAACTGCTCTCGTAATAATGGACAAGGAAAGTCATATTTAAATTTAAATTGGTACCTATTGATGTGTTTAGGCATCACTAAAAATCAAAACCATTTGATAGAAAATAAATTCACAATAGTGACTGACATAAGTGTCAGCAAATTTTATAATCGCGCTCAACTTTATTTGTTACTTGCATATTGCATTTCTACTTCTAGTCTTCCTCTCAGCTGTTGAATTTTGCTTACTTTTGTGCCTTTTGTGTGTTGTGCTGTTTTAATGAATTTCGTTTGTAGGGAGCTGCAAAAATTACCAGAAATATTAAGAAGAAAGCTTTTAAATAAATGGCAACGCCCACTTGGTAAACAAATTCACACTCCAATTCGATTCCAATTGGAAAGTAATCGAAGTCGGGCGGAAAAACGATTCATGAGGAGAAATATTCAATGTAATGCAAGTGGCGGTGTCAACCGCGGCTCTCCAAATTCGGTAGGCCATTCTGCATATATGTTTCTATTCCATTAAAATGCTGTTGTTTCCCAAACAACAATAACCTCTTACATCTCCAGATAGGCGCAAATTATCGCTACTGGGATCCAATGGAGCCGCATTATTGTGCAAAGTCCGCAAGCCAATCTGAGTTACAATTCAAAGTTGTTTCTTATAATATTCTGGCTCAAGATTTGCTCATCGAGCACCTGCAACTTTACAAACTCTGCAATCAGATGTATCTAAAGTGGCGCTACCGCCTATCAAAGTTGACCGAAGAAATACTAGCTCAACGACCAGATATACTTTGCCTACAAGAGGTCCAGGAGAATCATTTGGATGAGATCATTGCGAATATTCAGAATGAATTGCCATTGGAATCTATGTTTAAAAAGAAAACTGGCCTCAAGACTGACGGTTGCGCTGTATTCTACAACAAGGATCTCTTTGAAGTTGTTGGCTTTCAGGAGGTGGAGTACTTTCAACCGGGGTTCGAAGTAAGTTGATAAGCATATGTGTTAACACTAACCTGCTATATTATTTGATAGCTCCTTGACCGCCACAACATCGCTCTCATTGCAAAGTTGCGCTGCAAATACAAGCCAGATATTACTTTTCTCGTGTGCACAACACATTTGCTGTACAACCCAAGAAGACAGGACGTTCGGTTGGCACAGGTAATGGTTTTATTAGCCGAACTCGATCGATGTTCTGTTATTTCAACAAGTGAAAGTGGTGTACAGAGAATGCCTATCATCCTGACAGGAGATTTTAATTTCGAACCTTATTCGGCTCCCTTTGAACTTATTGCGACGGGAAAGCTGCAGTATGAGGAATTAACGCGTAATACATTGACTAATGGTGCCCAACCGCACAACGGAAAGAAACTCATATCCCCTCGGTTGGGAATCACCGACAACTGTCAGCATCTTGAATGCGTTCACAGTAACTACGAATATTGTAAATCAAGGGTAAGTTAATTCAGGAAAAATCTACTAAAACTCGGTGAGACTTGTTTCTTTATTGGAAAACAGCTTCATGACCAGAAGTACAGCAAAGGCTATGCGGAATGCGAACCGCATACTGAACTCTTTTCAACGGGAACCCTAAGTCATGACCTGAATCTGAAGTCAGTGTACAACCATTTCGAATCGGCCTCTTTTGGATCTACTTTTCAAAACAAATGGATAACGGTAGACCACTTGTTTTACAGTGGTGGAGACGGAACAAACAATCAGCAGGGATCTCTAAAGCTGCTGTCAACGTATCAGCTACCAACTGTGAAAGAGTGCTATCAGTTGGGAAATCTACCAAATGCCAGACACGGTTCAGACCATCTAATGTTGGCTGGTCTATTTAGTGTTCAGTGATTATATGCTCGGCGACAATGGCTTAAATTTATTGAGTTCAGTTCATATGTAAATAAATAGAAATCATTTAACATTAACATTCTTCAGAGTTTGAGTTACGACGTTGCCTTTGCCGGGCACATGTAGAGGAGCTCCCTTAAAACAAGCAACCAAGTTGTCATTAGTTTTCAGATCTGGGGCGCAGGTTTCAAACACTTTCTTCTTTGGGTTCAACTGTGCATCCGGAGCGCGCTGGAATCCCTCACAATGAACCAAGTCTCCAGGCAGCGAACCCTCTGGGGGACTGAGAATCTCCACTTTGTCCGGCGTAGAAGCACACATGACCATTGCCTCTGATGTTACACCACGCATTTTTGCCGGTTTCAAATTGCACAGAACGACAACAAGTCGGTTCTGCATCTCTTCAATAGGGATAAACTTTACTAGACCTGACACCACAGTCCTAGGCTGAGCTTCACCACAGTCGATCTTCTCAAGGTACAAACTGTCTGCATCTGGATGACGCCCAACTTCAACGATTTTTCCAACACGAAAGTCCAAGCGACCTACATCAATGGCAAGTTCGGGAACAGCAGCTGCATTATTGGCCGCTGCAGCTGGCTTGGATGGCTTTTCCTTTTTCGGTTTTTTCTCCTTAGGAGTCTTTGATTCATCGGCAGATTGTGCTGGAGCTGGAGGAGTGCTTTCAACTGGTATTACAGGTGCCTGTGTACAGAATGTCCTCGCGCCAGGTATAGAGATTTGTTTCTTTCCATTCTGCGTCTCAAGTCGTACTAGCTCGGCTAAGGTTTGGTCAATACGTTTCTTTAGATCGGCATTTTCTCTGGCCAATTGGTTCTTTTTTCGTGCAAGAATTTCGTTTTTAACTGCAGCAAACTGAAAATTATATTTGTGAAGTAAATGCTATCAGCAGAGGCAGAAAGAGAGTACCTCATGTTGAAGTCCCGAAATTATTTCTTCGTTTTGTTGATTTGTTATGGCAATCTTTTCAACGGAAGTCATATTTTTAAGATTTTTAATAAATTTCAATCGACAGAGCGAACCAATGCGGCTCGTTGACATTTGGAATTTTGGTTGGCTGGCAGTTTGAAATCATTGTGAATGGATAGGAAATTGTTTAAGGTGGTGTTGACATTGACATATTAAGTAAAATCTTCAGCACGCAATTACAACAACTACATAGAGTCTCGAAAGTGCCAAACAGTAGGTCTGTTTTATTGGCAATCCATTTCAGTGAAATAAAGTAAATTCGATTTTTTAACACGCAATTAAACAACTACTAACTGTTTGACACTTTCGTGACTCTATATAGTTGTTGTAATTGCGTGCTAAAAATTTTATTTTACTTTACTTCACTGAAATGGATTGCCAATAAAACAGGCCTAGTATGTAGTTATTGTAATTGCGTGTTAAAGATTCTACTTTACTTTACTTCACTGAGCTAGATTGCTAATAAAACAGGTCTATGGACTGCTAATAGACGTCTTCGACTTGGTTACAACTGTGGATATATTAAAGGCAGGCAAATTCACTATGAAAATATATATCTTTATTCTCCAAAACACATGTAACGAGAACGAGAGAATTAAGCTCAGGTTCTCCACCTTAGAAAAACTAAAAAATAAAATGTATGAATAACAGAGATGGTTATCCTAATTCAGATGCCGCTATATGCCGATAGGTGGCGTCAGTGGTATCGCCACACAACATAACCACTAGCTCTCTGTTCGGAGCGGAATAATTTGGAAATTCACCCTTTTTTGAAGTGGCATCTATTGTTAACAATGACGCAACAATTTGAATTACAACCGTTTTACTTACCAAATTCACTAACGCCCAATATGTGTCTCTAGCATTCTATGGAGAAATTCAAAACGGAGATTCCGAAAAATTTGTCTATAACCAAAAGATTCTTCTTTTTGCGTAATGAGCTTGTCACCAAGAAACGTTGTGTGGATACTTTATACTACTTCGCCTGGCTTATAGGAAATATAAAGTTAATCTGTGTTAAATTTAATTTGTGTCAAAATGGTAGTTTTTTTTAGATCTTCACAAAGAAACAAATACTAATGTTGAAATAGAAACATTATAATCCATTGTCTCTGCCAAATGAACTATAGACATAGATAATATTTAAAAAAACAAAAGCTCAATCGAATTTTATAATGAAAGTGAAAGCAAACCCTAAGCAATATATAATTTTTAGTTAAAAATACTGGGAAAATGTGAAATTCCCTTCGAGTCTCAGGTTTTTCGACGAGAATATTCCATTTGACAAGTAATTTCTTGCAAACGCACCAATTGTGAATACACCATACTTCAAAAACACACGAGTTTAGGTTAGATCGCAGTTCCTCCTGTTCTTTGGCTTCAAGTTTTGTGTGAAAAGTAGTTTTGCTAAGAGAAAAAATCTGTGAGAAAAAATGGCTCTATCTGTTCCAAAAGCTCCGGGTGTATCCCAAATGTTGAAGGAAGGCGCTCGGGTAAGTGAAATAAAAGTGTTATGATAAAATAACAGACAAATATCCAACCGGAAAGCTAAATACACATTTTTCATTGTACCTCGTGAGAACCTTTATAAATGTTGGGGGTGCCGACTGTTGAGTCATGGCCAAAATAAAATTATCTACTTTTCTAGAAGAAAAAGTGAACTAAAACCGAAATCTGTTTTCTTTAGATGTACAGCGGCCTGGAAGAAGCCGTCTACCGCAACATCACAGCATGCAAGGAATTCGCACAGACAATGCGTTCAGCGTACGGACCAAACGGCATGAACAAAATGGTAATTAATCACATTGAGAAACAGTTTGTGACATCAGATGCTGGCACAATCATGCGTGAGTTGGATGTTGAGCATCCAGCTGCTAAATTGATTGTTATGGCGAGTCAAATGCAAGACGCCGAGGTGGGAGATGGTACCAATTTTGTGGTGATCTTTGCCGGGGCATTGTTGGAGGGAGCAGAGGAATTGTTGCGCTTGGGAATCACAACCAGCGAAATTGCCGATGGTTATGAGAAGGCCATGGATAAGGCATTGGAGATTCTGCCAAAGTTGGAGTGTCACAAGATCGAAGATTACCGCGATGTAAAGAAGGTCAAGGACTGCCTAACAGCAGCCGTCATGTCCAAACAGTATGGCCAAGAGGAATTCATAACCGAACTGATCGCTAAGGCGTGTGTTTCAATTTTGCCCGAAAAGAGCACCTTCAACGTGGACAACATCCGAGTGTGCAAGATTGTTGGCAGTGGATTGGGCAAATCCGAGGTGTTGCGCGGTATGGTCTTTAAGCGCCAGGTTGAGGGTGATGTTTCTAGCGTTGAAAAGGCTAAGGTGGTCATATTCTCCTGCCCTGTGGATATCATTCAAACCGAGACCAAGGGAACTGTTCTCATCAAATCCGCTAACGAGCTCATGAATTTCAGCAGCGGCGAAGAGAATTTGTTAGAGAACCAAATCAAGGCTTTGGCTGATGCTGGCGTAAAGGTTATTGTTGCTGGCGGAAAGGTCGGCGACATGGCCTTGCATTATATCAACAAATACGGATTGATGGCCGTTCGCTTGAATTCCAAATTCGATTTGCGTCGTCTCAGCAGAGCTGTGAACGCCACAGTGTTGCCTAGGCTCACAGCGCCCACTCAAGAAGAGCTCGGCTACTGTGACAAGGTTTGCATCGAAGAACTGGGTGACACTGTTGTCGTGTCTTTCCGCAACGAAGGAGCTGATTCCAAAATCTCCACTATAGTAATTCGCGGAGCCACAGACAACTTTATGGATGACATTGAGCGCGCTATCGACGATGGTGTCAACAACTTCAAGGGTCTAACCCGTGATGGTCGCTACGTCCCCGGTGCTGGAGCCACCGAGATCGAACTAGCTGCACAGCTTGCTGAATACGCCGACACTCTTCCCGGCTTGGAACAGTACGCTGTCCGTAAGTTCGCTACCGCTCTCGAAGTATTCCCCAAGGCCCTAGCCGAAAACAGTGGTGTGAATGGTACTGAGATCATCGCTAAGCTGTATATTGCTCACAAAGAGAAGGGCGCCAATCAAGGCTTCAACATCGATTCTGAACAGCCCGACACCGTCGATGTGACAACTACCAAGGTGTTCGATTTGTATCAGTCGAAATACTGGGGAATCAAGTACGCTGTTGGTGCCGCTACAACGATTCTGAAGGTTGACCAGATCATTATGGCGAAGAGGGCTGGAGGACCAAAGCCACCAAAACAGGGCGGCGGCAGCGATGACGAAAGTTAAATCAGAAGCTCCCAAATCGCTCCTGTCCATCATTCTTCTTAATTCTAATCAATGCATTTCGTTTGTGTTTATCACCACTTCTCTGTTTTTGCTGATTAACATCTTACACATTCACATACAAATTTCTTTCTAATTTACATATTATTATTTTTTTATTAATAACGGAAGTGATGGGCCTTGATGCACCTAGCCTTCAATGTATAAGAATAATAAAATTAAAAAACTCACAAACATTTTTAAGAACTGTGTTTTTTTTGCGGTTGGGCGGGATTTCTTTAGCAGTTGGTTAGTTTGTGGTTTATTTAGCTTATTAAAGCCATTTTATAACATAGTTTACATAGTTTACTATATATTGTACATATGATATACAACTTACGAATGTTACAATTTACATATTTCTTATTTATTATTAATAGTTACATCTAGCGTATTCAATCAAGCTCCTCTTAAATGCATTAAAGTTGCTTATATTTTTTATGCTATTTGGCAGGTTATTATATCCTTGGAAACCAAAATAAAAAATGTTTCGTTGACCTCTAGTCGTTCGCATCCTCTGGATTTGCAGATTTCCTGTACTCCTTAGTTCATATGAGTTGTTACAGTCACCGGCGCTAAGCATTTATCCAAAATCTGTAATAAGTAAGAATACATTAGTCAAAACAAAAAAAACAAACCGACGAAACTAAACCGACTTACCTTCATTTACACAGTGAACACACTGTTCTGTTGTCGCCTGTCCCTCTGTAGTCGGAAGTCTAATATGACAAATACAAATTTTTCGGTAATTCGAATTACAAAATCAAAATGTTTGTACTTACCCAGTCACATAGTATGGTAACGCAGAACTAGTGTTTATGTGCTTCTGTGGATGGAAAGCAAAACAAACAACACACTTCCACTCGCCTATATGTACCCGCGGTCATCTGGGACACTCAGTTACACCACCAGCTGATAGTTATATTCTTGTCCATGGTATAGGTATTTGCGAAAGTTCGTATTCTACCTGTAAGAAAAGAAAATTACTAGTAGCAGTCGATAGCCATAGATAATAATACATACATACATACATATACGATATACCTACCTACTTACCTCCTAATTATGCCGGCACACTGTACATACAAACGCATTGTCCGATGAAAATGCACAATAACTATTACGTTGCCGAAACTCCCAATGTCCACGAAGATAATATGAAAATATAATATTAAAACAAGAATTAGAATCCATTGAAAAGTTACAATAATAAAGAAATACTTACCCTGAGAAATTCATCGTCCATTAGTTTGTCTTCCTCGTGCAGTTTGTTTTGTTTTTCTGTCAAACGTCAAATAATCAAAACGTACCTACCTGAATGGTCGAATTTTGTTGAACCGGTCGAGTTCAGGCGGGTGCACTGCTGGGTAGGTTCGTGGATGCAATGTTGGGTAGGTTCACAGATGCAATGTTGGTTGAGTGCATCTGAAAATTTAAAGAGCAGGACGTTGAGATGGGATGAAGAAGGTAGCATGATCTCTGGCGGCTACTCCAGAAACGGTGGAAGGTTGGATAAGGAAAGATTCAGTGTTAGATCTATGGGGCATTATTGACTGTTGAAGCGAAGAGTCTGTTCCTTTGTTGAACCATTTGTGGTGCGAACAAAGAAGAGTTCGGTCCAATTTTTTGAAATTTAAATTTTATTTTTTTTTGCAAATTTTAATTTTAAGTGAGCGAAAAGTGCTCTTAAAGTTATAAGTCCTCAAAAGGCAAATTAATTTTAATTTAGTGTCCAGTTTTTGTGTGGTGATATCACTGTGCAACAAAAAAATAAAAGGTCATCTGGCGGTCATAGACAAAGAGAGTCGTGACCGCCAACCTTTTTATTTGAAGATTTTATTTGAAGATTCTTTTCGAAGTTACTGAAACTTAAAACTTTTATGCGAGGATCTCAAACTTGTTTTTATTGATGCAAGAAAAAAATTGTGGATGACCAGCAAGCCTTTGGTTCCCGTCAAGTGCCAGATATATGAGGAAGGAAAGGAAAACTATAAGGTGCCGGCGAGATATTTCGGACCTCCCAAGAATATTCCTGCTTCCTACGAAGTAAAATCCCAGGTTTGACGAAACAGTGTTGTAAAATTGCGCCAAGAGTGTGTACATTTATGGGATAGTGGAGTCCAAATTAATGCCACTCCCAGTATTGCACCAGCAATTTGCAGTCATCCAAGGTCACACTCTTATACTTCAACCCAACGTGTCAAAATTGGATTCTTTTTGTGTGCGTAAATGTCCCATAAGTGGCGTGAGATAAGTTTTATGTTTTCAATTTCTTATGCTTCATTTAGTGTTTAAGTAAAATTTAAATTTTTTTTGGCAAACCAAAGTCAAATTTCCGTGGTCCGTTTTGTCCTTTTTTTTTGTTGTGTTCTTCTAAATTCTCCCCACCCTCCCCCCAAACTGAGCTCAATCTGGGTAGGAAATAGTTGGGACTTAGGTAGTTTGTTCAGACCATGACCTGCGGGAATTCGATTAAGAGATTTCAACGTTTTTAAGTAATAGTCAATGTCGATTCGTTTATTTCTAGTCTTTTATTTATATATAGTTTTGTAATTTACTTTTTTTTATATATTTTTTAAATCGCGGTTGCCAATTAATTATAATTTCAATGATAATAATAATTAAAATCAAATCTCACTTAAATAAATGTGCTTATCCACGCTGAAAATGAATCCAAAGCGTTTGTATCATGTGCATAGACACGTGATGGGTCACTAAATTTAACTTTCAGGGGGTGCGGAAGGGTAAGTAACTGCTTTCATCAATGGCTTGAACGGTGGAGACGTCATCATGGTTGGGGAAGTTCAACTATGGCCACCGAACTTCCAGGTAGGGTGGGAAATAGGCCGCGCTGACATACATCTACAGCGCCCTCTCAATGTGGAAACGTCCGTCTGCGTCTAAAAGGAAAAAGAAGAAAGTTAATGTCGGCACGATAAATGTTTTTGTAGTAGGTAATGTTGTTGTGTGAGGACAAGAATCCTCACCATTCCGGCGAGCAGAGTCGAGCGAAGCAAGCGTGCCACGTTCCTCGCACACAACACTCTTTCCCCGTCTCAGTCCGTTCTTATCCAAAATCCCATCCATATCATTCTTCCTGTCACTATTCAGCTCCCAACGCCCTCTATATCTCCACTACGTACCTATTACAGAGTCACCATTGATGGTTTGCGCATTATTACATAAATAGCTAGGAAACATATTGTTTTTTATTTTATATACAAATAACATAGTCATTACATATAATCTCTGATTTACATTTAACCATCTTAAAGCGTCAAGCATAATTCTAATTGGTGTGTATCTATTACATTTTATAATAACTCTCATAGCTTTATTCTGTAATATTTGTAATCTGATTTTATAACTTTCTGGACATACATATAATACACTAGCACAATAATCAAAATGGGGCTTAATCAAAACATTATACACATTAATAGCTGAGTTTATACATATATTGCACCTAATTTTTCTTAAAACACCGATTTTTTTAGATATTTTCTTACAAATATAGTTTATGTGTTCTTTAAAACTTAGGGAGTCGTCCAGTATGACGCCGAGATATTTGATTTTATTGACGATTTCAATTTGTTCATTGTCTATATGCACACTTATATTCACTAGGATTAAATATCATACATTTAGTTTTGCTTACATTTAACACAAGTTTGTTCATTTTTAACCATTTATTTACATTATAGAGGTCGGCATTAATATTGCTTATACAAGTTTGAACATCCTTACCGAAAGTGTAGAGAAGTCCGTCATCAGCGAATAGAACAAGTTTCGATGTTTGTACTACTTTTGTCATATCGTTAACGTATAATAGAAACAACAAAACTCCTAATATAGTACCTTGTGGTATTCCAACGTTTACACAGACTGGCATTGATATTTTTTGATTTACACTAGTTCTTTGGGTTCTACCAGTTATAAAAGATTTAAACCAATTTAACTCCGTTGATTTAATACCATAACACTTAAGTTTTTTAATTAGTATTTCATGGTTCACAGTTTCAAATGCTCGTTTTAGGTCTATAAATACTGCAACTATCACATTTTTTTCATCTATTTCGCGTTTCCATTCACTTATTACAAAACTGATGCAAGTTTCACAAGAGTGGTTTGCTCGAAACCCAGATTGATAGCAATCTAGAATACCCTGCTGGTCTAGATGGTCTTGTAGCTGCATCATTACAATTTTTTCTAATATTTTTTCGTAAATAGGCATCATATTTATTGGTCGGTAATCACAGAATTTGTTTGCACTTGGAATTTTTTTAACAGGTACTATTAGTGACTCTTTCCAGGATTCAGGATAAATACCTAAAGCTAAGGATGTATTTATTATCCTTTGAAGTACTGGTCCAGTTATATTTAAAGAGTCCTTTATCATTTTGGAGTTCATAAAATTAAAGTCTTTCTTTTTGTTTAACATTTCTATTGCACGAATAATTGTTTCTATACTAACGACATGGAACTTAAAATTTATATTGCACTCATTTATAATATTCACATATTCATAGGATATAGTTGATTGCACAATATTGGTTATACTTTGAACAAAGAATTTGTTAAACTTATCACAGAGAATTGCATTATCATTTATAACTTCACCATCATCTGATTGGACATAATTTACAGTGTCTTTATCTTTCCGCAACACATATTTCTTTAATTTAAACCACATGTCTTTTGAACTATTAGCATTGTCTATCTGCCTTTTTATAAATAAAGATTTTGCTGCACATATACGTCGCTTATATCTATTTCTACATTGGAAGTATGCACTCCAGTCATTAGCATTATTATATAGTATAGCCTTTTTATATAAGTTTATTTTTGTCAACTTGATTTGCTGGAGTTCACTATTGAACCATTCAGCATTTTTGTATGGCACTAGCTTATTTTTAATCATAGGCTTCACTGCTTTTTTAAATTCAACCACAAATTGATCACATAAATTGTTGAAGTTATAGGGTTGTTCACTATCAAAGCCCAAGAAAAAAGTATTTGCACATAGATTTATGATTAGATGCTCTCTGTTATAAGAACAGTATTTAATAGATTTTCTATTATTGCACTTACTCCCATTTCTGATAAATATTTCTATTGATTCGTGGTCACTGATTTTAAAATTATGATTTATTCTGTAGCTCACTGTGTCTTTACAATTAGTTATGAGATAGTCAATTAAAGTGCTCGAAGAGTCTGTTATCCTAGTTGGTTCACTATTCATCATGCATAAGCCGTTGTCATTTATAATATTCGAAAGTTTTTGTCTGTATGTGTTAGATGTTTCAAACCAATTTATATTAAAATCTCCTATTATAATAAAATTGTTATTGCACTGATGAAGGAAATCGTTGGTGCAGTTATATAGACTGCATTTCGCAAATGGCACATTTCATGGATTCCATGGCATAACAAGCACGGGTAAGGCCTACTGTCCACGTAGCTACACCAAGATGCAAATGACGAAAGCGTGCGTATGAAGTGCAGCTACGTGGACAGTACGCCTTAGTTGTATCCTTGTGCGTTGTTGGGTCTGCTCTTTAGAAAACGGAAAGGTTGTTTGAAATATGACAGGACGATCATTGCAATGAATACAACATACACAATTGCGACGGCGAGAGTCTACAAAGTGATGGTTATCTATGAAACCGGCAGATACACATCTGAACCCCTACTCTCGTTCCGAAAGTGAAATTTCTCGAAACTGAATATTTAGTAGGTACCTACTCTCTCTCTATTTCGAAAGCGGATTGAAATCATCAAATGTCAAAAGCATTACACGGTAAATTGAAAGCATGTATAACGGATAGTGCATACTTGACTTTAGGAACGAAATAGAGAGGA
Source organism: Cheilosia soror (assembly GCA_949372485.1). Classification (NCBI taxonomy): domain Eukaryota; kingdom Metazoa; phylum Arthropoda; class Insecta; order Diptera; family Syrphidae; genus Cheilosia; species Cheilosia soror. The sequence goes on from OX443561.1 coordinate 83,258,628, forward strand.
GGGCCCCTGCGCTGTTTCTGTTTAGCTAGTGGCATAGTAGCTAGAGTCGGAACATTTCTACGCATTCGAAATATGGGCACATTTTGTCAATTGGTTAGCAAACTTCTCTAACTGAAGTCTATTTGCTTAGCTATGTATAAGCCTGGCTTACAAACACATACCTTGGGAAGCCAACTGCTGAAGAGATACAATTGGTTCACTCTCTATCTTAAGACGGAAGGAGCAGCATCTATCAATCATTTTTGGGTTGCTATGCATGAAAAACAGAGCCATACGCTGGTATGCTGTTCTTCCAGATAAATGTCATGCGATACCTTCTAGGAGCAGTCAGATTTGGCGTTGGCTATTTTTAGAACAAGAAGGCAAATTTTCTACATACAGGACCGCTTGTCGTCTTGGGTACCAACATCCACCAAACACATTCCATCACCTTCAGAGTTGATATTCTAAACATGGTGTATCCAAGGTCGTACGTTAGTATTAGCTAAATCATTTGCAAAAGTATAAAAAATTCAACCCCCAACCGCTTTCATACTTCATTAATGAAATTACATTACGTACAGTACATACATACCTGCCTGTTGCGTAGCATTACACCAAGTAACCTTTGGTTAGCAAATTGCACCCTCAAAGAAAAAAAAAATTCAACAATTTTTGCTTACACTTTGAAACGAAATAGGTACATATATATTTTCTTCTGTAGAATAGCAATCAATATAAATTTATGCAGATTCGATGAATCACTCATTTTGCTTTACATAGTTAATTTGTGTACTAGTAGGTCATAGTAAATTACGATATTCATTATATTGTATTAACATACATGGTAATATAGACATATAAAATTTTATTAAATGGCGAATGTGCGATGATGAATCACTAGGTGCAGCAGCGGCCATTTCCCAGGAAAAAAAAAATATATGATAAAACCCACTTACAGCACCGTACAAGAGCTCTTCTCACGGAATGGATTCACCTTTTGGCTGGAGAATCCAGTTAGTAGGTAGTCCTCTTGTTCGTGCTCTGTGATGTACTTCATCATTTTTGCACAGGATTCGGACACCGTCTGGCGTTCGATAGCTGCCTCGCGTCTCAATTGTTCGACGATCATTCGCTGTTGCTGTAGTGTGGATGACATTACGTCCATAACGGCTGTCTCTGAGAGGCCTATGATGGAAAGTTTATTAACGAACTTGTTCGGAGATGGAAGAAAATGTTTGTGTGCTGAAAATGATAATAGTATGTGCTGAATTTCAGTCGAATTTCAAAGTGAAATAAATTTTGAATTTTAGAACAAACCGAACAAAAAAAAGACTTGGAAAATTCTTCTCACACAAGATACACACCCAAAAAAATTTTTTTTCTGCGTTTGACAATTAGACAAATTTAGAGGGATGTTTTGTTTTGTCTCTTTCTATTGAAAAAGGACAAAGCGATTGGTTTTTCTTTCTGTTTATGGTTTTCTTACATAAGAAGATCGTATGTTGTTAGGGAAGTGGAATTTCACAAATTTGATGTTCGATAGAACATTTCGCAATGCTAGAGCTAAGTACACACGATTGTCAGATCTTACAACAGGACTGTTTTATTGGCAATCTATCTCAGTGAAGTAAAGTAAAGTAGGATCTTCAACACGCAATTAAAATAACTATAGGCCTGTTTTATTGGCAATCCATTTCAGTGAAGTAAAGCAAAGTAGAATTTTTAACACGCAATTACAACAACTACATAGAGTCTCGAAAGTGTCAAACAGTTTGAAGTTGTTGTAATTGCGTGTTAAAAATTCTACTTTACTTAACTTCACTGAAATGGATTGCCAATAAAACAGACCTTATGTAGAGTCTCGAAAGTGTCAAGCACTTCATTTCACTTCACTTCACTGAGATAGATTGCCAATAAAACAGGCCTAATATTGTCAGATCTGTTAGTGAAAAATTTGTCCCAAATGTCTTACAGCCGTCAATATCTTAAAATTTGTTAATTGACAGAGAGTTTAAGCGGTCGGTGGTATAGACGCGAAATCGAAGTTTACTTTTATACACGATGGAATATTTGATGCATTATCCGTACTACAAAAAGCAACCCACATGACTTTGAATTTATCTGACAGTATCTGACAACAGATCGATCAATTTTTCATATTCAAATATCTGGCGACAGTGTGAACATAAAATTTTCAACCTTACAACGTTGTGAGAAAAGTCATTGTCAAATCATTGTAAGACATCCATCTGTCAGGGAAATTGTACGACTTTGGGACAAAATCTTACCGTTTGAACGCACAATTTTGTATTGTAAGATCATTGTCAGAGCAATATTGTAAGATCTGACAATCGCGTGTACTTAGCTTAACAAAGAGATTCTTATGTGTTTAAGATTTAATAAAAAACACGTAGGATAACAAAATAGTTATTTTGTATTACTTAAATTTTGTTTAACTTTTACAAATGTAGGTACACACTTATTCAATTCTGCCTGTATTATTTTTTTGATTCATTTATTTAATTTATTTAGCAAAAATTGCTATTTAATATCAATAATGTAAAACAATACATATGTATTGTACAGCACAACAAAACACCGTTGTAAGCAAACAAAATCGCCACTGTTTGTTTATTTTTGATGCTTATTCAATCATTCACGTTAAATAGCTACAAAAATAATATATAAAATTCACAATAGGAGCATCTTCTATTGGACGTCAGCCGAAAAAAGATAGATTGTATAATTAAAATGCATGTTATTCAATCACAGAGTTTTTTTTCCTGAAAGAAGAATTATTCTATTTCTCATTTGACACTGACGTTGTCGAGAACTATCCAATTGAAAAAAGGGAAATGACATTTTTCTATTTGAATTTGCCTTAACTTTTATTTGGAAGGATATATCACTTATCCTGTTCACCCTGTAAAAAATGATAACTGACATTTCCCCGATTCATCACCATCGCCCTCTGTCAGAGGTCAACCATAAAAGAAAAATCAATAAATACGACTTTTGAAGTTTATTCCACTAACCCAGTTTTGCATATTTATAGGCTCCTGTAAGAGTTTATCAAAACCATAATCATACCAAGTACAGGAATTTTAAATTTGTGCCAATTATATCAATCAAATTATTCTCAAAATCTTCTCTCTACTTTGACAGATTACATCCCACTCGGCCGAGCTATTTCTAAATCACAAGCTGTCGCTAAGAAAATCTGTCAACATAGGACTCTCAGAGACTGCTGTTCTAGACATTATGGCTGCAAATTTGCAACAGCAGCGCGCCATAAACGAACAACTACGACGCGAGGCCGATATTCCACGGATATCCGTTTCGGAAGCTTGCACCCTAATGATTAAGTACATGTCAGACCACGAGAATGAGGACTGCTTGCTAAGTGGATTCACCAGCCAGAAGGTGAATCCATTTAGGGAAAAAAGCACTTGTAGCATTTTGTAAGTCCACAATGTAAACCGAGGGAAATATTTGTGTTCTGGGAAAATGAAACTATTGTCAATGTTGTGTGTAGGTGAAACCGTCTTTTGTCCCCCAATTTAGAAAACCGTATTTCCTTAAGCACTAAATTATGATATACATATGGCAACTGGAAACCGTCTTTATATATTATCTACAATTATTGTAGTGGTAGCTTAAGCAAGAATATACTTTATATGTAAAGTCAAAAAGCAAACAATCTAAAATATGACAATTACTGAGGTACAATTTGGAACTATTTACTTCTAGTACTCTCTGGAGAATAGGTACATACGAAGAAAAAACTAAATACAGTATTATATAGCACATTAGTAGTGCGACACTCTTTAAAGTATTTTATGCAATGTGATTGAACAACAGTATAAGAAAATATTTTCTTTAAATATATTCGTATACACAAGTTTATGTAAGAAAACTAGACAACAAAATTGTTTTATTTTTAACGACGTTCGCAAAATGTTCAACTTCTTCCTCAATAGAATGACACGGCGACCATTCACGTGTCATTCTCATCACGTATTCTACTACTTATTTACTTACGGTTGGTACCTTCAATTTGTTTAAGGGAGCATCTGTAGCTTTCACTATATGGATCATTGCAAAAATCTGGAACCAGAATCAGGGACGGGATCAATGGCGTTACTGTTAAAATATCTTAAGATCTTCGACAAGAGTTTGCCTGAAAATTGAATAATGCTTGGGCGGATAAAGGAATTAATTGAAAAGGGCATCAATCATGTTAAGAGCCAGTCTATTCCCGATATAGTCAGCACAGTTTATATGACTGTTTTATCTCATGTTTGTGGGTGTAGACTTCGAGAAGGCATTCGATTAGGGACTTACTTCTTTGATCATACATTTAATACAGCACTCATCATATCATACTTATACATTAGGTACATACAATCTTCTTTTTCTCCTATTTTAATGGAAGTATAGGTATAGTATTAGATGATAGAACAATAACTAGATCTAGAAATAAGCGGCCGTTCAGAGTAAATTGTGGTTTTCAAAATATCTAACCTAAAGCCGAGAAATATCAAAGAGATTTATCGCCACCATATGGCTAACCAGGATTTGGGAAGCTTCATAAATCTGAAAGTTCGAATCATTGACATACTATACATGGACTGCTAGTGAAATGTCAGTTTCATGCAAACCTGCGAGAAAAAATGAAGCAAACGTAAGCACTAGCTCTTTTGGTTCAGTGCGGCGAAAGTAGGAAAGAGGTTTGAACCCCTGCTCGAAATTGCTATTTTTTACATAGAACCCAGTGCCATCCATTGTAGAAACATTGCAACTACGCAAAAATAACGACTTGTTCAAATTATTTCAAACGTTCTATAACAGATGGCATATTCAACACTCAAACAAAATCAGACGAATTGCTCGATGGATGACATCTGAGTGTTTTCGTTTCTCTCCGCCGTGAACCAAAAGAGCTAGTGCTTATGTTTGCTTCAACGAAAAATTGGCTGCTAGCAGTCCATGTATAGTATGTCAATGGTTCGAATGCTTAGGCCCGAAGAATCGTAGACTCTACTTCCGACCATTTGGAAATGGACTTCAACTAAGGTGCGCAACTGGTGGCAGTTCGCCATGGATCAATCTTTTTGTAGACATGGAGGCATATTGGTTGGAAGTTATGTTCGCCCGGACTGTAGCGCAATTTATTTTGGGTCCGACAATTGCCCAAGCTCAAAAGGAAGTGCCAGCCATTAGCAAAATGGCCGCCGGCGCCAACATTTATGTCTTTTGGTACCTAGTGTAGTTATGCCGTTTTCCGGACGCTCCGTTGCTTCCGTTGTGTCGACGGATTGACGTTTTAGACAGAATGAACAGCCATAGAATCCGGTTGCCGTAGTTCGCACTTGGAATCTTTAAAACAATTTGCAATTTATTAAATTCGAAAATGTCCACAAAATTATTTTGATTGCTTCAGCATTTGACAGTTTATTATCTCAAAGTAAACCAAAACCTATACCTATTTTATCCGTCGCATACGGCACGTCCGCTGCTTATGGGTCACCTTCCATAATCTGCTCTGCTGCGTATTCTACCAACCTTGTCAGTCAAATACGTTGCCATAACGAACGCGATGGATTCTATTGGTTGGGCCCTTTCGCTCATTCTGAAATCCAATCAAATGGAACGGGAAAACTGCTCCTGATCGACTACACTCACGTATTGGTGATATGTCAAAAATTAGTATAAATGGCTGCTGCGGCTCCAGCTGGTTTGTATAAAAAAAAACATAAATTGCACATGTGTAAGGTAAATGATTTTTGAGTGGATTCTGACTTGAAATCGAAAACCGAAATTCTATTCTTCTGTTTGAAGAAGAGTGTTTTGCCACAATAAAACGGTTTTAGAAAATCAGAAGTGATTTTCATGATGGAAAACGACATCAGTTTACATTCGAGCTATCTTGTAAATCTTACGAGGAGTTCTTTAAACAAAAAACTATGCACATATATTCCAATTAATTGATTTTTATTAGTTTTTAAATCATAGGTATGTATTTAAACGAACATAATCGTTTTTTTGCACACATTTTTTCAAAGCAGAAGACGTGTCGTATACGACTTATGTTTCGTGTCGTTTTTTTTAACTTTTGTTAACAATTTTATTTTCTTTTTTATGTGTTCAATATCATTTCAATTCATTTGTCTCAAAAAAGTTAAAAACAGCAACTAAAAAATGAAGCGAAATACGAGTCGTTTACGACAAACGCCAACGGCAATAGGGGTGATTACATGGATCCACACTAATATTCGAATGAACAGATATCATAGCAAGTGAGCTTAACCTTGCATTCTCCATAAAGCTGACACTGTTTTAATCCGTTTCATAGCTGAAAGGGTTTTTTCAATACTAGCTGTGGTCACTGGAAGCGTGGCCAAAACCGTAAGCAAGAAGTTTATACTCCTAAAGTAAGTTTTGTCACATATATCAAGCAATTTCAAAACTTCGGTAGAAGGATCACTCGACTCTTTATTTCTTCACGACTTATTGAGAAAGAAAGAAACCTACAATTTTATGCCGAGTCCGAACAGCTAAGTTGAAAATCTTTCTCAGGAGAAAGGTTGTTTGTCAGACGTTCGGTGGAATAGTGGAAAAACCTGAAAGCGTAAGACGTTATTTTCTCAGTAGTATAGTCCAGTGCCTTCACTATCCTCTGAGGTACTGAGCTACCTCCGCCCAATATTTGTAAATTAAATTTCAACCTTCTCTAAACCTTTTTGTAGAGATCTTTGCCCAAAGCTACTGTAGAACAGTGTTGCCAGAAAGTTATGATGGAATATCCCAGATCAACCGTTAAAAAATCCCTTTTCGATGGACTTAATCCCTTTTTGTTAGAATACTAGAATACCCCCTTCTATGTCGTAAGTATTTTACGCGTTTCTGGTACCAAAGCAGAGTGCATGCGCTAAAGCAATAAAGCTAAAGCTAAGGCTTGACAGGTCAAAGCTAATATACTGCGCCCATACATTTTAATTGCACTTGCCATAGTAGATTCGATGCTAAGATACTTGCAAAGCGAAACTTAGCGCTAAAAGCGAATAAACTGTTCTGCTCAGTTTTTTAGCAAGAAATTCTAGCTAAAACGAAGCTGTCAATAGATTTGTGGTACATAATCGAATACTTTTAATTATATTCAAAAGTATTTATTAATTTTTGTCGGGATGTTTTTGGATGTCTTCGTAAGTCTTTGTAAAGTTGATAAAATTATTACTTAATTTTTAGAACGGACTGTCCTTTTGCAACAATGAATGGCTGAAAAATAAATTATTTAATGCAAAGTCTGACGAATCCATTTCCATTCATAATTTAAGGATTTTGTTTATTGTGATGGACTTCGGAAGCGTTAATGTTAGCATTCATTGTGGATAACATTCGCTTTGCTTATAGCTTAGAATCTTAAGCATTAGCTTTCGCCCCGCTTTTCGCGTTCACTCTGTCTGTAGACTTAACCTAAGGGTTCGGTTCACTTGCGTTTGAAAATCGTTATTATATAAAATTTCTTACTATGAAAGAAAATCCCTTTAATAGCTAAAATGTCCCTTTATCCCTCGGACATATTAAAATTCGCAGAAAATCCCTCAAAAAGGGATAAATCCCTCAAAAAGACATCACTGCTGTAGAAGTGAATGCCTAAAATTCAAATAATTCAGAGAGACCAAGGGCCTTATTGTCATTCTCGATCAGCGATCGCCACGACAATTGTCGTTGAGTCGATTGATTTTAGCTATTCGTACGCACGAAATTGTTTCACTTCCAAGAAAAAGCATCGACCAGACATTTGTAATCGACTATAAGTGACTGTCAAATCGACAAATATTAATTGCAATCGACAATCACGATAGGGCTCCAGGACTCTATCATCGTTTGGTGGCCAGAGCACTAGACAAAAGAAGCTATACCTCTCTACTTATTATATGTACTTAATAGAATCCAAAAAGTGGCACGTGTCTGTGTGACTAGAGCCCTGCGGAGCACTGTGCTCCGTACTATACATATACGGTAGAGAGATGGCGTCAAAATCGGCATTGCGTCATAGAGAATTATTGCAATGGAGGTGTAATGATACAGGGCATGCCAATATTTTAAATGCTAATAACGTTAAAACAGAAGTTACAGACTACGTAACTGGACATCAATATTAAGTACAAGACCAGTATCCACGAGCGACAGCAATGGGAAGAGAATATAAAGTGTGTTTTTTTAGAGGTATAGAACTTTGAAATAGAATAAAACAAAGATACATTTTTTAAATTGACATGAAATTTACTTTATTCGAAAGATAATCTTCTGGCATTATAATTTAAATATGATTTCTGGCATATGACCGCTCCGTCTGGCTCGAACGTAGTCTAATTTGGAGGTCCAATTTTTAATGACTGTTTTCCAACATTTGTGGCCGTATATCGGCAATAACGCGGCTAATGTTGTCCTCTAAGTGGTCAATCGTTCCAGGCTTATCGGCGTAGACTAGCGACTTCACATATCCCCATAGAAAATAGTCAAGCGGCATTAAATCGCACGATCTTGGAGGCCAATTTACGGGTCTGCAACGTGAAACTATGCGGTTACCAAACGTTTCCTTCAATAAATGAATTGTGGCACGAGCTGTATGACATGTTGCGCCGTCTTGTTGAAACCACAGCTCCTGCACATCATGGTTGTTCAATTGATGAACGTAAAAGTCAGTAATCATGGCTCTAGCCAGCAGCATCGTTTTTAAAGAAGTACGGACCAATTATTCCACCAACCCATAAAGCACACCAAACAGACAGTTTTTGTGGATGTAACGGTGTCTCAACATACACTTTGAGGACTATCATCACTCCAAATACGGCAGTTTCGTTTATTGACGTATCCATTCAACCAAAAGAGACGATTATATTGACCGTAAAATTGACGTAGTGCGCGATGCGTATTTCAAACAGAACCATGATTTTCAGAATAAATTTGCACAATTTGGAAGAGTTGTTCAGGCGTCAGTCTATTCATGTTGAAATACCAAACCAAGCTAAAAATAAATCACTTGATAGCTGACAAAATGGCCGCCCAGTTAATATAGTGTTGCCAACTTAAAGTTCTATACCTCTAAAAAATCACCCTTTATCTACGGTTATAAAAGAAAATACGCTAGAAATATACACAGATGGGTCTAAGACTGATGACGGAGTAGGAGCCGGGATCTTCTCAGTTCCATGCTCCCTAAATCAAAAAAGATCCTGTAAAACGTGAGTCGAACACACATCTGAACTCTTGTCGGAGAACTAACAGGCCACTGTGTACTATGAAGACATGCAGCACGGCTTGGAGTCACCGCAAATGGCTTGCATGGATGATGTTGAGGAGGAAACACCCTTCCATATACTATGTAACTGCCCGGCGATATCCTCGATCAGAAAGCAAACTCTGGGAGAGTACTTTTTCGGGCAGCTTCCTGATATTTCCGAAACGGATATTAGCAAAATACGTAAATTTCTCCAAAATTTGAAATGGTTCCAAGAGTAGCGAGAATAACCGACTCTGCTTGTGGTATCACAATGGACCTTATTGCCACCTAACCTAGCCTAATCTATCGCACTCTAAAGCTATGCCCCAGTAGATCAAGAAATCGAAGAATTATTTGAACTGCGCTTAATGAATTTCGGAAATGAATTTAGTTCTGAGAGAGGGTTAAATGATTTACCCTAAAATGCCGAAACTAAATAAGTTATGGTCCAAAAAGGTAATAAATGGCGGCTGTAGCAATAAAGCTTATAAAACTAACATTTTAAGGGACGTCCCTGTTCAACGAAGTTATCGATTCTCTTTCTATCCATAGAAAAAGGACATCAAAAAAGCGAAGCTCTTAACAACCACTCTTCATCTTCAGTCTTCCACCAGCTAAAATAAGCTTTAGTTTATTGGTTTGGGCGCTCTCTCTTCACCTCTCTCAGGACATTCTAGAGGAGAGGAGACTAAACGCATGGATTTATGGTTGGATTCTAAAAATAGAATTCGGCGATTCTATTTTTAGCCCCCTCATATGGGGTTATGTACCAACTGTTGGAGAGTTACATCGTGTAGGTAGCCAGGTCACCCCCCGAACGAACAATTTTTATCTATGTGATCACATCTCCATTCATGAAGCACTTTTTAAGGCACCTGCGACATTTCCAATTTCATCATCCACCATCCGCCGCCGCCACTTGCGTCAGGGTGTTGCCCGTTGTCATCATGTCGCCCACTATACTAGTCCCTGTTATCAGCCTGCAAGACTTTAATCAAAGTAAGCAATGAAGAGAACCACATAGAGAGCTTTAGTTTTCGGTGAATGACCGAAAGGCATATTATGTACTCGACACCATAATCGTTTACATATACAACAGATTTACACCGAAAGCATGCCACCCAAGTGTAGTCGTAGTGTAGTGTGTTGCACCCGAATGAAGCGACTACGTCACTACGTGTAGCTAGTTACGTATCTGTGAATATGAACTGACATACACTCACGCCCCCTTTGAAAAGCAAGGATGCAATTTGACCTAGTTTTACAATTTTTTAAGGATACGCTTGTGTGGCTTTTAGTTGTCGTTGTGTGCGTGGATGTTTAGTCAGCATAACTGTAATCTGTGTTTACTTTCTGAAATGCACACATTCTTTTTTGTTCAACTAAGTTCCTTTTGGTTGCTTTATCCTTGGTAATTTATTTTTTTCGAGAGCCGAAACAAAAAACTTGTATACCTAGGAGTAGTTGTTTTTTTTTTGTTTATCTTATCTGCGAAAGAATTTACTTTGAAAGGAAGTTTGCTCAAAGAGTGATGAAGATGCAACAAAAACCGCACCCACTTTCAAAACCTTTTGACAGACAAACAAGTAAAACTTTGGTACGATACAAAAGGCTTCGACATCTGCGAAGGTGCGAGGTATTATTATTATTCAGAGTAGGTACCTCTACCTACGTACATGTGGCAACTCCCATGTAGAGTAGGGTTTTCTGTTGCAAAGATTGGAAAAGATCCTCTGGCAAGAGGAATAAAAGAGGGACTACACATTATTTTCCCATTGAAGGAAGGGCCATCAACCTAAGACTAAGTCTTGGAGAATGACATGTTTGAATGTTTCAGCTTAAATGGGAGCGATGTCCTTTAGTTGTCAATAGGTAGCTATAATATCTACAAAAAAAAAACACAACAAAGTGGGGAAAAGGATAATTGAGACGAAGAAATAGAGAAAGAAAAGAATGTGGCTCTTGGGTGAATGGGTTTTAGTTTAACCCTATTGTCCAGACTATAAAAGAGTCAAATGAAATTCAAAAGAATAATATGATTTTAATTGTGACTAGGATTCCTTTCTCTAACAAAAAAAAAAAAAAATGCTGGAAGGACTTTTATGCGATGATTATTATCATTAAGGAAAGAAGACACGAAGAAAAGAAAATGTTATAGTTAAAAAAAGTGTGTACTTTATGAATGGTAAGTGGTTTCGTCTTAAAAAAAAATGATTAAGAAAGGTCCCGCCGAAGAGAGATCATAACTGCAGGCATATAGTCTCAAGATATTTTTCTCCCAGGATAGGAAGGAGGACTAAAAAAGGGACAGATTAGAATGAATAACCAACAAGGAAGTATGGAAGCGGGTTTTATTTGTCAAAGATTTCATGACCGGTTCTTATCTGAAAATATGTTATAACCGACATGCCTCTTGAAGTATAGTTGAAGTGCTAAGGTTAACCTATAACACTTCCAAATAAGAGGATGAGGAACTTCGAAAAATACACTTTTCCTTAAAAACTGTTTTTAAAATATGTGGGCGTTCGGAACGTAAGTTTTCTAAAGGCAATACCATAATAGGATGTGTGGATTACGCCAATGTGCAACTTCATTGAAATAATTGTATATTGTGACCATAATTTGACAACTGGTCAAGCATTTTTGAACACTTACATAATCCCTAACTTAAACCAGGCGAAAGCAAACTGAAGCTAATGTCATAACTCATAATCACTGAACGAAACGATTTCTTCTTGTTCTGTAAATTAGCATTAAAACTCTGAATGAAGTCAGCAGTCATTGTCAACATGTTTGTAGGTATAAGTAAAGGTGGGTTTCCACATGTCGGTTGATTGACAAAATTTGACAGCCCTCGTGTTTATGTCATTGAACGACACCAACGTCAGTTCATTTCCACTTATGCCAATTATTGGCAAAAAATCGTTTGTCAGTTGATTGACCAACTTATGAACTAGATGCCAATTAAATTTTCTCTGTCAATTATAGACAAAGTGACATTTTGTTTGACAATTCAGCTATTTCCACTTGTCCAATGGTTTCTTTGTCAGTTATTGACAAACGCAGTTAGTCAATTCATTGACAAGCAATTTTGCGCTATTTCCATTTGCCAATTTTTTAATTGGCATAAAAATACGTCAATTGTCAATTTCAAATCGACAAGTGGAAACCCAGCATAAGTAAGCGCTGTTTACGAACGAAAACAAAAGGGAACGAAAACTGGGCAAAACTGAACAATACGCTATTATCAGCGCTTAATAGGAATTTATGTATTTACGTAAGTGGGCGTATGTACGCTTCGAACAATTATAGTTGACCCTTAAAGCTTATGCTTTTTACTTTACGCTATTATGTTTAGATTTTAATTGCCTAAACTACTTCTTTGTCCCGCTGAAACCAAATTCCTTGTAAACCATTATCTTTGTATGTATTTAGCTTTTTTGGTGTTGCCAGTATTTACAAAGTAAGTACCTATCTATGGGGACATATTAAATCTTGCCTTGCACCAAGCAGGGAGAAAAGCCACAAGAGGCGAATGCTAGATGGGCCACCTTAAATACTTGCAGTATCACAAGAATGCTATGGTCGTCCTACAATAAACCAGGAACCGATATTATCTTATGAAAGGATAGGAAATCCCTGTACATGGATAGGAATAATAGCGGGGCACAATACTCTGCGGTACCACATGAAAAAATGGGTCTAACCGAGGAAGAACTTTGTAGAGGCTGCGGTGATGAGGGAGCTCTTCAGGACTTCCTACGTCACTGGCCCATACTGCCCAGGTCTTCAACACACCAGGTATAAATTCATAGGCAGCCACATCTTCAACGACCTAGACATAGACAAGCTTTCCGGCACATCAATAGACAAGATAATGAGCTGCATAAAATCATCAAAGCACAGTAGGTAAGTAATTTAATTACAGCATTTATAGACAGAGTTATAGTGGGTAAGGGACAACCTCTTTCCCCGACGGGCATCTTATAATGGGTCAGTATTGATCTGAGTGTAGCACGGAGTAATCCTCTCCAGTCCACAAACCTAACTTTTAACCATAGATATTGCTCTGCACACAAATTTTCATATTTTTTGAGCCTTGCAAATCATGACCAACATAAACTTCAGTGGTTTTCGCAAATGTTTGACACCAGCTTAAGCCCACTAAGCCTATCATGATTGGCATTCTAGTCAGATAGCTGGCTGCGTGAGTTTAAACTGTCAGTTAATTACATTATAGATTTTGAAGCTGCCGTACAAAAAACTTACTACCACTTGTCACTTCCATCCAGTACGAAATACTTAATTTATGAATCAAGCTTTCACTTTAAGAGAGCAATCATGAAATAAGGGATTCCTAAAATGACAAAAACTGCATCACAATATGAAAGTTGCGTTACTAGACTGAGTAACAAAATATAGCGCAACACGTCCATATAGGCCCTTAGAACTAGTTTCTCACAACCATTTAGATACATCTACAGTCAACTTAAGACGAGTAGACTTCCAAGGTGCCCAATGAATATCAAATGAGGACACTATTCGGAGCAAATAGCCCATGAAGCCGTGAGCCCTGCATCTTTCTATATCATGTAATCCTTATTTGTGAATAACTGAAGTCTTCTCGGGATCTCTCTTGGGTTTCGGCTCTTGAATTGAATACCAAACGAATCCTTCATTAGTTTTAAACTTCAGTTCCCAGCTGCACAAGTATTCCTATTTATGTAGGTAAAATTTTAAACCCGCTTCAAAGCAGATACTTATATCTATCTTATTGCTATCCAAACTTTTCATTTCAAAGGGTCTTCTCTAAATGCATTATAGAAGTATATCTGCTTCAAGGATTCAGAACAATAACTCACAATCCAGAGATGGCATGAACGAAGAAAACTTTAAAATTCCCAAAAGATCTATCCAATGTCGGTGGAAATTCATATTTATTTTTCTTTTGTAACAGATATTCAGGAAGGAATCTCCTCAAAGCCGGATAAATTTGTTACAAAAACTTGCCACACTTTATAGTTTATACCTCCTACTCGTCAATCGATGGGATTAAGGCAACTGTTAAACCACGTGGCATGCAGGATGAAAGGATATTTAAGGCTATACCAGAAGATGCTTTCATTTTCTGAAATTCAAAGCTCAAAGTCAGATAATAGAAACTATTTTTTTTTGTCTCTCAACTTTGTCCAACGAATAACGGTCAGATCGTTCCCATTTACTTAATTTCCCATTCAAAGGAACAATAAAAAGGATTAACCCAACAGTAGTAGAAGAAGCAGAAGAAGAAGCGACGCAAACACAATTCAATTTGGAAAAAATCCTGTTCAATGTTTGCTAAGTGCTTGTAGCCAGAATATAGGTACAGATACACACCCGACCCGTTTGCGCGCCATCCAAAGAGGAATCTTACAATTGGTACTCGAGAGCAATGAGTCCTTAAAGCGAAAAACGCAACGAAATGCTTTACTTTAAAGGATTTTCATTGATTTTACTTCCGTTATGGGGAATGATGCTGTCAAACAGGGATAAGTGGTAACCAGCCTGACAGTTACCCTTTTTTCGGACCAACAGATTCTCCTGCATTTGGTTGGTATATAAAGTGCGATTTTCATGTGTATATACCGTTTCTCTTTGACTAAGAGAATACAGCTCGTGCTCCAATCCCCAACTGTAACTTTAACTAAAGGCCAGCTCCCCCTCCCAGCTCCCAGCTCCAACATTTTGTTTAGTCTGGTCTAATGGTGGATAACGAAAAGCTTTCGCTCTGAAATGCTAAAAGTTTATATATTCCACTGCATGATGGGCTCAAATTCATTCGAAATACAGTCGGCAAATCGTTCGGGTGTGTTAAAAGACTTTTGGTGCAGTTGTTTACCTCGTGGTGTTAAGTGTGTATAGTTTGTGCAAAAAAAAAAAGAGTGCAGGGTGAAGTCTGGGTGTCATTTGTGACAGCAGTAGAATTGCATTTGTGAAAAGCACTTATTATAGTGCGAGTTTTAAGTGAACAAACTTCAAGTAAACTAATACAAACCAACTATACGCAATGGATGCAGATAACAAAAAGCCATTCAAGGTGAGTTTTTTTTTATTTATTGCTTGTGAAATAACATTCTCCGAATTTGGGCGTCGTGCTAGATTTTTCCTTTTTTTTGTGTTATCTTTAGCACTCCCTTCGTTTTTTTTTGACAGATGTTTGCTCTTCTTGTGTTATGTGCATCTTATTTAGAATTTAAGAGCGGGAAAGCGTTCACCTTTCTGGAAAAAACTGTCAAAAGTGGTTTTCGTTGTGTTTGTTTTGTAATCGAAAGAGTAAGGATAGGAATGGTAGAGAAATAAATTCTTGGTTTATTTGTTTATTACAAACGAAACAACTTGATGCAAAGTTTTATTTGTTTTTTTTTTTGTCTTGTCTTTTTGTTTTAAAAACAATTGTGTTTTAGCATAAAATAGGATCCTTATTCGAAAACATTGTAAGACAACCTGCAATCGGATTAAAACTAAGGAACATTGTCAAGTGGGCGGCTTAGGCGGTATAATACGATAAATTTGTGGGTAGGGGTAACTTTGTAAGGTTACAAGTTTTTCATTCGATATAAAACATGACGCTTTTGTTCTTTGTTCGATGTCTGTCAAAATTTACTAGTTGAATTCGATTAGGGTGTTGCTGGGAAAATTAAGTTTTTGCGAACTTCTGAACAGGGTTACCGTCTTGTAATTTCGTTGGGGAATATAATAAAAAAAAACTAAATGAAAAAAAAAAAAAAAAAAACAATTTTAACGCTTTTGAAAAAAACTAAAGAAAATAAAAAAAAAAATAATCTAAAGAATTTCCAGCTTATTTTTTTCTCGAATCAATTATAATCATGTAAAATTTTAAAAACGCTGAACCAGGTGTAATTTTCTCAAATATTATTTACACTTAATGCCTAACTTCGGTTAATTAACTTTAGTTTTCGGCTGGATTTTAATTGGGTCTCGCCGATAGTTTAGTTGGAACTTTGGGAGGATATAGAATATAAGAAAAATGAGAAAAATAGTGATTTTAGTTTCAGGATGAATTTTATTCTCTTTCCAACATCGACGAAAATTATTATAAGAAGACGGAAACAATAATTGGTTGACGTTGAAAAAGGCTATAGATACCAATTGAAATTGGACTAAAAGCGCAATTTTACATAAAAAATATTCATTTGATTTCAAATATGGGAACTTATGATCTAGTACAATATCGTTTAGCTCATAGGGATATGGTTTCACATGAACAAGGCGTCTTTTTATACCCGGTACCACACTGTGGTATTCACTTTGACATTCCATTTGTAACGCACATAAGGTGGCGTTGTAGGTATGACAAACTATATATATTATTGATCAGCATCACTTTCTTAGTCGATCTAGCGATGTCCGTCTGTCTGTCCGCACGATTACGGCCGTAATTTAAGAGCTATCAACTTGAAATTTGTTACATAAGATTTTATCCACCAAACTGAGGCTACGTTCGAAGATGATCGGATGAAAACAACTACTACATCACATAGAAAAATATCGGATTTATGTAGCTTTTGATGTTAAAAATTAAATTTAAACAGCTACAGTAAAGATAGCAAGTTAAAACTTTGCACATATTGTTTTAATAATATTTAAAAATTTTTGACAAAAAATGAGCTTGGTCGAATAAAAAGTACCCATACCTCCCATACAAATAAATGTACTTTTTTAATACTAAAATATTTTTTTAATTTTTTAATAATATAGTACCCACATACCGGGTATTCGGCATAGTCAAAGATAATTGTCTTACTGGTTTTGGTATTCAAATAATATAAAAAAATAATAATTGAAAAACAACGGCAATATGTACATGTACAACCTCTAAAGTAATTTATCAGCTTTGAAAGGCATAAATCAGTTGTATAATTTTCTATTTAAATCATTTTATTTAGGGGACCCTTATAACACTTTTTGCTTTGGGGTCTCATAAAATCGTATGTATTGAAATAATTGGTCTGTTGTAAAGTCATCTTTGAGAAATGAAAATAAACTTTGAAATGACAAATAACTACATTAAATGCACATTTAGTAAAGGTGTGTAATTTAGTTTTATTTAAAAATGAAGTAGGTACTTATGTTCAAAGGTACCCCTCATGCGGAGCAGTTTTGAACTAGACTGGGAACACTTTTGAATGACAGTAGATATTTGTAATTGCTGCAATATAAATAAATAAAATAAATAATCAACTACAAGCTTTGTTTTTTTAATTAAATAAATTAACTTTTTTTTTTTTTTCAATAAAAAAAACAAACAATTTAAGAAAATCGAACTAAAATTCACAAAATACTGAAATATTGACTGAAAGTTTTTATAAAGTTTTTATAATGTTTCATAAAAACAAAAATGAGTTATTTTAATAAGGGTTGGGGTTGAAATACTGTATGTGTGGTCGAAATTTTGTTTTCAAAATACTGTAGGTATAAAAAAATTCTGTATGAACAAAATTCTTCTGTCTAAAAAAACGCTATATTTAAAAATTCTTTATGAACATTAATCTGTTAATCAAAACCCTGTCCGCACTTTTTTACATTATCAAAGCCATTTTTTAAATACAGAATTCTTGTATAATAACTTGTTTTTCCTATTGTACTTTCTCTCTGAATATCTAGATTTATGAAAACAAAGTGCGCCGAATATCTGTAGAATTTTGCTACCTACTGCTGCAATCAAACCTTTACCTTAAGCGGTTGCCTAAAGAAACAGAATTTTACTACAGCGCTCCAAATTTTAATGATGTTTATTTAAAATTCAACTGTAAATAAATTTTCTGTAAGAGAGTTACAACAACAGATATGTAAGGAATTCCACAAAATAATTAAAACAGGAAATTGTAATACCTTACCAGGTTTTTAGTTACTGACAAAATGGTGTCCAGTAGTCGACACCATAAAATATTTCTTAACAGGCCAGTGGAAAATATTGGGCAAATGAAATAAAATAACATTCTCAGCTCTAAATTTTCAATAGGTACTTAATGGGTAAAGGAAAGTTTTGTATCATTCAAACGGAATTTAAATGACCTTTCCATTGATGCCAAAATTTACATAAAGTAAGTTCAAATTATGAGTAGAATTAACTTTAGTTTTGCCAAAATACTTATGCCGGCCACTGTATATACTAGATTATTTAAAAATAAAAACAAAAGCTATACCTAGAAAAAAACGACCAACCTCAAAAGGAATTCTTAAATAAGGATACAATCATAGGAGGGGTCACCATATCGGATGCAGAAAATACGGCCGTAAAACATAAAATACGAACATACAATTTTTCTTGGCGCATTTTTCAGAAATTCATGAACACTGTTCTGTACGGATACCCCACGTAAATTTAAGTTGTTTTGTTATTTTAATAATAACTGACTAACAATAAATAAAACTTACTGTTCACATTTCTGAAGGAAATCTCAAGTTTTCTGAAATTCCTAAAGGTTTCAATCCAAAGTCTAATATCACAGGGCACTGAGTGCCTGAACACGTTAAAAATAGCTTCCGTAACATCCAGCCACAGGAAACTTTAGAAAAATGGAAAAACAGTGGCAGGTGACCATAACTGAGAAGGTGTCAGTCACTAGATAGTTTACCCTACTTGTTAATTCTTGGTCGTTTCGCATATTTTTAGTTTCCGGGTAAACAAAAATGCGCAGTTGTAATGCAAAAGTCCACGCCGTCACCAGCATCCACAATATGATATGACTATTCTATTTTGCAGCCATTCTATCGCCATCGCCGAACCACTCCTATGCCACCTACCACTGGTTCACCACGCCAACGCAACGCCACGCCGCGCTACTGTCACAGCGTTATGTGTCCGATAACTATCCAAAACTTTATCCGGAACCTTTGAAATTGGCCCTAAATATTACCATGCTGCAGTTGTCCGAAATACCTACTTTTTTTCCAAGAGACTTTTATTATTGAAGCTGTTTGCTTGCAATCGGTTCTTGGATTATTTAAATAACAAATTTATTAAATCAAAGACAGTACCTCCATATTACTTTAGGAGCTTAGCTCAAATTGAATTAGCGAAAAAATCGTTACTACAGCAAAACTTGCTGACTTACCCCCTGAGAAGATTCTTATCTTCCTGTCTCCGGAGTCAAAAGATGGCTCTAGGATCTCATCAGGGAAGGCACAATAGGCTTCTTTAGAGTGGCCGCAGTGCTAGGGCCGGTGAAGGCTCTCCCGACTTATAATCTAAAGTACCTCCATAAAAATACAAACAAAATAGGTAGGTACCAAGTGAGATTTTTCTTAGTCGCACGAATAGATGGCGCTGTTCTATTGTTTCTATGAAATTACATAATAATAAAACAATCATCAAAACCGTACGTACGTAAAAGTAAACTCAACTGCAATGAAAATAGAAACTACAATTTAACATTTTACTACTAGCTTTATGGAGTAGATAATTTACGTGATAAGTTTCAAACTTATATGTCATGTTCATCAAGTGTCAAATTTCTGTCCAAGTGAAGTATAACTTAAAATGTCATATCTTTTTTATTAGATCTCGTGTCCTGCGGAGACGGATAGGCAACGAGGTAGAAAGCCATTTGAGGAGACATCTTGTCCAGCAACATTATAACTGTCATGTCAGTAATAAATATGGTAAAATAGAACAATAGATGAAAGGAGTTACAGCATACTGTCATAATATGAACAACATTTCTATATTATGCTTTGTGTGTGTATTAAAATGACGTCCACACAATTTATAGTCAATTTAAAATCAATTCCAACTCAAAAAAAAACAAAAATTAGAGTGCTTTATCCACAGCACTCATTTGGCATTCTTTAATCGCATTTTAGGATTAATTCTAATCAAATGGCAGCGATAACGCACCCGGGAACGGATAAAGTGATAGCCAGCGTAAACATTTGCTTCAAAGCTTTTCTGATAATAAGTAGATTGGTTGCCATCAATTGTTTTTGTGTATCTGCACGCTTTGTTAATCAATTTAAGGGAAATCGAGAAATGAAAACGGCCCGACCACATCAGCCATTAGTATAAAAAATTCCACCCTAAGGACAATTATTTATGTATTCACCAAAGCACTGAGCAGAGGCTTCAGACCTTTCATCATAATAGTCATTGAATAAGAGGGAGATAATCCCCATTATGTTGAATGTCCTTCATCAGCGGGTATAGTGGGTACTGCTTCTATATAATATACACTTACCGCATTCATCAACCCTCACTAGATGTCTCTGTCTCGACTACGTTTCCGCTTACTGCACATCCCAGACAGTAATATTCTGCTAAAGTGGCTGTAAACAAAGGTTTCTCATTCCTGGAGACGACTGCGTCGCTTTTAATAAAAAAAACACATCAACCACAATGAGTAGAGTTTCCTCTTGTGGAACAGCGATTTAACGACACTCGAGCGCATAAGGAGCATCAAAGGACATAATTTACATGCCATTGCCCCACCATCACCCACAGTGTGGTTGATTTTTTAATTAATCCGGTGGATTTATTTTTTCATCCTTATAGAGTCAGTAGTAAATAACTTTTCAGCTATCCTGTTTGAGGTTAGCACAAAAGGAAGGAAATTTCATTTTGACCACCATTGCTCCTCTCCCAACCGTCTAAAAACAATAACACTTCCGAGAATTCGAGAGGCGAAAAAAATCAAGAAAATGTTTATACAGTATGTACAGAGTGTATCGCTGCCAGGGATTAACAGGAATAGATTTTTATTTTTTTGCGTTTTTAACAAAACACACTCCGAAATGTATCTGTAGGCTAAATGTGTTGGAAATGACATGACCTTTCATTAGATAATTGAAGGGATAACATCCAGCCGGAGGCCGATTTATGCAAAACAGAAAGCTTGTAAATAGTTTAGTAAAATACAACAAATCAAATTTTATAACTTGTCAGTGAAATCGCAAAAGGTTTTGTCTAACTACCATCATTTTCACTGAATGAAGTCTAATACAATTTCCTTTCTGGGACTTGTTGAAGTGTGTGATGTTTTACAAACAAGATGAACAAAGTTATAGAAGTTCTACATTCTAAAAGCTAAAAGTTTGTGAATACGAATCAAGCTGGTCCTGAAAATAAAAGTCGTGTGAATAACTTTTATTAAGTGGGTGCAGTTTTTCTGAGAAAGCCTGGCCAACTTAATTTTTTTCAAAGAAACACAAGACATTACCTACTTGTAAATATACGAGTGGGTATGGGTATTTCACAAAATAGATTTTGTATCCACGAGTTTCTAAATGCTTCTCAATTGGGGTTGAAGGTCATAGACTTGAAAAGCCTTTAAACTCATTCAAGAAGCCGAAAAGTATAACAGATAAAGCCACCTCTCCAACTATCTCCCAATAGCTAAAATGAACTAAGTTTCACCAAATAAATAAAAAAAGAAACAAATAAAAGTGTTACCATCGGCCTGGCGGATGTTTTGACACCCTCCACTGGATAAAAGTCATGCAGAATGTTTGCCACGCGAGTTAGTATGTACCTACTGTAGTGTACATGCATGTGTCTAGTATTGGTTTTGTATGGGAGGCACCAGAATTACTTGACCGAGACGTAGTCCATTTTCAAGAAGAAGGGTCAACGGCGTTAAATCAATACCTTTCACCGAGGGCGTTGGACTTCGTCAGGGGTGCGTCTTGTCTCCTCTCCTTTTCATTACTTATATGGACTGGATGTTCCATCGCAGTCTTGGCGAAGAACGTTTCGAATTGGGAGATCTGAGGATAAGTCATCTGCTCTTCGCTGATGACTTGGTCATCCCTGGATCCTCTCAGACTGAACTTCAACGCGCACTTGATCGGTTTATAGCCGTTTGTATTGAAGCTGAGATGAAGATAAACGCAAACAAATCTGAAGTGATGGTCGTCTCCAGAACGCCAGTTCAATACACTCTGCAGGTTAGTGGAGTCCCATTGAAACAGGTGGAGAAGTTTAAGTAGTGTTGCGCGATATTCCAAAACTGCATCGATACATCGATATTTTATTATCAAGATGAAAATATCGATGCAAAAAAAAAATCTACCCAAAAAAATCGATAATATCGGTTTATATGTAAACTTAAAATTTTCCTGAGTTTTCTATTCATTTTTATTAAAAAAAATATTTTTATTGTTTAGAATACTCAATCAATTTCTATTTCACAAAGGAAATAATTCAAGACAATAATTTAACTTTTTTTGATTAATTTTTGAACAAAAAAAAAAATTTACAAGAATACCCAGGAGAAAAAAAAATTGTCAATAAGTGACATACCGACAATTCAAGTTAATTTTCGCGTTGAGGTAAATTTGAATCCAGATAATTCAAGTCGACTTACAATGACTAGATTCTTGAATGAGGCCAAAGTCTATATTTCAAGATGTGATTAGGACGCACTGAATCTGACACCATACCTTCTTCATAACGTCTGCCCACATAACTAGCTCGTCGCACTTGCAAGTAGGTGTGGTATTGCATTGAAAGACGGACTCGCAAAAACTTTCTTTTTTTCCTTCCCATCGTGGTAGGTAAGCCTTACCTGATGGTGTATTTTAAATTCCAAATATTTGGCTCGATGACAGCCTAAGTATAGCGTTTTTTCAGTCATTTGACAACAAGTTGGGAGAAGGGGGTTGGGGAGGGGGAGGGGACAAAAAACCTTAAAATGATTTCGCATCTCACTCTGAATGCATCCATTGCAAAGAAAGCGATCGATATGCGATTGACGGCTGTCTAATGGATCCAGTCCGTTCAGGGACGTTTTGAGTAAAAAAAAACCCTAAACAAACGGCTTTGCCTCTCTATAAAAGGGCTTGTTCTGAAATTTTGGAGGCAGTCGATTGTGAGATGTGAAGCTGATCACATCTATTTGGTGCGCTTTTTCGCTCGTTTTTTGACACATACTTTGGCGCAATTTTTTGACGCGCAGTATGGTGGATTTTTTGGCGCGTTTTTTTTTGCGAAATTTTTTCCACATTTTTGGCGGGATTTTTTGTCACTTGTTTGGCACATATTTCGTTATTTTTACACCGCGATTTTTTACGCGTATTTTGGCGCCATTTGATGGACGGTTTTGGCGCATTTTTTTTAATAGTTTTGACACCTATTTTGAGATGGATTTTGGCGCGTTTTTTTCGCTAAATTTTTTTCACATTTTTGGAGCGATTTTTTGGCACGATTTTTGACGCGTATTTTGGCGCCATTTGATGGGCGGTTTTGGCGCATTTTTTTGAATAGTTTTGGCACCTATTTTGAGATGGATTTTGGCGCGCTTTTTTCGCTAAATTTTTTTCAAATTTTTGGAGGGATTTTTTGTCACCTTTTTGGCGTATATTTTATTATTTTTTCACCGCGATTTTTGGCGAAATTTGTCAGGCGTTTGTGGCGCATATTTTTGGCTCTATTTTGGCGCGCATTTTGGAGGGTTTTTGACGCGGATTTTGGTTCATTTTTTCGCGAAATTTTTCTACATTTTTGGCGGGATTTTTTTTTTCATTTTTTTTGGCGCATATTTTGTTATTTTTTCATCTCGCTTTTTTGGCGCGTATTTTGTTATTTTTTCATCGCGGTTTTTCACGCGCATTTTTGGCGCATATTTTGTTATTTTTTCATCGCGATTTTTGATGGGTATTTGGCGGGATTTGTTGCGCGTTTTTGCACAGTTTTTTTCGCAAAATTTTTTCGGGATTTTTTTGTTGGTTTTGGCACATATTTTGTTTTTCATCACGATTTTTCACGCGTATTTTGGCCGTATTTGTTGCGCATTTTTGGTGCATTTTTTGCACAGTTTTTGGCACGTATTTTGAGGTGTATTATGGTGCGTTTTTTCGCATCCACCTTTTTGCCTGGGGCCAGATCGCGTAAAATAAAAACGAAATAGCTTATTTGAAATACTATATTATAAAAATATTATGTACCTACATTAAGCCGATAAGAATAAGAATATGTTTTAAGGTTCTTGAATCATTCTTGAACGAGGCGTGTTGTTATAACTGAGACAGTGGTCTTTGAGTGCAAACAAATCGGGATAAAAACATCGATGCATCGATAATATCGAAAATAAATTATCGAGTGGAATAATCGATATTTTTTTACGACAATATCGATGAATATATATCGCGCATCACTAAGTTTAAGTATCTCTGGGTCTTAATCACGGGTAATGCAATGCCGAGTTTTCCTGTAGGATTGGTCAGGCTGGATCAATTGTGAGACAGCTTTGTCATTCTGTTATCAGGAGGACTGAATTTGGTGTCAAAGCTAAGTTGCCAGTCTTTAAATCGGTGTTTGTTCCAACTCTTACCTATGGTCATGAGGTTTGGATAACGAAGAATAAGATCGCGGATACAAGCTGCCGAAATGAAATTTCTCCGTTGTATTGCTGGTATGACTCGTGGAGATCGCATTAGAATACGTGAGGAACTCAATGTCGAGCAGCTACTTCTTCGGACGAAGCGCCCCATGCCTCTGTGGTTTGGTAATGTTAAATGCATGTCCCCAACTAGGATCCCACGACGTCCGTACCATCTGGCAGGCGTCCTCTAGGTAGACCTAGGATGAGATGGTTAGATCAAGTCCATAATCTCTCCTTTACCCGTATGGGGATTGCCCTCGATGTTTTGGAGTCGATGGCGGAGGATCGACAGCAATGGAGGGTCCACTTAAGCGGACCATTTGAAAATAAATGAATGTCCTCTCACAAAATTTCATTCACCTAGGTCGATTCGTTTATACGCTGTCGTGCTTTCAACAGACAGACAGACAGAAAGATATGACTAAATCGATTCAGAATGTGATCCTGATTTATAAAATATATATCCTTTATGGGGTATCCAGTGACTCCTCCACTCCACTACAAATGTAATGGCAAAGTAAATATAACTTCTTGTGGAGGGTATAATAAATAGTTGCCGCAACACGCGTTTAGACACCCTGGGCCTAGCTTCTCACAATCATTCTTTTGTGTAAGTTTATGTTTTTGGGACGAATGCGAGGGACCTACAATTGTATGCCGAGTCCGAACGGCTGAATTGAAAAGCTCTTTCGAACAGTTATACTCTCGAATGTTTGTCAGACGTTCAGAGGTGGCGCAGTGGAAAAAACATCAAGATGGTACTTTTGCGTTTTTCCAGGGATCGAGCCTGGGACCCCTCGCACAGTAATCGAGCACAATAACCCCTGAGACACTGCGCCCACATGGTCCCATCAAATAAGCAGTGAAATTTAGTTCATAAGTTTGGGATAATTAAATTGGGACGTAGTTCATTATGAACTAATAGGTATCCAAATCCAAAATGCGTGAGTGGTATGGGTGACATGCTGTCCCCCTGCAACCCTCCTGCTTGGGGTTACTATTCAGTTGGATGTGGAGTAGGTGCGAGGTTTCAAGAAACTCTCATTCTCATTTTGGGACTTAGTTTGATCTAGAGTTGGATCTTGGTTCTTGAAAAAAGTGGAAGTTAGTTCATTTATGAACAAAGTCCCAAATTTACCCTGTGTAATTAAATGGGAGGACGCACACGACGCTATTGGTTGAGAACTCGTTTGCGATTCACAAAAACCAGATTATAACCAGTCATCTGTTGATTTGGATGTCGGGTTGCCTATATTGATTTCTGTTTCTATTTTGTCCAAGCTGAGCGAACAACAGACCAACCTGTTGCTGGTGGGGGAGGTTGAAAAACATGACGACACTGAACGAACTAAAGAGTTTGATTCGTGATTAGTTTCCTCATGTGTAGTGCGAAGTCAAGTCATCGCTGAGTCCGTAACTGGTCTGTAACCCGAGCTGCCAACGGGTTTAGGTTTTTTTCAGTTACTTCTTGTGCATTGGATCTAATACTCTCGTCTCATATGCTTGTCAGACGTTCGCGAGAGGTGGTCCAGTGGAAGCAACCTTACGATGTAATTTTGTGTTTTTCCGGGGATCGAAACTGGGACCCCTCGCACAGCAGTCCAGGACACTAACCCCTCAGCCACTGCGCCCACAATGTCATAGTTTCAATAAAGTTTTCTATTTCAAAATGCAAACTTGACATCCATAAACCATTTACTGCAGTTGACACAAAATCAAAGTCAACGGATGACGAAGGTTCAGTCATACAGAGGTTAAGAAATCAGACTCGTAAGTTATCCCTTTATTATTACCACAAAATCAGTCAAAATTTATAAACCTCCCTGGGTTCAAAAAAAAAAAAATTATTATTTTTCAGGGAAAATCCTTCCATACAAACCTTCAATGTTCCCCACCCACTAGACTTTGGTATAAATTTGTAAAAGCAATTTCTAAGTAATTTCCCGACCACACACTAAGCTCCATGAAATTTTAAATCCACTTTTTGCGTTCATGTGGTTAATATGCTTTGGTTGTTGTCAGTGGTTGTTGTTAGTCTTGGTCCATGTAATTTTCCATTAACTGCATTCAGCAATGGGTCCCACTAGGATGGAGGGCACACAATTTTTCTTCACTGTGTGTGTACACCGAAAAACTCCAAATTAAAAATAAAAAGAGAACTTAAAATCCCAAAACCTTGTTTGGTTCAAAAGTTTGGTTTTTAACTAGACAACAGAGCTCTACTCTATACTCTATGTGGCGCAGTGGCTTTGTGCAGTTAGTGTGGGGAGATACTAAGCGAGGAGTACGCTTTAACCCTTGGAACACATACAATTCAAACTATAAGGTTTCTCCTACTGTCTTATCTATCGAGAAGTCTGCCAAACAACTGCCCTGAGAAAGCTTTTCAATTCAGCTGATCACCGTCATTCGTCCTAGAAATAAAAACAAGTACAGAAATGATTGCTAGAAGGTATATTCGTACGTAGGTAGTCCTTTCTTAGAACCGAAATATTGCAATTTTCCACCCTAGCGCTGTCCCTGACATTTGTCGATGAAACAAATCATTAATGTTTATGCCAACGATATCAACTTATAAGTTATTCAGTCTATTTTCACAAGCAAACAAACATAAATTGAAAATTGAAGGAGACAACAAAATCACTCTGCTGTGCAAGCACAAACAATGATCTCTTGCTCTTCTATTGAATAACGCTGTGCGCATACAAGATATGTTATATAAATATTTGTATTCTGAGTTTCAGTCGAATCCCCATCCTACAACGACACGCAAATATTTTATTTCGCGACCTTCAGCCATATTACCCTGTCTCTCACATCAATATCATTCAAAATAGATTCGATATATGTACCAATAACAAACCAATCACTTGTGTTAATTCGATAAAAATATGTACTTGGACAGGAAAGGACGAGGAAGCGTCTCTAGGGCTGTATGTTTCGCACAGGTGTAAATATAAATCACGCGTCACTGGTTGACACTTTGATTTATTATAAAATGAAACCATTTCATTTAATTTACGTTAACATCCTTGACTGACAGCGATATGTTTAAAAGAACACGCGACAAACTTTACATTTAACTACGTGTTTTCGGTATCCGTAATCCGTATCAGTGAAAGATGTTCCGCTAACGCTTTATTATTTTTATATAAATGTTGTTTCTTATTCAGATGATTTAAAAGTTTAATTAGATAAGAAAAACAAAAACAAAAAAAAACACCAACCATCCACAGGCGGCGGCGAAGGACAAGGATCTTAAAAAATGTATTACAGAGAAAGTGTGTAATTTGTTCCTGAAGGGGCGGCGATTCCACTTATTTCATTTCAGAATTTCATTTAGCCTATCGTCTTTCTGCCATCTTTGTATTTATTACGTATGTTATTTATAATTGCAAAGGATGTCCCATAATTCACGGCATTTCATAGTACCTACAGTGATGCCAATGGAAAAAAAAGATAATAATGTGACAGCTGACAGTTCGGTGTTAAGCTACGATTACACGGCCATTTTTTGGAGTCATTTAAATGGGGCTCTGACGTAAAAATCGCGTCACAAAGCAGTCATTTAAATGTCGCTCTGTGTGATCGCCATTTTTGGCAGCGTCATTTAAATGACTAGGAAAATGTCGCACCAAATGACATGAATTAAGTGCCATTTAAGTGGCGGAAAAAAATGGCCGTGTGATCGCTCTTCAATGACGCCTAGCACAATGGCATCCCAACGGAAAATTCTAAATGACTCGCAGTGTTCGTCATTTGATTTTGGGACACAAATGACGATGATAGCCATTTCGTGTGATCGCCATTTTTTCAATGACGAATCGTAGCTTTTTTTTCCTGACGTCACAGCGCCATTTAAATAACTCAAAAAAAGAAAAAAAAAAGGCCGTGTAATCGTAGCTTTAGTAAAAATAGAGCGCTATACGAAAGAACAACGTATTTTCATTGTTGAGCAATATTTTAAAAATAATGAATGTTTGTCTGCAATTTTCGAACAAAAATATGGCCGTCATAGTATTTTAAAGCCATCAACTGTGAAGAGAATAATTGAAAAATTCAGGGAGACTGAATCAATTAATGATCTTAAACGCTCTGGGTATTCTGTCACAAGTTGTTCAATAGAAAACATCGAAGTAGTTCGCGAGGGTATTGCTGGCAGCCCAGGAACATCGATTCAGCAGCGTAGTCAAGAATTGGGCATTTCGAGAAGCTTTCTACAGCGAATTTTCACGAAAGACTTGAAATTTTATGCTTACAAAGTTCAATTCACTCAAGAACTGAAGACTACTGGCTATGCAGCGCGAAGAGAGTTCGTTGAATGGATTTTAAAACAACAACAAGAAGTGGATGCTGATTTTTCGAACAAAATCATTTTCATCTTGATGGCTTTGTTAATCGTCAGAATTGTCGCATTTGGGGTTCAGAAAACCCACGAGTAATTCTTGAGAAACAAATGCATCGTGACGGATTTTGGGCAGGAGGCATTATCGGACCATTCTTCTTCGAATGCGGCTGGTCAGGCAGTAACAATTAATGGTGTGACATGATAACCCAGTTTTTAGTGCCTAAATTACAAGATATGGCCAACATGTGGTTTGGCCATTCAGATCTTGCGATTTAACGCAATTGGACTTTTTTCTTTGGGGTTTTTTGAAGTCAAAGGTCTATGCAAACAAGCCCACGACCACCGACTCCTTCAAAGAGGAAATTGGGAGGTGTATTAATGAAATTCACCCACATTTATGCGAAACGGTTACAGAAAATTTCAACGAATATGTACTTACTTGCCTTGCATAACCCCAATCTGTATACTCTATGAACCAATACAAAATTTAAGCTTTCTAATTAAAAATCTGTATTTTCATCAAAATTACATTTTGCGTGAATTATGAGACACCCTTTATATAGATTCCAAATCCACACACCAATACCTGTTACTGCTGAATTTTTGAGCGACGAAAACGGCCTTGGCCTTTCAGATCAAATATTACCACAGCAAGTCTTATTTGTTATAATCATCGTTACGTTAACTACAAACATCAGTCCCACATATCTATGTTTTTAAGGACGACTAATCCTTTTGGATGCCTTTTCGTCTATTTGTTATTTCATCGGTTGTAATCATTTGGCTAAATCCCATAGTGGATGCCATAAAATGTTGTCGTACCGAATGTCAAGCAATAAGCTGAAAATGTTCATAAATATTTAAGTATATCGTAACATTCCATCTGTCTACGTGATCCTTTGGTGGTTTTTGGTTGACCAAATGTGAATGAAAGATAAAAACTGCTAAAGAAAGATTAGCACTGGTAGTTGATGTGTGTAGGTATTATATTGTACCTGCGGAGGTCAATGCATAAAAACTCTGAAGGTTAAGTGTATAATTAAGGATAATCCAGATGTTCGAGTGGGACATCAACAGAATTTATAAATTACTTAAGTGTTTCTATGCCTAAGAGGATTGTAATGTATTTCTTCAAGTGCTGTGTAGGTAGTCATATAGGTTAGATAGGAGTAGTGGTACTATTTTTGTTGTTATGCTTCAAAGACTAGATGACAGGATCAACCAAAAATCTATCCGCCAATTCTGTATACACTGTAGTCGTTCCTCTGAGTATTTAAATGCACCTATTGGGACCTATATTCTATGTTCTCTATTGGTTTCTGCATACCTACCTTCTTTCCTCTAACTACGGTAAATTTTGTAAATTCGGACTAGCCTTGCTGGTTATTTTTCTTCAAATATTCTACATTAAAAATGGTAGTCGAGTTCTTTAAACACATCGTTTATTTTTTGAATCATTAATTGCGAAGGCTTAAACAATATGCACTATTCGTTATAATCCTGTTCACAGAAGACGTTCAACAACGACATGTGTCTTGTGGGTTGAAAGAAGAAACCTTCAATCCGCTTTGGCGAAAGGCTTAAGACCCAATCTCTATTAAGTATTGGTATGCAGGGCCGCCCCAACCATATGTGCAAGATGTACAAGTGCACAGGGCGCCAAGTTCTGGAGGCGCATTGCCGGAGTAATTTTATCTTTCGCGAACAAATTTTGACATTTGCATTTTCAACAAAAAGCTTGTTCAAATAAGCCCAAAACAAGAACATCCATCACACGTGTGCTGAATTATTTCTTACACATTAACTCACAACACTTGCAATGTTGCAACTTCAAGAAAAATCTAACTCAAAATATCGCAAAATAAAAAATCATACTAGACCTATGCAAGTTCATTATTTACCTACTTAATCTTAAAATATTCAACCCCACCCTGTTCGTGTAGGTATATTTCCTGAACATCCACTTACATTTTACAAAAGCATTTAGTTCAAAAAGTCTACCTTTTTTTTTTTTTTTAATAATTTCTTTATTCTCAAAATTCAGTATAAAATAGTGGATGCTATTATTATAAATTCAAATTTATCCAAACATATATTGAGAGAATAGTTAGTGACATATTATATTTAATGAAAAAAATAGAGGTAATGTCACATTATTTAAATTAATTAAGTGGGGGTGAACAGTAAGTACAATTAAGCAAGAAGAAAAGAGAGAAAAATGACAAACAGAAGATAATATAGTGAAACAATTTTAAGATGATATCAATTTTGGGGTTGGTTAGGTGATGAAGTGCAACAAGATTTCGATTTCATTATGGTTAATATTCAAAAGCCACAGTTTTACTTTAGATAAAAAGATTCTCAAAGTTCCAATGATTCGAATGTCTGGAGGGAGTGTATTAAATAATTTACGAGATACAATTGTGTAAAAGTTTCTTAAATTAGAAGTGCGAAAAGTTGGTATGCTGACCATGGAGCTTAAATTGCTTCGAAGGTTATGGTTATCATTGATGGGACTCTGTAAGTACCCACCTCTAATAAAAAACATTTTTAAAACTTTAAAATAGAACAGATGTCTAACTGGCAGAATTCTCAGTTTATTAAAAAGAGCTAAAGTCTTGGCTAAGCGGGAAGAAAAGCATATTTTTCTGATTACATATTTTTGTAGTACAGATTTTATTTACGTGCGTACCACCCCAGCAGCTTATTCCATATTGTAATCTGGAATGGAAGATTCCAAAGTAAATATTTTTTAAGATTCTTGTAGAGAGGTACTTTTGAAGTTTGTAGAAGCTTCGCAGAGTGGATAGCAAATATTGTTTCAAAAGAGCAATGTGATCACTCCAGTTTAGATTTTGGTCAATAATGACACCTAAGTATTTATAGTTCTTCACTATTTCAATAGAAAAACAGTTAGCATCACAGTCGACATTTTCATTATATAAGATACTGCATCCACAACATAGCAAGCTAAATCGACGGCAACTAGCTGCATGGAACACAATATCATCATCCGGAGATCCCTTGGCGGTAAGGTTGAAGAACATGAGCTTCGTCTTACTGCTTACTAATAACCTATGTTGCACAAACCATAGCCTTAATAGATGAACATCATGGTTGATATCAGCATGTAGGTTGAAGAAATTCTTTGAGCTGTATGCAAACGCGAAGTCGTCAGCGAAAGCCTTCAGCCTACCTACAAAAGGAAGACTGAAGATTGAGTTTACATAAATTAAGAACAATAAGGGACCTAGGACAGATCCTTGTGGAACGCCGAGGTTAATTATCTCAGAGCCGCCAACAATGTTCCCAATTTTTACTTTTTGCGTCCTGTTTTTGAGGTACGACGTAAACCAATCTACAATAAAGCCTCTAAAACCTGCGCGGTACAGTTTACCCAAAAGAATTTCGTGATCAACCATATCAAAGGCTTTGGTTATATCTACAAAGAGACCGGCGCAAGTTTTCTTTTCGTCAAGACCCTTATAAATATACTGACAAAAATCTAGTAGAGCATCTTCGGTGGAAAGGTTTTCTCTAAACCCAAATTGATTTTCGCTGAAAAAGTTATTGTCAGTAAGAAATTTTAAAACTCTACACTTTATCGCTTTCTCAAAAATTTTGGATATAACAGAGAGTAAGGAAATCGGTCTGTAGTTCATTTTGTCTTTTCTATTACCCTTTTTAAAGATAGGTATCACATTGGCCCGTTTCAACAATTCGGGGAAGGTTCCCGAGAAGATGCTTAGATTAAATATGTGAGCCAAAATATCGACCACATTGAACGCGATTATTTTTAGGGTGGAATTGGAAACTCCATCTTCACCTGAAGAATTTGAGTTTTTTAGAGAGTTGATAATTTTTAACAGTTCTAATCCCGAAATGGGATTAAAAACGAAGCTGTTACTGCAAAATGTGCGATCAAAACACTGAGACGCTAAACAACTCTCACAAGACGTTAAAAAGTCACAAGAGGAAGACTTCTTCGATACCGTGGAGAAATATTCGTTAAACTCATTTGCAACAACTACAGGATCTGTCACGATAACGTTATCTTTTTCGAGTGTAATGGATATGTTATGGTTTTTTGTTTTTCGATTGATTATGCAATTTACGACCTCCCATTCTTTTTTGATGTTCCCTTGAGCACTCCTTAGTTTGTTTTCAAAGTATCTGTTTCGACAATAACTGATTTCTTTATTAATTTTTTTACATAAATGGGTGTAACGATGTTTCAAAGCAAAATTTAGTGGGTGTTTATGGGTTTTACTACGCAGTTTGTGTTTGAGTTTAATTTGTTTGAGAAGTGAATTTGTTATCCAGGGTTTAAGTTTCAGTTGAGATTTGTTTTGTTCCATAGATACGCTAGAGCCATCAATATGGTTTTTTAAAGTTTTAATGAATGATTCATATGCCAGAGAGGCATTTTCTTCGGCATATGTGTCATCCCAGTTTTCTCTCAAAAGTTTTCCATTTAAGAGGTTAAAGTTAATTTTAGTTATTTTTTTGGAAGAAATGGTAGAAGCATATGTGCTTTTTAAGTTATTAAAGATTAAACCTGTCATACAGTGATCGGTAATATTTAAATCGAGGTTTAGACCTGCACATTGATTAATTTCAACCTGGAAGCGACCAAACACATGGTCAAGACAAGTCTTAGAGATTGGTCTGGTTGGTTCATGTATAAAGGATACCAACCCATGATTTGCCAATAAGGCTTTGTACTTTTCCACCACCGCATTAGAGCTCAGAATATCAATGTTGAAATCGCCAATGATAATGAGATTAGCCGCTTTCTCATTGTTTAATATGACTGAAAATTCGTCCAAAAACATATTCAGAGAATTATTTTGAAGTCTGTATACACAAATAATATTGAAAGTTATATTCGAAATATAACAAGTGATTTTTAGGATATCCGCGCTTTTGGCACTAATAGAAGCTACTTTGGGCTCACTAGTATCTTTTACATAGGTATCTTTAACAAAAACTCCAACCCCCCCTGCTGCATAAGAATCATTTGGAATTGGATAAAAAATGTAATTAGGTATATTGTAATCTTCCTTTTCACAGGAGTAGATCCAGATCTCAGACACAAATATCATGTCTGGTAAATACCTCCTGGGTGATGTGGCAAAGACTTATGCATGTGTGCAAATATGAAAAAAGGGCGCTTTCTGTAAATCTTGCGCAGGGCGCTAGTTTGGCTGGAGCCGGCCCTGTTGGTATGTATCCCTTTAAGGGGGCTGGGAAATTGATTAATATCTTTTTGTAAAGAGCGTGGCAGCAACTTAACATCTAAAGTGAAGCCTTCCTTCCTTTGTCGTCCCTCCGGTTGAAATGAAAGACTCTTCGTGCCGGAACGTTGGTGTCCATTCGCTCTACTTGTCCTTGCCATCTTAGTCGACTGATACGTATAATTTTCTGACCAGGTCGATTTCGCTGTACAAGCTGTACAGTTTGCTGTTAAATCTTCTACTCCAAAGCCCGGCAATGCAAATGAACCCGAAAATCGCTCGAAGAATTTTGCGTATGAAACAACCCAAGAAGATATTCATCCGCCTTTGCTATTGTCCATGCTTCTGTGCCATAGAGCAGGACTTGAATGATGAGGGTTTTATATAGAGTCTCCTTAGTGTTTCTTGACATGGCCTTACTAGTCAGTTGGTAATTTTAACCCATCGTTTGATTTCTGCTGTGGTGTCATTATATCAGAATTTATAGCGGAGCCGAGGAAGATAAAGTCCCTAACCACCTCGAAGTTATAGCTTGACGTTCAGTCCGATTCGCCGGTGTTGTCTGCCCCTTCTTCTTGACAGCATATACATATTTTCTTCTGCCCTCATTAACTAAACTTGTCGAAACCTCAGATTCCCTGAAGGCGTTGAGTAATAAGAGTTATCATTTGTCACACATTTGATTTTATTGTCATATTTTCGTCAAAATAAAATGATTTTGTAACCACTTGTTACCTTCTGTCTCTCAGGAAAATCGACTGCAGACTGCTTGTGGGCGTTCTTTGGGCCCACCAAGCTTTTGCTAAATACTTTAATCCTTAAATGTATTGGGCTTGAGCGACACCACCATCTGTCCCGATTGTGGAGAGGATGACGATACAGCGGAATGAATACTTCCTCTGCGGTTGTCCTGCCTTTGCTCGCAGCAGGCGGCGGATCTTTGGGGCTGACGTGGTGAGTGCCGAACATCTAAGCTCTTCATCACTGGAGCTCCTTCTCATCTTTCTTCGAAAGACGGGAAAACTAAGTACAGTGAAGTAAGGTGTCTGTTTGGCAGTACAATGGATCATTAGTTCTGTCTGAGTTCTCCAGCGAATAGTAGCAACCTCAGACAACAACAAAAAACACAACATTCAATAAATAAATTTAAATAACTTAAATTATTGCCCCATTGCTTTTTTCTTAATTTAAATTCGACAAAATATGTCGGATTATTGAGATATGTTGACGCATAGAAATGTCAATATTTCCCAGCTAGAAAAGTCAACTAAAAGTGGTGAAAAATGATTTCAGACTGCTCTTAACTTTATTTCTTATTTCAAGTCTTATTTGGAAGTCTCCTCAAACTTTTGTAAAAAACTACACCCAACCTGGCTCAGAAGGATCAAGTATTTGCGGTAGATTTCTTTAATGTTATGTTTAAAGGATATTTTTTTTTTATAAAAATCAAAACGCCTTCAATTTAAATGTGCAGTTCTGGGAAATATTCCACTAAACCTTCACCTTGAACTCAATTTCTTCCTCCAAAATCCAAATACTTTTATTTTAAGTCTGCGCTCGAGGTTATCCTAAACATCCCACCACATCATCTAGAACTCATAAAAGAAGCAATGGTTAACGCCTATACGCTCATCACAGAAGATGAATCAAATTCCAATATAGTCCACACTGATATCCTACAAGAATTCAGACAAAATGAACTATGTACTTGGAATACATTTGACTGACAAATGTCTACCACGCTATAACTTCCGACACAACTTTAAGGTTACATTCCCAGACCGTCTAAACTGGGAACAGAACAAACCAACATTTGCCAACGGTTCACTTGTGTGGTATACAGATGGATCCAAAACAGATGAAGGAGTTGGAGCTGGAGTATACGGTCCGTGCACTAAAACGTCCCTATTCGCTAGTATGGACATAAACAGTTCCGTATTTCAGGCCGAAATACATGCAATAGAACTCTGCATTAGAGAGAGTCTAGACAGGGCTATAACAAATAAGAACATTTATATTCTTTCTGATAGCAAGGCAGCTCTACTTGCAATTGACGCCTTTGAAATAACATCAAAACTGGTATGGGACTGCCTCCAAATCCTGCAAATACTGGCCACCACAAACAAAGTCCACCTGATCTGGGTGCCAGGGCACAATGGATATGAAGGCAATGAAAAAGCAGACGAATTATCCAGAAAATGATCCGCATCCCAATTCATGATGCCAAGACCATTCTGCGGGCTACCAATCAACACTATAAAAAGTAGTGTAAAAACTTGGTTGAACGAAAAAAAGCTTCACTTCTGGAGGAACACCGAAGGAAACAGACAAGCCAAAATCTTCATGCCAA
Source organism: Cheilosia soror (assembly GCA_949372485.1). NCBI lineage: Eukaryota > Metazoa > Arthropoda > Insecta > Diptera > Syrphidae > Cheilosia > Cheilosia soror. Next base: position 83,295,211 of record OX443561.1, read on the forward strand.
ACAGTTCCCACAAAAAAACGAAACAACTACTACAATTAAGTAGAAGTCAGATTCGATTGGTCACAGGCTTTCTCACAGGACACTGTAGAGTCAAAAAACACCTGATGACAATGGGCATAACACAAGACAACACTTGTAGACTATGCAACGAGGACGCAGAAACAGCGGAACACATATTATTGGACTGCAACTGTTTAACCAAAACACGTCAACGTTATCTAGGTAAATTCTACCTCGAAGCAGCGGACATAGCTGCCAGCACACCCAAAGAGCTAGCCGCCTTTATTACAAACTGCGGCATCATGGATGAGCTATAAATGGAGGACATCACAATAGGCCCACTTGTGGCCGCAGTGATCTGGGATTCACTATACCACCTCCCCTCTACAATCTAATCTAATCTAATCTAATCTAAGTCTGGGTTTTAGGAAAAATATATAAATATATAGATATGGAACTAATATAGGGATAGTTTTATTGTGTACTTAACTTTGCTATGCTAAGATAGATTTATTCATCATTCAGGACGCCTGCCTGATGGTACGGATTCCATAGCACGTCCTGGAATCCTGGTCGCGGATATGCGTTAAACATGACCAAACCACCGAAGCATGGACCGCCTCGTCCGGAGAAGTAGCTGCTCGATATTGAGTTCCTCACGTATTCTGGTATTTCTAATGCGATCTCCACGAGTCACACCAGCAATACAACGGAGAAATCTCATTCCGGCAGCTTGTATCCGCGATCTTATTCTTTCGGTCATTACCCAAACCTCAAGACCATATGTAAGAGCTGGAACAAATACCGAATTAAAGACTGACAACTTAGCTTTGACACCAAGTTCAGTCCTCCTGATAAAAGAATGGTCAAGCTGTCTCAAAATTGCCCCAGCCTGACCAATCCTACATGAAAACTCGGCATTGCTCCTGCCATCACTCGTGAATAAGTCCCCGAGATACTTAAACTTCTCCACCTGTTTCAATGGGACTCCACTAACATGCAGAGTGCATTGAACAGGCGTTCTGGAGGCGACCATCACTTCAGTTTTGTTCACGTTAACCTTCATCTCAGCTTCAACACAAACGGCTACAAACCGAACGAGTGCGCGTTAAAGGTCAGTCTGAGAGGAGCCAAAGATGACCAAGTCATCAGCGAAGAGCAAATGACTTATCCCCAGATCTCCCAATTCGAAACGTTCTTCGCCAAGACTGCGCTGTAACATCCAGTCCATATAGGTACTGAAAAAGAGAGGAGACACGACGCACCCCTGGCAAAGTCCAACGTCCACGGTGAAAGATATTGATTTATCGCCGCGCCGTTTACTTTTAGCCAGCCGATACTAGAAAAACGCTGAATTTAATTAGTGGGTTCAAAAAAATGTTGGGGGTACCTATATACCTATATTTTTGTTTTTGTATTTTATTTCTATTTCAGGGTTCTTCTATATGTAGCTTCTGGGTAGCACACGTTGCATATCAATGGCGCTGAATGCAGTTTTCCAATTCCATTTCCAATTCAGCAGTCTTGCAAAGCCATTCAGCATAAAATAGTTTTCTAATATTGTTTTCATTATTTCCAAATCATAAAGTGCATATTTTTAGTTCGAACTTTGCATAGCCAAGCCAGATAGGTTATTGCGTCATTTCCTTCCATCTCCCCAACGCAACTATTTCGGCCAACACATTTTCGAAGCTATTTACAAACAAATTTGTAAAACAATTGATTTGGCACTGCTCGCAAATAATTCACACAATGCATTATGGATGGATTCAATGCCTCATAATGCGACCGAAAACGAATAGCACTTTTCGCATTAATTGAAATGAATTCGTGTTTTAATTAAAATTGCAGGCTCATATAAAATGCCATCAGTGGTCGTATAAATAGTTTAATTGAACGATTCGGCGCCCCCTCTGGTCGATCGATACATATATACGGTTAAATTAAATTTATTGATGGCCATTAGACTCACGTAAAGCAACACAAACAAAGCCTAGTGATAGCTTCAAATTGAATATTGAGACGAGGATCTACAGACACACAGACCCAAACAGATATTCATTAACCTCAGTCTTCACTTTCGCACATTTCAATTAGAGCCTTGTGGGCTGACACGCTTTGCAAATGGCAGAAGGCAATAATGAATGATGGGGTACAATTTATGGCTTGTTAGTGGACACATTTTCCTTCCCTTTTAGGTACATTGTTTGAAAATTTATTAACCATCACAAGGAGGAACATCGACACAAAGACATACTTCGACTTACATCAATCTAATTTCCCCATTGTGTGTGTGTGGCAGGAGAGACTTCACCAGTCACCACCCGAAACAGAGTGTTGACGGTATTTTTCAGTGGGCTACGGTTAAACACCCCCGCGCTGGAATCTAATTGCGTTGATGGTGGCGACCAATTTTGGTAGAATTTCCGACACATGTGCGACTCGGTATACTCTCCAATGTTGACATTTCTCGGAAAAAGCATCTCAAAATTTACTTTTCATTAAGGCGGTGACCTTCCTCATTTCAAGTGCCAGCGTTTCTATCCCAATTTCTAGCGTAGGAATTTTCTTTTTATTTTTCAATGGTCAAGGACGAGATATGTTTCACTTGGCTGGATTGGGGACATATTAAAATGCTATTTGATGGTACGAATACCGGAGGCGGGTGTAAATGTTTAAAGAGATACTCTTAATTTGTTCGTTCGTGTTCAAAAAGAGTTTATAACTCGTTTCAAGGATGCCTTTGCTGTAAAGTACCTTGGAGTGTCATAAAACATTCAGGTAGACCAGCAGAACGTCAATTCCCCAGTTAAAAGGAATGGTGTAAAACTATGGATTGTGATGAGGATGGTGTATATTTGAGGCCTATAGGCCTCTCAAATCAATCATTCATTTGTCAATTTGAGTGAGTTTTGAGTTTCATCTCCAATTTTCCTGGAACTTGGATGCCTTGTCACTCGTTCGCAAGGGATGGTATAGAAATTTTTAGGTGTCCTCGCTCAGTATTTCAACACGTCAAACCACTGTGGCTACTGAAATCATATAATTACGCCTCCTCACGGAATGAAATGTCAATACAATCGCTCATTGGCTTTAGTTGGATTAATCCCCCACGCAATACTATTATGGTTTTTCCTTTTATTTTCTTGTGCGGATATTGTGCTGGAGTCATATTCGAAATCTGCGTTAAAAAGGCCTCAAGTGTAGTAGGATTATGTGAGCTTAAGCTAGTGTCAAATAAAAATGAAAATTCACTTCAATTCTGTTAATCACCTGAAATGTTTCCCAAATCATATTATCGTAAATCCTCTTAGAGTTCTCTTTTGCACTTTGGATGGCCAATTGCGGTCTAAAAATAGTACCAACAATAAAAGGCTTATCTAGGCTTAAGCTTGCGTGAAGTTAATCGCTTGAGTTTGGGCACGACACACAATTTTAATACAATCCCTCATTGACATAAGCGGGATTCTTTCTTATGTAATTATTTTAAGTTGTCTTCATGATGGGCAGTCCGAAAGCAATGTTCCTGTGAAACGTCATTCGTAGACCCAAATGACATTTAAATAGCAAAATAGTTTGAAACTAAAAATTCTATAAACTAGGCAGCGATTGCTTAAAACCGCGATAACGAATCATTCCTCGAGTCGAGGCGCGTGGTGGGAACAAATTTGTTACCGGGATTTTAAATTGAAAACGCCTCTCTCCCCCCTTAAATTTTAAAAACAATTATATCTACCAAAATATTTTATAAACTCGAATTTTATTGCAAAATATGTATACATACATTTTTTTCAAGGCGTTGTTTGGCAAACCTTTTTCGGCAATTTTTTGTGCGTGGGTCGAAACATTCAACGTTTCCATAAAAATTTTTATGTTGTTCAAAGCGATTTTCAATTGATATAATTATTTTGTCGAAAATAACATTAAAGTTGGTAATCTAAAATTTGTTTAGAACATCTTTGACTCGTCGACCTTCGTTGCTCAGGCAATGCTTCTTCTATGAGAACATCGTAGTCTACTAAATACTTATTCATGACCTTAACGAATTTTTGAGCAATACGCTTTCAAAACCACTGACACGTAATTTTTGTATTTGCTTAAGCATCACATTAACTTGAAACCAAGCTTGGACATAATCCAAATTAGTGGTTTGTAAATATTTTGTAACTGGAGTAGTTATATCAAAAATCATTGAAAAAATCGTAGTTGTCAAAACAGATTCGAACTTTAAGAGCCGATTGAGTAAACAAACCGCTTCATGTTATTTCTTATTTTACCATCAAAAGATTTTTCTTCCGGTATGAATTTCAAGCCAGCAACTACGTGTAGGAAAACCGCTTTGGAATGAAGATCATTTAATGTCAGTAGAGGGTCTACATTTTTCCATGTTTCAAAATGTCCAAAGATTTTTTTTAATGCGTTACTTTTGGAAGACCTGCGCGTATTGCCAATAAGGCTCAGCTTCAACTGTGGATTCGTTTTTGCATATTCCAGCAGTTTTTTATACTAAAAAACAACGGTTTGATTGCAGCAAACCGAATAAGGATACAGCAGGGACCGTGCAATCAGAAATAACTAACTTAAGTACATGAGCATGGCACCAGGTGCGAATATGATTCGGATTGTACTCTTTCAAATGTGCGGAAATATCTTTGTATTGGCCACTTATGTTTGTGGCCTCATCGAAGCAGTCTGCCAGACAATGTTTCAAGTCAAGGCCACATTGGTTTTAAGCCCCTTGCAATAAATCAAAAAGATGTTTACCTTGGCTTGAAATGACTCTCTTCATCGCAATCAAACGTTCAGCGACTGCGTTATTTGCATTTACACATAGAATGTTTTTATCAATGTACCACAGAAAAAATGGGAAAATCGCAGTTGGGATAAATCCACTGCGAATTTGTCGGTTATATTTGAATTTCAGTCAATTATTTTGAAAATCCCATGAACTTCAATGTGTAACATACCCAGTACAAAAATGAGAAGAACTAATTTTTAAATAAGGAAAAATGAATCAACATTAAAATTTGTGTCAATTATATTTTCAACTTTCCTAAAAAAAAAACGCCCATAAAACGAAACGCCCCGGGAAAATTCCCGGTTTCCCGTAGGGCCACCACGCGCCTGCTCGAGTCCATAAGTCAATAGTGGTCTTTCAATTTGTCACATTTTAGGATGCATTTAAAGAAGAATGAGGAAAGTTGTTAGGACTTTATTGAATTATTATTTACTTGAGATCAAAAGCCTTAAAATATTTTTCTTTGCTTAAACTTTTCTTCTCTCCGCTATGGGTCGATAGATTCGGGTATACTCTTTTGACACAAAACTCAATTAGAACTTCACTCAAGCTAAAAAGTGTCCCATAATTCACGAAAAATGTAATTTTGATAGAAAATACCGATTTTTAATTAGAAAGCTTAAATTTTTTATTGATTCGTAGAGTATACAGATTGGGGTTATGTGTAGAATGGCACATATCGGATAAATGGGCGCCACGGCTTTGCTGGCAACTAAGTACATAAAAAAAAATAAAAATAAATAGGTGGCGCAACAGGCGAGTGACACTCTGGGCCTAGCTTCTCGCAACCATTCGTTTTGTGTGAGTTTCTATTTTTGGGACGAATGGATGGGACCTACAATTTTATGCCGAGTCCGAACGGCTGAATTGAGAAGCTTTTTCATGACAGTCATACTCTCGGATGTTTGTCAGACGTTCGCGAGAGGTGGCGGAGTAGAAAAAACGTTTAAGATGTAATTTGTGTTTTTCCGGGGATCGAACCTGGGATCCCTCGCGCAGTAGTCCAGCACACTAACCACTGCGCTACTGCGCCAACTAAGTACATATTCAGTGAAATTTTTTATGACCGTTTCGCATAAATGTGGGTGAATTTTACCTCCCAATTTCCTCATTGAAGGCGTCGGTGGTCGTGGGCTTGTTTGCATAGACCTTTGACTACAAAAAAAACCCAAAGAAAAAAGTTCAATGGCGTTAAATCGCAAGATCTGGATGGTCAATTCTGATCGCAAAAACGGCCGATTACACGTTTAGGAAATGACTCATGCAGCAATTGAATTGTTTCTCTGTCTGGTATGGCATGTGGCACCGTCTTGTTGAAACTACGTGTTGGCCATATCTTGTAATTTGGGCACAAAAAACTCAGTTATCATGCCACGATAACGAATACCGTTAATGCTTACTGCCTGACTAACCGCATTTTTGAAGAAAAATGGCCCGATAATGCCTCCAGCCGAAATTCCGCACCAAATGGTCACGCGTTTTAGATGCATTTGTTTCTCGACAATTACTTGTGGGTTTTCTGAACCCCAAATGCTACAATTCTGACGATTAACAAAGCCATCCAGATAAAAATGAGCTTCTTAACTGAAGATGATTTTGTTCGAAAATTGCGGACTGTAGCTGACAAACTGTCATTATTTTTAAAATATTGCTCAACAATAAAAATGCGTGGTTCTTTCTTTTTCAGAAACCCCGAACTGTCAGCTGTCAAATTATTATCTTTTTTTTTCGTTGGCAATCACTGTAGGTACTATTAAATGGCGCAAAATTAAAATTTTGCGTGAATTATGGAACACCCTTTAGAACTACCTCAAGCATCCTTCAAATATGTTGTGCCTAATAGTCTGGAAATTTCTCTCAGATCCCTAAAGCTTAAATAAATTCTAACCTCAATCTCTCACGTCTTAGCGAATATCCTATATAAGCATAAGACAACGTAAAGTGTTTCCTTGAAATACATTATTTCAGGGCGAATTTTCATTTCAGTTACAGATAAATACAATTTAAATCCCACTGGGAGTACATCACTCGAATGCAATGAAAGATTCTCGATTTAGCCGAACATGGTTTTCACATTATCATCAGGAACTTGCACTTGAGCGAAACATCTCCACCGTGTAGGTGCGGCGGGTACACTGAGTACTCTGTATTAAGGCCACGAGGCAAATATCGGTATCGATTAATATTTTAATTATACCAACTTGTTGGCTGCATAATTTAATAAGCGAGTATAAGAGCTGCCCTTTGACACTTAATTACATTGCCCCGAAGAGAGTCCTTTTCATTATGTCCAAACAAGACTTTAATTGGATTTCAATTTTAAATATTTGCAAAGCAAATATTGGCATCCTCTGGGAGGACATCTGTTCCACACTGGCACAGAGCAAAAGTCATTTCCCACTCACAGAGTCACAGGTCATGGTCACATCCTTACCATTTTGTGTACTTACGGTGATCTTATAAAATATTTAGGCCTCTCTCTATGGAATTACATTTTCGTGTGAGTATGTGTTGTAGAGGTAACGCGCTTAAAATTTGAAATGAAACCACCTCTGCAGAACTGCACCTAACTGGGGAAATTAATCGGAGAGCGCATAGTTGTCGTGTATACCGGCATTCCTTTTGCCTATTATGATGTTTTTTGTCCTTAAAACAAGTACCTCTATACAACAGCTGAAATGCAATCAACAACTGACGCTTAGAATGCATACCGCCGATGTATGCGCTGTAAATTGCACACGTTATTTCTACCAACTCTGGGGGGATGATGGGCAAGCTCACCAAGCATCAGGAAAATCCATTCTCGCATTTATAATGATGAGAACTTCATAACGAGTGTGGGTAATTAAAAATTGCCTGCGAACTGTGGAGGTCACTGTTATAATGAGAATTGAGAGGAAGTGCTGAGATTTCGTATTCGAGGTTGTCACAATAGCACCTGATGGTATGTGAATTGTTTAAGTACGCATACGTGTGCACCACTTTCAGATTTGAGGCTTGTGGGTGAAATGAAGTCATAATGCACATAATGGACATTTGTGCCGTTTCATTTTCAGAAATTCCAACGTCATCTCTGTTATACTTGATAAATAATTTCAGAGGCCTCTGAAAAGCATCCACGGGACATATAGAACTGCTGATGCTGATCCAATTTTTGGCCAAAGTAAAGTTTATTAACTATTATCGGGGCTTAAAACGAAACAGAATTGGTTTGACTATTTTCTGACAAGTTTTTAACCGAGTAGATACTCAAAACTCAAGTAGCATTGAATCGTGTCAAATCGGGTTGTGACTAACCAACTGAGCCAGACAAACGTTTAGTTTAAAGAAATATAAGCGGTAAGTGCTCGAAATGATTTCGAATGACAGCAAATGACTGAATGAATGCAAATGATTGAAAATGACTGCGAATGACAGCAAATAACTGAATAAATGCAAGTGATCGGAGATGAATACAGATGCCAGCAATTGATTTCATTTGCATTTGATTGATGAAAAATGATTGCATTCTTTTTGAAATAAGAATATTTGGTCAATGAATAATTAAATCATTGTATGTATAACAAATCGACCCTGCAAATTACAAAAAAATGGCAAAGGCATTCGGTTGAACAAATTGCGTACAGCAGTACAATTAGCGAAGGCACTACAAATCAGACATAAAGGGTTTTCCAATGAGAGGTGTTATTGTGAATGGCCCGCTATTTCGGTAGCTGTCACTTTTAAAGCTTTTATTCTTTGATATTTGACAAGTAGAAACTACGCCATTATTAAAAATGGAACGATACACGTTTCAACGACGCATTGAAATTATTAAAATTCACTACAAAAATGGTGAAAATCTTGCAGTCACAGTTCGCAAAACTAAAGCATTTTTTGGTCGTCGTGACCAGAAATTATTGGAAAAATTCGAGCTGTTGGGACAAGTTAGTGATGTGAAGAATAAAACCCGTGCACGTCGCTCAAGAAAAACTGAGAATATTGCTGCTGTAGCCCAAAGTGTTAAAGAAAACCCAGGTTTGTCTATTCCTCGTCGTTCTTTGGAATTGGGCATTCCACAAACGTCATTACACCGTATTTTGCATAAAGACTTGGGTCTTACGGCTTATAAAGTTCAGTCAACACAAGAACTCAAGCCGGCCGATCATCAACAACGTCGCCAACAGCCCAGCGTCGATTCAAGACCTCGAAGATAAAATTCGTGAGGCCATCGAGGACATAGGGCAGCCACATTGCGATCATTTATCTCAAAAAATGACATTTTTCTTTGAATACAAAAATAACACCTCTTATTGGAAAACCCTTTACATATAACTGCCATACAGGAAGGAAGTAAGTAAGCCGGACAAAAGGTTCATGTTAAAGTGTTACATTTATTACGGTGACTGTTTTATAGACTTAGGCAAAAAGTTTTGAACTATCGACATGATAGTGAATGTCTTATGGCAATCCGCATCAGGGCTAAATTCGCCTGATATTCGCCACGCCCCCACAGAGGAAAAATATGATGGTAACAAAGTCTGTTTCTACGAGCTCTTCTACGACATCTAGACAAAAGGCAACCATCTTCATCGACGGTCATGATTGATGCTCTCGATTCGACCACGTCTATATCCATCAAGCTTGTTGCGGATTGCAGGGGAACAATGACCGGGCATACCATGGGTTTGAGATTGCTCTGGGTTCCTGGCCATAAACACATAGAGGCGATTGAGAGGGCCGATCGTTACTTATGGGGAAGAATTTTATACGCTAAGATACATAAATAGAGACATTTTCCTGCACTTTACTTCGAATTTGAAGGCAGTTCGCTAGGGTCTAGACTAACGGCAATAAATACGGGTCATTGGTCACTAGAAACTTACGCAGCGAAACTTAGCATCCCCATAACTCCCAATACCGTATAGCTGCGCTTGATGCAAATCGGAGTAAAATAGCGTTCCACTATCTTTGTGTGTCTCTGAGGAACTTAGTGCCCACCTTGTGGGAAATAAAACCACTGTTGTGAAGTGGACTTAGTTCCCATGTAAAGTGGGAGATTAATTTCCTAAAACTCTGAGTGGTTTTATTTCCCTTTCAATACACCCAATTTCGCACATACCGCAAATCAAGCAGGGGGGTTGCAGGGGGCAGCATGCGTATTAAACTGTTAAATGTGTACTAAGTTCCCATAAGAAAGCGGACTTAGTTCCCACCTTACATGGGAACTAAGTCCATTTCACGAAAGTGGTTTTATTTCAAAACATTAAAATGATTTCGCATCTCACTCTGAATGCATCCATTGCAAAGAAAGCGATCGAAATGCGATCGAAATGCGATTGACGGCTGTCTAATGGAGCCAGTCCGTTCAGGGATGTTTTGAGTAAAAAAAAAACCCTAAACAAACGGCTTTGCCTCTCTATAAAAGGGCTTGTTCTGAAATTTTGGAGGCAGTCGATTGTGAGATGTGAAGCTGATCACATCTATTTGGTGCGCTTTTTCGCTCGTTTTTTGACACATACTTTGGCGCAATTTTTTGACGCGCAGTATGGTGGATTTTTTGGCGCGTATTTTGGCATTTATTTTGGCGCGTTTTTTCTGAATTTTTGGCGCATATTTTGTTATTTTTTCATCGCGTACTTTGGCGCGATTTGATGGGCGTTTTTTGCGCATTTTTTTTGCATAGTTTTGGCGCGTATTTTGAAATGTTTTTTTGACGTTTTTTTCTCGCGAAATTTTTCCACATTTTTGGCGGGATTTTTTGTCACTTTTTTGGCGCATATTTTGTTATTTTTTCAGCGCGATTTTTGGCGCATATTTTGTTATTTTTTCTCCGCGATTTTTGGCGCGTATTTTGCGGAGATATGTCGGGCGTTTTTGGCGCATTTTTTTTGCATAGTTTTGGCGCGTACTTTGGAGATGCATTTTGACGCGTTTTTTTGCGAAATTTTTCCACATTTTTGGCGGGATTTTTTGTCACTTTTTTGGCACATATTTTGTTATTTTTTCACCGCGATTTTTGGCGGGATTTTTCAGGCATTTGTGGCTCTATTTTGGCGCGCATTTTGGAGTGTTTTTGACGCGGATTTTGGAGCATTTTTTCGCGAAATTTTTCTACATTCATTTTTTTTTGGCGCATATTTCGTTATTTTTTCATCTCGCTTTTTTGGCGCGTATTTTGGCGGTAATTGTTGGGCGTTTTTGGCGAAATTTTTCCACAGTTTTTGGCGCGTTTTTTCGGTAAAATTTTCATTTTCTTTTGGCGCATATTTTGTTATTTTTTCATCGCGATTTTTGATGGGTATTTGGCGGGATTTGTTGCGCGTTTTTGCACAGTTTTTTTCGCTAATTTTTTTGCGATTTTTTTTTGTTGATTTTTCATTACGATTTTTCACGCGTATTTTGGCCGTATTTGTTGTGCATTTTTGGTGCATTTTTTGCACAGTTTTTGGCACGTATTTTGAGGTGTATTATGGTGCGTTTTTTCGCATCCACCTTTTTGCCTGGATTTTTCGTTTTGAAATGACGGGAAATAAACAAGTTGAAGTCAATCTACCAGTACCTCCAAGGAAATTATCAAAAGTAGTATAATAAAAGAAGCGATGGGCCCACCAAGGTGCCTTGTGATCGTTCTCCTCACAACCTAACCTAACCTAACTTTGTGCTGATAGGCTTTAGTGAAATGTAAGTTGAAATAAAGGCACTGTCCGTCCTCGGTAGTTTTGAAGAAGCGCATGCTATGGGGCCCAATTTTGGGCTACTGTATCGAGCATTTTATGCTTCATCTTGCTTACACCCAATTTGGCGATACTAAAAACAGCCCCAAACGTAAGTCACTCTCATTCACTACGAAATTCTGACTTGCTAAAAACTATTAAAAAGTAATCTACGTAGAAAGTGGAACACGCACAGATTTTGCCTAGTTACTATGGATAGTATGTAAAGAAATAGCTTATTTGAAATACTATATTATAAAAATATTATGTACCTACATTAAGCCGATAAGAATAAGAAAATGTTTTAAGGTTCTTGAATCGTAACGAGGCGTGTTGTTATAACTGAGACAGTGGTATTTGAGTGCAAAAAAATCGGGATAAAAACATCGATGCATCGATAATATCGAAAATAAATTATCGAGTGAAATAATCGATATTTTTTTACGACATTATCGATGAATCGAGTGATCCGATATATATAGCGCATCACTATTCCCAACAGGTATGCAAATGCAATGGATGGTTTCCGTTACTTGACACAATGGATACAACAGATGGTCTATGTAAAGCTATGGCAACCGCCACAAAATCACCCCTTTTAACTACTTACTTATCTATCTTTGTGTGTATCCGGCCCTTAGTCACAGGTCTAGGGAGTTGTGGCCTCAAAGCGAATCTCAAGCGCTAATTGCGATTTTCCTGGCTGTATGCCGGAAGACAGCCAATTAAACCAACCGCATAAGAGAATGATGAAAGTTCGTCGCCGACTCGCACATCAGTCAAAGGATAGAAATGGTCGCAATTAGAAATTGAAATTTTAGCATCGCTATTTGGTTTATATCTATATTGATGAAGTCTAAAAAGACGAACAAATAAAGGACTGCTAAGAAAGAAAGCTAATGGATCACACGATCACAAACCAGAGAGAATAGACCACCAGCTTCGGCCAAAAATGAGAGTTTCATAGAGCCAGTTTTGAAATAAGTAGCTCCGCCTCCTTTTCTATCTGTGAAGTGTGAATACGTGTGAAGAAGCAAAAAAAGATGAAATAAGAAAATTGAATCTGAGATGGCTTTGAAATAATTCAAATAATTCAAATAATTGACCACTATTGGGACGTGTTAAGCAAATGGTGTGGTGAATTAATTGCCAACTTATGTTTTATTAAAAAGCATAATAATATATTTGCGTAATAACTGTATTTAATGATATGATTTGTATTTTATGACTTTATTACAAAAAAAAAATATTATTTTAAGCTGTAAAACTAAATTGCAAGCATGATGAAATCAACTAAACGGGATTCTTTGCAATTTTGTTGATAAACATTTTGAGCTTTTTTTCTTCTTATATTTTCAAGAAAATAAATTTATTTTTGATGATTGCGTCTGTTATTAGATAAATTGTAATTAATATTTTCGAATAACTAATTATAAAAGTTAACGAAAACTATTTTGGTTAGGTTATAAATATGCATGTTTATTGTTTTATTTTATCTATAAGGAGAATATGATGAATAGATTTTGAATTATGTTTTACAATGAATAATTGGTTGTTCAAAAATTAAAAATCAACATTTGTCACTTAAAACATGGATTGCTTGTCATTTTTATACAAAACCTGCTAAAAAAACGTGTTTTAAAACAACATAGGCGCTAAGGAATGCATAGCGTAGCTTATAAACGCCGCGGTTTTTCCAAGAAAAAAAGTTCGTTTCCATAGTAAGGCGTAAACTAAAGCGAAAAGTAAACTGTACTGAAAAGTGTAGGTAGGTACGTAATATTTTAATTTAAAACACGTAATTATCTTATTTGTTTTGTTATGTTATCATAGTTTTGCTTTTTGTGTAGGTATTCTTTTGTTTTTCACAATGAAATTATGTATAACATAATTTGATAATCCATAAATTTTTAATTACATTCGCGTTTTTTACTATTTGGATTCTATGTAGTTTTGACATTCAAATATAATAGTGGAAAATTAGCGAATTAACTAATACGAAAACATACAGGCAGTTTTAAAAATTTGAACTGTATTAAAAAATATTTCCTGAAATTCGCAAAACGTATTTTTTCTTAAATTCTGATGACCAATTTATTTGTTGGTTAAAATAAATTCATCACATTTTTCTTGCAGATGTAAATAAAACAATAAACATATTAAGCCTGACAAAACAAATGTCCTCTCTCCTTTTTTTAATTATTTATTCCAAAACTCAGTAGACTATAGAAAATATAGAAAAAGGTCTAAATTTATATCAGCAAAACTAAAAAATCATTTTTGATGATCATCATCCATTTTAGCTTTGCAGCTTAAACTAATTTTTTTTTTTTCGTAATAATGTCAAAGGAATTCCATTATTACAGTAACTACCCATTTATATTTGTATGCTTTTTAATGAAATATAAGTTGGTAATAATTTCACCACACCGAACACACAATTTGCTTAAGGCTGAAAACACACCGGATAAAGCAAAACGTTTTTGATTCTTAAATCAAGAAAACGTTTTTTATTTGAACACACACCGAGCGAAACAGAATGTAACAAAACAAAACGTTTTGTTTTCTTGTTTCGTTTGGTGTGCGTTGAAATAAAACAAAACGGAATTTCCGATGCTTTTAGTGCTTTTTCAGTTGCTATTTCTTTCCACAGCTTATCAATAGTAAGTTTATTGGCATGTTCCTTATCCTTATAATTATAGATAGGGCCTCTTGCCTCAATTAAAAAAATCAATTTTTCTCCATCTACGTCCATATTTGTTAAAATTTGCGCACGGAGTAAACATAGAAGCAAATAAAGGTGAAAAGTGCAACGAAACAAGAAAATAAAAACAGCGGATTTTAAATTTTGTTTCGCAAAAACAACAGGTCAGCTATCGGCAACGAAACATGTTTTTCTGATTTGCTTTGGTTTTTATGTTTCGTTTCATTTGGTGTGTGTTGCGCCATAAGAAAGTATGCAATTATCAACAACGACGCTGATTCGAAACAGTTTTGTTGTATTCGGTGTGTGTTGCTCGTATGCAATGGCATGTATTTTCGACAACCACAACCGAAACGCTTCAAAACAAAAACGTGTGTTTTGTTTCGTTTGATTTGGTGTGTTTTGTCTCATAAGAAACCATGTTCTCTTGTTTCACGAAACAAAAAAACACGTTTTGCTTTATCCGGTGTGTTTTCAGCCTAACGCGTCCCAACAACGGCCAATTTATTTGAATTATTGGAATTTTGTCAAAGTTACCACCGAATAACTGTAAATGTTACTATGCGCCAGTGTATGCGTGACCAAATTCACCCTCCGTTTACTTTAACATTGCACGCATACTTAACCACGCAGTAACTTTTTGAAACTGGCTCTATGAAACTCTCATTTTTGGCCGAAGCTGGTGGTCTATTCTCTCTGGTTTGTGCACACGATATACTAGCCAAAATGGTCAGTATCGGCTATAACTTCTGAACTATTATAACTACGAACATAGTTTTGTAGCAGTCCTAAACACTTCGTGTACAAAAAAGTTCTGGCTCCTTAAACTCAAGATTTTGAAAATGTTTTTGTTACATTTTTTTACTTACGATGGTTTTTTCTCAACATTTTTACTTAATAAATTTTTATTTTTTTTTATGAAATTTTTATCCTTGATAAATTTTTTAAAAATTATGTTAAGCAACTTTTTAACGCATCTACGATCAACAGAAGTTGTAGCAAAAGCCGTTTTTTGTCAGACAAAAAATGGTCCCCCTCCCCCCCCTGTCATAAAATGTTTTGTTCGGCGGAACTTCAGGAATCTTCCCTTAAAGGATTATACCGCTTAATTGGGACACCCTATTGGTTTTTACAATTGAAAAAAAAAACAACAAAAATTTGCAAAATTGAGTGACATTTTTTTTAGGGTCTATAAATAAATTCTTGCCATTTACTTTTTGAATATACGTAGTTTCAGTTTGGTGTAAAGGTTGGCCGCGACTACGCCTCAAGTGGTTCATCCGGAATGTGCAATTTTGGCATACTTTTTCCAACATATCGACTGGGTATCTCACCAATAACACGAGTTATGTTGTCTTCCGTATAGACGAGAGGCTTCACATGTCCCCACAAAAAATAGTCCAGCGGAGTCAAAAGCCGCACGATCTAGGCGGCCTTCAATTTTGGAAGAAATCATCGAACGATAGCGAGCACCATTGACCGTAACGTTGTTGCAATATTAATCTTTGAAGAAATACGGCCTAATGATGCAACCGGCCCCTTAAACCACACGAAACGGTAAATTTTTGTGGATACATTGGCAGCTCTTGCAATACTTCTCGTTGCTCAGCAGACCATATACGGCGTTTTTGATTATTAACGTAGCTCAGTAGGATGATTACGACGACCATAAAATGGACGAAGTGCTCTAAACATATTTTTTCCTGAGCACGATTTCTGGTAATAAAATTCAATAATTTGGAAACGTTGTTCGGCCATAAGTCTATCTATGGTAAAATGGCAATGCTAAGTTGCTAACTGAGTATTTTTTAATTTGACACGTGTCACGAATCACGCGTGAACTGTCAAAAAAGTCAGGCTAAAAAACCAAACAGCAACAAAAAAAATCACCCTTTATTTAAACCTGTCAGAACGCACGCGAGTAATAACGATTTGGATAGAACTTTAAACTCGACAACGTATACATACATAATGCAACAACCTTAATCTGACCTCTCTTTCTTTCCTTAGCTAGATGCAAGTTAAGGCCATAGAATCACACAAACAAGAAAGTCGAACAATTAATTTAAAACTTAAAAGTGCTCGAAGAGCAATGATTGCTATAAAAGCCTACTTCCCCTCAACGTGATAGGACCTCAATTATTTATCCACAAGATTCGTAAAGATCCTTATAAGTGAATTTGTATCCCCATAGCAATCCATATCCATTCATTTAAAACCAAAAATCATTTAAATTATCACACAATTTCTATACTATATAGATACACATTGAATATATAATTCGAAACACGAGGAAGTTCTGACGACGGCATATCTCAAGCAAATGCTTTTAAGCTGATTAAAACTATCTGCAAGCAGACTCCCTAATCCCAAAACGTACGTCTTACTGCCACTTTATAGTCAAATTCACATATCACAATCCCAAGAGCTATAAAAGTTTGAAACGATTTTTTTTATTCCCAAACTATCAAAAAAGTTTCGGAAACTTTAAACAACAATTGACACTACATAGAAAGGGCCTGTCATACAAAAAGCAAACCCAAGACTCATTCGAAATAAATAAATCACTTTATTTCCGATAGTTTTTGACTAACTTTCTATAGTTAAAGGATATAGGAAGCGAATGTTCGTATCGGTTTATTGAATCAATAATACCAGGCGGAAGAGATATATCTGATACTATAACTAAGTTAAAATTTGCTATACCTTTTCTACGTATACGTGTCAGAGAGGAAGTTTGAATCGATTTTTAGTACGTATTTTTAACGCACCCAAATTGGATAGAGACAAGACAAGTGCTTGTTGCTGGATTTAAGATTTATCCAACATGTTCTCTAGACGTCGAAAAATTGCCCAATTTTCTTCATCGATCTATATGTATACATGAAAACTTCCCTGAAAGAAAAAAAGATGTACCACCAGCACAGCAGAATCCAATAACGCAGCAAATGCACAAAAATCAGAATGAATATGCCCAGTACCATCTCCATTATTATCATCGTCATCATCATACGGCAAAAAAGGACTCCGACCCAAGTGTCGGCGGGGGTAAGTAGCTGCACAACTAACTCCCTCCATCACTAGGATAATATAAAAATATTGCCGCTTCTTCACCACGTTTTCGCCATAGTCGTCCGGCGGCAGTTGCAATGCAATCTGTGGGGGATCATCGTTCTACACATAATACCTATGGTAGTGTATAGCATACGAGTACTCCTGAAGAATATATCTACTCCTTTCTAAGTCGCTTGGATTTATTTTTTCTTGTTGCATTGTTATTGGACAGATTTGTAGATACACCACATTTTTATTCTTATAATGGAATATGACGACAAAAACCAAACACACAGCTATATACCTATACATATATTGTTCATCTGCAAAGTTGTAGCTATACATAAATGTCCTTGAGGAGGATATGCAAAATGGAGAAATTCCATTAAAATGGTGTGTACTCTTTTTATTGAAAGCTTCCTCACTATATTAATCCAATTGCAATAGAAGCGCGCACGACGGCATAGCGATTACGCTGACGCATTTATAAACCTTAATGCCATTTGGAATCAGTCCAATAGAAGATTCAGATACTGAGATAGTCATGTGTTGGTGGCTTAATTAGTGCACGCTCTCCTCGATGTTTGCATTGAAGCAAAATTTGTGTGCTCTGTCTACTCTTCACTCGGTTCAAATGGGACCTAGTCCTAAATGCTGAATGCAGTTAATGGAAAATTATATGAGCCAAGACTAACAACAACCACTGACTTATGGCAAAGCATATGTGGTTAATGAACACAAAGAGTGGATTTAAAATTTCATGGAGCTTAGTGTGTGGTCGGGAAATTACTTGGAAATTGCTTTTACAAATTTATACCCAAGTCTAGGAGGTGGGGAACACGAACATTGTTTCAGCTATGGAAGGATTTTCCACCATGAAAAATAATAATTTTTTTTTGCAACCAAGGGAGGTTTATACATTTTGACTGATTTTGTGCGGGTAATAACATAAAGGGGGTGGTTGGGTGTGTATGAATCGGGCAGGCGCTGATCGGCATCAACCTGGCGGTGCCCAGCTGTTGTAACTTTTCGTACACATCAATTGTGCTTATTTTACCTCCTAGTGGTAACCACCGGGTACTGGTCTGCCCATCCGGGTGTGACTTGCTGAACTTATAAGTGCGAGTGTTGAACACGAAGAAAATAGCAACACTATAATGCTCTGTCGGAAAGACTGACTGAACGAGCCTCAGAAGTCTTACATGAGCTCCTCAGAAAGAGGACGTACGGCGGATGAATTCATTAGACTGAATCAACGGTGTCGTCAACAGTCAATACGACAGTTACCTTACTTGAGCTACTTCGACATATTTGGAGCTGAGGTCAGTGAGGATTTTTCAGGACTAGTCAGGGTGCTGAAACAGAGATGGTGGCGGATGAACCCTTAATGGGCCAACGGCAGCTCTCACATCCCCGAAGTGGGTTACTGGCACCGGAGGAATCCGGCCCCTTTTGTCCAAGGGGTCCAACAAAGGGCCTGGCCCTCCAGGTTGGGGGTTGTACGCCGGGGTAACTGCCCGACTGCGGAAAACAAACCCAGTTC
The DNA here is from genome assembly GCA_949372485.1 of Cheilosia soror. Taxonomy (NCBI): domain Eukaryota; kingdom Metazoa; phylum Arthropoda; class Insecta; order Diptera; family Syrphidae; genus Cheilosia; species Cheilosia soror. The sequence goes on from OX443561.1 coordinate 83,314,005, forward strand.
CGAAACAACAACAAGCCTCGGATACGGATGATTTTACTGTTGACGAACCTGGCAAACGAATAAAGGACAACGAATTTCGGATCTGCACGTGGAATGTTAGGTCCCTTAACCGACCACGTGCAGCCGAACAACTAGCGGAGGCCCTGAACTGCTATAAAGCAGACCTAACCGCCATCCAAGAAGTGCGATGGGATGGACCGGGCAAGAAGAGGATGAAAGACTGCGATATTTACTATGGCGACTGCTATCGGCAACAAAAACAGCGCTTATTTGGATGTGGATTCGTCGTTGGAGGCAGACTTAGGCAAGAAGTCTTAAGCTTCAACTGTGTGAACGAGCGCCTCACGACAATCCGCGTCAAGGCTAAATTCGCCAACATTAGCCTAATATGCGCCCATGCCCCCACGGAGGAGAAAGACGACGACACCAAAGAGAGGTTCTACGAGCTCTTGGACAAGACATACGAGCAGTGCCCTAACTATGACATTAAAATTGTCCTAGGTGATTTTAATGCAAAGATAGGAAGAGAAGGCATCTTTGGTAGTACTGTTGGGAGGTACAGCCTACACGACACCACCTCCGATAACGGATTCAGGCTGATCGACTTCGCGGCGGGGCGAAATGTTGTCATATCAAGTACGCGGTTCCCGCATCTCGATATTCATAAAGGCACTTGGAGATCTCCCGATCAATCAACCGTCAACCAGATTGACCACATTGCGATCGACGCAAGGCACTCCTCCAGTATTATGGATATCCGAACGTTCCGAGGGGCCAACATTGACTCGGACCACTACCTTGTTGTAGCCAAGGTACGCCTTCGGATATCCCGAACACCGCCAAGACAAGTAAATACTGTGAGGAAGTTTGACGTCGGACGGCTAAAATCGCAAGAGATCACCAGATCCTTCTCCGATCAAGTCTCTCTCAATCTCTCAAGAGGTTCTATGCAGCCAGCATCAAGTATTGAAGACCAGTGGCAACATTGCCAAAAAGCCATCAGAGACGCCGCCTCTGATGTGCTTGGTTTCACTCGACCACCACCACGAAACCCCTGGTTCGACGACGAGTGCCGGCAAGCACATGCAGCAAAACAAGAGGCATACAAAGCGGCGCTGCAAAAAAGGACTAGAGCTGCTCGTGAGCTCTACGCGCAGAAAAGAAGAGACGAACACCGGCTTCTCAGGAGGAAAAAGAAAGAGCACGAGAAGCGCGCGATCGAGGAAATAGAGAGATGCTACAGCAGGAATGAGGTTCGGAAGTTTTACCAAAGGGTAAAAAGAACCTGCCAAGGCTACAGAGCCCGAACCGAAGCCTGCAAGGACGAACAAGGGAACATCGTAGTAGAATCGCAGTCGATGCTAAGGATATGGAAGAACTACTTCTGCAGACTGTTTAACGGCGATGACGAACTAAATCCCGCTGTCAGGCAGAATGAACCATTCAACCTGGACGATGAAGACCAATTCCGTCCACCCGACCTGGACGAAGTGAAGATAGCGATATCTAAGCTTAAGTCCAACAAAGCCGCTGGGGCAGATGGCCTAACCGCCGAGCTATTCAAAGCGGCAGGCGATGACTTGGTTAGGAGCATGCACCAACTCATCTGTAAAATATGGTCGGAGGAAAGTATGCCCGATGAATGGAACCTTAGCATTGTTTGCCCGATCCTCAAGAAAGGAGACCCTCTTAACTGCGCCAACTACAGAGGTATTAGTCTTCTTAACATCGCCTACAAGATCTTATCTGCTGTGCTGTGTGAACGCCTGAAGCCTTTCGTCAACAACCTGATTGGTCCCTATCAGTGTGGCTTCAGGCCAGGAAAGTCTACCATCGACCAAATATTCACACTGCGGCAGATCTTGGAGAAAACCCAGGAAGTTCAAATCGATACCCACCACCTTTTCATCGATTTTAAGGCCGCCTATGACAGCATTTATAGAGACGAGCTATACAGAGCAATGTCTAGTTTTGGCATCCCTGCCAAACTCGTCCGTTTGTGTAGGATGACAATGGAGAATGCACGCTGCTCCATCAAGGTCGGTAAAGAACTCACCGAGACCTTCGATGTCAAAAAAGGATTTAGACAAGGCGATGCGCTGTCATGTGACTTCTTCAACATCGTTCTTGAAAGAATAGTGCAAAACTCAAACGCTAACACCAGAGGCACTATCTTTCAAAAGTCCGTCCATCTACTCGCCTACGCCGACGATATCGACATAATCGGGAGAACGCAGCGAGATGTCACTGGCGCGTTCGTGAGCATTGAGACGGAGGCGGCAAAGATGGGTTTGGCGGTCAATGAGGGCAAGACAAAGTATATGCTGTCATCGAGAAAGGACACCCAACACCGACGTCTTGGACAGAATGTCACTATAGACAGATATAACTTTGAGGTGGTAAAGGACTTTGTCTACCTAGGCTCCGCTATTAACTCAGACAATGACACCAGCGCTGAGATTAAGCGAAGAATAACTCTTGCCAATCGCTGTTTCTTTGGGCTAAGAAAGCAATTGAGTAGCAAAGCCCTCTCTCGAACAACTAAAGTGAACCTTTATAAGACCTTAATCATCCCAGTCCTAGTTTATGGTGCAGAGGCATGGACTCTATCAAAAGCGGATGAGCTTACTCTTGGTTGCTTCGAGAGGAAAATTCTTCGAGTAATTTTCGGTCCCGTCTGCATAGACGGTGAATGGAGGAGGAGATACAACGACGAACTGTACGGGCTGTACAGCGACATTGACCTAGCCAGAAGAGTGAAGGTCCAACGACTGCGGTGGCTGGGTCATGTAGAGCGAATGGACGTGAATGCTCCGGCCCGGAAGATCTTCGAATCCACACCCGAGGGACGGCGCAGTAGAGGAAGACCGCGACTCAGGTGGCGCACGCAAGTGGAAGGGGACCTTAACCAACTTAGCGTGCGAAACTGGAGGCAGCTGGCCAAAGATCGTGCTGGCTGGAGACGCTTGTTGGTTGAGGCCCAGGTCCACCCCGGACTGTAGCGCCACCTTAAGTAAGTAAGTAAGTAAGTAATAACATAAAGGGATAACGCACGAGTCTGATTTCTTAACCTCTGTCTGACTGAACCTTCGTCATCCGTTCTGACCTTGATTTTACTTTTTATTGGTTTATGGGTGCGTCATGTCTTTTTTTTGAATTAAATAACTTTATTCAAATCATGACATTTGCGGTCAGGACTCAGGGGGATATCTGAGGTTTATAAAATCGCGACGAGTTTAATGCATATTTGTAACACGGACCTACAAGTCCAATACTTATCTTACCACAACTTGTACACAAACTTCAAAAAGCTCTTGTAAAACTGGTTGACTTGTTGTTTTGGGCTATTTCGTCCTTGCAGATTTGACGGTGGGCGCAGTAGTGCAGTGGTTAGTGTGCTGAACTACTGTGCGAGAGATCCCAGGATTCGATCCCCGGAAAAACACAAATTACGTCTTAAGGTTTTTTCTACTGCGCCACCTCTCGCGAACGTCTGACAAACATCCGAGAGTATGACTGTCATGAAAAAGCTTCTCAATTCAGCCGTTCGGACTCGGCATAAAATTGTAGGTCCCTTCCATTTCGTCCCAAAACTAGAAACTCACACAAACGAATGGTTGCGAGAAGCTAGGCCTAGGGTGTCTTCCGCCTGTTGCGCCATCTATTTATTTATTTAGATTTGACGATCGATTTTGAAAGCTTATGCTCATGCAAATAATATCTAATATTAAAGCAATAAATGCCAAAAGTGCACTCTTAATGATACTAAAGGAATTTTCATCGTATTTCACTATACTGAATATATTTTAAATTTAGCCCAAATATTTGCATTTGATTTGCTTCGAGTTCCCGGCGAATTCAGATGAGAATCCCAGGCTGCAGCTCGCGAAAACCCATGCGGATGAATCAAATGCGAATATATAGAAGAAGCTTAAGCGAATTTATACAGGGTGTCCCAGCTAATTAGTATAATCTTTTAAGGGAAGATTTCTGAAGTTCTGCCAAATAAAATATTGTATGGCAGGGGGGTCTATTTTCATCGTATTTCCCGTTATAGCCCATCAAAGTAGGTGACCTATATTTAGAGGTGTTACTAAAAACGCTATAACTTCCGAAATATTAAAGGCACAAAAATAGTTTTGTACATTTTGAAAAGACAATTTAGTAGCGCATACAAGTCCTAAGCCCTTCGGGTACACCTGTGTAGCTACAAAAAAGTAATGGCTCCTTAAACTCAAGATTTTGAAAATTTGTTGTTACAATTTTTTACTTACAATACATTTTTCTCAAAATGATGACTATAAATTTTTATTTTTTTTTATGAAATTTCTATCCTTGAGAAATTTGCTAAAAATTATGTTAAGCAACTTTTTTACGTACTATTAATAAATGTTGTAATAAAAGCCATTTTTTGTCACACAATTTTTTGTTCGGCAGAACTTTAGGAATCTTCCTTCACAGGATTATACTACTTAACTGGGACACCCTGTATAATGGTCAAATCAGGTTATCTGTGGATATGAAAATTTGTGACCGATTTTTTTTTGGTTTAGTATGTATCATGCAATCGTCCACAGGAAGACTATAACTTTATAGGGAACTATTATGCAAATCTACGAAAAAGAATATGTCAAATATGGTTAACAACTTTATGTCCGAGTTTTTAATGAATCTGCGCACTGAATAGAAAAGTTAAACAAAAAAAACTGCCTTTACTACATTGATAACCTCCACTGCATACAAGCCATGAAAAATGTTTGGCATGTGACTTAGTACGTAAGTTCGTACTGATTTTGTATGGGAGGTACCAGAAAGACTTAACCAACTTTCAATACCAACCTGACAACGCGACACGGTAGAAAGAAGTCCTCTCACAAAATTTCATTCGCCTAGGTCGATGCATTTGGACGCTATCGTAGTTTCAACTTGCAGACAGAGAGACGGACATGGCTAAATCGATTCAGAATTTGATCCTGATTCAAAACACTTGTAAAGGGTGAGCCAAATACAAATTTCTTTTTAAAAATGCAATAAAATGAACAAAATTTAATTTTTTCCATGTATTATGGTTTTATTAGTAAAAGCAAACATTCCCATTAATTTATGGAACACAACGTCGTTCAAGTTGCTGCCTCGAATGGCTTCTGTCACTCCAATTTTCCAAGAACTTGTTGATCGTTTCAAGCTATAGCTCACGGATTACTTGAATGATATTGGCCTTAAGTGCTTGAATTGTTTCCGGATTGTTGGCATAACATCGGTACTTCACAGTTAATCACAAAAAAAAAGTCCAAAGGGCTCAAATTGTCATATGAGCAGCTTCTGGAAATGATTTACAGAAATGAAAAAAACGCCAGAATTTTTTTTGGAAAAAATACCAGAAAATTTTTCATACAAAAGTCTGGCTTTCTTTCCTAGGAAAAAAGCCTTAATTTTTTGGCAATCTTTTCACAATTTCAGGCAATTTTTCCAAAAACTTTTTAGAAGCAATCTGTTTGGAAAAAATGCCAGAAAAAAATTTCGAGCGTTTTTGCACTTCGCAGCACGCAGCCCCCCCAAATTTTTTTTCAATATTTCCCGACGTTGTCCAAGCGTAAAGCGACACATTTCGTTCCGCGGAGTTATCATACTGACTTTCTGTCACGATTTCGAGCGGGAAACAACTGTCAGTGTCAAAATAACCTATATTTTAAATTAATACCACTAGATGGCCCAACCTTCGGCTGTGTTTTGTACTTTATGGGGTCTCCGGTAACTCCTTCTTGGCGTTACAAAAGTAATGTCAAAGTGAATACCTATGGTTGGTATAGAAAGCAAGGCGACAAGTTTAAACAAAATAGTACTAAAATCACATTCCGTCTCTTTCTATTTTCAAAAAATATGGAACTGTTCCAAAATTAAATGGAAAAAATTCACGATATTCAGTAAACTAGAAACAGAACGAGATCTTCGAAATGGATTTCACAAATCTAAAAGGTTTCAGCTGTAGACGGGTAAGAAAGAAATGTTCCGACACAATAACGCTATAGATGTCATGAGAATATATTATCTAATAGTTACCTATACTAGAGACTGCCAAAATTACCATTGCCTAGTTCCAGGGCTTCGTTCTTGCACTCAGCATTTTTTGTGGGTACATTGGTTTGACCCCATCCGAAAAATTCTGCCACAAGGCACAACTTTCCAAATTTATGGCCTAAATAAAGATTTATTTTATGTACACTTAAATGTATAACCCCCCTTCGCACAATTTATTTAAAGGTCAAATAATATGTACTAACTGGTGCCACAATAGACATTTTTTTGACTGGACTGATCTGATGAGTAACTAATACCATTGACGTTCCATAGGGCTCCATTGTTGGACCTGCCATTTTTGCTTATCTTTTTTTTAAACCTTTTGTGGTCCGAAGCGACATTCACTAGTAGTGCAGTATTTTTTGTTACTTAAGGCGGCTCTCACATTGAGGCATCAAGCAATAAGCAACAAAGCAACTTTATTTTAACCTATTCTCAAATTAAAGCAACAGTGATGCCAAAAATACTGCTACTACGAAGCAAAATGCGGTGTGTATGGCCAGCGATAAATATTTTCGCAATCAGCAACATTTTTCGTTTGACCAATATTGAGTTTGAGTTGCTTTGATGTGAGACCTCAGACCTCTAATTTAATTCAAAGTAAAATAATTGTGGGCGATAATATTACGTGTTTCCTATTGCCAGTTGCTTATTGAAAGTTGCCTCAATGTGAGAACCGACTAAAGGTGCTAGTACACGATATGTAGCACGCCACATATATAGCTGGACCCGAGCTCGCCTTGCCCGCTCGTACAAAATTATATTTGGTTCATTTAAAATTACACTTTGAGTGTTTAATTGATATCTGTCCAGTAGTTTTCGCGCTTTTAGGAGAAAAAGAAAATCCTCCCTCTCCTAGATCTTGCTACTTATTTGTTATACTGCTTCCTTTCCTTTGTTTCCCTCTTCCTATGGAATCCAAGCAACTACCTACCCCCCAAACCTACACTGTTACCATACCACATATCAGAATGAAATTCTGAAATGAAACCTGTTTTGTATTATACGTCTCTTCTCTTATGAAAATGAAGATTATTAATATACCCCATGCCTTACTGCAGCACCCATCTCCATCCTGCATCGGACATACATACCCTTTTCGAATGTGTAGTATACGTATGCTAGTCTTGTTTTGTTTTTGTTTGTCCTGTCGCACGATCGCAAAAGTATAAACATGGATTTGTAGCAAGGTATATGTGTATGTATATATTTTCACTTACATTTTGGTTGAAAACTTTTCCTAAGGACATGGCTATAAACGAAATAGCCTATAGCAGTCTCACAGTTTAAAGGAAAATTTTAAAAAAAGTTTCATTGAAATCTGTCCAGTAGTTTTCGAGTTTTTAGCTGACAATGAAAATTGGTACAGTTTTTTTATATGTATAGATTGCCTCAATGTGAAAGTCGGCTAAGGCTAAATTGCTAAATTATTTTGAAAGTAACTATTGAAAGTAACTCTATACAAACTTGGCTCAGTATAGAGATATTCTTTCCACAAAATCGTTCGAAAGGACTTAGGTATCTATAAAGCATTTCCTTAAAATATAATATGCAAATCAACTTCCTGGACTATCGGGTTTTATATGCTTTTGAATAATTAAAAATTCTATGAACAAAACCGCACACCCTTGTTTTCGCATCGATTGCACAAAATCAAATATTTACTACAACTCCAACTCATCTACGAAAGTCTTCCAAACTTGTGAAACACCCCACAAGGAATAAACTCACTTCTATGTTGCCATATACTCCAGCCAGACCGTTATATAAACGTGTACACACCACACATATGTACATATGCGAACACAAAATTCTGCGAATGCGATAGCTAATATTGGGCTTGGCTTATTGCCACCGCGCCGCCATCATAAAACACCCAAAGGTGTTTCACTTAGAGAAATAGTTTCTGTCTTCGTTCAAGGACCGTGCATCTGCAAAATCTCCTTAATGAATGACAAGTGCTGCAGCATTCTCAAGTATCCGTTAGAATTTCAATTTAAATGATTTATGTCATAATAAAGGAGGCAAATTAAAGCCCAAATTTAATACCCGCACATCATTTAACAACCAAATGCAATAACTCTCACATATATTAAAAACCACACATGCACTCATTGTGCAGCTTGGACGAATTGCATTTTGAGCCTCCCATGTATTCAATATGAAATATCCTTTTCATCTCCAATCCAAAACATCACATTATCCATAGAGAGATGTGATCCAAATGTGTATGTGGCAAAAAAACTCATTTTGATGGAATTTTCTTAGAGATTAAAACGGATTCGCATTCTCGAATGTTGGCCGCAAATTCTCAATTTGAAATGTCTTCTATTGTGACTATGAGTTGAATAAAATTTCTGGCCTCCCCCTATACAAGCCACTTAAAGCCACGTGTCGAAAAGAACATTCTATATAATATTCAGTTCCCCTCCCCCAACTGCTACACAATAATTAGAATTACCAATGGCATGGTAATGAGGTTTTCACGTTTGAATAAAATATTTATGTATGTAACTGCTAAGGGAGTGAGGATAGCGCGTGTACTTGTACTCGTAGCTCAGTTAATTAACTTTGCCATTAAAACCAAAATCTCAATAAAATGGTTAAGGGACCACGATTAAAAAAGTTGGTTATTTTAGTCATTCTATGAGAGTTGATATCATGAGTCAGTCTACCTTGATTGAATTTAAATAAACGCCTGAAGTTGAAGTACCTATCCACTCAGTAGAGTTCGATTTAAAATTAATTAAGCCTACAGACCTAATTGAAATTTGTTCTCCTAATACTGGAGATGAAGATGTAGATACTTTTCACTCCTGTGATGTCTTTATTTTAACTTCCAAGCAAGTTCAATGGTGATTTTAAAATGTACACCCCTCAAGTCTAATCTTAAGTGGATTCCAAGCGAATTAAAATGAAACCCATGTATTGAGTACCTGAAAAACAAAAGTGTATTTTGATGGGTATTAGGACGTTGTAGCTATAACGTCGACAAACTGCTGACATACCTAAAGAATACGTGTTATGCCAGTCCAATGCTGTTTTACCTATGCATGTGAAAGGAATACTAGTTGTATTGAATTATCGAATATTTTTCGTCTCTAGTTTTTTCTTACAACTTATAATTTGAGCTCAAAAATCTTGGACAGCAATTTCGTCCATTTCGAAAATATTTAGTGTTCACAGACTGACGCTTAAAGCAAATTCAAATGATTGCCACGGCTGGTTTGGCAGTAGGCCAAACTCTATTTCAAGAAAATATTATTTTCCATTGCCTGAATCGTCTATTCGTCTTTGGATTTATTTTTAAATAAAATCAATCTTTAATGGCATCCCATTGGGCGCAGTAGCGCAGTGGTTAGTGTGCTAGAGCTAGACTACTGTGCGAGAGATCCCAGATTCGATCCCCGGAAAAACACTAAACTATCTCAAGCCAACACGGTAACCTTATGCTGGGTACTAGGGCATATATGGATATTCCGGTTATGAACATTGAACATGCGGATCAGTCTGCAAGAAACGGTTCAAAAGTGCACGCATCAATGGCCCTAGAATCTGTAAGAACTCCGATAAGCACGCTTGCAAGGAAGATTTATATTAAATCCTGGAGTAGAACAAGCCTACGCTGGACCAATCTCGGCACCTGCAGGCACATAAAAGAATTATGACCAGAGGTGGTGGAATCGGGGTGGTTCCAATAGGTAAACAAACTCCACACCTTCGGTTACTCTTAGGACAAGCTGGTAATCTGGATACAAGAGCTAATGAATACCAGTGAATAATACTAAATCTAGGTGGTTCAAATAAAAGCGGTAATTCATGTTTCCATCAGGTATGCAAATGCAATGGATGGTTCCCGTGACTGGACAAAATGGACCCAACTGATGGTTTATGTGAAGCTGTTGCAACCTCCACAAGAGCAACCGTTTACCTACCTAAATATAAATGCCTAAGCAGTGTTGCCAGAAAAATCAAAAAGAAAAATCAAAATGCTAAATAGGGTACAAAAAAATGCTAAAATGTATGAAGCCAAAAAAAAAAAATGCTAAACGAAGAATGGATATACAGGGTTTTTCAACAGGGACGCTACAAAAGTAGAGCGATAGGGACAGCAAACGACGCCGAATTTCTTGCCGCTCTTTTGACATTTCTCTTCAGTAAGGTTTGCAATTTCATGATGGAAAGATAGACGAGCCAGCAACGAGTCGAAATTATTAAAATTTACTACCGAAATTCGGAGTCAGTGGCCTCAACCCCTCAACGTTAAGAGCGCTACGTCCAATTTATGGTCGTCATGAATGGCTTCGTCAATAAACAAAATATGCGGTATTGGTCAGGCAGCAATCCACACGTACTCCATGAGTCATCATTGCATCCCGAAAAAATTACGGTTTGGTGTGGTTTATGGGCCAGCGGCGTCATTGGGCCATACTTCTTCCGTGATGATCAAGACCGGCACGTTACTGTGAATGGGAATCGCTACCGTTCAATGATAACCGAATATTTTTGGCCCCAATTGGATGATATGGACTTGGAGAACATGTAGTTCTAACAGGACGGCGCCATAAGCCACACAGCGAATGTCACAATCAATTTATTGGAAACCAAGTTTGGAGAACGCCCAACTAACATTTCAACTTCCTTAAGGCACAAATGTTTCAGATCCGACAGGTCAAGGCTTCTTTAGAGCTTCTGTAAAGCTTCTAGCAGAAGCAAACTCTTTACCGAAGTCTTGACTTCTATAACAACTTCATTAAGGCCTTTTAGAAAAATAATATGAAGCTTTAAAGAGCAATTAAATTCATAGCTTCGTTTATTGTAGTTATCGAAAGAAGAGGAACTTACAGTTTCTATAAAGCTTCGATTAAATATTATTACACAAGCTTCTATAAGTAAACTTGTATAAAACTTCCAAGAGTCATTAATCGAAACTTTACGGAAGACTTCTTTGTGGCTTGCATTATTTTACTAGCGAAGCTTTATAGATATGATGGGAGGAAGAATAAAACATCGTAGGCAAACATTTCTTCAGTTTGGTTAAAGGTCCGAAGATAAATATGTAATGCTTCCGAAGGTAAATATGTAATGCGAATGGAACTCTTATCAAAGCTTGTTTTGATAATAGAGAAAAGTTTGAACTGGTTAAGTCTTAAGTTTGTAAAATGTATATTACAGGTAGCGCATATGATGAGTAAGAACTTCTGATACTTAGAAGTCTGGGTTCGAATCCCGCGGTAGTTCGGGTTTTTTTCTTTCGTTCTATAAATTTGTTACGTCTTTTCATGTTTCATTCCAGGCCTAAAAGAATCCCCATCATTCATAGTCAGTTAATACTACTTTACTATAATTATCAAATAAATGAAAAAATAAATAAAATGAATGGAAATGAAACATCTTTTTTTTTTTACAAATTCGTAGTTTCGGTAAAGCTTCGATTATTGAGCTATTAGAGTCCTAATAGAAATCGTTTTAGAGGCTATGGTCTGTGCCAACAAGCCAGCGACGATTGATGAACTTCGTACGAATATTGAACGTGAAATTGCAGCAGTATCGGCCGATTTATGCTTGAAAACCGTCGAAAATTGGGTTCAGCTTCTGGACTTCTGCAAGCGTGCCCATGGTGGCCATGCAAAAGATATCGAGTTCCATACATAATGGCATCGAACATACTTTCACAGGAATAAAGAATTTCATTGATATCCAAAACCGTTTTTGTTTTATTTATTTGTAGCGCTCTTATTGAAAAACCCGTTACATACTTTCATCAGTCTGTACTTTCTTCTAAGTACAGAAATAATTTAAAAGGTGTAGATACCTAATCCGTTTTCAATTGTAAAAATTTAAAGAATTTCTTAAGTCTTTCTATTTTATCGGAAAAAGAGCAATCTATTAAAATATAGAAAAAGAAGTTGTTACAAACAAAGAAAATAGGGCGAATAAAATAAGATACTTTCAGCGTAACGAAAAAAATTATTTCAAGTTAAGGCAAACACATCACTAGAGGGTAGATATTAGTTTTAGGTAGGATAACAAATTTTATTGAAGAACTGCATGAGCATACAACTTTAACACCTAGCTAGACAATAATTACCTTTTGAAGGGTAAGGGGGTGTTCCAATGAATTTGCTAGAGTACAACGACTACTTGTTACCAGTAGCTGGTCGGAACTATGGCTATTTTGAATAACAACACTAATTGATCATCAGACTTTTTGAAGTATATAATTACATATTTAAAATACATCTCCATTTTTCCACTGAGACCCTGTGCGAGATGTCATTCTGGTTCATCACTCTACACCAATATTAACAGTTCCCAGCAAAGCACTGGGCGAACGAGTTTTCCTAGAAAAAACATGAAAAGGTTTTTTTTAACTTACAAGGAACAAGGAGTAATTTTTTTTAGAAACGAGCCTGTTCCGATATTGTATGTAAAGCCCAGTTTTCGGCTTGGTGTGAATAGGGTATAATTGTCATAAAAAAAAAGTCAGAGACTTCACATATCCCCACAAAAAATAGTCCAGGGGCGTCAAATCGCACGATCTAGGCGGTCAATTCACAGGTCCAAAACGTGCTCACCAAATTCACCTCACAATATGTCCATGAATTTGCTTACTGTGTGGCAATTTTACCTTTACAACTATGAGTATCTCTATCTATGTATCTGTAAAATGACCTCAAATGTTGAGTTCAATTTATTTGCCACCCATAGGAAAGGAACTTTGACACAAAACTGACAACATTGGTCACTGTTGACATCCATTAGTTTCTAAGGTTATAGTTCCAATTCAAAACAAATGTAATACCAATACAGCCCAGATCCGATTCGAAATCCACGTACAATTATCTTTAGTGCAGCAATCCCCGCACCATCTACTTACAACAGCCCGTGCCTATCGAAATCCCATCGATTGTGTGAATGTGAAATTGAAAACCCAGCAAAGCCACCACCCACTCGATTGCAAAATAGCCCCATAAGACCATTACCAGGCACCGAAGAGCTACAGCACTCTCCAGCATCATGTGAACATGTGCACGAGGACATTATACCTACTACGACTATACGAGTATCCATGTAGAGTTTGTGTACTATTCTGCGCGCATTGTATGGTGACTGCAATAAAAACGAGAAGAGCCCTTTCAATCAACTCCTTAATATGTCAAGTGGACTGTTGTTGTGCAGCTTTCAGTTTGTGCAAAGAGATAGTTGATATGCTGCTGTGCAAATCGAATCGGATTTCAATAAATTTCAAAATATCACCAGCAACCACTTGATTTGTTTACAATGAAAATACACAAATACACAACTGAACAATAGAATGTTATGCAATTTTTATTTTTTTTTTATTTTCTTTGCTTGCAGGTCAAGGACGTAACACGAATTATTAAGAAGGCGGTTGTTGCCTCCTCATTGGAAGAGATCCGTACAAAGGTGGCGGAAAAATTTGAAAAAGTCGATCTCCTGCCTACGATACATTTGGACTCGGATGGCACGGAAATAGACGATGAAGAATATTTCAGAACCCTGGAACCCAACACTGAATTGATAGCCGTATTTCCCGGAGAACATTGGATGGATGTAAGTTAGCCGTATAATGTCGTTAAAAATATTTAATTAACTCGAGACAAATTGCTGTAGCTCCACACTGTGTAGACAAGGGTGTATGTACTGCTTTCCAAAAAAAAAAAAATTACTAACTATCTATGTACCTAGATAATGTGCATTTTATGCGAAAAGGGGGTAAACTTTGTGTTTTTGTTAAATTGGAAAACTTTGACGTTACATTTTGTTGTATGTTGAGCGCCATGATAAAGTTATGCAAATATGAGTACAAAGCCCTGTATACCCTTTAATCTTTCTTATGGTACATTATGTATTCGTATATGTATCTGACGCAAAACAGCGTTTATGGTTTTTTTTTTTTTTTTAAGTTTTGTTATACATTTTTGTTTGCGGCTCATCAAAAAGAAGAATAACTTTTTATTATGTTTTTTTTTTTTGTTTTACAATGGGAAATGGGGTGGTATTTAATTATACCTTCTTGGTATAGCTTTCCAGATGACGTTTGAAGCTGAATACTACCGTATACAGTCCGGGGTCGATCACGATCACGGCCTAACAACCAACAAGCCCCTACAGCCAACTCGGTCCCTTTCGTACTGCTTCCATTTACACCAAGTTGATTTACGTCGCTCTACAATTGTGCGTGCCACCTGGAGGTTGGGTCGTCACCAAGGGTGGACTCAACGACTCGTCAGGCTGGTGCATTACTGTCAATACCTACGCTTCACGGGACCTAGCCACATCAGTGTTTGTATTTTAAGATTTTTGACTAGGTCCACGTCTTTATATAGCCTGTAAAGTTTGTCGTTGAATCTCCTCCTTCACACACCAATGGAATACAAACTGGACCGAAAAGAATCTTTCTCTCAAAGTGTGCCAAGAAGTTTTCATTTGCTTTGGATAAGGCCCATGCTTCTGCACCTTAACAGAATCGGGATGATTAATGTCTCCTTGGTTCGGCGAGCGAGGGCTTTACTTCTTATAGATAACTTCTGCATTCAGAAACAGCTATTGACAAAAGTAATTCTTCGCTTGAACTCTGTGCCGATGTCCGTTTGCGAAGTACCTAATTGTAGAGTCCAGTTACCTGAACAAAGTCTTTAAGTAGTTCAAAGTTGTATCTTAAAGTAGTTATATGTTTGAGCTTACTGGTCGATGGTTTCCGAATCAAAATAAAACTATTTTATTCTTTTCCCGACGTTTCGTTGATGTTTTTTCAACTTCTTCTGGTGATTTTGTCTTTTATTGGGCTGAAATTACACGATCTTAACAATATTGAAGGCTAAATTAATTCGGAAACCAACGACCAGTAAGCTCAAACATAACTACTTTAATTTGTAAAATACCTGGTCACCACCAGTTGTATCTGTCCATTGTGACATTTTGCATGAGTTGCCGATGTTGAGAGTCCTTTTTTCAATGACGGCATTTATTTGTGGTCATTAACAGCCAGACCCATCTTCGCCGCCTCCGCTGGAATAGTTGCAAACGCGCCATTGACAGCTCGCTAAGTTCTCCTGATAATGTCAATATGATCTTCGTATGTAAGTAGTTGAATGGACTTTTGAAAAATTTTATTGTGAGTTTCGTACAATTGCTTCAAGAATAATGTTAAAAAAGTGACATGTTAGCGTTTCACCTTGTCTTAAACCTTTTTCGATAGCAAAGGGTTCATTGGTCATTGTCATCCTGCACAGACGAACGAGTTTGGCAGTGAGGCTGTAATTTGACATGCCTTGGTCTAATTCAACCCTACACAAGGCTATCATGGTTGGTTGGTTGGTTGGTTGAAAGTGGCCGTCAGCTAAAAACGACAACACACTTAGACCAGTATAGATCCATTGTGATGCCACGAATAAGGATCTAAGATCTCCCTACTAGTTGAACCATTTTGAGCTCTTTATAAAGCGTAAGAGGCTTCTGATGTCTACGCTTGTCAGATCATCCAAGTCGTTGTAATGGAAGGCTCCTAAGTGAAGCTTCCTTCTGCGGGAGAGAGCTGGGCAGGAACAAAGAAGGTGAGGGATAGTTTCCTCTTCTTCCTCATCCATGCAGCTTCTACAAAAGTCGTTTGAGAAAAGGCCCAGCCTTGCGGCATGTTTGCCTATGAGGCAGTGTCCAGTAATGACACCTATTGTAGTGCCGATATGCAATCTGTTGAGAGAGATCAATTTCTTAGAGCGTTTCAAATCCAGTTTAGGCCAAATTTGTTTTGTCGCTAGACAAGTGGTTAAACTTGTCCACCTAAGATTTGTACTCTCGATAGCATTCAGCTTCAATTTTTGTTTACGAGTAGCGATTGGTATCCCTAGGGTGCCTTTATCATACAGAATGGGTTGAGTTGTTCCTATTCTAGCGAGTTCATCGGCCTTACAATTCCCTGGAATGTCTCTATGCCCCGGCACCCAGATTAGGTGAATGTTGAACTGTTCGGCCATCTCCGTAAGAGACGATCGGCAGTCGAGCTATCATAGTTCATAGATGATCTTGAAGTCGATAAAGATGTGATGTGTATAGATCTGGAATTCCTGCTTTTTTCTAAGATCTGCTGGAGTGTGAAGATTTGGTCGATGGTTGACTTTCCTGGCCTAAAACTGCACTGATATGAGCCGATAAGGTTGGTAGCAAAAAATAGTAGTAGTCGACAGAATCTTAAACGCGAAATTCAGGAGGCTTATTCCTCTGTAATTGGCGCAGTTTCCCCACTTGTGGATGTGGCAGACGATCCTGAGGTTTCATTCATCGGGCATATTTTCTTTCGACCAAATTTTGCAAATTAATTGGTGCATGCTCCTTACCAAGTCATCTCCCGCCGCCGCTCTAAACAGCTTGACCGGTAGGGCATCTGTTCCGGTAGTCTTAAGTTTGGATATCGCTGCCTCGGGTCGGATCGGGTGGACAGAAATTGTTACTATCATCGTACAGATTGAATTGTTTGTTCTGCCTAATAGCGGAATTTCGGTCATCTTTGCGCCGTTTAACAGTCGGCAGAAGTGGTCTTATGAAATTCTCAGAAACCTCTGTGGATCTACCACCAACCACCCTATTCCTATACACATCTCTGCCGGGTTCTATTACAGCCAGGAAGATCTTATTACCCTCCAACAAAACATTCGATCATCGCGCCTACAATATCGTCCCTCAATAGACTCGACCGTTCGCCTCTTGTGGTCTTTCTTTTTCCTTCTGAGAAGCCGATGTTGCATCCTTTTTTTTATGCCAGTCGAGCTCGCAGGCAGCTCTCAAGTTTTGGTTTGCAGCATCGATTGATAGGCTGTGCTGATGCAATCGACGATTTGACGTGTAGGTGGTTCTTCAACAGCGACACCAAGAAATTGATGGACAAGTGAATGCTCTGGGGGGCTTCATGTCAACGTGACTAACAGCGACGCAGAGACACAACACCTTTTTGACCTCATAAATTTTACCAGTCATCGACTTCTGATGGGAAAAAAGAACAGCCTTGTTCAAACCGGGCCCGAACAAACATGGAATCCGCTTGATCAACGACTCGAATGCTAAGAAGGCGTCATAGGACTTGGTTAGCTTTTTGACGAGTTTTTTGTTCTTTTTCCAGCTTCTTCAAAGCTTCAGCATCAATGTCATAGTCACAATGGTGCTGGTCGCCAAGGACGCACAACTTCATCTTAGGGCGGGGGATGTTTTTTTTCAATTTGACGGTTCTAAAGAAACGCTTAGGCTTTCGCGGATCGTAGTTCTTCAATCGAATTTGGAGTTCCACCGTCGTCTCCGAGAAATCACGCATCTTCTTCAGGGAGTTTTCGAGGGTGGCATTTATCGCCTCGTAGAGTCTATTTGACGAAATAGCAATGCAACTTTATACTTATTAACGTTGGCATAGCCAGACGGAAGTCAGGCAGCCAGCTGTTACGGATGGCGCCACGACTAACGAGGAACCTTTGACGATAAACGTCAATAGCGAGCCATCATCTGATTCGGAGGATGGCAATAAAACAGTGATAGAGGCGTCTGTACCGGTCAGCAATGTTGCTACGACTAGTACAGATTAACCTCCATCACTCCAAAATAGCTTCGGCTAATTTACTGCTCCGCCTGCTAACGGGTGGAGAAGACATCGTCCTTATCCAGGAACCGTGGGTTAACGAAAAAGACCACATACTTGGACTGAGGACAAAAAACTATGATATACTATTTACAAAAAACCAAGGTAAACCCAGATCCTGCATCTTGGCAAAGAAAAGTTTAAAAGCTCGTCTTATACCCAATTTCAGCGATCCAGATTTTGTCTGTGTTGAACTAGACAGAGGCAGCAACGAGAAGCTGTGGATAGCATCGGCATACATGCCCTATGACGACACAGGGCCCATCCCCGCAAACAACGTGCGAAACACGATAACAACGGCCGACAAGGGCTCTTTTCCCCTGGTGGTGGGCGCAGATGCCAACGCTCACCATACCCTCTGGGGCAGCAGTGACATAAATAGCGGAGGTGAGTGTCTTTTTGATTTTCTCATGACTACTAATCTCATATTGTGCAATAAAGGCTCAGAGCCTACTTTCATCAATAGTATTAGACAGGAGGTTTTAGACATTACCCTAGCTACTAACTCTCCCAAACTAAGAATTAGCAATTGGATGGTATCGAGAGATGTTTCTTTCTCGGACCACCGATATATTCAATTCAGCATTGACTACCGTATGCCTCCAATCGTACCCTTTAGGAATCCTAGAAAAGTCAACTGGCAGGCATATAACTCACTTCTTACGCAGAAGCTTAACGAAGTGCCCAATCAACCGAGCTCACCATCAGACTTAGACTGCATGGTGGACAAAGTTACAAAATATATGAATGAAGCCTTCAGGAAAGCTTGCCCAGTCAGCAGGCACAAAACTGGGAATAAACCACCCTGGTGGAGCAACCACTTAGCAAATCTGCGAAAAGATAGTAGGAAATGTTTTAACTCGGCAAAGTCCTCTAGACTTCAAGAGGACTGGGTCAAATACAAGAACAGTCTCAAGATCTACAAAGCTGAGATCATAAAAGCCCAACGAGACTCATGGAGATCTTTCTGTGGTAACATAGAGACCAATAGTGACTCCAGTAGGCTAAGAAAAATTATCTCCAAATCACCAGACGTGCCCAGCTTTATTCAAAGATCGAACGGAGAATGGACCACATCTACTGAAGAGACCTTAGATCTCCTCATGAATACCCACTTTCCAGGTAATACCATAGACGTCAACCGGTCTACAGTAACCTATCACCCAGTCCAAGAAATACCGAAGGAGATAGTGAACACCCGTAATATAAACTGGGCCGTTCACAGTTTCCTTCCGTATAAGTCCCCTGGACCTGATAATATAACACCAGTGGAGATTCAAAAGGCCCTTGAAATATTGAACCCTTGGCTGGAAGTGATTTTCCGCTCATGCCTGACTTTCGGCTACACTCCAGTCGCATGGAAAAGGGTCAAGGTGGTTTTCATACCAAAGAGCGGCAAGGCGTCCCATGTCTCTCCAAAGGATTTTAGGCCGATCAGTCTCTCTTCGTTTCTGTTAAAAACCCTTGAAAGACTCATCGACAACTTTATTCGAAAGAAACTAAAGGCAAACTCACTATCCAATTCCCAACACGCATATCGTAAGGGTTTCTCGGTAGAGACAGCTTTACACTCGCTAATAGGCAATATTGAAAAATCGCTCGCTAATAAGCAATTCTCGATGGTATCCTTTCTAGATATCGAAGGTGCCTTCAACAATGTCAAAACAGAGGCTATCTCTAATGCACTCCGCAGACTGGAAGTTGATAACTGCCTACGCTTTTGGATAGAAAACATGCTAAACAGCAGACTGATTCTGTCCGAGCTGGGGGGCTATCAAACGAAGAGGTCAGTGTGCAGGGGCACACCCCAGGGAGGCGTACTTTCCCCACTACTTTGGATCTTAGTAGTGGACGAAGTATTAACAACTCTGGTAAATGTGGGATGCACTGTTATAGCCTATGCGGACGACATCGCCATTGCTATTTCTGGCAAATTTCCTAATACCATAAGAGATCTCATGGAATCAGCTCTTAAAAAATTAGTAAAATGGACGGATAAGGTTGGACTCGATGTCAACCCCTCCAAGACAGAACTAATACTCTTCACAAAGAAATACAAAATTCCTAATATAGCTCCACCTAAACTTAGAGATCAAGAGCTAAAATTCACACAACACGCCAAATACCTAGGGATAATTCTAGACAGTAAACTTAGCTGGAAACTTAATATCCAAGAACGTGCAAAAAAGGCCACAATAGCCATGTATGCTTGCAAAAAAGCCCTAGGCCCTAGATGGGGTCTACAACCTAAAGTAACAAACTGGCTCTATACAGCGGTAGTCAGACCAATTCTACTTTACGGTATCATGGTCTGGTGGCCAGCGCTAGAGAAAAAAATGCAACATTAAATATATAGAACGCATACAAAGATCTGCAAGCATATGCATTACAGGGGCCCTTAGGTCCACCCCCACGGCCGCTTTAGACACAATATTGCATCTTCTTCCCGTCGACATCTACGGGAAATTAGTTGCGTCTACAGCGGCTCTAAGACTCAGAGAGTCTCAAAAATGGACTAACTCTCCGGTTGGTCATATGGGCATCCTACCCAATACAATTCCGAGCAAAACTGACTATATAATTCCTTTTGAAGATTTTAATATAAAGTACAGCACAAAAATCCCAAATCGATCCGAATGGGAGAACGGCAATATAAGCAGCAACTCCGCAATCGAAATCTATACAGACGGATCCAAAATGACGGAAGGCACGGGTGTGGGAGTCTTCTCCCGATCACCTGCTCTCAACCTCGCCTTACGCCTCCCCGACCACTGTAGCGTCTTTCAAGCGGAAATTATGGCCATTCGCGAAGCAGCACGCCGACTTGCCTTATATGAGATAGACGGGAAAGCTATCACTTTTTATATAGACAGTCAGGCAGCCATAAAAGCCTTGAATACACCAACAACCAGATCAAAGTTGGTAAAACAATGCCGGGAATCTCTTAACGAGATTGCGGATAGATGTTCAGTCACCCTGTGCTGGGTTCCAGGTCACAGTGACATTCCTGGCAACTGCAAGGCGGATGAATTAGCCAGACAAGGCAGCGGCCTCCATATAACTGATAACAGCGAAGAACCGCACGCTCCACTGCAATCAGTAAAAACCCTGCTCCTCGAGGAAGCATTAAAAATCACCAACAATAGATGGAACAGTATTAACACCTGTATAACATCCAGACAAATCTGGCCAAAATTAGATGTCAGAAGAACTAAACAACTCCTCTGTATCAATAGAAGCAAAATTAGCTCCGTCGTAGGAATAATAACAGGACACTGTCTGATAGGTAGACACGCTCGTAGAATGGGAGCACCCTACAACGATTTCTGCAGAAGCTGCATGGACGAGGAGGAAGAGGAGACCACCATTCACCTCCTCTGCTCCTGCCCAGCTCTAGCCACCTTACGCATGGCTACCTTAGGGGCTTACTTCTTTGAGGACCTGAGCGATTTGTCCCGTACCGATATTTGCGGCATCAGCAAGTTTGTTACAAAGTCGAATTGGCTTCATGGATTAGCAACACACATCTCACCCATTTTCGTGTGTTTCTGAAAACTAGACCGCCAATGGGAAGTGCTGACCATGTCAGTAAATTTCCACCTTCACACGTCGAATCTTCAGACTCCGTCAGAGGAGACAGGCGGGGGGTTAGACTGTTTTCGGTCACCCTTCGTCGCTCTCCCCTACCGCAGTCTCTCTTATCTGATTTGTATCAGCCACCCTCCTTATTAACGGACTGTCAGAGGCTACTAGCGGGGGGTTAGACTGTTTCGGTCACCCTCTGTCTGTTTCTGAAGACTAACCGCCAAAGGGAAGAGCTGACCACGCCAGTCAAAATTTTACCTTCACACATAGAACTTTCAGACTCCGGCATAGGGGATAGGCAGAGGATTAGACTGCTTCGGTCACCTTTTGTTGATTCCTCTTGCCGCAGTCTTTCGTATCTGATCTGCACCAGCCACCCTCCTTAGTAACGGACTGTCAGAGGCTACTAACGGGGGGTTAGACTGTTTCGGTCACCCTCTGTCTGTTTTCTGAAGACTGACCGCCAAAGGGAAGAGCTGGCCACGCCAGTCAAATTTTATTTTACCTTCACACGATGAATTTTCAGACTCCGTCAGGGGGGATAGGCAGAGGGTTAGACTGTTTCGGTCACCTTTGGTCGATTCCTCCTGCCGCAGTCTTTCTTATCTGATCTGCACCAGCCACCCTCCTTAGGAATGGACTGTCAGAGGCTACTAGCGGGGGGTTAGACTGTTTCGGTCACCCTCTGCCTGTTTCTGAAGACTAACCGCCAAAGGGAAGAGCTGACCACGCCAGTCAATTTTACCTTCACACATAGAAATTTCAGATTCCGGCATAGGGGATAGGCAGAGGGTTAGACTGTTTCGGTCACCTTTTGTCGATTCCTCTTGCCGCAGTCTTTCTTATCTTATCTGCACCAGTCACCCTCCTTAGTAACGAACTGTCAGAGGATACTAGCAGGGGGTTAGACTGTTTCGGTCACCCTCTGTCTGTTTCTGAAGACCAACCGCCAAATGGAGGAGCTGATCACACCAACCAACCAGGTAGGAAACCCAAATTCGCAAGTAGCAAAAGAATTCCCAGGGTAACGCCCGTTCTGGCCGCCTCCCCCCCCCCCCCCTTCTGTGGTATCACAATGGACCTAAACTATGGTCTAAGTGTGTCCCCTTTGGGACAGCCACCTTACCTAACCTAACCTAACCTAACGTTGGCATATTATATATGAACTGAGAGTCGGCAACTTTGCGTTGGATGCAACAATAGCGCTAGCTCTCGTGGTTTAGAGCGGAATAAATTGGAAACTTAGTGCAGTTGAGGCACATTTCACATGCTAATTAAAACAACAAGCTGCTGGCAACTGCTGGCAACAAACAACTCTTGATTTTCTCCCCAGCCGGAGAGCTGCTGGCTGGCAGCTAGCTAAATTCAATTCACAATGAACAAACAGGTGGCGCTGAAAGCAATAAGTGGCTTAGAATTTTCGTACAATTTGCTTATAATGGCGTTCTTATCTCATGCACACAACATTCCAGAGGAAAATGTCAGAATTTATCTAATATTTCTACCAAATGCATAATTTTGTACGAAATGCTGATGTGCTTTTAGGCTTATTGCCTAAATTCATTCGGCTGGCTTCATCTTGCTGGTAATTGTGCTGGCAACTGTTCAAATGAACGGCTGGCTGGCGAGGCTTCAAAAAAACATGCCTTAATGTTGACGTAATTGTATGCAACTATGACATTTCACATAGTCCATATATAGTAGTCATGTCAATGCTTAATATGTACCTACAATACTAGCTTAGCTGTTGCACCTTGGAAGGTTCTTCTTTGACAACTAAGAGGAGGTCGGCTTCTCAAACAAAATTAAAACCATTTTTAGGGAAATTAAGTATATTTGGGTGAATTGGTGGAGGTTACTCAGGGATGGCGATTGGTCCGATATGGTGCCTAGTTGACTGTGATGAAATCACACCCTACACAACCTAACCTAACCTTACCTTAGTACCATAGACGCTGCTTTTCTTTCTTAGCTCGCCTATGTAGCTTTTCATTCATTAATTTTCAATGGGCTGTTTATCTATTAAGTGGGTAGCGACTCGCGGGTGAAGGTTGGATCCTCCATAACTCTCGACTCTCCGCCAACGACTTTTAATCCTCAAGGGTAATCTCCATACGGGTAGAGGAGAGATTAATGACTTGATCTAACCATCTGATCCTTGGTCTACCTAGAGGACGCCTGGCTGATGGTACGGATTTCATAGCACGTCTTGAGATCGTGATTGGGGACATATGTTGTAGCTTAAACGATTGTAATTGCTGCTTACCTATAAATGGCGAAAATTAAGCAAAAACTGCAATCGCTTTGCGGACTATTACCGAGAGCATAAAAGTGCATCTGCAATCAGCCGCCGTCAACCTAAGTGAACATAATATCCTTGCTGAAACTAAGCCTTGTGTTCTATCTTCTTCTCCTTCTTTTTCGATTTAAGGTAAAACCACCATAAGTATTGTTGCCTGTTGGTGTAATTTAAATTTAACATCAATTAACCGTCGTCGGCCAACCGCAAACCTACAATCGCTATTACCTCCCACGTATCTCTGACTTTCTACATCCTACATCCATTTGAAAAACGAGAGTTTTTCCGATATCTCATTAGACCTACAAAACTCGAGAAGATTCAAATCATTTGATCGGCCACAAATTATTTTTAACTTTTTTTTTTCTCTTAAACTTTGAATGAACTTTAAGTTCATGGGAAAAAAGTAATTTTGAACTGAACTGAACTGGCGGAGGTGGTACGAGGAAATTCGCCGAAACGATGAAACTTTGCGTTATGCCCTGCCCACGCCACGGTCTCCTTTATTTTGCTGCATTTATTAAAAATGTAAACTGAATAAAATGTGAAATATATCCCGTTATGAAAATTCTTCACAATGATAGAATTTCTATTTTATTTTTCCAGCGAAGCACTTGATCAGGCTGTGCGGTGCGGTGCGGGAGAGGTTTTTATTTTTATTTTTTTTTTGCGTGAATCTAATTCGCATTTCAAAAGGATAATAAGAACAGATTCCTTTCACTGGTTGACTTTTATGTTACGTCCTTTTGAAGTGAGGATGGAAAAAATGTTATTTCAAGGATTGTTCTTTCTTTGTGAATCGATGTAAGTGGGATGATGCAAGGTGATCATCTGTGTGCCACTTGGTTGGAGGTGGTAATGGTGAGATAACAGAAGACCGGGATTTCCCTTTTTAGATAATAGAGATAGATGTCAGTCAGAGTTAATGGTCGCCTTTGACAAGACTTTATTGGGATTGTACTTTGTGAGGATTTTGAATCATTTTTCATTACACTGATGGACTGCTGATTACGGAAAATGATGGTATAGTTGAAAGAAAGGCTTATTGTGATTTGTAATTTGTTGTATTGGTTATGCTGGTCGAAGGACATATTTGATGACAGTTTATAACAGAACGGAATACGATATTAGTGACGATAGTAAAGGATTTTTTAGGAAAATAAAGATTTTTGATTACAAAGCTTAAATATTGTATTGAATCAAAGAGTATACAGATTGGGGTTATGTATGGAACAGCACATAGGATAAATGGCCGCCTCTGCTTTGCTGGCAACTAAGTATATATTCATTGAAATTTTCTATGACCGTTTCGTATAAATGTGGCTGAATTTCATTAATACACCTCCCAATTTCCTCTTTTAAGGCGTTGGTGGTCGTGGGCTTGTTTGCCTAGACCTTTGACATCAAAAAACCTCAAAGAAAAAAGTCCAATGGCGTTAAATCGCAAGATCTAGATGGTCAATTCTAATCCTAAAAGCTGCCGATTAGGAAATGCCTCATGTAGCAAATAAATTGTTTCTCTGGCTGTATGTCATGTGGCACCGTCTTCTTGAAACTCAATGTTGGTCACATCCATAGTTTGTAACTGGGTTATAATGTCACGATACGAACACCATTAACTGCTACTGCCTGGCCAGCTGCATTTTCGAAGAAGAATGGTCCGATAATGACTCCAGCCCAAATTGTGTATGCAATTGTTTCTCAACAATTACTGGTGGGTTTTTGAACCCCAAATGATACAATTCTGACGTTTAACAAAGCCATCAAGATGAAAATGAGCTTCATCACTGAAGATGATTTTGTTCGAAAAATCCATCCACTTGTTGTTCCAAAATCCATTCAACGAACTCTTTTCGCGCTGCATAGTCAGTAGTCTTTAGTTCTTGAGTCAATTGAACTCTGTAAGCATGAAAGTCTTTCGTGAGAATTCGTTGTAGAGAGCTTCTCGAAATGCCCAATTCTTGACTACGGTACTGAATCGATGTTCCTGGACTGCCAGCAATACCCTCGCGAACTGCTTTGATGTTTTCTGTTGAACGACTTGTGACAGGACACCCAGAGTGTTTACGATCATTAATTGAACCAGTCTCCCTGAATTTTTCAATTATTCTCCTCCCCATTTTGTTCGAAAATTGCAGACTGTATAGCTGACAAACCGTCAGTATTTTTAAAATATTGCTCAACAATGAAAATGCGTTGTTCTTTCGTATAGCGCTCCATTTTTACTAACCATCACGAACTATCAGCTGTCACTTGCTTCTTTTTGGCCAATGGGAAAGGGAAATTGGCAAGAAATTCATGCAGCAACGATATTGATGGGAATTTCCGCAGTCTCTTTCCTTCTTCTGTTATTTGTTATGGAGAACTTTTGGCATAAGGCTTTAGGATGTAAAGATATGTAACTTCAAATATCACGATCGGATAAATAGTTCTTTAATTGTGGAGGAACAAAAAAAAAACAGACAGACGTTTCATTTAAAATATGTAGTAGAATTGGACTATGCTTGCGTCTCCCGCCGCACCTGAAGTAGGTAAATTTTAGTGTAACCATTACAGTGCTGAACAACTTTTCAAATCGGTCTATGCCTTTTTTACCTATCCCGGTCGGTACCACGGGTGCCGAGTAGTAATACGGTGCCGAGTAGTAAGTAGCTCCACAGATAAATTCTACTCCTCCCACTCTCCCTCCTGAAGTAACATAATTCGGAGGATGTCACCATGACAACGCTGAAAGAATTTTTAAAATTAGGCGAGTAGTTCCAGAGAAATGGGCATCAAATCTACAAAACAGAAAAAAAATCATGGAACTCGAATAAGTAGTTACCGAGTTATGGATGGACCAAAAGACAGACTTTGCATTTTATTGGGTACTTCTGACTGAAACCAACAAGCCTGGTGCTCTACTCTCTATTTCGTTCCGAAAGTCAGTCCTATTCGAAATTGCTTTTCGTTCCGCTTTTGAACTCGTATACTTTGTAACACTTTCGATTTTCCGTATATCAACGCTTTTGACATTTGAAAATTTCATTCCGCTCTCGAAATAGAGAGTACCAAAGTTCCGGTTTTCGGAACGAAATACAGAGTAGGTACTTTGATCTCAAGACCCGGAACCCGGGTGTTGCGTATAGCTTGCTGCCAAAGCCTTAAACACTAGGTTAGGTTAAAAGTGGGTCTCGAGAGAAGCTGAGAGAAACACGTACGCCGTTATTCGGCCCATTGTGTATACCACTGGGATTTGGGGAGCCATTTCTTTGCTGGCTACTCATGTAATCCATTTGCTGCCGGTTGTAAAGCTAAGAATGTTAGCGACGCTGGTGTTACATAGATCACTGAGATTATTGAGAAAATAGTTTCCTAAGTGGGCCAGGTGAGCTTTACCGTATCGCAGTATCCTAAATGTTTCCATTTTAACCCTGCTCTGCTTGCTGCGTCCGCGTGAATTATTTGTTTAGCGTGGGAAAGTGGTGCATACACGTTGTGCAGAGGAGCCTCGCCTTGCTATTTTATCCGCTGCACAGTTCCCTGGGATGTCACAATGACCAGGAACCCAGCAGATGGTGAGGTTGTACTGTCCAGCTATTTCGTGAGATAAGCGGCAATTTTCCACCGCCTTGGATCTAATTTCGCTGGATATTAGGGATTTGACTGCAGCCTGGCTATCAATGCATACGACGATATTCCTTTGTGATACCGAATTAATCGACAGCCACGCTGTAGCTTGACGAATACCTGTAATTTTGGCTTGGAAGACACTGCAGTGTTTCGGAAGACAGAAGGAGAGGCCCAGATTCAATTCTTCTGAAAAGACTCCGACGCCCACTCCCTTCAGTGTCTTAGAACCATCTGTGAATATTGCCAGTAATTTGTGTTGGACCTTTTGTGAATCCCATTGGTTTCTGTCCTGTATTTTTATGGGTGAAGTCTTTTTCAAAGTTGATTTTCGTAGGCAGATAATCGGTAGTATTGGGCAGGGGAATCGTCTGTAGAAAGGATGCTGGTGTGCCCAGACGGTTGCCCTCTCCAATGTTTCCCTTCCCTTAATCTGATAGCCACATTTCTGGCGTTTTCTTTAAAGATGATATCTAGTGGAGGTGAGTTAAGCATGGTTTGTAGAGCGGCGGCGGTTGGAGATGTCTTCAGTGCGCCCGTGATGCACATGGCATGCCAAGCGCTGAGTCTCCTCTAATACCTTTAGATTGGAACTTCTGTTCAAGGGCGGCCACCACACAACGATGCCATATAGAATTATCGGTCTTATGACCGCATTATAAAGCCAATGCATTATATTGGGTTGCAGGCCCCATCTAGAGCCGACAGCCCTTTTACAGGAGAATAGACCCACTAGGGATTTCCTACCTATGGCAATTTTTTCTCTCCATAAGATGTTCCTGCCTAGCTCCAGCCCCAAATATTTGGCGCTACTAATGAACTCGAGTGGAGATCCTTTGAGTTTTGGGCGAGTGATAATGAGAAGCTTGACCTTCCTGGTGAATAAGACTAACTCCATTTTCGTCGGGTTGACGCTAAGACCACAACTATCGGTCCAGAAGGCTAGTTTACGAAAAGCGAGTTGCAGGATGTCAGAAAAAAATTTGAGGATACTTTCCCGAAGCCTTAAACACCAACATATATAACTCTCGAAACAACCAAGGGTAACCAACTCCGCTGTTGATAGAGTCAATGCCTCTGCTCCATAGAGAAGGACTGGGTAGGCAAAAGGTGGTAGGTATATTAGGAAACCAAAACGTGGTAGAAAGTGGTAGATTTTTAAATCTTCCTCCCTCCCACGCTTTTCAAGAGTCGGCAAATCAAGAAAGCTACATTTATTAATTTCAGCAACTAAAAAAAAATGGCAAAAACGATAAACAGGTATTCAAAAATTAGCTCGGAACAAAATGTAAGAATTGAGTTTGGATTTTCATTAGGTATAGGGTTTTAAAAATGCAGAGAAGTCCGCATTTTCAAAGGTTCCACCTTACGGAAATGCCAATTTGTATTTGTTTATCTTTAAGTACATTCTCCGAGTTTTGATTTTAAAAAGGGTCGTCAGGCAATCTTAGGTATTGGCCCGGAATAGTGAAAATTGGTCGAAATAG
This sequence comes from Cheilosia soror, assembly GCA_949372485.1. Classification (NCBI taxonomy): domain Eukaryota; kingdom Metazoa; phylum Arthropoda; class Insecta; order Diptera; family Syrphidae; genus Cheilosia; species Cheilosia soror. Next base: position 83,342,710 of record OX443561.1, read on the forward strand.
GACAAAGGGGCCTGGCGCCTCCCATATAAAAACATCTTTTATGGAGTCAAACTCAATGACGTTATAACTCGATAGCCGCTGGCGCTGGGCCGATTTTCATGATTCCTATACAGTCGGCAAGACGTTCCTAAAATAAGTCGGCATTTCAATGAAAGTCACCCCCACGGCTCGAACCCTCGCTAGGCCCCCGAGCGTGTTGGCATTTGTTATTATTTGCGTTATTGTTCCCTTTTCTACCACTTCTGAAAAAGTGGTAGATTTGGATTTGAGGGTGGTAGAATTTTTGATTGAGCAAAAAGTGGTAGAAATACCACTTAAGTGGAAGAAGTCCCATCACTGACTGGGACAATTAGGTTCTTATAAAGGGTCACTTACACCTTTAGTGGTTCGAGAGAGGGCTTTACTCCTACGCCTACAGTTGCTTTCTTACCCCAAAGTAACACCGATTGGCAAGAGTTATTCTTTGTCAATCTCAGCCCTATTGTCATTGAGAATCACTGCGCCCTATAGATCATAGAGTTGGTAATACAATAGTAAAATTATCCAGATCTGTTAACAAATCCTTTTAAATCCAGTAGGGGTATCTTTGTCTAGTTAGAATAATATGTCTGTTCTGGCTCAGGTGCGTGCTTTTTTTTTTTTTTTCTCGAGGGTAGGCAAAAATTTTGCATAGACACTATGAGAACAACCCGTGCTCATAGTAGTGTCAGATTCTTACTGACTAAAAACACTAGCCTTCGAATATAAATTGTAGATACTGCAACTAAGATATAACTTATCAAGCAATTTTTCTATCACGAAATGAAAAACTTTTGACAGGTTACTCTCCAATGAAAGATCCTGCATGTTCCGCAATTTAGACGCGGTTAATCCCTATATCGCGAAGTCGAAAGGTTTTGTTCTTTGTAGTCGGCGCAATAAATTGATTTGATCCAAAATTTGTAGAACTGTATTGTTGATGTGTCCGATTTGTCGGTTTCTTTGGTTTCGCGCAAAGCTTCTAGTTTCAGCTTCGATTGTAGGTATTCCGAGATCCCTGTGGATATCGTCGTTTCTAATATACCACGTTGCTTTTACAATTTCTCGAAGCACTTTATTTTGAAAAGATTGTATAATACTGGCATTTGTTTTCTTGGTGCAACCCCAAAGTTGTATACCGTAGATCCACACCGGCTTTAGCACTCTTGTATAAAAGCAGTTTGTTCGCGGTACTGAGCTGGGAATGTTTTCCAAGTAACCAGTACATTTCTCTATATTTGAGTTCAAGCTCTTTGCGTTTCATTTTTACGTGTGAATTCCATTTTAGCTTTGCGTCGAGTGTCATTCCCAGGTATTTGGCTTCGTTCGCAAAAGGTATTCTGGCCGAGTTTAGAAAAATTGGCAAGTCATTCGTTTTTTTATATGTGAAGTTCACGTGAACAGATTTAGTTTCATTGAGGGCGATTCGCCAGACCCTCGTCCATTCATTTACTTTATTTAATGCGGTTTGCAGTTTTGCAGTCGTTTCTTCGACTGTTTTACCTACTGCTAGAATAGCGGTGTCGTCGGCAAACGTAGCAGGAATAGTGTCATCTTCCTTTGTTATATCACGAGTATATAACAGGTAGAGAAGCGGCCCAAGAACGCTTCCTTGCGGTACACCAGCCGAGATTTCTTTTAGATCTGAGTATTCGCTTCCATGTCTTACACGGAAAAGTCTATTGCCGAGATATGATACGAGAATATCGTATAGACGTACGGGAAGAACTTGTCGTAATTTTAGTTTTAAGTTTACACCTTATCAAGGGCTTGCGAGACATCAAGGAATATGCTGGAGCATATTTTTCGTTCCTCAAGTGCTTTCTCGATTACGTCAGTAATTCTATGAACCTGGTCAATTCAAAGAACGATTCTGTTGTCATTTTGTACGCGCTTTCCTTTTTTGGTTGACCAATTCTCTTATTTCCGGAGGATATCGTAAGCCGTATTTGTCCGGCTTTTTCCTTGGTTTGGGCGTATTATTCCAGGAGGCGAGCTGTACAATCTCAACGAAGCGGTCAATTTCAACCTCAAGTTCATATGGTGTCGTAAGGGGAACGGTCAATTCAGCATTCGCTTCGATTTCGTTCCTTAAATCGTTCCAGTTAGTACTTCTACCAGTCAATCTCGCTTGCTCTGGGTTATAGACTAGTTTTTCGCTCAATATCAAAATGACTGGCGAATGATCAGAGGACAGATCAAAACTCTCTTCAATTTTGATGTGGTTGGTAGATATACCTTTCGTAACGAAAAAATCGATTAGGTCAGGTATTTTCGAAGTATCGGTTGGTCAGTAAGTCGGTTTGCCCGTCGAGTGGAAATCACAACTGTACACCACCTGCCCCATAGAGCATTCTACCTTTCTGCGAGATGCATCTAGAACCCCAAAATGTATGTTCCGCATTAAAATCGCCGCCTACAATAAAATTAGGATTCAACGATGTAAACAAGTTAGTGAAATCACTTTTTTCAAGCGCGAGACGCGGTGAGCAGTAGATAGATGAGAATCTAAGAAGCGCGTGAATAATTGTGCCATCATCGCTATCGAGGATTTCGTGAGACGTATGAGTTCTCATGTCCGCTGATGATAAGGTTGTTGTTAAGCTGATACGGTAAAATTTTCACATTCTCCTTTCTCCATGGCAGTCGTTTTTCCGCATTTACTTTGAGTCGCTGATGCCGCCTTTGTGCACACACGGCATACTTGCATACATATCCCTTTTCATAATAGAATACCATTTCGCATAGCTCATTTCAAAAGCCCCATTAACTTTGATGCAAGCAACCCCAATCCCAAACACACAAAACAACAAATAAAAAAGCAAGTACATACACCCATAGTTGAAACACAAAGCAGTTGGCTTGATGAAAAGCCGAACCACAATGCTGTGGCCTACGTGCCTTTTCACTTGGTTTGTAGTTTTTGAGTGTTTAAGTTAAATTATAATCCTCCCTCCCTTATCTACAAAAGAGAGATTAATGAAAGCGCAATTTCTTCCTATTTTTCCAGCCCACACATTACGTAACCATCTCTAGCCATCGAGAGTACGCCGACACGACAGATGCCGTCGCTGAGACAAATCGCATTAAGAAACTCGTTGGCCAACTCCAGACCAATCTATGCAACGTGTCAGTGATGAGTGACCCTGACTTGGACTCGTTGTCGAACATGGACCCCAATTCGCTGGTCGATATAACTGGAAAAGATTTCATGGACCAGCTGAAGGATTCAGGCAGGTTAGGGGGAGGCCGGATGGTGGTTTTCCCTCCCCATCTTTGTCTCGATGTTATTTCTATTTTTTTTTTCTGTTGAAACATTTTCATAGCTTTTCTTTTATTTTGGTTTGTGAAACTTTTTGTTGATAATTTTGTTCGGCTTGAAATTGAAATTGAAATTTGGCTGGTACTCTGGTAGTCACGACTCCGACGACACGAGTTGATGCAGTATTCTATTCCATTAGACGTGGTGTAGACTTATGGAAATTATTTTCACACGCAAAGCACACAAATGTTTTTTCTTTCATTTAGTTCATCTTATTGGATGAAAATAACAAATATACCTATACATATGAACTCCAGTTGTTAATCAAATGGTGGGGGAGGAAAACATTTGCCACCATTTGCATTTGATGCAAATCGGTATAAACTCTTGAAAAGGATTTCAAATTTAAAAGGCGAATTGTGTGGGTTTAACTTTAAAATACAATTTATAACAGTTTTTCTATAGTTTCGATACATGACCGTCGAAATAGAAATAGAGGCGTGTAAAGCCTAGCAATCGACTCGCATATCCAGCAGAAACTAAATGCATTTCCTCGGCACGCAGTTCAAGGACTGTGGTCTTCATGCAAATAGTATTGTGGATCACTTCGGTTTATTTATTTTATGCCCTCCTATGCTGTATAAAGGATGAACCTCCTCATCCATCATTCATGGCACAATCCACTCCATGCGTGGTTCCGTTTTGTTCGCATTCTAAAGGATACAAATACACACACACACACCCATAAAAGTGGTGCCTTTTAATTGGCTGCACTCAACACTGAGAAGAGAATTTATCCAAAAAGGAGCATAAACCCAAAAATGGAAATCCTTTTATCCGGTTTCGTTCGCATCAGAACTAATGCAGTTGAGTGCGCCACCGGATTTTAGGCCGGTCTTTTAAATATTTTATCATTCTGCAAAAAATACCGCAGTGAGTTTGTTGAGTATGAAAAGAAATATTTAAAAAAAATCAAAATAAAACGGACCAATTACCTGCTGACCGGAAAAGCATGGCATAAAGTCAGCAATTGATGTGACGTATTACTAATAATGAAATAATGTGTACATTTTGATTGAAAAAGAAAATTGAATTGTGAAATGAGAAACTCGTTTTGAAATTCACAACTCGCAACAAAGAGGGAGAGGGAGAAAGATTGAATTTGTTTACCAAGTTTTTGAATTCCCCTGAGGCCGTCTCTTAACTCGATATACCTTCTGCATATTTATCGGATTCCAACGATCTGAGAATTCTGAACTAACATGGACATGGACAAGCTGTACTCTATACATACAAAAGGATACTGCGTAGACGAGTATTCTGTGCTTGTGCATAATTTATCCCGAAAATGAATGATGGGGCGAAAAACTTGGTCGAATATGGTATTAGCAATCGATTGCAAAATAATAATAGTAAAACTAAATTTGAGCCATTTAGTTGATGGATTTTTGATTGCATTTGATATGGACAAAATTGGTTTTCCATTGTTTGGGCCATTTTGTCTGTCTGAAAGGTTTTGCGATTTAATATGTGAAGGGTATTCAGTTGAGTTTATATCTACTAAATCGAAGTATAATTGAGAAGCTTGTTTTAATTACATAATGATAGGCCATATTTGAATATATAGAGAATAGTGCTAGGGCCAATGGAACTCTTGGTCATTCTTTCTGTTTGCAAGTTATTGGCGGATATTTATCTGAGCACATTTTTGTTGGTGTATGGGACAATTATAAATCGCTAGGGATTGCTGACCAGTGATCACTTGCCAAAATGAGAAAAGATTTGGTTACAAACGAAGCCGTACAGCCAGAAATGGGCTAGGTTAGGTTAGGTTAACGGGTTGACAGAGCAGGTATATCCTGCTGTGCCACACTTAGGTCCTTGTGGACCCATTGTGATGCCCTTTTTTGATGGGGGTTAACCAGTGATTAACCAGTTGGGATGGTTAGCCACGTGTCCCTTCTTCTAGCGATTACTCGGCGCTGTCCAGCCATCCTGATATCCTCAAAAACCTGTAAAGATCAGAAAGTGAGACATCAGAAACTTCTTGTAGGTCATGGAAGTAATGACTTCCAAGTGTTCTGGTCCTCAAGTGACAGAGGCTCGGGCAGTGACAGAGGAAGTCAAGTTTATCCTCATGAACCTCTTCGTCTCCACAGTCTCTACATATATCGTCATCTTTGAGATTTAGTTTCATTGTATAATTTCTTAGGAAGTTATGACCCGTTAGATCCCCTACCAATTTAGGCAGCGATGACCTGTCAAACTGTAGAATTTTGATAGTTCGGCCACTGTCGTATTTTGGCCAAAGCTTCCGTAATACTTCGCAGGTAGTTAGTCCCTTCCACCTGTTGTTGGTTTTCATGCGAATTTTTTTTTCCACTCTCTCTAAGATTACAGAGTGGTGCCTTAATCGACTGCAGTGTTAGATCATGATCCATTGCAGACCCATTTCTCGCTAGTTCGTGGGCCCTCTCATTGCCGGCTTTGTCACTGTGCCCAGGGGCCGGGGACCCAGCAGAGGACCGTGGAGTGCTGCGAGCAAAGAACCTTTATTTCTTCGCGGGAGCGTTGAACTAACTTTGATTTTATTTCAATAGCAGAAACTGCCGCCTGGCTGTCAATGAAAATGGTAATATCATTTCTTGGTATTGTCAACAATGACACCTTACGGGCCGCTTCCGCGATTGCCAGAACCTCTGCTTGGAAGACACTGCTGTTGTCAGCAAGTCTGATTGAACAGTGTATATTTAATTCCTCCGAGAAGATGCCGGCACCGGTTCCACAGTCCATCTTCGATCCATCTGTGTAGATGGATTTCGATTTCCTCTTTGTGGGCTCATCTGTGTACCATTCATCTCTACTCGGGAACGAGCAGGAGAATGGTCTATCAAAGTTTAGATGTGGGATCATATAGTCAAAAGTGACAACATTCCCAATAGAAATGGGCTAAGTATCTTTTTGCAATGAATATCGGGATTAGCGCACAAACAGCTGTCCCAATCAAATGCGAAGGTTGATACAAAATTAGGATAATTAACTTACCACCCCAGGTGGCGCTACAGTCTGGGGTGGGCCTGGGTCTGAACCTCAACCGGTATTCCTCTACAGTTAAAAGTTAAATCAATCTTTGGCTAATTGCTTCCAGCTGGGCACTCCAAGTTGAATAAGGTCCCCTTCTACTTGAGCGCGCCTCCTAAGGCAAGATCGTCCTCTACTGCGTTGTCACTCCAAGTTCGAAGACTTTTCGGGCTGGAGCGTTGGTGTCCATTCGCTCTTTATGTCCCAGCCATCTTAGACGACTGATTCGTACTTTTCTGAGCAGGTCGATGTCGCTGTACAGCTCGTAGAGTTCGTAGTTAAATCTCCTCTTCCAGAGCCCGTCAACGCGAACGGGACCGAAAATCACTCGATGAATTTTGCCTTCGAAGCGACCAAGTAGATCTTCATCCGCCTTTGATAACGTCTATGATTCTGCGCCATAAAGCAGGACTGGGATGATGAGGGTCATATTGAGTTTGCTTCTTGACAAGGGCCTTACTAATCAATTGCGTTTTTAAGCCAAAGTAACAGCAATTGGCAAGTGCAATTCTTGGCTTGACTTCTGATGTGATGTCATAGCTGTCTATCGTGATATCGTGACGTTCTGCCCAATTCGAAGATGTTGTGTGTCCCTTCTTGTTGACAGTATATATTTCGTTTTGCCCTCATTCACCACTAAACCTATTTTTTCCGCCTCTGTACTGATACTTGCAAACGCATAAGTGACAGCTCGCATCGTTCTTCCAATGATTTCGATGTCGTCAGTGTATACAAGTAGTTGCACAGACTTTTGGAAAATTGTGCCCCTGGTGTTGGCTTGCGAGTTTCGCACAATTTTCTCAAGAATGATGTTGAAAAAGTCACATGACAGCGTATCACCTTGTCTAAATCCTTTTTTGATATCAAAGGTCTCGGTGAGATTGTTTTCGACCTTTACGGAGCAGCGAGCGTTCTCCATAGTCGTTTTGCACAATCTGACGAGTTTGGCAGGGATGCCAAAACTAGACGTGGTTCTGTATAGCTCGTCTCCATAAATGCGGCCTTAAAGTATCGATAAACAGGTGGTGGGTATCGATTTGGAGTTCTTGGGTTTTCTCCAGCATCTGCCATAGTTCGAATGTTTTGTCGGTTATGGACTTAAATGAATAATTAAATAAATAGGTGGCGCAACAGGCGGGTAGACACCCAAGGCCTAGCCTTCTCCCAACCATTCGTTTTGTGTGAGTTTCTATTTTTGGGACGAATGGAAGGGACCTACAATTTTATGCCGAGTCCGAACAGCTGAATTGAGTAGCTTTTTCATGACAGTCATACTCTCGGATGTTTGTCAGACGTTCGCGAGACGACGAGAGGTGGCGCAGTAGAAAAAACTTTAAGATGTAATTTGTGTTTTTTTGGGAATCGAACCGGGGATCCCTCGCACAATAGTCCAGCACACTTACCACTGTGCTACTGCGCCCGGTTGTGGACTTACTGGGCCTAAAACCTGATAGCGTCCAATCAGGTCGTTGGCAAATGGTTTCAGGCGTTTAGACAGTACGGCAGACAGGATCTTGTAAGCGATGTTAAGGAGACTGATGCCTCTATAGTTGGCGTAGTTTAGAGGGTCTCCTTTCTTATGGATCGGGCAAACAATGCTGAGGCTCCATTCATCAGGCATAGGTACTTTCCTCTGACCAAATTTTGGAGACGAGTTGGTATCTGTTTGTTCAGTCAGAGAATCCATGGTTTGGGTAGTTAGTCGGTTTTAGTCGGTTAAGGGCATTTAACCAATGACAGTCATCAACAAAACAACAATTACCTTCGTATAAAATAAAAATTAATTTAATAATTATTAAACGCAGAATAATGTGTTGCTTCGTATCCGCTTTGTCGACGCATTTTGAACTGACAGATGGTTGTCTGCATTGCTGCGGTGGGAGGTGTTAACACCAAATCCTACCTCAAAAGCCTGAACAAGGTACAAAGAATTGCTTGCATAGGTATAACGAATTCAGTAAAATCTACACCAAAAATGGGCCTAGAAACGTTGCTGAACCTACAACCCATCGAACTATATACTAAGAACGTGGCAGCCATCAAAGGTGCTCTCAAACTACGAGAGACCAAAATTTGGAAGCCCGAGTCATTCGGTCACTCACGCATACTTCAACATCTTTGATCAGAGCGGCCTCATGCCACTCCTAGACTACAAGAAACCGAGGTTGAGGTATGACTTTGACAACAATTTTACAGTCTGTATACCGGACAAGAAGGACTGGCTCACCCCGAGTACTGTCTATAAGGTATATCCATCTTCACAAATGGCTCAAAGACGGAGAATGGGACGGGAGCAGGAGTCTTCTCATCGCAAAACTGTCCTAGCGAGGGAACTACCAGCAATGGAAATCATCTTCTGCGTGGACAGCCAAACATCACTTTAAGCGATTAACTCCAATCTGGTAAGCTCCAAATCAGTAAGCCAGCGCCTCTCAGCATTGAGAGCATTAAACCATCACACAGGAATGCTGTGCTGGGTTCCTGGACATGTTGGTGTAGAAGGGAACAAGGCAGCAGATAAACTGGCCAGATGCGGCACTCAAATGGACGTACTATTAGCTAACAAAGAAGTATTACCAGCTTTCAACGCAGCTAAAGGGTTCATTGATAATGTCACATTAAACTTGGCTAAGGAACGATGGAACAACACTCCCGATTGTACTATAACTCGTAGCTTGTGGCCCGCAATCGACACTAAAAGGTCAAAGATCCTAACATATTTTGATAGAAACCAAATCCGAGTGCTCGTCGGGGTAATAACCGGACACCGCAGATAACCGCAGATTTATCCAAGTCTGAACAAACTGACTCTTAGTTTAGTTTAGTTATGTGGCAAAACTTCAATTGAAACTTATTTCAACAAACGATTCCGAGTTGCTTGCAACTAAAGGGTTGTTTCTAAACGGTGTTTTATAAATTAGCAACACTTTTTCCAGCGACAACCAATTTGACAGCTGACAGCTGTCGTCTATAAGAGTAGGTGTAGGTGCCCATATTCGACTTCAGTCGCATGACTAACTCATTCATAGCTAAAGGGACTGTGTGGTATAGTGGTAACAACTATGCATTTTTGAACAATTTTCTCGCACGTAAACGCTTTTCGTATTATATCGCTTTTCGGTGTCACCAGTAAAACTAACGAATTAATTTTTGAGGAAACGTCACATTTGGGACAAAAAATTAAGGAACAACCTAAATACGATATACATTATGTATAATCTGGGCTAAAATTTCTGCGTATCTGTAGTAATCGTCCACTTCATTTCATTGCTGAAGAATATACAAACAGTTCCATTCCATCTTCTTGGAAATTTGTTCACTGTCAGTGGGACTTATTATGTCGCTTTGAAAATAGAATAGAATATAACAGAAATTGTCATCTGTCATCCGAGCTAAATTGAATTTCAAAAGGGTATAGATATCAATATTCTTTTTGCTATGGTGAAAATTAATTTCGGATAAATTCATTCCGTTTAGGTGCACGTGGTACCTTTTTATTGGGTGGAAAAATCCTTTACGCATTTTCAATTTAAATTCATTATTTAGCAAATTGAATTCGTTAGTTTGCAAATTAAATTGGTTTTGTTATTTTCAAATTGAATTCGTTTTTTTTTTCTTTTAAGCCACTTTCTATGCAGCTGATGTTTCACTACTATAAAATTACGTATTTAACACATCTAAATGTAGATTATTTCTAGGTATAAGTCTCCTTTTTTCCGGGATATTAATTGCTTGCGAAATTTCTATGTTCCAATTTTGCTGTTCGTGATGCATTTGTGATGAATTTGCTGGCATTTAAAAATGAATTTCCAGGAACGTGATGTTGATTTGTTGGAGTTACTTGTGTTTTTTTATGAGCTGATGTTTTATGCCATCTCTTTATAAATAATTTTTCGCTGTGCAAGCTTTTCGCTGTCGATTTGGAGAATTTCGTTTCGTATCAGCTGCAGACCAAGCCTATCAAGGCTACATTAGCAAACAATGCTTTTTGGGCCTGCCGCCGCATATATGGTAGACCTTGGGTCCGCTCCGAAAGTGAAATTTTCCGAAACCGAATATTTGGTACTCTCTAATTCGAAAGCGGAATGAAATCTCCAAATGTCAAAAGCATTGATATACGGGAAATCGATAGTATTGCAGAATACGAATTCAAAAGCGGAGCGAAAAGCTATTTCAAATAGGATTGACTTTCGGGACGTAATAGAAAGTATGGTCCCTGGTAGGCATCTCTTTAAAGATCACGCACTGATCTTTACAGTAACGATTAGACCCATCATAACATACAAAAGGATTGTGGATTAAAACCACCCAAATGCCGCCATTTATAAGTTCAATAAGGTATACAACGGCTCGCATGTCTGGGTTTTTCCAGAGCCATGCATGCGTACCTGTGCCATAGCGGCTTTAGAAGCCTTAATAGGACCAACACCCCGTCACATTTATTATCAAAAAAGTAGTGTTCAATATTACGAGATGGCAACAACGCAACACACGGAACACACGGAACACACGACACACACGAAACACACAAAACACACGCAACACACGATACACACGAAACACATTCACACAAGAAGAAGAAGAAGAAGCGATGACCAGTCATCTTTCGCAATTCGTACGGACAACATCTATAAAATCGGTTGCAGGCACACGTTCTACATTTAAATTCCAATAAATAGTTTGAATTAGTACCTAATTGTTGGCTTTTACTTATTGGCAGTGATTATTTGTATCAACTTTCAGTTTCGCATGTGTAAGACTGCGCCGCGAAAAGTCGTTTCCTAGCGCGCCAGCGTAAGTAATACACAAGTAGCAACACGCAGTTCAGCCAGTTTGACATAACGAAAAAGTTAAATATTAGCAAACATTCCGAGCTAATGAAATGCTTTTGGAACTTCACAAACTTTATTAGACCTGCGCTGACACAAACCGACTCCGAAAGACACTATGCCTTAACTCAAAATTATCCACCCAGATCACAAACAGAAAGATAGGGAGAGAGTCAGCAATAACTCACCTAATTGCCAAAACGGCCTAAAGTGGTATATAAATGGTTCTAAAATGATCTCGTGTGTGGGAGACGGTATTGATTGACCAAACCGAAATGCCTCAATACCTATGGGTAGGAGCCCCAGTGTATTTAAGGAAGAGTTTCATATGCGGTTTTAAAGACGCTAACATCGACAACGGACAATAGCGCATTTAGAAAAAACCCTTATTGACTCCAAATCATTACTGCACTGCTTTTAGCAAGGAACAAAACCGGAATATGGTGGCTTTTTGGTCATGAAGGTATTAAAAGCAATGAAAAGCTGTTGAACTTGCCAGAGGAGGCTCGTAAACCCCTTTTTGTAGGACATGAACCCTCCCCCCAATTTAGCTGTAAATTCGGCTAAAAATAAAAAGAGTGCATCTCATATAGGGAGAACATCCCAGGTCTCAAAGAGGACAAAAAAAGTTTCAGCGCTTTAAAAACAATGCCGAAATGATTCTAAATCTATGCAGGTGCGATTGATTTAAAGAAGGCTTTAACCGAAGGCCTATGTAGCTAGTGCTGTAAAATTACTAAGTTAAATTGTAATTTATTTTTACTGTTTAATAAATAATAATAATAAAGAAGGCTACCGAACACTATGGTTTGCGGTAAAATCTTAAAAAAATGTATCTAATCGACCCACCGAAGTGCCAAGCACTTTTTGGGGTAAAATAGATTGGGGTAATAGATTTCTGACTCTCTAATCACAGTTTAGAGGTCTAAGTGCGTTACATCGATTGGTGCGTCAAAGCCTTAACAAAAAACAAATCCATAAAGTTAAATAAGAAAACGAATTCAATTTGCCAAACTCCAATTTAAAGTGAAAAAGCTATTCATATGGAATGAAGTAGTATTGCGCGATAATCCAAAACTGCATCGATACATCGATATTTTATTATCAAGATGAAAATATCGATGCAGAAAAAAAAAATCTACCCAAAAAAATCGATAGTATCGATAATATCGGTTTATATGCAAACTTAAAATTTTCCTGAGTTTTCTATTCATTTTTATTAAAAAAAATATTTTTATTGTTTAGAAATACTCAATCAATTTCTTTTCACAAAGGAAAAAATTCAAGACAATAATTTAACTTTTTTTTATTGATTTTTGAACAAAAAAAAAATTTACAAGAATACCCAGAAAAAAAAACAATTGTCAATAAGTGACATACCGACAATTCAAGTTAATTTTCGCCTTAAGGTAAATTTGAATCCAGATAATTCAAGTCGACTTACGGTGACTAGATTCTTGAATGAGGCCAAAGTCTATATTTCAAGATGGGAAATTTTGCTAAGCGACTGTCAAAAATTGTCAAAAATTGGCAAGGACGCACTGAATCTGACATCATATCTTCTTCATAACGTCTGCCCACATAACTAGCTCTTCGCACTTGCAGGTAGGTGTGGTATTGCATTGAAAGACGGACTCGCAAATACTTTCTTTCTTTTCTTCCCATCGTGGTAGGTAAGCCTTACCTGATGGTGTATTTTAAATTCCAAATATTTGGCTCGATGACAGCCTAAATATAGCGTTTTTTCAGTCATTTTACAACAAGTTGGGAGAAGGGGGTTGGGGAGGGGGACAAAAAGCATTAAAATGATTTCGCATCTCACTCTGAATGCATCCATTGCAAAGAAAGCGATCGATATGCGATTGACGGCTGTCTAATGGATCCAGTCCGTTCAGGGATGTTTTGAGTAAAAAAAACTCTAAACAAACGGCTTTGCCTCTCTATAAAAGGGCTTGTTCTGAAATTTTGTTGGCAGTCGATTGTGAGATGTGAAGCTGATCACATCTATTTGGTGCGCTTTTTCGCTCGTTTTTTGACACATACTTTGGCGCAATTTTTTGACGCGCAGTATGGTGAATTTTTGGCGCGTTTTTTCGCGAATTTTTTCTGCATTTTTGGCGGGATTTTTTGGCGCATATTTTGTTATTTTTTCATTGCGTATTTTGGCGCGATTTGATGGGTGTTTTTGGCACGTATTTTGAGATGTATTTTAGCGCGTATTTTGAGATGTTTTTTTGGCGCTTTTTTTCGCGAATTTTTTCCACATGTTTATTTTTTCACCGCGATTTTTGACGCGTACTTTGGCGCCATTTGATGGGCGGTTTTGGCGCATTTTTTTTGAATAGTTTTGGCACCTATTTTGAGATGGATTTTGGCGCGTTTTTTTCGCGAAATTTTTTTCACATTTTTGGCGGGATTTTATGTCACTTTTTTGGCGCATATTTTATTATTTTTTTGACCGCGATTTTTGGCGAGATTTGTCAGTCGTTTGTGGTGCATATTTTTGGCTCTATTTTGGCGCGCATTTTGGAGGGTTTTTGACGCGGATTTTAGGGCATTTTTTCGCGAATTTTCTCTACATTTTTGGCGGAATTTTTTTTCAATTTTTTTGGCGCATATTTCGTTATTTTTTCATCTCGCTTTTTTGCCGCCTCTTTTATTATTTTTTCATCGCGATTTTTGATGCGTATTTGGCGGGATTTGTTGCGGGTTTTTGCACAGTTTTTTTCGCTAATTTTTTTTTGGGATTTTTTTTTTGTGTTGGTTTTGGCACATATTTTGTTTTTCATCACGATTTTTCACGCGTATTTTGGCCGTATTTGTTGTGCATTTTTTGCACAGTTTTTGACACGTATTTTGAGGTGTATTATGGTGCGTTTTTTCGCATCCACCTTTTTGCCTGGATTTTTCGTTTTGAAATGACAGGAAATAAACAAGTTGGCGTCAATCTACCAGTACCTCCAAGGAAATTATCAAAAGTAGTATAATAAAAGAAGCGATGGGCCCACCAAGGTGCCTTGTGATCGTTCTCCTCACAACCTAACCTAACCTAACTTTGTGCTGATAGGCTTTAGTGAAATGTAAGTTGAAATAAAGACACTGTGCATTCTCGGTAGTTTTGAAGAAGCGCATGCTATGCGGCCCAATTTTGGACTACTGTATCGAGCATTTTATGCTTCATCTTGCTTTAGTATTGACATCCAATTTGGCGATACTAAAAACAGCCCCAAACGTAAGTCACTCTCATTCACTACGAAATTCTGACTTGCTAAAAACTATTAGAAAGTAATCTACGTAGAAAGTGGAACACGCACAGATTTTGCCTAGTTACTATGCATAGTATGTAAAGAAATAGCTTATTTGAAATACTATATTATAAAAATATTATGTACCTACATTAAGCCGATAAGAATAAGAAAATGTTTTAAGGTTCTTGAATCGTAACGAGGCGTGTTGTTATAACTGAGACAGTGGTCTTTGAGTGCAAAAAAATCGGGATAAAAACATCGATGCATCGATGATATCGAAAATAAATTATCGAGTGAAATAATCGATATTTTTTACGACAATATCGATGAATCGAGTGATTCGATATATATCGCGCATCACTAGAATGAAGTTCCAGCTCAATGCCTTCCATTGAATACGATTCGCTTTTTGCTTCAATTTTGTATAATTCAAAATCAGAAACGTTGAACACTCACATTCTTATAAAATGCCCTCTTCATGGAAATTCCTTATTTTGGAAGGGGGAGTACTCAGAATTTTCGATCGTTTGTTGTTATCTTACCTGTTACTGCTGGGAGAACTTGGCTCTAATGAAATCACATGAGTAACATTCACCCCTATCGTGGAATCCGACGGAATTGAGTTTCACTTCACCTATTCGATTCCCTTTCACCTTCTACTGCTATCGTGGAATCCGCCGGAAAAGTTTCCTTATCGACACGTTTTTGGGAAAGGTAGTTTCACTGTCAAACGGCTGTCTTTCATTTGTGAACACAAATCCGTGTAGCTGCATTCGTCGGAGGTTATGAAAAGTTTGTTTCAAAAGTGATTTAAATAAAAACCAGTGTTTATTATGTAATAATGTATACGATAACTATTCGTGTAAAAATAAGAGGAAGAACGAAATGAGCGATGTTCTCAGAGAAGAATACGAGACAGGCTGAAATGAGCAATGAGTGGTTTCACGGAACTTCCAGACGAAATTGTGTTTTTAGAAAGTTTATTTTTTGATTTTAATAAAGTTCAATCTGTGCAATAGATTTATTACAAATGTTGGGCTTAATGTAGCAGCTGTTTTGTATGTAAATTTTTTATATTAAAATGCTCACAAAATGCAGCAAGCAAGAAAACCTATGAAATCCGCAATGAATTTGATGCGGGCAAGAAATGTCATTTTGTTCGGGAAAAATTCGATTTGAACGTTTTCAACGATACAGTGAAACTCATCCACATTACCCACACGGGGAACTGTTCACTTTGCGGATTTGACGATACCAAAATATTTTTTTCCGTGAATGATTCCCCCCGGCGGATTCCACGATAGGGGTGATTAAATGAATCGAACGTAGGTACCTAACCTTGAAAATTCTGTTGAACTCGAGTTACAGCGTACATATAAACGTGATATTGCTTCTCCGTCTCAATGAATAAGTCAAGCGAAGGAAATCAAATCAGCATAGCTACCCGCACAAAGGAAAGCAAATTACATGAAAAATTGCATAAAACAAACGAGCAGTCTAACCAATTTGAACTTGACCTTTGCGCAAAGTTCCAAAGGTAATAGTCCTTTGTTTGACTTTCCGTTTTCATAGTTTTACCTTCGAATCGATTTCTATGCGGGTGGAGTTTCCACTGAACCATAAGAAATCCTTTCATGCCGTCGATTGGGTTTTTGTTTAAATTTTTTTATCATTTTTTTTCCAAACCGTTTAGCGCATGTTTTTATATAGTCAGACTCACCTCATTTCTTACCCTTTCACATTTTATACTAAAACATTTAATTTGCTCAATTTTAATTACCGCACTAATTACACCTTGTAATGTATGAAATTTATTAAATTTCTATCTACATCTTTTCAAACGCAAACTTTAAACAGACCATTGTGTGCAAAAAGAACCGCTGAGGACCGAATTAACCTGCTAAAACTACTCAAGGATGGGGCCATCTTCTGTTCGGAACGCTATCCAGAAGATGCCGAAGACATTGACTTGGAAATCAATAATCGTCAAACTTCACCGACCATGCCGACCCCGATGACAATCGAACAACAGCAGCAGCAACAAAAGCGTACAACCGCAACCCCCAAGACCGACATTTGACTACCAATAATATCCACAATAACATGAGATCTCGAGAATGTCTACAAGGAGAAGGGTTAAGAACGCAAGATATCAAGTTAAGTATTTTATATTGAATTTCTTATTTGTTTTGTAAATCTTAAGATTAAGTTTAAATTTTATGTTAAATATAAAAAAATATAAAAATTGATGTGAGAAAAATTGTAGTTAGGATTGAATTTTTTGTAAAGCGTTTTGTATTATGTATTCGAAAGCTGTGCAGGATTTTCTCTTGGATTTCATGGATTTAAATTATTTTTTTCTGAGACCTTACTGTATGAACAGGCTTACAACTTTCAATGCGGTAAACGGGAAAGCGTGTATGTGACGGAATTGAATATCCGTGTAAAAGTTAATGCAAGGCTTATGGTTCAACGTTCATTGTTCTGGTGGTGCGTGGGTGTAATTAGTGCTAATGAATAGGATACATGTACAAATGGAAACACACTGGGGTTTTCAGGACAAATGGAACGTGCGACTTAATTAAAATATCAGAGTGAGGGATCACTTACTTTTTGATGGTTAAAAGTCTGTACAAGCAATTTTGTTCACCATATTCGTATAGGTATTTATGTATTTATGTTTCAGATGGTTTTAAGGGATTATTTTTGATATACTTTTCCAGTGGGTGGGCGGAGAGTTTTTGCTTTTTGCTGTCATCCCGCATGACTTCGATGGAGGGAAACTACCGAGGGTATTTCGTTTGTTTTTGCATATTTCAAATTTAAAGAGTGCGGATATCAGGGCCGTAGCCAGGATTTTGGTTCGGGGGGGGCTTGATCCAAATTTTATGAAGCAAAAAACTAAGAATATTCCAATTCATTGAGTCGTATTAGTTTTTAAATCGTATGTACTTAAACGAACCTAGGTACTTAAATAATAATTTTACACATCAATAAACTTATTTAGATCCACAATAATTTCCGAATGAACAGATATCATAGCAAGTTACCTTAACCTTGCATTCTCTATAACGCTTCGGGACATTGTTTTAATCCTTTTCATAGCTGAAAGGGTTCTTTCAACACTAGCTGGGGTCACTGGAAGCGTTGCTAAAACCGTAAGCAAGAAATTTATACCTCTAAAGTAAGTCTTGTCACATATATCAAGCAATTTCAAAACTTCGGTAGAAGTATCACTCGACGATTTTTTTTTCGCACCAAAGAATGTACTCAGCTTTCACAGCTGACAGTGAAATTGCATTATCAAAGTAACGGGTTAGCCTGTTAGCTTTTCCATTTCGTTCACTCGCTCAACTGCAGCAAAACCTGGGAGAAGAGCTTGAAACGATGGTAGAACGTCATCGTTGACCATGAATCTGTCCGTAAGCTTTTGTATTAACGAGATTGTGTAATGCAAGGAAATAGTATATCGTATTTGTAGACACTTTAAACTAGGCTTCAGTAGAAAGGTTTCTGGATTGGAACGCGTTGTTTATTCCAATGAAGTTCTTGGAGCTCTTAATTTAACTTAAAATAAGTCCTCTGCAAGTTGGGATGCGGATTGAAAAGTCTCTCTGCAAAAATCTTCGGTATTTTCTCTGATGTTCTTAAGAGAATTCAGAACTTTTTTTGTGCGGTCAATTGCAGAAACGAAATCTAAGGAAAATTGATAAGGGCAGCGTTAAACTGAACAGATTTTCGCATGTAATGAGGCTTACTAGGAAATTACTTTTTTGGACCGCTGGCGCTGCCAAGACATCGTTCTGCTCGTTATTTCTTCAAGACTTATTGAGATGTATTTTCAATGAATCTTGTTTTACAAAGGCGTAGAAGTCGAGTTTTTTAGCTCTCTGGTGCGTGCTTTGTAATGACGTTTTTGAAAGTTATAATATATGTAATGCATTTGAACAGTTGCGGAAGAAATTTCACTAACAGGCGTATTTTTTTTAGAATCTAAAGCTAGGTCACTTTTACTTTTCCATGCAAAACTTTTCTACTCTCTTTTGGTTTTGTTATACTCACTTCCCCAAAAAATACGCCAAACTACACAGAGGCAATTGCGAATTGCAGGAGTTGACTTGGCAGAACCAGGTTAAAGATATGGCTTGCACAGTGTACATACCTAGTGTTTGAATACTGTATACCTACCGGGATAGTCTTATTTTTATAGATTTGAATTTAGGGCTTAAAGCCCTATTTTGACAATCATTTCAGTTTTAGTTCAGTTAAGCTTTCAGTTAAACTGATGTACTGCAGTGTATTTAGACATCAGTCTAGTATTCAGTTGAGCTTTCAATTTACTCGTGATTAGCCTAGGGTTAGAAGATTTATCTACTAAAACTTCTGAAAACTTATGGGAATTCCATCAGTTTTAGTCTCAGTTTTAGTTTTAGTTAAACGCTTTCATTTTTGCATTTAGTCATCAGTTTAACGGCCGATTTCTTCTGATACTCGGTACTAACGAGAACTTAGTACTTGTGTATTTCTTCAAATTGCTAGTACCGGAGCTAAATTTATCAACCGCACTACGACTAATACGTCTAAAAACTGGTCTAGTACCCATTTTTGACTGAAATGTCATAACGGTGACATTTTTATGCTCATTGGGCGTCAAACATCTTGCAGGATGACTGATTTTTATTCATAAGAGCAAGTATTTTTTTTAAATATTTTTGTTGCTTTCCTGCTGTAAAATAGTGTGTGTTTAGGGGTATCAAGCATTGGATAGCATTTGATAGCGTATATGATTGGTTGTTTTTTTTTCTATTATTGCACATTATGGAACTGAACTAACCAATTCGGTGTTTGCAATTTAACATGAGTGCGGTAGGTTGCACTGATTGTTCGTGGAGAGGAGACTATGCAAAGCGATAAAATGCAGCAGCGGCCACCTCCTGTTCTTCCAATGTTGCTGACATTTGAATAAATTTGTCCAAATGGCGTGTCAAGGCCATACATCATACTTTTGGCAGTGTGCGACATACACTAGCGGCTGGTACGCAAATGACGTCGGCAACCACTATTTACATCGAATCGATCCACTTGTCATGAATCGTAGAGTGATCAGCAATTGCTGCTCAGGCAATATCTAACGATTACTGGTAAAATCGTGAATAAAAACGATTATCGACTAAAACTGAAAGTATATAAAATATGTTAACCGTACTGCAATTCGTCCACATTCGAACGTAAAAAAACGTTACTCTGGACAACTGAAATTGCCAAAAAAATCCACATCGTTCTTAGTATTTACTGTATTCCATTGTATTCCATTATGGTAGATGCGCCGCTCAGATCAACGAGTTGCCACCCCTTCTTCACCATTCTCAGTCTCAATGTCGTCATCGAAATTATTGAACCAATTATCCCTATCGAAAATGAAATCCATTTTCTAATCAACTGCATTAGACTTAAACCTACGATGTATTTACTTTTTGACAAAAATAGGCAAGAGCGAAAGCAATGAAATCGATCTAATTCAGGTACTAACGACGTTAGACTGCCGATTTTGAGGGTCAAGCTCATACCGAGTACTAATTAATACTCGGTACCAAATTCATCTTAGTACTTCGTGAAGAAATGACCTGATACCTAGGTATTTGAGTATCAACTTTTGGTCTAATACCGGTACTAGCGCTAGTACTTTGTGAAGAAATCGGCTGTAACAAGCTTAACTGATAACTCAACTAAAACTGAAACTGAAATGATAGTCTTAAATTCGGCTTTAGAAAATTTTAGTTTTATGTCTAGACTTTCGGGGGGGGCTTCAGCCCCTCAAGCCCCCCCCCTGGCTACGTGCCTGGCGGATATTCATAGATACGATACCTCTTTTTTTTTTAAATACTTCTCCCGGGAAAGGCGAACCTATAACGCTTCGTCAGCGCCCCGAGATGCTTGCAGATGTATGTCAGTTCTGCACTTAAATTGCTGCAAATTGTAGTCTTCTGGAAATATATCTACAGGAAGCGAGTTCCAAAGTTTGCTTGTCCTGTAACAGAAGGAGTTTTGGAAAGATGATGTCCTAGCGGTTGTCAAGTGTACTGTACCTATGGTCATGAGCATTAGCAGCCTGTCTTGTGGGGCGCCGCATTTCCAGGGATAATATCTTTGAGTTCCTGAAAACATCTACCATGGAAGTAGCTATAGAACAAGCAAAGGTCAGCGACTTTTCTTCTGTGCACCAACGGTTGTAGATTCGATGTGAGTTGTAGGGTCTTCAATAAGTCGAACTGCTCGTCTCTGTATGCTGTGAAGTAGGTTAAGTGAATGTTTTGCTACCGAGCTCCATATATGGGAGCAATATTCCAGGCCTGGTCTAACCTGTGCTTTGTAGAGAAGGAGGAGTTGCTAGGGGCTAAAGTACCTCTTTGCTCTAAATAGGTAGCTCAACTTAGCGGACGCCGATCCTGAATTGACTGTGACTCCTAGAAGGTGCATTGAGTTCTTGGGATGGATTGGATGGTCATCCATTTGGATCTGAGGAACTGTTGATGCATTTTTCCAGGAAAATGTTGTGAGCTGTGTCTTGTTTGCATTAAATACAACCAAGTTGTCTTTTCCCCACTTCAAGATTTTGTCCAGATCATCATTTAGAGAACAACTTTCTTCACATCTCTGACTGTGTGATGTAGCCGCATTCACAGGCCCACTTTTGGAGGATATAAGAATGCTGTCATCTGCAAAGCTGTAGATATTACTATTTGTCGATACAAGCAAATCGTTGATGTGGAGAAGAAATAGAGTTGGGGAATTAATAGATCCTTGGGGCACTCCTGCATTTATAGCAAACGAATTAGATGATACACCATCTACACTACAACAGCTTGGATCGATCTTCCTAGAGTTGTTGTGGTAATAAGACGCTATGGTGCACATCAGTTCACCCTTAAGCCTACCTTCGGACGTACTGTAAAATATAAACTATCATAGGCTACATCTGCTCTAATCTAAAATCCAAAATAAGCATTAATGTAGATATATTCAAACTTAAAAATAACCTAACTACATCTTCTCTAAGCCGAACCGCAACTTTATTTCCATTAGTCTGCTTCCCACCCTTCATAGCCATTCTTTCTGGGCTATATCGTCAGTGGTTACAGCTTTACACAGAAGATGGCTTCAAAAATCTGTCTCTCTAAGGTTTTCAGCAGACAGGGAAACTGATTAGCCTTAAAGAGAAAGAATTAAAGTTCCCATTGCCCATAACAAATAAGCTACTGCCAGCAGCATAGACGGGAGTTTGTCCAATGTCATCCTATTTGCACCAGGCAGCTGGTGGCTATCAAAGGATGTGATAGCTTAAAGCTTCATTAATAGCAAATCGATATTCAATGTTCCAGTCACGCCGCGTTATTCAAAGTCAAATATTATAAGGTTTGTGTGAACAAATGGTTGCCTGATCAGTTTTAGTTGGTCTGCCCATTTTCAAAACACTTTTCAATTCGATTTTCTTAAAAAAATGCCCACTGAACTTTTCGACTTCTGAGTTCACATTTCATAGTCGCTTTGATTCTTTCAAATTTGTCTGGAGTGACATAATGTTAAATGTTCTGGTATCGCTAGGTCAGCTCAGGGTTCCATCAGGGAAAAACACTGCTACCAGACTTTTAATATAAAAATACATGTGCTGAGATATAAAGCATGATCTAGCATCAATACAGGTAACTGGTTTTCGATGAGATAGCTTGCGTCTTGCAAACGTCGGTTTACAACTGCTGCTTAAAACCTTCTTTAAGCCTTGAAGAACTTGTTCCTTCCGTCTTATTTTAAGAATATCGGCGAGTTCAACAGATCTATGTAATCACTTCCCTAAAACACATTGACTTGACATAAATTAGACAGTGAAACCTGCGTAACCCACAGGTGGCCATGTATTGTAGACATTTTTGGCCAACTTAGAGAGGTTGCCAACTTATAAGGGTAGGTATACCTATTTTTTTTAATACCTTATTCCAAAAAAATGGCGCTTTTATCTATACTATTAGTTTATTAAAAACAAAAAAAATCCACAAAAGAATCAGTTTTTTTTCTTTTAAAACCTATAGGTACGAAAAGTATTAATTCATAAAAATTTAGTTTTTTTTCTGATTTTCCAACAAATGCAGAGGAACACAGAAGTTATTCACAAATTGTAGAAATTCAGTCAAATCTATCCCAAGAAGATCTAACACGAACGATCATTTCGTTATTTTGCGTCTAGCAACGGCCGCGTTCAATACGCTTTTGACTAGCTAGTCAACAGCCTCTGATTGGTTGATTTGCCTTCAAATCTAAGCAAGTTTCGTGTGTTAGGCAAGATTTTCTGCAGGTGGCCGACTTACAAGTGTGGCCAATTTGACAGAGTTTACTGTCATTGAAATGTCAGTTCTATAAAATATCTGTCCAGAAAATGAAGCCAACATAACTAGCGCTCGTCGTTCCAAGCGAGAAATAAGTGAAGCAAAATGACAACCATCTTGGATTTTTAGATGCTAGAGGCAGTTTTTGGGCGTAAATGAATTTGCCAAGTAAGACGGTTGAAATTAATGCCCCTATTGAGTTGTCATCAATTCAACTTAACTTTCACACAACCCAAAACTAACTAACAACAAATAGACAACCACCGCCATCTTTGTTGTGTTTTGACAGACAATTTTCCTATCATGGTCGTGTATGACAATACGGACAATACCGAATTTTGAATGACATGAAACCAAGAGACATCTCAACTGTAGTTGTTGAGTCGTTGTTTACAATAGATGTCATTTAGAAAAGTGAAAGTTTTCAATTTATTTCGCTCTAAACCACGAGAGCTAGCATATATCTCAGCCCATATATAATATGCTAATTGTACTAAGTATAAAACTGTATTCTAATGCCATTAAAAATGTGTTATACTTGTCTATGGAATCATTATCGATGAGTTTGCAGGAAATAACTTAACAAAGGAATTACGTGTATATGCTGCATCTGTCAATGCTAAAACAAGTTCAATCTGTCCTCCAAAGTGAGCAGCTCACTTGCGATTTTACATTTGGCCAGACTCTCTCTAGGCATCATGATCGACATAAAATATTATGTTAGCTCGGTGGTCAACGACCTCCTCTCTTGGTTGGTTCGAAACTGGCATTCTTATTGGATGGGGGAATGGACAGCTGCTTGTTCCAGAGTAAGGTGCTTCCTTTGTGTTGGCATTTGTGATTACACCCCGCTAAAGGATAAATTCCTTATTAAAAAGCAAACAATGCATCGTGCTATCGTTTGCGTATAAATTATCCCCAAAGGGTATCAACCTTTCCTTAATCCGTTCCAAATCCTTTATCACACTGTAAGTACGAATCAATGAACACGTTCCAATTCACTTGGCAATGATAAACTGTCCAATGAAAACAAAGTTGTATAACGACACAAACAGTGCGGTTGTAGATTGGCTGAGGGTTTTCCTCATAAATAAATAATTTCGTATTTAATGACACGAAGTGGCCAAAGGACATCCCAATCGTCTAGGACATAATACCGTTTACCAACTTTAAAGCAATTTAGGTCACCTTCATCTTTCTCTGTAAATTCCATCCTTACTGCAACTTTCCAAATCAACAACACGTTTCTCATTCGAAATCAATTATGTACTTTTGTTTCTTGTTTCTTTTCGGAAAAGATGGCAACATTTAAAACAAAACATCTGCGGAAACAAATAAAAAACAAAAATGCAAATGTCTTTATTTCATCAAAAGAATTTTGATATATTTTCGAATATAAATCTGACAGATATGAAATCAGCATCCTTGCACCCATTTCCTAACCCACTTTCGATGTGTCGGATAAAAAACACGATTCACATGTCGGAAGCATCTTTAAGCCAAATTGAGATTGGCATTTGAGTCGAGTGTGAGTGTATGTGGGGTGGGGATACCTCAAACGCCTATTAGAGCACCCAAATTGGTTTCGTGGCGCAATCAAGAATGCTTTTCGAATTCAAACTAAAGCCGGATGCATCCGAATATCTCTACACCTGTGTGGTGGATACGAGTACATGCACTCCATTCAAATCGATATTATGTGACGAATAATCATGCATGATGGTCATGTGGTCATGGATGATTTGCATATAACCAAATAATTCTTCAACGAGAGTGAGAATGTATTGCATGATTATAATCGGGGATTTAGGAGCATGTCACACTTTTTTGTGTCTGAAAGAACTCTGTTCCCAAAAGTGTCACAAACATACAAATTAACTTAAACTATGACAGCCAACATTTGGAGTAGGTTTGAGATAAGTACTTTTTTTTGGTTAGTTTCGAATCAACCTAAAAGGGGAAACTTTTCGTAACATTTCAATTAACGGCGAAGTTTTTTTTTACATTTCTCCGTATAATATCCGCCAAGGCAGAATGTGCTTTTGTATGCAAGGGTTGGGGCTGATGACTTTAGGGAATGTATTTGTACATTTATAATCGGTAGAGCAAAATAAAGTTAGTTTATAGTTTGCCAGCACATGAGTGACAATTAAACAGCTATGTAACTACGAACTTTAGTGATGCTTAGGGACAACTTTTGTTGTAAATATTTTACGAAATACTTTTACTACAAAATTTGATGGCGTTGTTTCTGTACAGAATTGATCTCGTGTTTGAGTTTTTTTTTTGTTTCTATTCAACTTTCTCTATCGCAGCTAGTGGTATTTCGTTATTTCGATAATCACTTGTCACCAACAAGTTCGAAAGTATGTGACAGATTTATTATGGTTGCTTTATTTGGTTTAAAATGTGTTTTTATTTAAGCGTCATACACATGAGCAACCTACCTATCACTCTTTCCAGAAATTATAATGATAGGACCTCGCATTCTTGGTGGATATTCTCTTTGAAGGCTTCAAGTATCTGAGGCTTATTGACATAGACTCGCGACTTAAAAAAGACCCACACAAAAAGAAGTCTGGAACAAAAAAAAAAAAAAAAAAAAATTTGGCAAATTGACAAAACGAGAGATTAGGCGACTTGGACTTGGCAGCCCTCAGTATTTCGTATGTAGCTCAACAGCAAATGCAATGTTGTATAAGGGAACATTTTACAGTCTTTTACCATAAATTGTCTGTAAAGACCGCCGATTGATGCCCATTTGCATGACAAGTCGCGTCGTCTGGTCGGTACTCCGGGGTCAGCTGCGACATCTCCACGCACAGCTTAGCAGAGCGGAGGTTCCGGGACAGCATCTCGTATTGTCCCATATTCTTCTAGGAGAGCGGCTAAACGTCTAAGCGTTTGCCCAGTTTCTGTCGGACAACCGGGAAAAATCTAAACAATTATTCCGCGTTCTTTAGGAGTATAACGATTCATGTCTTAAGCTACTAATCGTCGGCAATTTTTTTGAGTCATTTAAATGTCACTGTGACGCGATTTTTACGTCATTTAAATGACTCGGAAAAATGGTCGTGTTTATCGTAGCTTTATTGACTTGTGTTTTGTATCTGTTTACTTTACAAATGTCAAATTGACATTTGCCGCCATTTGCAAACATTATAGCATCTTCGGATAGGGTGATGATGATGACTTTTGCACCAGCCTGTATTTTGTTTTTTTTTTTTAAATACTTCTCCCGGGAAAGACGAAACTATAACGCTTCATCAGCGCCCCGAGATGCTTGAAGGTGCATTTTAGTTCTGCACTTAAATTCCTGCAAAT
The DNA here is from genome assembly GCA_949372485.1 of Cheilosia soror. Classification (NCBI taxonomy): domain Eukaryota; kingdom Metazoa; phylum Arthropoda; class Insecta; order Diptera; family Syrphidae; genus Cheilosia; species Cheilosia soror. The sequence goes on from OX443561.1 coordinate 83,368,850, forward strand.
TGTAGCCTTCTGGAAATATATCCCCAGGAAGCAAGTTTGCTTGTCCTGTAAAAGAAGGAGTTTTGGAAAATTGATGTCCTCGCGGATGTTAAGTAGCCTTCTGGTATGGTCATGAGCTTTGGCTGCCTGTCTTGTGGGGCGCCCAAAAGTTGCTTTTAGAGGGATAATGTCTTTAATCTATTAACGAAAGTCCACTTAAATTCTTAAATTAAAAAACTATATGTGATTGGACGTTGGCTTAAGCTGTGCTACTTAGATGAAATCATTCTAAAACGTTCCCTCTTATAGGCATGAGCATGATACATGAACATGCCTTTCCCGTCGCACGGCTATTGAGCTTTATTGTAAAAGGCTGTTTTTCGAATAGGCAATACTTTTTTTCAGTGACAGCTGATTGGTGCTTATTTTGGCTTACCATTTCACAATGAGTAGACTTACGTGTGGCCTTTCACCATGACTAAAGTATAGAGTTCAGTGGCTGGATGCATAAAGGACAAAATTGAGTTGTTGTTTTGAGGTTATTCTCCTTTTTGGGCATTGATGGTAAAGTTCTTATTGTTTGTTTTTATGTGGTTTGTGGCCTTTATCTTGACGATACTGTGTGTTAGGTCCGCAACTTGAATTTGCGCCATGTGGATCCGGTCATCCAGTTTAATATAAAATGTTTGGTGGTGTTTTTGAGGAAACATAATAATCTAGTTAGCTTGCATCTCAATTTTGTTACAAAAGCTTGCTTAAACCTGTGACTTTTTAAAGCCCTCACTGGGTTATGCAGGATAAATTACTGCAATTTGACCATATCTACTGTCATTTCCAGTTTCCAATAATACGAAGAAATCAGTGGTCGAATCCTAAAAAAAAAAAAACGTTTAATCCGTTCATTATCACTATACAAGATCATAAAATGGAAGCAGCGCGCGATGAACATTTCGAACCGAGCACGAATTTTGATAGTAAAATTCAATAATTTGCAAGCGTTGTTCATTTGTAAGACTATCCATGGTTAAATTGCAAACCAAACTGAAGCTGTTTGACAGTGACACAAGGTACTAAACACACGTCAGCTGTCAAAACCAGTGTTGCCAAAACCAAACCAGCTAAAAAATCACCCTTTACATTTGTAGACTTGTCCAAAATCCATCAAAATTTTCCTTAGAGTCCCACTACCCATCTTGCAAGCGAATATTATTCACCAATTACAAGCACGAACAACCAACCGCAAACTTTGCCTAATATTCCGCTACTATCCACCCAAAAAAACTATAACTCTGTTCATCGAAAAATGAGAGAAAGTTAGCATAATATGCTGGGAAGTTGTTAAAGAAGAAAAGTTCTTCTTCCACTTTGACTTGTGCGAAAAAAGTTTATGTTCAGGTCACCGGAACATTATGAAAAATTCCATGAAATTCCCAGAGAAATGAATTTAACTATCGTAGTCAGCTCAAAAATGTTACTTTTGACCAAACATTTGGCAGTGAAATTCCCATTTTTAGTTAAACAGCTATAGCTCTTTTTTTTTGTTTTACAAAACTCAAAGTTAAACAAGCAAAATGATTGCATGTAGCAAGAACTTATGATACTAAATGTTAGAAATAAAATCCATTTATTACGAAACATTTCTTAAAAATATTAAAAAAAAATAAAATAAAATAAAAAATAAAGAAAAAAACAAACATAACACATTTTAAGACTGAAAATAAATAAAAAAAAAACAAAACGTAAATAGATATGTTATTCCAAAAAACAAAAAAAAAAAAAAAAAAGAAAAGAAATTGTGAATTGATGAAAATGAAAAACAAAATACGAGCATTTTTCTTAAGTTAGGTAAAAAAATAAAATAATCATCGGGTTGTTTTTTAGTTTTTATGATAGAAAGAGAATTTTTGGACACATTTTTAATAATTTTTTTATGAATTTATTTTATATTAAAAAAAGAAAAATTAAAAACATTGCTGAACAAGTAAAAAAAACCACATAAATAATCCTACTGAATTAAGACAGACATAATAATAAAATACATTATAAAAACAACTGCCAATATATGATTTATATAAAATATTTCAAGAAACAACGCCGAGTGAATCGAGGAAGGGCACAAGTTATGTTAAACAAATGATGGAGTAGAACATTCACGAAGAGTTAATTAAAAAGGGGTTCCGACTTAAAGCAGAGACTTACGATTTTTGAAACGATAACAAAAACACACTCACGTACATTCTAAGCCCTCGCATCTTAGACCCTCTGAGGATGGACTAATCCTCATCTGTAACGCACTGTCCTATACTCCTCAACTATACTCACGCTCAAATAATATCAAGAAACAAAAAAGTAGCTGCGGCCTACTTGTAGGAATTGAATCGACTGAGAGTTGAGAGGTTGGTGTACCAGCTAAATCCGATAACTACTTATACTCGTTCACGAATAACGCAATTCGGCAATTGGCTTAGTCATTCAATTTCCTACAAGACATCCATTTCAATTCTAAAGATTTAAATTATAAAAATTTAACTTACGCAATTGGGTGTATTAGCACATTTAAGAAAAGTAACATATTTTATGCAAACAAATAAAAAAAAAAACTATTAAACTTAAAATAAAATCGTATTTACTAGATTTAAATGTTTGATGTCACACAGATTTAGGTGATTCGCCTACATAGAGACCAATTAAAACGCATTTTTCAAACAAATTAGTATTATTTACAGCTAAACAATAGAAATGTCTTAAAAACGAAAAAAATTATTTCAACTGCTAGTGCTGAGGTTTTTCAAATTTAGAAAATTGACACATTACCCGAACTGTCAAAATAAATTAAAAATTGTATTACGATATAACCGCACGTACAACACAAAAAAAATAATAATAAAGAAAACATAATGTAGATATACAAAAAATATAATAGAAACATTTATAAAGAGTTACAATACAAGCATACCAAAAAGTGTATAGAAATGCAAACAACAAGCAAAAATGATTGATTTAACATAAAGCATAATAATAAATAAACATTTCATTAAAATAAATTGGCTAACTGTGTTTGATTGAAGTTTTATACCCGCGAGTTATTTTTTCCCAGAGATATAGCGAATATGTCAAGAATTTGACATTTCTCCCTAGCTTCGGTTTACTGGGTAAGTACCTAACTTTGTGACAGCGAATGTATCATTGTTTTTGACAGTTCTCCACAGGAATGACATTTTTGATTGAACGTGAGTTGTTTATTATTGTTTGTGGTATGCGAAGTTGGTCGTAAAGAATTTTGAAGGGAAAGTGGAAACTCTATGGCACAAACCAGTAAGAAATAGACCGTCGACTCCTCCCACATAACGGACTTTGCCTACAAGCTGTTGGCACCATAGGATTTATTTATGTGTTGGGCCTGTGTAAATCAAAGGGAAGAAATTACGGCACACGCATACTTAGTAAAATCCTATGGCAGTTGCACCTGGCAGTGGTTTATGGCAGTGGGGCTGTGTTCTGAAGGTTCCTTCTTTTTTTCCAGTTACACTTCGTTCACATCACAGTTTTGAGTTTAGTTTTAGGAAATATTAAATTGTTCAAACTGTTGCTATCAATTAAAATTGGCGATGTAAAGGAATATTCACATGAGAATGAACAAACGAATTGATAATAATATGCGAACAAACAACTTTTGATGCATATATATAACAAAAAATTGCTCATTTTACTATTGCAAGAGTACCTAGAATAATAAATTAATGCATCAAAATATGGGAAAAACAAGTTTGAGAAGAGTTTAAACAACGAAATTTCGAACTAAAAATGTTTGCCTCGAAGGGAAACACCCTTGGTGCGAATTTTCACAAGTTTATTCAAAATTCACGACATTAAAACCCGCTCCACAAACTATCAAATACAAAAATCGTTCGAACTTATTTAAACTTATGTCGTTTTCGGTTGGTCGTCAAGAACCGTCCGGAAGAACTCTCCGCGATTCTAAATTCAAATCCAGAAGCAAATTTCTCTTCTTTTCAGTGGAAGAACTGTCAGTTGAGTACCAATCGAACGCTTTCAGAAGCGTTCTGAATTCTGATATCTGATTGCTTCCGGATGGTTCTGGACGACCAACCGAAAACGACATTAAATCAAAGATTGTTAAGTAGTAGAAATTGATGTTTGAACTTGGCGAACTGTTGCGACAAATAAAAGTGTTCATGTGAATGGACTGTCAAAACATGGTGATAATATTCTTTTGTTCCCACCAACGTGATTTAGCTAAATTCACTTGATTTAGCTAAAATCATGTTATTAATTTCGTGATCTATTATATATTTTCATGACTGCAAAAAAAGCAAAATTGGTTTATATAACGAAATTTTCAATTCCAAACTTTTTGCCGTGAACGAAAACGTACTTTGTTTGGAATTGAAAATTTCATTATTTAAACTCTTTTAAAACTTGTTTTCTTAATACAATTTGATGGATTAATAATTTATTCTACACTTGGAATAGTAAAATGTGCAATTTCTATTTATAAAAACATCAAAAGTATTATAAATGCGTGCAAAGTATTTTTTTTTTCTGATTTCACGCCTTTATTTCAAGTGTGAAATGTCACATTGACCTCGTCGTAAGTTTACCATCTCGGTTTTTTTAACATCTTGTGTGATGTTTCAAACAAAATTTGACAGTTCATTTCCACGTTCGTTACGACGTTGCATGAATACCCCTACTTTATAGATGTGCAATAAAACAGGCCTATTGATGAATAAATGCTGAAAAAGTTAAAGTTTTTCGGAGACAAGAATAAAACACAACCAACTCGCTGAAAAGAAAAAAGACGCGAGCGTTTAAGAGACAGAGAAAGCAGTATCACAAGGTAATTGTAAGATAATGTTCTCGTGTTAAACTAAACCACAATTAGAAAAGTTATCCCTTAGTTGGTAGCAATTTTAACAAATTTGCTGGAACGTAAAATAAATCGCCAGCGATTTTTTTTCATTCTCTTATCCCTACCTCTTTTTTATTCGCGGGTGATTTGTTGTTGCGATGAATTTCTTGTGAATTGAAAAAAGTATTAGTTTTCGAATGAGCGAACGAAATATTATCAACGATATAGATTATATTTTCGCTCAAAATTAAGTTTAAATTACTCTAACCAGCCGTCTAGCTACTTGCAATATGATTTTATCTAAAATGTAAACAGTACCTAAACTTAGTTCCCAACGTTTCTTAACACATCCCAATAAATGGCCGCTCTTATGTTTTATTTACATTCCCGCCATTAATTTTGACATTTACACGTATTCACAGACAGGGTATTTTTTTCCGGGGAGAATCGGGTAGGTGTACGGAAAGTCGGCGGTCTAGTTCTCTGTGGTTTGTGCTCTATGGTAGCAGGTGGTAATAAAAAAATTGAGTGACAGTCTACTTGCATTTAAATGTGACACATGTGTCAATCGGCAAAAATAAATATCTTCGGATAATTTTTTGACTTTTATGCAGATGAAGAAAAGAGGAAGTCAACAAAGCCCTGAAGCTTTTTTTAGTTTTAAGTGAAATGGAGGCAAAAGCTACCTAAACGAAGAAGAACAAAGCTAAAATTTGGCCAACAATATTAAGGTGGGTTTCCACATGTCGGTTGATTGACAAAGTTTGACAGCTCTCGCGTTTATGTCATCGATTTCCACTTCCGTCAGTTCATTTCCACTTATGTCAATTATTGGCAAAAAATCGTTTGTCAGTTGACTGGCAAACTTATGAACTTGATGCCAATTAATTTTCACTGCCAATTATAGACAAAGTGACATTTTGTTTGACAATTCAGCTATTTCCACTTGTCAATCAAATTCTTTGTCAGCTATTGGCAAACGCTGTTTGTCAATTCATTGACAAGTGATTTTTCGCTATTTCCACTTGCCAAATTTTTAATTGGCATACAAATACGTCAATTGTCAATTTCAAATCGACAAGTGGAAACCCAGCATTATACGAAGTCATACTTTTGTGAGCAACTATATTCACCTTCGAAATATGGAAAACGATGAACAAAATTTCAAATCACGTGTGAATATGGCTAACATATTTCAAGACTGCCAATGACATACGTGGAGAAGTTTGCAGTTCAACTCTATTAGTGAACAAAATAAGAGCTAAAAGCCGTTAAAAGCGGGGAGAGGAACTTTTTATTGGATTATTCAGCAAGTTGCTCGTTAAAATCATCTTCTTAGATGGCGCTACAGTTCAGAATTAGAGCTACAACTAACAAGCCTTCCAAGGTAGCCCTGTCCTTAGATAACCGCCTGTAGTTATGTCTTGTGTATTCCAAGTTGGGTGAGGTACTTTCTACTTGTGAGCGCCATCTTAGGGGAGGACCTCGTCTAATAAAATGATAAATAAGTACATGGCGCAACTACTTAGGCCTAGCTTGTCATAACCATTCGTTTGTATGAGTTTTTATTTTTTGAGACGAATGGAAGGGACCTAAAAACAAAATTTTTCAATCGAGTTCGAGAACGGATGAATTGAGAAACTTGTCCCTGACATTTATACTCTCGAATGTTTGTCAGACGTTCGCGAGAAGTGGCGCAGTGGAGAAAATTTTAATGTAATTTGGGTTTTTCCGGGTATCGAACCTGGGACACAGTAGTCCAGCGCTCACACATCCTCTACTTCCTCTACTGCGATAAAAATATTGTCATGAAAAAGCTGGAGTCAGAATCAGAAGAGACAGCAATGATCTTCGAAGATCGCCTACCCAATCAGCGCAGTCTCCAATGACTACAGCTTGTGTAGGACTTCTGTGGGAATAGTGATAGAAAGCCATCAAAGATCATCAGCTGATGAGTTGGAATTCACTCGACCGCCATCACGAAAATCTTGGTTTGCCGAACGTATAAAGCGGGCTTTGGGGACTAGACCTGCTCGGAGATTTTCTAGGGTTTCTAGATACTGTACTCAAAGGGGCAAAGTTCTCGCCATAAAAGGAGAAGGACTTCCAGAAAATAAAATAATTGAGGGCATTAGACCACCAATAGCCGTTGCTAAGAGAATCGATATTAAGGCAGACCTAA